>OY293833.1:1078970-3568637 GCA_958507055.1 Crioceris asparagi | reverse complement strand
CAGTAAATGAAAACATAATTCGATAATAAAATTGCATTATTCTGTTTTGTTATATACCTATAAATAGATATTTTTAATAAATTGTTAGAGAAGCGTAAGTTTCAAGGGTTTAAATAAGAATAAATGTTGAAGTGCTAAACTAACTATCAGGGATAAATGTTACCAACAAAATTAAGCCCCGAAATTGGATAAAATTCGTTTAATTAAGGTATTCGCCTAACTAACTAACCTAACCTAAATTAGTTAACGAAAGTTCTATTTTTGTTTATTAGTTTCGTGAAAAATAGTAGTAACGGAAGGAGAATACGTAAAAGTCTTTATGGAGATTTTTTTTGAATTTCTTAAACCTACTTTACTGAAAAATAGGCCAACTTATTAAAAATAAAAATTTGTTTGGCATTAGAGTAAAGTTAGAAACATACGAATTTAAAGTGAATCGGACAACTCAACTTCCAGAAATCATACAGATTTTGAAGTATTAACCTTCGAAGATAAATCCTATTATATTCTTACATAAAAATGATCTTCAAAGTTACTGAAATTATTATTATTTTTGGAAAAAATGAGTACCTATACGAGTAATATGTTGAATTGTTTATTATTTGTTTATCTTTTTAAAATCCTAGATAAATCTAATTATATGCTATTCTTCCAAACAAAAATCCAAAAACACAAATAGATGATTGTTGCAAGAATTATTAATATCTTATCATCTTCCTACATATTTGTTTATATCAATTTTGAATCACTCTAATCAAATAACAACAATTATTATTGAGAAACTGAAATTACATTACACCCATTTGAGTCTCAAAATATATACACCTTTTTGAGAACAATAATTGAATATATTATTATTAACAAAATCCTATGTGTATGTAATTTAATCTGATAAAAGTTAACAGGAAACAGTTTAGCAATAATTTTATAAGCTGTACGACAATCAAAGTCGCGCATATTACGAATATTACATAATGTTACAAAATGCGTATTGCTGTGACCTACATTGTCCCATTATTGTTTCTGATAATCTATTTTCTGTTAATAATTATATATTTAGTGTTTCGTATAGCGACGCGGAGTATATGAGAGTGACTATTTACCAACTTTGTGACTGAATTCACGAAACTATGTAAATACCACATGTAAGGAATAATATAGGTAATAGCTATATTTTTATGTGGTATCCCTGATTATTTGTTATTATTGCTATTATTACAAAATACTTTATGAATATTTACCATAGTATGCAGCTTTTCTCAGCATTCCAAAAAAATTAGGAAAAGTTTTCGGCAGAACTTTAAGTTTTGTTTTAAGTGAGTAATAGAAATTCGTTTCCCATTTTTGGAAATCTGACGCATTATTCATATCACTTTCAGTATTTAGAAATTAAACAGATGATAAGCAATCAATGCCGATATTACTAATTTTCACAACGTATTGGCTCATTCAATATTTAATATCAGTTTAAATAGTTATTTTAATTTTTTTGTAATGAAAAAAATTAATCCCTTAACATTTAGTCTGTTATTTCGGAAATTAAATAATATAAATATTTTTGGACTGACGTTCATCAGTTGGTGCACTGTAAAGTACAAAATAATATTAATTCTATTGGTGCTGGTACTTTTGAAGATGCGCATTTGCAGTTAGATTGAAAACTTTTGGCATCAACTTCACAAGTACCAGCACCAATAGAATTAATATTATTTTGTACTTTTCAGTGCACCAACTGGTAATGTCGGTCCAATTTTTTGTAAAAAATATTTATTCCACGCTTTTGAGAGATACATTTGCCACGAAAATCGTTGAACGTTCACCGTTATCCATATGTATGCTTTGCTAGTATTTGCCATTATTCAGAAATCTAAGAACATCGTCGCGGAAATACGCATGTTATAAACTTTACCACTCTTTTAACTCGAAAACCGTAATTCTATGGAAAAATGTTCAATATAAATGTTGCTACTACAAATAATCGGGTCATTAATTTTCCATTCTCAGATTTTCAATTTTCGATATAAATTGCCTCTTCTACATAGCGAAAATACCCATATTTTAAATTGGAACATCGCAGAAACTCGAAAACCGAAGCTGTTTTGAAAAAAAGTTTAATTTAAACGTTTCCGGATATTTTGATATCTTCAATTCTGCCATCTCTGATTTTTGATTTTCGAGAAAATTTACCCCCTCCACCCCATTCGGGGGTGGTTTTTGGAGGGAAGAAGATTTCGGATTTCTACTATATAAAACGCGCCCACGAACAAAAAAAAACAGTCCAATTGTATACCTCCTTCTCCATTCGGTGTTCATCGGTCAAAAATTTGGATTGTTTTTTTTCCTGATATTTTCAAAATTTTATTGGATTTTCAAGATTAAAATCTAAGAACCGGATAAAATTTACATGATTCTTTATTGATACATTTTTTTCTGGATTTTTCTTTTAATACTTCCAAATGTGTATGCAATGGCTATGTTTGACTGACTTCCAAACACACGGATGTAAAAAATACCAATGAATGTTTGTTCGTAGGATTTTGATAGGTATCTAATGAAAAAAAATATTTTCTTACAAAAACTATGGCCATCTTGATTAGTTGTTGCGCTCTAAATACATACAAAATAATATTAATTCAAGTGGGTGCCCATACTTTTGAAGTTGGCGCCAAAAGTCGTATATCATCAACCTGTAACTACACAACTTAAATTACTAGTACAAATAGAACTAATATTATTTTTTATATTTTTCATTTAAAGTCGATCCTGGTTTTTGTAAAAAATTTAAACCCTATCTTCATAATTTCGAGAACTTAGAACTTCTGTAGGTGGAGGATAATATTTTAAATTTTACCCATTGTCACTGCTTACTCATTTTCTTCCTTACCAATGAAATATATTGCACAAAAAATGCAAAATGGTGAGAAAGTCGTATACCGCATATTGTTGTTTATGTTGATGTTGTGTAATTTGTGAATACGTGTGCGACAAATATTTATTGTTATTATACAAAGCATTTGTATATTCATTTAAGTATACTTAAATGCATTTATTTACGTAAACAAGTATGTAGATTGTATGTGACCGTATATTATCACGTTATCACATAATAGAGCGTCCGCTGGTATAAATATGAACATATAATAATAATAAGTGATTGATAATAAGTAAAATATAGATGCCTTCATTAAACAAAGAAGCCGTGCAACGAGTTGGAATTCCATAAGAAAGTTTTCAAAGTCATAAGAATAAGATGTGGAATACAAATTTAATACCTTTAAAATTTATCTCGACAATTTGTAGATAATCTTCAAATGCTCGGTGAAGCTGATAAAAAATAACAACCATACTATGGTTTTGTGTCAACAATTTTGTTTTTTAATATTTATTTCAGACTTTTGAGTGTCACATAATTAGTCACGAAAATCGTTGAACGTTGAACTTGTAACATTACCCATGTTTCTTTGCTTGTACCTACTGGTTATTATTCAGAAATCTAAAAACATCGTCGCGGAAATACGCATATTTTAGACTTTACCACTGCTGTAACTCGACATCCGAAAATCTATGAAAAAAATGTAAATGTTGCTACAAATAATCTGGTCTTTAATTTGGTTTCCTCATTAAAAACATCCGTTTAACGTTTCCCTCCACCCCTTTGTGGATGTTTTTTGGAGGGAAGGAAATTTCAGATTGGCGTTTTTACGCGACCATATATCAAGTCTCCTCTTTCAAATGAATCAAAAATCATCAAAATCTGTTTTATTTGAACATACTCTTGCAAATTCTTAATGCGACGTGCGAAATTGTGTGGCGCTTGCTGAATCTATCGCTCGAAACGAAATGAAGGGAAGAGGAATGATTATTATATATATTATGATCATTATTTCAATTATGCGAAAATCATAATCCGAATCTGTATAAGTATAGAACGGCTGTAAAATACAAGATATCTTCGTGTTTTTATTTAAGAGATAACAATATATAGATCGCTGCGATGACAATATTTTTTTTTCCATTTGATAATTTGAATACAGCAAAGCAAATGTCGCCAATTTCTCCCAAGTTGATTGTTTATGAATTTGAATGCATTGGACTCTTCCCAAACGGAGGTGGTATACAATTTGACTGTGTGCTTTTTTTATGTTCGTATAGTAAATGTAATTCGATTTTTTTTTATTTGAAAGAAGGGAGTTGAGAAATGGTCCCTTATTAAACAAATTTAAAATCCAGCATCTCCTTCCCAGAAAAAAAATGCCCTCAAAAGGGGCGTCGGGTAACATTGTTTTTCGAAATTTGAAAATTTGAGGCGGCAAATATAAAGAAGAGACCATACTCAACAACATTCAAATAGGACAATTAAAAAAAAATCCGGTTTCTATGAGTTGCAGAAGTCATAAAGTCTGAAATGTTAGTATTTTCGCGATGTTTTGAAATTTCTGAATAAGTATAAGCAAAGAATATACATGGGTAATAGGATAAGTACTATCTTCTTTGATATTAGTGAACGTTCAATGATTTTGATGACTAATGATACACTCAAAATTGTGATATAAAATGTTTTTTACAATAACTAGGATCGACTTTATTAGTTGGCGCACTGGAAAATACAAAATAATATTAATTCCACCAAAATAAGGTTAATTCTATTGGAGCCGGTACTTTTGAAGTTTTCTGTTTACTCACAACAGCATCACTTCAAAATTATCAGTTACAACAGAATAAATAATATTATTTTGTATTTTTTTACTATAGTTCAATATTGCACTCGGAAGGATCCATGACCTAGATAGAATGGTTTCAAATTTAACATAACATTTCTTTGTGATTTTCTGATATCTAGAAGTACAAATTAAAAATGTTTGATTCTTTCTCATTCTTGAAATGTCTTCTTAACACTTAAGTTACCAAAGCTAAGTGCATTATACATAATTAAATAGATATTATGTCCTTATATAAACCACTGTCTTCCCCTTTTTCTCATGCCACATCCAGATGATAATAATGTTGTTTATGTTGAAGTTGAGTATTTTTTTTATGGCCGTTTGCATTAATATGGTTCAATAACACATTTAATTAAGCCTGGGCCCATAACAAATTAATGTTAGGCCAGGCGATGAAGATTTTGGAATTTAATATTAGAAATTCCAATAAATATTGATATATTCAGATATAGGTTAGTTAATACATCAAAATTGATTATTTGCTTAAAAATAATGTTATTGTATTTAAGAATATAACTTTATATCGAAATAATTTTTTTTTACAAAAACTAGGGCTCACTTTATTAGTTTTATTAGTGCTGTTAATTTTGAAGTGATGCGGTTAGGTTGACACCAATTTCAAAAGTACCAGCACCAAAAGAATTAATATTATTTCAGTGCAAAAAACTCCGCCGTAGTTTTTGTAAAAAGTTATTCATTTCTCATTTTTGAGTGTCAGCAGAAAATAGATTAACTACATATAAGACTTAATAATAAATACGTACAATGTTTTTTTCGAAAATCATTCGCTAACGTGTCTCCTCTGCTCTATGAGGTTTTTTGGGAAGAAATGCATGTTGAATTTATTTTTCACTTCTCTTTCCAGTAAAAAGTAATGCGTGTAGAATTAACCTGATTTTGATTTTTAACTAATAACATCGGTCCATTTTTTTGATCGAACAACCAAATGGAGGATGTACACAATTCGTCTGTTTGTTTTGCATGTTTTTTTTATCGAGGAAAAATGAAAAACCGTTGAAAATTTATTTTTAAACTCAAAAAACATTTTAGACTCAGAAGAAAAAATGTCGCTATTTTTTTATTCAGTTGAAGCGATTTTTGATTCCTATAATTTTATGTGCTGGAAAAAGTTCAATTCAACTAGGAGGTAACTTAATGGTTTATTGATCAAGAACTCTGAAAGATTAAAAATATAAAGCATTCAAAAGTATTTAGATACAACGTAAATATTTATTCAATTGGTAGGTACCTCTATTGAAAAACATGATATAGAATATAGCGTAAATCAAGTAGACTGTTTATGTGGAGAGCACCACACATGATTTGAAAATCATACAATTTAAGTTGTGCAAGATCAGTTATACATAGATAACAAATATAGAAAGAAGACTCTTGGCACCAATTTTTCTCAGATCATTTGTTGTTTACATAAGATAAATATGACTTTGTACTTTTCACTGATTGCATAATTTAACGATTAAGATAATTGAACATAATATATAAGAGTATTTTCAATTAGATGATGACTACTGATTCAACTAACCTTTTTTCCCAAATCAAGGTATGTGGATTTCGAATGAGCTGTTGTTGATGGTTGCATTTTAAAATCCCTATATTGTCTAGCCTATATATAAATTATTATTGTCTGAGCGGCGCGCAGTGTTTACCAAAAAGCCCAAGTCGCAAAATATCTGTATATCCTTAGAACGTCCGGTCAAAGACTGATTGATGTAAGTGCACCACCACCACTCACTAATAATGATTTTCGGTAATCTATAAATATAGACGAACGCAAAAGCGTTGGGGATATTCTTTGTGCACATTCAAAAGTTTATCGGCCTTATATTTTTTATACGAAGGTCTCTGGCAATACATCTTCGCAGTGGCGTACATTAACACGTTAACATTCGTCCTCTAAAAACGTTCATATTTCAATTAAACAAAAAAAAATAACGGAACGACCACGCAAAATAATAAACGAATGACTTTGGAATATAAATATATATATATATATATATATATATATATATATATATATATATATATATATATATATATATATATATATATATATAGTCGGGTTTCTTTCAAAATATAAGCTTAATGAACTGACTTTAATGAAAATTAGGATTAAATGGATAATTATTATTAGCTAGAATACTGATAAAAGGGTAACGTCATAAACCACGTTTAGCCCGTCAGCAAGACTATTTTTGACATCGGTCCAGTCCCTAAAGAGAAATTGGGTGACTGCATCAAGTTCTAAAAGAGGTAGCTAGGCTTGGTACGACGCCTGTTCCACAGAACGCTCAATTTTTGACTGAGGAAGTTCCGACACGCCCTGGGCATTCCTATTTACACTATTTACACTAGCGGTGATTCACCTGATGGGTATACCACTGCGTGGAGAGAATATGAATACTCAAAAGTGAAATAGGAGTCTAATTATGATAGATGAGAATAAATTAAATAAATATTTTTTATTTTTTTCATTAATTTCAAAATCATAAAGAATATATAGGTAAGTAAATACATGTATATATGCATTGTCTTTGTCTACCATATTTTTCCAGCTCACTAAACAAATGATTTTATATGATATCACAGGAACCTTGGGATGATCAGCACAAAGGATTTTGTTTAGCGACAGACTGTGTAATATTTATTTTAGTATGCAAGGTGAATGAATGCAACACGTATTTTCTGCAGTATCATTTTATCTGTTTGGCCTAACTTTGTTTCCATACAGTATACAGTGGTGGATATATTACGTTTTAACGGTTTTTCTCGGTATTTGGATCACCTATACTAAGTATGACATTAGTTTGTAAACAGTTTCAATAATGTTTGAAGTGAAGCGAGTCGAACTCTCACACTAAGGGTTCTGCGTAAATGCACATATACACAGTTTGTGATCTATAGAGATACCTCTCGCTGACAGACGAACGGACGGATCGATTGAGTATTTGTAGTTGTAGAGGCAACTGAAGTGCACATTCTCTACCTATTGAGCCCGCTGACAGACGGACTGACAGATAGGATAAAGTCAGGAGACACTGTGATAGGACCCTTTTTTTTAAGAAAATTTAACTGGTGACAGGTATTTGCGGTTTTTGCAGGACTATTTGATTCCAGCTCTCTCAACGTTATTTCCGGGAGAAGCAAATCCAGACTTAGCTAATGCAAACATTTGGTTCCAACAGGACGGCGCCCCACCACATTACCATGCAGACGTTCACGCATTTTTAAATGAAGTATCTCCAAACTGGTGGATTGGAAGAAGAGGTGCTATTGAATGGCCTCCAAGGTTCCCGGACTTGACCCCTTTAGACTTTTTTCTGTGGGGTTACATTGAAGGACAAGTTTTTTAAACAAAATCCACAGATTTGGACGATTTAAAAGAAGAAGAAATAGGATGTTTTCAAAATAAAATTAATTAAACTATGTAATACATTCTCTAGTGTCATATTGGCACATGTCCTGTTTTGATTTAAATATTATTTATTTATGATACTGGCGATTTAACTTTTTTAACATTTTTGTAATTTAAAAACAGTTGAATTCAGGTATAGGTCATGTTTCTTGAAAAGTGAATTTTATCAGGAATCCGAAAATGTAAAAATAAGGGTGTCTATTTAAAAAAAAAATAAGTTACTACCTGCTCAGCTTTTCTGCGACCTTGAGTTTTTATGACAGTATAACAGAAAAATCATCAAAATCGGAGTAGGTACATTAACTATATATATATTGATTTTGTATTCTTGACTGGTTTTATAATAAATAAAAAGATGTTCTTGGGGATGCAGTCATATATTCAATAAAATTCTTTGATTGAAGCCGAGCTTTCGAGAATGTTTATTCTCTTCTTCAGGGCAAACTACAAATCGTTACAAAATTAACTCAACAACAACTTAATAGTATTATAAAAATACTTACAATCGTGAATTTAAAATAAATTAGCCAAAAACAGGAAAGATTTCATAGCCATCAATTACAAATGTCATTATTTATATTTGTCATGGTAACACAATAAGTAAGAAAGTATCTAGATTTTGTTGATAAAAATGAATATTACTGAATGATCTTTATATTTTTGTGGCTATTTGAACAAGGAGCACAATTAAATTAAAATTATTATTAGTGAGAGAAAATTAGTTGATCAAAGATAATTATTCTCTTAAAATTCATTATATGTTTATTTGAGATTAAATGTATAATCTATTTATGAAATATTTTCATAACATTTACTGTTTTCGAAAATACGCATGCTGATTAGTGAGAGATATCAGCTTGTTTCTGGAAAAGTGAATGATTTTCAAAATGTTTCATTCTCATGTCGTATTGTGAGAGAATATGATTTTATATATTATTTTGAATATTTATGAATATTTGAAAGAACATTAAAGAGTATTTTAGGATTTCAAAACATCTATTTCACCCAAACATTTAGAGGTTGATTAGTGAGAGAAATCGGCCTTTTTTGAGTGAATAAGTATCAGTGCACTTTCAGAATAATCATGTTTATATGTTTCGTATTGTGAGAGAATATGATTACACTTATATAGAAATTTTAAATAATATTATGTATCTTTTTCTTTTAACTGTCAGTTCAAGCCCAGAATAAAAGTAATTTAGTCTATGTATGGGTATATATGTAAGTATTTATGTAATATTCTTAAATTACATTTTTTTTAACTGAACCTGTATCTGCCTTAATAGTAATTTTAATTTAATTGTGCTCCTTGTTCAAATAGCCACAAACATATAAAGATCATTCAGTAATATTCATTTTTATCAACAAAATCTAGATACATTCTTACTTATTGTGTTACCATGACAAATATAAATAATGACATTTGTAATTGATGGCTATGAAATCTTTCCTGTTTTTGGCTAATTTATTTTAAATTCACGATTGTAAGTATTTTTATAATACTATTAAGTTGTTGTTGAGTTAATTTTGTAACGATTTGTAGTTTGCCCTGAAGAAGACAATAGACATTCTCGAAAGCTCGGCTTCAATCAAAGAATTTCCTCCTCCTTTAATTAGTCGATTGGTCAGATCTTTTGCAGTTATCTATTCTTAGATATGCACATCATTTTTGAATAAGTTACCCACAGTCTTAAGAATAGTTGTCCAAATATAAATATTGAAATGCATCAAATAATTCAATTGAATCGTACATGAAGCATAAAACCGACAATGCAGTTTCTCTTGCATTAATAGAAATCTAGTGCAGCTACGCAGCTGGTTATCATATCAAGTTTCATGAGTACTTCTCTTATTTTATATTATATACCATCTATCCAAAGTGAGAGATTTACAATAAAATTGAACTTGAACATCATCAACAAGAATATTATTTTATATATATATATTGTTGTTGCTGACAAATCGCATAACATCAATACAAAGCGGGTACTAGAAAACTGTGCGCAAACACATAAGAAACACAAAATTGAGATTATCCGGAGAAAGTTTAATAACATTGCATTCATTATATATTTCTTCGTAACCTTGTTACGCTGCTAGGCTATTAGCAAAAGAGAAACTTCTATGGCATGAGGGAAAATCATGGTTAAAGAATAGTGTGAAGGGAATAACATACAAACTACGACGAAGAACACTCGTTTGATATTGACATTGTTTCTGATTTATTTTCTTGTTTTGGAAAATTATTGTAGTTGTGCTCTCCATCTATAGGAAAGTAGTACAGTTTTAACGCCGTATATTTTTTATTCTGCGAGACCACACGATGCTTGCTGTGTGATACTTTTTGCGAACGTTTGTTTTTATACAATAAAATATTTGTTACAAAAAAATTGGACTGACTTTGTCAGTTGTTGCACTGAAAAATATAAAATAATATTAATTCTATTGGTGCTGGTTCTTTTGAAGTTGGTGCCAACAACAACGGCACAACTTCAAAATTACCAAATTGTATTTTTCAGTGCAACAACTGATAAAGTCGGTCCAATTTTCTGTAAAAAATATTTATTTCACATTTTTGAGTGTAACATTAGTCATGAAAATTGTTGAACGTTCACTAATACCCAAAAAGTTGTAAGTAGGTTTAGCTTGTACTTGTTATTTATTATTCTGAGATCTCAAAACATCGCGACGCAAATATACATATTTCAGACTTTAATGCTGTATCTCGAAAACCGTAACTCAATTTAATGTTGCTACATATAATCTTTTCTTTAATTTGGCCGTCTCATATTTTCAATTTTCGAAAAATATGCTCTTCTTCTTGAAATACGCATATCACATATTTCAGACATAACCATTGCGAAACTCGGAGACCGTAACACTTTGTAGAAAATGTTCAATTTAAATGTTTCCTGATATGGTCCCCTTTCTAATTTTCAAATCTCAAATTTTCGATTTTCGGAAAAATTTGCCCCTTGCACAAAGCTGAAACACATATTTCAGACTGTAGCGCGGAAACGGATAATTATTTAAAAAAATGTCCAGTTCAAACATTTCCGGATATGGAATTTTTATTAATTCTGTCGTTTCGGATTTTCAATTTTCGAGAAAAATTGCCCCCTCCACCCCCTTTGGGGGCGGTTTTTTGAGGGAAGCAGATTTTGGATTTGATTTTTCTCAATATGGGACCATTTCTCAACTCTCCTCTTTCAAATGAAATAAAAATCGTCTTGATCGGAGTACGTTTATTATGTAAAACGCGAGAACAGCCATAAAAAATAAAAAAAGCAATCTTACATCCGAATTGTATGCCTTCTCCTTTTTTTGAAGTCGGTCAAAAACGTCGATTCTTGGGGATTTATTCAATAAATAATTTTTTTAAATGAAGCCAAGCTTTCGAGAATGTTTATTCTCTTCATCAGGGCAAAATAAAAATCGCAACAAAATTATTTGAAGAACAACTCGATAGTATTTAAAAATACAGTAACGAATTTAAAATAAATTTACCAAAAATAGGAATGATTTGATTGCCGTCTTCATTATTTATACTTTGTCATAGTAAAATAATAAAGTAGATACTATCTAGATTTGATAAAAATTAATATTTATCAATGATCTTTATGTGTTTGTAGCTATTTGAACTCGGAGCACGATTATACATTTAAGAATATCATATAAAATAAATATATAGATACATGTATATACCTATATACCCATACTTAGATTAAACTGTTTGGAATCGTAGACTTGAAGGGTGACAATGAAACATTCTGAAAAGCATCAATTTATTCAGAAACAAGATGATTTATATCACTAATCAATCAAAAATACAAAATAATAATTATTCTTTTGGTTGGCATTCGTGATTTTGAAGATGTAGGTCAGTTGATTTTAGATAGAAGACTCTGGGTACGCATGATCTATAAACTGAATGGTACCTCCTTTAAAAGAAAAAGTAACAATAGAATAAAAAATATTTTGTATCGTTCGGTGCCCAGTTTTTGTGAGAAAAACATTTATTCAGCATTTTTGAGTGTTACCAGAATCAACATCGGCCTACTTTCAATAAATATATACCATAGATTATATTTTTTTTCGATAGTCCCAGTTCCAAGGGCTCTATTTCTAAAACCATTGATGTTTCGAAAAATATACAATCCAAAAGTTTACCGAAATGTTTTTATTCTTTAATATGCCATATGAAATGTTTTATTTTCGAAAAAAATCACCCTCCACCCTCTCTGGTGGGTATTTTCGGGAAGAAATACATGATAACAGAAAACACAGGTGAGTTATCCAGTAAATCTGCTTCAAAAGTTCGACACAATTTTGCTAACTATAAATTTCAGAAGTTGAGACCCTTGTAACTAAATTTGCGGCTGCTGTTGCTATGTTAAAAGCAGTTTTATTACAATTTAAGCTAAAAATAAAAATCTGCAAGTTGCAATAAAATCATCATTTTCCCTAGAACCATTAATTGCAGACTTGACTGAATTTTCCGGCTGAATTCTAAAAACCTTGAGACACACTGTACAGTCTATGCTTTATACAAAATAATGTGGTAAGTACGTGTAGAACTCATACCCCATGGGTACCGTACATTTGTGTTAATGTAAGGCATAGTAAACTCAAGGATAAATTGCAAGGAATCAGTTTTATTTTCATATTCATATTTTTTATAAAAAAAAGAAGTTAATTAACATAGAGACCGGGCTTGAACTCACGACCCTAGGATTAGCGGGCGTCAACTTTATCACTGAGCTAAGCTGTCATTCAGGATGAAGCTTTATGATATTGTTCTGTGTTGTTTAGTTTGTTGTTTGTGCTAATGACATAATGGTGGTTTTTGTGCAAGAATGACAGATATTTGTCAAAATAGATTTTCTGAATTTTTTTTTCAAGTACATTTATTAAAGAGATTATTACATTCTTTCGGGCGTATAAAAGCTAGTCTATTAGGGTTCCTTTTGTCATCTTTCACGAAACCCTATATAAAGTATCTAATACCTTATCGAAGGACATGTTAATGACATTTAGAATACCTATTTAACACTGACGGTGACAACGGGGTAATAATATACTTAGATAATGTTTTTTTTATTTAATCGTGTTTGAGCTATATTAGAATTTATATTATATTAGAATTTATATCTATATATTTTGATTTGATCGTCAATTGGTATAACTCAGTTTGTGGAAAGATTTGCCGGTGCTTATACGGTGTTACTCAGGGGACGGCCGAATGTACGAATTTCAAAGAATATACTTCTTCTTTGTTAATAGTGCATTTTTCGGTGAGGCTTTTTCCGTCACCCCCATTAAGATCAAGTTAAGAAGCAAAGTTTTAAAAGCTGTCTAATCGATTTACCAATGAAATCTATTACCTTTCTCATCATGCTTAGAGGTTAGGTTAGGTTAGGTTAGGTTAGGTTAGGTTAGGTTAGGTTAGGTTAGGTTAGTCATGCTTAGAGGTTAGGTTAGGTTAGGTTACTAGGTATTATCGCAGCCCATTGCCAAACTTAGTATTGGTTTATAATATAACTGCGATTAATTGTCATATACCTACATATTTTGAGTGAAAAAGATTTTAATCAATTCCAATGTTACTGCTTAACAAGCAGCGTTTCAGTCGTACCAACTAACCTATGAAAACACATGAAACAACTTTTTGTATCTATAAGTAATTCATATTTCTGATTATTATTGTGAAGAAAGAAAAATGAAAACATGATAATTATTTAATATATATAATGATCATTTATTTTCGATTTTCTATTGAAACCAAACAAAGCGCAAGCCACTAACCATCATGTCTATATAAAGAGGGCTATGTGATGAGACCTTCCCAGGTCTCCTTCAAGGTTAACTAGCTGCATCAGCGCCTGTCTGGTCTTCTAGACCGCATATCTGCAAGAATTGCAACAGCCAACTACTATTTCTCTTCTGTGCTTTTACCCAGTGATACAACTATATATAAATATATATATATATATACCAATTATTACTTAATACCATAAAAATATTCACCATAGGTTGATGACTCAATTATTCCGCTTATCCCACAGGATAAAATACAATGTATTGGTTCATGCAATAGCTTTTTGCTTCAAATGTATAAGTGAAGTAATAGAGAATTATTTTGGCATATGTAATAAGAAGATATGTGAAATAATTAATAACAATTAACTGTTCCTTTTTACTTTTTTTTTTAATTAGGACAGATTGTATTAGAAGAGGCACTAAAAATAAGAAATCATATTAACTCTGGGGGTTGTTAGGTACTTACTGTTAATTTGGATGTGGTGAAGTTACAGTCTTTTAGCATCAACTTCAAACGTACCAGCTCCAATACAATTAATATTATTTCTTATTAGAGCACCAACTAATGAAGTCGTTTCCAGTTGTTGTGAATATTTATTTATTTCACATTCTGAGTGTCAGTGTTAACAGAAAATCAATTCAGTATAAGACTTTCAAAATATGTACATAATATGTGGGTACAATGATTTAACATTTTTTCAAAAACCTCCCACTCTATAACTTTGAAATCCTGGTTGGTTTTTGGAAAAAGTTCAATTCAATTATTTCCGGAAATGGTCTCTGCTTTAATTTTGAAAAAATTTTTGGGGAGAAATACTACAGTCCTCGAATACAAAGATAATCATCAACATCGAAGCACATTTACTATACGAAAACGTTATTAACGGTATTAATTCTATTGGTGCTGTTACTTTTGAAGTTGTGCTGTTGCAGTTAGATTGATAACTTTTGGCACCAACTTCACAAGTACCAGCACCAATAGAATTATTATTATTTTGTATTTTTCAGTCTACCAACTAATGGCGTCGGTCCAATTTTTTGTGAAAAATATTTATTTCACACTTTTGAGTGTAACATTAGTCACGAAAATCGTTGAACGTTCACTAATACCAATGAAGATAGTACTTATCTTATTACCCACGTATATGCTTTAGTAGTTGTTATTATTGAGATTTCAATAAATACATCGCTGCGGAAATACGCATAAGTAATTTAGATCTTACTATTTTACCACCGTTGTAACTCGAAAACCGTAATTCTTTTGAAAAAATGTTCAAATTAAACGTTGCTGGATATTGTCCTATATTTAATTATACCATCTCAGATTTTCGATTTATGAGAAAATTTGCCCCCTCCACCCCCTTCGGGGGCGGTTTTTAGAAGGAGGGAGGTTTCGGATTGGCGTTTTTATGTAAATGGGACCATTTCTCAAGCCTTCTCTTTCAAATGAATCAAAATCGAAGCTCGTTTACTATATAAAAATCGCAAGAACCAAAAAAAAGCAGACAGTCGGGGTTCATCGGTCAAAAATACAGTCGTGTTGTACACGTACACCTGCTTTCATTCGCTCAAAAATAAAAAAACAACATATTTTAGACTTCCATTTATCCCTATGTTTAAAGTATTTTCTAAATATATAGCTATAGTAAGTTCTCAAATTTTTTTAAGAATTGATAATAGCTTGTCTGTATATAATTCTTTTGTATGTTAGCTTGTCACTGAAATTTATTGATTTGAAATAAATATTTCCTCATGAAAAACTAGGTCAGAATTTATTAGTTGGTGCACTAAAAACTGGATGTTTGTATATAACAGTGTAGGTAACTTGTAAATTAGCAGGAATAACTTGTTTTTTTTTTGATTTTTCAATGCACCAACTGATAACGTCCATTCAAGTTATTGTGAGAAAGTATGTTTGTTGCCTTAAAATATGAATGAACCTTATCAAAAGCGCATGGTCTTAGTTTGGAAAAAATTGAATTTCTCATAACACTCATCAGCAACCCACGAAAATTAGCGCCAGCCAAGATAACTTCTTTATAATATATGGTGCTTTAAACAAAGAGAAGCAAAATAATATATATCGAATAGAGACCCTGGAACGGTGCGATGCACTTTCCTGAAGGTCGGACAAATGAATAACAAACATGTCGTAGTGTCTGGCGGCTTCACACGACATAACAGGCCGCACAAAACAGCCACATTGAAACACATATTTGAAAGAAGACGAAATATCCAAGAAACAAACATATTTACCAGGTTTTCAATTTTGTTTTCTGCTATCGTTACTTCTTGATTGGATATTGATTTCATTTCAACAGATTTTAAAGCCATCAAATAAGAATATACATAATAGATAAACGACTGTCTGCTTTTTGACCGACTTCCAGAAAAGTAGGAGGTATATATAATTCGGTTTTATGTTTGCTTTTTTTAATGTATGGCTGTTCGCGCGTTTTGCATAGTAAACGTACTCGGATTTGGACGATTTTTGTTTAATTTGAAAGGGGAAAGTTGCCGAATGGTCCCATATTCAGAAAGACTCAAATTCGCAAAGTACCTAAATGCGCTCCGATTTTGAAGATTTTTTTTTCGAAAATTGATAATCCGAGACGGCAAAATTCAACAGGAGACCATATCCGGAAACATGTTTTTAAAATATATATATCTATAAGTCAACTCCAATACATTTCATGACAATAAATACACTCTAAAATATGAAATAAATACTTTTAACAAAAAAGAGGACCGACTTTATTAGTTGGAGCACTGAAGAATTAAAAAAAATATTAATAATAAAGTCTTTCAATTTTTCAGCAACAGTAGTATTGATTTAATATTCTTTAAATTTTTCAGTGCTTCAACTGCTAAATTCGTTCCTATTTTTGACCGACGAACCCAAACGGAGGAGGTATTTGAGGATTTTGATGTTTTTTTCTTATTTGAGAGAGGAATGTTGAAAATTGGTCCCATTGGAACAAAAATCAATATCACATATGCCCTCCCCCACAAAAACTGTCCCCAAAGGAGGTGGAGGGGTAATTTTTTCTTGAAAATCAAAAATCTGAGACTACAGAATTAAAGATAGGACATTATCCGGAAACGTTTTTTATAAAACTTACTGTTTTCGAGTTACAGCGATGTTAAAATCTCAAATATGTGTATTTTCGCTACGTGGAGGGGGAAATTTTTTTCGAAAATTGAAAATCTGAGGCAACTCAATTGAAGACCAGAGATAATTTGTAGCAACATTTGCTTTGAACATTTTTTTTGTTAAAAATATTTATTTTTAAATATGAAAAAAGATAACATCAATTGTTTCATTAAATATCATTTTTCTCCAATTTTTTCGTAATTCCTCCCTTAGACATATTTTTAAAATACAAAGCCATGCGATTCAATTTATTTTTCATAAGAACCGAAGTCACTTCTGTTTTTTCCTACAGGTAATGGGCGAATATTAATGATATTTTTAATTAATTTGTCTAAGATATTTAGGTTAGGTTAGGTTAGGTTAGGTTAGGTTATTTTTAATTAATTTGTCTAAGATATTTAGGTATCCCTTCTATTTATTTCTACTTTCAGCCTAAATTGAACAGTTATTCATTTTCGTAGAAATTATACAACTCAAAATGTTCTAAAATCATAGAAGTTGATATGTCTTAAACGGGGGCTAAGTCTTAGTCATAATTGCTTAGAAAGGGGTTCGTACTTAACTGTGATAGAAGCCGTATAGTCTGTTTTTTTAAATTTTACTTCATGATTCTTATAGATAAAAAATTCTTATACAACTTCCCAAATTTTAAGAAGGTGTGGAATAATATTTAATATATAATATATGTATTTTTTCGCATTTCATGCGACAATGAAATCTGTAAAATTTATATTGTCATTGAATATGCTTATACTTTCGGGATTTACATGTTTGGATCTTTTGGATTTTTTGTTTTGATAAACGAAGGAGCTTTCAACTCAAGATATATTTTCTTATAAAATATAAATAAAATATAAAAATTAATGTGGAGGAAAGTTCTCCTTGAAAAATTGTCAGAATTAAGATTTACTGACTGAATGGTTTTTTGTATGTGAAGCTTTAAAAAAAAATAGGAGTTTCCGAAATATGGCACAAAGAATCTTTAATTTATGTTAATTTTTTTATATTTTACATAATATACAAATTTTACGGTTATTTACATAAATAAAGATGGATATGGTTTTTTCACAATACTATTTACCTAATTTCAATTTTGAGGAACTTAGAAATATAAAAGAAGATTGAAACAAAATTTTATTACAAGTAAACAGCTGCCATGGAAAATAGCTGACTGTTCAACATTAGTCATACATAAATCACCGTTCTGAACGTGCACAAAGAACAAGAGAACAATTTTTCATTTTCAGTAAAGCTATATTTACACTTTAGTAGATGTAATAGGTACTTAAATACATTCTGCTGGTATATTCACTGGTACCAATAGCAGAACTTATTATTATTTTATAATTTTCATTGCATCATCTATGGAATCAAATACATAATTCGAGTTTATTTCTACTGGCCATCGACATCTACACTGAGAGGCTCGCGCTGTATGATGAAGATGAACAGGGGGGATCGAGAAAGCGAAAAAACAACGATGTGAAAAAAGTTCGAGACCGTCCTCCTGCAGGTGTATAGTTTTGAAGAAAGAAAAAAATCGAAATGGTGCATTGGTTGTGATGGTGTGTGCATTTTAGAAGGCCAAATACCCGAATTTGGGGTCACAGACATTAGAGAGATAGGCGGGGCGCTGAGTGCAGACAGAGTTGAGTTGTTGGATTATATACTATATAGATGTGTGCATGTGCAAAATCTAGGGCCAATGGACTATTCAAGGCAGTCGGCCAGTATGTGGATGTTCGTAAAACTCGAAGCCACGTTGTGGTGAGCCTGGTGCGCTCGCCCAGTTAGTTGTATTTTATATACATGTCGATGGATCGCCACGATACATACTATTAACTCCGATTTTGTCTTTGTACATACACCTTTCGACAAGTCGGAATCTCTCAACAAGCTTCTTTTATAATTCATAAAAATGTCCAAACATGTTTTCTATCTAATCAAGTCTAAACAGCTACATCTGTTTTTGACTAACTTCCCAAATGGGGGGAGGTACCTATACAATTAAATGTCTTTTTTGCATATTTGCGTGTTTCGCATTGGACACGTGTTTTTTTTTCAGTTTGACAGGTAATGTTCATTTCAGAAGCTTGTTCTGCTTCCTGGTGATTGGACTGTATAGTAGCAGAGTTCAGCCTCTTTGTTCGGGAACGGGTTCAACTCGAAACAAGCTATGCTTGATATGCATACTACTCTAAAACTGCCCAGTTTTGTATGTAAAAATCATCACCTGTTGCATCCAGGATGTTGCTGGAGTCTTGAGGCGCCTTTATATCAACATCGTGTACCGGAGTACATGTTTTTGCTTGAACTTCAAGGCAAGATTTCCATCTCCTCCATTCTTCAATAATCTTTTCTTCTCTTTGAAACACAGAAAGTAAACATATTTTTCTTTAAATTATATTTACATCTACCCAGTGAATAACACCAGAATTAAACAGTTCACTGGGATACCTACACTTCATAGTTTTACTGTTTAATGTTTTCCAACAAAAATTCTCAATTCAGGTACAGTATCGACTGTATCTTCATGAGCTTGATTTTTTTTCCATCAAGCGTTCTTCCTCAACTTTTAAATTAGAATAGCCTAAGCATAATCTGCTGTTGTTTACTAACCATTTAAATATCTTCTTCACTCTCAATAGCATCCAAAACATCTCGAGAAAGACAAGACATTGGATTGCATTTGCCGGCTGAATTTAGGCATTATTATTGCCTAGGCCCTAGGAATAATGTATTATTATAATGTTTTCCTTCATATTCAGCCGGCAATATATATATATATATATATATATATATATATATATATATATATATATATATATATATATATATATATATATATATTCTAGGCAAAAACACAATATTTACAAGCCAACTAACTGATAGAACGATCCTCCTTTTTTGAATCTATATTTAGACACTTATCAAAACTAAATTAATTGCATAAGAGCCAGTATTCTTAAACAAAGAGCAAAATGATTATCACAAATTCTCTCGAAGCTCTTTCGAATGAATGTGTATTTTGTAACACCCTCTATATTAATATTAAAACAATGAGCATCATATTTAATGAGTCACACTGATATAAGTTTGTAGTCGTAAAGATAGCAGCTCAATAATGAACAGAGAGTTTTAATATTATATTATATTATTTATTTTATAAATATGTGATCTAATTTTTGCGTTGTGAGCGAAGACAAAAGATCACACTCACCAACATGAAAGATAAAATTGTGTTTATTTTAAAAGATTTAACCTCATAATAATAATATTTTATTATTACTTTGAATTTATTGTTTTGTTGGAATTAACTCACCGATGTTTTCAATATAATAATATACTTAGATACCACTATTATATATACTTTGTTGCAAGATATCAATTCTATGTATCTATGTAGATAAATGCGTTATTAAAATTATTTTTTTCTTACTACATGGACAAGTGAGAGTTGAACTCACGCCTTGTGTGTTCCGTAGTGCTATCATTATCAAACTTATAAGTAAGAATTCGAATTTCGGAAAATAATCACTATTATTATTATAATTAATCTATAAATATAATTCGTAGCTTGTAAAGCTTTAAAATAAAATCGCCAAAAAAAAATTGGTTGGTTGAGTTTTTTTATCGTTTTCTTTTGTTCTATTTATTAAAAATGAACTACAAGGATTTTACTGCAAAGCTTGTTGCCAGTGTCTAATTTTAGTTTCCAGTGATGATATCGACGTCGGACTTAATTCATTCGTTGCTATATTCAGCAACAAGAAGCTTGGTATTAGGTTGGAATCAAATTAAGTTATCAGTTTTTTTTTGTAAATTGTAAGAGATGCCATTTTCATGTTCATATTCCGACCTTCAATTGTCGAGTGTGGTACAAAAATCTGCCACATAAAGATTTAGAGGTCAAGTTTCGTCAATTCGATTAATCGACGCACTTTATTAAAAAAATGTCCATTATATAAATGTTTTTGATTGATTCAAATAATTTTTAACTACAACTTGTCTCAATATATCTTACGAAATTTAATCTTTTGCATTGTACGGACCATCCGATTTTTCGTTAGAAAACTTATTAAGTGGTGTAAATATCAGACTTGAATCTTAATAAATATTTCTTACAAAAAATTGGAGCGAAGTTATTAGTTGGTGCACTGAATAATACTAAATAATATTAATTCTATTGGTGCTGTTACTTTTGAAGTTGTGCAGTTAAAGTTAGATTGATAACTTTTGTCACCAACTTCACAAGTACCAGCACCAATAGAATTGATATTATTTCGTCTTTTTCAGTGCACCAACTAATAACGTCGGTCCAATTTTTTGTGAAAAATATTTATTTCACACTTTTGCGTGTAATATTAATCACGAAAATCATTGAACGTTCACTAATACCAAAGAAGATAGTACACCTTCTCCGTTCGGAGTTCGTCGAAAAATTCGATATGTCAAAATTGGAATTTTATAAAATCGGACCTATTAAAATAATTTCCTTCTGGGTTGACAACATTACAATAATTATTGCATTATAACCTGTGTGCAATTATACATACAAACAATATTGTTATCTACGTTGAATAATACACACAAGAAAATAATCGTCTTGAGATGTCCGTGATTGATGTCCAATACATATACGTAATATGAACATATTTTGTATCACCCTGAACAGGGCCCCCAAAGCGCGCATATTATAGGCCGATGCACTTGTTTTGCAAAATTTAAAACTCGCACTCACCATACTAACACACAGATTATAATCAAGTCGAACCGAAAAATAATAAACTGAAAATAAAGTTATAGCCTCACGCTAATATGTGCTTTATGCTATATAGAGCACGTTTGAAACTTTGAGGTGTTTTTCTCCTTTCATTTTAAATATATAACTATGTATGTATGTATTTTAATTTATATATTCAACAAATTTGATCGATATGCTTACCAAATTAATAAGTAACATGGAAGTTATACCTACGCCCGAATATATTGACAGGTAGTTAGTTGATTAATAATATTTTTAACATCATCTACGATCTACGTTCCCAAATAAATGTTAGTTCGCAGAATAATAATATTATCATATTGTTGACTTGAAATAGTTAACATGGAAAGTTCTATTTTTTTTTCAAATGGAATTTCCAAAGCAAGAGTTGCGCAAAAAATCATGAATCCTACACGTGAGCAAAAAGTATATTTTTAGAGGCGAAACAGTTAATCCTGATGCAACATTGAATTCTATTAAATTTTGAATATATGATTTTATAAAACTTTTTTACAAAAGCTAGGACCGACTTTGTTAATTGATTGGCACCAACCAGCTCTATTAGACTCAATCTTATTTTCTTTGCTACAAATAATAATGTCTGTCCATGTAAAAAAAGTTTTATTTCAGATTTTTGCCTGTCTCATTAGTTATAAAAACCGTTGAATGTTCATTTATATTCAGAAATATAAAACAACGGTAACTCACATATTTACGACTTTATCATTCCTGTAAATCGAAAGCGGTTGAAGTTTTTTAAAAATATTTAACCTGAACGGTCTCTTCTTTTAATTTTGCCGTCTCAAGTTTTTGATTAAAACAAAAATTTGCTCCCTCAACCCCCTTTTGAGGGCAATTTTTGCAGGGAAATAACTGTTTTTGAAAGTTTTTTTTAATATGGGTCAATTTGTCAACTCTCCTCTTTCAAATGTAAAAAATATATATTTTTTATAAAACATTGGACCGACGTTATTAGTTGGTGCACTGAAAAATACGAAATAATATTAATTCTATTGGTGTCGTTACTTTTGAAGTTGTGCAGTTGCAGTTAGAGTGATAACTGTTGGCACCAACTTCACAAGTACCAGCACAAATAGAATTAATATTATTTCGTATTTTCAGTGCACCAGCTAATAACGTCGGTCCAATTTTTTTGTAAAAAATATTTATTTTAATAGAAATTTACATCAAAGCATTCTCAATGAATTGTCTTAATATTATATATTATTTAAATTAGGGTCGCTCTTTTGATCCAATCTCACCAATTTAACTATTTCAGAGTTTGCAACATAGTTTGTGTCTACGTATGTATAATAATTATTATTTATTAAAGGTACATCACGAAACAGGCATAGTTTCATATTACTATACCTGCAATCTACTAATCATCACAAAGATGAGTAATGAAATTGTTTTGTAAATCAACAGTCTGAATGAGTTACTAGGAATCTGAAAATACATTGTTGTACGACTGGGTTAATTTAAATTCTCATTTATGGACTTCGAAGGTATCTTTTATTAAACTTTCTGCATGTTCTTGCAATAATTTGATCACATTTTCCATGATGAATAAAAACTTCAGCAAATACTTCTATTTCTGAGTGAAATTAAAAAACTATTCTTAGTTAAAGTAACCGATGTCAAAATTTCCATCATCATAAAAATGTTAAAAATAATTCACAAAAAAAATTGGTTTTATTTTGAAAACCTGTCTTAAGGTATAGGGACGTGAGACATCAATTCAAAGGGATTTCGATTCTCTTTAAGAAAAAATAAAGGATGTTTGATTTAAAAAAATGCACTTCTGGCACATTATGTATCTAATGGAAAGATCAAGCATTCTGAACGACCCTGTATAACATGAAAATAAATTCATTAATGATAACTAATAAACAAGTATTTTCAAATCGACGACTGAAATTTCATCGTTACACAATTCCAAAATTCAGAGTAATGGATTAGTGAGCTCTGTTTTTTTTTTTTTAAAAAAAGAAGAGAAAATCAAGTAATTTCTTGGAAACATTTAGAGCTAGGTACAAGTATCTTATGGAAAAATAACCAAAAGGCAATAGAGAATCTGATGTAAGTAATAATATACAGGGCGTCTTATTTTTAAAATCAAAGTTGATAATACTATTGGATATAAATGGTAACGTCGCAGGATTAAAAGTATCGTGTGTGAGTCGGACTCGCCCACGAAAGGTTCCGTACCATCGTAAATGAACTGTCTGCCTGTTATTACGGTTCAAAAGTTACAGCTATTATTAGGATCGAGCAAAAACAAAAGCTTATGGAGACCGTCTTTAATTTTTAAATCTATCTTATTTTTTGACCGACTTCCCAAAAGGAGGAGGTATACAATTCGATTGTGTGCTTTTTTTTTTTTTTTTTTTTTTTTTTTTTTTTTTTTTTTTTTGGTTTGTGCGCGCGTTTCATATAGTAAACGTACTCCGATTTTGATGATTTTTGATTCATTTGAAAGAGGAGGCTTGAGAAATGGTCCCATATTCATAAAAACGGGAATCCGACATCTCGTTCCCTACGAAAACCGCCCCCGAAGGGGGTGGAGGGGGCAAATTTTGTCGAAAATTGAAAATCTGCGTTGATATAATTAAAGATAGGACAATATCCGGAAACGTTTAAATGGAACATTTTTTCAAAGGAGTAACGGTTTTTGACATAGAGACATTTTAAACTCTCAAATATACCTATTTTCGCTATGTGGAGAGGGCGATTTCTGTCGAAAATTGAAAATCTGTTTGCAATACATGAAAGACATAATTATTTGTAGCAACATTTATACTGAACATTTTCCCCTTAGAGTTACGGTTTTCGAGTAAAATCGGTGTTAAAATGGTAACAACTAAAATATTCAAGCGTATTTCCGCAGCGATGTACTGAGATCTCAATAATAACAACTACAAGCAAGGAATATACGTGGGTAATAGAATAAGTACTATCTTCATTGGTATTAGTGAACGTTCAACGATTTTCGTGACTAATGTTACACTCAAAAGTGTGAAATAAATATTTTTTACAAAAAATTGGACCGACTTTATTAGTTGGTGCACTGAAAAGTATAAAATAATATTAATTCTATTGGGGCTGGTACTTGTGAAGTTGGTGCCAAAAGTTACCAATCTACCTGCAACTGCACAACTTCAAAAGTAACAGCACCAATAGAATTAATATTATTTTATACTTTTCAGTGCACCAACTAATAAAGTCGGTCCAATTTTTTGTAAAAAATATTTATATTATTTGTTATTTTAGCATTAGCATTTAGTATTATTTAATTTCTGAGAATTTCATTTTTCCACCTTTTCTGCTTGAAGTCATACTGCGATTGTTAAGGTCGAGCAAAAAATGCTGAAAAAATCACGTTTTGGTTGAGAGTATACGCCTGCCGCGGCCTGTCTTACCGCTGGAACTATTGAGGCCTTATTGAGTCGGAATCGTATAGCTGATAAATCAGTGAACAATCATTCCATTTATGAAGATTCCATATAATTCTGTTTTGTTCGCGGTGATAAAAAAAAATCCAGAATTAAAATTAATCTCATTCAGGGACATTTTTTTAACTGCAACCTAGACATCAAACTATATCCTCCCTTTTTTTAGAGATTAAACTTTTCTATCGTCGGGGATTATGGTTGGGGGGTTGTGAGATTGATAGAAAGTTAAAAAAGACTATAATGGTTCCCCGGGATCTGGACATTTTGGGCAAAGTCTCCACCAAGGAGTTTTGGGCAAAGTGTCCACCAACGAGTTTTGGTGGAAATGTTTATTTTCGGCTTTGTGGACTTTTAATTACATTGGGTGAAGTAGCTATGGAAACTGTTTTCAGTAGCTAAGAAATCTTTGGACGATATATCATTTTGGGCGAAGTGTCCTAGACCCGGTTCACCATATCAACTTTTAGGTACGGAACCATTTTTTATAACTGGTCCTTTGCTTGTAGATATGCTATTTAGGATGCAGTTTCTGCGTTTATGGACGGATTCAGATTTCGTAAGGAAGGACTATTTGTTGGCTCTTTTTTTTTCAAGAAGCTTGTACCGATCTTGATGATTTGTTTTTTATTGCATAGAGGAGTGTTGAAAAATGGTCTCATATTATAAAAAATAAGATCACATTCAAACTTGCAGGCACCAACTAGTTTGTAGTATAATATAATATACATAATTTTGCATCAACCCTCGTATCTGGCATAGAAGAATTATTTGAAATCCCCAAAATGATGCATTTACTCGGCTCGGCAGGTTCTTTGTTCTTTGTTTGCTATAAGGCTAATATGGCTCTGGTTATAAATAGAGTAAGCAGCTAGCGCGATGTCGATTAGAGAAAGATTTCGGGGCGATGATAATTTTGGGTGACCGACGACCGAGTTCGTCGGCACCACACCGTCAACACGACACAAAAAAAGGGGTTCGTTCGAGCCAATGCGAATGAGAGACAGATATAAAGTTTGCAATTTTTTTTGCCGTCTCCGTTCCCACCGCCGCGTGTCTGCCATGGCACGGGCCTCTGCCCCCGCGTGTGTGTGTGTGTGTATGTCTGTCTGTCTGCTCTTGAGGCCCGGCCCCGCCACCAACAGCCATAATATCGAACTCTCACTACTCTGTCTCTGTGTGCGTTGAATGACTGCGAAAGCGAAAAGGTCGCCGGTTGAATGGCCTACAGCAGCGCGCCGACCAAAACCTTCAAATGCAAGGCCAGACAAATATAACTAATATAATAATGCATATATATATATATGTTATGTTGTATTGTATGTTTGTATGTTATGTTAACACATCTTGCATCTTGTCCAGGCAGCTCTATTGCCTTGCCAGAGATGTGTTGTACCGCGTCGTTTTTGTGTTGCACTTTTCGTCATTCTATTGAGGCGCTACAGAACGCCCTAATACATCTCTTTAGTAGTAGCGAAATAGCCCAACAATATTAAATACATTAAAAAAATATTTTTACAAAAATTGGTTATCTTGGAGTTGGTGCCTACAACAGCAAACTACAACAGCACAACTTCAAAATTACCAGCACCAATAGAATTAATAGTATTTTGTATTTTTCAGTACAACAACTGAAAAAGTCGGTCCAATTTTTTGTAAAAAAAATTTCTCGTTTATATATAGATATTATAATTAAATGATGTAAATTCATACCAATCAAACATATAATAATATATAAATTCAATGGTGACCGGAACAAAGCGCAAAGGAAAAAAGTGCACAAGGAAAAATACGGAGACAGGAAAATGCGCACAAGGTAATAAACGCACGAGAATAAATGCGCACAAGGAAAAATGCATATACGGGAAAATAAACTCTTATAGGAATTCATAAGTTTTGGAAATAATTACAGAATATGCACTGGGATGGACCTTATAAGAACCGTATAAGAAGAAGATTCAACTCGCCCTAAAAATCGTGTAAAATTTCATACGCATATCTTTTGAGAATGCGTCTTAGCGCCCCATGTCGTGCATCTACAGTTAGATTGAAAACTTTTGGCACCAATTTCACAAGTACAAGCACCAATAGAATTAATATTATTTTGTACTTTTCAGTGCACCAACTTATAACGTCGGTCCATTTTATTGCAAAAATTATTCATTTCACACTTTTGAGTGTTAGATTTGTCACGAAAATCGTTGAACGTTCACCATTATCCATGTTATACTTCGCTTATATTTGCTATTATTCAGAAATCTAAGAACATCGTCGCGGAAATACGCATATTATAATCTTTACCACCGGTGTAACTCGACAACCGTAACTCTATGCAAAAACTATTCAATATAAATATTGCTAGAAATAATCTGGTCATTGATTTTCCATTCTCAGATTTTCAATTTTCGAAAGAAATTACCGTTTCCACGTAGCGAAAACACACATATTTCAAATTTTAACATCGTAGAAACTCGAAAACCGTATCTTTTTTGAAAAAATGTTCAATTCAAACGTTTCCGGATATTTTCTTATCTTCAATTCTGCCATCTAGGATCTTCAATTTTTGAGAAAATTTGCCCCCTCCACCCTCTTTGGCGGCGGTTTTCAAAAAAACAAAAAAAAGCAGGCAGTCGAATTGTATACCTCCACCGTTTGGGTTCGTCGGTCAAAAATTCGATCACATCTTTTAAAAACTATGGTATAACTCAGTACCTATAAGTCTGAACAAGTGTATATTTTGAATTTAACATAAAAAATACAGGGTGTTCCATTTACAAAAATCATAATCATCATGTGTTTGATCATTCACCATATTAGGAAACATCCTGTTCGTTTTCAATTACTTTTAGAATAGGAAGGTTAAGAAAGGGTCTTACAAATTTTTTAAAAGTCCTGTAACTGAGTTCCGTGAATACACTAGAAACTCACCCTGTGTGTTATTACATATAAATTGTAATATTGTTCTATGAAAAGAGCAATTCTACATTTAATAATGTATAAATAATTAATAGTTAAAATTAATTGTTCTCAGTTACCCGCATAATCTACCAATGATAACAATGGATTTCTCTTTTCAATTGAAAAAAATGTTCTTATAGAACTTGAACTTGTTATTAACCCTTTGTTTTCCAGATAATGTCTCAAAATCATATTTCTGATTAATTATCATTTTATGTCAAGTATCGTTATTTAAAAACATAGTTACAAATTAATATTTTACTATACAAGGTTTCTCAAAAATTATGATTAAATACATCATTGTATCTTTTAAGACTGCAACGGAGAATTTGTTTGTTTTTATTATTTTTTCATACCAAAAGGTCGTTGAAAAACAATAAGTTATTAATAAATAATCTTTCAATTATACAGCCTTGTGGGTATGATTTCAGCATGTTTATTGTATGATTTTTTTTCTACTTGTCGATTATTTTATGACATCAATAATATTGATGTGTTCATTGATAGAAAGAATCTTACAGCGAGGTTAGCAAAAATATGAGGATATGATCTCATCTTTGACAGATAAAGGTATATGAACAACATGTGAACAGAAATATTACACCTTTACTTTGCAATTACACGAATGACAAAATATTTTTTACAAAAAAATTGAACTGACGTTATCAGTTGGTGCACGGAAAAATACAAAATAATATTAATTCTCGAAGTTAATGAGATACGTCAGATACTTGGGGAATACTTCACGAGACAATCCTGTTCCTGCCGAATGCCTGCCGAATGCTTGCATTCTTTACGTTCTTCCAAAAATTAAGTTCCGTTGCTTCGGTAAAGTTATAGGTTTGTCTAGGTTAACTTAAGTTTGGTTTCTGGACGAGCCTCGAATACCTGGAGCAAAATCACCTAAAGGTGGTCTAGGGATGTAGGATAATACGAGAGCAAAAAGATTTTGCTCAGTATTAGAAGGCATACATTGGGCCTAAGGCCCCTGAGTGGACTACATCTGAAAGAGATGAAGTCGCCCTAGTAACCTAACCTAACCCTAATCTAGAAGGCATATCACGGCATAGGGAAGTCTATATCGAATCTAGAAATTCTTAATTTTAGCTTCATTGATGGAATATTTAAAGGCATTTATTATTGCATGACATTGTATAATAACATATATATATATAGATTTTACATTGCTCCATCGTTATAA
The DNA here is from genome assembly GCA_958507055.1 of Crioceris asparagi. Lineage (NCBI taxonomy): Eukaryota > Metazoa > Arthropoda > Insecta > Coleoptera > Chrysomelidae > Crioceris > Crioceris asparagi. The sequence continues at coordinate 3,539,133 of OY293833.1, read as the reverse complement.
TATGATAATAATTTAATCTTTGATAATATTATATGTCCCTGTAGAGAAGAAGAACAACGGACACAAAAGAGACCATGTTATTGGCACATAGCAGAGTTGCCAGTAAACACAATCAAGGTCACTCATGAAATTGCCTCTCTGTGTATGTATTGTAAGTCTGTGATAAAAAGTCGATGCACTTCTGTTTATAGTTCTCTACTGAGTGTATGTATATGTGTGTGTGATGATTGACCGAAAATAGCATCAAAATATATTATTATGATGCATCGTCTGTGTGTGTGTTGTTGTTGTTACACACAAGGTCATAAGGCTAGTATATAAACGTTGTTAATGCTGGGCAGGGTATGCAGGACCGGACTTCATGCAACAATAATGCGCCGTGGCGAAGGCCAGAATATTTCATTAACATTCCGCTAGTTTACAGCTGGCTAATTCACTACCTGCTTGTCAATTCGTCAGGTCTCATCCTAATCATGTTCGCTAGCTAAAACCAGCAGATTTTGGACGGAACTAACCCCCTATGCCCCCATCAGAAACACAGCTTCCAGGCAGGATTCTGCACAGTGTGAAGCAAACGCGTCTGACAGCTGTTGTTGGCAAACTGCTAGCTTTCCATTCCATCCGATTTGTGACAGTTTTCAAAATATCACATCGGTTTGTAAATTTTCATCTGACTATTCGTGAGAGATTAAGAGAAATACGCAGTCTGGTGTTAGAGGAAACCTCTATGTTGTCTTTCATGCATTTATTCCATCGATAAATAATGAATAGACGCTTCAAAGCTAGTGCACATGCGCGAATATTCCAAAAGTTTCGTTTAGTGAAACATAGGCGGTAGAGATAAATAAATTATTACGTCCCTAAAGCTGGCAGAGCAAAGTGAGCAGAATCCAAAATACATATTTGGTGCTTGTAGAGCTAATTAAGTGCTAATTAAGTGCTTTATTCCGAAATTAATTGCTCTTGTAGAAAATGTCTGCTTTTCTTTGAAAAAACCCCTTTTTTGAGAAAATATTATTTGGTGCTGGTAGAGCTAATTAAGTGCTAAATAACTGTATTCGATACTAAATAGCTCTTATAGTTTTTTGAAAAATGGCTGCTTTGCTAGCTTTAGATCTAAAGCTAGCAGAGCAAACATTAAAATCAAATTTTTTGGGAACTTCTTTATTAGTTCTTGTAGGGCTAATTAAGTGCTAATTAAGTGCTGTATTCCGAAATTAATTGCTCCTATAGTTTCTCGTAAAATTGTCTGCTTTTTTTAAAAAATCAACTTTTTTAGAAAATTTTATTTGGTGCTTTTCCTAAAAACTATAGGAGTAATTAATTTCGGAATACAGCACTCAATTAGCACTTAATTAGCCCTACAAGGACTAATAAAGAAGTTCCCAAAAAAGTTGATTTTTAATGTTTGCTCTGCTAACTTTAGATCTAAAACACCAATAGAATTAATTTTATTTTGTATTTTTCAGTGCAACAACTAATAAAGTTAGTATAATTTTTGGTAAAACATATTTATTTCACACTTTTGAGTGTAAAGTTAGTCACAAAAATCGTTGAATGTTTTCTTATACCAAAGAAAATAGAACTTATCCTATTACACATGTACCTATATTATTTGCTTGTATTTGTTATTATTCAGAGATCTAATAAAAACATCGTCGCGGAAATACGCATATTTTAGACTTTATCACTGCTCTAACTCGAAAACCTTAACTCTATTGAAAAAATGTTCAATTTAAACGTTTTCGGATATTGCCTTATCTCCAATTCTGCCGCCAGAGATTTTAGTAATGGTACAAATAATCTCTATTTTGTAATATTCGGTGTTCTTCTTCCAGAATTAAGGAATTTCATATAACAGTATTGAATAACGATATATGTCCAGTATCTTTGTTGTTTTGAATAGAAGTCATCCGTCTAGAGAATTAGTCATTTCATTACAAACACCCAAATATATTAATAATCTATAAACTCAGTTATTTTGTGAAAATTTTGTGGAATTGGAATAATTTTTACAGATTGTTATCGCGATTCAGTGATGATCTAATGATTCCATAAATGGAATTATACATTTTTGGTTATTTTTATGTGTCACTCAAATGCAATGATTAATACATCAATATATTTATTGACAGTATTATTATCAGTTAGTTGGAATTGTAATTACATAACCAGATATTGTATTTTTACGTAAAGCTCCAATTAGATAGATAATAATTAATAACTAAAAATAGATACAGAAAATACAGATCTTGAGTTTGGAATAAGTTTTTGTGAAATGTTTCTCCCTCGCTATAACATTGGAAATATTTGAATGGAAACTTTGAATGGAAGGAAATGATGAAAAACATAATTAAAATTCATATTTCATTACGAAAACAACAAAAGTGAACTAAGAACTTTGAATCTGACCTAATTCGCACTATAATGGAAATTATTACATCGCATTACTCAGACTATTGCGTAAAATAGAAAAAGGGCAAAAAAATATTTTTATTTATTGACCTCAGTCTGATACTGTTTCTTTATTCCTATGTTTTGCCAGAGAAACTATAAGTCTCGGCCCACTTTTGAAATTAAAACGTTATATATAATCGGATTGCAATATAATATCTTAAATTTCCATAAGAATTTTAATTGTCAAAATGATGACTTTTTGTCCGGCTTCGAAAAAGGAGGAGGTATACAATTCGATAGCATGTTTATGTTTGCTTTTTTTACATACGGATGCTCGCGCGTTTTTCCTAGTAAACCTGCTCCACTTAGCTAAAAACTGGACCAATAAAAAAGTAAGAAATCCAACATACATTTTTTCTCAAAATATCCTTTAACTTTGAAGGTTCAGAGTTAGAGCCCTAGAATGGGAAAAATTCCAAAAAAATTAGAAAATCATTGTACATATGATCTGTTGAAATGTTTATTCGATTCTATATATAACAAGTATATTTTTATCAAACATTTAAACACTACTGGATCTTCTAGAATAGATAATTTCTTGAAAACTTCTTAATATATGTTTTCTACGGGCTCAGAGAAGGTCGAAAATGTATTTCACCAATTTCAGAAACAGCTGTTTGAAATTTAAAATATTTTTATAATAAAGCTGTCTTTCAATGTAAAAGCTATAAATATGCAATAATTGCCTTCCCATTAATAATCAAATTTCTTGGATAAGGGTAATTTAAAAAATCCCGATGGCCCATAGCTCGTAGCCAGAGGATAGGTAAATTTGATGGTTTTTAATTTTTAAGGAAAAATGTTTCAAGCTAAAGTTGTAGGGACAGATTATATCTATTGCTCCACAATATTTTTGATTTTGATTTATTCAACTTCTATTTTTTTTGAATTTTCTGAAAAGTTTGGTCGGCCGCCATTTTGAAACTACTGGTCTGATCATGCCCATTTACGACGTCGACCGATATATTTGTTCGATTAATAGTTGTAGCTAATTTGAACTTGATATCTTTAGAAATGCAACCTCTTACGAATACAATATGTACCTATATTTCTATATAAAATTTACCTAAAAATTTGACACATACATTTTCTTTATATTCAAGTAAATAATGATTTCTCTTAAAACATACGGTGACTATGGTGCAGAGTTTAAGGTGTATCAAATTATGTTCTGTACTAACTTATAACAACATTACATAAAAAATATTTTATAAATAGAATCACTGAGTAAATAATATTTTCTTATTTGAATTATTGAGATTATTGATTGTGTATAATTTTTCCTAGTATTCATTTGCGTTTTCTTGATTGATACAATTAATGTTATTTAACATGATCACTCAAAATTGTGAAATAAATAATTTAAAAAACTAGTACCAACTAAGGAATTTAGTTCCTACAATTATTATGGAACTCAAGTAGGTACAAAAGATATTTATATTTATTATATTATTACTTCTATTGGTGATGGTAATTTTGAAGCGCAAATAGGATTTATAGCATCAAACTCAAAGTTACCAGCACCAATAGAATTAACCTTGCACGCGTTTTATATTGTAAACGTATTCCGATTTTGATGATTTTTGATTCATTTGAAAGAGGAGACTTGAGAAATGGTCCCATATTCTTAAAAACGCAAATGGAGGGGGCAAATTTTTTTGAAAAAAAATATCTGGGAACCTTTAAGTTAAACATTATTTCAAAAGAGCTACTGTTTTCGAGTTTCTGCGATGTTAAAATTTGAAATGTGTGTTTTTGCTTTGTGGAAGAGGCATTTTGTTTCGAAAATTGAACATCTGAGAATGTGAAATTAATAACCAGATTATTTGTATCAACATTTATATTGAACATTTCTTTCCATAGAGCTACGGTTTTCGAGTAAAGTATAATATTCGTATTTCCGTGAGGATGTTCTTCCGAATAATAGCAAATGCAAGCAAAGCATACATGGATAATGGTGAACGTTCAACGATTTTCGTGACAAATGTAACACTGAAAAGTGTGAAATAAATATTTTTTACAAAAAAATGGACCGACGTTATCAATTGGGGCACTGAAAAATACGAAATAATATTAATTCTATTTGTGCTGGTACTTGTAAAGTTGGTGCCAACAGTTATCACTCTAACTGCAACTGCACAACTTCAAAAGTACCAGCAGCAATGCAATTAATATTATTTTGTACATTTCATTGCACCAACTGATAACGTCGGACCTATTTTTTGTAAATAATATTTATTATATATATATATACAAGTCATTCGCCGAATGTGCAAGTTTGGTGAGCTTTCAAAAATATTTCTGCTATATTTCTGGAGACCGATCCTATTAGCAATTTAAATGAAATGAAGAAACTTTCTAAACTGCCTTAACATAAATAATAGATAGATTTTTTTCTTGAATCATCCTGTATAATATAGCATGTAATGCAATACCGTTGAAACAGTCAACAGCACATAAAAACTATTTATTATAAAACTAAATTTCGGACAATTTCAAAGTCACGGTCATTGATGAAAGTTTGAAGGAGGTCACAAACCTATCGCTCGTTATTATTCACATTTCTCGACTATGGATTGTGGATATTACAGACCGAATCTGACGAGCAGAACAGCACGCATTCTTTGTCGTTGAATGATTACGCCATTTCTCGCATGTAATCGCGTTTTCAGGGTTAATGTTAATGCATTCAAGGTAAATTTGTTGCTTTTTTGTTCATTGACCAACAGGATCAAATGTGATTGCACTCATAGTTGATAATGAATCAATAGAAATATGATCTATTTACCTTAACATGTAGAGAATTTTTGAATATCTTTCCTACAGAACTCTCAAGCACATTGATTTTGATAAATAGACCATGGATTTTGACAACCTAGAAATAATATATATGAATTTTGTTTCTAAATTTATGTTTGAAATGTACAGTTATACAAAGTTACGTATTCGATCCCACCCTGAAATCCATTACCACCTGGTCATTTGTTATTCAAACATAACCTATCCAAACCACAACGTTAGGTTAGATTCATCTAGATTGGTTGGGTTACCCCATTCGCAATATTTTGTTTGTTATAACATTTTTATTTGTATGACATATTTCGGAAGATGAATATGACATTAAATATAGGCACGTTTCCGATAACTGTGGCGCCAAGATTTAACGGTGTTTTCTGGTAAAACACCCTAACATAAGACGAACATCAAGAATACCAATTTTATCGTTCTCGTCTCCTTTTGGAAATAGGAAAAATACGTCCCAACGTATTTTGTTGAAAAATTCACATTAATCACTATAAACACGTAAATTTCACCTTGCACTCCTTGACTCTTGTCTCTTGTCTAGCCGCTGTTATTGTCAAATGTCATATTATTGTTGTTTTGAAATTATGTTGCAAATACTTACACCGTTGCCTTTAAAATGTAGTTATTTAGTAAATATTGAGGAAACAAACCTGTTACCAAAACACAAACCTAGCCAACCACAAAATACTAAATCTGTATTTAATTTTATTCCTTAGTTTCCTTGTTCGAATAAATTTCATTTGAATTATATTTCATATAAAGATACTTCTTTCTATTGTCTACGACGTATTCTACTATAGCAAGAATGCTTAATGATAATTCTTCTTTGAAAATGAAGTAAATGGCAACAGAGCATTTATAATCGTATGGAAACATGTTTCCATAAAATTATTTCAGTAATTACAATATGGCGGCTGACCAAAAAGTGAAATGTGTTTACAGTGTAATATTCAATTAAAAATTGCAATTTATGAAGAAATTTCCTCGTTGAGACGGTGTCCATAGTGATTTTACTGGTAAGTACGAATTTCTATTTACCTTTAAACGCGTTTCTCCCAATTCAACACTCCTTTAGCTCCAACATCTCGCAAGCTTGTTGGGAAAAGAAGTGGCAAAAATCTCCAAAAGGAGACGAAAACGAGAAAATTGGTATTCCTGATTTTCGTCTTATTTTGGGGTGTTTTATTGGAAAACACCATTAAATCTTGGCGCCACAGTTATCGGAAAGTCTCCTTAAATATAAAATAGCCAGTTATGAGAATTCTAATCAATTCCAATTTAGTAACATTTTTTCGTACGCGAATTACATACTGTAAACGTGATTTTGTTTTTTTTTGAAAGGCGAAAGTTGAGAAAGGCTGGCATGCTTAACAACATAAAATCTATATAAACATATTTTCTTTCCCAAAAAAGTTCGCCAAAGCGGGTGCATTTTTAAAGAAAATTTAAAATTTGAGTCGGTAAAACTGACGTAGATATCATAGGTAGTCTTCAACATTAGAATTGGAAATTTTTCAAAAAACTTAACGGTTTCCAAGTTACGTCAATCATAGAATCCGAATATAAGTGAACGATTTTTTTGACTAATGATACACATAAAAAATGTGAAATAATTCTTTTTACAAAAAGTAGGACAGACTTTATTAGTTGAGGTACTGAAAAATACAACATAATATTAATTCTATTGGTGCTGGTACTTCGAAGTTGGTGCAAAAAATATTTAACAACCTAAGAAAAGAGTTGAGATATGGTGCCTTATTTAGAAAAACTCAAATTCGAAATCTCCTTTCCCAAAGGGGGTGAATTCTTCTCGAAAATTAAAAATCTAAGACGGTAGAATTAAAGATAGGACAATATCCGGAAACGTTTAAATTGAACATTTTTTCATGTGTAATTCCGCTATATGGAGGGGGCATTTTTTGCGAAAATTGAAAATATGAGACGGCCAAATTAGAGAAGAGATTATATGTAGCAACATTTCATGCGTATTTTCACCGCGATCTTTTGATTTCTCTGAATAATAAGAACATGCATGGGTAATAGACTATCTTCTCTGGTACTTGTGAACGTTCAACGATTTTCATAACTAATGTTACAATCAAATGAGTGAAATAAATATTTTTTACCAAAAACTGGACCGACTTGTTGGTGCACTGAAAAATATAAAATAATTATAAAATTCGTTTGATGCTGGTACTTTTGAAGTTGGTGCCAAAAGTCTTCTCAATGGGATTTTATATTTATTTCGTATTTTTCAGTGCAGCAACTAATAAAGTCGGTGCAATTTTTAGTGAAAAAACATTTTTTGTAAGAATTTTTTTCCAAATAAACTAGATATAAAATAGAAAAAAGTATCTTTACCTTTATTGCTTTTTTTCATAATTCCATAGCAGAGGGTAGGGAAATATAATAAAAAAGGTATTCCGAAAGGATAGAAGATTTTTTCTCGTTTATTATAAAAAAGCAGCTTAGAAGGAAAAAGCTAGAAACTATATGAATCAATCAATAATATTTTCAATGACATTTACAAAATGGGCACTTTGAACGGTCGGCAATTTGAAACCACCGAAGTCACTTAGACATCTTGACCTTGAAGAGAGATCTTTTCTCAAAATATATCACTCACGTAAACCTACAATGAAATGATATATTCTTTATAATCACAAGGATCTACGAAAGATAATTGGTTAGCTACATATTTATTACCAAAAACCAAAAAAAAAGGTTTTACAAATATCTTACTATTACTTAGGCCCTAAATTACACCCAAAAATACACCTGCAAAGAATGAATTCAACAATTCAATTCAAAATGCGAGCAAAAAGAGGATTAAAGAAACACCGAGATTACAAGTCCATTTATTAACTATCGAGTTATAAGTCGATTTTTATAAATTCATGGCCTTCCAGATCTCCTGATCTTAGCCAAGGGAATTGAAAAATTTAATGTATGAACATGACGAACAACGCTGAAAGAATAAAGACTCTAAATTGCTGCAATTGTTGATGATTGTACAACAAAATGGACGACATATGACATGTGTCTTTTAAGCACTGTTGGACATGAAAAATTCCATAATTCAAGCAATCGACGCTAACTTAATACATATGTTAAAAATAAGCAAAAAATATATCACTTACTTTATGATAACATTGTATATTATTATAAATATATGAAAGATTTCTATAGAGCCGTGAAAATAAAATCAATATATTTTACAAAAAATTGGACCGACGTTATTAGTTGATGCACTGAAAAATACAAAATAATATTAATTCTATTGGTGCTGTTACTTTTGAAGTTGTGCAGTTGCAATTCGGTTGATAACTTTTGGCACCAACTTCACAAGTACCGGCACCAATATAATTAATATTATTTTGTATTTTTCAGAGCATCAACTAATATCGTCGGTCCAATTTTTTGTAAAAAATATTTATTTCACACTTTTGAGTGTAACATTAGTCACGAAATTCTTTGAACGTTCACTAATACCAATGAAGATAGTACTTATTATCCTATTATCCACGTATGTTCTTTGCTTGTAGTTGTTATTATTGAGATGTCAAAACATCGCTGCGGAAATACGCATAAGTATTTTACATGTTACCATTTTACCACCGAAAACTCGAAAACCGTTACTCTAAGGAAAAAATGTTCAACATGAATGTTGCTACAAATAATTAGGTCTTTCATGTAGTACCCACAGATTTTCAATTTCCCCAAAGAAATCGCCCCCTCTACATAGAAATAACACATATATTTGAGAATTTAACATGCCTCTTACTCGAAAACCGTTACTCTTTTGAAAAAATGTTCAATCTAAACATCATGGTCCTATCTTTAATTATACCACCTCAGATTTTTGATTTTCGAGAAAATTTGACAACTCCACCCCCTTTGGGAGGGGTTTTGAGAGGGAAGGAGATTTCGTATTTGCATTTTTATGAATATAGGACCATTCCTCAAGCATCCTCTTTCAAATGAATCAAAAATCATCAAAATCAGAGTACGTTTACCAAATACAACGCGTGCACAAACCAAAAAAAAGCACTCAGTCGAATTGTAGATATACCTCCTCCTTTCGGGGTTCGTCGGTCAAAAATGACGTAGTTCATGGGCACTGCATTCAAAGTCGGGGTCAATATGTTAATCGAAAAAAATACTAGGTAGGTATAAATAATATATAAACTCCTATATATATATATATACAGTTTCATTTTTATTCGAGAAATGCGATGCAGAAAGTCCCTAACACCTATTCTAGATGAAAATGAGGACACAAAACATATTATATTATGTGTCGTGGTAATCTCACGTAACTACCTATTACTTATGCGACCGCATTTCCTTTTGGTATCCCTTTCTCCGCTTTCTTCGTTTTACCACTATATCCAAACACACATACATACACACTATGGTATAGAGTAGCGGACATCTAGGTCACTATCTCAATACTTTTACATCCTCAACACCGCTAAACGACGGCTAACCATTGCATTATTGGCATTGGCTCTCTTATTGTAGCTTGTGCATTTTAACAGTTTAAGGCAGTAAGTTAGCAGAGTCGCTTGCTTCTGCTTCGCGGTTCAAGCTCTTCGTCGTCGACGGTCTACTTCGTTTGTATTTTCGCGCGCGCGTCAAGTTTTTCGCATTTCTTTTTTTTTTTCATCAAGTGTTCCTAAAATACGGCCTTACCATTGCTCTCGAACAGCTAAGGCCTGTCCAAGGCCCTTCTACCTACGCCAATATGCCTATGCGGCCTGATAATGGATTAATCTTTTCTCAAAGTCCCCGTAAGTCAATTTTATATTTATTTTCTCATTAGGTTAACATGCTTAGCAACCATCAACATTCAATCTAAAAAAAATGTATATATTTATTCAAGAAAATTCAACTACAATCCCAATAACATTAATTTGATAATTAGTACTAATAAGGGATGCAAAAATATTATTTGATTAAAGTTTTTAAAAATTATTATAAATTTCACGAGACAACAATAAACAACCAAGAACATTAACCTTCAAGAAAAATAATGATTTTCAATGATAATTCATGATGAATGTAAACTATTTTTGACAATAATATATATATATATATATATATATATATACATATATAACCTTGGATTTAATTCTAACCGGGACTCAATAACATGATATTTTTTTTTGGACAAAAATATTTTTCGATTCAGCTGCATAATGTATGCAAATATTATAGCCCGGCCATGTTAATGCATTATTATGTTTGGGCATCAAGTAATAATAAAGAAAAATGCAAAAACAAGCAGTCAATAACCCTCAAAGAATTTAAGTTGCAACACATTTATGTGTATATACATGTATTATAATAAGTTTAAGTTGGTTGTTTGGCGTTATTTTTTGATTGACACTGAAATGACGTACATAAACTAAAGTTCACCGCACAGAAAATACGTTTACGCATTTTTTTTTTTTTCATTCGCAAAGACACCTATATTTCTGGCCTGGAGCTGACATTTCTTTCTGGTTATATAAGATTTTATCCCAAGAAGCCTCCTAATTAAATGTATTTATTATCTTCGCAATTACTGGAAAAGTCGATAAAAGAAAAAAAAATATCATAGCTTAATTTGAACTTTGTTATCAATAATTATAAATGATATTCAATTTCGTATTTTTGCATGCCCCCCTCCAAAATATGTGTCATATTTATTGATTAGAGATTTGAATGATGACAACATTATCAACTAATAAAACTATTAATAAGGTAAATAAACCAATTAACTAACATAATATCGAAAAGCTCAATATGTATACATTTATATAATGTATAAATCTTCTATTTATTCAGAGTTAGATACATATTTCGCAATGTTAGCAGACCGTAAATTAATAAATATATTTATATGAATAAGACGAACATGTATACCAAAGCATATACCTAACAGAACATTGGTGCTGCTCATTTGTAAATTCACAATTACGTAATGTTTCACCTTCTATATTACGGTAATACGGTACTATTACTAACAACAACGTGAGTCTGCTAACGGGAAAAAATATATTGGCACAATTAGATATTAGAGGAGAACTTATAATGAATAAAAACTTGGAAAGTTCTCATCCTTGCCATCTCTCTAAATATATACCCACTATTTAAAAATTTCAATTTGATGAGGAATTGACCTGGATGACATAAAGAACAATGTTAAAATAAAAAAAAATTAAAACGAATGAATGCTTTGTTACAAAGTACTCTGGGTATACTTAATATTGCTTCGATTCTCTTGCCCTCATTTCAACAGCTTGTATTTTTATCTGCCGCCTGATAACTGAAATAACATTTTACTTTATAATTTGGTCCGTCAGTAGTCTTAAAAGCACGTATTTAATATTACGATGTGATACTTTCCCGCTTCTAACGGTATTCCAAATTCAGCTCACTTTGTCCCGGAGAAAACAACAATTATTTTTATGTATTATTTTAACAAGTTTTGCTTTAAATATTAATTAATATGGTTTAGCCGATTTCATATCCAACTTTGCATCGTAGAAGATACAATTATTGATCGTTACAGAATTTAGGATTTATTTAATTGAACGTTTTTTGCCTTGTACAATTTATTATTCTTTCAATTTCAACTGATTCATACCGACTACCTGCTAATTTGACCATTTTAGTTCCCAACGCTGTTGAACTCAACCCACATTTCCCAGGAGTAATATCATTCCAATAATGTTTTTTACAATAAATATTTTTTACAAAAAATGTACCGACATTGTGCACTGAAAAATACGAAATAATATTAATTCTATTGGTGCTGTTACTTTTGCAGTTGTGCAGTTGCAATTAGATTGATAACTTTTGGCACCAACTCGCAAGTACCAGCACCAATAGAATTGATGTTATTTTATATTTTTCAGTGCACCAACTAATAACGTCGGTCCAATTTTTTGTAAAAAATATTTATTTCACACTTTTGAGTGTAACATTAGTCACGAAAATCGTTGAACGTTCACTGATACCAATGAAGATAGTACTTATCATATTACCCCCGTATATTCTTTACTTGTACTTGTTATTATTGAGATCTCAAAACATCGCTGCGGAAATACGCTCAAGTATTTTAGATGTTACCATTTCAATACCGATTTAACTCGAAAACCGAAACTCTAATGAAAAAATGTTAATTATAAATGTTTCTACAAATAATTATGTCTTTCATGTAGTACCCAAAGATTTTCAATTTTCAAAAGAAATCGCCCTCTCCACATATCAAAAATACATATATTTAAGAATTGAACATATCTCAATCTCGAAAACCGTAACTCTTTTGAAAAAATGTGCAATTTAAACGTTTCCGGATATTGTCCTATCTTTAATTATACCACCTCAGATTTTCGATTTTCGAGAAAATATGCCCTCTCCGCTCATTCGGGGCGGTTTTTGGAGGGAAGGAAATTTCGGTTTATGTTTTTATGAATATGGAACTAAATTTCAAGCTTCCTCTTTCAACGGAATCAAAAATCATCAAAATCAGAGTACATTTACTATATACAACGCGCGAACAAACCAAAAAAAAGCAGACAGTCGAATTGTATTCCTTCTCCGTTCCGGGTTCGTCGGTCAAAACTTGGACCGACTTCATTAATGGGTGCACTGTCAAAATAATGGTGCTGGTAATTTTGAAGCGGTTCTGTCAAAAGACTTTTGGTATCAATTCGAAAAGCACCAGCATCAATGGATTTAATCTTATTCGGAATATTTCAGTTAAACGAAAAACATCATAATTTTGACCAACTTCAAAAAAACGAAGAGATATACAATTCGGTTGTATGTTTGCTTCTTTTTATAATTTTTTTTACAATTTTCAGAAAATATACGGAAATTGACTGCCCCCCTTAAACCCAAAATCATTGATGTTAAAACATTGATAAAAAATATTAGTTTGCAAGAAAAAAGCTTTTAATTAAGAAAAGAAAATTAGCTTAATAAATTTCATTTCATTGATTGAATAATCACTATTTGTTGAGTGTCGTAATCGAAAGATAATTGAATTGTCAAAGTGATATGTGATTACCCAGAACAAAGAAATATATACGCATCATTATTATTATTTGAATAAATCTACCTTATATTCAGAGTCATTTTGTTTTGCTGAAGATTCAAGCCTATGATTAATTATCTAAACATTTTGCTCAATTATATTGCGAACCGATTAATTTTGACTTAGGTATATACATAATTTAAACCTGTCCACTGTTTTTCTTTCGATCGTTGATAAAAGACCTATTTTCTCTCTGTTTGATTAATTCTGAATTTGAGCAAGATCGATTTTTGGATACCATTGATCTGACGATTAACGGTAGGAACCAGGACAGGACTCGTCCAGCTACAGTATTTTTATTGCAAAATTCAAAATATATAGAAATATTGATATTAATTTATGTTCATGTGTTTGCAAATACAGCACATTTGAGGAAAAACCCATATTATGTCATATTACATACACCATGCTTCTCGTAGATATTGCATATCGTAACGATTAGGGTACGGTTCGATCATAAGAGAGGGACTGCTTAAAGATAAAGTTTTATCATATTATTACAACATAAAATTTCTATTGTTATGCATTATCGAGATTATTATATATATTTTTGATAATCGGGAGGTACCAAAAAGGAGAAAAAAAAACATATACAATATACACATTAGGAGACAAATTGTCATATTACATTCTTCAGCTTGGCTCATTTCATATGGGGTCCAAACACAGTCGGAAATATCCTTCAACTTGTTCGAGTCGAAGCAAATGTTCAATGGTATATGGGCAGCCTAAAAAGACAAAATCGACAAAATTGATAAACTTGTTGAGGAGACCCAATAATGTTCTTGAAACTTGTGAGTGGAGCCTAGGGCTCTGGAAACGTGTTGGAGTCTAAGGTATATGGGCAAGTTGATCAACTTTGTTCTCAATTTCAGATTGCATGAGTAACCGTCATCAAAATGTGGAAAATTGGACCCATACTTCTGGGTGAAAATACCGTCAATTTTTACTGCAATTCAAATTTGTTTCAAAATAGGTGATTGAATAACAATTATTCAAAAAAAAATACATTGCTGTACCGCAAGAAAAAATAATATTCATTCATTTGATATTTAAGATAGACAGTGAAATTTCTTAGTATAGAGGTGCCTACGTGATGAAATGTAAATTTATATTAAAAATGGATTGTTTCGTTTTTATTAATTAAGTTGTTTTGTCTATACTCGTAAAGTTATCGTTCATTTAGATCATTGTTGTCGATTTCGTATGTTCAAACATTGGCAATATCACCCTGCAACTTATCTTATGTATTTGATGGCTCAAAGCTGAATTAATTGATAATTATTATTTACTTTTTTTATTGAAAAAATCAACATCTTTATCATATCTTAGATATACCTATCTATACATATTCCAAGAAAGATAACCAACGTCAAATATAGATTCATAGAACAAAAAACTCTTGACAATTCATTCTTCAATTGAAGAATGTTTGGTTGTTTTCGGTTAGCAGCCATCTTGAAGGCGAAGTACGACACAAAAGACCATTGTATAGAAAAAAAAAGATGCAAACCCATCATCTTTTTTCACAATATTATATATTTTTTGATATTTACTCAGGTGAATGGTTTCAAATGTCATTTTTGTTGATGGTTGCGATATCATGAATCAAAATTGCAAAGCATCTCCACAAGATTTTTATTCAAATTTTTGGCGTTAAATGAAAATAGTTCTAATTAAGATTATAGACATATGCATTTTTCAAGATGGCGGCTAACATGACCTCTTCCTAGAAACGAAAACTTGAATTTACACTTAGGAGTCACCTCCTAACATTTGAATCAATTATCAGAATTTTCTGTTATCAAAAATCATATTTCTGGACTGATATTTCCATAATTTTGCTGGTAGGTACATTGCTAAATTTCATATTTTTGATAGGATATAATAGATATACATTTTGTTCCAGATAAAATACGTAACACCATATAGAATAGAAATGCTAAGGATTATTTTTATCGACGATCACAATAACCAACTACAATAGTTATTACAATGTTGCTTATATGTACTTGAAAAGTTTCATCTAACATCTATTTAGTCCATATCGAGAACCAGGGCCATATAGGTATCTCAACCAATAAATATATATATATATATTCATTCAATCTCACCTTTTATAACGCAAAAAAGTCGAACTAATACATTTTGTCCTTAATAAATATATACCTATGTAAATAAAATAATGTAATGTACCTTCAAGTTGAGAGTCGTTTGAAAAGCTGTAAGAGGTTGACCTCAAAGTGACAAGGTTTACTCTTTATTGTGACCTCATGTTTAAATCACTTCCGCTTTGGAGTTTCTTTTCCATATATATATATACAAGTAAAGATTTCACAAATTTAAAAAATTGTTCACCTTGAATCTTTGATATCAAGTTTTATTATTTCAGATCAATTCTATCTTGGACAATTAAAAAAATAGACTTATTTAAATGACTTGATGATTGAATCACCTTGCTTGTTAATTTCACGTATATTATTATGTCATATTATTTAAATAAATTCGCACTTTTGTATACAGGATGACTCAATATGCAAAGTGATATATAGCCATAGATAGTTTTCTGGAAAAATTATGTACACTTTTGAAATTGACACTCAGTATATAGTGAGAGGGGGGTTATTATCTAATAAAATATTTTTTTAGAATACATATAATCTACTTAAAACTGATATTTCGTAATATTTTAAATGTGGTGTCAAAAAGGTGATATCCTTGAACAGCTTTATTTTAAAAACACCGACACTGGATCCAATAAGGCATAATTCTATGGTTTTTATTATTTAAATAAATCAATAAATTTCTTTTACAAAGTATAAGAATTTTAGTATGATAAATAAAAAACATAATAACTTTAAAATTACTTGGTCTATGACAATAAATTTTAGGGATTCTATCAGAAAATAACCCCTTTTATTATGTTTGGTCCACTACTTAAGCGATACCCTGTATATATCCAGAATGTTTTTTATGGAAGTTTCAATTATTATTTATGGATGAAATATTTTTTTGTCCATTTCATAATAAAATGAGACAATAAGATAAGATCATTTAAAAAAGACGATCCTCATAATATAATTGCGTAAGAAAAAATATTTACAAGTAGTCTAGAATAAGAGATAAACAACAATAGATAATAAAATATATCGTGTTTTTGTATATTCCGTTAATCAGACTTTTTTGCAGTAGATGCAGTCAAGTAGCGCGGGTTTATTGGTCGTCGATGATATAAACAAACAAACGACAATTACAATAACAAAAAAACAATGATGTGACAAAGGAAATCGCATGGAGATGATATTAATTATAATAAGTAATAATAATGTCTCATTGATTAATTAATTATGAAAGTCTTCAGTGACAACTTACCTACATGCAACACTAAAATTTGGTCGCTACATATAACAATAAAAATGAAAGAGACAGCCTACTTTGCTATTTTTTCCAAAATCAAACATGTACAGCACAACCGAAATAACTTTTGCCTCTGCGAAAATTATTTCAAGTAAGTTCGTT
Organism: Crioceris asparagi; assembly: GCA_958507055.1. Classification (NCBI taxonomy): domain Eukaryota; kingdom Metazoa; phylum Arthropoda; class Insecta; order Coleoptera; family Chrysomelidae; genus Crioceris; species Crioceris asparagi. The sequence goes on along the minus strand of OY293833.1, from coordinate 3,522,263 downwards.
TACCGATGAACAAGTGGAATGGAATTTTTGAAAAAAAAAATAGTTTTTATCAGGCATTTAAGATCTGAACCTAACCGATGAGTACTATTGCCATCTCTCCTTTTCTTGATTTGAAATATACATATGTATATCTGTTTGCCAGCAACAGCAATTCCATAACAAATTACTGTTTGTCTACCACAACACAAAATTAAATTTTAAATTAGTATTATCAACTTCTGACGTCTGGCAATTGCGACAGCTGACAGTGCGACATAACCATAGAGTAATATATACGCTCCATGCTCGAGCGTAATTCCAGTGACGGATCCCATTGTCCGACATTGTCGTTCCATGTCGAAGAAATAGTTTGATCTTGCTTGAATGAGATAATATAATTAATCAATATTGGATCACACTTGGAGCTTAACAGGCGGCGAAATTTTTGCGATCTAAGTACGGTTTCGAAATTTCAAGTCTCTAGACTCTAGACCATATGGGGCCTGAGAAATCACTACGAAGTCCATCCATACAAGAACCGATAGTAATAAAAAATATTTAAAAATATTACTAAATTTTTTTCAGTTTAAAATAATATTAAATATATTTGATTTTATTCTTGGTTTGTAATTCTAGTATAAATGAATAAGTATATTTTTCCACAAAATTTAGGACCAAACGAAGAAGCAAACGGACAACTTTCTTCTTCTAGGAAGTCGGTCAATAAAATAAATATGATTTCATATTATTTTATTTTTGACTGACGAACCCCGAACGAAATTGAGAAAGATGAAAATCTGTGGATACTACATGAAAGACATAATTATTTGTAGCAACATTTATAATGAACATTTTATTCTTAGAGTTACGGCTTTCGAGTTAAATCGGTGTTAAAATGGTAACATCTAAAATACTTAAGCGTATTTCCGCAGCGATGTTTTGAGATCTCAATAATAACAACCACAAGCAAAGAATATACGTGGGTAATAGGATAAGAACTATCTTCATTGGTATTAGTGAACGTTCAACGATTTTCGTGACTAATGTTACACTCAAAAGTGTGAAATAAATATTTTTTACAGAAAATTGGACCGATATTAATTCTATTGGTGCTGGTACTTGTGAAGTTGGTGCCAAAAGTTATCAATCTAACTGCAACTTCACAACTTCAAAAGTAACAGCACCAATAGAATTAATATTATTTTGTATTTTTCAGTGCACCAACTAATAACGTCGGTCCAATTTTGTGTAAAAAAATATTTATTGCAGCTTTCAGTATTCCACTGAGAAAAAAAACTACCTTCGCGTTGATTGCCCTTCATCTGAACATTTTTCCATGCATATAGAGATATGTTTATATTATTTAGTACAGTTAAGTCAATGGATATCTAACAGAAAATAGCTGGTACAGTTAGTTATTGAGGCAATTCAATATATTATGCTTCCCTTCAGGTTTTAAACCGTCAATAGAAAATATGGAAATTATTGTATTTACTCCTAAGGTCAATATATCGAGACTCAAACACGTGACTATCTAAAAGTAAGAGTTTATAATACATACACAATATTTCAATTACAATGAGAATATTCATACAATCTCAGTTACAGCTAACTGTCTGCATTTACACAAATTAACATTACATATATAATATTATCGAGCGAAAAAAATCATTTCTAACAATTTCAATTAAAGTAGGTACTCTCTGCAAAATTAATGTTGTGTTCACAATGTTCTTTTAATAATGAGTGGACTCACCAAATGATCAGAAGGATAGATAGAAAATGGATCAAATTCAAAGGAAAAATACAACTATTATCGATATAAAGTGCAATTATCTATCATTTGTGGTATTTCTCAGAAATTTAACAAACTATTATCTTTTGGAAACATCAAAATTCATTAATTATCTTGTGAATGACACTGAAACCTTTAAAACCCACCCAATATTGGCCGAACGCATCCAATAACATGCTTTTATAAATATTTTTTATAAAAAATTGGACCGACGTTATCAGTTGGTGCACTGAAAAGCACAAAATAATATTAATTCTATTGGTGCTGGTGGTTTTGATGTTGTGCAGTTGCAGTTAGATTGAAAACTTTTGGCACCAACTTCTTTAGTACCAGCACCAATAGAATTAATATTATTTTGTATTTTTCAGTGCAACAACTTATAAAGTCGGTTCAATTTCATGTAGAAAAATATTTATTTCAAACTTTTGAGTGTTACATTTGTCACGAAAATTCTTGAACTTTCACAATTATCCCTGTATGCTTTGCTTGCATTTGCTATTATTCAGAAATCTAAGAACATCGTTGCGGAAATACGCATACTACAAACTTTGCCACTCTTTTAACACGAAAACCGTAACTCTATGGAACAAATGTTCAATATTAATATTGCTACAAATAATGTGGTCATCAATTTTCCATGTTAAGATTTTCAATTTTCGAAATAAACTGCCTCTTCCACATAGCTAAAATACACATATTTCAAATTTTAACATCGCAGAAACTCGAAAACCGTAGCTCTTTTGAAAAAAATGTTCAATTTAAACATTCCCGGATATTTTGGTAGGTATCTTTAATTTTGCCCCCTCCACCACATTAAGGGGCAGTTTTTGGAGGGAAGGCGATTTTGGGTTGGCGTTTTTATGAATATGGGAGCATTTCTCGAGCCTCCTCTTTCAAATAAATCAAAAATCAGACACTCGAATTGTATACCTCCTCCGTTCTGGGTTTGTCGGTCAATAAAATGAAAAGTCACAGTGATCTGAAAGATATAATGTCAAATTTCATAGAATACTGATTTTTTATTTATTTATATCAATACCTACCTATATATATGTACAACTTAAAACTCTACAAATCAAACTTAAAAAAAATTACATATACATATTCTGTATTTTCTATATATTATGTAATAACTTCCTCTATCGCAAACTTGAACATTGCAATCCCAAATTTGAGGGTCAGGCTACCGTCCCCCTCCCCCCTTCCAAAAATTATGGTTCCGGTGATACATTTCTATGTCAAGGTACAATAAATATTTGAAATGCTGTAATGGAAAGCATTTATGAGAAAGGTGGTTCTCGACACAGTCAGATGCTTGAATAGCAAAAAAATATTCTGGTTTATTCATAACTGTTCGATATCGACTGAAGTTTAAAAAAAAAGATCAGATGGAATCATCTTCCAACTATTTCTTCTTCAAGCTGAATTTAAATTCCAAAATGTTGATTTGTTTCCGTTACTTCTTAAGCCGAGGGTCACGTGAATATGTGTCACTTTCTAATTGAATATGTTAAGTTATATTCGATTCTGCCTCGTGATATTTTGTTGAACATGAAGAATTTTTCTTTGAAGCTCCACATATCGTCTGATTACTATCATTTGCGAAACAAAAATCTATTATGGTTGGCTTTTTTTAATCTGATAGTTACTAATAAGATAATAAAAATGTTTAAATAATTAATAATGATGACTATAATAATTTACCTTTAGAAATGTTATTGGAGAATGAAATAAATAACATATCAAGTAATTCTAGTATCAATTTTTTTTTCAATGAAATCGCCTTATTTTTTTTTAAAGTTGCTTATTAAGGGAAATTTTGGTTATCTGAAATCAGGTGTCCCACTGTATTGGTACAACTTCAAAATTACCAGTACCAATAGAATTAATATTATTTTGTATTTTTCAGTGCAAGAACTAAAAAAAGTTGTTCTATTTTTTTGGAATAATATTTATTTTCTTCAAGAACTATATCAATTAAATAAACGCCTGGAATTACTCTAATAACCTAGCATTACCTGAGTGGAAAAGAAATATATTTGGGGGTCCTGTTAAATCTCGGCACCCCACTTTTCTAAAGGTTTTTGGTCTACTGCTCTACCTATTGAGAAACAGGATCAAATTATGACTAAGATAAAGTTTAAACATTTTTATAAATATTAGAATAAATATGGGTATCTGCCTTACACAAAATGTTTTGTTTTATATAATATAAATATGTTTAAACTTTAATTTAGTCATAGTTTGATACTGTTACTCGATAAGTGCAGTAGCGGACCAAAAAACTATTAAAATAAATATTTTTTACAAAAAATTGGACCGACGTTATTAGTTGATGCACTGAAAAATACAAAATAATATGATTTCTTTTGGTACTGTTACTTTTGAATTTGTGCATTTGCAGTTAGATTGATAACTTTTGGCACCAACTTCACAAGTACCAGCACCAATAGAATTAATATTATTTTGTGTTTTTCAGTGCACCAACTAATAACATCGGTCCAATTTTTTGTAAAAAATATTTATTTCACACTTATAAGTGTAACATTAGTCACGAAAATCGTTGAACGTTCATTAATGAAGATAGTACTTATCCGATTAACCAGGTATATTCTTTGCTTGTAGTTGTTATTATTGAGATTTCAATACATCGCTGCGGAAATACGCATAAACTCGAAAACCGTAACTATAAGGAAAAAATGTTCATTATAAATATTGCGACAAATAATTAAGTATTTCATGCCCTACCCTCAAATTTTCAATTTTCGAAAGAAATCACCCTCTCCAAATACGAAAAATATACATATCTGAGAATTTACCATGCCTCTATCTCGAAAACCGTAACTCTTTTGGAAAAATGTTCAATTTTAACGTTTCCGGATATTGTCCTATATTTAATTATACCATCTCAGATTTTCGAGAAAATTTGCCCCCTCCCACCCCTTCGGAGGTCTCTTTTCGGAGGGAAGGAGATTTCGGATTTACGTTTTTATGAATGAGACCATTTCTCAAACCTCCTCTTTCAAATGAATCAAACACTATCAAAATCGGAGCTCGTTTACTATATAAAAAGCGTGCACCTCCTCCGTTCGGGGCTCGTCGGTCAAAAATTGAGCGCCAAGGAATTAAAACACAATAAATATTCCGTATGGGGAATTCATAAAAAAAATGGGTAAATTCTGCCCAGGCAGCTCATGATTTCCAATATTCATCCTGTTACTCAATCAGGTTATAAAAAAAAACTTTGTCGAAATTATTAATCTAGTCTAGTCACAAAATTATACATACCATATATTTTGTTCTATAGGTTTTACAAGGTGAAGCCTTTTTCCTGCTGTTTTCTTTGGAATGCAGTTATGGGGTGACGAATATTTTGCTTTTTCAAACATAATATCGATATCCAACCATTCACTTCATCTTTTATGTATAAATATATAATATCTATGTATTGAGAACCTACTTTTTCTTTTGCCGTACATCAAATGTTTTGCATTTTAGCCAACGAGAGAAAGCTGAGTGTTAAAGTAATAGGAAAGTTTTCATTTACTATCACTAATTTATAATTATTTGTTAGGAATGCTATGCTCTGACGCTAATACCTATTTACACAGATGTATACATATATATTTATAAATATATACCTATGTATATGAATAAGAGTGGTAACATTGACTATTGACCCTCATATGTGGCTCTAGGTGTAAGTGACCCCAAATCCGCATGGAAATCGGTAATGCTAATAATCATTATCAATTAATATTATTATTATTATGGTTGCAATCGGAAGTCAGCTTTCTGTGTGTGGTTAGTGGACATATGAGTTTCACATAACGCAAGTCATTCACATCAGTTTAGATTTCGATTTAAAATTTTCAATTGAAATGATACTTGTAAGGAAAAAAAAACAAAAATTCGAATTGTATACCTCCTCCGTTCGAGTTTCGTCGCTCAAAAAAGCGAACATACAGTTGAATTTTTGGTAGTTATACCTGTTCTGGTCTTCGGAGTCGCTCAAAAAAGACTTATCGCCATTATTCTCGGATATAAAGGGTAAGCTCGATTTTCGTATAATTTCTTCAATTCCTTAAAATCACAATATTTCTAAATAATAAAAATATATGTATTTGTATTTCTTATAACGAGCCCTTTCATTGATTAGGTATATTATGATGCACTTTATATTTTGTTTGACTTTCAAAAAGTGGAATACAATTCCATTGTTTATCTTCAATTTTTTATACATGCGCATTTCGCATAATAAACGTGCTCCGATTCAGATTTTTTTCATTATCCCAACTCCAACTCTTTTTTCCCAAAATACCTATCAAAATCTAATTTTTTAAATTTAAATTTACGCCGGCGATTTTGGTTATTGATATTCGAAATTTTCAGCTTTTGAGAGAATTTCCGCCATATCCTTAATATCCTAGAAAAGATATGACATCAAAAATAAATCTGACATCTACTGACTTCAAGATACGGTTGTTAACTCGAATTTTATGAAAAAAGTCAAATTTAAAATATTTCTGGAAATCAGCTATTCATGAATATCCATCTATAAATAAATATTAACGTATTTAATCCAAAAAAACCTACAATCGAATCGTATTTCTTATGAAATCGGTCAAGAATATTATTTACTTCCGAGCATTTGACTTGAGAATTTTTGTTTATTATGGAATAAGTTAAATTCAACAAATTAATCTTTAAACTAATGATGCTGTTTGATGAATTGATGGAAATTGTGTTTTTTTTCAAATATAATTTATTACTAGTGTAATTTTCTGTGTGCATTTATTTTTCATTCAGAGAGACAATGAAAATTAAAATACGGACACATTTGCATCAACATATTATGAGACTAAGGCATTGTTTTGTCAATAATATCACCCAGCGTACACATATACAGGATAATAAAAAAATATCATTAAGCCATAATAAAATTGAAAATAACAACTGCATTTTTCTCTCAACATTTTTTAACAGAACGATCGTAAAGCTAGAAATAATAGAAATATCATACCATTTATTTTTGTTAACATAGGTTATGATCATAATAAATTGTATTTACAAATGAAAACATCATCATTCGTCAATATTTTTATAGTCCAGTCAATCAAGCAACAAAAAAGGCATTTTTGGTAACCACTAGGAAACTTTTCATTAATATAAAATTGTAATAAAATGCTTCTCAACAGAAAAAGTACTTATAATATTATTATTTATCAACCTTAGTGATAAAATTACCAGAATACATCAAAGTTCATTTGAGATCTGATCGATTGTATATAATAAATATATTGATTTTGTGACAAGACGCAAAACATGATGATATCAGAAAAGGACATCTTCAGCCGTTAGGTAATGTCAAAAACTTTTTTTCATCATCTATCATCATTTTTCAAATGAAGTTACGTTTCAATCTAAAACACTCTCAAGATGCTCGGTTCCGCCTTTATTAGGTTTACATTGATCGGACTAATAACGTAATGCCAATGTTTAAGATTGCATGTAAAGCAAGGTTCAAGCGACACTGATAAAAAAAATCTTTATGGATATTATATTTATTGTTTCTTAAAGATACATAATAATAAATGGAAGAAGAAATTATCTATATCTATATATAATTACTTCACTTTGTTGAATCTTTCATTTTTTCGATAATGTTATACAAAAAAAGTTCGTTTTAAAAGTCCATTCACCTTCAAATTGTTTTCCTCATCTTCATATATATGATAAATAGAATAACTTAATTTATTTGTAATGATAAAATTTTCTTCTGTTTACCATTTACTGCAATAATATATATTGGCGCATTATTTCATAAATAATTCAGGTATAATATTATTTTGTTATTGCATTTATCAGATATAAATCTGATATCCTTTTATTAGAATATCTGTATTGCTTGTTATTTTTTTTTTCTATTGTTTAACACAATAGCTTATCTGGAAGATAAAATGGATCAGACTCCCCAACAAAGAGCAAAGGGCGATTTTACTGTATATATATATATATATATATATATATATATATATATATATATGTATATAACGATTTTATCTCTATGAAGAAAGGTCAAGGCATAACAAATTACGCAGTCGAAATTTATCAATGATCTTATGGATTTACTACAACTACACTGATGTAGTAAACTTGAAATGTTATAAATAAATTCAATACTTTTTTGTATATCTAGAAAGAACCGTACATAGCCCTCTAAGCACCATCTATGAACATTGAAGAAAAATAATTGCCCTACGAAATACGAATCAAATTTTATGTTTTTGCACAGATTTTGATCCTATATCCAAATTTTCAACTTTCATAGTCTTTCTATCTTGTAGAACATATATAATTTCTTGAAATATTTGTACTCGGTTTTGTAATTAGATCCGAGAAAGTCGAAAATTTCCTTTAGCCATGTCAGAAACGGCTGCATATAATTCGAAATATTTCAAGAATCAGTGTATAAGCAATAAATCTGAAGGCATAGCCATCTCATTAATGTACTGATTTCTGAGTTAAATGTCCTTTAAAACGGTTCAATTTCGATCGAATTCACATACTTTGGTAGAACTCTTGAGTGAGGGCCCCCCAAATTCCGAGAAGAGACTGATTCGTACTAGATTTTGAGGTTAGGAACACATGGTTAGGTGGCAAGAGGATAATACCGCAGTCTTGACAGAGACGGTATGTTCTTATTGGACCTCTTGCGCCTGGCTGCTTCCAGCCACGTCATCTTAACCAACATTTTTGAGCCAGCTATACAATTTTCTATCAATTTTGAGAGTAAGATATGGCCCCAAGCCAGACTAATGCTCATTCTCTCTTCAAGGGTGACGTTTACACTTCATCGAGTCTGTATTGAAGACCTAAGTTGCCCAGCACATTACAATAAATAGAGTAGAATAGTGTGTGATTGTATTTTGTAGAAGTTATTTTAATATATATATATATATAAAAATATCGTTCAATACACAAAGAAATTGATTTCAAATTATCTATCAACCAATACGTCATACTTATGATAATAAATATATAACAAACATTACGAAAATTGCAACTGAACTTTTTATCATTGACAAATATATACTTTCAAGTGGAGAAGTTCCGAAAATTCATTAGATGATGCAGATATACCTATGATTTCATTTATTACTTCACTTATCACGACCATATTTACATGTTATCAAACGTGAGAGTTAACACGTTGCTAGTTCAGTAGCTGCTAAGTTTTAATTGTGAGTAAAGCTGGTTTTGTGGTATAAATATTTTTTACAAAAAATTAGTTGGTGCACTGAAAAATATAAAATATTATTTCTATTGGTGCTGTTACTTTTGAAGTGGTGCAGTTGCAGTTAGATTGATAACTTTTGGCACCAACTTCACAAGTACCAGCACCAATAGAAATAATATTATTTTATATTTTTCACTGCACCAACTAATAACGTCGGTCCAATTTAAAAAAAAATATATATTTATTTCACACTTTTGAGTGTAAAATTAGTCACGAAAATCTTTGAACGATCACTAATACCAATGAAGATAGTACTTTTCCTATTACCCGCGTATATTCTTTGCTTGTAGTTGTTATTATTGAGATCATAAAACATCGCTGCGGAAATACGCTTAAGTATTTTATATGTTATCATTTTAACACCGATTTTACTCGAAAACCGTAACTCTAAGGAAAAAATGTTCTTTATAAATGTTGCTCAAATAATTATGTCTTTCATGTAGTATCCACAAATTTTTAATTTTGGACAGAAATCGCCCTCTCCACAAACCAAAAATACATATATTTGAGAATTTAACATGGCTCTATCTCGAAAACTCTTTTTAAAAAATGTTCAATTTAAACGTTTCAAACGGTCCAATTTTTTGTAAAAAATATTTAATTCACATTTTTGAGTGTAACATTAGCCATGAAAATTGTTGAACGTTCACTAATACCCAAAAAGTTATTCAGAGATCTCAAAACATCGCGGCGCAAATATACATATTTCAGACTTTGCTGCTCTAAGTCGAAAACCGTAAGTCAATTTAAATGGTGCTACATATAATCTTTTCTTTAATTTGGCCGTGCCATATTTTAAATTTTCGAAAAAAATTGCTCTTCCACATAACAAAAATCACATATTTCAGACTTTACCATTGCGAAACTCGGAAACCGTAACTCTTTTGAAAAAATGTTCAATTTAAACGTTTCTCGATATGGTCCCCTGCCTAATTTCCAAATCTCGAATTTTAGATTTTCGGAAAAATTTGCCCCTTCCACATAGCTGAAACACATATTTCAGACTGTAGCGCGGAAACGTATAATTATTTTGAAAAATGTCCAATTCAAACATTTCCGGATATAGAATTGTCATTAATTCTGTCATCTCGGATTTTTAATTTTCGAGAAAAATTGCCCCCTCCACCCCCTTTGGAGGCGGTTTTCGGAGGAAAGGAGATTGTGGATTAGATTTTTCTCCATATGGGACCATTTCGTCTGAATCGGAGAACTTACTATGCAAAACACGCCAAGCAAACATACAACTGAATTCTATAATACTTTCTCCTTTTTTTGAAGTCGGTCAATAAAAAAAATAAAGAAGGCGAATCGAAAACACAGAAATCAATAGATCCCAGCGATTCTCTTAACAAGACAGGAATACGATTTTTTTTTTCGAATTTGTTAGATACATTCCAACGTATAAATTATTTGCATTATTCGCAACGAAACACATGCCTTGTTGAGGTATGTATCTGTTATTCAAGCTAATAATATTACGCAAGATTATATTATTTCTCTAAAATGTTATTTCGCTGATATCACCGTTAACTTTTTTGTCTGACAGACAATGTAAATATTATTTTTGATTTGTATCGGAACACATATTGTACGCCATTTTCTCTTTATAATATATACCTATTATCGCTTAATAAAAGAGTAAACTTTTGTTTTTCTAGTTGGATCATTCATCAGTAAATAAACAATTTAGACCTTGTTTACGCGTTTTTATGTATATTTTTTTCAGATATAATATGTTTGGAGAGATGTTATAAACCAACAAAAATATATCACAGCCAGTCTGCATAGGTTAAATCACAATCGTTGTCACAGTTTCATACAGACTAGTGCCATTGATAGATATAGATACATAGAGCAGAAACTTTGGATTATGAATTTTCTCACAGGTAATAACAACTAGTTTTGCTAATATCAATAGAATTAATTATCAAATGATTGTTTTTTTTTTCGAGCGCTAAATTGATAACGATGTCATTATATTAGGTATGTAGCTGAATTACAAAAGTAAATGTTTCCAAAATACATCGAACATTAATTAAATTAGATGAAAATCATAAAAAAGTTCAACAGTCAGGAGGATCCTTTTATCAAACTAGTTTTTACTCGCGGTACTACATGCTAGTGAAAAATTCTGTCGAAATCGGTTCAGCCGTTACGGAGATTAGCCAGAACAAACAGACAGACAGACAGAAAAAATAGAAAAATCGATGTTTTGTTATTACTAACCATTTATTTCCATATGCAATTAGTTAAAACCTGTTATTTTGAAATAACAAACATACCCTTCGTTTTTATTTATTTTTCTAGCTTTGTTTCTAAAATAAAAACAGCCAGAAGTTATTCCTTGTAATATTAGCGACCTGCCAGTAAAAAATCCGTCCGAATTGCTTCAGCCGTTACGCAACTTAGCCGGAACAAACAGACAGACAGAATTATATAAAAAAAATGTTTTGTTATTCGTGACACATATACGTCCATATGCAATTGGTTAAAACCTGTTATTTTGATTTAACAGACACTACGATTTTATTTATTAGTTTAGATAGAACATTCCAGGGACATCTACCTACTTGACTCAAATGTCTAAAAAATGTATTCCTAAAAAATTAAATAATAAAAAAAAGTCGACAGCTACTTCTTAGCATTTATTCTGCAATTGGCGATCATCAAAAGCTTGTGTTAAATTATGTTATCTGCTTCAATGGCGAATCGGTAAAATCTCGTCGCCTCCGCCAATATATACAAAATATAATAGAAGACCCATCGCTCCATGCTGCTTCTTTGATAGATATCGTGTGTCTTCTTGTTCCGATATCTGTATGGGTTTCTAAAAAATGGGTTGGTTGATTTACATGGTTACATAGATATATAGGAAATCATGGTTTTAACTGAAAAAAAGATATTTTTGATAATGCATTATTATTTGATATAATTGAAGATGTTTCCATCAGATGTCTGCACAGAATGATATTTTATCATCTATATATATATATACATTGTCTAAAGTCTAAATTAACAAATTGTCGTAAACAATTTATCATGATTGCAAATTCTTATCTCGTAAATATTCTGTTTACCTTATAAAGAAAAACAATTTACCCGCATCTTTTACAAAAATTATCTTACATACAAAGCTTACTACCCACGTGACCTTTGTTCTCTCCTTATTAGATTTGGAATATAGTAATAATTAATGGTAATAAAATAGTTTACCGAGGCACGAAAATGAACGACAACAATATTATTATTATTATTATTATTATTTGTTGATCTGGCCAATTCCCAGACATGTCCAGACTGAGTTTAATTAGGCTTTCCGCGAATTATATGATAGAGGTACCAGACGGGTGTATTTTTCTCTGTTTTCAAAGTTGGCCGCCGAAGGAAATCCAATGTATGGAATATTATACCTACTCCCAAGCACAACTCTCTCATCATTGGTGATTCATTGAGGGTGTTGTCCTCTGTTTTTCCCCACTGCAACCAACACACACACAAACACAGAGAGATAGAGAATAATCTACCCGCGCGTCGTAATATTTGAATCAAGTCCGCGAGTCCACTCCACGCGATCGTATCTGGCTGCGCGCTAAGCAGCCGTAATTTGCCAGACAGCGGCTACGAAATTTCGCGCTCAGCAGTAGCTAACGAAGCTTCATTTAGTTGAGACGTGTTCTCAGATAACAACAATAAAAAAATCGTAGTGTGCCGTGTCACCACGCATTGTTGTGATAGATATAATATAGCTGTTTACATTCATTTGTTTTTGGACTGTGTTTACCACTTCGAAAAAATTCTTATTATAATTGAAATAATAATAACCGTCAACATATTTAGTTGGTAAGTAGTGTCTTTACGTATTTGTAAAATTCTTTAATTTCAATAATGTCATGTCATTTTCATAAATTTCATCTTCTTTTGTTTATGACTTTGACATTGCCGCGCTCGGATATGGCCTACTATTTTTTTTATGTACAGTTACTTTGTTCCAAATTACGTTCTGTTTCTCATTCGCGCGAAAAAATCAGATTAACTATATAAGTATGTAGTATATTATATTAAATTTATTATTGACCTGATTATTATATGAAAGTGATGCAATACACGACTATGTTTTAATACAATCGTGTTGAATTATTTAGAGATAATTTGATGACTAATAAAGCGCGTCGCGATATATGATATTGGAATTAATTTCACCTTGATGCGTCAAACTTGAGAAGAACGACTTTTTTTTATCATATACATGAACAGGTAGATATTTTTCTTCCTTAAAAGACCTTACTTAAAATATTTTCTGTTCATCGAGTTATTAGTTTCTGGGCCTCGATTAACATAGCTAAAAAAAAATAAACTTGAAAATAAATTAATTCAATTGAAAATATTTTCGAAAGATTGCTATGATTAAAAAGTTACATAGAATGTTTTCCAAGTAAAAAAAAAATAAAACCCACCCTGAAAAATCTCTTGTTTTTGGTGAAGGGGAACTTAAATTTTGTCTTGTTTTTTTTTGTAATCGAATGGCAATGAAACAAAAGACAAAGTTTATTTACAGTAAGTAAGTAGTAGGATAAATATCAGCTAGCCAAGATATATTATGTAACAACAAAATGAGCATCTCGAAGAAAACCTAACTGGCATATAGCGGGTACATTCTTGAATATACATATACCTACTCTACTAGCCCAGTTCTATAATACTAGAGAGCTGGCTCGCTGGCTGTGGCCTATGTGCCTTGTTCGCTATGCTTAGGAGCGCTTTCATTGTTAGCTTGTATGTTGGTTGGATGATTCATTCTTAGTAACAGGAAAATCCTAAATACATATACTCGCGCGGTGTCATTTTTTTTTGGGAACTGTTCCAGAATGAATCCATGAGCGCTTAATAACTTTTCGTGACATTATTGTCTTTCTCAAAATTTCGCAACATTGTTGTAATATTTTTTTTAACCATCTGCTTACTTAACACCTGATAACTGATAATATTGATATCATCTGTTTGCAACAATTGAAATTTAATGTATATTATATGGAAACCACAATGTTATCAAATAAAGGAAATATTTTCACATACATAATATTTTATATATCTGGAAATCCCAACAAAGTGTTTAGTACCTACTTTTATCTAACACCGTCACCGGCTTGCTTTTTTCGTGTCTATTATGATGTTTTAATAATGAATTTTCATGGCACCATAGGTATTATATACTGTCATTCACGTCTATGTATTTCGTGGATGTCATCAACCTTTTGAGATAATGCATTTAAAATATCAGTATTAGGTCATTCAAAAAATTTGAAAACGTGTGTTTTCTTCGTTTATTAGGTTTTGATTGGTTATATATCTTAGAAAGTATACAAACGTACATGTAAATAACATAATATATACGAGTACATATGCCCTTATCCTTCAGTTTCCAAAAAAATGTTTCATTTAATGGGAAAACCCCAAAACTTTTATTTTTAGTAATATCATAACAGATATTTCTTAGAATAGACATATTATTATTTTGTTATTATTGATTAGATGATATTCAATTTTTTTGTACATATTGTGAACAATATTAACAATTAATTAACATTCAGTTTTCCAATAAAATAGAATAAACATAAATTGAAATAATTATTGTATAAATGCATTTTTCTATTTAAACGTATGAATAAATTGGGCAACCAGTGACGTCAGTCGGTTATATTTATTGCATAAGTTATCAGGAAAATAACATGAAACATTTACGATGAATCAACAACTCAACAAATAATAATAATAACTTGTGTGTCATATTTGAGAAGACGCAAAACCCAATAATATTATATACCTATATCGCGAATTTTCTATAATTATATGTACAGAAAACAGAAAAAAACTGCTATTGAAATGTCACGTACGAATGATAGAAACAATAACCCCTTTTGTGTATTATGTGACATATTTTGCGTAGATAAAAAATTATTCATCGTACATTGGATGTTATATAAATTTAATGTATTTTGGATATAAAGATTTTTAAATTAGTAATTTTCTAAAAGCGTTAGCTATTAAAAAAATATATTATAGTGACTAAATCTTTCAAACCTCTCTCATAAAGATTTAAACAAAATATTTTGATTTTTTCATGTAATTAAAATGTATCTTTAATTTGAACTAAATTATATAATATATCGGTGAACAAAGAATGGCATTGACTGCAAGAAGTTCACTGTAAATAGAGCTGCAGAAAAATGAGTAAGTAAATTCTTAAATATCTCTTTAAATGGTGCACAATAATATTTATTAAATTAATACTTCAATAACGGATGTAGATCGAATATTGCGTGAGATTTAAACCAATAAATGTATTTACAAACAACATTTAATATAAAAAGATTTTTGAGTTGTACAATATATATTTACCTATATATACAAGAGATGAAGATCAGTTGATAGGTAAATAAGACACTTGGCATCAACAACAATTCTTTATGATTGTTTGCAAATAAGATTTTGTTTGATTAACGCAATATTCCTCTATATTTGTAATTTGTCTACAAAAATATTATAAATATTTGTACTTTCCGCTGTATTATCTGATGGATTTGGGTCATCTTGATTTTAATATATGTATTTACATGTTGTTACTTATTTCTTATATATGAAAAAATCCCTTATAAAATCACATAAATCTTTGTTGATGATAGTTCAAAGTTTCAAAATTCTCAAAAAAAAAACTCATCCCCATTTCGTAGCTTCTAAATCGGAAACCGTTGAAGTTTTTGTGACATGTTCAATTTAAAATTTGCTTGGAATGATCTCTTATTTAATTTTGACAACAAAACTAACCCCCCTCCCCTTTCCATTTGAACATAGTTTTTGGACACGATATTTTCATCAATGAATTTATAACTAGTTCTACCTACACTATTTTTCAATTTTTTAATCTTAAATTTGTCCTCGTTGAATAAATATATATATATATATATATATATATATATATATATATATATATATATATATATATATATATATATCTTCGTTACTGCATTTTAATGTGCTCTGATTGACGCAGTATATAGTCGTAAAGGCATTATAATAATAAAATAATACGTATCATGCAACTAACAGAAACATTTTAGTTTCTCGATATTCTTGCTCTGATCATTGTTCCGGAACCGTGCTATATACTTGGTACCTATATATTAAGTAGGTATGTTGTGAAATCGCAGTTTGTACATGTTGCTATCATATACAGGATGTTTCTAAAACGTCATTACAAAATGCTACCACTCTTTGTTCCTTAGATAATAAAATAATAAGTTCATTTCTGACGCCAGACGGCTATGAAGTTAAAATTTTGATTTTTATAGTAATACGTAAAAATAAGCAGATGAAAAATTAATGGAAACGATAATAAATTTCATTTACCTACCATTTTTATGTCGATGGAAATTGACAAATAGTAAGCAAACAAACTCCTTTAGCAAAATTTATGGAATTATTAAAAAATAAATGTTCTACGCCTATGAATATTTTGAGAAATATTATGTAAATGCATTTTGTAAAGA
Source organism: Crioceris asparagi (assembly GCA_958507055.1). NCBI lineage: Eukaryota > Metazoa > Arthropoda > Insecta > Coleoptera > Chrysomelidae > Crioceris > Crioceris asparagi. The sequence continues at coordinate 3,505,645 of OY293833.1, read as the reverse complement.
CCCTTTTTTCTATAAGAGACACCCTGTATTGTGTATTTTAAACATTGAAATCTTATCATAACAAATAATTGTGGGTGGGAGACAAGTGTGGAGCAATAATTTAAAAATCTTTACGATTATTTAGAAAGAAATATAAGAAGTAGTTATGTCAAGATATTTGGAACAACCGGCAAAGCGGAGCGTTGTATTCTATAAAAGATATTTAGCGTTACGATAAATATTACGTAAGACCAAGCGCGAGACTTTGACCTCGTTTTCGACATTTGATTTTCGAGGTGTTCGCCGCGCGTTTGCCTATAAATATGTAGGGATCTTAAGTATTTGCACATTGGGAATAAAACTACTTCGAAATTCGGAAATAGAATAATGCATCCTCGAAAGCATAAGAACGATAGAAAAATCTATTCTTATCAGTGTAAATATAATATAAATAATTTCAATGAACTTAAATTGCGTTTCAAAATAAGTAAATAATATTATAATAGCTGGGGTATTTGGGACATATACAACGTAGTTGATAAATGTTATTTAAGTTATGTAATCTTAGCTTAAATTGTTTGAACGCATCTGAATAATAATAAATAGATTTCCCAGAAGTGTGACCGAAAAAAAAAATTGACAATATAACATGCTGGTACGGTACCCATACGTAACAATGTATTCTACTCGTGACGTATTTATCGTATTTTCGGGATGATATTATTACCGTTGTATGATATATATTTCTAATAATAAAACAACATCGCAGCTATTGCGTATCATAATATAACAAATTGTATGATAACTATCCTATGAATTATTATGTATATGAGTATATTAACTACCTATGTTATACTTGATTATGGGACTAGCGTTCATTTTCGTGAAATAATGGAGATCACACCGATCCACACGTGTTCTATAATTTTGTCTATGTCTGTATATATATATATATATATATATATATATATATATAGGTATATGTTTATGTGGATATTATGTAATGGAAATGCGAAGGTGGAATAAAATGCTTTCTCTTGTTCACATGTCCATAGGGCCGTCGTAGCAAAAACACAAACACATATTATATCTCCTAGAGCGCACGTGGTTAGCTAACTAACCAAAGAGGTCACGTTGCCTGACCATACATATTACTTGTCTATCAAATAAAATACTGGGAAAATCATTGAATGTTAGATAATCCTATTAGCGCGCAAATCAAGTATTATTTTGTATTATAATATTACGCTACAACAAAATGTCTCTACTCTAAGCACTTATAAAATAACTCAATGAATGTACCATAAATATGTGTGTCATCAACCTCAAAGTAGCTGACTTATTCGTTTTCTTTCTTGCATTTTTCCTGTTACGATTTATTGTGAAATAACTACAACAGAGAATTCGGAAAAATTAACTCGTTCTCAGAAATAATCTTGCAACATCAATGCAGTCAGTAATAGAAGCAAATTTTATTGAAAAAAAAATATAGAGGGCATAAAGCGAACAAAAAAATGTTTGCTCTAAAAATTTCTTCCTGCCAATTATATTAGCCCCTGTAGAAGGAATGCAAATGATCCTCTACTCTACACTCTCTTTTTGACCGACTTCCCAGATGGAGGAGGTATACAATATACTTCTGCAAGCATATTATGGGTTTGAATGAATTACAAATATATATATATATATATATTTCAGATAATATACAAGATTTCAAGTATCATATTCTAATTGATTCAAACCGTGGTCCACGTGATTTCAAACACTTACGTAATCTCGATATCACAACACATTTATTTAAAATTGTTGTATAGTTTGCATGAGCCTTTAGAGATCACGTGGCACATTTAAAATGTGTGTAGTATATTCTATTGAACCCGTTTGAAATACAATTTATGGATAAATAATTCGAGAAGCAGCTACAACGTGAATTCATTGTCAGTTAAATAATAATTTTAATCGTATGGAAATTTGAGATTTCGATCAAAAATGGTTTCCTGTTTGCGGAAAAGTTGAGTAATAGTAATTCAGGTCAAGTGTTTCAATACACAAAATTACATCATTTCATTTACGAACTTACCGGGTGAAATATGGAAAACTTACTTCAATAGCATTAACCGTTCTAATAAATTATTAATTTGAACCGTTAGATGTTTTTTTTTTCATTTGCATATTGACATTTTTGGTTATGCAAATACAACTAGGTCACATTATAATGAAGAATGCTAAATGAAATAATATAACTAAAGGTTTCTTCTCTTTTGTTTCAGATGTCATAAAACAGCATATAATGGTTGCCGAATTTGTGAGTCGCGGTCAAAGTGGTTCCCCTGTAAATGGTGAAATACCACATTTAAATTCCAACATGCCAGCCACACATGGCCGTGAAATGTTGTCACCCTCATCCACACCAAGTGAGGACTACAACAACCCAAATAACTATAATGGCCCATTAACGGCCAAACAGCAACAGCAACATCACAAGGAATTGTTCTCGCAGCGAAAGCAAAGAGAATTTACACCAGACAACAAGAAAGATGACAGCTATTGGGACAGACGCCGCCGCAATAATGAAGCGGCCAAACGTTCTAGAGAAAAACGCCGCTTCAACGACATGGTCTTGGAACAACGTGTTGTCGAATTGACAAAGGAGAATGCCATCCTCAAGGCCCGCCTAGAGGCTATCAAGGAAGAGTATGGGATCTGTGGCGAGAATATTGTATGTGTTGAAAAAGTGCTCGCCAATCTACCACCCAATGAACAAGTACTCAGCATATCAAAGCGACAAAAATTGACGCCCCATCATCCAGCAGCTGCTCCACTGTTATTTGGTACACCCAGCCCTATACCAACACCAGTTATCCATCAACCAGTTATGGCTGGCTCACCATCACCACAACCAATGCCCCCGATGCATAATAACACAAGCCACAATATGCTCCACCATCCACCAATGCCAATTGAATCATCCACCTACAGCAGCAGTAACAGAGAACACAATGATTTCCACCCATACCAATATCCATACCACCATTACGATACATCGAACAATGCACTGAATCTCTCCAGATCAAGATCACGCGTTCAATCGCCATTCGAAGTGTCGAGCAATTCGGGCGATGAAAGTAGCGGTGTCCCAGTCGCACTTACCACCACATCAATAGCCAATGAGACTAACAACAGTTTACCACTCAAACTGCGACACAAATCCCATTTGGGCGACAAGGATGCAGCCAGTGCATTGTTGTCATTGCAGAACATCAAGCAAGAACCTGGACCACGTGCCAGTCCGCCATGGGATGCTGAAGGGTCCAGCGATGAACGCGATTCGGGCATATCCTTAGGTGTGGAATGGTCAGCTGCAGCTACGCTCCAGACGCTCAAACAATCGCAGCTGCAAGCCATGCAAGAGGCAGTCGTTGATGGTGGCGATGCCAACAAACATCGACTTCACTCAGAAATTGCAAGACTGTCCACCGAAGTGGAACAGCTCAAGTCGATGGTGCAACGCAACCATAAGGAGCCTGCTCATCATTGAGTCTATAAATAATGGTGCGTTAAGAGGAGAAGGAAAAAATAAATTGTGATGTATAAGTGGTGAACCGGTTTAACCACAGGCCACTGTTTCTTTTGTGATGATTCTCATATTTGATTGGAGAGATTGGGACATATCCTGTGCTCTTTTTTTATTGTTAAGAGCATATTTATTATAATTTTAGGTATTTATTATTTTTATTATTAAGGTATTAAAATAACAAAATGATACAATTTTTGCACAATAACTGCTTTCATTTTTGCCAATGTATGTTTGTTTTCTTTTTTATTATTTTCCAATGAACGTCATATATTTATATATTATTATAATTATCATAATATTACAATAAGTTAATTGCGTATTATTTGGCGCGATTTTTTGAATATTGCGCTCTATATAATATATTATATATGTAACGTATTTAATATACCATCACTCTCTGAAACTCATAGGGATATGATTGTACCTTTTTATCATTGTAGATGAAAATTTGTGTGATTTTGTAAACTATTTATCCTCATGTGTATAAAATGTATGTATTTTTTTGTTAGTTACCGTGCAAAAGCCGGTAAATATTATGTTATGTTATCTCATGATTGTATATTTAAAAATATATTATATATATATAAGACTTATGCTGGACCTTACCTCAAATCTAAATATTCATTTTGTCAATTATATTGTACAATTTGAATTTGTAGACTGTCCAAATTAACAGTTATATTTCATATATAATAGAGAAAATATCCATATTTTCATTACCGTTTGATGTATCCTAAATATTAATAAATAAATATTTGCATTGTTTTTCAAACTTTTGCTGTTTTATTCACAATTAAGACCCCCTACTACCTATCCAATCGGAATTATATTCATGTAATATCAAAATTTGGCACTATTTACTATTATAACAATATTAAATAACCGCTCTGGTTTAGTAACAATCTGACTAATAACAAAATAAGGTAGATGATGCACAAGACTTTCTTTAGCCCCTCCGTAATGACATGCCATTCATTATCCATTTTTTATCAGAAACTGTACGAAATCCTCATGCCAAATATCTTTTTCATGTTTTTTTAAACATTATTACTTATAACGCTTAAAATCTGGTATATTGCATTTCATAAGATCATTAATCAATGATTTCTTGAGAAAGTATTTTGAAAAAAATAGATTTTCCTTTACCCGCTATTAATCTATTATATCTCATTCTATTCGCGACCAGAATATCGCATAATAATGTTGAATAATTTATCAGATAGATAAAATTCGACATTCATATTACTATTATTATCATCATTGTGTCACAATTGTGTTATAATTCCAACTCAAGTTTCAAGAGCTCCGACAATAATGTAAATACCCATGACGCTAGACAGAAACAAAATCATGTTGATTCCCTCAATTCTAGATTCCAACGTTGCGCAATGTTAGGTCTGGTCATGGTCAGAGCGCGTGTATATCAGCGTATATATGTATATATATATATCAACATCAACTCTCGCTTATCCAGTCAAACCGACAGTGTTGCCATCCCCCTAGTGCTATTTTTACAGACTTTTTTAAAAATGAATTTCATTTTGACAATCTGTTGGAGACTTCCATAAAAACAATATTACATAGAGCGCTACAAAAAACATGTCGGATTTATAGGTGTATTACAGAGCTAAATTGACGATCAAGAACATTTGAAATTATTTATTCTTCAGACATTACTTGCGATGAGAATAAATCAACTGATTTTTATTTCACCGGATATAGAATGGACTGCTTTTTTGTTGACCAGCATTATGTCGTATGTTTCCACTATACATGTAGTAAAAGAAGATTTGAATTGTGAATCAAATTATGTATATTTAAAAGACGGAACGCTTCAAGAACAATAATGTGTTGTATTACTAACAATCCGAAATATTTGTTCTTAGAGGAAAAATAAGAGACAAATCTGGAAAATTACCCGTACTTTTTTAATTATTATATATATACCTATTACGAAGATCACATTAATTGTTTTTAATTCAATATGTATTTTATATTCGTGAATTTTCTTGAATTTAAAATAGCCGGGCGAATCCGAAACTAGTTATATAGAGTCATCTATGGTGGAGTAGATAAAACGCCAGAATGTTTTTTTTCATTTTCTTCATATGCTTATCATAATGTAATGTAAAACAAAAAACTGTAGATTATTGAAAACTATAAATATCAAAGAAGATAGATACTATCTATCTTCTTTGTAAATACATAACTGCACACTACACAATCCATCCATGAACTGCTTGAAAATTTGATCGATTTCGATTCGCAAAGCTTCAGGTGTTTTTTGACTCCTTGCATCGACACGCTTATATTTAGCTTGTCTTGGAAAATTTCCCGTAATAGAAAAATACTAAAGTTTAAATTAATTTTTGTGTAATCATGTTCCAGCCGAAAATTTAAAAAACGCTTAATTTCTTCTAGGAGTTCCAAAGGGCTTTATGATCTATGATATTTTAAAGCTTCCAATTCCTGCCCCATGGTTCGCAGTTGAAGGGTCATGTTGCTTAAAACATAAAAATAGCAATTCAAAGGATGCTGCAAAGTGGTGAGAAGATTTACACTGTCTCCGTTAACATATTTACGTCTCTCTAGGATTTGATATATTCATCGATCATGAACTCATAACTTTTTAATGAGAATAAGGTATTTTATGTTCTAAGTAACATCCCCTTTTCTCAATTTCGCAGTGCCATTGTTGAATTTGACATTCGAACAAGACGCTAAAAGCACAGTATAAGCTTTATACTGTGGTCAAGAAGACTGGAAACAAGGAGAGAAAACTTCCTATGCTTTGCCACATGAGATTACAGAAGTTGCATATCATAGCGTGGCCTCGTGTACAACGATCATCTTGACAATTACCTTAAATATTTGTTCTCTTTATTCAACTTCATAATCAGGATCTGCTGTCTTTTTTAAGCGAGAGCCGCTTGTTGCGCAAAGACGCATTTACAAAAGATATGCGCATGAAATTTTACACGACTTTTTTAGGGCGACTAGGGCGAGTTTAATCTCCTGTTTCCAGGTCTTCTTGACTGTGGCTACTGTGCTAAAAGCGACCTAATAGATAGATAGAAAAAGCTGGCACAGTTCTCTCTGGTTTGTACTTTGTACGACCGTGCTGTCAACTCAGTCGACGTCAACTGTCAATGTCAAAAGTGTGCTAAGTGGGTTGTGGGTTGCCTTTGGTGCTAATTAATTATTTGTTTCTTGTTTCCACAGAGAACACTATCCTATCTCCAAATTTTTTCGTTGGTGTTGCTGTAGTTCTATTTTGTTGTGGAACCAAAAATAATCTAAATTACATCAATAATACTAAATTGGGAATTAAAGGATTATTTGTTGTTGAAGTTTAATTAGTGTGACAAAAAATACAAATCAGAATGGCTGAAAGAACAAATCACGATAAGCGAAATCGCGACAGGTAATTTCCTACAAATTGAGTACTTACTCAAGAATGATGTATTACGACGTTTTTTTTTATTAGGGGATCTTTTCCTAGACAAGCTAAATATAAGCGTGTCGATGCAATGAGTCAAGGAGCAGCACCTGAAGCTTTGCGAATCGAAATCGACCAAATTTTCAAGCAGTTCATGGATGATCCCGAACAGAATGAATATATCTTCCGAACTGATCTGAATAAGTTACAAAGAAAATACATCCACAACAAAGCTGCAAAATTAAATATTATATCACGCTCGTATGGCAAAGAACCACACAGACAACTACATTTGAGGAAAAAAAGTTCAAACACATCTCTGCAATCATTTAATATTATTCCTAGCGATTGTAGCAGAGATTTACTAACGGAATTTGTCAAGAAGAATACAGCGAATAATATGGATTTAGAAGCATCATTCCGATCCAAGAAAAAAGATGAATTTTTAAAATGCAAACTCCTCGACCAATCACCAGTTGTACCTAATCCAACACAAATGACCCAAGAGGTTGAATAATTGAATGTTCATTCTTAATACAAAATATTTACCGTTTTCTCTTCAGATTTCTGAAATTCGATCTAGTCTACCTATCATTGATTATAGATATATAGTAATACATGCCATACGTGATAATCAAATTGTTGTGATATCATCAGAGACTGGATCTGGTAAGACTACCCAAGTACCACAATATATATTAGAAGATAGTTTGAGTTTGAACAGACCATGTAAAATTGTTTGTACTCAGCCTCGAAGAATATCAGCGGTAAGTGAAACATCTTTAGATGGGATCAAACTAAAATGCGTGCGATCCTTATTCAGGTCCACGTCAAACCTACATTAGAGATCCATATTACAGACTGGCATTCATTTATTTATACATATATATATATATATATATATATATATATATATATATATATATATATATATATATATATATATATATATATATATATATATATATATATATATATATATATAGTAATATATATATATACGCTATTATTATTATTATTATTATGAAAGAACTGGGTATCAGGGGCATTTCCCTTTATGGGCACCTCGACCTTAAGGTTTTGTACCATCCCTTGATGCATTATTGTACTGTTATTTCTGGGTTTAGATCCAGCTCCTTGAAATAATTGATTAGTGCTCTTGCACCACAGGCTTTTAGGTCCTCATAGGTGGGAAACGCCCTTCCTAGGACCTTGAGTCTTTTATGCGCTAAGGTTTCGCATTCGGTTAGAACGTGATTTACAGATTCTATTGCTTTTGTGCAAAATCTGCTCTAATCATCTTCAATAAAACCCATCTTTTTTAGATGATTTTTGATGGGATAATGACCTGTTGCCTGTAGTATCTTACACTAACTATCGACTTCTTTGTACAATTTATATTTACTATTTACATCCGAAAGTTATTTATTTATGGCCCCCTACGAAGGACCCACCGAACTGCACCATAGTCCGGTCTCCACCGGACTGACTGACACTTGACACTGCAGCACTCCTCTCCAATATATAGGCAAGCTCTCATTCTTGAATCTTCTACAGAAATCTTCCAACGCCACGCGAATTAGCGCGAACTCACTAGATGCTTCGAGATATCTTGACACGGGCATGCATCACTGACCAATAGTAGCATGCCCCACACTCACGACCACCTCGTTCGTTACAATACATTAAAATTTCACAAATATAGGAAATATGTTTAATTATATTGCCTTTTTCAAAAACTTTGACGGGAAGATAATAAAATAAAAAACTATTTGTGATATAAGTTTATATTTTATTTTTCATTTAGATCGCAGCTGCTGAAAGAGTAGCTTTTGAACGTAATGAAGAGCTGGGAACTTCAGTGGGATACATTATACGCTTGGAACAACTATACAATGCCAGAACAAATTTGATATATTGTACCACTGGTATTTTTTTGCGAAGCTTAATGAGTTCTTCAAGCAGCTTGAAAAATATAACACATATAATTATCGATGAAGTCCATGAAAGAGATAAATTGTCTGATTTTCTTCTGATATGCCTCAAGCAAATATTAAAACATTATCCAAATTTGAAAATAATATTAATGTCGGCAACTTTGAATGCTTCGAAATTCGTTGAATATTTCGGCGCTGGTGAAATATTATCAATACCTGGTCGACTGCATCCAATTACAACATTATTTTTGGATCAAGTGTTGCATATGACAAACTTTATGTCACCGAAAATGAAAAGAGCTGAGAACGAAGAACAGCAACAAAATCGTTCTTCATCAATTTCATATCAACCCCTACAACGTATTGAATATGAACCGACAGAAGATTGCAATTGGATGGATGAAGCTCTAGACGATTATATGAATTATCCAAATTATGACCATAATTTGTATTTTGAAGAAGCTACAGCACAATTATTGGTTTATTTTATTGCTGAAAATGTTAATCCGAATTATAGACATAGCAGAACTGGCAAGACTGCTTTAATGATAGCTGCTTCACTCAAAGATACAATGTTTATTGATAAATTAGTTCGTCTTGGTAAGCTATGCTATTTTTTTATATTTATCAGCAAATATTCCGATCCTTCGATTTTCATTTTTAATGCCGTTTTTCTGATGCTACAGAGTGGCCCAAAAATACGATTAACCCTTTTTTTTACTGAGAAAGTCTATTTTTTATCGAAATAATAAGAGTGAATATTCATTTAAAATTCATAGGTGTGATTTTTGGAAAAATATGGTGAGACGATCAACTTAATTTTTTCAAATGAAAAACACTTTTCGCCCTCCTCTCGTTGGTTACATTACGTACAGGATGTCCATAATTCTATGGGATAATTTCAAAACTGTAATATCGAAAAAGTAATATGTTCTTTCGGAACCAAACATCAACTGGTAAAACAACAATCGAACATTTGAGACATTGTTCGCCATGTATGCAGTGATCACGCGACATAAAAGTCGAGGACGTGGAAAGTAGAATTTGTTGGCAGAGCTGAGTTTGATTTCTTAAACTCCTGACATTGTCAAAAAAATAGTATGCGTACCTTATTTACAATAAAATTTCTAGAAAAAGATGGAAGTGTCAATGATTATAGTTGGAAAATATTCTACGCTGTTTGTCTTTACAACCAAAATGACTATTTCAGGTGCTACTATGGATGTTAGATGTAATGAAAATAAAACTGTGTACGATTATGCGAGCGATTACCCAGATGTATATCAATTTCTTTACGATATACAATCTGAAATTGATAATACAAAAAAAGATCAAAAAGTTAATGATGAAGCTACGAAATTATTGCGATATTATGATAAAACAACAACTGATGAAATTGATTTTGAATTAATCGTTGCTGTTGTTATTTTTATCATGTATCAGTATGAAGATGATGGAGCCATATTAATATTTCTACCAGGTATAATATTTGGAAATGTTACCGTAAATTTATATGTATGTTATATAAAATTACTTTCATTCTTAGGTTATGATGATATAATGGTATGTAATGACTATATAACATCAGCTTCAATGGAAACAGATAAATATGATATATTTTTTCTGCATGGTTCAATGAATATCAAAGATCAACATAAAGTGTTCAAAAAATTACCAAACAAAAGGAAAATAATATTGTCAACAAATATAGCCGAAACAAGTATTACAATTGATGATGTTGCCTATGTTATTGATACTGGAAAGGCTAAAGAGAAATCATACGATTCTGTAAGTGTGTTGGATTAAAATATATATGTCATTATCTTTGAGTCAAATTGCCCCAATCGCGCTACTTTTGAGAATATAGTATAAACCGAATTTGACGGCCAGGAGAAAGTTGTACCTATTGAATATATTAAATTTTGGTTTCTCAAAAATGTAACTTGAAATCGTCTGAATCAATCGAAAATATTTTCAATAGCATTTGAACGAATTTTTAGATCTTTTTTGAAACTTTTGAAGGTCGTTTCGAAAATGAATGATTTCTGAAGTTTGGTTACGTTATACATTGTTATCCCACTCAAAAAATCCCAAGGTGCTAAAAAAATGGTGGAAAAAATTACAAACAATATTACCGATCTTCTCAGAATTTTTTGTGGAGGGTTGTGATTATTTAAGGTTGTCAAAATTATTATTGAATACATACGTAAAACAATGAATCTGGAAAATAAATCATAGCTTTGAATGATTGAATGTTGTTTTTTGTTTTCATGAAATTTCTACAGTATAACAAAGTGTCATCATTACAAACACATTGGATAGCAAAAGCATGTTGCAAACAACGGATGGGTCGAGCTGGTAGAACACGACCAGGTATGTGCTTCAGATTGTATTCATATCAACGTTATCAAAGTATGGAAAATGAAAGGATACCTGAAATGTTACGTGTATCACTAGAGGTACGTTATATTTAATAGTTGTTATTAGAAATAAGTCATTTTGTTAGATACACTCAGTGTTTAGACAATTTTTTAACAGAAGATTACAAAAATGTTATGGAGATCATTCAGAGGTCAATTTAGCTTTCAATTATCCATCAAAATTATTTTTAGATGCTCATAGTATAAATATCAGATTCTAGCTAGATTATGATTGCAACCGTCGTGACAATTTTAATTATACTCCGACAATGCCTATCCTGACATACCATTTTTATCATATTCAGTGATTTTAAGGCATACCTTACTGAGCTGCCTTAATGCAGGTGGGTAAGGGGCATGGGATGTCGCAGGCGAGTTTTTGCTTGCGTTCCTTGAGTTTAATGAGATTTAGTATCAATTTTGTTTACGACAGGAGCTCGTGGTTTACAACAAATGGAGCAGTTTGAAATATTTTCAAAACTGAAATAGAACTTGGTATTGTTTTTTTTTGTGATCTTCGAACATTACGAGTAGAATCTGTAAAAATATTGTGATAGAGTGGAGTCTCATAAAAATAAAGGCAAAATACTAACATCCAAGTCATTCGGTGATCATGATTTTTATCATATTATTAGTCAGAATATTTTTGTAACCATGTTTTATCAGAATCAATTGAGCTGTTTGAAGAACATTTTAGATCTTTCTCTAGAATTGGTTACGTCACAGAAAAATTGTGTTGCTCCAAGAATAAGAAAATAATTATATTTTTTTGAATAATATCAAAAAAATATGAACCAGCTAATAATGTTTTTTTCATTGATTGATAGGAATTATGTCTACATGCCAAAGTATTAGCCACTGAAAATATGAATATATTAAATTTTTTATCAATGGCACCAGATCCACCCTCACATAATGCTGTCAAAGTGGCAATCGAAAATTTACAATTTCTGGGTGCATTGGATCACATTGAAGATTTGACTGTATTAGGTGAATATCTATCACGATTGGCTATTGAACCGCGTCTGGGTAAAATGCTTATCTATTCGATTATATTCAAATGTTTGGATCCAGTATTAACGTTGACAGCCTCAATGACTCATAAGTATGTATATAGATCTGTATACAATAATTTATGTGTATGTATATTTTTAACAAATTGTGTCTAATATTGTTTTTTATCGATCTCTAACCAAATAACTACTAGTTTTAACAATTTCACAAAATTCCATTCGGATAATGAGTCTTTCCTAACCTAAAAGTCTTGTTTTGTTTTACTTGAGATATTTTCTCCAAGCGCATGCGCCTTATTCCTACATGTTTTTCGTACACTTTCTGAAATGAAGTATTAAAACTAGCATTTTGTGAATGTTTTTTCGTCTCATTAGATACAAATATATATGAAAAAATTGAAAATATTCGTAATGCTGTATCTGCAAATCCGATAACCAGTTCAAAAACCAACAATATAGAAACTAAAACACAAAATATGATTTGTGGGTGAAAGTGTGAAGATTCAAATCATCAAAAATGTTACAAGGAATACGCATATTTGCTTGATGTATTTTGAAGATAAGATGAAGTCTTAGATAAAAACGTTATAATGAAATGGAAAATGTGTTATAGTAAACAAAAGATTGAAATACTTGTTACCTAGGTACTGTTTTTACGATGAAAGATCAAGAAATCGACTCTATTTCCGATGAGTGTCAACTGTACAGAAAATAGTAGTGACTCATAATTTTTCGTATAATTTAATTTTGATTATAAAATTTCAGTTCATATACGGATATATTGTAGCGTTACTTTAAAGGTGGGCGTGTTTTCATAACCTATTTTTCTGTTTTTCTGAGAATATATCAACTATCCAATATCTATAATTTTTTTGAAATCAATATCAAAAACTATCGATCGAATATCCGTATATATTGTAATTCATCTAACGTGTGCAAAGATAGCGTCTGCGCTTGCACGCATCTTTTATGAAAATGCTTTACACTTAATTGTATCAATTTTTTCACCGGTTTCATATTTGTCCATGTTTTCTCAGATATTTTTTTCTGTATCTCTATCTTGTTCTACTTCAAGTGTTAATTTAACCAGGCACCTTCTATTCTTTATTTTGTACTTTCAAATTCTCGTTACTCTGTTTTTAAATTTTAATAATCTTTTATTTATCCACAATAAATTATGTACTGTAGAGATCCATTTGAGTTGCCACCACAGGCGAATTTGAAAACCAAAGCAGCTTCAAAAAGACGTGAACTGACTGATGGTACAATGAGTGATCATATTCTGTATTTGGAAGTTTACAACAAATGGCAGGTTAGTTTATTATACTACTACTACTACTTTGTCACAATTTTTTCCAGGATTATAAAAATTAGTTTTGACTCATTTCTTTCAATAGGATGCCAAATTTAGCGGTAGAGGGGCACAATTTTGTCGAGATTATTTTATCAGTGAAAATACCATGTGCACCATTATGGAAACAAGAAATCATTTATTGAGCCAATTAAAACTAATTGGTTTTTTACCTGATGCAAATGGTTATGATGAATTTAATCTACATTCAAATAGTTGGCCACTAATCAAAGCTGTTATTTGTACAGGATCATATCCAAATGTGGCATTCATGTCAGGTTCATATTTGTCTACAAGGTAAGAAATTATGTGAATTGTGATGCGCTAGCCATAAAAGCAAGAAAAAATTGAGTTTTTGACCGACGAACCCCGAACGTAGGAGGTATACAATTCGACTGTCAGGCTTTTTTTTAAACAGTGTAATGATAATGGCTATAAATACAGAGCCGACACTGTTGTGAACTAAACCTGCCATTCTACGGATACAAAATAAGCACGAAGAAACTTCTGCCTATTTACCGACCGAAAGAATTATATGTTTTTCACAGACTTGCCAAAAGAAGAGGCATACAATTCGACTGTATGTGACCTCGGTTTGCATAGTATACGTGCACCGAAATTGTACCTAAAATAAATAATATAAAAAACTAGGATTAACTTTATTATTTATTTACAAAGTTTCATGTTGGTGTCAAGAGTCTATAGCTATAATAAGATTGCCTGTTTTATAAGATTTCCACGTCTTTTAATGAAAAAATAATCAGTGTGAAAACAAACTCCATTTTCTCAATGTTCTATTTAGTGGCGTATAAAAAATGAGTAAAAACATTAAGAAATAGTTTCGTTATAATTTTTTATTTGGTAGAACCGACAAAAAAGTCAACATTCCCAAAAACAGTGCCTGTTACAATAAACCAATAAACACATGGTTGATGTTTGATGAACTATTTAAACGTGCAATTTTGCTACTCAGAGGAGTAACAGCTGTTACAACAATTAGTGTGAGTATCATTGACTTTATACTACATGGACTTGCTAGTTGAGCGAAAATATCCGGTCAAACATAGAAAACATAGATGTCAATATAGTTGGTTTCAACCCCGTCCTCTGGCTGTATTTGATAATAATTTGTAACCATCCGAGATCGGTAGTTGGGACAAAGCTAAACACTCGATTCCCCACTGTTAAGCAGTGTTGGCAAAGACAAGTCTTTTACAATCTGGTATGAGAAATCTTAATTCTTTCGCTACTTTTATACACAACGTGGACGTCATAACTTGTAATAAAACGTAAAAGGTAAAAATATTAAAAACATAGACCAAAGAATAGGTACATCAATAATTATCGATCTGGTAAATCTTATTCAGAATTATACGCTCCTTTCGCGATTTATTGTTACTGATGGCAACATTGTCTTGATTGATTTGATACGGCCATTGTTGACATGAGACGTTGGTTACTCTCGTCTTCTATGTTTGACCGCTTGCATTTGCTGGAAAGCAAATTTTAGATTTACATCTTTTAATTTTGTCAGTTACTGCATACGATACTTTAGGCGCATTTTTTGTTGTTGAACAAATCATTTTTTTTTTATCTCAGATTGCACTGATTTGTGGTAATGAAATAACAATCAACCCGAATGCACCCACATTACTTACAATTGATGATTGGTTGGAATTTGACTTCTGCACCAACAACGATTTTGCCATATTGCGTTCAAATTTGGATAGACTTGTGGAAAAAGTTCTTTCACATCCACAATATAATTTCAATACCAATGACTATCTTGTTGTCAATACCATTAGAGGTATATTAGATGCTGAAGACGAAGCGGCGTGTTTGACAATTGGCAACAATGTCGGACAGAAACCAAGGTATTTTTTTCTCAATGATTACTACTATTCTCGAATAGTCGGAAGTGGTCATTACTTGTTGTTCATGCAAGGTGGTTTTATGATCAAATTATGGCTAGATACCAATACTGGATCTTCCATGTGGTTTATGTGATATTAAAAAGATTACGTTAATATATACAAAATAACGTAATAAAGTAACTTTTTGAAAATAAATAGACAACATTTTAACGCAATTGTAGCGTAAGAGTGAAGATAGGAACATTAAACCAAAAATATGTGATTATTTCTAACAACTTTTGATTAAATAATGTCTTCAAACAATTTTCAAGGTTTTCCTATCGATCTAAAGATACAGCGAGAGGGAAAAACTCGTATAAAAAAACAAACTGGCGATCGAATCAAAATTGGAGATCCGAAAATCGAAGCCAAATCAATTCAAATCCACGAAGAGGAGGTAGTCGAGGGTGAGTGAAAATTTAATGTAATTTTCATATCTGAACTTTGCATTCGCGCTTTGCGCAATAACCGAGGTGAAAGATTAAATCGTTGATTGAGAAAATGTGTTTGCCCACAATGCGTTTTGGGTAAAAATTTCGGACAGTGTCCTAATGCTGTCTTTGAGCAAATTAATATTATGTGAAGTTCTTGTTTAAGTTTAAATACTATAGTTGAGCATTTTTTTTCGTTTTGTACAAATTCTTTTCTGCAGGTATCGACAAGGAACAAGCCGTATGGAAAACTGGCGAGAGCCCGTAAATTATAATGTTCTTACAGAAGCTGTTAAACGCATGAATATATAAAAAGCTGTGTTTCTCATAATATAATCTCTTTGTTCTCATAATTTATTAAAATGATCTTTACACATGTGGTTATATTATGTTAAAATTTGTATTTCTTTATTAAAAATATATTTCAAATAAATTTCTTATAGAAATGCATGTTTTTTTTATTCTAAGCTAAGTTTTTGATAGAATTTGAAAAATGTGCTTGATAAAAAACATTTATAAACAGATAGCAAAATATGAGTCAATATTTCAACAAAGATTTCGGTCAATTAAATCTATGAGAACGATAAAATATTGTTGGATATCAACAGAAACGTTTGAATACATTTTCTGATAACCTCTCATGCAAATCATTTCCTACATACAAAACGTAAGGACGAAAAAAACGGAAAAAATGGTTATCGCGACGTTTTTGTTCATATTTGACTTTCGAAAGAGCTACAGGAAGCTGACGCAAATGTATTTAAAAACCGTAGACGAATTCAAGAGAATACGTTTGTACTATTGTAGAAACACTACATCGTAAGCATAACTGTATGCTTATTTATAGAGTGTTGTCACCGTACCAAATTCCAGCAAAATCGCATACGCCGATAGAGATTTATAACAAAAAAAAAACGATTTTAAAATATTCACAACCGCCGCAAATATCCAACTTTGTAAAGGTAAGGTAAATTTGCTTTAATCAACAGAGTCAAGGAATGATATGCGATAGCTGTGGGTTCGGAAAATAACAATGATAGGGCATTTTTTCTTATTTTATTTAACCATGAAATAAAAAACACATTAATGGAAGCCTTTTATTTACAATAAAGAAACACATTATTTATTCTGTGTTCATGAGACTAGTTTATTTTATATATATATATATTTATTTACAAAATTTACATTTCACTATATATTTTTCAATTATATTTACAAAATACTAACGACAAGTGAGATAAAATTCTAATTTAGAAAATTCTCTCTTGCTATCACGTTTAATCGACACTTATTTTTTTTTATCTTAGATTGCTTTCTATTACAGTCCATACATTAGTTTAAAATTTATCTCACATGTTCATACTGATGAAAATTAGGAAATGAACATGAAATTATTCAATCAAATAAATTTAATTTATAAACTCACGCATAAAAAAACGCTACTAGCTAATGGTAGGTAAAATTTGAAGTTTCATAACTCGTTTATTATTATTCCAATTTGAATAAACTCACTAATTCATTTTGCACCTACAGTATTTGTTTAAATCTTTTGGCCATTATACAAGGTTAATTAAAAGATTGCTATAAAACTCGTAATTTTAAAACACCTTATGGAAACTTCCTGGTCAAATTCTTAATTTTTGTTTATGTTCCTATATGCACTGTTCAGAAACATACTTTTTACAAATTTAGTTTAATATTTTGAATTACTTATGAATGCGTGCTTATGAAATCAGGGTTGCATAAATATTTTTCAATTCCCCCGTATAATTACCAAAACCATAACATTTAACGAAATACTGTATACGCAAGATAAAATATGCCATTTTATCTGCATTTTGCCAGAAATATTAAATTCTGCATAAAAATAAAAAAGTTAAGACTACTAAGATTACCAAATATTAACCTGATGCGTTTTTTAGTATCTGAGTGTAGTTCCACTTAATGAAAAAAAAACTTATCTTAAATATCAACTCTGGTGAGGATCACAATCTATAGATTTTTATAAGAATCGTCTATTGGTGAAACGTCATGAAGAATAATGATAATATGACAGAAAATTTAGTCCATTGGCAGTGTTACAAGTATTACATTTAGGGAAATATGAGCAACAAATTTCATTATTCTTATTATTATTCAAAATACCGAAAAACACTTTTATAAACAGAGTTGGCACAGATTATTGTATATAAATATTTTTGAATTTGTTGTTCAAGAGATCAATAGGCATCACGACAATAACAAAAAGCCAAAAAGAGAAACTATATCGGCAAAAGTGTAGCACCCCCCTACTTACCGGAGTTGAAAAAACGAAGCAAACATCATTTAGAAGTATCATTAAAATGATATTAATTGAAAAGTGATGTAACTCTGTAATCAGTTTTATTTAATACTTTGGAAAGACGCAAAATAAACAAATTTCAAAATATATGAAATTATTAAATAAACAATATAGAAAATAGGATTTCGCGGATGAGTTTATAGAATTATCTTCCCTGGCTTTTTGATGAGAGTTTATAACATCATTTTTTTCATATTTTAGCCCATACAGGAAATATCTTGGTAATAGCAGACACGTTAGAACACAGAGTTTTGGAAAATATTCAATATTCAAGTAGTTCTCTTTAAATACTGACATTAATAACTGTTTTTATCATTTAGCCCTATCCACTGGAATTTGAATGTTTGGGGTAAAAATTGAAGGAACGCGCCTGTTTTTTTTCTTTGTGAATATGTTCCATTCAGAATTCCCACATCGATCGATATAATAATTTTCATTAAAACTAACTGGATTTTCGAGATATTTCGCAATGAATGTAATATTATGGTTATTGTATAACATTTTATCTCTATCAATTTCTATATAGAACCATCCAAAAAACTCCCACAGGAAAAACTATTGTCTACACATATTATTATTTTTTGTTAATGAGGGAGTTTTATTTATCAAATACCAAATAGAAACATCAAAAATGTTCATGTTACACAGATTTTGAAGGGATTTTCTTTTTCCATCTATCACTTCATCGTTTCAGCAATGAAACTCCATAATATATTTTTGGGCTACGTCATATGGCTGTTATTTCTGTTGTTCCTTATGCTGGCAATCGGATGTTCTATTGAGAATGCTGAACGATTCTCTTTCAAATTTGATGAGGACAATGAGCTGCTGCTAACACCTGAATCACTTGATTTTTCACTCAGACAGCTCCTTCCTGAAACAATGATCAAACTAACATATAAGAATCTGGTAGTGTCGGTCTGTCTATTTGGGTATTATATTGATTGTGTCATTGGTAACTCGGAGAATATGCCAGCACTTGCCCCATATCTGGAGCTTGCACCATCAGAGCCTCCAAGAGTTTTCTGCTATGCATTTTAACCCTATATTAAGCTAGATCAGATTCAGGCGAAGTATGTCAAGTGTTCAACACTGAAACCACTGTTGGATCATTCCTCTTTCTTCAGTTGACCTCGAGCGATAGAGCCCACCTAATGGGAGGTGGACCTCAATCAGGGCTTCACTGGAAAATTGACTTCATTCATGCTGGCAGGAGGTCCCAATTTAGGGTTCTGTTGACAAGGAACAGGGTCCCGGAAAGCTTGCATTATGGGTCTGTAGGACAGGGAAACAGTTGAAATAAAATATGGGTGAAGTTAACGCCTTACCGACGTATAGGCGAAAGAAGGATACAAGTTGGGCAACAGCACAGCTCTCTACTTTAGTTACCAAAAGAAATTTCTCATCAAAAATAGTGAAAATACTGTTTTGTGAGAAGATAGTAAATTCAAAAATATATTAAAGAAGCAGTGGTACTTTACATGCCTAAGACGTTCAGATTTCCACTATCCAATTCCGGAGGGCCACTTGATGTCGTCGTAGTCTCACCAACATATTTGACAGCAGTTGTTGTAGTGGTTGTGGTTGCCAACAGCTGTTTCTGGTGTTCCATATCACAACAGTCATCTAGCTCTTTCCTTGCAGTCATCACCTTTGCATTAGATCTTCTACATGGATCAATCAATGTAGTATGGCCATGTACACTAACGTAGGTATCCTTTGGTTTTCTCTGCTGTAGTTCAATGCTGGCTGAATTCGGTATATTTGGTTGATAGGTAAGTTGTTCCTCTTTAAAATTTGATGAATTTTGTTGCGCTTGTCTTACCCTTGAACCAGACAAATATAATTCAAGTTTTTTCTTATGATCGATTAATGCTTTCAAGATTTATAATATCACAAACAAAAATCGTAAATGGATGTAAGTAGTAGTTTTTGGTGTTTGGGGGGTTTGAAAAGTTTTTTTTAGGTAAAGAATTCTCTCTCAGCTGTAGCTGTATTATACCTTGCCAATATTTCATTATTGCATTGCTCAACAACCGAATCCAAGTTATTCCTGTTGTCACTCGAAAATCCAGCACTATCACTTGTATCAGATTCGCCTTGTGGTGACACTAATTGATTTTGTAAATTGTTACTTTTCATTGATGCATCATAGCAACCAGAATCTCTCGGAAATTGTCGCCTTGTAAATGGCGATTCATCATTTGTGTTTCTCAGCAACTGAAGATGGTGTTGATGTGAAAGATGGTGATGATGGTGCAAGTGATTTTCATCACCTTCACTGCTCGATCCTGCTAGGTCTATCTCACTACCTGCTGTGAGAAAAAAATAATTCTTAGTTGAATCAAATGTAGGGCTGGTTCTGTGGAGATAAACTATAAATTAAAATTAAAGATATTCAAACGTTTGTCAAAACACGACCCCCATGTTATGTGAAGAGTGGTTGAAACTCTACCGACGAAAAAATAAGGCTTACTACAAAAACAATCTAAAGAGAAAAATAAATTATATGGTATGTAAATACATAATTTGAAAGAACGATTTTTTTCATGCTAAATGTGCTGTCGTTTCGCCTACTTTTTGAACACATAGTATATGCATCGTTTGAAATATCTCAAAAAATTATGTACAGGGTTATTTATGTAGGCCGTGCATTAGAGATTAGAGACGTGAAATTCGGTAATGCCCGATCCACCTAAAATATTATTAGTCCTGCAGCTATACAGGGTGTATCAAAAGTCGGTGCGAACTATTTCAAAGAGATTTATCCCAAGTTATAATAATCTATCTTTTACACTTTTTGACGTCAATTTTTATGAAAAAAATTACCGCGGTGGTAGTTTATTTCTGTATTTTATTATGTACAATTAATTTTTTTATAGAGGTAGACTTTCGACACTCTCGATACGAATAAAATTAGGATTACTACGCAATCTATGGGTTGTAGAATAATAGAAAGAATATTATTTATTATTGATATTTATAACAAATTGCACAAACCTACATCTATGTTTTGTCTTTTTCACATAAAAAAAATTGATAAAGAATGTTTGAACCAAAATGATGATCATCTAAAATATTTACGTTGGAATTCTATCAACATTGTTCTTGTTCATTAATAATCCGTCATGCGTAACTAAATTAATAAATAGGGATCCATATTTATGTCCTAATTTATGAGGTCAAAAGTTTTTCGTAAACTACTACGGCAGTATTTTTTTTCAGAAAAATTAACATAGCAAATACTGCACTAGGTATGTTGTTGAAAAATGAGATTGATTCAACTTAGAATTATTACGAGGCAAGTCAAATCATGTGGGAAAATGTAAGTTTCTATTTGTAATAGGAAAGTTGGTATCGACTTTTGGCATACTCTATGTAGCTGTAGGACTAAAAGTATTTTAAGCAGAACATGGACTTGATCGAATATGGCAGCACCCTCAATTTAGTTTCTCAAATCTGACTGCAAGTTGACAGAGTTCTAGTGAACGGTCTACGTAATTCAGCCTGTATAGCTAGATTGAATGTTTTGTAATGAAAATTTAGAAGACATTTTTTGAAAGAATTATATTACTGATTATAGTCAACGTTATATATGTTTGTCAACTTGATGGCTGAATAAAATTAATAAATATTAAAATTAATATTTATTGTTGAAGAAGTTATTCATCTTAAATTTGAAAGTTTTATCGCATTCTGAAATCCTGTTAATGGAAAGTGGAACACCCTGTATATTAAATGTTATTTTTTTATGAGTGAAAGGTTATCGCTGATCAAATATTTTGGGTTATAGTGTGATTATGTTTAACCCAAAAATCATTCTATTTTTCATGATGAAAAATACAAAAAAAATTGCTTACAATCCAAATCGTGCATCAACTGTACAGCTGTGAGTATTTTCGCCCTATGGTCAGTATGGACAATTTCCAAATAATCCAAATCAGATGGTTCAATTTCTTTAAAAAGTTCCAAGTCCTCATAACCATTCAATACAAAGACTGATATATATTCTGGTAGACCAATCTTTTGTAGTAGATCTTCTATTGACTTTGGCTTAGCTTTTATATTCCGATGCCATTTGATTTCTCTTTTACCTTTAACTGTCCTTTCAGACAACAACTCGACATTGATAAACTTGAAGGTGCCCTTTTTACCATGGCACTTACCTCTCCATTGCCCACTGGGGTTCATAGATATGACATCTATAATGTCTCCAACCTAATAGAAAAAAAAAAAAACAAACAACTTTAATTAAATTCCATTTTAAAATCGAATTATTATCTGTTATCTCGACTACCTTAAATTTCAGAGCATCTTTATCATATGGGCTTGGGATATGATCTACTAGAGCTCTTGCTCTACCAACAATTTGATCACTGGGGCTACGATCAGGCTCTTCGGTTGATATTGAACTGTGATTACTGCCTTCTCTTACAAGAGCTTGAGTACCTGTAAAATTATATTGACATATATATCATTTATTTCGATGGACTTGTATAATTATTACATACTGGAACCTGAACCACTTGGTAAACTTTCAACAGAACTGGCAGAACATGTGAAATTTTGATCTATAGCTCTTCGCTGTTCATTCGAATCGTTTTTAAGCCTTGAAATTTTTCTATGCACATCTTCTCTTAAACCTCTCACTTTATCAACCAGACCAGATACGCCTGCTGATCTGCCATCACTCAACTTGAAAAAATATAATTGGTAGTAGCGGAAAATTAGAGTAAAAAAAAATACTAACTACATGAACAGTTGCAACTTGTTGACTGCAGTTGCCATAATCATCTTGATCCTCATAGTCTGAACTTTGACTTGGTGATAGACCTTCTTCACTCCGTGCATGGCAGGTTTTTCGAAAATGTCTTATCTTACCTTCAAGATGACTGTAATACTGTGGAGAAATCAATTGACCTAATTCATTGTATTCAGATCTATTGGTGTCGACGGAAAGATTGGACAAACGCGAACTGACACTTTGCACATCAGAACCGGCATAGTCACCACTTTCTCTTTCCCTAGATGATCTGGAAATTAGTAGTAAGTTGTCATTACAAGTTTGAAATAACTCTTCAAAATAGTCTGCATCACCTTAAAGGTATGATCGTTGGAGGGTATCCAGCTTGAGGTGGCAATATTAAACCTCGTCTAGTGGTTTCTCTAGGCGATCTATTACTACTGACACCATCTTTAGGTAATGATATATCACCAGCACTTCTGAGAGATATCACCCTCTCAGATCTGAAATGGTTTATTGCTTGATCTGTGTCATATTTAAATAAACACTACAATTATGTCAATAAAATGTCAGTAAAGGGTGTATCTGAAATACATGCAAATATTGATCCCAATAAATCTTCATGAGTTCAATATCCACGTAGTTTATTTTGCCATATGAGTCCTATAAGGTATTTACGCCTAGCGCGGAGTGATTCTGTGTTTATTCTTATTTTTGTTAAATCAAGGTCAATGACAATGGCGATATATTTGGATAATATCTAATAATGAGCTTTTTTTAATATTCGCAAATATTTCAATTTTACCTTGCATATAATTTGATATATACCTTGGTTCCTGTCTCAGATTGAGTGTAAAACAAACTCGACCATTTTGAATTGTCGCTGTCGGTTGACCCGAAGCACCCATTAGAAAATCTTCAGGATCACTTTCATAAGGTGGCTCGTCGTACCAATGTGCAAGATGATCTCGACCAACACCACCTAAAGTATGTTGATGATGAGGAGCCAACATTCTTGCCTCATCATCGTACATATATGTGTCATCTAGAAAATTATGTCTCTTTTGATGAGCATTTCCAAATGATAAAACAAAAATATACATACCACCCGATAAAGGTCCTCTAATACCTTCTTTTCCCAGCTGTAGAAGACCCTGTTTAATATCTCTAAGTATCTGTGGAAAATATTGGTCAATCATCAAGTTAAAATGTATATATTGTGCTTTAGATATAAAAAAATTATTACAATATAGCTTCACTTACCTCTTCATGCTCCTTAGTAAATTTTTCACGTTTTCTCAAAGCCTCTTGTACTTTCAACTGGAAAAAAGAAATAAAAAATTAAACAAATCAAAGTCAAACAAAAAGAAAACAGTGAGAACAAATAAAAATAGAAATAAAAATAAAATAAATGAATGAGTGTTTTTTTTTATTTCTTTCTCCAATTGTTAAGTTTAATAATTATGTCTTGCACCACACACTTAGGAAAACCATTTTGAATGTAGAATAAATTATTTATATACAAGCAAAGCAGGCAACAGCACTTAAAAAAGTATTTACAACATCCAAAGCACACTCTGCATTAAAAAGCAACACTTACATAACAGCGAACAGCAGCGTATGTCTTTAACTTTAGAAAAAAATGAATATAATTCGTTTACGAAACCACAAGCTCAATTCAGCCAAATAAAGCAGACACTCGATTAGATGATATATCCGAACTCACCGAAACCCTATTTTCTCAACAAAGATGTGTGGCGTGCGAAACTTACCGAAGACACCAACCGTATTGAGTTAAAGTCAGCTGTCATTTTTGATTTTATAAAGTTTGGTAAATAAGCAATTAAGTATATCGGTATTTTGAAATTATTATAAATCCAGAATATGCATTGCAATTTCGATTATGAATACAGTTCTTAGATTCTTGTATTAAGGTGATTTCAGGTTTTGTCTATCTAAGTGAGTCCATATCCTGTATTTTATGGTGCCAATATCTTTTCTATTTTATGACCGCTCTTTATTGTTACGGCGTCTTTCGATGGGAAGAACTGCGAACTGCACAAAAAAAAATATCAAAAAGGAGATGAAGTACCTTTTTTAAGTAGATATAACGAAAGATGAATCTAAGACCAGACAAATAAATCGATTCATATGATATCCGCAAAGATATATATATATATATATATATATATATATATATATATATATATATATATATATATATATATATATATATATATTACCTAGTACGTTTTGCCATAGGTCGGCCTTACATAAATATGCAATAAACTGTCGATCATGGTCGGATCATAATATAGCAGTATAATAATAAATAAATATTTTTTTCTACGAAATAATTAACATGTATTCATGTCATTAATTATATTATATAAACAAACAAGATTACTTGTTTCCAAAATACCTCAATAATTTGAATTTTAATTAAATTACCTACCTATATTATTTACCGAATTAAATATATAAAGTCCAATCCTGTAGAGTATTTGCTAGTGGATTGTGTACATAATGGGAATACACCTGGTGGTAGTTTTATAGCAGTCATAAAGACAATACCATTTATTGTGAAAAAAACTATACATATATTCTTGGAAGGCCATCTATCGGGAAACAAGATAAAAGTTGCCTCAAGGTAGAAAAACAGACAAAATCAAATTGTATACCTTCTCCGTTCGAAAGTTGGTGAAAAAAGGAGGAGAATCACAAGTTGATATGAAAAATAGTCAAATTATTCCACCAGAAATAAGTTAGTGATAACTTTCAGTGTCAGGAGATTTACAGAGCTGATATATTAATAACTTTCCCAGGCCATCTACGTGAAATACCCCTTATATTTTTTTTTGTTATTGGACCTGAACTATTAAAATGTATGACGGAACATTGATATTAATTTCAATTGGAGATTTGAACTGATTGATTTGAATTTGAAGAAATTGAACTGAATGAAAAGAGGATTTTTATATCAACTTTTAATTTTTTTGAAATCCCAAATTCAGTATTTAGGCTAAAATTTTAAGAAAAACTATTTTCAGATAACACTTTTCTTAGAAAAAAACATTTTGAAATAAGTTTTTTTCTGAATAATTTTCAATAAAAAAACTATACAAAGGAACTGGTAGATTATTTTCACAGGTAAGCATATTATGTTCTTCTATGTCTAAATCTTATATGAAACCAACAGGCAATTTTTGCATTATTAAGAAAAACTGTAAATAAATTACCAACGCAACAACATATAAATTACATATAATACAGGGTGTTTCATAATATATGCGCAGGATTTGAGGATGTGATAGCTCGTCCATAAATATGAAAAAAAGTTTA
Organism: Crioceris asparagi; assembly: GCA_958507055.1. Taxonomy (NCBI): domain Eukaryota; kingdom Metazoa; phylum Arthropoda; class Insecta; order Coleoptera; family Chrysomelidae; genus Crioceris; species Crioceris asparagi. Next base: position 3,479,158 of record OY293833.1, on the reverse strand, counting down.
TCCTATAAAATGCACCATTTTCGAAATACATGGTGTTGAAATTGAAAAAAATAATTCGTTTTTTGTTAATATCTCTGGAACCGTTTAACGTACAGAAAAGGGCATTTGTAAGCATTTTCCACTCATAATGAGCTAAATTTTGATTCAGAAAACAATTTTTGTTAAGTCATAATTGGTGAAGATTTTGAAGGAGTAGTGGGTGTTTTTCTCCCCAATGTTTACGCCCATAGCAAAAGTACGGTTTTGAGGCGCCCATTTGAACCGCCAATGTTTTCTACACAAAAAGGTACTGTTGGTCGTGAGCTCAAATCGACCGTTTTCGAGAAAAATCAACTTTCATGTTGAAAAAAAACCCGGTCCCTTCTAGCTTTTCTTACTTTTTCTAACATTTACATAAATTTTGTTTAATTAGTAAATAAAAAATTGTATTTCAAAAAATTTACCGTTTTTTTTTTCAACATAAAAGTTGTTTTTTCTCGAACATGGACGACTTTAAAGCACACGACCAACAGTACCTTTTTTTGTGTAGAAAACATTGGCGGTTCAAATGGACGTCTCAAAACCGTAATTTTTATATTGGCGTAGAAACTGGGGAGAAAAACACCCACTACTCTTCACCAAAAATGTTTCTGACTCAAAACTTAGCTTATTATGAGTGGAAAATGCGTAGAAAATCTGTTATCTGTACGATAAGCGGTTCCGGAGATATTTACAAAAAAAGATTTTTTTTTCAATTTCAACGGGTAAGTAAATATAAACTTTTTTTTCATATTTTTGGACGAGCTATCACATCCTCAAGTCCTGCGCATGTATTATAAAACACCCTGTATATACAAAAAAGCATTCAAATATTTACACACACTATAAGTACAGATTGCAGTCCGCAATGTCATTCATTAAAAGCAATATAGGTACGATTGTTGTTTGTTTGATGAGTATGAGAAAAATAGTTCCAGAAGCCATTTTGTTTATCATGCGTAATGAGAAAGCATATATATCATATAAAAAAATCGCACACAAAAAATGCTCTGAAAACGCAGAAAATAAAAAACAAGTTTAAGCATTGTACGTGTATTAATTGTTAAGATGATACAAAAAATGATTAATATATATATATATATATATATATATATATATATATATATATATATATATATATATATATATATATATATATATAATATCTAAACTTATAATATACTGACCCTATATATTGTTTCTTCGAATGTATTTGGAGTGCCCCCATTCATTTGCAAATGTCTCAGTCGATCGTAATCCATTGGATCCACCATTGAACGTAAGACAGCATTTTGGCCTAAATCGGTCAGACCTAATCCACTCTGGAGGACGCTATCTGGTGTATCCACCTGTAAAAATGAACAGTAACCATTTATTATTATTCAAATATATCGAGAATTTTCCTGGATCCCAATAATCAAGAATCAGTAAGTAGTAGTAGAATTTGGTGCCTACAACAACAAACTACAACGGCCCAACTTCAAAATTATTAGCACCAATAGAGTTAATATTATTTTGTATTTTTCAGTGCAATAACGAATAAAGTCGGTCCAATTTTTTGTAAAAAATATTTATTTCACATTTTTGAGTATAACATTATTCATGAAAATTGTTGAACGTTCACTAATACCCAAAAACATATAGGCTTAGCTGCTACTTGGTATTTATTATTCAGAGATCGCCGACTGTCCTTCCTTGTGATTCTCGACATTCAAGGTCACCAGGATCCAACTTCAAACATCATAGGATTTTCGTCGACTGGCCTTCCTTGTGATTCTTGACATTCAAGGTCACCAGGATCCAACTTCAAACATCATAGGATTTTCGCCGACTGTCCTTCCTTGTGATTCTCGACATTCAAACTCACCAGGTTCCAACTTCAAACATCATAGGATTTTCGCCGACTGTCCTTCCTTGTGATTCTCGACATTCAAGGTCACCAGGATCCAACTTCAAACATCATAGGATTTTTGCCGACTGTCCTTCCTTGTGATTCTCGACATTCAAGGTCACCAGGATCCAACTTCAAACATCATAGGATTTTCGTCGACTGTCCTTCCTTGTGATTCTCGACATTCAAGGTCACCAGGATCCAACTTCAAACATCATAGGATTTTCGCCGACTGTCCTTGTGATTCTCGACATTCAAGGTCACCAGGATCCAACTTCAGACAACATAGGATTTTCGTCGACTGTCCTTCTTTCTGATTCTCGACATTCAAGGTCACCAGGATCCAACTTCAAACATCATAGGATTTTCGTCGACTGTCCTTGTGATTCTCGACATTCAAGGTCACCAGGATCCAACTTCAGACATCATAGGATTTTCGTCGACTGTCCTTCTTTCTGATTCTCGACATTCAAGGTCACCAGGATCCAACTTCAGACATCATAGGATTTTCGTCGACTGTCCTTCTTTCTGATTCTCGACATTCAAGGTCACCAGGATCCAACTTCAAACATCATAGGATTTTCGCCGACTGTCCTTCCTTGTGATTCTCGACATTCAAACTCACCAGGTTCCAACTTCAAACATCATAGGATTTTCGCCGACTGTCCTTCCTTGTGATTCTCGACATTCAAGGTCACCAGGATCCAACTTCAAACATCATAGGATTTTCGTCGACTGTCCTTCCTTGTGATTCTCGACATTCAAGGTCACCAGGATCCAACTTCAAACATCATAGGATTTTCGCCGACTGTCCTTGTGATTCTCGACATTCAAGGTCACCAGGATCCAACTTCAGACATCATAGGATTTTCGTCGACTGTCCTTCTTTCTGATTCTCGACATTCAAGGTCACCAGGATCCAACTTCAAACATCATACGATTTTCGTCGACTGTCCTTCTTTCTGATTCTCGACATTCAAGGTCACCAGGATCCAACTTCAAACATCATACGATTTTCGTCGACTGTCCTTCTTTCTGATTCTAGACATTCAAGGTCACCAGGATCCAACTTCAAACATCATAGGATTTTCGTCGACTGTCCTTCCTTGTGATTCTCGACATTCAAGGTCACCAGGATCCAACTTCAAACATCATAGGATTTTCGCAGACTGTCCTTCCTCGTGATTTTCGACATTCAAGGTCACCAGAAGCCAACTTCAAACATCATAGGATTTTCGTCGACTGTCCTTCCTTGTGATTTTCGACATTCAAGGTCACCAGGATCCAACTTCAAACATCATAGGATTTTCGTCGACTGTCCTTCTTTCTGATTCTCGACATTCAAGGTCACCAGGATCCAACTTCAGACATCATAGGATTTTCGTCGACTGTCCTTCTTTCTGATTCTCGACATTCAAGGTCACCATGATCCAACTTCAAACATCATACGATTTTCGTCGACTGTCCTTCTTTCTGATTCTAGACATTCAAGGTCACCAGGATCCAACTTCAAACATCATAGGATTTTCGCAGACTGTCCTTCCTTGTGATTTTCGACATTCAAGGTCACCAGAAGCCAACTTCAAACATCATAGGATTTTCGTCGACTGTCCTTCCTTATGATTCTCGACATTCAAGGTCACCAGGATCCAACTTCAAACATCATAGGATTTTCGCCGACTGTCCTTCCTTGTGATTCTCTAATCTTTGTTAGTAACATAAACTACTATGTATTAAGATATATAAAGATGCTTCGCGGATTGACATATATGTCATTAGTTTTCATTACATTACATCGACAGTTTTGTCAAGATGAATCTTTCTAAAAGGTACATAAGTTCTTTTGATTTTTTCGCCAAACATTGTTTTGTTTTCGTTAACAAATTTAATTAACTGATTTTACTATCAATTATATTATTTATTTTCATTTATTTTTATTTATGGTTCATCAAGCCATTGATGCAATATAACAAAAAATCTGCTCCTTCTCTAGTTATATAAGTACTTAACCCCCGACAATTTATTTGTATGTGTATCATAAATGTGAATATAATGGAGAAGTTATTTTCGTGCGTGATAAACCTACAAATAATTAAAAATAACGTAAATGGTATAATAAACATGAAATGTGTATATATATATCGTATATAAAATAGCACGTTATTAGTCACTCAATCACAGCTCTATTATAACACCCTATATAATGAAGTTGTAACATACAATATTATATAACACCAATCTCACGTAGACATACGTTTGATTTTATATGTTTTTCGAGTAACGAAACGTAGCGTGTTAAAAGTTAGTTTGTCCATGTTAAGGTTTTCTTATATCATCTGTATATAGGTATATAATATAGTAGGCGTGTAGTAATTAGTTGTAATTAGTAGTGGCTAATTAGAAATAAAATCGGTGGAGTTATATCAAATCCAAATGCATTTGGAAAAACTTGAGTTTTTTTTTTGAAAGCAATGGTAAATTTTCTGATCATAATCAAATAGCATTAGTCCAAATTCATTTGTACAATGTACTTCTGAATTGTGAATCAGACATATAACAACTACATGTTATATTTAAAAAAAATGGACCGACGTTATCAGTTGGTGCAATGAAAAACACAAAATAATATTAATTCTATTGGTGCTGGTACTTTCGAAGTTGTGCAGTTGCTGTTAGATTGATAACTTTTGGAACCAACTTCACAAGAACTAATAGAATGATTATTATTTTTTACTTTTCAGTGAACCAACTGATAACGTCGGTCCAGTTTTTTGTAAAAAATATTTATTTCACACTTTCAAGTGTTACATTTGACACAAAAATCGTTGTAAAATTCTAAGTACTTAATAAATAAATAAATGGGTTAGTTTTTTTGAAATATACTACGTTTTTTCAAATTGAGATTCCCGTTTGATAGGTGAAAAAGTTGTTGCTTGCTAGTTATTGTGCTCTATAATTAGCTAATCGTTTTACATACATAAATACACATATTCCAGATTTTATAACTCGAAATCTTTAACTTCTTTTGAAAAATGTCCAATTTAAATGTTGCTACATATAATCTCTTCTTCAATTTGGCCGTCTCATATTTTGAATTTTCGAAAAAAATTCCCCCTCCACAAAACGGAAATACACATATTTCATTCTTTACCATTGCTGTACCTCGAAAACCGTAGCTCTTTTAAAAAAACGTTCAATTTAAACATTTCCGGATATTGTTTCATCTTTAATTCTGCCGTCTCAGATTTGCGATTTTCGAGAAAAATTACAAGAAATGTGGACAAATTCTGTCCAGGCACCTCATGATTTTCCTTATGGTCGCTGTGAGAACTAACATTTCCAAAGCATTTCATGCTGTTAATCGATCGGCCAAGTTTTTTGCAGTCAGCTCATAGACTATAAGAAGAAACATCGGTCAACGGAATGCGAGAGTCACTGCCACCCTTACGTCTGGATGCTGAGTGCAAAGGGAAAAACACCATCATGGGAATTCCATCCCTCCCTCGCGCCAACCTCATTTTGCCCTTGGCTACGTGAGAAGCCCTTCGATTGGGGTAATAGACTTGAGGGTTGTGAGGTAACATAGAATTGTTATATTATAGATTTGCTGCTTTGAAAATCTATTGTTTTCTATTCACAAAATAGCTTAAATGTTATTTTGCAAATTTTAAATAAATCATTTTTAGAGAGATTTAACAATTTCTGTGTAGGTACTACTTTCCACAATAAATGGTTGACTACGTTTCGTTTACCTGGGATGTTTTGCCAGTGGTCGGTCATAAACATGCAAAAAACTGTCGGTCAGGATCGGATCATAATATGGCAGTATACTAATATTTAAATACCTTTTTTTCTACGAATAATTAACATGTAAGTAATCGGTTAATTTAACAAATTAATACCATTTATTGTGGAAAATAATATACCTAATATGAATTATGATAGAAATGAAATATAAGATTGAGATATTGCTAGCGAAAACCAGACCGGACTGTACCATTCTGCCGCTCTCCACCGTCACCGTCCTCCAGTCTCCACAGTATTCACCGTACTGACTCCACCGTCGTCTGCACCGGTCACCAGGCTGACCGACTCCGCAAATGCACAGCAAATCCTCTCCAATATATATACATATATATATATAGGAAAACCCCTCCATCGCGAAGCTTCCACCGGCATTTTCGAACGCCCCGAACCAATAGCGCGAACTCACTAGATGTTTTGGGATATAATCTTGACCTTGGCGTGTATCGGTGATCAATAGCAGTATGCCTTACACTCATAGCACCCGGGCACCACTAACATCTGTACTCGCCAAGATGCTCCGCCCTCTGACAAATCGCACAAGTCTACGATAATGGCGTCGAAGCTACATCCAAAGTTCGTTACAATATTGCCTCATGTCCATAATAGTTTATTACGAATATCACATGCAAGGCTTTCTTTTTTATACATTTTTGATATCATCCTTCTTGCTTTATTAATTATTTATACAAGGATCTTTCTTATTTTTCTTCTTCTTCTAGGTCTTGCTCGTTGCTCGATACAAGTTGTAGTTTTTTTGGGATTTTAATTGCGGTTGGATTCTTAAAAGTATTGGAAGTTGTTATAATTTTGATATCGAGTAATGACAAGTTAAATATATAGTAAGTTTATTTGGGTAATTTCGGTTACTTTTCTGGATTATTGGTTTTAATATTTATCTCTGTAACATTTATTCTAAGAAAGTTTCCAGACTTTCTAATGCCTGGAGCGTAAACTTCGCAAGACTGTGATGCAAAATACCTAGAGTTGGATTTATTATAGACGAAACGTTAAGTGGAAACCTGGCTAATTTGCATAAAGAAACAACCCCACAAAATGGGAATTTGATTGTAATAAGTAAGTTTTTAAAGACATTAGATTCGACCAGTTCAACTTCATCTGAGGATGCACTGAAAAGTACAAAACCTTTAAATTGAAATCATATTTTTTTTAGTTAACATTACTCAATCAATTGCCGAAATTGAACAGAATGCCTGCAAAAATGTTATCGCAAATTTTGGAAATAGAATGCCAAAGAAGCAGTTGTCAAATATTATTTTTCATTATTAACCGCAATATCTGTACTTCAAAATACAATAATATAATTATAATATTCAAGGCTTTTATCTGTTTTATTATTAAATCAAATCGGAAGGTCAAATTTACACCCTTTAATTATTTGTTCCAACTCAGCTTTCTATTAATAAAAGAACGAGTGAATCGAATATTTTTCTTGGAATCACGTAAAACATTTGCCTTATTTCGAAGTGCCCCATTAGCTTCTCTTACTGAAACTCCCAAATTCTGTGATTCGCAGATTATTTATTTTAAATTACTTTTTGTTTCACATACCATAATATATTTTTAATTCTGGTAACAACTGAGCAACATTTTTTTGGTTATCTTTAGTGCATCATCTAATGAAGTCTTTCCATTTTTTTTTAGATTTTTTTACTGGGATTGTTTATTTTTCTAATCATCTTGGTAATGAATATCAGTAGAGGTGTTGGAAAATGTTTAAATCTGTTCTTTGAGTATCAGTCTGAGCTATATGAAAGACTGCGTATATATAAATAGAAGAAAAAAAGATGAAAGTAATTCTTGTTGGCAATATTGTCGCTTTTTTGTCTAGTTGGATAAGCGTTGCAGAGCTGAGAGATGTGCTATAAAGACGACAGGAAAGTAAGGTGAATGGAGGAGAGTCTGCGACGCCTCTTCAATTTCTACACTCGTGTAATACGTTAATGCAGCGCGGTATAAAAAAAAAATCGTAACGAGAAACAGCGCCCATATATACAGGGTGTTAGGACATTTTTCCATGATATTGCATCGAATTAAAATAGCAAATAACTAATAGTAGTATTTTTTCTACAAAAACTAGGACCAACTTTATTAGTTGGGGCACTGAAAAATACAAAATAACGTTAGTTCTACTGGTGCTGGTGCATTTTTGAAGTTGATAGGCGATAATAATACTGCCTTATTGCAAAAATGATTTGAAATGCAAATTTTCGATTTTTGAAAAAACTTGTACCCTCCATCTCCCTATAGGAGCTGTTTTTGGGGGAAAAGCAATGTTGGATTTTAAATTTATTCCATGTGGGACCTTTTTTATATTTTTTATATCTGTGGAAGCATTCACGTAACTGCTGGATTAATTTCATAATAAGTAAATTCGTGTTTTCCTAATAGACACGATAACGATATATCTAGTTTTTCTATTATCTCAGAAACAGTACCTACCTAAAACTGTTTCAAATTCTGAATGAAACCGATCGTGATTACTATTTCTATGTAGAAATCACTTGAGCCGATATTAGAATCTATTTTATACCAAACTAAACTGACAGCATAGATGAACTAATAACCAAAAATCTTATTGGGAAAAAAAGTAGTTCTATTTATAATCTTGATTAGTTGCAATTATTTAAATACAATTAAGATTTCTTCTAACGTACCAGAGGAAACCTTAAAAATCGGTACGTCATAAAAAAGTACATTAAATATAGGTAGGTATGTACAATAAGGTGAAATTTTCATTTAATCCTTCAAAGAAACATTTAAATAGTATTGAAAATACTAACTGAATTAGTGTGGTAGAAATTCAACTGCATAAGGCTCCCTATATAATGAAACGTCTACGTTAAACAAAGAATGAGGCATATTAAAAATTTAATGATTTAATTCGTCTTAGTCCAACTTTTCCCAAGAGTCTGGAAGAATTTGCATTGATGTCCTTGCGTTATGCACAGGAATAAGCACGTAGTAGTATTTCAAGCACTGAAACCATTTGATATTTTTACTAAGAATATTTAAGTTTCGAAATGAGATTACATTTAGAAATTGTTAATGATTTTTTTCACTATTTCTCAACTCTCCTTTTTACAAGAAACAAAAATCATCATAATCGAAGCACGTTTACTTATTAGTTGGAGCACTGAAAAACTCTGGTAATTTTAAAGTTATGCAGTTCTAGGTAAAGAGATGGCATTTTGGCACCAACTACAAAACTACCAGCCTGTACCTAGAATTAATATTATTTTGAATGTTTCAGTGCACCAACTAATAACGTCGGTCTTATTTTTGACAAAAAATATTTATTTTACCTAAAAAGTTCTATTCATAGTCATTGAAAAACACACATACCGGTAAAGGTTTTTTTTTTTTTAAAAAGTCCAATCTAAACATTGCCGGATGGTCTCTTCTTTTATTATGCATCTCGATTTTCAAAAAAAACCCTCTCCACCCTTTCGGAGGCTATTTTTGAGGGAAGGAGATTTCGGATTTGATTTTTTTAATATGCATAATTTGTAAAATCATCAAAATTGGAGCACTACGCGAAAGGCGCGTACGAACCAAAAACAAGCAGACAATCAAATTATTGTACATCTCCTCTGTTTGGGAAGTCGTTCAAAAATTACACTGTATGGGCATTCTGACTGGAAAATTCGGTTCTTTTAATTATGAGCGTCAACAAAATATAAATATTATTTTTTTATACGAATTACAAAAATACAAAATAATAACAACTAGAAATTTATATCGTTGATTTGCAATATATTTATAAATAACATTTACAGTATGTAATAGTAACAGTATTTAAACTGAAATTTTTAAAACAAATTTACTTACATCAGTAGAGAGAAAATCGAACATCTCCATTTCTATTAAATTTACATCCGGTATGAGTTTGTTTTTTGTTACTAATGTACCCCAGATCTTATGTAAGAAATTTCTCCGAGGAAAAGATTTCAATTAAAAGGTGCATTTCCCTCGCTCGGTATTCGGCTGAAGCGAGCGACGCTCTGCCGAAAATTTCACCGTTATATTTTCGCGAATAAAGACCACTTGTGTCTATATGTCGTATACTTATCAAAATTCGAGAAAACATCGCATTAAACTTGCAAAAAAAAAAACCCGGATGTACGAGAGTGAAAAACCTCTCGTGTTGCCTTTAATCTTGGGAATGTCAGTCCCATGCCGGGCTGGCTCTCTTAGTTCTTCTTCAAGCAAGCGCTATCGCTGGTAGTTGTAGCTTTGTGTTTAGTTTGCATGCATCTACGCCAAGGCTTCAAAATTATTACAGCCATATTATGTGCAGTTAAAAGAGTTGAGAGTGTACCTGGATGGACGAGGAAAAATTATTGCAAAAACTCGACTTTCACGTATATCGAGGATCCAAAACAAAAACTCAAAGAAGTCACTCTCTTTATAAAAAAAACTCCGACAGCCCGTATATTTTCTTGTAGGAAAAAATATTCTAAACAATAGTTGTCGGAACAGATCATATATATATATATATAACTTAAAAATATCTTTGATGAAATTTAATCAACAGTTAATTGTTGAGCACTGTTTCAGTCGGCCGCCATTTTGAAACTACTAATCCGATCATGCCTATCAGCGAACTCGTCCGAGATATTTGAAGGACTTATTTTTACAGCAAATTTGAGCTGGATATCTTTAAAAATGCCTCCTCTATCGTGAAATCATCATATTTGTCTGAGTGGTGGAGCTTTGTTTGGCAATCAATCGGATTGAAAATTTATAGTGGCATTATGCAATATTGTGACAATGTAATAAATTGTACGTATTTAGGTTCCTGACGTTATTCAATGGCGGAAGAGGTGTTTGCCCTTGCAGTAGTTGTTGTCGCCACATAATATATACGTCCATCTAACAGATTGATGAGTTCCAAATATGCAGATTCGAAAAAAAAAACGGACCATAGGTTTTACGTTGCATTAAAAAGAGAGCAACAAGGACCATTCGACCAATACAAAATATAGCCCCCTTCCTGTTGTTGCACTTCGAGCGATAGAAGATGTTCATTACATAGAACATATTATTTTGAGAGAAATATATTATTTTATAATTTGTAATTAAAAATAATAAATCTAACTTCACATAGATTTTTTTTAAATACATACATAAAATGTTACATTATATGTATAACAATTTTGAATCAACTATGTCGTTTCAAGAGGCTCAGGTACAGGGTCAGTTTAAATTGTTATCAGAAATTGCAAGAAAAAATAAGAACTGGATATATTCAATTGGAATTTGTGCTGTTTTCAGATTGAGTATACGAGGTCGGTTTAAAGAGTTATGAGATACAACTTTATTTTTTAATTACACACCCTAAACATTTTAGTCTTCAGATATTTAATTTCAAAATAACTACTTATTTTTAAATATATAACATACTATGGCCCTGTAGGCGTTCCTTGCAAACTTTTTAATTTTTTTTTATAGTATGAACTATAAACAAAAGAAAAGAACAATAATTTAAAAATTTGATTTCAGTTTTTGATAACAGAAACACCAATAAATATAGTTTATTATATATGTCTACCCAACACAGTAGGTATTTTCAATACTGAATTTATCTTAGCAAGTAAAAATATTTGAATTTTTGTTTTGCCAGCCTAAGGTTTACCCCAAAAAACACACTGTAGCAGTGGATCTGGCTGACACTTTTTCCATATAACACAAATCTACCGTACAGTGTCGAAAAGATTTAGGAATAATTTTTAATGAGTATAAGCCGTTGAAAATCGTCGAGAAAATTCTAGGAAGTTATCTCTGCAAAGTTTCAGGTTAATTTTAGTTCAGCACAAAAGCTCATTTTTCAGACGAATAAGCTTCGCTATGACGCTGATTGATTTATTACAATTTCACATCTTCTCTTTCCCGGGCTAAAGGAAATGAAAAATAGTGTGCATCTGCCCATTCAATTTGTAGGGAAAATGGAAGAGATCTTTGCTCAAAATGCAGTTGGTCTGATAGAGTTTCTATATCTTTTGGTTTACATATTAATATGATGTTATGCCCTTCCCACACGTAAATTGTTCCGCAATTGTATGCGTAATATGCTTTTCAGGCTTCTTTATATATTACTCCGAAATAAAAGTGATTTTTATTCGGATGGTACCCCCCAGCAAGGAGTCCCACTCGAACATACACAACATGAAATTATTGTATTGTCATGGGTCCTTTAGAAGTGTACAAAGTTTCAAGTGGATCGGATATTTTTAAGTGGGTGAAAATCGTGTCCAAAGATTCCGTTACATACATACTTACCAAGCTAATAAAAGTGTGTTACATTTGTCACGAAAATCGTTGAACGTTCACCATTATCCATGTATGCTTTGCTTGTATTCAGAAATCTAAGAACATCGTCTGAGAGTAGAAAATTAATTATCAGATTTTCAGTTTTAGAAAGAAATTGCCTCTTCCACCAAGCGAAATTACACATATTTCAAATTTTAACATCGATAGCCGTAGGTCTTTTGAAAAAATGTACAATATATACGTTTCCGGATATTTTGGTATCTTTAATTCTGCCATCTCGGATTTTTGATTTTCGAGAAAGTTTGCCTCCACAACCCCTTCGAGGGCGGTTTTCGGGGGGAAGGAGATTTCGGACTTGCATTTTTATGAATATGGGACCATTTCTCAAGTCTCCTCTTTCAAATGAATCAAAAATCATCAAAATCGGAGTACGTTTACTATATAAAACGCACGCACGAACCAAATAAAAGTCGACAGTCGTATTGTATACATCCTCCGTTCGGGGTTCGTCGGTGAAAAAAAAAAATAACGGTTTCTGCGTTGCCAGCGCGTTCTTATGCCGGGCTCGATCTCCTGTCTCAGGCAAATATTGCCACTTGGGTATAAATTTAATAACAAAAATCTTCCATTCAATACTTAATAATAATTAGATGAATTTCGAAATTATAAAAGAAAATATTACAGGTAAATTTGAAGAACGGCAACACCGTGTGCTTTTCCCACACTGCATTCTCAGTGTGAAACGCAATATAGTATTAGTGAAATAGAAGTTTTTTGGTTATTCACTTTTCACTTCACAACCAAGTTTCCTGTGAGAAAAAAATACTAAACAAATAAATAAGAAGCTTGTGCCAGTTTAGTATTAAAGGCGCGCTTTCTTCGCAGTTAATTTTAACGAAATATCTGAAAATTCAATAACCGTCTTCCTGGAATTCCCCATTTCATATTATGAATTTTCCATCGTGCCTTATATTTTCCACTCGAATTATTTCTATAAAAATGTAATTAAACCGTTCTTAGAGTTTGATTGAAGAGTGGCCTTTGATGTTAATTCATTTAATGTAGGACTAATAAAATCAGACAGTAGCAGAGAGTAATACAAGGTTCATTTTAACGCTAAAGGCATTAACTGTAAATGATACAAGTTATACGGGGGGCTATGATAATATCCAAGTAACTTAAAAAAAAATCAGCCGACATTATTAGATTGAAGTGAATTGAAAATGATATTTAATCTATTAATTCTATAACCTAAAGCCTTGGTGTATCGTGTGAATTGGACATAATGTGTTTATTTAAGCAATACAGAAATTAAAACCAAGAAACAAGGTTCCGTACCATTCTCTTAACTGTGAAAATTTAGAAACATGAAACCGATTTCATTTCGAGTTTGTCTGCTTTTTTAATCTTTGCACAGATTTTGATGATTTCTTTTCTAATTACAAATAGGAATAATGAGCGATGGTCCCATACATGATCTTCAAACCATTAACTCTAATAAGGATTGGGGCGAATTTTCGAATAAAAGTTTCGTCATTCTAGTACAAAATAAAAGTTATATTATACTTTGTTTAGTGACATTTTTTGATTTTAAATTCCGTTTATTGGATATTCAGTCGCACTATGGAAATTGTTAACAATAATGGTGAAAGTTTATTTTTTTCAATGAACTATAAGCAAAGCTATAATGATTGAAAAGGCAAAGTACACAGAACTAGCTGAAGTATTCCAAATTTTCCAGGGTACAATGAGTTGAGAGAAGCGCAAACGAATGATATTAAGGGGGACCCAGACACCAGTGGAACAAATTAAGATTATTTCATGTAAATTACTCGCTATTAATCAATCTTACCGAGAAGAAGAGCTGGAAAATTTTGCAGTCTCCCTAATCTTCTTGCGATAAGAAGAAAAGAATACCCCCAAAGGTGACACGGTGTACATTATGAGAAAAACAACAATCTAGAATCTAGAAAAATACTCGCTACATTACTTTTGAATTATCTCTATATAAACAGATATATTTATGAGATATAATTTGTCTGAGACAAAGTTTACCCAAAAATAAATCAGTTCGATTATATTCAGCTTAAATTAGAGATTCACCTTCATTTTTTTTTCCTCAATCCACCTAGATGAATTCCGAGTATCTCTTATATAGTTGAGGCAACAAGCGTTTGCTGATGAGTCATTACATCAGATCCAACTTATCCTTTTAGACGTTAACAGATAGACGTATTTAAGCAAATAAATGCTGTTGTGATGATAAAACAAATTTGAAAATATATTTAATAATTTTATAGTATTTTTCTTGTGGTTGAACCTTGTATATAGGTTTAACCACATATTGGTTTTCAATATCAATATTATCGTGAGCTTTTATATTTTCCCGAAAGTAATTATTTTCTCGGTGAAATGATTCTATCACATTTCGTCGACTCAAAGTAATTCATTAAATTACTTCAGGTACATGGTGCATATCCCTGAAGACATTTCAGCAAACGCTCGTTACCTCATACAAACTATATCAGACACGCGCGTTTGATCTTTAAGTATGACCTGAGAGATCAAATCCGTCTGAGAAATTCTACATATCACATACAGTTTTTCTATGGCTCATGGTATTTTAGAAAGATCCAAAGCAAAAACCGAAAATCTATTGAATAGTAATGTCAGAATATTTAAAGAAGAAAAATAAATCTTTTTTTTTTTAGAATAAATGGAATGGAATAAAAATAATTTTCTATTAAAAAATACTTCAATTTATTCTTGAATGTATCAATATTGGATACAGCCTTCATCTCTATAGGAAGTCTGTTAAAGAGTTTTGGTCCCAAATTTAATTGATCTTTCACACTTTAACCGTTCGGTGTTGTAATGCAAGTCTTGTTCAAGATTCCTTCTAACTTGAGGCATATGAAATACCATATAATTTGTTTTTGGAAGTTTAGTAATAGTTTATTCAAGTCAAACCAATCAATAAGTTCTTTAAGGACTTCACTCGCTGCTAATTGGATAGAGGGTTCCTGGTTGAGTCTATAATGACGCCTGATTTATCATCAGCTTCAATTGAAAGCGGGTTTACAAAAACTAAAAAGAGTATGGGGCCTAAAATAGAGCCTTGAGGAACACCCATTTCAACGTTCAATTGATCCGAAGATTGAAATTTCCCGAATCATTTTCTAATTTCATCAAATTGCTCTCTATTCTTCAAAAATGTAATGAACCAGTTAAGAATGACTCCATCAATCCCGTAGGACTTCATTCTTCCAAGTAAGAGATTGTGGTTCACGCAGTCGAACGCCCTAATGAGATAACAGAAAATAACGACAGGGTGCTCAACTTTTGTTAATATAACATTCAAATTCAAACAATAGATAAGACAGGTACCTACTAATTATAATCATTTCGTGTTTCTAAAGGAAAAAAACGCTTTCGTATAATTGTCGGATATAATAAGTTCTCTTAGTAGTAATCTTTACAGCAACATGATGATTACCACCTTGTTGTTACGGTCTACAATGATCTGTATTTTAATTTTGGCCCTTCTAAAGAGACTCATCTGCACTTCTAGGTTTGGAATTAGCTTGATGTTTTGCAAATTAAAATTCGTCAATTCTAAAATGTTGAGCGCTTCAGATTGGAAATTTATGTTATTCAATGCCCATAGAATAATAGAACTATTTGTTAAATTTCTTTTTCAAAGCTTCCAGTAAAAATTCAGTAGGTGCTATTAGTTGATATAATCTTATTGTATTTCCAGTTCTAAATATTTTTTATAAAGAAGAAAATAAAATAGTGTATGGATATCTGATATTGAATGCGTTCAAGATTTATGCGATTTTACAGCCTAAGCCTCAAAAAAGGAGAAGCCAGTTTTTATCAAGGCCAGTGAAAAACGAGATCTAAAATAAAAACGATTTTATGAGTTGATGTCTAGGTACTTATTGAAAACTACAAAATATGGTGAAAATCATACATAGAAATTCTTGCCAACAAGATCAAACTTTTTTTTACTTACTTACTTACTTACAAAATTTGCAAAGAAACAAAAACAATCGAATTGTCTAAGTAGGTAACACATTTCAAAATAAGCAAATTTTCGATAGATTTGAATGATGGACCATAATGTCTGAGTTTTCTAGGAAACAGCCTGCTGTATTTTTTGACCGACGAACCCAGAACGGAGAAAGTATACAATTCGACTGGGTTTTTTTTTGGTTTGTGCTCGCGATGTATATAGTAAACGTAGGTACTCCGATTTTGATGATTTTTGATTCATTTGAACATCTTCTTCTCTATGAAAACCGCCCCGAAGAAGGCGGAAAATTTTCTCGAAAATCAAAAATTCGAGATGCCAGAATTAAAAAAGGAAAAGGAAAAGCTCGAACATGCCGCGAAAATCCTGTAAAATCACACAGATTTTAACCGATCTATCTTAGGATTTACCAAAATAACGGTAATAACATATAATTTCACTTATGACAGATTTATTGAACGTTTATGAATAGATAAATTTAAATTAGGTTTATAAGTGTTTTACGCTTTTATTAGCTTGGTATGTATTTAACGGAATCTTTGGACACGATTTTCACTCACTTAAAAACATTGCATCGACTTGAAACTTTGTATACTTCTAAAGGACCGATGACAATACAATAATTTCATGTGCGAGTGGGACTCCTTGAGGGGGGGTTCCGTACCTATATCACTGAGCTCTATGGATGGATTCTTGTGGAATTTTCGATATGCAGGTGTGTTGGGAGGATATGTGATAGTGTGTGAGTGCAAGTGGGACTCTTTGGTGGAAGGGTCCATACTTATGGGTGATATTGATTTCTGGATAAATTTTCGTGGAACTTTCTATCTGTAAGTGGTTTGGGAGGTTTTGTGATGTTGTGTACGTGCGAGTGGGGCTTTTCGATGAAAGGTTTTATACTTATAGTTGTGTACGTGCGAATGGGACTTTTTGATGAAGGGTTTCATACCTATACCTTTCGGAGAATGGATTTTAGTGGATTTTTTTATATGAATGTGTTCGAGGATTTGCGATGAAGTTTAAAAGTGGGGCTATTTGGTGGAGGGTTCCATACCGTCCTCGTATATATGACTATGATTGTTTATATCTCCCTCCCTACATTCGTGCATCACTTTAATTGAAAACCAAACTAAAAAGTAGAAAATAAATAATAGTTTAAAAAACTAAAATACACGCTTTGATAGCAGTATCTATCAACATAAAATATTTACATCAATGGACAATCAAGCACCCCACGCTTTTTTACATTAAAATGATATCTTATTTATTTTCTAATTTTAGTTTAGTTTGAATAAGAGTGTTCCATTGTGTATTAAAATCACTTCACTAATAGAAGTAAGTGTATGTCATACCTTGCTTTTAGCGCGACATTATCTTGCAAGAACGTTGTCAAAGATGGTCGATCTAGCCTAAGACTAACAAGACAAGAATGAAGAAGAAAACATGCATATGGTTACATATCCATGCATACATACATACTGCTCTTTCTAGGTATATATATATATATATATACCTAGAATAAAATTGTATTCGAATCGAAGGCAGGGAGACACGCTGTTAGAATATCAAGTTGTGTGTTGGAGAAGAAGGAATTGGACGAGGAGGAGAAAAAGGAACACGAAAGGAATCTTCCCAGGAAACACACATAAGAACAGCGCAATAAAATATGCAAATTTGCTTCGCACCACCCCCTATCTGGGGGGAGTGTGGGGAGTCTAGAGGATGGTTTCCACCACCAGCGGTGGGGGTGATGAGTTATTTTCTTCAATGATGTGTGGGTAAAACGAATTGAAAAAAATCCTCCTACCTGGCTTTATTGCCTTTAATGCACGATAATCCTTACTTGGTATTTTGCATGGTCACTTTTCAAATTCAATTATAATGAAAACTTATTTGTTGAAATAAACAACACTGAGTTTGACAACGTTTAAATATTTTTTTACAAAAAATTGGACCGACGTTATTAGTTGGTGCACTGAAAAATATAAAATAATATTAATTCTATTGGTGCTGTTACTTTTGAAGTTGTGCAGTTGCAGTTAGATTCATAACTTTTGGCACCATCTTCACAAGTTTCAGCACCAGTAGAATTAATATTATTTGATATTTTTCAGTGCACCAACTAATAACGTCGGTCTAATTTTTTGTAAAAATATTTATTTCACAATTTTGAGTGTAACATTAGTCACGAAAATCCTTGAACGTTCACCAATACCAATGAAGATTGTACTTATCCTATTACCCACTTATATTCTTTGCATGAAGTGGTTATTATTGAGATCTTAAAACATCGCTGCGGAAATACGCTCAAGTATTTTAGATGATAACATTTTAACACCGATTTAACTCGAAAATTGTAACTCTAAAGGAAAAAATGTTCATTATAAATATTGGTACAAATAAATATGTCTTTCATGCAGAACCCACAGATTTTCAATTTTCGAAAAAAAATCGCCCTCTCCACATAGCAAAAATACATATATTTGAGAATTTAACATGCCTCTATCTCGAAAACCGTATTTATTTTACATTTTTGAGTGTAACATTAGTCATGAGAATCGTTGAAAGTTCACTAATACCAAAGAAGATAGTACCTATCCTATTACTCACGTATATTCAGCATCGCTGCGGAAAAACGCTTAAATATTTTGGATTTAACCATTTTACAACCGCCTAACTCGAAAACCGTAACTCTTTTGAAAAAATTTTTCAATTTAAACGTTTCCGGATATTGTCCTATCTTTAATTATACCACCTCACAGGTTCCTGTAAGGTGCGAATTCTTGTCTGGGGAACAGAAGCCAATTTACGGCGTTCACACAGACATGGATTAATTTCCATTTTAACCTGGTAGCGAGTGGGTTTCAACTATTTTAATAATAATAATAGTTATTATTAATAATTATTATTATTCTTAGAATTTTGTTAGAGGCTGATAAAATGAGCGGTTTACCAGATGTTGATGTGGATCGGCTGGTTTCTGCAGTGCAATCTTGACCAGTGCTCTGGGACAAATCTTGTGAAAAATATAAAGATAAATTTAAGACGGTTTTGTTGAAATTTTCAATGATTTTGATGAATGAGCCTGTATATATACAAAAAAAAACATAACAAACCTTGTATGTGTGCATGTGTGATGAGGTTCCATTCATTTTCGCTTGCAACTGAAAACCAACCGAACCGAATAGAACCGCATACGTGTGAAACAGTCTTAGGACATGTTAGTATTTTAATATTTTGGTATGAAAGCATTTTTTGAGAAAAACTAATGACATTAAGAGTCTATATATTATTTCTTGGTCACTTTAGTCAGTGCGTGCGGATATCGAGTAATATCACCACGATAATCAGTGCTCGAAAGTTGAAATTATGAGGCAGGCATATTTTGAGGCAGGCATATTTTCGGTAAAAGACATTCAAACTGTCAATAGTTATATCGTTCCATTGATAAAAAAATAAATACGTATGTATTCGGATGGCCTTGGTGAGCGTCGATACTTATTATATAACAAATGTTGAACGATATTTCTCATTTATTTTTGGAACTCTTCCATCAAGGTGTCCTAACAACCGTACGTACCCCACACGTCCTTGCATGTCAATATACGGCGCAATGTCTTCTATTGTGTCTGGTAGACAGAGCGACAGACAAAGACAGGAGAGTGGAGTGAAAAAAAGTGTCGACGTAGCTCTTGAAGAGTATAGCTCTATATGACATACTTCTATTTTCACCATTAGCCTCTTCCTTGTGAGAATGCGAGCACCCTTCATCCCTATCGCCCAGACCTTGTACGTGAGCAGGACAATGATTTTCATTTTTGCCATGATATCTTTGTTGCACCCGAACGAGCTCATCAGACCTCTCCAATATATTCGGCCATGTTTAGATAGAGGACCCAAAACTCAAAACACAGAATAAAGAACAACTTCTTATTCTGTGCCTAAAATTTCACCATGTAAAAATAGGTTTTATTCTTATTCCAAGAATAGACTGTTTTTAAGTTTCACCGTAATGTTTCTCATAGTACTACTACTCAACCTAAAGAAGAGGAGGTATATATTTTCGACCGTCTGCTTTTTTTTACATACTCCGATTTTGATGTTTTTTGATTCATTTGAAAGAGGAGAATTGAGAAATGGTCCCATATACACCAAAACTCCAATTTGGTTTTGACGCAGTTCACTAATACCAAAGAAGATAGTACTTATCCTATTAGCCACGTATATTCTTTGCTTGCACATGTTATTATTCAAAAATCTAAAAAAATCGTCGCCGAAATATGCATATTTCAGACTTTGCCACTGCTGTAACCAGAAAACCGTAACTCTATGGAAAAAATGTTACGGTTTAAATGTTGCTACAAATAATCTGGTCTTTAATTTGGCAGTCTCAGATTTTCAATTTTCCAAAGAAATTGCCTCCTCCACCTATCCGATATACATATTTCAGATTTTAACATTGCTGTAACTCGAAGACCGTAAGTCTTTTTAAAAAATGTTCAATTAAAAAGTTTTCACCCTGTTCAGGGGCGGTTTCTGGAGTGAAGGAGATTTCGGATTTGAGTTGAGTTGAATATGGGACCATTTCTCAAGTCTCTTCAAATGAATAAAAAATCATCAAAATCTGAATAGGTTTACTATATACAATATATATTATAGGTGCTGGTAATTACCAATACCAGCACGAGTTGAATTAAGAAAAATAAAGAAAACATGGATTAGCATAAAAACACATGGTAAACAGTCTAAGTAATTTATTGGGTTTTGAATTAGTCAAAAATACCTGTACAATTATTTTCAACAGTTTTCGAATATTCCAGATGTTTAAATTCCTTTCAAAGTTCCTCTCTAATAATTTCGACTTAAATCGAGAGAGATATATGTACTAAAACTGAATATCTTGAAAACTATAAAAATAATGATACAGTATGCTTACAAAACTTAAATTTCACAATGGAATCCGGAAATTAAACAAAACATAACGTGTTCTATTTAAAATAAGTGAGGATACTTCGTAATATAAGAGGCTTCAAACAATCCTCGGTAAAATATGATTTTATTAAATATAAGTAGATTATAGATAGGGGGAGTATTTATATGTCTTGGTGAATAAATATATCGCAAAAATTCAATAAAGGCGCTGATAAAATTCCAACAAAGTTAATTATGATGAAAAATCACAAAAACTAAAGTGAGAAAAATAAATAATATTCCAAAAGAAAGTCTTAAAATTAATCCCAGGTAAAATACATTTTCAGTGAATACAAAATTGGTAATAGAATATATATATATATAGACAGTATTTATTTTTAGAGTCCAGGGGAGTAAACCTAGCTTATATAAACTAAATTATATGCAGGGTGTTAAGAAAATACGCAGCAATATTGAAAAGGGTGATTACCTAAGTCATTTTATGAAAAAAAGCTCCTATAAACATATGTCCGGAAGAACACTTTCGAAAAACGCCGACTTTTTCAAATCAGGCAGATCGCATAGAAAATGTTATTTCACAACGCGGCGTTAAGTTCTAGGCATTTCGTGAAAAGCCATGCCAGATAGCCTAATAATGATTCTTCACACCATAAACTGTCTCATCATAAAATACCTGATACAAAAAGTAGTTGCATATCAAAAGGTAATAAATTTACTTTCACTCACCCTTTGAGGTACACCTCTGGATGCAGCCCTGCCATGTCTAGGTGAGCTGGTGCCATGTTTTTCTTTTCTGTGTGATGTCTTCAGACCTCGAAGAAATCTCGAAAAAGTCGTTCTTTTCTTGCTGGTATTAGTATAGTTTTGATCTGAAAAAAAAAACAAATCTATCGACTCAAACAAAAAACATAATTGACCGAAACCAAAACGAGAAAAATCCTATAATTCGCATCAATTTAATTTCCTTTTTGAATTTATATCATTACTAGCAGTAACCGGCGTGTTGCTGCAGTAATAATTGTAGAGATATATGAAATTTGAAATAAATAGTTATGTTGGTTATTGGCCATGTGCAGTACAATAGAAAAAATGAATAAATAAAACGAATTTCAGTGTAATCACATTAATCATTAATTTATTATCTCAATTTTAAATGACGATTACTTACAAAAATAATTTCCTGCTTTTGTACACTTCAGTAATAATATAATATTTTTATTGTAATGCTTTATGGTACACGATATTTTTTTACTTGCTTATTTTAAATAATTTACTTTTATCACCTATATTTCCACAGATGGAGTAGGTTTAATATTTGTCCCTGTTACTACCAGAAGTGCTGCCCTCTCGTAGCGAAAGGTCACACTTTTATCAGGAAAAATATATATGACAAAATACTAAGATAGCGTATGGGAAAATTGGTGTTTTCACTATTTTCCTTACAATTTTTACGATTTTTCTCTCCTTAAGAACCTCCCTTATGCCTTAACGAAAATATAAAAAAAAATATCCGAATTGGTCGAGCCGTTTTTTAGCCGTGATTTATTTTTATTTATATAGATAGATGGACATTTTCTCTTCATATATATATATATATATATATATATATATATATATATATATATATATATATATATATATATATATATATATATATAATGTTAAAAAATAAGGAATTCATTCTTCATTTGGGAGCTGGAAATGTTATTTTTATGTATATAATATTTTCAGGCAATATTGATTTTTTAGATGGCTATTTGTTTATTTTTGTTGTGGAAGTATCTGAGTAACTAACTTATCTCCTTTGTTATTAGAACATTTATCTATGATGAACTTTCGAAGCCTGAGCTATGTTATAGCTTTGTTTCTTATTTCAGTAAATTCATAAACTCATTTTATCATCTCCAATATGAACTTGATGTTTTTTTCTTAGATAAATAGCTTCGCAACTTTACAGTTTAATCCATTGATTAAAAGTTTGTAGCGTCTTTTTTTTTCGCTAAGAAGTATTACATCGACGGAATCCAGAGTTGTTAAAAAGTTTCGGTGTTAAAAGTCTAGCTCCAAAGTTCTTCTTTTTTTAACCCTTAATTGCCTGTCCTTTTCATATTGGCAATCTTTGCTGTAGAACAGTTAATTTCCCAATAACCAATTAAAAAGGAGATTACCACATAGACTTCAATCTTTAAATTTTATGAAGTATAAATAATGTCATACATTCGGTAATGATAGTTTTACACTTATTTAACAGAGAATCATTTAACCCAAAAATAATTATCAGGTAGATACCGTCAGTTTTTATGTGAATGGTAATGTTTTGGTTGTCATTTTAGTGTTCTCTAAATTTAAACAATCCGAAATTATGAAAACAGCTGTTTTGTGTTACTTTAAAGATTTACTTCAAGGGATGCGATGACTGCATAGGATTTTGGATGAAACAGGCTACCAAGAATTTCGCAGCTTGTTCAAAAGCAAAGCAATTAAGGAGATACGATATAAAAAAGCGACTATCTTAACAAAAGCCCATCTAAATGATATCCTTGTTTCTTTCCCAGACAATAAAAAGCGAAAAGAGTATAAATCAACGGTATCTACTTCTTCGTTGCACAATATTTCTTCCACATCTCACCATCACTGGCATATATATATATATATATATATATATATATATATATATATGTACATTATTCAATTTCATATATATATATATATATATATATCTATTTCAGTTGCCACTTAACTTTATATGTAATATTTGTTGGCGTGTATTTACGAATAATGTTTATTCTCGTCGAAAATAAATAAACAATTCAATCTATGTCAATTCACGTCATATTATTTGAGATATTTATTTAAACAAAAAATATTTTTTACGAAAACACATTAAAAAAATACTTACCATTAGGCGGAAACTCATAGAAATACGCTGATCTCGGACTGAGGCAACTGAAAAATTAAAAAACATTTCTTTAGAAGTTAAAAATAATTCTAACAATGACGCAAGTTGCAGAAAACGGTTTTAAAAAAATAGTTCAAATATCTTTTATTTTTTATTATTTATTTTTTAATAAAGGTAGTTTTTTTAAATAAAGCAACTAAACATACAAATTTATTGTCTCATTAATTTTCATCATATCTTACTTTGTTTATGAGAAAAAAAAGAAAGCTACATATTTTATTTCATGTCCATTTATCACACAAAACTTTTTTAAACATTCCAGGAAAATTTGCGAACAAAAACTAAAAAAAGCTTATTATTCTATTAGACGTCTCTGGTAATTCGAAATACCCAATTAAGATTTCGACAAATGAGCAATAAAGAGCAATTTTTTGCAAGCGCGTCGAACTGAAATGGATTATTTGACGGCCAGCAGACTCACCAGAGCTCAATGCCATTAAGAATAGAAACCGCCTTTACAACATTTTGTAGGGGAGTAGGTATATTGTATGTACCTGCAATATCGTATAACTGCAATGCAATTTTGAGTGTTTTCAACTTACGTTTGATAGTTGTGATGTTGCTGCAAAAGAAGTGGTTGATGGCTTGTTGGCTGTTGTTGTTGTTGTTGTTGCTGTCCAAGCAAACGTTGTTGCTGCTGCCTCGCTATTTGAGCCGCAAAGACGCCATAGCCGAAACCGTAGATTTCGTCTTCCTCTTTGTCGCTCAAACAGCTCGATGGCTGCAAAGCAAACAAGAAAAAAAAGGTTAATATTGGAAAGAGTAAGAAAGTATCTATTTAAATTTTGAACTTCTGGATTGTTACCGGAAAGACTCAAACGTTGTCAAGTTTTGATTTGATCAGCTGTCATAGGTATTCGATTGATACATTTTATGTAATATTTCTCTTTTCAATATTGTAATTTTCCCTTACTTTTTTATTGTTTCTTAACAACAGGTAATCTAATAATCGAATATCACATTCCCAACCTAACCTACAAACATTGTCAAGGTCAATGTTGTTAATAGATCAATAAAAAAGTAACCAAAAAGTCACGGGTTAATTAAGTGAACACATTGCTCATTTAACTAGACTTTAAATGATTAAACTCACCGAATATTTGCCTGGAACATAGATTGGCTGAGAGTAGGATGTTGTCATACCACCACTGCCAGCACCTGCACTAACAGTTACAGGTGTACCTGCAACAGGACTGTAAGTACCCGGAGGTGTGCTGGGTGTCACGGTAAGGGTGCTGCTCTGTTCTCTGACAGCATCCCATTCGGTACGTCTCAGATCTTCGAGATGTCCCATCACATCTACATAGTGAGTGCTGAAGAGATCGGCATACCTAGATGCGAGTCCCTCCAGGTAGCCCCGTTCACCATCCTGAAATAGAGAAACAATTAAGATTAAATAGAAGAAGAAAAAAAAAACCTTCTAATGTTCTGAAATACATCATAGAGCTTAATTGATCCAAAGACCAGAATCGAAATTGAGTTGATCAAGTTTTGAAAGTTTTAAAATAAATTAGTCGCCTTAATCAAGTGGGTACAGAGGTAAATTTTCAGTGATATATATTAGTATTGACGTCACTTTTCTAAAAAAAACAGAAGTATAAGTTTTGATTTTGATAATAATAACTTAAAATCTACGAAAGAAAGCAGAGTTTGAAAAAAATACATTTACCTACTTTAAAGAAAATGTCTTAAACAAAGGACAGTGTGTAATAGTAGGAATCTTAATCACGTAATAAGAACTGGTATGCGCGATACTTCCGGCAGTTTCTCAGCCTGCATAAGATATTTTCTAATGTGGCATCAAAATGCGTGAAATGGAAAAAAAAAAGGTTTCCATGATAACAGAACAACTTACTCCACCATCACACCATTCAAATAGATATGCCGGACCTTTCCGGCTAAAAAACATTGGTCGGCCGAATTTTTTCTAAATCTGTATATAATTTCGCACAAATTAACTTAAGAGAAGATGTCAAAATTTATTAGCGTAAAAGGCGTTTCCCACACAGTCATAACAATATAAAATTAAAAAAAAGCTTTCAATGCAAGCTTTTGATGACAGATCACACTCTGGAAAAAAAGCATAAATCCAACTTCGATTTTTCGGTGGTATCCACAAAAAATAATATTAGCTACATATATATTATATATGTACCTATGGTATGTAAATGTCATTTTGAAATATGTGATGTGTAGTATATATATATATATATATAATATGACGGACAAAATGACAGGGCAAAGATCAAAAGTTCACAAATCCATATACTCCGCAGGTGAGTGATGATAACTACTATCTGGAAATATTCCCAAATTTACATATCAAAGAGAGAAAGCGCCATATTTTCGGGCCGGGTGTAGAGGGCAATGTGTGTGATTTGAATTTCAATTTAACAATCAGCTCGGAATGTTTTGGAAAAAGAGAGAGAGAGAGAAAAAAAAAGAAACATAATACTCGTTGGTATAATGAGCAAGCTGAGCAGCGCATAACATTATCTGACACAAAGTAAAATATGAAAACTCATACATTGCCACAAATAATACCATTCTTTCTATTAAAGGATAATGGAGATCAGATAAAATTGATTACAAAATTATAATTTTCAAAGCTATTCTTGTCCAAAAATAAATTTCAATTAAGATCATAAAGGAATAGAATGCTGTTTGTAGAAAATACATAATTTTACGATTTTTACATGTGTAAGTCGGAAATTCTTTCAGTTTTTTGAAATAAATAAGGAAATTCAATTCTGTCGCTTCCTGTTAAAACAGAATTGACGACAAGTTTTTGACATTTTTGGATTCAACTGATTATTCTACATATCATCCAGATATTTTATTAAAATTATTATTCAAATGTCGAATATGTTCTTTAATTCTAATTAGGAGTCTTTGACCTTTTTGAAATGTTTTATTTCAGCTACTCTTTATAGGAAAATTATCAAAAGCTTCAGTTCCGGTTAAACCAGAAGCGACATAAAAAATTTGATGATGTCTTATTTTGGATTAAATTTGATTTTAAAACTTGAATGGTCTGAATGATGTGTTTCTACTTTCATGGCCACCCAGTATATATAAAAAGGGTGTTCGTATATATCATGTAAATACGCATGGGGGGTGATTCTTTGGCTTATTTATGACTAAAAGTTTCTATAAGCATAAGTTCGCAAAAGCTCCTTTCCTGATTTACAGGGTGTTGAGAAAGTTGTTGATGTTTTCTGTTTTTCTTTAAAGCTATTCTCGTTTTTGGAATATTTAGCTCATATTTGGAATATCCGATATACTTACTTTATTTAGGGCATGCCAAATGGTGAGAATCTACAGTGAGATATTTTTTCAGGGTCCATGCTCCTTTTTCTCCCCTGATCCTTTTTGAGATAATGGTAGATTCTAGACTATTAAATTAATTTTCGTTTTTATTTAGATACTCTTGTATTTTTTGTTTCTACAACCGTCATCGAGAATAAAAACCTTTTTTTTAATTAATTTATTTTGCTGGAGACAAACGAGGTTGCCTTTGCGTATTAATAAATAATTTTGACAGGTCGCATTTGAAAATCAAAATTTGTGGCTGTATGTTCAGCAGGAGTTGAAGAAAAAAATTTAAAAATACTTTAACATGCGTATGTTATCATCAGGAACACCCTATGCCCCGTTTATATTGTCGTTTAATCCTTTGTAAAAATACATTGGTACAAATAGCAAACTACACCATCCTGTATAGTAAGTTAATTGAGGTATAGCAGCGATTTTTTAATTAATAGCCGTGATCGACTGAAATTTCCACAACGTCCATAGGAACTTTAGTGCACCGAATAAAAATTATACGGCTAAGCAATAGAAATTTGTTTTTTTTTGTATTCTGTCAGCTCACATTTTAATGATGTTCATTATAATCTTGTGCAATTTTAAATATAGTTTTGATGATTTGTTTCGAAAATTAGTTGCCATGCTATAATGACTATAATCCTTATACAAAAAAGGTAATCGAAAAAAGCAAACAAACAGTCGAATTGTATGTCCTTTCGATTCAAAATTATTAATTAGGTTTTAATAGTTTTCCAATAAAATATTCTAGGCTTTTTCTCTTCTTGTATTCATTCGAATACCAGAAATGCGCAATATGTCAAGGTATATGACAATTATTTCAAATACCTTTGATTTTCTCCGATAAATTTAAGATGGGCAAATTTACCTTTAGGGAATTCAATATAGAACCTTAATATCACTTTATTGACCGACTTCAAAACAAGGAGAAGGTATACAATTCGGTTGTAAGATTGCTTTTTTTAATTTTATTTCAGATAATTACACATTGAGGAATATCTACTGTATTTCTGCTTCATTACTTGCTTGAAACTGAGATGAATCTTTTCAAAAAACTCTCCAGGAATGCATTTTATTTTCATCAAAATTTTGTCAGCAGATAAGATAAGCAGCAGAAGAAGATAAATATAAGTCTGAAATTGCTATTTGATGTTTTTATTATATGTAAAGCCTAATAATGCAATAAAATTCTAGCAATCGAATTACATCGCATCTCTTCTAGACCTATATTCTATTTTAAAATGACCACACTTTCAGAAATTAATTTTTTGTACTTTTATTAATCTTGAAATACTATAAACACTAGGGCAATTGTTCGGGGATGTTCTAGAACATTCGGGAATATGCCGGAATATCCCAAATCATTGTGGACCATTCCAGGACACACTCGAATGTTGTGGTGTTCTCTGGAACACTGTGGACCATTAGGGGAGGGGGTCATGATAGTAAACGTAGAAAAAAGTGTCAACTTCTCTACAGAAACGCATCTACCGTTTGCAAGTACGAGGAATGCCATTACACTGCTTTCGACTGAAAACTGCATCTTTGATCATACACTCAGAAATCTGAACTCACCAAAACTATTTAATGGAACTTATAGCTAGAAAGGACACAACGTATTTATACCCAGAAAATTACTGATCTCTAATGAACTTTCATTACCATTTGGAAAAAAGCAATTTCCAATCAAATTAGCCTCTTTATAGTTTTAGAATTATTATCGAAGTGCAAAAACATTGCATCAACCTCAAAGATTCCTGCTTCTCTCATATGGTTAATTACATATACCTACGTAACTTGGTCTCGAGTAACCAATTAGAAAAAAGAACAAGTATTGGAAATAATTTGAATATGTTTTCAATAACATTTTTTTACCTCTTATATTTTAGTTTATCCTTTTATCTAATTACCAGATAATCTCATATCAACTCTCTGAGCGAATCCGGGTATCCCAGCTAGTTTTTTGAATAAAAATCACTTACTGATTATGTGTGATTACTAGGCCATCAAATTATCGAAAATAAATAACATTATTGTTACAACATCACAGTCTTCGCAGCTTTTGCAATTATTTAACCTAATACTTTAACGGTCCATATTGAAAATGACGCTTATGTATTTCAACTGTTCATTGTCAATGAAATTATACTTTCTATCACTAGAATCATTAAAATGACAATAGGTAGATAATGCTTTTATTTCGTAAACTATTTTATACACATACAAATATATTTGACGATGAATACATACTCATGGACTGGAAACAACATTGAAATTATGGACATGGCATACCACTATTTTATACATAAAGCGAACTGATGAAATGCTAAATTAATTTCCAACTAAAAAGGCAGGAAATTTACTACATAGAGTGAGATAAATTTCAATTTGTACAAAATTTATCCATTGGCAACATTTTGGGCACATTGAGTGCTGCTTTTCAATTTACTCAACGGACATTTAAAAAATGATATTTCTGAATATGAATTCAATTGCTATAATCAAGATGACTATATAACATCAACCGTTTTCTGGTAAATAACTAGATTACGCTACGAAGTGGTCTATCTATAAAGACTGCCACTATAAAATGGCCAATCAGAATGATTACCAAATAAAGCACCACCACCCACACAAATATCAAAAATCGGCATAAAAAAGCACACAGTTGAATTGTATACCTCATCCGTTGGGAGGTCGTTCAAAAATAGCAACGCAATATGTGATCTAACGTCTCAAATTTATGAATTATTAGATAATATCGAACCAGCTTAAACAGTTTTTTTTGTAAATCTTGCCAAGGCATTTGACACAGTTTGTCATAAGAAACTGTCAAATAAATTATATGCGGTCGGTATAAGGAAAAAGATGCTAGATATATTGAAAAACTATTTAGAAAATCGTCTGAATTTTAATTGCGTTAGAAAAGTATATATAGCAATACTAGAGCCACCTTTTACGGGATTCCTCAAGGTGCTGTCCTAGGACCACTACTATTTTTAAAATATATTAGTGATTTTCTAAGCTACAACGGTTTTGAAAACATCCACGTCGATGAAAGAATATTAACATTTGATATATTAGTTGACTTATCATAACGCATCCACAGGTCTATCTTTATCGTGTTGATAGAGCTAGAGATGTTCACGCGAGGTAACTGTTCTATGATCATGCGTAGTTTCAGTGACCGAATAAAAAACTGTTTGCGTAGATGTACTTATTATACGAGTTTCTATGGTTCCATATCTCAATAATAGTTAAATTATATTTGAGAGACAGCAAGATGACTCCGATCTAGCTATGAATATGAAATTTCAAGTTTCCACCTTGTCCAAACAACAGAAAGTAGTAAGAACTATTTAAAAAGACACGGAAAGTACGAGTTTTATTTAAGTTTAGTTAAGTATTTAAGTAATTCAAAAATTAAAACGCTGTTTACGTTTTTATGCCATGATTTGGATGATTCGTCTTTAAGACTGCTGAGATATGGTCCAATAAAAAAATAAGAAATTCAACATATTTCTTCCCAAAAACATTCAAAGCTATGATATAATAGTACGAAGTATTGCATACCGCGTAACTGGTATGTAGCCCGATTTTATCTTCTTTTTTTCAATTTCAAAGTATGTATTTAAAATCAAATTCAAAATGCTACAATCTACTGGCCCATATATGAAATAGAACAAAGCGACACCAGACACAATACGAATCCCTTTGACTACATTAGAAATAAACCAAAAATTGCATAAAATCCACAATCTGTTCTTGTTTTTGATGACTGCGAGAAAAAAAAGATGTGCCAAATCATAAATCTCATCGTTTTAATGGTCCCTCTAACGTGAAGTGGATATGCGCCAAATGAATATTTTCCATTGTTAATTTTTTATTCTGCCATTAAATATCTGTCACTGCCATATTCGTGTAGTGTCTAGTTTTATACCGCTTGAAAATTTGAAATAACCAACCGTGAAAAACTGTACTTTATTTTTTTAATTAATAGATGAGCACGAATTTTTCCCTGAAGAAGATTCCGATTGAAACTAAATCTATAATGAATACAAAACTCTCAAGATATGGTTATTACACTCGCATAGTTTTCGCATTAAATCTGTTTACAATAATACGAAACATAAATTTATTTCCCCCAAAATACTGCTTCATAGACACTAATGAAAACCTAAAATCAGCTAATTTCTTAATAATTATGCATCGAATGAAACCAGTCCGGCGTCGATACTATTACTGGTTCTCGAAATATACGAGATAAAAATTCATAACAGACAGAAGTGAAGATTATAGAAGAAAATTGTAATTTTTGGAATCCACTAAAGTAATTACCTATGGGACTGACCGCTTATTTTATGTACCAACCTCTTGCATGGTAAACGAGCACCAATTTTTATAGTAGAGTTAAAAACAATCTATTGCTGAATACTTAGTTAATACACAAGCTCACAAAACAATAAATAGCTTGGGCTTACACTATGAATTGTCAAATATGGTCACATTTCACATGGATAACTGAGGTGATGACATAGACAGAATAAATTCGTAAAAAAGCGACAAACGCTACAAACAGTATGAGTTTCATGACACTCAAAATGTAGAATATATATTTTTTGCCAAAAAGGGACCAACTTTATTTGTTGGTACTGTGGAAAAATCAAAATTT
Source organism: Crioceris asparagi (assembly GCA_958507055.1). Lineage (NCBI taxonomy): Eukaryota > Metazoa > Arthropoda > Insecta > Coleoptera > Chrysomelidae > Crioceris > Crioceris asparagi. The sequence goes on along the minus strand of OY293833.1, from coordinate 3,447,225 downwards.
CCAAGGTTAATTCTATTGGTGCTGGTACTTTTAAAGTTCCAAAATTCCTCTATGTATTTAATCACAATTGCAATTTTGAATTTTTCAGTGAACTAATTAATAAAGTTAGTCCTATTTTTTGTTGAAAATATTTATTTAATTGATTAACTCCAATGTGATCTGTTTTCATTTGAGAAGAGGGAATGTATATATTTTATCTAGCAATAAAGACATAAATGCCTATATCTTTAGCGGCAAGCAGAGTAAAATAAAAAAAAAGAAAAGCTCCATTCGTATTTTTCCAATTTTGCAATTTGGCAAGCTCAGAGCGATATAGTGCCGTTTAATTCGCGTTGTGTGGTTTCTAAAAGCGGTCGGTCGAGACTGAAGAAAACTGGTGCAAAAAGGGAAAAGCATATTTTACGGAGCTTGGCATTGTATTTATAGAGCTGTCTACTCTAATTTCTATCAGACAAGAAAATCCGAAACGATATAATAGCAACAGAAACTGCAATGTAGCTGTAGGAAAGAATAGCATGAATGGATGGATAACTCTGGATGATTATTATTAATTACGTTATTATTTTGGTTTAGCATGTGGAAAAGGAAAAAGCGTGAGTTTCACTCACGCACTTCCGGTTACAACTGTCAACATATATGATAGTTTGCTACTTGAGACATTTTTAGAAGTTATCTTTTTACCGAAACTAGGACTGACTTTATTAGATAGTGCACTGAAAAATACAAAATTATTATTAAATTCTAGTAGTGGAATTAATATGTTTCACTTGTCGCATTTATTATTATTTATTCTGGCTAAGGGTAGTGTAAAGGAATGTTTTTGATGGAAATGATGGAAATCTGAGTTCCTCAGAAATTTCTTCTGCTGTTCATGGGAATAGTTGAGACAGGTAAGTGCGAGAACGGCTTTGATGGTCAGGATCTTCTCTCTTTGGGTTTTCTCTATGTTCATTTGGAGACCATTAGCGGAAAACCAATTTTGCGCACTCTTCATACATTTATCCTTTTTTTTTCAATCAGATTTTTCTGGGAAACTGCCTTATTCATGAAAGAGGAGTCATCTGCATAGCTGTACACAGCTTCGGCTTGTATATTCTCAAAAACATCATTCATATAAATTAGGAAGAGAACTGGCCCAAGTATCGATCCCTGAGGAACACCAACTTGTTGTTCCCGATTTGATAAATAGGATAATGAACTAATCCCATGTTCCAATTTTTCAAGTAATAATTTATGATTGACAGTGTCAAATGCTTTTGTCAAATCCAAACATAAACCAACTGATGTATTTTTGACCAAATTCCAAACGGAGGAGGTATACAATTCGATATTTTCAATAAAAATTTACGGTTTTCGAGTTACAGCAGTGGCAAGGTCTAAAATATGAGTAGGTATTTCCGTGATGTAAGATTAAGTTCTGCACAAGTATGAAATATACCCATTTAAATCAATTCGTATAATAGCAAAAAAAATTGAATTTGAACTTTTAATTTTTAGAGAACGTCCTATCAAACTCACGTTAATGAAGCTAAAATTGTATATGTATTCAGTATTTTCATGGATTAAATGGCCAAGTGAGAAAGAAATATAGGTACAAGAATAATCTTATTTACAAAAAACCAGGGCCGACTTTATGAGTTGGTGCACTGAAAAATACAAAATAATGGCCGTCTCAGTTAGTGGCTTACGAAATTATCAACTTTGGTTAGCCGTTAACTCAATTTTCAAACTGACATTTCATGTCAACCTCAAAAATATATTTATAGTATATATAAATACCAAAGTTATATCCCACATTTGATAAGGCAGTTTTAAGAAAAATCAAAGATTATCTTAGCATAAAAGCATGTATTAAATATTTCAAAGCAAAAAGCTATTTCTGAATTCTGAATGTCCCTATCCAACCCTTTCAGAGTCCTCTTCCAAATAAAAAAAAAAACATCAAAATCCAAGCATGTTTATTAAGCGATAGGCGCGAAAAACATGAAGCAGGCAGTCGAATTGTTGACCTCTTCTGTCTGGGAACTATATAGAGTTAGCTATTCCAAAACCAAAATGTTCATCCTATAGAATTGACGCTTGCTTTCAGTATAAATGAAAAACTTGAGCTAACATTTTGATTGAAACTATTCTACATTTAAATTCGGCTTTCTGAGTAACATTGAATGACATAGCTCATAGATCATAAACATAGGAATATTGATTAAAGAAATGTGACGAAAAAATTCAAATCGTACACATTTCCTTTTCCATGAATTCAGTCAACCGGCTTTACACACAAATTCAAGACAATAAAATGAAGTCATTATTATATAGAGCGAAATCATCAACAACGCCCTTATGGTTTGGATAAATGTAGAGAAGCTACGTTTTTGAATACAAAATACGTGCAAGCAGGCATGAAAGAAGAATAAAAATAGCAAAAGTATTTTTCGCATGAAATCAGAAAGGTGCTCAACCGGTCAGAATCGTCCTAGCCTGGCTGGCACTCGAGACGATGCTTGACATCCTACTTGTTCTCAATAAAAAAAGCCCTCTTCCCTCTACCTTGCCAGGCTGGTGGGCCTATATAGCTTTCGCCTTTGAATTCTTAAATGTTGCTCTGGTTATATACATAATCTAGTAGTAGTTGTGTAGAAGAATAGTAGCGGACTAGAGAGAAACGTACATTTTAGCCATTAATGAGTCTGGAAATACGAAAAATATTACGAAGTAGGTGGAATTACTTTTGAAGAGCTCTCGCTCTCTTTTTCTTGGTCGGCTTTACTTGGGTAACCATCAAAAATAATTGAGTATGACTCTCAAAGTCGTTGCAATTGCGTCTTCCAGAAATATTTCTTCGAAAATGCAGGATGCCACAAGCATGTGCTGCTGCTTCAGACACAGGTAATATAATAAAACCTACATCAGAAACACTTGGAAAATTGTAGACAGCCTTAATATGGTGAGGTGTCTCTAGAAACGAGAACACCAGTGATGTTTTTAAAGAAAATTGTTGCATTGTACTACAAAAATTCAATACCTACCAAAAGGATTAACAATTAAAATTTGCTAGTCTAGAGTCAATGGGAAGTAGTTATCATGTCATAAACAATGAGTGTATTCAGATGGCCAGTTAAATAATAAATAATAAATGATGAATCTATATGTCTCTTACGTTGAAAGATTGTTTAGTTTTTTTATGAATGCGCCATGAAAAAAGATAACTGCACTTAAGTTATAAACGTGTATATGGATAATAATTGTGAGTTTTAACCGACTTCTCAACGGAGGAGGTGTACAATTTGACGGTGTTTTTTTATGTACATACGCGCGCGTTCCTGTCAAAAAAAGCGAATGTATGAATGTACTATCCATTTCTCCATAGTACAGATCTCCTATAGAAACATCAAAATTTGCCCACCCTGTACATATGAGTGTCGTTATTGAGGTTATTGGGACATTGATTGCTAACATGGAGTTGTATATACCGTCTATCTTTGAAGTCTGTCAAAAATAAATGTGTGAAAATTAACTGAAATTCCAGAAGAAAATGCAATAAAATAAGACCTACCTCAACCAACAATGAACTGAAAAGTTTCAAAGGTAGTAGCAGTAATAGTTTAATGTTACTTTGTATTTTCAGTACATTTATAACTCTGCTCCTAGTTTTTATAAAAAAAATATTTATTTCACATTATTTATTAAATATTATGTAATCAAAATCGTTGTGAAAGCCTAAATTATAATTTAAATGTTGCTGGAAAGAATATTTTCGTTCATTCTGTCAGATTAGATTTAACATTTTTTCAAGTATCCCATCCTCCCCCAGCAGATGAATTTTTCAGAACAATGAGCCTATTGGATTTCGAGAAGTTTAAATAAGGGATCATATCTCATCTCAGCACTACTCTTTCCAAAGAATAAAGTAGTTATCACCAGAATCGGCGCACGTTCAATATTGAAAAGGCGGGAACAATCTTAAAAAACTAAAAACAGTAATTGTAGATAAGTATACCTTATTTTGTGAGGTCATCAACTTATTCGTTTCGTCTTTTAATTGTGGTGTGGAGAGACTTGGATTCAATTCCACCCACAGCTGGCTATCTATATCAATTTATAATTTTTTTAGATTTTAAATAAAAACGTACCATTATCTGAAGCACATTAATGTCATATACTAGAGTACTAGAGAAATTCAATTTCTAATAAGTCTCACTTTTTTTTTGTGTGTGGAATTTTCCTCTTCTATCGAACCTGCAGGCCTACTGCTGAGCGATATCCAATTGTAGCCAATTTGTGCTGGAAAACTGTTCACCTAAGCTCTTCTACTCTTTCTAATATACCACAAATAAGCGTATTTTTATTTGTCTTTCCGTGGTTCGCTCCGATCTATAGAGGTTCATGGCATAAATACTTGCAATGTTACAGTACAGTGGAAATGGCTTTTTCCGACTTTAAACTATTTCATTTAAATTCATAAACAGCTAAAATGGATTTTTCGAACTAAGCAAATCGGAAATGTCATCAATTTATTACAACATCCAACATCTTTCAAATCCGTGTCAAAGTGAGTTTATATTGATTTTAGGTTACTAGAAATTGAGACACATAAAGTATGCTGGATAAACAAAAATCTATAGCATAAACTTCGAATTCAAAACACTGAAAACTTTCAATATGTCGTCCATTTCGCTGCTATACAATGACCAATCATTCCATCAAATTGTATACAGCATTCTTCACTCAATTGCTGGTTGATTTGCAGCAATTTGATGCCATATATTTCCATTCTTTTAGCGTTGTTATTTCTTTTAAGAAATCTGCCGTGTTAAGGTAGGCAATCTTGGACATATTTGTTGAATATGGGACCATCTCTCAGAGATTCTCTTTCAAATGAAAACAGAACCATCAAAATCTGTGCACTTCTACTATGATAAACAAGGTTACATACATAAAAAAACAAGCATACAGTCGAACTGTATACCTCATTTTTAGGGAAGTCGATCGAAAGAAATTATATTCATGTTACTGGTGACTTAAATTGCCTCAGAAACGAAATGCGATCATAATCAAATGAAAACTAACAACAATCTAATTCATTCTTATATATATATATACTGTACGTGAAAAATAACAATTTATTTAATATTTGTACAAAACTATTCAACGACTCCACTGTCGCCGTGATGTTGGTGAATATTCATTCAATTTCATCAAAAAAAATACGTGACTATCAAACTGAATCTCTAATTCCAGATGAGAGGGTTTAAGAGCGAATCTGGGGGGGAATGAATTCGAATAAAAAAAGCCGCCGCTGCCGAATGGTTATCAAAATGAAAATTTGACCAGACTAAAAGCTGGCCGTGATCTGAAACCGCAAAACTAAGTCAATTCAATCATAGCTTTCGGAGAGCAGCAAAGCACTTAACCCGCAGGCCCTTCTACAACTCGATTGGCAACTCAGAATGGGAGAGATCTTTTTTTTCTCTCTACAAGAGGAAGCAGGAAGACTAGAGAGATTCCGGGATAAGTGTGCAGATTTTCCGGGCTATATTTGAACGGCCCTAATATTTTAATAGAATTGCAAATTATCGATAAAAAAAATACTTCGTCCAGAAGACACTTTTTCAACGATTGCTATTGAATTTTTGGGGCTCCAAAACAGGGCAAGAAAACTGATTCCAATTTTGAGTGGACAAAATATAATGTTAGTTAATAAGAAAAATGATTAACAATTGTGCAAGTGCAAGAATAGTAACTAATACATATTTTCATTTTGGTTCAATTGCAGCATATTTATATAAGTTTAATATAATCTTCGGCGGCTACATGAAAGGGGCGAATACTGATAAATTGATAAATACGGCAACGAGGCTCGAGTTTCGACAGAAGAAAATACATTTTTCGAAACCTTTACGGTTGTTCAAATGATTTCACAAAAGACAGTAGCGTAGTTTCATGGGTTAACTGGTAACAACCAATTTTTATATTCTTCGGTATTTATCCACAGAAAGATCATGTCATTTTACCCTATTCAAATTTTATGAAGTTTTCACAAGATAAATTTCGGCATTATTACAACCACTAAACACTAGAAATTTATATCGTTATCGTTCAAGTTTAGGAAAAACGTACCATATCTGTATGTCACTGGTCAGTGATTAATAATGTTGATATAATTCATGTCAATGTCAAATACTATAAATGTTGCCGGATATGATCTTTTTAGCTGGCTTAATCTAATTTAGAATTTACATAAATATCATATAGCAATATCATAGATCTGGTAATATAAAAATAACGTGAAACAAACTAGGACTGACTTTATCAGAAATTTGAAAATTGGAGGTGATCAGCACCAAATTCAAAATTTGTACGATTCCTACTTTATATATTGTTATTCCATACATTTGAGATCTAATGGAGTTGGTCCCTGTTTTTTTATTTCACTATTTTTAGTGATCGCGGTTAATAACTCACAAATATCTAAGTTATTTTTGCAACCTTTCATCAATGCACTCGCTGCTCCAATACCTAACCTATTATTTTCTTAATAATTCTGCAAGAAAGTGTATTTTACAAATTATGCTGTTCTTAGATACTAGAAATTAAAAAGTAATTTTGATGAAAAAAAAAGATATCCCCCAACAGAGATTTGATCCACGGATCCTGCTTCCTGGCTATCTTACAGTCAGATCACTATCTCAACCGGCCACGGCCACGAATGCTACAGAGGCCTCACGGTCGTTAATTCATAAATAAATTCATTAAAGCCAGACTAATTGACTCAGATTTATAGTATTGATATTGATACAGAACATTATTGTGTCAATATTTCGAATCATAAGCACATATTCACGAAAAAAAAAACAAATAATATAAATTTAATTTTTTTGAATCATTCGAATGGTTTTTTCGAAGAAATTAGCTTTATGAAAACCTGAAAATTTGAATATTATGCGTATATTATGCGAACCGAGGTAATATATAGAAGAAAAAAACAAACATCTAGTCGAATCATATACCTCCTGATTTTGGGAAGTCGGTCAAAAACTTACATTATCTAATTATAAAGCCTACAGCTTCCGGAACTTTAACAGAGATATTATGATACGTGAAGCAAAGTTTCTGATTAAAAACAATGTTAAAGGCATTGATGGTAATGCATCGCTGTAAAAAGTACTTGTAAGTATAGTTAGATATGCTGAGGTTTTCTTGGTACAGCTAAAACTTTACTTTTTTGTGTTGAGTTTCAGATTATTCTGTGTACATCACATAAACAGTAGAAATGAAAGGGCCCCAAATTAGACCCCTGAGGTATATGCGAAAAATCCGTTTCAGATTTGAAACATTATGTTCAACGAACGACGATTTTTTTCAATTTGATAAATAGGATTTTGAGAACTGCATAGAGTCATCTGAAAAACCGAATCTGTTTAATTTACTGATCACAACACTGATGGTCTAATCTAATCTATAAGAACGGTAAGCATATAGATATCAATATAATAATAATATGATAGTCAATTATCAATATTGCTGTCACAACCAACATATGTTGCAATCAACAACCATTCGATGAAACTATTAATCATCGAATATTATATGTCAAATCATCATAGATTTATTTCTTATTCTGGCCTCGTAGCTCGAAGGGTGAAGTGTTCCAAGAAAGATCACGTGCCGTTACCAGAGAAACACGAACAGCTTTCCTAATTTGCTCATTTCACACCTAACTGACAGTTTCTCCTTTGTAATAAGGTATTGCATGTACAGGGCTCTTGACGAGCTTCTAGAGAAAGAACTGAAAGGCTCCTAGGGGGACTATGAATGTATGTGTGATAAGGGCTCACATACTTGACTTTTATTTCTCAATTCCTTTAGATATTTAGAAAATTCCCATCACACTGGCACTATACCAAGTTTTTCAAATGGACTGAAAAGTATATAAGTAATTATAATATGATCTTTTCGAACACACTTCGATTTTTTACATAGGATTCCTTTCCATTGTTGCACATCGCAGATGCATCATTAAACTAAAATGATTTGGATTTTTCGAGAAAATTCTAGAATGATCTAGAAATTTCTAGAATTATCTGGAACATTCCAGAATTATTTGAAAATCTCTGAAATATATGCCACGGCTCTGATTGATCGAGCATATTTGAAATGTTCGAAAAAAGTTTAGAATGATGAATAAAATAGATGCCACGGTTCTGAACGATCAAGAATGTTCTAGAAATATCTAGAATGATCTAGATTGTATGCCGATTTTCTGATCAATATAGAATGTTCTAAAAATTCCTCCGATGATCTAGAGAGCTCCAAAATGTATCTCAACATTCTGATCGAAATAAGCCAGCGAAAGCTGGTATTCACAGCTAGTATAATATAAACATGGAGCTTCTCTAGAAGATCCTTATGCTTACTAAGGATTTTTCATAAATTCATGTTTATATTTGAATAAGAGAAGGATTAATCATGTTTGAAGAATATAAGAGATGAACGTTTATATGGCTTAAGGGTACATATAGGGAAATTTACAAGTTTCTAAGTAGGGAGTTTCGCGAACGTCTTGCAATGAGGAATAGAGTAGTAAACGAAATTTTGGGATGTTGTAAAATGTGCGAGAGAGTAAAAGAGACAGGATATATACATATATATATATATATATATATATATATATATATATATATATATATATATATATAGAGAGAGAGAGAGAGAGAGTTTGTTTTTTGCAATTGTCGGTTGAAATTCAAATCGACATCAAATCCAGACGTGGAAGTTTTCGTACCCCATAAATCGGTGCGAAATAACATTTGTCCCAGTCGAAAATTAGAGATATCTCACTCTACCGTCGAAACCGAATCCTATCATTCCTGGGGATCGGAATTGAATATTCCAAAGAGGAAAACCCCTTTTTGGATAGAGAAAGAGAGAAAATGTATCGTGTGCCTCGATAATTTATGAGTTACCGCAGGCGTTTTGTACGAAATTTAACGCTGCTCTGTTTCAGACTCAGACGTAGACATAGGGGTGATAATATCGATTTCTGCATGTCATTCATTCATAAAGCCGGCGTGGTGGCTTTCAAGATGCCGGATAATAACTTCATCCTTGACAATGAACAGAACAAGACAGTCGATGCCATAATATGGGCTTCACAAACCAAAAAAACAAGAATCAAATTCAACATCACGATGCAGCATGTCTGAATGGCCTAAAGGATTTTTTCTTCCGCTTTGCAGGGTGACAAATACGTCAGGCAACAATTATTTATGTCTGTTTATTTTGATTTATAATTATATTCGGAAATATAGCTCTGCAGAACTATGTAACATCAGTCAATGTCTCCTAGCAATTTAATATAATACCTAAATATATTGCATATTTTTTCCCCACAATATGAAACATGCTTATTCAACAAATTCTTCTGTAATGTTGAGAATAAGTTAGTAGAAAATATGGAAAACGACAATCAAAAAACAAAAATGAAATCCGGAATATATTAAAATCTACAAGTAGTATTATATCCCCCTAATCTAAATGAAATTAAAAATATAATAGTACATAGATTAAAAAATAACAAATCACCAAGACCAGATCGAATAAAAAAAAAACAATGAAAATTATATGTAAATATATTAGTGGACCACTCACCAATATATTTAATAAATCATTGTCTACGGGAATATTTCCTGAAGAATTCAAGAAATCCACTATAATACCAGTGTACAAAAATGGAGACAAAACAGATATGTCACATTATAGACCAATTATTTTAACTTCTAATGTATACAAAATATTCGAAAAAATAATAAAAAATAGAATCTATAATTTTTTAGAGAAACGCAAATTATCCACTAAAGATGCAATGAAGGTTATAACTGGCCTTATAGTTCAATCGGCAATAAAAATCCATCATTTGGTAAATTTTTGAATTTGGCAAAAGCATTTGATACTGTCTATCATAAATTAAAAATTGGATCAAATTGGAGTAAGGGGATTGGCTCATGATCTTATATGTTCCTATTTATCAAATCAGAAACAATAAATTAAAATAAATAAGACAATAAGTGAAACAAAAATGGTATTATGTGGTGTACCACAAGGAACTGTTTTGAGACCATTACTTTTCATTATATATATTAATGACTTTTTCTCAATTAAAACTAAATGTAGAATTATTTCTTTTGCTGATGACACTGTTGTATATTATGAAAATACTAGCTGGAAACTTGAGATTGAAAATGATTTCAAAAAAATTGTACTCTGGTTTAATACAAATCTTATTACCATCAATTTAAAAGAGACATTTTTCGTTATCTTTTGTAGTTATGACAAAGGTATTCCAGAATTCAAAGAAATGTCTCTCTATGTTTAGAAACGGTTATTTATTGAAAATCTGAAATAAAATATCAATCAATTCAAAAATTTCCGAATATTTGATTCTGGCATCTTGAGAAAAATAATCAAATTAGAAATATGATGTGGTTCTGTGCTTTAATATGGAAAATGTCGAACGTACTCAGCGTGAATGAATATCCGTGACAAATGGGCATGGCTAATAAATAAATAAAAAACATGAGCATATAAAAAAACGACATAATATATTTGTGCAATGACCGGCTTTTATCGAGCACATATATAATATATGAAATAAAAACCTTTTGAAAATATGAAATCAGCACCAATTTACAACCCGACGACTTTTCATAACAAACAATTGAATTAAGTCGGCATCCTTTGTGGAGTGCGTATATTTTTTTTCCTTCATGTTTGTGTAGAGTAATACCGACACCGACAACTACCTACTCATGTGAGAATATAGAGCAGAGCTCTTATAAAACAGACCCGTTCGCGTCTATATCAATGAAAATAAAATAAATACCTACATGAAAAGGGTAATCAGAAGGGTGCATTCTTGAATGTAAAGGGCCTTACACACGAAACAATTTGTCGTGCTAGTTTGATAGGTTGACTTCAAATGTAGACCAATAATAAGATGAGCCAAATGCCAGAATGTTGAACAGTGCTGAAACGCAGGTCAGTCAGAAAGTTGCATTACAGTGCCAAGTCAAAGGTTAAAATGTTATGAATTCTAAGTTAAATAAGATCAATTAATATTTAAGAAAAATGGACCGACTTTATTTGTTCGTGCACTGAAAAATACAAAATAATATAAATTATTTTGGTACTGATACTTTTGAAGTTGTGCAATTGTAGACTCTTGGCACCAACTTCACGAGTACCAACACCAATAGAATTAATATTATTTTGTAATTTTTAGTACAACAAATAATAAAGTTTTTTTGGTAAAAAATATTTATTTCATCCTTTTGAGTGTAACTTTAGTCATGAAAATTGTTCACTAATACCAAAAAAGACAGTACTTAAACTATTACCATGTATAAAGCTTAGCTTGTTTTGCGAGGATATGAGTGATCGTGCCTCAAGAAATGCAACATTTCTGTACCAAGTCTGTTTGAGCTGGCATACTGGGAGACCACATCATAGGACATCTCTTCCTACCGGGAAATCAGGATAATTGTGGAAACATTGGAAAATGATAACGCCTTAACAGACGACGATGTGTGGTTTTAGCAAGATGGTGCTCCACTACATTAATCCGCAGCTGTATTTGAAGAATTTCGTCAGATTATACCCGAAATAATTAGAAATATTCGTTGAACATTTAATCAAATAACATTGTCGCATTTATTGATATTCTGTCTTATTTTTGAATTAATGATTCTAAGGCCGTAGCCCAAAGAAACGTCAAAAAGCCGTGTGTAATCGTAATCAGAATCAAAATAGCTTTAAAATGAGGTATCACTCAACATAGGGTGCCATTTAAAAATTAAGGGTACCTACTTTACGCCTCTACCAAGGGGTAGGGCTGTATGTATTTTGCAGCAATGGCAACGACCAACAACATGGACATCACAGAACGAATATTGACAAGATTATGAAAAAAAAAACATAATTATCAATATTCAGAGTGTAGTTTCCTTTTTTATGCTGAATGCATACATTATATATAGAACCCAGAATTGAGAAAACATTTAGGGCATTCTATTCCAAAAATGTCCATGATCTCAACATTCCAACCGACAATTGAGAACTATTCAACATTTTGAACTTTGATTCGGAAATCTACACTGCCTGATTTACTAGAACTGTTCAACATTCTGCCAGTGGATTCAACACTAATAATAACTGGGTATTTTGTATTTTGTGTTGCCCACGTCGCGTTCTGGATGAAAATTTCGCTCAGTGGCAGAATTCGGTCTATAGCTAACACTGCATGTGCTATTTTGTAGTAATTAACGATTCAAAGAGAAGATGGCATTGCTTACAAAGCTTACACAGAGATATTATTGTTTTCTCTATATAGTTGAAAGGTGTTATTCCTTATAAGCGCATAATATTAGCTCAATGTTGCAATTTCACAGAGGCAATAAGCACCAGCACATTGTAATGAGAATAATAGTCGTTAAATAGTTCAGCCTTATGTACAACAGTATATATAAGTACATATTTGGGGGGTCGTTCTTGTCTATAGTTTCAACTAAATCTCCTTGTGGCAACCAAACTCGTCTCTCTGATGTTTATTTTAGCAGTTAAGTATTTACCCCGATAAATTTTGAATAGTTCGGATACATTTAATCTGCATCTCTAAGGTTTTGGCTTAGATCTTATTAGAATATTCAATTGAAAATGCCGACGCGCTAGGGGCATTAGCATTCTGAGGCATAAGTCACCCGAGATAAATGGCTGCCTTCCAATTTCAGCATCTCAGATGAGAAATTAACTTGTCCTTTATTATACTCGCATAGTCTATATATGTAAGGTATATAGAAAACTCATGATATAGATCTTGCAAACTGCACTCATCATTACATAACAGTTGTGTCATTCAAAGTACTTAACTAAACTGAAAAAAATCCCGATGGCCTGTAGCCAGCGGAAATGAAATTTCTCAAAATTCATAGAATTGAAATTTGAACATCCATAGATATTTTCTTTATTCATTTTTTTTCTCTGCATTTTATGAAAAATTGCTTCGAACATAACGACCCTTTTTTGATAATTTATGTTTGAACAGTCGCAATTATGTAGCTTTTTATAAGTTATTTATGATGTACTTGAAAATACAAAAAATAATTATAAATTTGATAGCACACCAAACTAAAAATTAGAAAATAATTTCATTAACACTTCAAATAAGGGTAGAGTGATTAATAAAACATATAATTTTAATGTAAAAAACCTCCCAACCCCCATACAGATAGAAAGTTCCTCGAACATTCATCCAGAAATCAAAAACACCCGTAGGTATGGGACACTCCACCAAAGAGACCCACTCGCACATAAATGCCATCACATATCCCCTCAACACTTATGCATATCCAAAATTCCACGAGAATCCATTCATTAGCTCAGAGATAAGGAGTCCCACTCGCACATACACATCAAATTATGGTATTGTCATCGGTCTTTTAGAAGTATACAAAGTTTCAAGTCGATCCGATCTTTTTAAGTGGGTGAAAATCGTGTCCAAAGATTCCGTTGCATACATACATACATACGTACCAAGCTAATAAAAGCGTGTTAAAAATCTATACAGATGTAGTAGGTATATACACATATACGTATATATAAATCTCTAGAGAAACTATCTATTTAAGTTTGTCTTTCGTATACGGAGTAAACTTTCTGAAAGTGTGATACTTCAGTATTTCCCATGAGTCAGTCGCGAATATGCGTTTTCTCAAAGCACGAGCCTCTAATTGGTCTGGAGGTTGTGGCAAGGAAACCTTGTTAACATCATTTGGAACTTGTCAGACCTGGTGTGCCAGCTAATTAGTCTTTGCAAAATGTCACTCAGCACTTTTCCATATAACTATATATCATTTCCGGTTTCTGTTGAAGAAACCTGTGAGGATTCGATCGATAGAATGACTTGGGTAAATTTCTTATAGAAACCAGATGCGTATGTATGCAACCCTCGAGGCCCAACAGACAATCATCCTAAAAACCATTTTATTCGATGTTGTTACGAAAGTCTGAGGATACGTCAGGAGTTTTGTAGAATCACACCTAATACAATAACTCCCATCTGGGAAATAGAAAATCAGACGAACAGTATTCAGGTAGATTTCGTAGAATATACAAATATTTGTAATACTTTTTTTTGTTTTTATTTTTAATATTCAAGGAACATGTTAACAATAAAGAGATCATATAAATTAGTAATAAGAATTATCTTCCATGCATTTATATAATAGCCATAATTATATCTTGTTTTAACGATTTGAGAAGAAGCAATTTTAAAACTATTGCTATTACTACTAAAGCTCGATCATTGATTGTTGTGACTTTATCACTATCATAAAATTGGCATTTCTCCACAATTACATCCGTTTACCGGACGCAGGCACTCACATTGTTATTTCAAATAGCATACTCTATTTTTTTAAATTATATATAAACATTATTTACAAAAAACAAAAGCGACTTTTTTAGTTGGTGCACTGAAAAATATAAAATAATATTAATTCGGTGCTAGTGCTTTTGAAGTTGTGCAGTTACTGTTAGATTGATAACTTTTGGCACCAACTTCACAAGTACCAGCATCAATAGAATTGATATTATTTCGTCTTTTTCAGTGCACCAACTAATAACGTCGGTCCATTTTTTGGTAAAATATATTTATTTCGCACTTTTGAAATGTCACGAAAATCGTTGAAAGTTCACGAAAAACAAAGAAGATAGTATCCGAGTACCCACGTATATACTTTGCTTGTACTTGTTATTATGTAGAGAACATCCTGGCGGAAATACGCATACGTATTTTAGATTTAACCATTTTACCATCGAAAACCATAATTCTAAGGAAAAAATGTTCATTATAAATGTTGCTACAAATACTCTTGTCTTTCATGTGGTACACTCAGATTTTCAGTTTTCGAAAGAAATCGCCCCCTCCACATAGCGAAAATACACATATGTGAGATTTTAGCATCAATGTAACTCGAACACCGTAACTCTTCTGAAAAAATGTTCAATTTTAATGTCTCCGGATATTTTTTGATCTCTAATTCTGTCATCACGGATTTTCGATTTTCGAAAAAAATTGCCCTTATTGGAGGGTAGGAGAATTTGGATTTGCATTTTTATGATTATGGCACGATTTCTCAAGACTCCTCTTTCAAATGAATCAAAATCGGATTACGTTTATTATATAAAAAGCGCATACGAACTAAAAAAAAGGAGACAGTCGAATTGTATACCCCTTTCGTTCGGGGTTCGTCGGTCAAAAATTATTACGTTATGATGCTACATTACAACAAAGCTGGAGCTTGATATCATATTACTCAAGTAGACTTGTTATGATAATTAAGTAAAATTTATTGATATTGATTGAATTTTTCTCTTATTTCTACAAATAGTTGACTAGTAAGATTTTACAATATATGTAAAGGAAATACTTATATGTATCGATAGAAAAAATATGTTACACTCAGAATTTTCCGCTTTTTTCTTGTCAAAACTAATGTAGGTTGACTTAACACCTTGCATATATGATTAAGTTTGTAACTGGAAACATATACCTATTTCGTTATAATGTGCTGAAAAACTTATCACTTGAAATTCTTCACATTGCAAGTTATTAATTTAATTAACGCACATTTTCTTATGGGACACAAAATATTTCGAAGAAAATTGATTGATTTCAGTGAGAGTTAATCGTAATTTGATATAAAAAATATTTTATATGAAATCAGAAAGTAAGTACTTTGAGCCACAATTAATCATGTAATTCTCTAACTACTCAGAACTAATATTCAGTTCAAGCTCAAGTATATATTTAATGACGTCACGTGAGAAAAGCATGGCATCAAACATTACGGTCAAATTTAAAGCCAAAAATTAGAGGTCTAAAGATCTCGGTAAATTCAAAATGGTGGCCATCCAAACTTTAAAAAAACTAGTGAAAGATACAATTTAGCAAAAAAGGTTAACGTTTCCTAAGCTTGATATATAAATTGTACAGAACGAATCATTAGAATAGGATCTGGTATTGAGATTACTAAATAACTTAGACCCTTTTACATGTCCCGCGGATTCGAAGAAAAGCACAGCCGATAGTAGAGAGTCGACCTTTTTTAGGCTATAAGCTTATTCGGGTGATTCGCAGTGTATATTAGCTAGCAAAGCCAAATTCTACACCACGTCAATTTTCTCATATTGTTCAAAAAAGGAAATTGAACACAAATGAAATTACATAGGATGGGAAATTTCGCTGGGTAACGCGAATTTCACATATTGTGTAAAATGTCAGTTGAATGCTTATCGAAGTACAAACTAAAAAAAAATTAAAAATGTATCTCAACAAACAATATGAAAAGTTATATCAATAGTGGACTTTTCAAGTATGATTTCAAGCAACGTATTTCATATAGGTACATACATATATCGGTTCAATTACGAGCCAAATATATTTATCTGGAATATTCTATTAAAGCGTAATTAATAAATAATATAAACAAACGTCCAGTGGGTATGAAAAGAAATCCATCTACGCAAAAACTGCTGATTATTGTGCTTTGATTATCAAAGGTTCGGTTGAGAAAAATAAACAAATAAATTCTGAGCTTGTTGAAGAATAAGCACTAATTCATATTATGGCAATACCCAATGCCCCTATAGAATAAATTTAATAACAAACACATCAAAATATGGCTTTGATGGGACAAATACTTTTAATCAGAGTTTGGCTTAATCGTTGTTTTAGTTTCTACTGAGACACCTCCTTGAAGTAACAACCACTTTGTGTTTTGTCGAGAAGATTTTTTTTCTTTTAGTCACAAACGTTTTGCAGTAGTTGTTTGTCATAAAATAAAGTGTGTGAGGAAGTATTGTTGCTATATTTTACCGTATTGGTAAGTACATTCTGATTTTTATCATAATTATATAAACAATCGATGAAACACAAGAGCACATAAAAACATTTGAATCATTGGTATTGGCAGCTGATATGGATTGTTTTGAGTTTTGAATTTCTGCTTGAATTCCATTTGTATTTTTTTCATAGAAAATATTACCATCTATCTTTAGAAACGTGTGAATAGTCATTCATTTATGTAAGTTGATTTGTTGCAAGTAGTCGAGCGAAGTGTTGTTGCTCTGTAAAGTTCTTCATATCATTGATAGGTAGTTACTATTACAATATGTCTCAGAAATCAGGTATAGCTAGATATTATTTTTTGTTATCCATTTTTTTTTGTGAATCTATTGAGTCGGATTTTTTTTTGTATATCAAATTAATATTCGAATCCAATTTCTTCATAAAATCAAGCCACGCATGAATTAAATCCTAGAATATATAATTATCAACAATTGTTCTCAGTGAACCACTCATATACTGCTGTACCAGCAGTTACATAAAAAACCATAATTGTTACAGAAATGGAAACGAAAAGAGTAACATTCAAAATTGAGAAAAAGGAGCAGCCTGCTGCGTCTTCATTCAAAGGATCATCAAATAGAGGTAAGTTGAATGAACTCAATATAGAAGCAACGCTATTCTCTATAAACTATATATTCTAAATCAGATGGACGAGGAAAACCTCAACCCATGAAGATGGATCTGATGAAAGAATGTCGTTATCCGAGCGGGAAAACCACTGTGTGCTACATTTACGGTTCCAAGTTGAAACACTTTGACAAAGGAGCTCAAGGGATAATCAAAGATATGTTGGAAAAGAACCAGTAAGCCATCAAGCAGTAGCACGGACTACTTGAAAACCAATAGTATTACCTATCATTACTTTCTAATTTTATAACTTTCTATATTTTCAATAAATGTTCAAGTAAATAGATTTACTTTTTTATTACAATAAATAGTGAGTGCTAAATAATGAGTCATCAAGGTTATAAAAGAAATTAAAATATGATTGAAAGATGTGAAGATTTCTACTGGGATCACCGGTAGATAAATAGGTGCCTAACAACGATGAAAACAACTACTCGATGAGCATATACTCCATCCTGCATTGGATTACATAATCTCTGGAAAACTTTTAACCCACGTCCTCGAGTCGTAGGTGTATCTGATGAGTTATGATTCAGAATTCTATTGATAAAAACGACAATAAAAGCCCAAAAAAATTGGACTACATATTATTTCAATGTCCATTGGAACATAAAAAACATAAAAAATATGGTAAATTCAATAGAATTTAGCACAGAAATCTACCTACAAAACTAGAAGGGATCCAACCATGCAGAATTTTTAATATTTCCGTCTTTTGTGTTAGTTTTCATTATATAATTCAAATTTCCTCGAGCTGATCGGAAAGTTCTGAAACTGTTTTGATTATAAAGTATTAAAAATATTTAACTTGAGTTTAACATTTGATATTCTCTTAATTTAAAGGACAATAGCACTGTCGTCTTCCTGTGGTTTGAGTAAATTAAATAAATATATTAAATTGAATTGAATTAAGAATTGCTTTAAACCTAAATGATAAGCAAATTTTCAGAATTATATTTAAAATGTACCCTACAGGATTATTCTAAAAGAAGGAAACACTAAAATTCAGGAATCTTCCCCATTTGCCCAATGTGTTAAGCTACGATTACACGACATGTCTCTCTCGGCCTCATATTCCTCTCATTCAGTGACATTTCCAGCTTCTTAGGTTGAATTCACTGATTTTCTCCCGGAAGCCATTATAAAATATTAACGCGGCATATTTAAAATGTGGTCAAGTGAACTTGAATCATTTCATAAGAGAGAATTATTCAATGTGAGAGAATTGCATTTTACTTTTACAAATTTACCGAAAACTTGAATGTTAGAGCAATTTTTGAATCAAGAACCTATCAATTCTGATTCAATATGTTTGTGTAACAATAAATTCCTTAATGTCAATTATGAGATGGTTTTGATTATTTTTTTTTTGGCAATCGTAGACCGCATTTCCGGTTGTACACAATGGAATTCTGACATTTCGGTTATCTGAATAGCATGTGCAGAAAGAGAAAGATCCAAAGTATATGTGTTGATTAAACTCCCACGAAATACTTTTGCTTTGCCAGAGGAAATTCCTCATCTTCAACGTACCGAAATATCCTTCCATTCTACTACTATGGGGTTGAGCTTTTGCTACTTCACACAAAATTATTTGTGAGATTTATTTAAAATATGTCTGGTGCACATAATCCTTGTAGTAGTGCTTGCTGGTAGCTTCGATGCGGTCTTCCACTTTAAACAAGTTTCTCGAAAGACTATCTAACTTTCAAGTTTCTCGGGATCAGGCGGTACGCTCGGCCTGTGATAAAATACTCCCTCAAGCTCTTTACTCTTTTTGGATTTCCAGATATTTCAAATTGGAATTCGATGGCATGTCCATATCCTTTTAAGCATTTTCAATGATGATTTCTTACTTTCCAAACCCAAATAGCAGACAAAACTTTTCTCAAACAATGCATTTTCATGGACGCAAAAAGTCATTACAATAATAAACTACAATTTAACATTTCACAAGCAGATCTTTCTAGATCTGCAGGGTGATTATGGAATATTTGTGAATATTATAAACCATGATTGAACATTTAGCCAATTGGGAGAAAGATAAAAAACTAAACTGAGCTGAACAACTGGGATCAATTTTATTTTTGTACTTTTGTTCGGGTCAAATCTTGGAACTGAATTTTAATCCTCAACCGATTGAGCCGAAATTTTGCAAACTAGTTCAGATAACAATGTATGGTTAGCTAAGTCACGTTATTGAAAATCTAATATGGCACCCAAAAATGGCTGACTCGTTATTTTCTATGCACCTCCCATGATATGGGTATCAGTCTAGCGGTTTTCTTCAAGATGGCGGACAAAATGTTCTCATCAACCATCATGATATGGGTATCAAATGAA
Source organism: Crioceris asparagi (assembly GCA_958507055.1). Lineage (NCBI taxonomy): Eukaryota > Metazoa > Arthropoda > Insecta > Coleoptera > Chrysomelidae > Crioceris > Crioceris asparagi. The sequence continues at coordinate 3,427,292 of OY293833.1, read as the reverse complement.
AGAGTTTGCTGAGAAGAATAAAAAATAATTTCTACTAAGTAATATTTTATTTAAATGCTCTGAAAAGAAGAAAATAAACTTTAAATTACTTATACAATTTATATGAAAGCTTGTCGCGATTTTTACCAGTGTAAAGAAACAAGATTATAATATGTAACTTGATATTGGCATAAGTAATTCTAAGAAGTGTATGTCTTTCAAGCTTTTTGACCGACTACCCAAACGGAGAAGGTATACAAGTATACACTTATGCATAGTAAACGTGCTCCGATTTTGATGATTTTTTTTTTAATTGAGAGAGATGTACTGAGAATTGGTCTCATTGAAAAAAAACAATATCAGACATGCCCTTCCCCTCAAAAACATCCCCCAAAGAGGGTGGTGGGGGCAATTTTTCCCGAAAATTGAAAATCGAGACGGCAGATTTAAGTAAAATTCCATATCCGGAAACATTAAAAAGGACATTTTTTAAAATAAACACAGTTTTCCGCATTACAGTCTGAAATACGTGTTTCAGCTATGTGGAAGGGGCAATTTTTTTCTAGAATCGAAAATTCGAGATTTTAAAATTAGAAAGGGGACCATATTATCCGGAAACGTTTAAATTGAACATTTTTTTTTGAAAACAGTTACGGTTTTCGAGTTACAGCAATGGTTAAGTCTGAAATATGTGTTAGGTGTATTTCCGCTATGTGGAAGGGACAATATAAAAAAATAATAATAATATGAGACGGCCAAGTTTAAGAAGACATTATATGTAGGTATCAAGATTTAAATTGAACATTTTCTTCTCTCTTCTCTTCGTTGGTATTAGTTAACGTTCAATGTTCAACAATTTTCTGCTGATACTTCTGGAGTTGGTGCCTACAACAAAAAACTACTAATTATAGTTTACCAGTTTTTACTGGTAAGTCCACCTCCTCGCTCCCCTTTTCAAGATGCTTTCTCAAAAAAAATATATTAATAATGATTGAATCCGCAGAATTTCTGTAGGTATAAATATTTGTCGATTTAATTCTATAACAAAGTGTCATATTACTCCCTTGCCCTTTTTGTAGTGATTTGTAACAATATAGGATAAAACCAACATAAATAAGGATAACTGTCTCGCAGAAAAGAAATATGGTAGATGTTTTTTTACCACAGGTGTCACAAAAATCTTTTTATCCAAAATATTTAAGCATGACTCTAGTCCTTAGAAACCAAAGTTTCAATATTAGCGATCCAGAGGTAGGTAAGTTCATGTAATTCTCTCATTTACTCTTAGTTATCACCAATAAATACGAGAAATGATTTTTCATAACTGACGAACAGACCCTCAATTTATTTTATTTTTAATTTTGTATTGTTTTATTAATATGTAATTATATTTAAAAAAAGGAAAAGGAAGTTTTTTTTTGTATTGAACCCAGGAGCTCTTGCTTCAAGTCGTCGTACAATCAATTGATTGAGCAACAGCGAATGTAGTTTAAAGTTATGAAGATGCTATACAAGAAGCTGGGGTAGTTTTTTATTATAAATTCTAGTTCAAATAACGGATTTTCTACATTTTAATGATATTTTTCACAGTGATATTTTTTTATTTGCAAACTAGACATCAAAACTCTACCACAACATATTTTTTTAAATTATTTTCTTTTGTATATAGGGAGATCGGACAATAGCAACACTACATATAAGGGTTCCATTTATCAACAATCAGTTAAGGAACCCTAATCAAATCCTTACCATTTTGTTATTCTATATTCGACCGTAAATAAAAAGAAACGAGGAATATATTTGACTAGATGACTAAAAAAAGACAACTGCTATCGGAATCTCATCTTACGGTATACGTTTATCCGCCACTTAAATTTACAAATGCACGAATATAAATATTATTTACTTTAAACATATTTCTCTTACGCAACCTCCAACAGGCGAGAAATTTAATACGAACATTCGAAATTTTGATTTACGCTGACATGTTGTTCTCACATTCTCACACTATTACATTTTCTTCTTGGAAACCAGAAAACATAATTTCCCAACAATAAAAATATTCTTCACTGTTAAATCACGCATACATATGTATGTTTGTACATTTTCGTAGGTTGTGTTGTGTATTATGTTTAAATTTTCTTTTTTTTTTCTCTATCCCAATTTGTTAACGATGAATTTGCATTCGCGAGTCAACTCAAGACATGTGGGGAATTTATTTTGGGGCCTTGTGCTTGATGGAATTACTTGAAAATTTATTTCTCTAGAAGTGAGAAAAACCATAAATTCAACCAGAGGATATAACAAAAGCTAGGCATAGAAGAAAGATGGTCTTGAACCAGCAATAATATTTCTTCTTTATTTCCAGTTTAAATCGAAACATAGTACATTTACAGATCATATAAATCCATTAGTTGGTTTCAAATTGAATTGAACAAGTAGAAAAATCACTACGTACTCCGTACTTAAGTCCATACCTACACACAAAAACGGACAGACAGACATTTTACATACATGACTCTGAGGTACCTTGAGCCGTGGAGATTTGTCAAAATGATAATTTCGGTCAATCGGATCCTTATTTGCATAGACATCTGAACACCTAGACGAAGCATTTCATTCAAAACATTTATCCAAAGGCGCTCTGTTATTGTTAGAGAATTGTTTTGGTATTTTCCATGTGTAAGAGAGAGACAACATTTTCCCATAGGAAATTTTGGCAACAGTGTACCTGAGTAGAAGCGTATAAATTCGTAAGACGTAGTAGCAATACTCAAATTATGAATGGAACAACGAACAACAATATTCCGACTAGCTACGAAAGCTTGCGAATTCATACGGACGCCTAAATTATATTTTCCTGTGTTGCCGCACTTAACTCAATCGATCGATATCTACTGATGATCCTCTTATTTCACAAATGAACATTTTTATTTTGTGTTGTAAAATATAAATTTGGTACATAATTTAATCTGCAGGTGTTTCTGAATAATCAGTAATAACTATTTCAACGACCACCTTTCAATTACGTCTGAAATTCTTTGATTATTACTCTATAAATCAGAAGTTGCCATGAAAAATAAGAAGCTTGGCAAATATGTTAGTCGTATCAGTCGTACACGAACCATTATGGACCAAAAGAATAATGGTCTTGAGATGTTGGATCGCTCTAAAACAGGCTATGCGTGGTCTAGGTGTTCAGATGTCTATGCTTATTTGAAATTAAATTAAAAATTGAAAATCACAAAAACTCAATAAACGAATTAATTATTGCTATAAAGCTTTTTAGGACATTTCTTGAAATATTTGTAGAATATGAGGGATGTCCTCTCAAAATTTAGAAGGAAGATAATGCTCAGGAATATTATTTATATACGTAGTAATAATATAGTAAACCATATTTAAATTAGAAATTCTTATTTTTGAATAAATTATGTTTTACTTAATCTTGCTATAACCCGGCCGCAAACAGGATTCAGAATATTTTTTTCTAATGAGCAATTTATATAAGATTTAGAATATACTTAGATATTCACAGCTTCTAGAAGAACTACTCTATATATGTCATTGGCTCGTTGACTATTTATTATATTTTATTCCCATTTTTTTGAGGAAATATCCCACAGGCCACCCAAAGTATTGATAAAGTCGTTCAAAAATATTCAAGTTTGTATTTTCATTAGGCTTTTCGCGTGGAATATAGTAGGCTGACGAAAATCTCTCCATAGGATTTGGATGTTTTCAATAAAATTACATAGTCTTGGTGGTTTTATTGCCGTTTTTTCTCTCTTTCTGTCGATCTATTTGGGAAATCCATTTATTTTTATTGGAGTACGCGCCGCCATTGCATTCACATCTTGAAAATAACACATTTGCATCTATATAGGAAATATATATATCTTCACACTTCTTAATGATTAATTCTAAATTTCGATATTTATTATGATACGAGAAACTTTTGAAATACCCTCTTAAGTCTTAATAGAAAAGATACGACTAAAAAAATATCAACAGCAGTATAAATGGATAGCTGGGTTTTTAGGGGAAATCTAATTCTATACAGTGTGTCCAAGATAAAATTGGGACAGCATACGGATACCTAAAACGGAATGGATGATGAGTGAATCGAATGAGGATAAGTTGAGTAATTTAATGCCATTTTATATCATATTGAAAACAAATTAATAGCTCTTTTGGTTTTCGAGATTTTGAAAGAAACTGATTTTTACAGGTAAGTATTAATTCAATAATTTTCTGGATTTCTCTGAAAAGTTAACAAAAAAACATGCGACATTTCGTTCTGGAAAAAACTTTGTTCCATACCCTGAGAGGTGACAAGGCCAAATTGGTTAGAAAACGTATGGAAACGTTGTAATAGAACGTAATTAGTTATCTCGATAAACGTTGCCCTGCTCCAAATTTCATAAGTCTGTTTGTAAATTTGTGAAAAGCTAATGGACATAATATATAAACAAATGAAAAAGAAACGGTATTTTTGGAACTGATGCCTACAACAAACTACAACGGCACAACTTCAAAATTACCAGCACCAATAGAATTAATATTATTTTGTATTTTTCAGTACAACAACGAGTAAAGTCGGTAAAATTTTTTTGTAAGAAATATTGTTTCACATTTTTGAGTGTAACATTAGTCATGGAAATTGTTGAACGTTCACTAATACCAAAGAAGATAGTAAATCGAAAATCGTGACTCTTTTGAAAAAATGTTCAATTTAAATACGGCTACATATAATCTCTTTTATAATTTGGCCGACTCATATTTTCAATTTTCGAGAAAAAATCGCTCTTCAACATAGCGGAGATACGTCCACCACATATTTCAGCCTATAACATTGCTGAAACTCGAAAACTGTAAAATGTTCAATTTATACGTATCTTTAATTCTGCCTTCTCAGATTTTCGATTTTCCAGAAAAATGCCCCCTCCATCATCTTCGGGGGCGGTTTTGGGAGGGAAGGAGATTTCGGATTTGAGTTTTCTAAATATGGGAACATTTCTCAACTCTCCTCGTTTAGATGAAACAAAAATTGTCTAAATCGGAGTACGTTTACTATGCAAAAAGCGCGAACAGCCATTAGAAAAAAGCAAACATACAACCAAACTACTGTATACCTTCTCCTTTTTTTGAAGTCCGTCAAAATTGTTACTTTAATTCCAAAGCCAAAAAAAATGATTTTTGATATTCGTAGAGCAGATTGAAGGATAATGCACATGCTGCCATCTATTGTCAGGTATGTATGTGGCGAAAAAGTTATATAATTTTGAAATATTCTGCTTGCTGATGGCGCTAACATTAATTTATTAAAACATAACGCTTTCTGTTAAAGCTCGATTTTACTACAAATGAAATTTTCGTAATTCCATAAACTCCAGAACCACGTAATTGAGGCTCATGTTCTATTTCGAAGCAAAAACTTATTAAAAATTAGAATAACTTTATCCTAGTCTGCTTGTAGTGCAAGAAACAGGAGCACATAGAACATGTTGATTTTTCCTTTGCTTTTCTTCCATAACTAATTACATTATTTAAGCTGAATTGGTCGAACCCACAACCTGATGAGCTCTATCATGGGATATATGGAAACTAGTACACCCTTAAGAGTACCTACATGTTTGCTACATGATATACCTACCTATGAAACTCAAAAAACTAAATATATCTATTTTTTCGAATGAACACAAACTCTCAAAATGAAGTCTCTAAACAAGAACAAAAACACACAGGCAATAATATCCTTTGAGAGCCGTTGAATTGAGAGAAACACGATCAAATGAAGGAACAATTTTGCCGAATGAAAGCGCATAGTCCTAAAAATAAAGAAATTTTTCAATGATATGTATTCATTTTTGTATGTTACGATATATCCCTTAAGAAAACAACAGAACGTACATATATATATTTTTATTTCTTACAAGCAGTCGTCACCAGGGAAATTCAAAGTAGAAAGGAAAGCGCGGCGGGTGCACAACGTGTATATGTGTCCCCTTTTTCCTTCTCTCTAACCCACAATATCCCTCGTTATCCAGTCCGTAATCCCAGTTGGACGAGCCAGGGGCCCTCGCCGGGAATATTTTTAAGGCAAGGAGCTCCGGATAAATACGAATCAGCATGTACAAATAATGTAGTAGTGCATATATAGTATAGTGGACGCGAGAAAAGTCGTCTTTAAAAACCTCCAGCAGTCACTTGTTTCAAGTGTTTGAATAAATCTTTGGACCTTTCAATTTTACCTGAAGAAGGTAGAGCAGAAGAAGACGAAGAAGAAGAAGGGTGAACATCTCGATCACTGAATATCATCGGTCATCAAACGTATGCAGGAAATGTTTCAAGAGTCGTCACATATTCTATTCCATGTAAATTTGCCATAGAAAAGGGCATATAAAAAGCTTCGCAGATATATATGAAAATATATTTTTAAAAAAATCGGTAAAAGCCTTTACCTATGACTTCCCTCGACAAACCACCCAGCTTCGAGATGGAAACAACCTCGTCGCTTCTACCGTTCTTATATTGAAACTTAATATTTTGGACACCCTGTATATATGATTAACGAAAACCCTTACATTGCGTCGCCGGTAGTCATTCAATATGCATACCAAAATTCGTTGTCCTAGGTCAAGCCGTTATTGGGCTACAACGCCAACAGACTACAGACAGGCAGACAGACAGACAGACAGACAGACCGACGGACTTACCGGAGATACCATGATTTTCGTGATCTAGGAACCCCAAAACTTAAATATCAGCAAAAATCTCGAGGTCGATTTTTTACGTGAATACAATACTTCCTTATTGAGGGAAGTAATAAAGTACTTATCTAGAGAAAAATTAAGAATACAAGAACAATCAATTACAATAAATAAAAATTAATAATAGGCACAAGGTCTTTCGTCATAGAGGACGCAAAGAGACGTTTTTAATGGAGCATCTTGTATATTGTATAGTAAATATTAAAACGCTAGATAAATTTAACAGTTTCCAAAATATTGAATTGAAAAATTAATGTATAAAAATTTCAAACAAATTCGACCTTATCATCAAAATTAATATGATCAGGGTATAAATTATACACTTACAGGTTAAACGCTCAACAGAACATCAATAATGCTTACCTGAAACAAAAAAATACAATTATTAGAATGACTATGGAACAGATGGAGTATCACATTAATTTTCAGAATGTGACATAATTGTGAAATGCAGTTTCTGTATGTTCTTCAACTAGAAGGTAAATTTGCCCCTGTATAAAAATCATGGTTATAGTTCACCAGTAACATTGGAAGGTTTGGTGGTTAGGTTAGAACCTCTCATTGTGGATCTTCGCACATTTAGATTTAGACTAGTTCTCATCCTGTACAAATTAAACTGTGCAAAAAGGTTATAATCTATTTCCAATTTTTTGTTTTATCAGATTTAATTGTCTTGATCTGACGCACTTATATTTTGAATCATTTGGTAAAGTATCATGTAAATCTGGCAATTTCATTCGGGAACCTCTGACAAACATCACCAGAAACAGAAGCAGTACAAGTATGTTTTGATTTGTTAATGGGTTGTCCTATAACCATATCAATTTTTTTTTCCAGCACTCTTTCGAGCAAAATAATTATTTTCTATTTCAAGATAAGTTATAATTATATCTGCAAGTTATGATTTTTTGAAATTGAGAATTAGCATAAAATGGAAAATTTGCAATCATTCTCTATTCAAAAATTAACTGATGTAAGGAACGTCCAAAAATTACAAATAAATCTTAATTCATCTTATGAACTTTTCATGAAAATATTGTAGAAATCGTTCTCATAAAAAGATGCGAATTTATTTAAGAAAAACGCATTTTTCAAAGTCGGACGTATATTTGTCTATTGATTTTTTGGTTAAAAAATATTAATTTTATTGGAACCCATCTATCAAAATATCTATTTCCAACAAACTTTATCGAAATTATTATCTCTAGAATTAATACAAATACTTTGAAAGACGTAATATTCTTCACAAAAAAATAGAACCGACTTCAATTATATAGAAGATAAGATTTATTGTATTTTGTTTATAATAACATAACATTTTTTACTGATTCACTAGTCATCAAATTCCTTTACACTTATTTTCAATGATTTCAAAATGCAGCGGTAATAATCTTACACATTCCTAGAGCTGTAACTAGGAAATTTCTGAATTTTGTCCAATTTAAATGTTGCTCTCCGAATCCCTTTGGAAAAATAAAAGCCATTTGCCATCAAACCCTCCCCCCCGTCCTTGGATGATTCCACCTCTTGAGCCAAGGCTCTCTCCATGTATCTACTCCAAAAAAGGATGATCCAATAATAGAATCAAAAAAAAAATCGCCCTGAACGGTCATATTTTTTGTCACGAAGACTTTCCTGGGTGATTTCATACGGATAAATCAGTTGACAGTTTTGAACACAGACTATTTAGAGAGCAGTGGATATCATGTGTCCATGACATAAGGAATAAACATATTCATTAAGAAAAATCAAAGGTAAATCCATTCCATTTGCCTTTTTTATCAAAATTATATAAGACTTTAAAATGAACCCCTTACAATTTTACTTACATTCTCATTATGGAACAGTTTAAAAGAAATATATCCAAACATACCACATGACATATCAGAATTGATATGTAAAATAAATAGAGCGCGATACCTTCTGCAGCTGACATTTTTATTTCAGTTGATTCATATTGGTAGAGTCGTGTTATGTTTATGAAATTAATGTCATATAACAAAACACCTCACGCCTTTCCTCGCGTTTACAAGATGAGAAGATAAAAAAAGGAAACAACGAATAAAACGTACCAACATTAAAAATATCGTTCTTTGTTAGTCTTGAAAACAGAAAATAATGTCGAATAAACTACTTCATGAGAGATCAACTCAATTTTTCCGTACTTCTTTTTTTTTTGATTGTCCAATAAAATAGAGAATTTGATTGAAATATAGAAGCAGCGAATATAGAGATAAGGCGATGATGGAGATTGACTATATCCTCTTGTATAATTAGAATTTTATGCAAATCTTTAGTGGAAAGTACCCCACCATGCGCTACTTAAAATATAGAACCCTCAATGCTTTTAGTGTCTTAATTTGAGAGCTGCGAATCGATGGATCACTCTGAATAAATGAATATATTCCGATAATAAAAAAAAGAGCAGCGAGCTTCATCGAGCAAATATCGCCTCGAAAATAGTAATTAAAAGTAAAATCTACATTTTATGGAAAAAAAGGGTTTACCCATTGCGATCGATCATAATCAAATGAAAATCCTATGAGTATATCTGCTAAACATTAAAAAAAAACGGTGATATAGATTATTCTTCATTAATTTTGAATATTTGTTGACGATATTTTATAAATTAGTTAAATGAAAATATCATTCATCAACTGAACCTATTAATTATTTTCATGGATGAAGTAGACATTTTGACCTTGAAGTTATTGTGTTCTCATTTGTGGACAAAAAAAAGACGAAGAGATCCCTAATGCAATATTAAATTCAATTAAATTGTCGAGTGAAGTATTAAAAATGCATCCGATACTCTATAAAGTTAGAAAGGAACTCCAAGGAATAGTGAAACGTCACGATTGAGCTCTAGACGACAAGATTTGAAAGCTAGACGGACATAAAATAAGAGGAAATTAAATATTTTTTACAAAAAATTGGACCGACGTTATCAGTTAGTGCACTGACAAGTATAAAATAATATTAATTCTATTGGTGCTGTTGCTTTTGAAGTTGTGCAGTTGCAGGTAGATTGATACCTGACTTTTGCCACCAACTTCACAAGTACCAACACCAATAGAATTAATATTATTTTATACTTGTCAGTGCACTAACTGATAACGTCGGTCCAAGTTTTTGTAAAAAATATTTATTTCACACTTTTGAGTGTAACATTGGTCACGAAAATCGTTTGGAGGGAACGAGATGTCGGATTCCCGTTCTTATGAATATGGGACCATTTCTCTAGCCTCCTCTTTCAAATGAATCAAAAATCATCAAAATCGGATATATAAAAGGCAAGCACAAACCAAAAAAAAAAAAAACACACAGTCGAATTGTATACCTCCTCCATTACAAATTACTTATTACGGACTTGAGTCTAAGTCGCACTTAATAAAACTTAAATTCATACAATCAACACTGTTTTATTTTATCTGAATTTTAGCATCAATGTATTCAACAACCGTTCTGTTGTTCATTTTCCTTCAGCTTTTCTGCAATGTTATCGGCGGATGAGTTTTTTGTCCAGCTTATTTGCAGCTAGCTTCGATGCAAAAGGGCAAGAAAAAGAACACTACTTGGGTGGCAATAGAAAAGGCGTTTCTCTGTTTTGAAGTCATATAAGCCATAAACGTTTTTGACGCTCTCTAGGCGATCAGACAGACACAACAACAAAAAAAAATGTCTCAGTTGGAGACTGTTTCACGTATAGATGAGGGGGATTTTCTTCCGTTTCATTGTTTTATATTTTCGATCGTCTTTGATAACAAATGGAATTTTTGTTACTCAATATGGAACAACACGTTCGGAAAAATTCTAGCAAAGAGAAACTATTGGAAGCAATTGAGCGGTTTCTGGGCATCAACCCAGTTGCAAGTTTCAATTTTCAAAGAGTGCAAATTAGAAGGCAAGTCTGAGCGGTAGTTTTGGTGGCAATTAAGAAGTTAGTGAACACCACTCATATAGGAAGAACAAACATTTCTATGAGATTGTACTGGAAAGCCCTAAGAGATGATGTTATCGAATTCGAGCTGAATTCGAACGCATTATTTTTAAACTTTATTGAACGCAGCTCAGCTTAGGTGCTTTAGAATCATATTTTTTCTGTTATCAATATAAATTATTTTATAATTAAATCATTTATCAATAAATTCTTACTATGATGTATCAGTCTCGTTGAATTCCTATGATATTTCATTTCACTTTTATAAAATCGAATAAATCTTCAGAATGGCTCATAGGCCATAGATATTTTACATCATTGAAAAACTTGTATCTTCTACTTGTTGTTTATGTAAACTACCGTAGATTTTTGCACCAAGATATCGTTGTACTTCCATGAAGGTTTCCATAAGAGCCCAGGTTAAATTCAGATACGTTCAGGCGTATTCATAATCCAATCTTAGTTTGATACTAGCTAGTATCGTATTAAAATAAAAAACAAATCACTATCCTACCATAACACTGACATACGATTCATAAACCTAATTTAATGTTAGACCTCCGCACTTAATTTAGTAGCGTACTTAGTTTCGATTATGAATACGCCTGTATGTTTGCAAAATTTTGGTCGATAAGCTAGTCTTAAATTTTCAATAGATGTTAATTCCATAAGGATCCAAAAGGTTTATCGAGATCATGTATTCTTGGGTTTTATGCTGAGTTGCTGAGCAACCTTGAACTGTTTTGTAAAAGAAAGAGGTTTCGTAGTTTATACACATATCAGGTTTTGTTTGTTAACTAAAGATTCTTCTTCACCATGTGACTTTCAATATACTTTGTCAGCACTGCCAGTCCCCCATCAACTTTTGACTGGCTGCTTTTGGTTATTCACCTGGCTACAAGCCTACTGTACGCTACTTTAATTGATATATGATTTCAATTGAAAAAAAAAGTTTATTATTTTACAATATAGTTACCATGAAAGTTAGCATAAAATTGTCTTGAATAACTTTTGTTGCGCCAAATGACTTCATTTGAAAACAATTATTGTATTCCCGTATATGAGTTAAAATGTAAAGAATCTGTCCCATTTCCGTAAACCAATGAATGCAGAGGCTCTGGTGGCAGTCAATTTGACTTTACCGCTCCCGCAATACAATCCAGGGGCTTCATTTTTTTCAATATTAGGTGTGATTGATTTTAACTTACTGAGATGAATAAACACTTCTCAAAAACTCACTGTATAATAAATTGCAATGAAACTATTATTTATAAACCGATCCATCTATTTGTTAAACGATATTTGTAGGGCGCGGTCAGTCAATTGCTGACAGTTATTTCAAACAACTGACAGTTGTCAAACAATGTTCTAATGTTCCGCTCAACTTCATTCAGCGATTAATTTTTATATTACAGATTGCCATAAATTTATCTCATAAGTTAATTTATTACAAAAGAATGTAACTATGTTGTAAGAAGAAGAAAGTTCACACTAACAAAAATGTTTTTATCCAATGGAAAAAAAAGTACTGTGGGAACTGTAACATATCCTAGCTACTATCTAGCTACATATTGCTATTCGACAATGATGATGTTCTGCGAATACCAGCACGTGGTCCAATTACCGGAAGCTGTGTCAATAACTTTCGGGTTGGAAATTAGACTGTCCCGGGGCACTTTTAAGCTCGATTTAAACCCCTCTCTTTAACGGTGGACCCTGAATGGCCGTTCACCAATTGGCTTCATTATACCAGAACCACATAACGGCACGTCTACTTGTAAATAAAACGAGAGAGAAAGAAAAAAGTGGATAGGTATCTAATGGTTAGGGAGATTCTTATCAAATGGAATAATAGGCCATCCTTTGTGATATGTACTTTTTTTTGTGTCAATTGAAATGACTGTGATAATTTGCTACAAATGGTAGTGGACAATTTAATTATTGTAGTGAATATTACGGAATAAATAAATATTTTTTACATAAAATTTAACCGACTTTATCAGTTGTTGCACTGAAAAATACAAAATAATATTAATTCTATTGGTGCTGGTTCTTTTGGAGTTGGTGCCTACAACAAAAACTACAACGGCACAACTGTATGGAATTGAATGCAGTTTTCATCGATATATTACTAGAGATGAAACTTTAAATATAGGTTCAATTTTTCCGCATCTGTCTGTGTGTCTGTCTGTATGTGTATACACGCATCTCGCAAAAACTACCGTATGGATTTGAATACAGTTTCCACGCGCACAAAGTCGCGGGCAAGATCGTCGAACTTTATGAGCGTGAAATAAAAAATAAGTCCATATTTAAAACCAAAGGTGCTGATGTTTTGACATTACAACTATTGAGAGGTCATAGAATAATTCTCATGGTGCGAGCCACGAGCACCACTCGAACATGTTCAACCTTCTCTTGTCGAATTCATTCAATTCAAATTCATTTATTTTCATATGTCAGTTTTACAATTTATGTGATATATTATTTATTGTATTGTCTTCGTGTCTGATAGGGGGCTTTCTCCCTTGTCAGACTGTCTTGTCGAAGCATTGGTGACGTCAGTGGTTAAAAATGGGCGAACTTGACCAAATTGAGCTCAAAAACGTAGCATACCGTTGTATGTGTATCGTGAAAACATCCATCTCCTTCAAAATATAAAATTTTGTATGTTAGGATTAAAGAACAGACCATTTCCAGCAACGATCTAAATTGGACAGTCAAGGGTTTCTTACCGCCATATTTTGAAATCACTGAATCTATTTATCTGTAAATTCAAAAATTTTCATGAAAACTTGAAGTGATTTCTTTTTGCAAAATCGCCTCTATGAGTTGGTGAAATGAAGAATTCTAAATAAGTTTAATTGGTGCTGGTAATTTTGAAGTTGAGAATGGATTTTTGACGAACAACCAAAAAGAAGGATGTATGAATTTATGTCTTTTTAATGTTCAGGCGTTTTACACAGTTAACTTGCACCCATTTTTATGATCCTTTCTTAGAAATCAGAGTGCTCACAGATAGTCATATTAAACATTTCACAATCTAATTTGGATTTTTTTTCTAAAATTGAAAATAGTAGGTATAGTTCAAGTATTAAGAAAGTACAAGACTGTTATCGACATTTTGAAATTACTGATAATAAAGAAGGTGAACGTTCGACAATTTAATGAAACAAACCAAAATTTGAAATAAATAATTTCTTATACTAAAATAGGCCCAACGTTATTAGTTGTTGTACTGAAAACTTCAAAATAAGGTCTATTCTGTTGGTACTGGTACCTTTGAAGTTGATGCCAAATGTCTTTTGTCTACTCATAACTGCACTATTTAAAAACTACCAGCACCAATAGAATTAAACTTTTTTTGATTTTTTTAGTGCACCAACCAATAAAGTCGGTCCTATTTTTTTTGTAAAATCTATTGTTTGTAAAGACTATTTTTATAAATTTCTAAATTTATAAAGTAAATCGTCGTGTATAATATTAGAAAATAAAATAATAATATGGAAGACGATGTAAGCGTAATCGGAATGCAATTATGATTTTTTACACGAGAATAAAAAATTTCAAAAAAATTATTTCAAGTTGCATTCTTGATCGTTATAATGTCCAGTGATATATTTCAATTAATATTTAATCCTAACTTCGGAAGATTTTCCGCTAGTTACGGGACGACTTTAAATAGGGTCAATTTGATTTTGTTTCTACAAAATACGATCTGTGATCTATGAATGAAGAACATTTTGGATACAAACAACGATAACATCAGTAGTAGTTAAGGTAGACCTCTTCCGCGTCGAGATAATGAAGGCTTCTTGAAAGGCAGAGATCATCCTGTGAAATCTGAGCACCATCCCACTCGGGAGAATCTGGATTGGTTACCTAACGAGGAAAATAAATCAGAATAACACGGTGCCATTAATTATTCTACCAAAGTGGATTAAAATTTCGACTAAACCTTAATTAGAATAATTTTTAGTTAGTCTCCGACTTTCAACTCCGTGAGATATACTAGAAACTGGGGAATGGTAAAAATTACGAATGCTAGCAATTTCCACCAGTAGAACTAGAAAGGACTGGAATTAATGCCTGTAATTTTTAATAAGAGATTACACCAAGAGTTATAAGAAGTTGTTCACTCGTATTTATGTTTCAGTTAGTTTATACGCTAGACACTTGGATACATTGTAACAAGCGGGAAATGTGGACCATACGACAAGACTTAGGAGTTTTGTTTGCCAACTCGACAGAGAGAGTAGAGGTATCATGGATCTACAAATATGATAGCACCCATCTAACTATGCCGCTTCTCCTTCCCATATTACTCAGAACAAGATAAGAACTTTTAATTAATTAGTTGGGCAAACAAATCTTATAAATAAGTAGGGTAAGAGTAAATGCAATGAAAAGTTTAAAACATGAATAGCTTCAACAAATCAAGGACAAAAATGACCACAAAACACTTTCATTATTCTCATCCGACAGTTGTATCGCCAAAGTTGGCATCGTCTGTGGTTTACCTGGCTGTTTTCAATTGAAAAAATAAAGTTGATGGTCGTAACTTAGTTTTGGGCTACACTGTATGCATGAATTAACTAACAAAAAAACAGAATTAGAACTTTAAATCGACAAGTCCGAGCGTTTTTCCAAAAAACAAACCACTGAATTTTAAATGAATTTAGACATTACGTTTGGGACTCATTGTACCTATGTAAATCCTATTTAACAAGGTGATGTTCAATTCTCCTGATATTCAATGTCATGTTACTTTTATCATAAAGAATTGATGGGATTCGATCCGAGGTATCTCCAGAAATAGCCAAGCTTTCATTGTAAACAAGGATTTATTTTGCAAAATTACAAAACAGTTTCTTCGAATCAAAAAGGTACACCTTTTTTTGTTCTTTTGATATTACTAGATTTGACAATCAAAATTCATTTCAATTTCGTTCTCGATTAACAATAATATTTAAACAAATCGCAGATGTAATTTTGAGCACTCTTCCTCGTCGCCTTTCTGACTTTTGTGTATTCTCTATTTTGAGGTTATGTATTACTAGGAAATCTTTAATAGTCGGATTTGCTGCCAACTCTGTTTACATTTTTATTCTTAGTGATTTCATTTCTACCAACTGAATTTAAATTCAAATCTCGACAAGTTTATTATTTTTAAACAATTCTTTGATTTTTCTCAACAAGAATCAACTCATAAAAATGTCGAATTTTCATCATCTAAAGTTACAATCAAATGTCTCATTTTTGTTATTAACACAAAAGACGACAAATACCAAAAATAAGCGGGGGAGGGCGAAGCAGAAAATATAATTTCATTTAATAAAATGATAATCGAGAAAAATATATATTAAGTACAACAAAGGAAATTCCCCTTTCTAACAAACTGTTATCTTTGTTCATTACTTCCTAATGATAACATCACCCTAGTAGATATGTGATTTTGGATTAACATTCGTTGTGTGAGTGCTTCCCAAGTTAAATCTCATAAAATCATTTAGGGAACTAAGTAGAACGCAAGGATGGTCATGTGGACAGTTATTAGCTGGATAGATACGTGACTGTTATTATGACTTAGATAGATTATTTTCATAATGGAAAGTATCACTATATAAATATTTTTGACAAAAAATTGAACCGACGTTATTAGTTGGTGCACTGAAAAATACAAAACAATATTAATTCTACTGGTGCTGGTACTTGTGAAGTTGTGCAGTAGTAGTTAGATAAACTATTATTATTATTTAAAAAAAAACTCACTTATAAGCCAAGAGCCAGCAGCGTATTTCAAGTAGTCATGTCAAAATTAGGGACAAATCATATTGTATACATCGTGGTCAATATTAAAACTCAATTCAATTTATCAAAACTTACATTCGGTGATATCAAAAATGAATGCCAATAGTTATGCTTCAGCGATTATGTGATCATGGTTTTCCATGAATACAAACCCTACATAGAGAAATATCTGGATCTAGCGATATATAGGAGACTCCTAAGATGAATAAGGCTTTTTCTCTATTATTGTTTAAAATACCCTGAATTTAACCTCAAAGAAAAATGGAGGTAAGGCTGAAAGAATGGACTTTCCGAAAAGAATAAATCTTGGGAGAGAATCAAGTGCTTCGTCGAGTTCGTTGTATGCAACATCGAGAACATTGAGAACAATAATTATAATTTTGCTAATATTAGCTTGAATTTAAACTCATTTGTTATTTTAATGTGCTATTTACAACCCGGTCAACAGACGGTTGCCAGAATCTAATTTTATTATTTACTAGTTACTAGATGTATCCGATTTCGCAGCTGGCGCTTGGTCTATTTATTATACATGCACAGCTCTACAACCATTCAAGTTTATGTTTTTTTTTATGATGACAGGAGTGCTAACTAGGTAAATTGATAGTTTTTTCGAAATTGTGGAAGTATTGATAAATCTAATTGATATGAGAGATGATATATATATAATAGTAACGGACAACGCTAACGAGATCTTACAGATGAGAACACATTTACTGATTTATCAACTATTTTCATAATTTCAACTCACATAATATGTATATCATAGTCAAATCCCAAATGTCGACAAAATAGTGTATAATATGTACCAAAATGTAAATTTGCTCATAAATCCGTTTTAGCTAGCGAAGCGAAATTGAACAACATACGTCCGATTATTATTACACCAACGTAATGTGATTAAAATCGTAATAGAAATAAGCGAAATTTATATATACCCACAACACACACTCCTGGTACCTCATAATTACTGTTAATTAGTCAATAAATGGTATCGCATGATTGAAGAATTGATAAGTATCTGGAATAACGATATTGAACGTATTTATTACTGAAGATAATGTTACAGTATTTTGGACAGATGGCAGAACCCTAGATGATCGAGTAACAGGATGAAATGCTTTGAAAATATTTTTTTAGAAAAAAAATGGGACCGACGTTATTAGTTGGTGCACTGAAAAATACGAAATAATATTAATTCTATTAGTGCTGGTACTTTTGAAGTTGTGCAGTTGAAGTTAGATTGATAACTTTTGGCACCAACTTCACAAGTACCAGCACCAATAGAATAGAATAGAACTAATAACGTCGGTCCATTTTTTTTGTACAAAATATTTATTTCACACTTTCGAGTGTAACATTAGTCACGAAAACCGTTGAACGTCAACGAATACCAAAGAAGATAGTACTTATCCTATTAGCCACGTTTATTCTTTGCTTGTACTTGTGCTTGTTAATTGTAGAAAATTAAACGATACAGGTTATTCGATCTGGTATGATTTTTCTTTAAAAATATGTCATGTCGAATCGATTTAAAGGCAGATTTTTTGTAGATTTAGGGCTTCCAAGATAGCCTGAACTTAACTTAAAAACTTAAAAAGTTTGGTATTTATAACAAACAACGCTGGATTAATTTTAAGATAATCTATCAGGGAGATAAACGATGTGCTGTATACAATTTGGAAGCTTTTTGCACATTCAAGGATCACTGACCAGACTATAATGTCCAAGATTATTATAATATTTCTTAATCAGTGTCAAATATATTATGGCTTTTTAGCCCATTTACTTGATGGGCAGATGCTCCCATTTACTTGATGGGCAGATGCTCCCACTTGCCTCAGAGATGGGTACGTTCCAGCTAGAAGAGAGCTAGCAAAGTAAATGGATATCGTATTTCTCAAGGAATTAGAAAGATTTCCCGGTTCATGCTGTTGTTGTCGTAGAAGGATGTAAAATATTAGTAAGTAGGCGAACATTGGAACTGTGAATGGTCCAAAGCTGTTGCATACCTAATAAACATCAAATTTTATGTTCTTTATGTTAATCGCTTCATAGTGTACCACTATAATGCCCACCATATTCTCTAGTAGTAACGAAACGTACAAACAGTCATAAAAGTATAGAGTCGTGTGTAAATAGAAATGGTGCAGTGGAAGCTTTACGCCAAGCGGATGTTGCCTTTTACTACCGGAAATGTTTTAATTTTTTTTTGTCATCCCGATTTTAAATACAAGCGTCTTACAGATCAGCCGTGAGATGAGGAACAACTAGGCTAAGGAAAGTAATAATTTAAAATTTAATACAATCAAGATTAAGAATCATTATCAATTACATACCTAGTTAGTGGATAATATATCACACAAAGTAATTACTATACAGTACAGAATACAAACAAAGGTCGATCGTCGAAGAGCATTAAAGTTAGTATCAAATTACCACCGAAATGTATCATTCAATTTTGATTCTTCGAAGAAAATTCAACCAAGTCATCTAAGTTGAGATGATATAATGTTATCAGTCTCACCATTGTAAATGTGAACCGTTTGGAGTTTGAAAGAAACGAATGTCAAGATGTGAGAACGTCCACCCATAATAAAAGATTCAATAAGAGAAAGAACAATCAAATAAGTTATTGCTGTTATCGAAGTTCCCCATAGCTCCTACCGCATCTCTGTAAATAAAAAAATAGACAACTGTAAGTTGTTCTTGGTGAATTTATAAGTTATTATCTTAAATCCTGATTTTATTACATGTTTTCTGTCATACTTTTGTTGATACGCTATATAATACTTATTTCGAAACATTCTTTCAGAAAATGTTGAATAAAAATGATCTCAAGTAAATATAAATATTATTTTTCAATTGATCTAGTCTCTCATCCGATAAATTGGTCCTAGTTTTTAAAAGGCAATTTATCCATACAATGTTCAAATTTTAATGTTGATGAGTCATCTGCAGTTGAAGAATAATACTATGTGTACGATAATTCAAATGCACCTGAGCGTACATAAGTTCTAACCTTATAATCTTGTATTAGCATTCCTTTCTTAGTTGCAAATTCCTTGGGAGCGCAAGGCTAATCTAATTCGGAAAATAATTAGGCAAAATAAGGAGAACTATAAATTTCAATTTGCCCGCAAGTAAAATGCAGCAGCCAAGTAGAGAATTTAAATTCTGGCCACGATGGTAAATCGTGGTTTATGTCTCGTTTCCCTTACATAAATTTTGATAGTTCTCATTCTAGATGCAAAAAGTGTTTTATGAATGACGCAGTATTTATGAGCAATATTTTAAGTCTAATTTTTCGGCCAAAAACACTAAAAAGATTAATATAGAAAAAATATTTTTACCAAAAAAAAGGTATTTTTAAGACTATTGGGTAATATTTTTATAGCTCTAACCAATTCAAAAATAGCTGATAATGGAATTCAACAGATTTGTTTCTGATATCGAATTCCGACCTTATTAAAAAATCAAAATGCAAAATTGAGAATTTCATGGAATATCTACATTAATAAAAAAACAATTAACAACAACAAATTAAACCTAATATAAAAATAATAAAGTACTTGAAATTGACGCCAGAAGTCTATCTAAATGATTTTCGTCTCTTGCGCAACTCCAAAATCTATTATTTGTAACAGTGTATAGTATGCAATTTTTTTTTTATCTGCAATACACGCTTAGATTTTTTTTATTTAATTTTTTAAAACGGAGGACATATACAATTCTTCAGTATGTTTGCTTTTTTATTTTAGGCGTGTTCTGCAACAAACAATACCGATTTTGATTGTTATTTTTTCATTGGAAAGAAAAATGGTCCCATATTTTTTATCACGATCCAATACCCTTCCCGCGAGAGAAGATGAAGGGGGAAATTTCTTCTCTAAAAAAAATATTGATCTAATAGAATTAGAGAAAATATAAAAAAATAACAGGTTTCGGAGTGTACAGCACTAAGAATGTACAATATTTCTATTTTGAAATCACTGAATAAAAAAGACTGATGAAACACTCAAAAACGTTGAAAATTTTTTTTACAAAAATAAGTCCAACTTCATTCGTTGATGCAATGAAAAATTCAAAATAATGTCAACTGCACCACTTCAAAATATTTTCTGTGAAAAATATTTATGTCAAAGAATAATTACCGATGTACTACCTACTTGCATAAATTCCGAAAATTGCATTTTATTTATTAGCATTTCCTTAGAAATATGGTTTGATATGAATTTGTATCCAGCATCCCCTGTACATGGAGTTTCTATCAGCCTGTTCAGTTAAAACAAAATGGGGTGGGTACATACCACAACACAACTTGTACTAAGTTTCTCTTGATTATTAGGGTGCAGGATAAATTAGATTTTGTCTCCCCAAAGTTCACGTCTTAGGTAATTAGGCTCAACAAATATTTAATTTTCTTCGGATACTGTGTTTGATTTCCTTCTATCTTTCTCTACGACGAACAGATAACAGCATCTACGTTTTTACCAAGTTAACGATTTGTTAGGGACTTTTTTTGGCCAGTAGTTACAATTTCTCTGTTCGAGTTCGATTCATTCCCGAACATAAAATCGATAAAAAATTACAACTGTACGAATAAAAATTATATAATCATGAAGATAGTATTGAAAACTCCTAAGCAGCCAGAGTCTAATAATTTCAAGGTTAGGTTAAGTAGGAATATGAAGGTTTCCTCAATTCATTTTTGAACATTCGACTTTTGTTTGCGGAGTGAAACTTAGTAAGTATCAGCATAATTACTGGAAGCCATAGTTATGTCGTCTTCTTATTTTTGAAACATAAGTCGGATAGCAAATACCAAGACTGAGAAACTTCTGAAAATGAGACTTTTTTTTACTGTTCAAGAACACCATCTCCAAAGGTTCAGTAGCCTATAGACTATAGAGTAGAGCATAGATTAGACGAGCTCCTAGTATCATCAATTCCAGTTATTCGCCAACATCAACGTAATTGGCTTTGGAAAGAGTGACATTTTGACACATGTGTTCGCGCCATTCCTTCCCAGGATCCTGCAGATTATTCAGAACCGTCTCTACATAAATCACTTCTGCATGGTGTGGGAATTATTTGAAAGATAACTTATTTTTTTGTATTTGCCAAATTTAAGCAGTTATTTTTTTCATTAAGGAATTTCAAGAACATTTATTTAACTAAAAAGCTTATGTGGATCAGAATCTGCCTATTCATTTATAAAGCGATTTTGTGGAAGGCCAAATAATACGTAAATTACCTGCTTCAAATTCAAATATTTCTGCTTCAAAAAGATACACGTGATAATTCAATATCATGTAATTTCATATGATGTAAGTAAAGATAAGCGAAGATGTGTTTCCATATTTACATAGTACTCTTCGAATGAGTTTTTATATCTAAATGAATGAATGAACTGAACTCCAATATAGGATACATTTTCGTAATGCTCAACACCAAATTCTATTTAATTGATGTCAAGTCAAGAAATTGAGCAAAAGCCTGCAAAATGTCTGTAAGCTGTTATTCGTGATGACGAGAAAAAAAAAACTGTCTTGTCATTTTCCCAGGTCTGACAGATACGATAGGAAAAAATCACGTACATTATTAATCCGTGAAAAAATGAGTCCCATTTTCTTGAGAATCACCTCTTATTCTTGACGGATATAAAAAGTAATTTCTCATAGAAACAATGCCCCTTTGCGCTGGTGCTTTTCTCAGTGGCGAAAAATTTACTAGTTGACTGGTTGGAAGAAATGGTCATGCCATTCAAGTCATCCAGGTATAAATAATTCACAACGAGAGATATAAAGGATAATCCAACAAATATATAAATCACACGATAAAATAAATGCCTCCAGTATCATCACAGCTTTAGACTGCGTCCAGGAGATATCTACAGCTATTACGCCAACTTCTATTGGATTGTTTTTTTGTGGCAGTTCAGGCTTTAGAAAGTTAGAGGTAGCAAAATAATTCAATAGAAACATGTAATATTTTTTAATCAAATTGAAATAATCTAAATCACAACCTTTATCTTATTTATTTTAATCTAATTATAATTAAATTAGGTGCTATGGTCATTATCATATCAAAATAATATGTCTTTTATCTCCTTTAAATTCCTTCACCTCTGCCCTTTCCACATTTTATTGAGAGAATATTTTGATAACGTAGAACTAGATAAATGCTTCAATTTCCTGCCATCCCTGAACGAGATTTCATTCATTTATAACAGGATTTGGTTCTGCGTTTGATCCCAAGGATCAGTTTATCCCAAATTATACGCCTTGATTTTGTGATGTGTAACAATTGAATGATTTTGACTGCTTGAAACTCGATAAAATAGATTTGGAAAAATGTTTTGATAGTAGGAGGCTGTGAGATTATGCCAATATATTCCGACCTATTGCTGCCTTTTTTTAGATGATGCAATGAAAAATACTAAGATATGATTTCCACTGGTGCTGTAAATTTTGAAATTGTGCATCATTAGTCATTAAAATCGTTCAATGTTCACTTCTTATATTCACAGATTTCAAAACATCGCGGAATTACACATATTTCAGGCTTTACCACTGGACACTTCGCCGAAAATGATATATCGACCACTACGCCCATAAACTTCGCACTGAGAACAGTTTCCAAAGCTACTTCACCCAATGTAATTAAAAGTCCACAAAGCCAAAATGGACACTTCGCCATAACTCGTTGGTGGACACTTCGCCAAAAATGTTCACTTCGCCCAAACTAACTGAAAGTCCACAAAGCCCAAAATGGACACTTCGCAAAAAATATTTATTCATTTTGATCGAACTGTAAGTAAATGAGCTATAAGAGTTCGGGACCAAAATCGACAATTTTACATGTAATTTCCCATAAGGAATTCTAAGGTCAAAAATAGCAAAAATTGGCTCTTTTTTCTCTAGATTCTAGGGAAAAATGCTTCGGCCCCATGTGTTTGGGATAGGAAAGTAGCAGATCTAGGGAAACCAGGAGTCTGCAGGGGGAATGCGGTAAGGGATTCTATCTGGAGAATACATAATGGGGGGATCCACTTCCCTCTCTCTGGGCAGCCACGCCGGGAATTTAGTAATAAATTAATATTATAACTGTTTAAATTTTATTAGAAAATTAGACCAGCATAAAATAGTACTGTAATTCAACTTCACTTTAATTATGAAAAAGTCACCGAGAAATTAATATAGAAATTTATTCAATAAATATAAATGATTAATATATTATTATATAAAATAAGAAGAGTTCACTTTATTTTTAAACAAAATACCTACTAAACATAAAAAAATTCAAGGTAGTGGAATTTTGAGTTCATTATATTACTGTTTTTTTTTTAAATAACATTTAGTAAGTAATGTATGGGCTGCAAATAATCAATATATAAATTTATAAATCTTCAATTCAAATATGGTAATCCCTCCAAAACAACTTCATTTCTATATATAGTTTCTCAGATATAAAATAAAATAGCAAATACTTTAAACGGCCTTATCTCTGTTGCCAAACGAAAATTTAACATTCAAAAAAATACAGATTGACGTATTTTTCAAAGTGGTCAAAGCGAGTCTATAAGGGTTCCTCTCATTATCTTTCACGGAACCCTGATCAAGAGGTGTCTGAGCAGAATTTATCCACATTTCTTCTGACTTAGAAAAACCCTTTTAAAAAGTAGGGTGCCAAGGGTCGCTTTGAAAACTAAAATTTTCCATGCATTTCCTCCTGTCACTCGATCGGTCAGGGTTTTTTTGCAGTCAACATAAGCTAATGTGGCAATATCACAATATTCGTCCCTCAACACACAGATAATATTCTTCTATTTATAAAACTTTTGAAAATTATTTGAAAATATTTGTTAGTTAAAAACATGCCATAATAATATGTAGGTAGCTACTTCAAAATTAAATTATTCGATATTTCCTACCAAGCTTCTGCATTTTCCATCATTACGCAATATCGTCGAGAGTAAATTTTTGATGGTGGACAAACTTGGTAGTGAGGGGTATTTTACGTTTAATAAAACTCCCCAAGTCAAGGCAAAACTCTCTCCATACTTCGTCCCACTAAACCGACTCTAAATGCGAATTTCATCTCTCTCCGACCGCCAAGTCCAAATTGCATTTAGCATAATTTAACCACTTTTACATCACGACTCCTCTACTTCAGCTATAATGAAAACCAAGAGAGAGAATGATACTTTGGAAAAAGTTTTGCCTCTGCTATACACTACGGTGCTTGCCTTATGACTTTCTTTTGCCTTATTGCCTCATGACAAACCCCGTTATCGTTTTTCCGTTGTCTCTTTACAACGAGCTAGCAAGATCTTTTCTCGGTTAGTTACGTTTTACTTGGAGAAACTTTCCATGGCTGAATTGATTGTTTAAATTTACAATACTTTTTCCGAGCTTTTTCTTCGCTAATGGAGTTCCAACACACTAAAAGCAGCAAATTGTGACAGAAGCGATAATAAAAATCTTTGATAAAATAAAAACACCGACGTGAGAAAAATCCTCCATAAAATAACTGACGGTTTGGTATAAGCTAAAAATAAAGTAATATGAACTGGTACAATATTTTTGGAATTTTTATATCTTCATATAGTTATATCATACCCGCGAGTTTATGCCCTCGATACCCTACAAATGTGAACATATATCCTTCCTTTTCCCACACATGAACATATCCGCTATTCAAAGAGAAACACACATAGGCCAAGAATAGCGTACATAAATATTTTTTACAAAAAATTGTACCGACGTTATTAGTTGGTGCACTGAAAAGTATAAAATAATATTAATTCTATTGGTGCTGTTACTTTTGAAGTTGTGCATTTGCAGTTAGATTGATAGCACCAATATAATTAATATTATTTTATATTTTTCAATGCACCAGCTAATAACGTCGGTCCAATTGTCTGTAAAAAATATTTATTTCAAACTTTTGAGTGTAACATTGGTCACGAAAATCGTTGAACGTTCACCAATACCAATGAAGATTGTAATATTATATTACCCACGTATATTTTTTGCTTGTAGTTGTTATTGAGATCTCAAAATATCGCTGCAGAAATACGCTTGAGTACTTTAGATGTTATCATTTTAACACCGATTTTACTCGAAAACCGTAACTCGAAGGAGAACATTTTCATTATAAATGTTTCATGTAGTACCCACAGATTTTCAAAGATTTTCGAAAGAAATCGCCCTGTCCACATGGCAAAAATACATATATTTGAGAATTTAACATGCCTCTATCTCGAAAATCGTAACTCTTTTGAAAAAATGTTCAATTTAAACGTGTCCGGATATTGTCCTATCTTTATTTAATTATACCATCTCAGATTTTTGATTTTCGAGAAAATTTGCCCTCTCCACCCCCTTCTGGGGTGGTTTTCGATGGGAAGGAAATTTCAGATTTGCGTTTTTACGAATATGAGACCATTTCTCAAGCCATCTCTTTCAAATGAATCAAAAATCATCCAAATCGGAGTACGTTTACTATATAAAACGAGCGAACAAACAAAAAAAAGCACACAGTCGAATTGTATACCTCCTCCGTTCGGGCTTCGTCGGTCAAAAATATAATTTTGCCTGGAAATATTTAAGCTTCAATAACATACATACAACACAGCCACGATACTATTTTATTAAGGTACATACATTACTTCTAACTATAACAAAATAAATTGCTAGGGAAAAACTAATTTATTTTTAGATGGCATCAACGCTTTAAAATACTTCACGACCCTTAGTAGTAACTACAAGATATCTAATCTGTAAAGATCCGTTGCTTTAATTAAATTAGGGCGAGAAGTGTTTGTTAATTATATTTGATAAAATATATATTATTACGCAAATTTATACTGTATAAATATAAATATATATAATTTATTTTCAGCAATAATCCTTTGTGTAGGATCAAAACCCATTTTCCTGGTTATTTATGTTAAAATATATATATACTATATATAAACGTTCCTTCTCCCAGCACATCCCTTGTAGTCATAAAAGTGCAGTTTATTTCAGAATTTGGCTATGGGATTATTATCATATTTTCGAGAATTAATGGTTTAGTCCCTTATTTTTTTTACCATGGCTTTTCCACTACTAAATTTATGACGGTGGTACAGAGTATGAGACATAATATGCGCTGCCAGACTTTCAAGCAATTGATTTTAATAATAAATTTCCATTTAACGGACCTAGCACATTTTTCCATTATAGAGAATCTATTGAAGGATATAGGGCGATTCTTTTAACATAATATGAAGATTATGAAGACTAATTGAAATTATGTTAAACAGAAACATTCCGGGAAAAAGTATGTTCATAATAAGAGAGCGTGATCAAAAAATTATGTATAATCTATATTAATAAATCTGATATGAATAAATTAATTATTGTTCTTGGGGATGCAGTCATGTATTGAATAAAATTCTTTGATTAAAGCCGAGCTTTCGAGAATGTTTATTCTCTTCTTCAGGGCAAACTACAAATTGTTACAAAATGATTTCAACAACAACTTATTAGTATTATAAAAATACTTATAATCGTGAATTTAGAATAAATTAGCTAAAAACAGGTAAGATTTTAATTTAATTGTGCTCCTTGTTCAAATAGCTACAAACATAGAAAGATCATTCAGTAATATTCATTTTTATCAACCAAATCTAGATAGGTACTTTCTAACTTTTTCTATTATGTTACGATGACAAATATAAATAATGTCATTTGTAATTGATGGCTACGAAATTTTTCTGTTTTTAGCTAATTTATTCAAAATTCACGACAGTAAGTATTTTTATAATACTATTAAGTTATTGTTGAAATAATTTTGTAACGATTTGTAGTTTGCCCTGAAGAAGAGAATAAAGATTCTCGAAAGCTCGGCTTTAATTAAAGAATTTTATTCAATACATGACTGCATCCCCAAGTACATCTTTTTATTTAATATAAAACCAGTATATATTTATATTTATCCTTATTACACTTCTGGATTTAAAACAAATCTAAACAGTTTGTTTTCACAGTCCAAAATTGAAAGAAACTGTTCTTTGTCTAATTAAGAAATGGCATAATACAGAAACAGCTTAGGTGGTATAATTTCAAAAGACTTTCATTCATACCATCATCATATTCTTTAATCTTTGCCGTTAGGAGAGTTCCACAAAGGGTTTTAATTTCTTGAAAGTATTCGCCTAAAGAGATTTCATTTTAATAATAGTGTTTGTTCAGATTAACTCGTTTCTCATTTTTGGAATTGTTTTGTATAAAAGCATCAAGCTTTGATTCAACAAACTTCTTCTCAATTACCAGAGACGACTATAGGTACTGTATATATCGATGTTGAAAAGATGAAAAAGCCGAGAATTAATAGTCAAAGAATTTTTTGTCAGGCAAATCCAGAATATATACCTTTAAAGGATGTTTCACTTTATTAAATTACTATCTTCTGGCAGCGACATAGTCGCCGAGAATACAATGGGAGTCCCATAGAAATACTCGGTCCTAATTTCATGCAAGACAATAGACAAACAGACAAAATTTTAGCGTTTC
Organism: Crioceris asparagi; assembly: GCA_958507055.1. Lineage (NCBI taxonomy): Eukaryota > Metazoa > Arthropoda > Insecta > Coleoptera > Chrysomelidae > Crioceris > Crioceris asparagi. The sequence goes on along the minus strand of OY293833.1, from coordinate 3,399,222 downwards.
TAGATATGGTTGGGGTCAGAAGAGTTAGCCGATGAATTATTAAAGCAAATAGGATAATACACATGGCTAAATACCAGTTACAGACTCAATGCATCTAATGAGAAAGCTGTATAAAAAACATATACATCGTGTTGTCAAGTGGATTATTATTTACTTTATTATTATTTCTATTTTGAATTTTATTGTAAATAATTTTCTCGAATTAGACGAAGGAATTCATCGACTTACTTCAGGAGGACATCACGCATCAGCACTCGTCGCCTCAACTATATATATATATATAGAAAACACAGTCAACAACAACTGTTGAATTATTTTATCGAAGGGCTCGACCAGATAGAATGTAAATGACTTCGCTATCCATATGTTACAATTTCCACACATATATATTCAGACTAATATGGTGAATTTTATTTTCGATGTGACTGACGTTCCCTTCCAATGTCAGAATAATTTCACGTCAAAACGTATTGGCGGAAATATTATCTAATAAAAAAATAAGAGAATATCTGTTTTAAATGAATTTGTGAAAAATAACTCAGACACCACAATAATTGAAGAGAATATTATTTCAAGAGCATATTTAGAACAAGAATATGCAAATGATTCAAACGATGTGAAATTGAGAACTGCAGAAAACTATCAGAAAATTCCAAATATTATCAAAGTTAACGAGAACTCCAGAAATATTTGGATGGACACGAAAGATTCTCCATATTTCTCATGATCACGACATTAGTTTAGATGTTTGGATTTCTTTCAATAGCAGTCAAAAAATGTTTTCTGCTTCGGAAAGTGGAAAGTGTTTTAAATATAAGTGAAAACTTCAACTTCCATTTCATATTGGGAATTAAATCACTTGATTAAATTGTATCAAAACATCACCAATGATGACTCGACAGAGTAGAAAAAAGCATAAGGAAATGAAAATAATATCAAGAAGAGTATGAAAATCCTAATGGAGAGATTGCTGAACTATATTTTTTTCCAGAGCTATTTCTATGAACTGACAGAACCACCTCGATCAGAAACTATTTTATGTTTGAAATGTGTGATTCATATTATAGTTATTTCTTTCGTCCAAGTTTATTGTGAGTTTCTATCAGCGAAATTGATATCAGTGACAGCAAATTTTTTATCGCGCCTCTATATTTCTTATCGGTTTTTCCATTCGCTCTATCTTATCCTGACCTGTGGGCTTTTATATATTTCTGTTTTGGTTGGTCGAAGTAAATCACTCTCTGCTGGCCAACGCGGACATTTATCGTTCGGCTTTTGTCTTTTCGCATCATGGCATGCCAGGAATTAATTCAGAAGAAATAGTGACTCCAGCTGTGGTGCTGCTTGCTCTCTATGGGAACGATTGATTTTTTTTTTATTGTGGCCCCAAAAGAGCCTCGTTGCGGTCCTGGCCTAATGATCCTTGAAATAGGTTCAGCTTTTTCAGGCGTTATATGAGGGCACCATGCATTTTATACTATTTAATCTCGACAGATTTATGAACTGTTGATGGTAATTTTATTTGATTTCCGCTTGCCCGGTTACAGAATTATTATTATTTACCTCGCCGTAAACTCAATTCACACAGCAGCTTTTCCATTTAAAACCAACAAATATGTATCCATATTTTCATTCAGATAACGGCTTTTTATCTACTACTTGACTACATAAAGTTTGAATAAACAATAAACATACAACATAAGAATCTATAGAACATATATATTTTTTTTGTATTAAAATAATAGATAAAATGTAATAATATTTTTGATTTTAGTATCCCGACTATATCCAGAGCCTCCATTGAAAGATCATTTTTCCATAAAATGAAAGCATGATCTTTTTTTGAAGATTCCCAGATAGAATGTTTATTTCTGTTATCAGGAAACAACACCTTTTCACAATAGCACAAAATACCTACTTCGAATTTCGTACATGATCTTGATGTTTGTATTGTATAATAAATGATTCTCCCCCTGTACAGAGATGCTGGAACTGACTATAAAGTCCACTATATAATAGAGAATGTGCATAATAAGATTAAGAGGAACACAGCTTAGTGTAGTATTCCGTTAACAATGAACGATGTCCGTCTAGCCTTAACAAGAGAGGAAAATCTGGTATAGAAGACTTACTAAACCAAAATGCTTAGGTCGATGAGTGAGGGTTCTATTCACTAAAACAAATAGATAAGTAAAGAAATAGTAGAATAAACTTTACACACAAAACTTCCTGAATAATTGATTTATGTTCAGGAACAAACTAAGACAGAAAACAACAAAAAGAACCAGAATTAATTTAAGTTTAATTTAAAATAATTCCAGTAATTCCAGTAATAAATTTTATTGACGTATCTACCGATTGTTTGACGAAAGAAATTCTGCAAAGAAGTTGTCTGATTTTGTTTTGTACTATGATATCAAGTAGGTCAATTTTGTTGATATCAGGTCAAGTCAACTTCATTTTGGTGGAAATGTATTAGACGTTATGGTATGCCTGCGAAAACGGAGAGAGCTTGAACTCTCTAATTTAATTAATGAAAAAATCATTAATCTACTTCAGGGGCAATTCTATTCATGAAATGGGTCAGGAAAGGTCTCTTAAACGAATATTTTCTGGCAAAATAAACCAAACAATTAATTGCCCAGTTTTAAATAAAGAGTAATTTAGGAATGCCGAGGGGATACTTTCCATGCAAATTTCAGCCTCTCATGGAAATGGCATAATCATGTAATATACGGTAGGAAAATTATACGCAAAATCCTACGAGAAAGCTTAAGAAATACTTCAACTATACAATTTATAAATAAAATTTTCCTAAACATAATACAAACCACATTACAGCCAAACGCTACTTGAATTTACTATAAGCATAAGTATTGTACATTTTCCTGGTCTTACATTCTTTCGTATTATTTAAGAAAGACTCTTTACGTTTTGGGCGCAAAATATTCCATATACCCAAACACTTACTTCGTGCGTGAAATTTCCATGATACAGTTTTTCCATTTTCTGAAATAGCATGTTCTCTGCATTTTGTCAAGGTAAATGACTATAGCGGAAATAGAATAAATATTTTTTTACAAAAAATTGGACCGACGTTATTAGCTATTGCACTGAAAAATATAAAATAATATTAATACTATTGGTGCTGTTACTTTGGAAGTTGTGCAGTTGTAGTTATATTGACAACTTTTGGCACCAACTTCACAAGTACCAGCACCAATAGAATTAATATTATTTTATATTTTTCCGTGCACTAACTAATAACAATAGTCACGAAAATCGTTGAACGTTCACTTACACCAATGAAGATAGTACTTATCCTATTATCCACGTATATTGTTTGCTTGTAGTGTTGTTATTATTGGGATGTCTTTGGCGGTTTTCGTAGGGAAGGAGATCTCGGATCTGCGTTTTTATGAATATGGGACCATTTCTCAAGCCTCCTCTTTCAAATGAATCAAAAATCATCAAAATTGGAGCTGGTTTACTATATAAAACGCGCGCACAAACAACAAAAAAAACTATGAGATACTGAGAATATTTAAGAGTATTCTTTGGTTTACTTATTATATTTTTGTCTGTCCAATAATAAATCTGTAACCTTTTCAAAATATGTAAGTGTTTTGTCACGGACTAATTAACAACTAGAAAAAGAGATCCGATATTGTCACCTCTGACGTTGAGCCATCTCAGGCTTAATTCCTAAGGTTGCCTTTTAGGGCCGGCGTGAAGATGTAACTATAATGAAACAGATGTTGAATCACATTTCTTTCTGAAAAAATATCACCGATAATGTTGTATCTAACGATAAATAAAATCATGCTGAAAATTAAGAGCGAAAATGAAGGTATTCTTATACCAAACCAAGAAAAATAATCACAAGTTTATTTATTATTGGTAATATTCATTATTTGTATTTTGTTGCTGGTTATTCAATATTATTATATTAATTCTATTGATGCTGGTACTTTTGAAGTTGGTGCAAAAAGTTATCAATCTAACTAGAACTGCACAACTTCAAAAGTAACAGCACCAATAGAATTAATATTATTTTGTATTGCACCAACTAATAACGCCGGTCCAATTTTTTGCAAGAAATATTTATTTGAAAATTGGCTCGAGCAACAAAATCGGTATTTTACCAACTAATTAGCGACAAATTCCCATGACTGTTTTGGCTAACTTGTCACTGCTAGCTTAACACAGCTAGAAATTACGCACTTATCGATCTGCAGAAAAGTTCGCAGTCTTTCCGTATGTTTATTATAAAACTAACCCATGTAAAGGTACGCTAGAATTACCTGGCCATAACTGGTCGACAAAACCTCGCGTGTAAACAACACGTGATCACTCCGTCTATTCGGTAATCGTAGTAGCATCATTTCGATTCGACTTTTTACTGTTATTGCAATATCCAGAGGAATTGTATGACGAATCTATCCAAGCAAAATAGATAAGACGATTTGGTTAGCACCTGTGTCGTCGACTATAATAGGACAGATGATATGCATATCCATGAGAGAGGAGACAAGTCTTAGACAATACGTGATGCTGGTCCATCAAGCAAGCGCAAACGAAAATTGGAGCACGTACCAATGCATTATCTTCTCTTCTGTTTGATTTAGACAAATCTATTTGCCTAGTGCTGCCTCTAGTGCAACGCTCTATCTGTCTGCGTGTGTTCGTGTGTTGTTGCCCTGTTGTTGTTGTTGTTGCCTGTTAGCATGAATAACAACCAATATGTTATATTATGGGAAGAGACAACACATATACCCATACAAGGCGGGAGAGGAGCGTCCTCTTTTCTTTTACAACACACAGAAATCCCAAAATTTGGTTAGCTAGGCGCAAAGGGTGCTGGAATATTGATTTTACAAGGCAAGCATATATGCAAATTTTGCTATACAAGGGGAAGGCTTCTCCATACTCCCCCCCCCTCCCTTAGACGATCAGGTTCTTGATATATAATAAATAATACATGTACACATATATATCATGAAGTTTGCGATTATAAACATGATTGATATTAAAATATCATCATATTCTATATTTCAATCGACTCCAAGAAAGAAGAAGGGTATGAGTCAGGTGTTGTTCCAATATTAAAATTATAAAATGTTGAGGGGAGAATTTATTTTCAAAAATGTTTTTACTGTCCTCGGAATTTAATTACTAAACAAGATGTTAAAGACTCTTAGATTCTATTTTGCATGTAAATACATTTTGTTTGAGTCACTGCATGCACCTATTTTTGTAATTCTAGTAACAATAGAATAACCATTTATTTGTTCGTGTCACAAGTCACAAATATGCTTGAGTAATGGCAAAACATCGTTAGATTTTTATAGTGTTTCCGTGTTGTGATAATTGTAATTTGAACACAAGCATAGCTAATTAATTGATGAGCTCATTGCAAGGACCCTTCAAAGATCTGTTAACATCTGAAGTTTGAAGAATATAAATATATACTCCTAACTTTTTATAAAATCTGGAATCTACTCTATTAGACAATACAATGAAAATAAAAACAAAAATATTTTTATTTATGAAATGGCTGAAATGAAAGTTTTGCAGAAAGGTTTCCGGAAATGATCTTTTTCAACCAGTTTTTATTAAAATGCGCCTTTGCGCTCCGCGACACTATATTTGGAAAAAAATACATTTTAAATGGATTTCTGAAATTCTTTTATCAGCCATTTTTGTTCAAATTAAGATCACCTAACAAAATCGGGGAACGTGCAACATAAATACATATTTCAACAAAAAAATGGACCGATGTTTTTCGTTGGTGCACTGAAAAATACAAAATAATATTAATTCTAGTGGTGCTGGTACTTTTGAAGTTGTGCAGTTGCAGTTCGATTGAAAACTTTTGGCACCAACTTCACAAGTACCAGCACCAATAGAATTAATATTATTTTGTACTTTTCAGTGCACCCGTAGTTAGTGATAAAGTCGGTCCAATTTTTTGTAAGAAATATTTATTTCGAAAACATGCAATGAACGCTAATAACTGGTCAAAAAGTAAAAACAGTACCTTCAATATGGTGGAAACGATGCCACTTTTGAGACATGGCAGCCTCTCCCTATGATATATCTACTAACTCAATGTTGTCACTTGGAACACCTTGTCCAAATCGTAAATTTGTAAAAGATATATACGAATATAAATAATATCTGTATCCACAATAATTTTTACTCAAATAGGGCTTTCACTAACTTTGGTTAGGAATGCAGACCATCTGTCATAAATTAAAAAAAACCTTCAAAATATTTATGAGAATTAATAACTATATTTAGTTTATTACATTTTGTAGTGAGTAGTGAATGCCAGAAGCGAAGGAAGGTCGACTGTTCCGACAACTTCGTTCTTTAAAAATATAAAATTTCATTTGCACAGATTTTTTCAGCGTAATGGTGTCGTTCATATTATTCATAGTTTGAATGCCAATAATGGAATGAATTGAAAATAGCATATTTTTTGGGGAAATACGATATGTGAACATCAACACAAAGCCGTCGTCATATGTGTTACTTCTTTTGAAACATTAATTTCTAGTTATTTGTCATTATTTATCGAGCCTATATATATATAGGGATAGGTATATTGTATGCTCCAATTCAACTTCCCTATAGCTTGGCACTCAATAACAGCAGAATGCCGTTTATTTCACAATAAATTGTTCGAACAAAATGATTTAATAGTCATTCGATTTGATAATCAATATTAAATTTGTATTCTAGGCATTTGTTCCGATTTTGTATAAGGGAATTCGTGTATATTTGAAGCGCCATTTTTTTGTGTGTTCTATTATGTCCATGTGTTTCGATCAATCGGATGATAGAAAATTAGGTTAAGCCAGCAGAACGAGATTCCATTTTTCAAATCGGTTTATAAAATTACTCCGATATAATAAGTTCATTCGTTTTTCTGCACATTCAATTTTTGTTCTATGAGCTCAACGAAAAAAGCTGCTAAATCCAATGACATTAGTTTTGTATGTACAAAACAAAACAGAACAACAGAATGTTTCACTGTATCGCATCAGTTCAGTGCATTTGTTTTTCACGATAATTAAGTCTAGTCAGTACCTAAAAAAACGGATGAATGACTTGGGAAAAAACAAAAATAGCGAACTGCATTGGAAAGATATAGGTATAAACCTTACACGAGATACATGTCGATGAGCATCATCGTTGTCAAACAGTGAAACAATAGTTTTTTTATGCTACGGTGTGAATATCTGATAATCGTGATAATGTAACATGAGCCGAGGTTTATATCAAATTTAAGGACATCTTTGGTTTTGTCCATTTGCTCACGAATAAAAAAAATATTTTTCACGATACCTGCTTTGGAAGCTCAAACATAAAACTGTTCATATTTAAATGATGTTGCAAGAAAATAGTATAAAATTTGTTATTCCATGATTCAGCATTTTTTTCTTCAATTCATTGACGTACTGACGTTTGGCTGTCAATGTCACGGTTTACGGTTGCGTATTAATACAATTATAGTGGATGTTGCCGTCCATATTTTCAAATTCCATCCAAATGATACGTTATTTTTTGGATACTTTGGTATGAAAGCATATTTTAGAGACGCAATGTGTCTATATCGGTTCTATGTCTGACTCACATCTTAGTCAGTGCGTGCGTAAAGTTATTTTCTTATTTTCTGGCTCGAGAAATTGACATATTTCATGCGTACGACCCTTAGGGTCCACACTACCTATTTCGAAAATGGCTTCGAAGATTTAGGAAAAAAAAACTGTAGAAAATGATTTTCTGGGTCGAGAAATCGATTGGTGATACTTACATATTTTATGGGTGCGTCCCGTTAGGTTCACACAAGCTATTTCTACAATGGCTCTGCAGATTTCGATAAAAAATTCAGTATGAGGTTTCGAGGTCGAGAAATCGATTGTTGGTACCTACCCTCACATTCCGAAAAAATCGTTATTGTTATAATATACCTATGGGCAAGATAGGGTTCTTTTTCTTATAATATATTGTCACAAGTTTAAACTAATGCCACTTTTCCAATGATAGACGACTTGTTCTGGCCCAGTGGGCCGTTAAAATCCATCTCATTCTCTCATAGGAAACGTACACTTGCAAACATCTGAGCAATAAACTTCCAACCAAGAAACTGAATGAACTCCAGCACAGGCGAGAGGACAACTCCCAGTCGAATTGTTTAATAAGTTTGATGGAGTTGCAGGCAGGAAACTTCAACTTACAAACGACAACTACGGCGACACAACGTGAGTTGCAAGTATGCAAGAAAATGAATTTTATGAACGTTAAGCGACATTACATGATTATCGCATCATAAGAATATAAATACTTTTTTGCTTGGTTTACAAAAATGGCGAATGCGCCATTCAAAACGGTTTAGTAAATTGATATTTTTATTGTACTGGTAATTTTGAAGTTGTGAAGTTGGTCGATATTTTATATTGGTACACAGTTCTTTTAGCACCAACTTGAAATGTACCAGTACCAATAAAATTAACATAGGTCCTAGTGGCAAAGATATGGAAATCTTTGAAAACGTTGCATTATCTCGATATTTCTAGATACTTTCAATGTATAGTCATTGACGATTATCAAGCTAACTCTCGTCGCCTGAACTACCTCAATGATTTTGAATTTGTCAAAACTATCAACATAGCTCAGGAGCTAAACTACCAATGTAACAATAAACTGTTGTATAAAAAAATATGATGAAATAAAAATAAATATATCTACAAATCCTATTTTGATCTGAGCCTTTTGTAGGTACCTACTTCATTTATTTATTGATAATGCATTTTCTACACTATCCATCTTTTAATTTACAAAGTTATACTACCAATTCTATTGCAATTTATACAGGGTGACTGGTAAGTCGACATATTCCTTTGAGAACGTGAAAGTAGAGTTGCTACCGATTAAACATTATTTACCTCTATACCATTTTTAACGGTCTTCGAAATATCTCAATTTATTCAATTTTCAAGAAATTCAGTTGTTTGCGAAGCAAATTTTTAAAATCAACGAAAATGGTTAAGAGCCTTTCTAAATGTAGCTTTTTAAATTATAAGGTGACACATATACCCAAAATATCTGCAGTAAAAATTGTTAAAATACTTATGTTAACTATAAATTATTTCGGTTTAAACTCAACTTTCCTTTCCATGTTTCTAACTAATAATTCCTTTATGCTCAAAAATTTTGAAAATGTCATCATACATCAAACGTAAAAATTATTGTTAAAGGTTCTCTATTATATTGTCTTCAAAATAAGGTACATTATTTCAGAATTAGCTTTTGGTTTTATCATCAACTAAATAATTTTTATTTGCAACTACCGGTTTTATTTTCGCATTTATAAGAAATAAGACACACTATTTTGCACTTTTTTTCTATCGCATAAATAAATACCTATGGTGTAGTAATAAATACCAACATTATTAAGCGAGTATTACACCAAAATGCGATAGGAAAAAAATCAAAATAGTGTTGCAGTTTAACTAATTTCTTATAAATGCGAAAACCAATAGTTGCAAATAAAAATTATTTATTTGATACTAAAACAAAAAGCCAATTCAGAAATAATGTAACTTATTTTGAAGACAATAAAATGAAGAGCCTTTAACAATAATTTGTACGTTTGATGTATTATGACATTTTCAAAAAATTTTAGCATAAAGGAACCATTAGTCAGAAATTTGGAAAGAAAAGTAGATTTTAACCGAAATAATTTATAGTTAACATTAGTATTTCAATAATTTTCACTGCTAATATTCTGAGTATATCTGTCAGCTTATAATTTAGAAAGGCTCTTATTATTTTCGTTCATTTTAAATATTTTCTTCGCAAAGATCTGAATTTCTTGAAAATTGAAAAAAAAGGAGATATCTTCTACTTTCACCTCCTCAAAGGAATACGTCCGCCTACCAGTCACCCTGTATATAATTTTTATTTAATAGATAGCAAAATTATACAAAAATAATTTATGTATATTAAGTACTGAAATTAACTATGGAGTATGTGTACGTATATATAATATAGGGATAAATGTATTATCGAAATTGATAAAACTAATTTGTACCCTGTTTTTAATGAAAGTTTCATTAAATAACAACAATAATTTTGGTGTACTTGTTTGATCCATCTATCTACTTTCAGTTGAGTATGTACAAACGTGCATATATATATATATATATATATATATATATATATATATATATATATATATATATATATATATATATATATATATATATAACCAATGCTAATGAAAATATAAATTACTTCGTTTACTGAGTTCACTATTTGATATTGAAATGAATATTTATATTTGTGAGATTAGCCGCCAATATATTCAGCTTTTAATTGTTGTGCAGATGCATATATGATAATATATGAGATAACTATTTCATTATAAAATAGTTTATTAGGCTTGTTACAAAATATAACTCAGCCCCTGCTGGCCAGTGCTAATTATAAAATCATCAATCGATGCCATAGTTGTACTTAAAATTTTCAATAAATATGTACCATGATTATTTGGAGAATAAATAATAAAATTATTTACTTGGCTATTAGAGAAATTTATAAATTGTATAATCTTAAAATCGTGATACTATGGTGATCACATTCGACGACTATCGAAAGTTTATCAACATTCTGAAGGAAGTACGTACCCATTTTACGTAAATGGTATGAAGATATTTTTGATTTACTCAAAATAATTTTTAGCAAGAAGTTTTGTTATGTTACCGTTAAATGCCAGAATCGTCAAAGTAGAAATTCCACTGGTATGTATTTTTTTCCATTAATTGTCCTCAACTAATCTGAAATCTATTGGAAAGTTCATAGTGTAGTAGAGCTCGAGGGGTCACATGTATAGGTACTGCTAGAATATTCTCGCAAATGATTTGAACAAGCTGCAAATCTCTTCTATAGGTATGCTACAAAACATGTTCAATTCAATTTATATATATATATATATATATATATATATATATATATATATATATATATATATATATATATATATATATATATATATATATATGTATACCTATATACCGGATTCCCACTACAAAAAACACTTAGTGAAAATTTCCGGAAAATTGCATTAGTTAGCATATTTTCTCGTGCTGGATATAAAATGGAAAGCGGCATGTCTATCTCAATCTGGATGCCGGAAAAAAAACGAATAAAAAAAGAGGCCAATCCGGTCTATATATGCTCGTAAAAATGGTCGAACAAAAATAGAATTTGAAAAAAAAATTCACTCATAGAAAAACACACAGATGCGAATTTCAACTGCCGATCTTTTATCTACGCTACTTAAAACTGTGGACCATAGAAAATTATAAGTATTAATATATTATTAGATTTTCATTCAACCTGTGAATTCAAAAAGTGAGAGGGGGGTTCATCTCTGAAGATGCCGACTGTTTTGCACATATCAGCTCTTGGGGTACCAGCACCAATAGAATTAATATTATTTTATATTTTTCAGTGCACCAACCAATAATGTCGGGCCAATTTTTTGTAAAAAATATTTATTTCAGATATTAGAGCCAGAAATACTATACTCCCTATATTTAAACAAAATAAATGTCTTTTTTCTGGATAGGCTTTTTATTTTTGTTATTTATTTGTTTGTTATTTGCAAAATTTACTGAATATTTTGCAAAGCTCGAGTAAATTCAACAAATTCTAAGTAATACTATAAGTGTGAATGTGAGTTTGTTCGTTACGCTTTCACGCCTCAACTACTCAACCGATCATTATAAAATTTTGCAAACACGTAGTCGGAGGTACAAAAAAGGCCTCAGGCTAGCTTACATCCAGAAATCCCCAACTTAAAAGGGTAAAATGAGAGTAATTTTTTATCGAGAAATAATACTAAATAGACTTCAAACTTCAAACTTCAAAAAAACCTGTATTTAGTGATAATTATCCGCAGAGGTGGTGGAATGGGGCTAGTAAATCTAAAAGTAGACATGAGTGCCGTTATTGAGGTTTTTGGGACATTGATAGCGAAAATGGCATTTATTTTCGAGCTCTACACGTTGGACATCGACACAGAATTCTATAATGGGAAACAATAATAAAAAGACTTTTCAGTTCAAACTTGGTTGGTTGGTAAATTATAAATCTAAAAATCGATGTGGCTATCGTTATTGAAGTTTTTTGGGACGTAATTTGTAGTGGGTTTCCGCGTGCCAAGCCGCGGGCATTTGCTAGTTTCTTATAAATATGTACAGATCGTGTAAGCGTACGTATTTTACAATTTCAAAGATTATATATTATCTATATAATAAAATCGTCAGAATTTTTACAAACCGGAATTAACTTTTTCGCTAGCTACGGGCTTTCAAATTTTATTTTTATTTGAATTTATATTAATGACAGCAATATTCTGCAATATTTCTACGTTCAGATCAGAGTTAGTATACGATAAACCATAAACTTGAGTACAGGTGATGAGCATGGGGCCATTTTACAACCAAACCGATCATAAAATACCCATGTTTCATTAATGACCATATTATATTATCTACACTATACAAAGGATATTTTCATTATTCATTAATATGAAATAATTGAAATCTCAGGAAAATTACGAGAAACTACATAAAACCCTAAAACACCGTTAATATCATATGAGCAGGAAATTAAAGACTTTATGTTACAAAGAATTTATAGACTTCATCCTAGTCGACGATAAAAGTGTGTAATAGAAACATTGCAGATGAAAATACCCACCTACCGTGGTCGCTCCACACTTTATTTACGAACAGAATAGTTTTCTTGAGAAATTAATCCCATCTCATGATCAAGCATCTTCTGATTGACTCCTACGTTCATTTATTTTTTCCTAGGTGCCGAGACAAACAAGAATGGTCATATTTATAGTGTCTTCTTTGCCGGAATAGGTAGAGAATAACTTATTTCCTGTTATAGCCCAGAGATAGATTTTGTCGACTGTTTAGTCACTTTTAGCTGTTTTCCAAGAGCTAATCCTGAACGCTTTCAGAACATATAAGCATGCGTACTTTAAAATTGGCTGTTCGCGGTGCCTAAAATTCTCATCCTGGATATATTATATGAATTTAAAAAGTTTCATGGTTCTTGGAGCACATCTATTTGCTTTCGAACTATGCAACGATTAACTCCGCCCCATCTACCAACAAACAGCCAAGGAAGCATAGTTTGCATATAGGGCACATGCAGAGTACCTATTTCTATACAGAAAGGAAACATTGGCCGTGTCCAAAGCAGACACCTGCTAACCAGTCAGCAAAAACAAAATTACAGAATAAATGACAGCTAGCTATAACGAAATGTTAACATAACCTACCTTTACCAGACATTCAGAATTGAGAAATAATTATTTGCCACACCTCGGTCGAGATCACATCGTGTCTGAGAAGGAAATCTTGAATTTCCGCACGGGAAATACAAGCTGGCAGAAGACGTGAATGCAGGGCCCCCGAGGTGAACAGGGAAGTCCCGGCCATGATAATCGACTGTGTAGGTCTGAGTTTGCTTTTGAGAAGTGGTTGATTCCTATTGAGTTTTTGAGGTTAAAAGCACATGGTAGCGTGGTCTGGATGAGACAACCTCGCAGATAACCTTAGGAGCGTGAAAGAAGAATAAAAGAAAAAGTACTAAGTGAAGAAAAAGTAATAGTGACTGGAGGTATGGCTTAAGGGCAGACAATCCTTAGTAATTCGCACGAAGCTTCGATTACGTCATGTGGTCGAAGGAGAGCTGGTCAAATGTATCGAAAAGGAAGCATGAGCCATGAGCCATTAACCATAGGAGAGAGATAGAAATATTTGCTTTTTACTTTAGAATATTGATTAAATTGTGGTATGTAACTTTTCTAATATATTTATATCCACTATAAATATATTTTTGATATTGACTTGATACGTCAGTTTGACGATAATTTCTTTAGCAACTACCAGTGGACACAGCCAATAATGTATTTCCACTGTTCGGAACAACATTAAAAGTAGGTAGTATATATATGAAATCCGATGTGGAAACTTGACAATGCAAAAACAAAATAAAAACATAATGCAGACCAAAGTTGTGAGCTGAAATAAATAGCAAAAACTTCTAACAAATAACTTTTTCACTCATTATGATTAGTTAGGATATGTATATGAAATGGCGAGTACAATTCCCTATTTTAACAACTTTTAGACTATTGGGAATTGAAAGTTTTGGCTGTCTGGTATATATATACCAATATGTGTTGGTGCATATATCTGCCGGTTATTTTATTCACGATGATAATGTAGAACATGGTTAAAAAAGCACATTAGTGAAAATCTGATAAGGCAATAATAATAATAATAATAAACGCTTTTATTGGTAGAAGAATAAAAATACAACATTAACTTAATATTAGTAGCAATAATACAAATGTAAATATCTATGTGATAACTTGAAAATGGAAACAATTAATTCAAATTTTATATAGATAGTGTTTTGATAAATGGTCGTAACCCACGTGATGTACAATGCAAATCAAATATTCCTATAGTGAGAATACTATGATGGAATAACACAATATTTTGAACAGAGTATTTGAGTATTAGCTAGTTTTATGTCCCTAAAGGTAGCTCTACCATTATCGAATTTCGATTCAGCGAGAAGTGGAATAATTGTCGCTTATTTGTCGTAAATTTAAAATAAAAAATAGTTATGACGTGAAAGAAATAAAAAAAAGTTACATTCGTTTTTGATCTCTTTATAAGGTGTGGTAATGCTAACTTGAACTCAAGTTAGCACTACCATCGAGTAGAAAATGGTTTTTCCTGCTTTTCAAGAGTTAAATTTGGTGGAACTATTTTGTCGATAGTTAGTTATGATCGAAATCATAATCAGTTTTGATATTTCGGCTATTATAAACATGAAAAAGTGCGGACAACACCGCAAATCAATTTCGGTTTGGCACTAAATGTAAGATGAATTTTCTCGATTTACAATTCATAACTAATTGAAATACGCCCAGTTTCAATTAGTTACGTTTCTTTCGAAACTAAAATGAGCAAATGCAACATTGACGATTGTTACAAAGCGGAGACGTTCAGAAATAATTTGTTGTGAATTAGTTACGACGCAGAAATGGATAAGATTTTTTTTTCGTAAAAATCTGACGTGGTAGTGCTTCACTTCACTTCACTTGAGCTCAAGTGAACACTATGTTGTTATTATGTAGAGATCTCAGAACATCACGGCGGAAATATGCATAAGTATTTTAAATTTTACCATATAACCACCGCTGTAACTCGAAATCGTAACTCTAAGGAAAAAATGTTCATTATAAATGTTGCTATAAATAATCTTGTCTTTCATGTGGTACCCTCAGATTTTAAGTTTTCGAAAGAAATTGCCCCCTCCACACAGCGAAAATACACATATGTGAGATTTTAACATCAATTTAAATCGAAAACTCTTTTGAAAAAATGTTCATCTTAAATATTGGATCTTTAATTCTGTCATCCCGAATTTTCGATTTTCGAGAAAATCGAAAAGGAGATTCCGGATTTGAGTTTTTTTATGATTATGTGGCAGCACTTTGTACAGTCTTTCTACTGACACCCTGTGTATATTATTTATTCCAATGACAAAAACATACGCTGAATCTATAAACAAACACACAATGTGAATACAAATAAGGTTATTGGTTAGTTGAATGCAATTTATCTCGTATTATTCGATATCTATCGTCAAGAGAGGTTTTATTGATTGTATTTATTGAGAGAATCTAATTCTCTAACAATCACCAATCGGCATTTGATTAAAACTAACACACACACATATAACATATATACATACCTATATATATATGCATAAAATGGTACAAATTTCATCTACGCATACAAATAATTCCGTACAATAAAATTATCATTTTACAAAATAATACCACCATACATGTGTTAATATCCTATTAACAGCGGTATGAGTAAATATATATTTATATATGTTTTTAATTAAATTCGCACCTTAATTATTTCCTGTTTAGAATATTAAAAAAAAACTTGTTAAAATTTTCGATTCGCAATTAAAATGACAAAAAAATAAGAACTATTTAAGGCCCGAATATGATAGAAATTTTGTGATTTGTGAGCCTTGCTTGTAGTTGTTATTATTGAGATTTTAATACATCGCTGCGGAAATACGCATAAGTATTTTAGATGTTACCATTTTACCAACGTTGTAACCCGAAAACCGTAACTCTAAGGAAAAAAAAATCATCATGAATGTTGCTACAAATAATTAGGTCTTTCAAGTAGTACCCACAGATTTTAAATTTTCGAAAGAAATCGCCCTCTCCACATAGCAAAAATATAGGTACATATTTGAGAATTTAACATGCCTCTATCTCAAAAAACCTAACTCTTTTGAAAAAAAATTCAATTTAAACGTTTCTGGATATTGTCCTATCTTTACTTATTATACCACCTCAGATTTTCGATTTTCGAGAAAATTTGCCCCCACCAACCCCTTCAGGGGCGGTTTTGGGTGGGAAGGAGATTTCCGATTTGCGTTTTATGAATATGGGACCATTTCTCAAGCCTCCTCTTTCAAATGAATCATCAGAAAGCAGACAGTCGAATTGTATATCTCTGGCGCATTCGTGGATTTCACTTGCTACTGGTATCTAGAGATACATAATTCAACAATCTGGAAGATTAATATAATTCAAGTTTGGAGCTAGCAAATACAAATTTCTCCAAGAACGTCAAGATGCAAATGTGGTTGCTAACTATCGTTATGGACTATAGCGCAGCACTAGCTGACGTTACTATGATGAACACAATTATTATATATAGCATATATGATTTGAGAAATGATGATTTAGCTTGAAATTCCAAGTATATTTAATACATTATTAATCAAAAATTTTCAATGTTTCCAAAAAATGTGCCTAGAGCGTTTGTAATTTAATAATCGAATACGAATCACGTATTATGTATGGAACTAGAGCTGTTAAATTTAAATAATAAAATTGTATCATCAGTTTTTGATAAATTATTATTATGAAATCCACTGGATAATAAATATTCTTCCGTAGAGCTTTCAAGCGACAAAGCAAGTGCTAACATATAAAATGTATCATGTGTCACGATTGATCCACCCTAAAAATGACATACATTGAATGGAAAATCTCCTGACTTGACTTTCAAATGTACTTCCAAATCCTATACTGTTCCCTACTTATCCCGAAGAGCTCGTGTCCTACTTCAAATAATCCTGCAGGACCCTTTCGTAATCGCTGTGCTTTCAGTTCGAATAAAGTTTCGAATAAAGTTTACCACCTACAACACATACCTCGAGTGATCCAAAGAAAAACTCATTCGAACATATCTTCTTAAATCACCTGAAATTACTGCATAATATTGAAACACACCTTTTTGAAGAGACATTTCATTGACAGAAGAAGAATACACAAACCTGATCCATAACTAATGTAACATAGCAAATATGTAAAATATCTAGATGTCCAAACAAATATTATTGAACTTCACTTTGGATACCTTATAACATTGGAACATAACGAAGTGAATTGATCATTTCCGGAATGTTTACCAATTCCCATTTCCAGTTCGTTTGGAACATTATGTATGTACTTAATTCTTGTTTTGAGCGCATCTAAAAAGAAATAAATTGCAGCATATGTAAGCCATGCTTGTCTAAATATTTGGTAACTTACGAACATTTTAATTGAGTTGGTGAATTTGAAACCTTTTCACTTAATGGCTTCAATTTTAGCATGTATGATTTGTTAAAAATGTATAGATAGATTCAGCTTTGAGTTGAACCTAAAACATCTTTCGATGACTGACATAATATGGCGTGGAGATAGCAAAACCTCTGTATTTTATAAGTTTTTTTAGAAATCCATAAATAGAGCACTCATTTCATGGCAAGTTAGTGGGCTTAAGATTTGTAGTTTTGAAGATATTCACTTGTTTCTCGCAAAATGTTGACTTATTCTACCATCTGTATCCCCAAAACCAACCAAACAAAAACAAAATGTATTGGTGATTCTTTTTTACCAATATCGTACTTTTATTTTGTAATACACGCGATCTTCTAGTATTTCTTAATATACAGGAAGATAGGGTTTTGCCAAGCTAATAATTTCTCCGTTTTTTTCAAATGGAACACCCTGAAAATTTTTCATTATTTCGATGGACAATTTCACATAGGATCTATTTATATTAGGGTTCCCTATACTTATCTCTAACAATTTTCTAATAATTCGAGTTTATTTAGCAAAAAACTAGAATTCCAACACTTTTGAGTATAACATTGCATTTTTTTTAATACATTACCTATTCCAAGAAAGAATAAAATATTATTCTGTTTTATTACATATTTCAATATCGGTCTTAAGATCCCATGGAAACTTACTTATAAACATTATAATTTATACAACAAATATAAAATCATACAAATTTACTAAAAAACTAGATAGGCTAAAAACTTCTTATTATTAAATAATCTGTTCGAAATGTGTTTTTTGCGAAAGACAATATGTTTTATGTAAATACGCCAAAAAAATCTTCTAATTCTTTCCATCATATCTTCCCTAGTTGTGGGAGTAATCCTATAAACATCAGATTTAACAAAAAATCAAAAGGGGTCAAATCTGGGGAACTAGGTGGCCAGGGAGCAGGACCTAACAGATAAATATGAGTAAAATATTTATACCTTGTCTTCCTACCCATCTGGTAGGAAAATTTTCGTTCAAGTGTTGACGCAAATTCTAATACTAAAATGACGTGAGACACCATCCAATTTTATCCACATTTGTTTTTTTATAAAATTTGGAACATGTTCAATAAAACAAAGATTTCACCTTACCATCGAAAAAGTATGGACCGATTATATAATCAGCAACTATGCCACCGCAAACATTTATATGTACTAAATGTACGATGAAAGCTATTAATTTTGATTTTGTGTTTCTATTATTAATCAGTATTCCATTTGTAAGGATAATTATAACAAAACAACTGATAGTTCTTCCTCGAAACGTAAAATTTGGATTTGAAATAAGACAATGAAGATCAAGCGTATAAATGCTGCTAAACTAGATATAACCAAATTTAACTGCAAGGACCTCAAACTACAGGATTCTGTAATTTACCCACAAAAGATATCACATAGTAAAACAATTCTAAATAGTTTTAAATCAAAACAATTTCAAATCTTTCGAATTTAGATCAATATAAAACAGCACAAAAGATGCCATTTATGATCACAACAAAGATAAGGATCATACAATAGCTCTTTCTCTTTTATGGTTAGGTTCTATGAGATGTTTGAAAAAAATATAGGCCTATTTGTCTTGTATTTTAAACTTTGTTAAACTGAAAATTTTAGTTTTTATTTTGTTTTGATATTAAAAATGCTTGATTGAAAAATCCCGATATCATGATGTCTTGTCAGTTGATGAAGAAAAAACTTATCAATCTGTTGTTATTAGAAGGGAACGTGGGGAAAGTGAGTATAAGTAAAGTGGTGGGCGACGGAGGCCCTATCACCACATCCCTTTTAATAGTAGTTATGTAAAGTAGCAAAAACACGAAAGTAAGAAAAATCGGCGTGAAAGATGGCTGCTCATTTAACTTTTGACGTACGCTAATTTACACGGAACTTCCAGAACCGAACTTTCGTCATAAATTCCAAGTTTCCGGCTTTAGGCCGCCATTAAAGTTTTTGGCGTTATGTTTTATCACGTTCTTACACTAATCGAGGTGTGTACAACAGAGATTGATAGTTGTATTTTACTCACATATTCATAACATGGCATGGATGTGATAAGGTCATATCATATATACTGTGTTAAATTTGGTTGTAATTTATGCCACCGATTACCTGCGGCACAATTATTTTCAGCTATTCTACAGAGGAGTTAAGCAGGTAAATCTGTTAAAAGAAAAACGTTATCTTAACATAATACAATAAAGAAATATATAAGAGATGTACTAGCACTCATTATATAATAGATAACTTAAAAAAAAACAAACAAACAAGCGAATTGCATACCATCCTCCGGTTAGGAAGTAGGACCGACTTCATTATATGATGTACTAAAAAATACAAAATAATATTTATCGCTTTTAATAGCCTTCAATTTTAGTCCATAAATTCAATATCTACATTAATGTTAAAATAACGCCATGTTTTATTTTATCATAGCCCTTAAAATGGCATACGTTTTAACGATGTGGGGTTTTTATGAACTTATTTTGAATTCCTGAATAATAAAAAGGCGGTTGACTATTTGTTTTTGGTTCATGTTATTTTTGCTATTCACCATGCGCTTAACAATATAAATTGTCTCATTCCATCACAACTATAGTCTGTTTCCAAAAGACTGTGCAATGATGGAATAGCATAAAGCGAGAAACGACCCCCGAACCTATGTATCGAACTCCCCCCCCCCAGAAAAATGCACCTACTTCACTAAAAAGAGTTAATATTCGACAAAAACTTTTTCATACAAACATTGACACCCCTTTTTACCCCCCTTAGCGTTTGAATTTTGCAAAATCCCGTCTTAGTGAGCACCTATGTTCTAAAAGGAACCCTCATGCAAAATTTGAGACTTCTAGCACTTGCAGTTTCTTAGATTTCTTGTACATTTCCTGGAAAAACAAATATTTCACTGGAGATAAATAAACACTTTATTCTAAATGGACGAAATGCACTTAACCCTTGAAATACGAGCCCTCCTTGTACTTGCTGTACCTTAATGTTTCTCAAAACTCATCATAAACAAGCTGCACACAGTACAAACCTAACCCTTTGGAAATTCATCGTTGCTGGGCACTTTACCGAGTATAAGGCAGCATGTCATTTTGAGAAGGGAGAGTAGAAGGAGTTTAGGTGGCATTTCGGGGACTGCCCATAAATTCGGGCGGCCCAGCAAGAATGTGTCTGGTGTCCCGGGCTGTGGCTACAAATCAAGTAGCCGCTAAGCTTGACATTTTCGCATCTCGCGGAACGTTGGGTGGAAAAACGTCCTTGTTCGTATATATATATATATATATATATATATATATATATATATATATATATATATATATATATATATACATATATATATATATATATATATATATATATATATATATATATATATATATATATAAACGACAACGCAACGCCTTCAGGGCAGATCAGTGATGCAGAACAAACACAAAACCTCGATATATCACACTACTCTAACATCAATTTATTTTAGTGTTATTTATAACCCATGTGTAGGTGCATGCGACATCAATTTATAAATATTCCGACTGCTCATAGCCTGCGGATAGGTAAATTTTGCGGTTTTTAATAAGCAATTATAATTACACATAATAAATGAATATTTTTGCCTCTGGTGTTGAAGAACTGTTTTCTTTTTTTAAGCATTCAACATAAGAAAAGATGACTGTACCATATAAATGGCTATATTCATAACGATTTTGATTTTTTCATGATTCGCTGTCATCGTGTCCATGTCAGCGTCATTGTGTAACTAATTCCAGAGGTCCGAAAATTTTCTAGATTCAATCCCAATGTGAATCTATCCATTTTAGTAAATTTCTTAGAGAAATGTACCCAATTCCGATCTTTCACCATTTTGTATTTCAAGAAAAACAATTTATAGCATGCTGGTGAACTTCAGTATGATATTCCAAAAAATAAGTCAGTTCAACAGCTTCTAAAATACACGGTAGATTTGAAATACTTGCGAATATTAAAACTTATGAGCCGACATGACGTATTTTGTTGAATCAACATTATTGAAAGTTCCAAATTCAAGAAAAAAATGGGTCAAGAACCCTTTGTATCCATCCCACACGAGAGACAATGAATAAAAAAATATATGGTATTAAAAAAACATTGAAGATTAACTAAAACTAAAAATCTGCTGATCGGACATTGACAAAAAAAAATTTTACAAAAAATTGGAAGGACTTCATTACTTGTTGCACTGAAAAATACAAAATAATATCAATTCTATTGGTGCTGGTTCTTTTGGAGTTGGTGCCTACAACAAGAAACTACAACGGCACAACTTCAAAATTACCAGCACCCATAGAATTAATATTATTTTGTTATTTTCAGTGCAACAACTATTAAAGTTGGTCCAATTTTTTTGTAAAAAATATTTATTTCACATTTTGAGTGTACCTAACATTAGTCATGAAAATTGTTGAACGTTTACTAATACCCAAAAAGATATAGGCCAAGTAGATAACATTTACAAAAAAAGGAAAAGATTGTACTTCCTGCTTTTATGAATTCGGTTGAAAATAACTTTAAACTGCGCACGTGAACACAGAGACGTGCATACCAAAATTCAACGAGTGAAAATTATATTATTTTATCAACAAAAGAGTGATTAAAAGCACATTTGCATTTGGTACATACACAGATCTAGAAGGAAAAAAAAAACAACAGCAAAGAAGTAACAATTGTCGAGAGAGCAAGTCACAGTTTGAACAACATTTAATTATGAAACAAGAGTAAGTAGTAGAGGTACGAACATATATACAGTTCTCATTAAGTATGCAACATGCATATATATTCCGGCGCTCCGTAGACCGGATATGTATGCAGCAAACATGGCGCAATTACACCCCTTTCCAAAATACAGACCTACCTACCTAGCTCTGCAACCCCCGAATCATCCACCTGTCACTGTCTCATCAACAAAACAAACACATCCTCACGTACCGATACAATGAAATTCAAAATTATTGATTCAATGATATACATACATACATACATATATATATATATATATATATATATATATATATATATATATATATATATATATATATATATATATATATATATATATATATATATATATATATATATATATATATATATATATATATATATACCTTTATATATGCATAACCAGTCCGTTTGGCAAGTATTTTGCAGTTTATTATTTCCAAACGATATTGGGAAGGGTGCGGGGATGAATATGGAAAAACAATTTGAATTTGTTTGTCGACCCTTTGCCAGAGGATGGTGCAAGCAAAACAGACCTACGAAAATACATATCCAACAAATTAAACAGTGTTTTTTTTCAAATGCAATTATGCATGACATTTCTATCGTTGATGTTTCAAAAATTCAAATGGTCGTTTTATTTTATTGATGTTTGTTGACTAAATTTTGATAATGAAACCAGTCCAGAGCGAGGTAGGTGTAGAGGACGCGTTTTTTTTGGTTAGGTTTTCCAGACTATGAGTACATGATGTTTTATTATTTGCATCTAAGGCTCTGTAACTCTGTAGTTTCGGAAATAAAGGGGGAAGCGAGTGTCTTTTAAAGTGGTGCAATTGTGAGTAAATAGAAGACTTTTAGCACCAATAGAATTAACCTCAAAATGTACATCTAATAAACTTTACAATTTTTAGTGATGAAAATGTTTAAACGTACATTTGTTTCTTACGGCGGTAAGAATCTTGCACATTCTTGTAATTCCGATACCCTTGGTTTTACATTGCTGGATATTATCTTTTCTTCAACACTGTCACTAGAAAATTTAAATTTTCTTTAAAATTTGCCCTCTCCACCCGTCAGAAGGGGATATTGATTTTTTTTTCAGTGTAGTAACATTTTGCAGCAGTTCTTTTACCAATGAAACATAGTTGACGTTTGCAAAGGCAAAAGGAGGGCACATCCTTCAAAAAAACATACCCCCTTCGTTTTGGCGAAGGCGGTCAAAAACTGATCTCATCTCTTTCAAAATTGGATCTATTTCAAAGGCCTATAATTGAAATTTGATATTTGCAATGCAAACATTCCAGCTATAGGTAGGTACATGTGTGAATAATACATTTATTACATTTTGTTTTCAATAAAGGTAAATACTGAAGAACGCAAAATATTTATAGATATAAATTAATGAACTACACAATTGTATATATTCTATACAGTTACATTGTTACATTGTATGCAAAAGTTGAAACCAAAATAACAGATTATTTTTCTCCAAATATATATTGTTCAACAAATATTCATTGCTTAATAATGGTATAAAAGCTCAGGCAAATGCGTATTTTAAATTTTTATTTCAATGTGATGGAATTTTGTTTTGGTTTTTATATCACATTTACTAAAAAATATTTAAAAAAAACTGAACCGACGTTATTAGTTGGTGCACCGAAAAAAAAGGAAATAATATTAATTATTGGTGCTGGTACTTTTGTGCAGTTCACTAATACCAAAGGAGATAGTACTTATCCTATTAACCAAGTATATCCCATGGTTGTACTTGTTATTATGTGGATGGACATCGTTGCGGAAATATGCACAAGTATTTTAGATTTAACCATTTTACCACCGCTTAACTCGAAAACCGTATAAACAAATATTATTGTCTTTCATGTGGTACCCAGAGCTTTTCAGTTTTCGAAAGAAATCACCCCTTCCACATAGCGAAAATACACATATGTGAGATTTTAACATGAATGTAACTCAAAAATCGTAACTCTTTTGAAAAAATGTTCCATTTAAATGTTTCCGGATATTGTCCTATCTTTAATTCTGACATCTCAAATTTTCGATTTGCCCCCTCCACCCTCCCCGACTGTGTTTTTCGGAGGGAAGGAGATTTTGGATTGGAGTTTTTATAAAAATGGCACCATTTTTCAGGGCTCCTCTTTCAAATGAATCAAAAATCATCAAAATCGGAGTACGTTTATTATATAAAAGGCGCGCACGAACCAAAAAGAAGAAAACAGTCGAATTGTATACCTCCTCCGTTCGGGGTTTGTCGGTCAAAAATATATTCTCTCTTTCAAATTTCCGGGAAAAATGAAAAAAAAAAACAACAATGATATATTGACATATGTATATTCTTATCTAATTTGTACAAAATTCTATCAACACTGAGTATCGGAAGAATTTACAGGCAACACTAATCAATCAGGGCAAAATTCGTAAATATGATAAAATTAACTAAATCTTTCCTGTTCGTAGTTAATTTTATCTAAGTTCACGATTTTTTCCCTGAGGAAGAGAATATACATTCTCGAAAGCTTGACATAATTCAAAGATTTAATTTAATTAAATGAATGCATCCCCAACAAAAATCAATTTTATCAAATATTAAACCAGTCAAGAATTCAAAATCAAAGTAAATATTGAATATATAAATATTAAATTAATTTTTTTCAAGGTTTTATTTGAGATACAAAAAAAACTTGACTACAATGTACTAGCTTTTTATGAATGGATAACATTTTTGTGAAATTTATTTTCAACGTCGTATTTTATGTCGAATAATGTTATAGAGTTTCAAAAAAATATTGTTACTAGAAAAAGTAGAATGTTCATAGTAACAATATTCTGGAACATTCTTATAAAAACATCAAATATTGTAGGAGTACCTCTTCATTTTCTGGAGGTTTTCTTAGAGCTACAAAAAAGTTAACATGACTCAATCATCAATGTCATTCTTTGTAGTTTATAGAATAGATATAAACCTACCACGTGAATACACTAAATCCTAAATTTCCCACCACTTCACTCAATATATAAAAAATATATAAATCCGGAGAATTTCACTTGCAAATTTGCAGATGCACAAAAAAGATGAAACTTCCTATAATCTATCTTTTGTGGACGAAATTTTATACGGGGCGAAAGGAATATTTCGAACGTGAAATACTACTTCGAATGGCAATAGTAAAGTGGATTCCGCCTTTTAAAAAGGAACGTGCTGGTCAGCCTCGAATGGCGCCATATTTTCCACTAGACTTAACCGTTTTGGTCAGAGATGGAGTTTTATTCGACTGGGAGATCTGATGGCGGAGGCATTTCTTCTAACTTTGAAAGATGAAGTCCTTCGCTTAAGCTTCAATCAAAGTGCTTCAAAGATTCCTTTGATTAAGTAGGGGTCGAGCGTAGTAGCAATCGTCTTATGCCTTGCAGCCCTATATCTTGGATAGAGGGAGATTGCTGCATTCAAAATCAATATGAAACATTTCTAAATAAATTCTCTACAAATTAATATTAACTCATAAGATCGAAAAAAATGCGAATATATATTTGAATTTGAATTTGAAATTTCAATGAGTAATTCAGAATCAAAACATTGAAATCATTCAACGCTTAAATATCAACTAAAGTATTTATTATTTTTGTAATTAATAAATAATTGCGAATCAATAATGACAACATTTATATTGATTTACAAGTTGAAATACGACATTTGATGAAAATATACCTCAATTCGCAAGAACGCTTGTAGATCACAGAATAACTTTTGTTCGAAGCAATTTTTCATAAAATGCACAGAAAAAAAAATGAAATATTGGTAAAACATGAAAATTCAATATAAATTTGATGTAATTGTACATTTTCTGGAGATCTTAATATAGACCCTGATTAAAAATATATATATTTAAATTATTGATAAGAAATAGGCGGAAAACAATAGCCTTGAAGCGGGACTTGAACCCTATCTGCTTTTTATTCAACAGCCAAAACAACAACCTCTAACCACGAGGCTATGACACATGCTGTTAAAAACGACATGTAAGTATTCCAATGAAAAGGTTGTTCAAATTTCAATTCAATGAATTTTGAGAAATCTACTTTTCCGCTGGCTACAGGCCGTCGGGATTTTTCACTATTATACTCCACTTCACAAAGAGAGAGGGTAATAAAAATTATAATAATCAAGGGATCTCTACTGTATTATACGGCAGAATACAATGGAGATCCCTTCATTATCAATATTTTTTGATATTTCTCTTTTTGAAATAAACCTGAACCGTTAAATAGATAAAGAATCACATATATGATCATTTTTTTCAAACAAAATTACCCCAATTACATCGTAGATATATAAATTTTTCAAGTCCCCTGTAACACGCAGGATAAAACAATTATCTTAAATTATATCGCCCAAAAAAGTTTAACAAACAGCTTTTATTGGATGAATGGACGAACACCAAAAACCAAAAAAAAAGTTTCTAATTGGACACATTGTGATTAATAAAGCTCCGGGAAAGTCTGTAAGCGCACCATGTGGATTTTATTATCCTAACGAAGAGCCTCGCAAAAACTTGGAACTTAACTATGAAGTATTATGTATTATATGCGATAGTGGAAATGAAATACGAGAGTATTTCTTTCATATCGCTAGCTGCTGACCTCTAATATAAAAACTACCTAATGTTCAAAATTAACGCACCAGTATAATAGTAATTTATTATACAAGTGTGTGTAAAGTGGTGAATATCTGACAATTATGATAATACAACACGATCTTGAGGTATAATACGTCAAATTGACTGGGACGAGTCGTGACCATGATCTATATCCAGTTTATATATAGACTCGTGTCTAGAGAACGAATTTGACATATTATAACTAAAAGCGAATGCTGTAACACGATTGATTGTAAGCTTCGATGCTTTTGCGCACATGTAGGATATATACATTTTTTTGCGTCTCCCGTTTTGGAAGTTCAATTTGAGAGAAAGATAAAAACTGTTCATATTCCATGAAAATAATATGAAATTTGTTATTACATGATACAGCAGTTGCTATTTTCATGTGATAGACTTGCTGACGTTTGGAACTGTCATTGTCACAGTCGCGTATTAAAATTAATACAAGTATGACATGTAATATTTTTTAAAATAATACAAATATAATACAGCAACTTTACAACAGATTTATCGAAAGCTATGAAATTGTAGTAAAGCAAATAGAATTCCATGATTTATGGTTAGCCTTTTAAACAGGAAATAAGCTGATTCGATCCGAAATTTCCGGAATACCAATCCACTTGTGACGTATGTGTTCTATATAACAATACATTTGAAACAACTGAAAATCATATATTTATTGTTATTAGAAAATATTCGCCTTAAGCCTTAGAGAAAGTTTCTGTACAAATCATAAGCTCTTCGTGTGAAGCGAATAGAAGTTTCAGAACTAAATCTTTAATTAAAACAATTAATATGACCTACTTTTAATTAGTTGAAAGCTTAGATAACAAAGCTTTAAGTTGGGCTGAGGTTAGTGCCCGTTAACAAGTATAAGAACATCGCTGATATGGCACAAAGTGCATATGCAGTCCATGGAATTTCCCGAAGAGAACTAGAAAACACTATTATTACAGTTAAGGTTTTGTTCACTTCACTATCTTCTAATATGACTTGGAACACAAATATTTATTATAGGTAAGTGCAGAATTAGCTACTTAGCAACTCACGGTTAAATAAGTTTACTGCACAAAGTACTAGTAATTTAAAACTCAGCTAGAACTAGCATTTAATCAAAGGGACCTAAAGATTTGCTTGTTATATGGCGATAGCTTGTCCTAGGTAATAAAAAATACACAAAAATACTATGAGGATACATTGGCAATAGCGAGTATTGTCTATATCCTCGTTATAACGAAATTTTGCTGTATTAACTTTGATGTCAATTGTATATTCTTAATATAGCTATTATCAAATTACGGGCGAAACAATTTAAAATTGAAACTTATGGAAAATAATTCCGCTGAAATATTGAAACAGCAAAAAATCAAATTTCATCGGCTCCCGTTTTAAGATAATGCTAGAATAGAGTGAGACAAATAGTTTCAGTTCATATGAAAATTAAGCTTTTCACTTTAGAAATTTATAAGAAGCAATATTAATATCCAGGCATTATTCGAACTTAATAGCCTCCAGCGCAGTTCTTCGTCATAGAATTATTATTATGACCGTTTAGTTGCTATTTTAAATGAAAGAATAATGGAAAATGAAAATAATATATTTTATAGTTTCAAGGCAGACATATCGTAAAATATATGTGAAAAAAGTTTTTATGAAGATGCAAGCAAATATTTTACAGTAAGGATAATGTTGTTTCAATGAGAATACAATTTTTCTTGAATCCCTTTGTTATATAGGGTTATTCACGGTGAATAGCCTATTATGGG
Source organism: Crioceris asparagi (assembly GCA_958507055.1). Classification (NCBI taxonomy): domain Eukaryota; kingdom Metazoa; phylum Arthropoda; class Insecta; order Coleoptera; family Chrysomelidae; genus Crioceris; species Crioceris asparagi. The sequence continues at coordinate 3,370,211 of OY293833.1, read as the reverse complement.
AAGACTATATCAGAAAGTTCTTTCAAACTAAAAAAAAAATACGACTTACAGTCACTTCCGGTTATATCGGATGTAGATACTAACTTTGTTATTTTGAATGGAATATTATTGTTCATTTAAAATTCTGATTCTACACCTTTTTTGACCGACTTCCCAAAAGGAGGAGGTATACAATTCGATTGTGTGCTTTTTGAAGGCTACTTTTACCGGAATTTCGAATCTCAAACATCTATTATTTTTGAGACGTTTTGATTTAAACAAAACCGGTTTTTGCGAATAAAATGAATAACCTTGAGATGGATCGCACAGATTTAATAAATAAATAAATAGATTGCCATGAGAACAGGTACTAAAATAAGACAATAAGAGAAACAAATTAACTTTTCGAAAGAATCAAATACATAATTCATAATGAATTCACCGCAAGTTTCTGGAGATAATAGATTTCACAGTAAATTTTTTTAATGGTTATAAAGAATACTAATGTAGACTGATTCCAGATTTAACTGGAAAACTTGAAATTTGGGTAACTATAAGAAGTGTTTTAACACGAGTAGAATTAATATGTTTTCTTATTTTCCAGTGCACCAAATAATAAAGTCAGTCCTAGTTTTAGTAAAAAAAATATTTCACATTTTTTAGTGTAGCATTAGTGATCAAAATCGTTGAACGTTCACTTAGGCATATTCAGAGATTAGGAAACATACGGGGTAACGCTCAGTGGTAAATGTTAATTTCTTTTAATATCGGACCATTTCTCCACTGATCGGGCCACGTTTATTACGCAAAACGTACAAACGAACATAAAAAGCACCCAGCAAAATTGTTTACTTTCTCCAGGTGGGAATACATTTTTTACTTGTATTGTAAAAATTGTATCCAATCATCGACAGTTTCCATTAGGATTATTCTAACATATTCAAACCATCAAAAGGAAGCCCTTGATTTATATTTTACACGCTCGTATTAGACAACACAGATTACACCGAAACATTTAGGTTAGGTGATACCTACTTAACCCCTTGTCATCACGGATCAATGAGGTCTCTCAGCATGGCCACATCCTTCACGAAACCACCACAAGCTGCGGCATTCGGAAAAGTCCCACAAGAATCCTTCCTGTATGTACACATCATAGAGCTTGTGATATACACTACATATAGGTACTGCAAGATCATCCCGCAGGAATCCTGCGGAGAAAGCAGCAGCAGCAGCAGCAGCAGCATCTCCTGCTACACACCACCGGGACGAAGGCGGACACATTAGTCCTCCCAACATCATATGCGTTGTATAACTCCCCAAGGTCCCATGGGAAGTATTTTCGTATTAGCTCTAATATGCAAATGGTATTGAGATAGGGTGTTAGGGAAGTTTTCACACACAGGGCCGTGTTCTCGTGTATTCGGGGCCTTGGTTGGCGCGCTTCCGAGAGCTTTTCTAATGGATTTCTTTGGGAATATTACCCACTAACTACAAACAGCTAATAATGCGGACCAAAGGGCAGGCATACTCTCAAATAATGCCCCCATCAGGTATTTCGCAGCAATTATCGTTATAGCCAAACTCACAATACCAATATAGGTACATATAGGATCATTTGATCAATCGACCTTTACCGATTGAATCAATGAAAGTTTCTTGTAATTCTCAAAAAAAAAGTTCCAATTATGATTTTATACAATTTTTGTAACGATGTATTATTAGCTGAAATGAACAATACTTGTCTTTTTAGCCCTCTCCAAAATTCCATTTATTAGATTAATAAAAATATTCATATACAATCAAAAAACCCTTATATACAACTATGAGACTTCTCGAAAGAAGTAATCACAAAAGTATCTAAAAGCAGAAATGAGGAAGAAAATCTGCTTTCATTCATGTAAATGTAATGTAAATTCAATATGAATATGAAGGGTTCTCCTATAAGAAGTCCCATTTGAGTTAAAAAAGTAATTTATTCTGAATTAATTCATACAGAAAAATGTATTTCGAATCAAAGTACAACAAGCTTATTGCGATTACTTTTGGAAAATTATCCGGTAAATGTCGACCTCGACCTTGTCTACAAATGGTCATTTTTTTGTTAAAGTTTTGCATGATATTTTTGCACCACATAGGCTTTATCTGTTGAATAACTGCTAGAATATTGACTTTTAGAGCTGGAATCATTTACAACGTATAATTTTAGATCCTTTCACGTAGCCACACTCAAAAAAAGTCTAGCAAAGTTAAATTACACAATCAAAGCAGTAACCGTATGCACGATTCTCGCCATATAACGTGAACATTTCAATAACTGTTTCTTGGCTTGTGTGGCTTGTAGCGCCATCCTGCTAGAAATAAAAAATGTGTACTTCCATATTGTACAATATAGGACAAAAATGGTCAGTTAACATTCTACAGTAGCAATCCGCACTGACCTTCTTCATCGTTCTCGATTGATTTTTAGAGCTGGAATCACTTACAGGTTACGATTGTAAACGGACAAAAATGGTCACTTAACATTCTACAGTAGCAATCCGCACTGACCTTCTTCATCGTTCTCGATTGATTTTTAGAGCTGGAATCACTTACAGGGTACGATTGTAAACGGACAAAAATGGTCAGTTAACATTCTACAGCAGCAATCCGCACTGACCTTCTTCATCGTTCTCGATTGATTTTTAGAGCTGGAATCACTTACAGGGTACGATTGTAAACTCTTTCCTTCACGTAACCACACTCAAAAAAAAAAACTAGCGAAGTTAAATTACATACACAATTTAAGCAGTAACCGTATACACGATTCTCGCGATATAACGTGAACATTTCAATAACTGTTTCGCGGCTTATGTGGCTTGTAGCGCCATCCTGCTAGAAATGTGTATTTCCATATTGTCCAATATAGGACAAAAATGGTTAGTTAACATTCTACAGTGGCAATCCGCTTTGACCTTCTTCATCGTTCTCGAGAAAATAAGGCCCGATGACAATGTCGATCGAAACACTCTACGAAAAAGTATCTCGTTGGACATACGAGTGATTTCTTGACTATTTTTCTTTTCTATTTGACTAATCCGCTGAGATGGTAGTGGGCTTCGTCGCTAAAGATGAGTTTTCTAAATAAAAAAAAATAGGATAACCTGTCCGCATTTCCAGCAGTCAAAAAAACGAAATTTCGTGATTGTTGGGAGCATAAAATGTACCGTTTTCCCAGATTGCATAGTTTTTTACTGTCAGTGTTAAGAATTCGAGGATTGCAACTCATTAATAAAGTATCGACAAACTCTCGTTTCTAATATAAACAACCTTGGCCAAAATGAATCAGCCAGCGTACAGAGTGTTTACTAAAGTAAACGACGATCTACACACGATGCGTTTTTTTTTGTATACTTCAAGTAAGCATGAACACGAATTTTGTCAATATTTTTTATTGCTTGAGAATGAATTTCAAATAAATGTTTCGGCTGCTGAGTAAGTATCGGGAAATAGGGGAGGGCTAATGCTTTCGAATTTATTATTTTGAAAAAAGAAGCGGCAGAGTCGGGTATGCACCATTTAAGTTTCCGGTCCATAACAAGCTCAGAAGCTTATGCGATAAGAGCGGAATGAACCGAATGCCTTCATGGACCTAACATATATACATTTATATATACATATACATATATCTATATATATATATTGCTTTATTTATTGCATGTAATTTTTTTGAACTAAACACGAATGGGCACCAATCAAGACTTGCAGGTCCGATTGCGCAAGGAATGTTGCGTTATATCCTATTCAACTGGTGTGTATTTTGTATATCTTTTCATAAATTTCTACATTTTAATGCAAAATAGGCCATAAACACAATAAAATCGGATAGTAAACACTTGTTTACGATCACTATTAATGTCTTCTTGAAGCTGAATTTTTTCTCTACGGCAATATGCCACTAATATTATTACGAGAATATGTACTAACTAAGAACATAAGGCACAAATGCTTCTGACAGGAAAGACAACTGATGAGGTCTGCTTGAAAAGGGAAAAGGGAGAAATTCAGGAGGTCTATTGTACGAGTACGTACTGCAATTCAGACGGTCCTTTTGGTATGAGAAAAGGCAAATCTCAAACGATGCGAGTTGTAGGGGTGAACCCGGAGACCTCTGACAGGTTGATATATATATATATATATATATATATATATATATATATATATATATATATATATATATATTGATTTTGTATTCTTGACTTGTTTTATAATAAATAAAAAGGTGTTCTTGGGGATGTAGTCATATATTAAATTAAATTCTTTGATTGAAGCCGAGCTTTCGAGAATGTTTATTCTCTTCTTCAGGGCAAAAATCGTGAATTTAGAATAAATTAACCAAAAACAGGATTTCATAGCCATCAATTACAAATTTGTAATTGATGGCTATGAAATCTTTCCTGTTTTTGGTTAATTTATTCTAAATCGTTGAAAATTGGAATTTGTCCTCGAAATACACGCTCTATTTTATTATCAATGATATAATAAAAGCAAAAAATACTACTCTATAGAGTAGGTACATTGATTATCAATAACAATTTGAATGAAAAATAATGGTACCTACCACGTTTTCAAAGCAAAGTAAATATAAAATAATTTTAAAAAGACAACAAGTATGTACAATAATTCGATTTTCAAATAAAGAATCAAATTCTATGTTGAAAAATTGTTAAATTTGTTATGATACCAGATAGAAAAGATAAAATGTACTAAATAAATGCGTATAGGTTCTGATAATAATGCTGTTTTTTTTTCTGATTTTCTTTAAATCTGCTCAGCAAAACTTGCCAAACAATTCAAAAGTACTCAGATTGAGAATTGTAAAACACAGACAGGAAAATTAATAATTATTCATTTCAATTATGATACATATTATGATTTTTTTATTAGTTATATGATCAAAATGGTGTAGGTTCGCGCATTTTTGACCGACGAACACCGAACGGAGGAGGTATACAATTCGACTGTCTACGTAAACATACTCCGATTTTGATGATTTTTGATTCATTTGAAACAGGAGACTTGAGAAATGGTCCCATATTCATAAGAACGCGAATCAGAAATCTCCTTCCCTCCAAAAACCGCCCCCGAAGGGGGTGCTGTGGAAAAGTTTCGGAGATAGCAGAATTGCAAATCTGAGAATGGAAAATTATTGACGAGATTATTTGTAGCAACATTTATACTGAACATTCTTTCCACAGTGTTACGGTTTTCGAGTTAAAAGAGTGGTAAAGTTTATAACATGCGTATTTCCGCGACGATGTTCTTAGATGGTGAACGTTTAACGATTTTCGTGGCAAATGTAACACTCAAAAATGTGAAATAAATATTTAAAACAAAAATAGGACCGACGTTAACAGTTGGTGCAGTGAAAAATAGAAAATAATATTATTTCTCTATTGGTGCTGGTACTTGTGAAGTTGGTGCCAAACGTTTTCAATCTAACTGCAACTGCACACCTTTACAAGTATCATCACCAATAGATTTAATATTATTATTTTTTTAATATTTATTGCAAAGCTACTCCATTAATTATTGGGATATTTGATATTTAGGTAGTTTCAAATAATTCAAGTAGATATATAAAAGTCATGGGACACTTCGAAAGCTTTTTTTATATTGCTCGATATTTTTTCGAACGTTGTTTTCTGTAGATCACTGTAATATAAGTAATTTTTTCGGTACATGCGACATTTATATACACATAATTTAGCAAAAGTAACTCATCAAATTTAATGCATCTGGCCACATTCAAATCTCCACTCGAAGCCAATTTTCCAAATTTACCGTTGTTGTTTTCGTTGGAAACTGCCACATTTTTGAGGCTGAACGATGCCATTATGCAAATATGTCGCTGAAAGTTTTTCGGAGTAGGAAATTTGCGAGAAAACCAGATAACAGACCGCCCAATTATTCGGTCTAGCGAACGCGCTGATAACTTTATATAGGGTGACTGTTTCTTCCAAGGTAATATACTTTCTCCCTTATATTTTAGTCTAATCATTATTGCAAAAACCGAAAAAAAACTATTTTCTGCAAATCAAAATAAAATGGTTATTGCTCAAATAAATCTGCGTAAGAAAATTACACCAGCTAGTTGAAAATTGTAATTTTTATGTTATTTAACCAGTAGCTCGGAAATATCAAAATTTTCCCCGATACACAGAAGTGATTCGCGAGAATACAACAAAAAACAAAATAAATGTCTTAAATATAGAGAGATATTCAAAAAAAAATGAAAAAATAAAATGAAAAATATTCGATACGGTTTTATAAGATTTTTTTAAATATTTTTTCAAAAAAAAAACACAATGTTTTGCTATCATATTCAACAGATCTAAAAAAATATTATATAAAAGTTAAGTTAAATTGGTTTACTAGATTAGATATTTTTGCACAATAGATCGAAACATATTGGAGCAATCCTTTTTTTTTCAAAACAGAGTCTAATTTCTAAAACTTTTACTCATTAACCTATTATATTCATGAAATATTCAACAAGATAGCAAACATCCTACTCCAGTTTAGAAGTATATGTTACTTTTAAATTTATTCACATAAATAGATACGTATAACTCTAATAATCTTAAAATAAAGATAATGTCCATACATACCTCAATATATTCTATGTGAAATTAGAAAGACTCACCTGTAACAAAAAATAAAATAAATTCAATCAAGAAAATAGAAAACAGCTGAGAGTCAGTTGATAGAATACATTTACGTAACCTTTGTTGCACTTTGTGAATCACAGATGTAGGAAATTCATCGTTCGAGACGTTCCTACTAGATTTCAACTAGATTTTAAACTTATTGAATATTTAAATGGTGTAGAGTGACACTGATACCACTGTCATATGCTTTGGTTGATCTATCAATTATAAACATATATTATAAAAACAATTACAGAAAAATACAAGCAATTAATTTTTCGGATAGTTAGTTCAGAAATTATGATTTCTGATTCAACGAGATATGGTTTTTCTCAATGAACACATGAACTTTCAACAAATACAGGGTTGAGCAAATGTGTGGAAGTAGAAAAACCTGATTTCTGCATAAACTATAATATGTTTTATAAGGAAAATAACCTCACAACAGTTTTTGAAGAAATTATATTCTCTTCTATGACATACTTTGCTTTTCAAAAGGGATGCTAATTTTCTTAATATGACATCATTGGTGTTTTTTTCAGATGGATCACCTTGTGTATTTTTTTCATTTTCACACTTTTTCAAGAATTAAATAATGGGGGGATTTTGGTACATTGGACGACGGGTGGTTTTTGTATATTTATTGAGAAAAATATTTTCGTTTTTATACTAGTGCTGAATATTCTGTGAATGAAATTCAGTTATATAGTCATTAAACCCCGTATAGCGTATTACGAACTCACGTTGCCAAATTTATAGCAAAATCAGATCGTTTTATTTTTTTCATTCACAATTAATTGTTTTTTTTTGCCGATTTTTATCATCATTGAAAAGCTAACAAAATACTTTTTTTATTTACATTCAAATCGAATATGACGTCTATGCGAGAAAAAACAAAGTTGACAAAGTTATGTACATAAACGTATTCTTCGTAAAAAGGTGCTATAAAAATATCTTAGTTTTTTCAAGCTACCAACAAACAGAATTATCTAAAACTGTCTCCATTCAACTGTATTTTATAGTATCCGAAATACTCATACATCCAATCGCAATGTTCTTAAGTCCCAGGGCACTGGGACCACAAGTTGCTCTAACAGCAATATGAGAATGTGGAATTATTAATTTCCATAGAGAGATGTACTCGGAGATGTATATTTATACTAGTATCTATCTGAAAGCTCCTCATACTGCATCTGTATCCTTATTTGACATGTTGATAAATATTGGGCCATCAATTATTAGATATACAAACCAAATGAAGATTGATTTCATGAATAAAGGAAGAAGACCTTACAAGTACAATATATATGTATACATCAATAGGTGATAAGAATACTTTAGACGCCTTTTAACGCATATTGCGGTCACGGACGAATAGGTGATTTGGTATAATTTGGAGTTTAGATGGAAAAGCAGAAAGCTAGAATTATTATCTGTGGTACAAATACATTAAATTAAATAAAATTAATTTACATCGACCAGCCGTACGTATATAGTTATCGATGTATCATATCGGATTGTCAAATCAAATGGTCTGATGATGTCGTAGTTAGCGGATATATAAAATCAGAAATGATTAGGCTAACAGGCTGGAGCTGTACCACAAACCATAAAATAAACTCTGTGTGCTTTACATGCTCCGATCCACGCCGTGAGCACAACCAGGTGCTGACTATATTCGTAGTTTTGTGGGAGGTTCTCATTAAATGAGAGTAAGATTTGTCTGAATTGATTAGAGTTGTGTCGTTGGCAAACAGGGCAGACACATTTGATGGGACACATAGATTGGTATAAGTCATTTATGTACACAATATATAAGAAAGGTCCAAGGACCGAGCCTTGCGGTACACCATGTTCAACTTTTCTTAGATTCGATCTTACATTATTAAAATCTACACATTGGTATCTATTTCGGAAGTAGGAACTAATGAGATCTAAGATGGTTCCCCTCAATATATAGTGACTTAGTTTTTCAATTAGAGGCATGCATGCCTTGATTAAGGCCTTCGACTACTTCAATCACTAAACTGAAGGATGTCTGGCTGGTGGCTTTGTTCCGGCCGAATCCGTATTGTTAGTCACTAAAGTAGAAGCTTTTTTTCAAAGAGTACAGACAATATTTCAGAATTATTTCAACAATTATAGAAACTAAACTAATTGGTCGATAATTATCTATGCATGATTTGTCGCCTTTTTTAAACAACGGAATCAGTCTAGGAATTTTAAATGTATCGGGAAAAATTCCTTCACTGAAGATTTGATCTACCAAGTCCGTTAGTGGTAGGACAATTTCATATGCAACTGCTTTTATTATTCTGCTATTTAGGCCATGAATATCTCGAGACGAAGAGTTCCTTAGCTTCAAATTTCCACCATTGGGCAATCACTAGGTATTCTAAATATACCTGTCATTTCATACGCTCTGTAATATGCACATGTCTCTGCAATGACTTATGTAATTATTAGATTCAAAAAGGTTTTGGGAATAACTGTCAAGATTTCACTTTCAGAAACATTTATATGCTCATCAATACTATAATAATTAAGTTGGCAATAGTGTTCAACGTTGATAATGAAATATCCATTCTGGCCTTAATTAATAATTATTATGACTAAATGAATGAACATTTACTTGGGCCATTTGAAATATTAGTGGGAAAATTGAATTTTCCAATTACTTACAGCATGGATTTTATAGCATAGCTCCGAACATGAAATTCAAGAGTAATTTAAGTCATAATATAATTCCAATATCATAAATTGCCTAATCGTTGTAGCATTTCACATTTCTTGTGTGGAGAGTTTCAAATAAAAGGTGTTAGAGCACTTTTACGAGATATTTCTATTCGAGCCATCTGATGGTATCATTTATAGCAGCTAACTAAAAGCATCTGGCAATAGAGGTTTTTTTTTTTCGGTTGCATCACACAACCCGAAACCGACGCTACCTTCGACATTGGCCATTCCGACTACCCGATCTGAGTGCCTTTTTAAGCTCAGCTGTGCGTCGCGACTACATGCGATCAATACCGTTCGTATATAGTAATAGTGTAGAGAGAGTATAGTAGTAGAGAATAGAATGTGTTTGGGAAAAGTGTCACGTGAAACAAATGCCGCGCGCTTGTACGTACGGTGCGGTGTGCGGTAGAGAGGTCAACTGCGTTATCCTGTACAAACGGTACACATTATTACGGTTAGCCCGAGTCAGGATAACGCACACGTCCCTTTTATTGAAGGACGTGACAGGCATGGGTGGCTGGATTTGGCACCACGGCAACATTATTATCAGATGTCAAATGATTCTCTTATTTTTTTTCAAGTTATACTTCTTTGGGCTCGCTGGGATGGTGGTGGTGGGTCGATTATACGTTTTCGTATACTTTTTTGTACGTTCTGAAATTTTTAATAATTAAATTATATATTAAATTTCCTTATTAACTACCGATTTTGTTTTTAGGTAGTTATTGTTTTTATCATCCTGTCTGTCAACACTAATAATAAGTGTAATACCTCCCATGGGATTGATGTTCAGCTGTCTGTCTGTCTGTCTGTCTGTGTGTCTGTCAACACGATATCTCGAAAAATACTTAACCGATCGACACCAAACTTGGTACACAAATACGTAAGGGTAATACCTCCTATGGGATTGATTTTCAGCTGTCTGTCTGTCTGTCTGTGTGTCTGTCAACACGATATCTCGAAAAATACTTAACCGATCGACACCAAACTTGGTACACAAATACGGAAGGGTAATACCTCCTATAAGATTGGTTTTCAGTTGTCTGACTGTCTTTCTGTCTGTCAATCAATACTATATCTCGAAAAATACTTGACCGATCGACACCAAACTTGGTACACAATTACGTAAGTGTAATACCTCCTACGGGATTGATCTTCAGCTGCCTGTCTGTCTGTGTGTACAAAAGTACCAGCACCAATAGAATTAATATTATTTCGTATTTTGCAGTGCACCAACTAATAAAGTCGGTTCAATTTATTGTAAAAAATATTTATACATCTAAATATAGAATTCCATGTGATGAATCCTTGTCTATATGATTTCAACAGAAAAATTAAAATTTAATATATACATAATTGATTATTGCAAAAAATGTTATTACTTGAATTAAAGATGAAAAAAGAGATAAAAAACGAATTAAGTATTCAATTGTTTAATGATTATATAAACAACAATTTGAACTTACATATAAAACGACGATAACAAAATGTGTTTGTAATTTTTCAATACATTAATGGAAACAATTCTACATGGAAAAACTACATAGGAAAGTTTACGTAACGATAATGTAAGAGCAGATTGTATTGTATTTTTATTTGTTATAGAATATATGTTGAATATTCCAATGAATAAATATTGTTGGTATCTAGTACCCAATTCTTTTGTTATCTAGTACCCAATTCTTATCACTTTAAAGTTACTAGGTATTATTTTATTCATAATTGACATAAACTTCAATAAGATATCTTTTTAGAATAAAAAGGTAAGACTTTTTTTGACATCAAGCTTCGTTCTATAGATAAAGAGAAAAGAAAAGAGCACAGATACATCGACCAGGCGAGAAGGATAGCCGTCATTGGATTTCCCTAGGGATATATCCCAAAAGTTATAGTAATAGTAGTAGCGAAGTACGACCTTCATTCCCTTTTTTTTTTCTCTCTTCTCGACGACTTCAGAGATGACACTCAAGCCCAGGTGGTTGACAGTGAACGCGTTTTTTTTTACTTTATCAATATCCTCACAAAAATGCGGCTGGTGGTGCGTGTTATGTGTTGATAAGCCAAAAATCCATTCTGACAATCAAACCAATTTTATATAACTGAATTATATTTCTAATGCCATGCCGGAAGCTCATTGGATTTCTCGATACAGAACCAATTATTATCTTCATTCAATATTAATATTCTACAATAGTTCTAAAAACAATTCAACAAAAGACAACAAAGTTATAACAAGTTAACATGCTCGTGTTTTGATTTCGACGAATTCGTCTCACAGAAATTATAAACAAAAGTATGTATATCTATAGGCTCTGGTTTCATACGTTTATGCTTAAACATTAATGGGTGTATCATGGAACACATTAATCTGACACAAATGTTATAGACCTTAACGTGTATTATTTATACGAGATACAATATTTTAGTACAAAAGGCGTACGAAATCCAAGCATCAAAAAGATTGTTAAATATTTTATAACCGGCTTTGATAGAGGTACCGAAAGCCATATTCCGGGCCTTTTATTTCGCTACTTAATCTAGAAAGTTGTATTAAATAGCGTCCGTGCGTGAGCCATATATGGAAAAAATGCTGCTAATAGCCAGGATATGTGCCGAAGGACAATTTCTAACACAATTTGTTCTGAACCAGTTTCTTTATGTTAAGCAATTCCATAGTTTGAGACAAATATTGAGAATTAGTCTCGATATATTTACTACATCGAGTAGCAATAGAATTAGAATCGATAACAACTGACAATCGGTGGCGACAAAAATGCGGATCGAATAGAAACTATCTAGGATCGAGAAATCAGAGAAAAAAAACAATGTTTCACAAAACGCGCATCGATTTTTTCTATATCAATAATAAATAACACAGACTGGACTTTGCAAGCGAAAATTCGTAGCCGTTAAAGAGAATTGAATTTGGATACAATATGCCCAGTCAAAGTTCTGTAAAGCTAATAACCAAAAACAAAAGGTTTAGTAGTCTTCAAAATTGTTCATAAGTTCCAGTTTACAGCGGTACACTAGTCGTTTATACAAGCTTAGTAAGTTTACATTAAAATTCGATTCTTCTCTATCGATTATGTTGTCTCTTCCTGGAAATTGTTTGAAATAATTAATTTCAATTAAGTTTCCACTGACTTGATACGGTTTTTTTTGAAGTCACATATTTCACCTACTAGAAACATATATGAAATATTAGGATTACACATTAACCACGAGATGTATTTCGTCATTCTGGAAACAGTGGAAATAATATTAAATATGAGCGAAAGTTGAAATGATGTATAGGTTTAATATTCTCAGACTTGAAAGGTACGTATATATATATATGCATTCCATTTAAGAAATACGTTACACCCTGGACGATTCACAACTTACCATTGGCGTACTTATCAAAGCATTTGTAACTGCAACTTCTAAGTGTAGATGATAATATAAAGCTGATCCAAACGATTAATAAAGAATAATGTGTAAATTACAGTTTTCAATTAAGAGCCCTGATTACATTTATACGTATGTGGAGAGTTAGTGACTGACAACCCTACAACTAAGCAGTCTCCATTTTATTGTTCTAAGAAAAACCATTCCAAGAATTCTTTAAGAACAATGCTAAAGATACCAAATTGATTCAAAATTGGCGAAACACGCAGAAAACGCATACTAAATCACTATTTACTGTTATAATAAATATTTCTCAAAAAAAATTGGACCGACGTTATTAGTTGGTGCACTGAAAAATACAAAAGAATATTAATTCTATTGGTGCTGGTACTTGTGAAGTTGGTGCCAAAAGTTTTCACTCTAACTGCAACTGCACAACTTCCAAAGTACCAGCATCTATAGAATTATTGCCTTTTATTTTTAGTGCACCAACTAATAATGTTGGTCCATTTTTTTGTAAAAAAAATATTTATTTCACACTTTCCAGTGTAACATTAGTCTCGAAAATCGTTGAATATTCACTAATACCAAAGAAGATAGTACTTATCCTATTACTCACTTTGCTTGTACTTGATATTATTTAGAGATCTCAAAACATCGCGGCGGAAATACGCATAAGTATTATAGATTATACCACTTTACCACCGCTGTAACTCGAAAACCGTAACTCTAATGAAAAAATGTTCATTATAAATGTTGCTACAAATAATATGTTCTTTCATGCAGTTCCCTCAGATTTTCAATTTTCAAAAGAAATTACTCCTTCCACATAGCGAAAATACACATATCTGAGATTTTAACACTGCTGTAACTAGAAAACCGTAACTCTTTTGAAAAAAATGTTCAATTTAAACGTTTCCGTATATTGTCCTGTCTTAAATTACGCCACCACAGATTTTCGATTTTCGAGAAAAATTGACCCCTTTATTTTTTTGTAGGAGGTTTTGTATTTGAGTTTTTACAAATATGGGACCATTTCTCTTTCTAATGAAGCAACAATCATCAAAATCGGAGTACGTCTACTAGTTTACTATATAAAACGCGCGCAAAAAAAAGCAGACAGTCGAATTGTAGTGTACGCGTAGCGTAAAAAGGATGCTATTATCCTTATGACATATTTAAATGTCAAGCTGGAAATCTTGCGAATACTGAGTGGTTCTCAACTGTTTTGAAATTAGGTATCACTCAACTGTCATCGGCACTTTTGCACAAAAATTACCTAATGGATTGTAATTGGCTATTTCAAAGCGTTTTGAAAGAGCTAGATACATTCTATTCTTTAAAATACTCAACAAATCCGTAAGAACATATCTCATGGATGGTGCTGACTTGTCCATCTTCCGGAAATTTGTCGTAACAGCTTCTCCATTTACTTTTCCGCAAACAGGAATAAAACAATAAATCACCATTGTTTACACATAAATATAAAGATCAAAGATATTCAGCAATTAAAACCCAATAACATTATTTGTGTTCTTTTTAAAATGATATGACGTTGACGTTTAATGACATATTTTCATACATTACTTTCCATTATCGATCAGTTCCGGATATACCCGGAAAGCGTTACATTCCAATTTGCTGAAATTGGCTGGATTGATCACGTTCATTTCACATTTCATTTCACAAGCAAAATGTGTATAATACAAGGTGCGCCTGAAAACAGATTCAAAGCTGAACCAACTGACAAATTGAGACGTAAATGCCAGTGTGACTGTCATAGATTTTAACAGGAAAAATATGACCAGTTTTATTTCTATCACTGTGAGTGCTGTGGATGTGAAACTTAAACTTCTTGTATTAATTAAGTAAATGTTTCAAAAAAAAATACAAGATTATCCAAATGCCGTGTCAGTATTAAAAGCGCAGAGGGGATAAACCCGGACATGAATGAAAACACGTGAGAGGCAATCTCTTAATGGTTGAAACGAGAGAAGATTTGCTCTTGCACTGTGCACCATCCTCCCTCTCTCTCTCTCTCTCTTTCTCTCTTTCCTTGTCAGTGTAATGAGAATTCGATAAGTCTTCAGGCAGGTTGCCAATTTCCTTCTTCCGAACCCATTGTCTGGTGCACTACATAAGTTCGCTTTATGGCGATTAAATAACCACCTTTATACGCTCTCGCCCGATTTGCGACACACACTCACAATCACACATACTAAGTTCTCTTTTTGTTTTTGGCTCTCACTATTTAGGGTTATGTGGAATTAGAATGGCAGCGCTGAAACTAATAGTCCGACAGACTGCGCGACACAAACACCTGTTATATCCTTCTGAAATACCGTTATTAATTTAGAGATTAGACATTTTGAGAAAATACTACGATTATCGAACAGACAGAGTAAATAGAAATGCGTGATCAACCTGGCAGAGGTTTTTTTCTCGAGTAACTAACGTTACGCTCATATTATAGTGGAGAATAAAATGTATTTGTCTCTGATTGAGTGTTTTTAATTATGAAAGTTACGAATTTTTATGTTTTGTTTGTGATACATAATGGATGAACATAAAAGTAAATGAATTCTGCATTAACTTCCCCAAATAAGAGTTAATAGGCATTTATTAGTGGACAAAAAAATATCCATAAATATTCATAGAGCCTATCAGCTGAACCTCCCGACAGTGAGGCAACTGAAAATAACAATCTTACGTCGACTGCTTCAGGTAAAGCTGCGTGCTCATGGCACCACCTTGACCCACTCCAACTCGCACCAGCAGGTACGGGAATTTCATTGCAATAAAAATTTTTACAAAAAAATGGACAGACGTTATTAGTTGGTGGAGTGAAACATATAAAATAATATTAATTCTATTAGTGCTGTTACTTTTGAAGTTGTGCAGTTGCAGTTAGATTGATAACTTTTGGCACCAATTTCACAAGTACCAGCACCGACAGAATTAATATTATTTTGTATTTTTCAGTGTCGGTCCAATTTTTTGTAAAAAATATTTATTTCACACTTTTGAGTGTAACATTATTCACGAAAATCGTTGAACGTTCACTAATACCAATGAAGATAGTACTTATCCTATTACCCACGTATATTCTTTGCTTGTAGTTGTTATTATTAAGATCTCAAAATATCGCTGCGGAAATACGCTTAATTATTTTTATTTTAACACCGATTTAACTCGAAAACCGTAACTCTAAGGAAAAAAGTCCTGTATAAATGTTGCTACAAATAATTGTCTTTCATGTAGAACCCACAGATTTTCAATTTTTGAAAGAAATCGCCCTCTCCACATAGCAAAAATACATATATTTGAGAATTTCACATGTCTCTATCTCGAAAACCGTATCTCTTTTGAAAAAATGGCCACTGAAGATATATATATATATATATATATATATATATATATATATATATATATATATATATATATATGTGTGTGTGTGTGTGTACATTTTATAGATATCATTTTATTCAATGCAGCCGTTTTTTTATGATGAATCAGGAAACAGAGAATGCCTTGTGTTTAACAACAATACGCTGCCATAAACAAATGACATTTAATGTGAAATATATTATCTGTCAGCTCTACTTGGAAAATATTCTATTTATATACAGGGTGACACGCAGTTCATGGTAGGTTAGACGTTGAATTAAAGCGGATCATTGAATTATTTATTATTATTTGGTTTCACTAGTATGTTGCCATAACTATCAAAATGTCGACCACTGTAAAAACAATAGTGAAATGGAAACAGCAGTAATATAAGTATGGTTTCATTATAAAGCTAGAGGTATATATCTATTTTAAATTTTATATAATCATAGGAAATCAATCGAGAGGCTTCAGTCTTATGTAAATTACATTGCTGGATTACGAAGATTTCGTACGATTGAAGAATCCTGAAAGCGACAGCAGAAGCCATCGAAAAATTGAGTAAAAAAATTGGAAGATAAAGATCAACGTAAGCAAAAGTCAAGCGCTATCAGGGAGAGGCAGGAACTTCACGAAACCATCCGGCAATGTCAAAATTAACGAGTGGTGGATGTTCAATGGAGGTCTATCATGTCAACGAAACATTAGATTAATCGACAAGTATAAGAGGAACAAGAGGCCACGACACCAAGTGTGAAGAGAAGAAATCACCAAAGGATTCAGAAGAATCAGTAGATTATAACCCATAGACCTTAGTCACTAAAGGAGAGAGAAGAAGAAAACTTCAACTAGGGACATCAACCTTGTAAGCTTCCAATAGAAAAGGAAGGGAGAAATCTCATTTTCTGATAAATCGAATTTCATTTTTAACCTTTTGTAATTCCTATAGTTTACATAACCAAATTTATAAAGCGAACATATGTTAAGATTTTCATTGATCACTCTGTATATATCAGCTGTGTGATGTATTACATAATACGATAAGAATACTCCAGCAAGTGCAGTTTTTGATGGACACTAGTTGAAAGTGAATATGAGAACCAACATAAAGAAACAAAGCGCAATAGAGGTTCATAGCACAACTTTGTCATACGTGAGAACTAAGCTTGTTTAAATTTGAACACTGTATCTGTTATTTTCAAGTGTACAAACGTTTGAATGATATTTTTGTCTGGAATACCTCGGGAAATGAAAGATTATGACATTGATTTCGAACCAATAGCAAACGGGGTAGAATTCTGTAATAGAAATTAAAGTTTTTAATCTTGTTCTAAAACATCCACTTACGAGTTTTATGAACAATGGCAGTGTCCGTAGAAGTGACTAATTAATTAATAATCGATTAATAATCAGTAATCGCTAATTATACTCTTGTGAATATGACTGATGTATCGCTTAGCTCATTTGTCAAATTGACGTTTGTCAAAAGAATCGGAATAATTTCATTCGAAAATTACACATATGCATTAGGAAAATTGAAAATGGAAGATTTTCTTTTAAATACATTTCAAGTGAAAAAGATTATGTAGCGAACGAAACGATAGATGTCCATATGATAAATAGGTAATAGCAGAAACAAAAATTAGGTTATGTTACACTATTGTCTACCGATTACCTGAATACTTTTTGCTTACTAATTGATTGATAATCAGTCACATTTTTGTGGACGCGAGCAATAATCGATCGTCTTCAGAAGAATATTAGTCAATGAACAAATAACAGAGCCTTTATTGAAATTCAGGTACCATTTATTCGTCAATAGAAGAATGATCAGACGTTCAAAATTGCCAAACTCTAATGGCTGGCTCAATACTACAACGTTACACAAATTCTATGTTAATGAACATAGGTATGTATATATATCAGAAAAAAAAATCAAATGAGCCCAAATGATCATCATTAGTGCAAATAGATTCTCGACTTTATTACCAATGTTATCTTTATGAATACGAGAATTGTGAGGAATCATGAACGTAGTACGTATGTAGATACTGTATATATGCATATATATATACTGCATCCAATTACTAAAGATTTCTATAGAAAGCGTGCATTTCTAAACATGTCGTGCTTTTCACTTATTTTCGGTAATTTTTCCTCTTTTATTTCGCATGCAAAATTTCCAATTCAACCGAAAATCTTTTCAACAACACGCAAATTTGGTTTTCCAGTCTGGTGGAGGTTGTCAATATGAACTTTCGACAGCCAGGCAGGCTCTTGTATTCTCAAATTATAATACCTAAACGTAATAATTGCTTAGTCATATATATATATACATTGAATAACATCACAGAGATTTGTAGTAGAAATATTTGACGTTCATACATACAACAAAAATTCAAGAAAACAATCAATAATCAAGCTTTCATTCTATTAATTTCACAGAATGGAGTTACTGCAATGAATTCGATTATCCAAAGTTACATGTCAGATATATACCCGCCTTCGCTAGAGATTGTGTGAAAGTTGGAATAACTTGAAAATATATATAAATAATTTTTATTGAGAACATATTCTTACTATTTACAATGTTGGACCACTACCCCCGACGTTTGGGTCACCTCGAAACGACTTTGAATACCTTCGGTATACTCTGGGTCACCACCCCACAGGTTTGGGTCACCAACCATTAAAATTCATATTATTTTGTATTTTTCAGTGCACCAACTAATAAAGTAGGTCCAACTTTTGTAAAAAATATTTATTATTTTTTTTAAGAATCACTTCGTTATAAAGCGGTTAGAAGATTAGAATATTTATTCTAATACATAGCAATTTTGTGCGTGAAACAGCAAGAATAGTTAATGAAACGTAAGAACAAAGTTCAGAGATAATAGCAGATCAAAGGGGCTAGACGAGCTTCTTTGTAAGGAATTTATGCACAAAGACTGAAAAGCTCAAGCTATATACTCTCCCAACTGAATTCTTACATGACTTCAGCAGAAATTGTTTAGATAGAAATTTCATAGTCAAGAGAAAATGTTTGCCGGGAAGATCTATTAGATAGAAAAGCACATTCCAGATAACTGGGGTAAAGTGTCAGCATCTTAATTACATTTCAGCTGAACAAAAACTTCTTATGACCAGATCAAATCAAAGCTCATCAGCATACAAATACGTTCAACTCTCCATACTATTATCATATAGCTAAATTGTACAAATGCACCTACAAAATAAGGTTATTTTTTTTTTGTTTTTGTTGCTTTTCAACAAGAGTGAACGCACAACATTGTCCGCCCATCCGGTGTAGCATGTCAGCCACAATTACAAAGTGACACATTTTTAAATATTTCACCGCAAACTGAACGAGTACACAGAAAAAAAAAACAGCAAAACAAAAACATTCAGATGAAACGTTAAAGTGACTAGTTCAAACGTGAAAAACGACTGGGTGGAAAAACAATTTTATTGTTGGTAACCATTTTGTTTTGTACCAGGAAATGGCTATTTAACTTAACAGCATGCTTCATAAACAGAAAACGAGTGAGGTTTCATTTTACCGCATCAGAATATCAAACAAATTTATTCGAATTATCATAAAAATTATAATCATCTTCATACCTTTAGAAACATCTATGTACGAGTATTATATAAGAAGTAAGTAGATCTAATTATGTTGAGAACAATTTCTGTTCTGGTTACAACTCATGCCAATCAATAATAAAGTAACAAATAGATCACGTAGATCTATAATATTTGGATTTTTCACAAACATTATAGAAGAACCTGTTAGAAATATGAGTGCGCCGCACCTGTATAGGTGTACTCATGCCATAATATCGTGTATCAGCGCCAAGATTTTCCAAAGATTAGACGGAATCAATTTGAATGTCGATCTGATCTCGCGGTCAAAGTAGTTTTTCATGTAACTTGTTTCTTAACAAGCTTGAAAAATCGTATATATGGTATTATTAAAATGAAGTCATTATATGCCATGAAGGGTTGTATATATATATATATATATATATATATATATATATATATATATATATATATATATATATATATATATAGCAAGTATATAAACACCTTTTGTGATCAAATTCATTCGGAATTTCCAACAATAACGAGAATCATAAAACTATGTTATTTTAAGGGATACTTGGGAGATAATTATTTTGTAGTTGAACAGAATTTTAGTTTCCTCGATTTCTCACAAGATGGTGCTGTACCTGAGGACATCTATTCGATTTGAGAAAACTTATTGACTTATCAAAACATTTATTCGGAATTAATAGGAGCTAATGGGAGATTTCCAAATTATTCTGGGATGTTCTAGATTATTCAAGAAATTTCTAGATCATTCTAAAATTTTCTAAAACATTCTCATTTGATTAGAATATAAGCTTACATTTGAGAACTTTCCAAATAATTCTAGAAATTTCTAAATCATTCTAGAATTTCCTCGAACAATCCAAATCATTTTAGTTTAATGATAAACACACATTTTTACAGATAACATGTTTCAACCCCCGTATCTTCTACACCCTTATAGGTATCCACTTGCAACTACCATAGTGCACCTATTGTAGTAGTGTACCTATTACGACATACAAACACTATGCGTCTGCGTGAAATATAGGGGGACACACCTGCCATTTTATATATATATATATATATATATATATATAGATATATAATATTCTATGATTTAAGATTATTTGTTTATTGAAATTGCCAAATTAATTTCAAGCAGTTGAAAAAAAATATGAATTATAACTACCTACATGAAATTTTCAATCGGAAGTTGAAACTACTTATATTCGAATACAAAATCAAATTCGGTGAATTACAATAATCATAACATGGTGTGAATTTTATTTAAAGATGACGATTATTATTGTCTCGTAGAATAATTTCAAATGGGAGTACATAACTTAGTCTTATGTACTTTCTTGATTTTCATTCTTGAATTTAAATTATGTACATAATGGAAATATTTGGCAACACTATGATCATTATTGTTGTTCATTATAAACATAATTTCACTTCCTGAATTTTCATTTCAGTTTCGAAATTATGTGTAATACTGTAATATAAATAGAATTCTAACAAAAGAATAAAAATTTAAGAATTAAACACAACCGTAGGTAGATAATTTTAATAGAATTAAAATTAGGCAACATAGGTTTAATTTTTTATTATTTTTTTACCATAACATAAACGCAAAACGGCGTGCCATAAACCTGAGAGAAAACGTACCCATAAGCTGCTA
Source organism: Crioceris asparagi (assembly GCA_958507055.1). Classification (NCBI taxonomy): domain Eukaryota; kingdom Metazoa; phylum Arthropoda; class Insecta; order Coleoptera; family Chrysomelidae; genus Crioceris; species Crioceris asparagi. Next base: position 3,348,752 of record OY293833.1, on the reverse strand, counting down.
TTTGGGAGACAATTTAGATTTCACAAAATAAAGTATATGTTCCATTTGAAATCAGCTCCTTCGAGCATGTTAAAAGTGCTGTAGTTTGAATGGCTTTCAGAACAACTGGTTAAAATAAAAATCAAATATCTTAAAACTATAGATCTGATAAAGTTGCCTCAAGAAAAGTAGTCAAATCATAGTTCACAGTCTAAAAATCTGAAAACAAATTTAAGTGCCATTGCATGAATGTAAAGAAGCGAATTTGTTGCTATTGAATGAACTGATGGAACCACTATCGTTTCCATTGAATGAAAATTTCGATTTGAGCGACGCGACGAAAAAATCTAAGTGCTGGGGCACTAACTATGCATTAAACCAAAATGCGAATTTTCATGCAAATTGCAAATACAAAAAAGAAAATACATAGAAAGCTCACCATACAAATACACGCCTATGCTCAGATCCAACCGAGTCCCCCCCCACCTCTATACAATCCCCGTCGTCTCCAACCCAAGTTCGTGTCGTTCTCGAGTTATTTCCGGAGCACGTTTTTGAAGTTGATGGATCATTTCGTGAACTGTTTCTCTGTGCCTAACTCGCAGATTATTAGCAAAAAGTAGTGAGCAAAAACTGAAAACCACCGAAAAAAAAAACTTATATTCTCTTTCCCCAATGTTCGTCTAATAGTATGTGTCTAGAGATGGATTTTTATAAATCCTTTTTAAGGGTCCATATATGGATAAAAGTCAGTCGAACAACACATATGACAAAAATTTTGTGATACCGGACATTCTGTATCCAAAATATTGAGAAAAAGAGGTGGATCATCAGCACGGCCCGGGGTTGTTGGGCATGAGAACGTATACGATTTATTTGTACAGTTTTCCATAATGAAGACAATTGCGATTTTCTATAAAATTTGCCACCTCCACCCTTTTCGGGGGCGGTTTTTGGAGGATAGGAGATTTTGCATTTGAGTTTTTACGAATATGAGACCATTTCTCAAGCCTCCTCTTTCAAATGAATCAAAAATCATCAAAATCGGAGTACGTTTACTATATACAAGGCGCGAACAAACCAAATAATAGCAGACAGTCGAAATGTATACCTCCTCCGTTCGGGGTTCGTCGGTCAAAAGACCGGACAAAACGCGCAGCTCTAACCAGGTGATGAGTTACAATGGATCTTACCTACTATCGTTAGGTTTAAACAAACTTAATTTTTTAATGCGTAGTTATCTTACCGTGAACAAATATGATGTTGCTCAGACTCTGAACTAAAACACAGATGACGTATTTTCTTCAAGCAGGCGCCCGATGCAGTTACTCATACAATATTGTATATATATATATATATATATATATATATATATATATATATATATATATATATATATATATATATATATATGTGTGTGTGTGTGTCAATCTGTCTTACCGCAATTTCCAGTCAGGTGTGTAAGTCCAGGAATCGAGTCTGCTGAGTCGACTATATATATATTTACATCAGATTGTCGGATGCGGTTTTTCATTCCAGACTTACATAAAACCAGCCAGTATGTTTACTGTCGCTATTTAACATTCAACCACGATGTTCGAGTCGAGTTTCACTGACAAATAAAAAAAATTCAACCGGTTCTAATAATAAATAAATTACCCACACATAGTATGATGACAATTTTGCATTGATAATGAGCGAAACGATATTTTATCGATACTTAAATATAAATAGGTACATCAGAAAATGTAATATTTCAATATTTATTATCTTAACAATTCAAGACAAAAGTTATCACAATTCAGGGGTAAAAACCTAAATAAATTCTATATATTTTTTATACCAAATCTAACATTGTTTCGTTTATTACTTAGATTCGGGAAAAAGTGAGTGTGACAGACGGAAAGATATTATCTATTATTATATTCTATTTACAGTAACAGACAAAATTCAAGTCATTTCGAATTATTCTGGATTATACACAACACTTATCATTGTTGGTACACCAAAGGAAAAGTTCAATAGCTTTGAGGGCCGCCGTCATCAGAAAAGTCTTTTGTATTTTTATGTTCTACCGAAGCCATGTCATGTATCTTCACCGCCGCCCCATACTAGAACGATGGCTTCCGAGACCTGACCAAGGTGCCTTTCGGGCAAGTTTAAATAATATTTTTTGATAAGTTTTCTCCCCCCTAACATACAAGAGGTCTTTTATTCTTAAAGACCTTAGGTGATTGGCTTGATACAAACGTTTCTCTACGAAAACGGACAATGCCCGTCAGGGGAAAAATAACCACCGACTCCGGGTATTTTATGATCCCAGTAGTCTGAAGTATAAAAAAGAAAAAAGGTGATAAAATAAGGAATTTAATGTTGTGATCCTTTTTTCGCCCCCCCACCCGTCTGGCCAGATAAAAATATTGCAGGAACACCGGACATAATTCGGAACAATCATAGACAAATATTAATGGTTTTATAACGTATGATTTTGGTTCATAATAGCAATAGAATAAAATTAATTGTAACATTCAACTACTGCTGCAAGAATCCATGAGAGTTTATTATTGTATAGAACAAGATATGGTGAGGTCGTTATTTGCGGTGGATTAATTACATAAAATGAGCGATGTATTATTTCAATTAAAGTTCATGCCGACAACAAAAAATACACGTTAATATACAATAAGAGAGAAAACAATGGTAATAGGAATAAAGAGTTCATTGATACCTACTGCTTCTATAGTTGATAATATATATATATATATATATACATATACAGGGTGACCCATCGAAAATAGTCCAGCAAGGTTTACAGATTTTGTATGTAAAAATAAAAATAAATCCTCGGAGCGGTATAATTTTGATTTCATGGGGATATATTTACACATGTATTCCGACACTGTAACTTCAACCCTTTAGCGGGGGTGGTTTGCATCCTTATTCTTTCAAATGTAAGGTGTATGGTGTGACACATAGTTTGAAAGGGCATTCAATTATCTTTCAATTTGGTGCTTCGTTTTTTAAATTTGGGATGCGTCTTGTCGAGAAATATTAATTTAATTGTATCGATTAGTATCTACTTACGTATTATCGTATTAACTGTTGAAAATGTCGACCGTTCTTTTCTATTCAATAGTACAGCAAATGTTCTAACCAACAAAACTATTTTCGATGACCCACCCTGTATATGTTGCGCTCACACACCGAATTTGGCTACTGACCGAAATTTTTACCCAGTGAAACGGCGCGGACAAATCAAAATAATCACGTCGCGTTCTGGGTATTTCTATTCGGTCACTGTTCGACATAAGAAGATGAATGCAAAATTCAAGCATAATATAATATAAAAAAAGATTATGTGTAAACGAATTCGCTCTGAAGCAATCTGCTGATCATGCCCACTTCATTGATTCGTATAATAAATTGTAGGGCTTAATTATGCCAATCTTAACAGAATGTTATGCTTTATAATAGATAATTTTCGTTATTCCATGTGTGATGGATGCGTTATTAATGTAAGAGACCCTACCACACAACATAGACGTACCCCATTGTTGGTTTTAAGTTCGATGGCACGTCACTGACCAAATTGCGTTCCAGCATTTAACGTTACCAAGCGTGATATTACTTCTTTATATAAACTCTTGGTTCAATGATTTCTCAATATTGACATTAAATTTGGATCTCATATATGTGCTGGGAGATTATTAAATGTGTATTATGTTGTGTGAGGGGGATGCGAGGTTAGCTAGCTAAAAGTAGAAGAAAACGAAGAAGCAAAAGAGAGACCTCGTACATTGAAGGAAAGCTTTTAAAATAAAGTGGCTTGATCGCGAGATGAACGCATTCGGGTCTAGTCGAGCGAACAGCTACCCGATTAGGAGATTATTTATTTTTTTTTTTGGTTGCCATTCATATTCACTTTTCACAGACAAATAATAACGATAGCTTCATTCCAACCGAGTCGGATTCGCACTCGAAGCCTGACGTTCCACTGTACAAGATCTAGGGTTCAAGAAATATTATAGCGAATGTTAAAAATCACAACCTTAATTTTTTTGAATTTTATTGACCGACTTCAAGAAACAAAACAATTTTATTTCGAAGAAAAAGTTAATATCACTTTTGAACGAACTCGGCTTTCCGGATCTTTTTGGCCTGTGTCATTGCTATAAACTTTGTGACTTTGTGACCACAACATCTTTAAAGTTAAACTATGAACTACTAACGTCAAAAGTTCCTTCTAGGGTATTTTTGAGGTGAACGAACTGGATTTTCAAAGATCTGAATATAGGACCGTCCATGAAACTGAATAGTTTGACACCTATTCTACAAATATATGTTCAACAAAATCTATCTGTCAGTTCTAAAGTTTTCCAAGTAATTTCACATTATAGTTTGTATTTTATCTCAAAACCCAGCTCGAGTTACGCCAATGCTATATAAGGTATATAAAGTCGGTAAAGTAAATTGGTATTTTTATCTGTTCACGAAGATCACGAGTTTGTGATTTTCTTTCCACTGTTTTTACTATTATATAAAAGAAGTTCGACATTGTGTTCTTGTTGCGACTGAGCAATCGGCTAATATCCACGCGAATTTTCAACAATGAAACATATTTTCTTGGTTTAGCTAAAAGAATGATCATCCAATTGTGGAAACTAACGACTTATGGGACAAATAATACAGGAAGTTTGAATTTAATTTTGGATCTATCTCAACAACTAGTCGATGAAAAAAGAATAAATCTATATGGCATAGAAAATATATCCCTAATAACCTATAATTTATGGGGATGTAATGTAAAAGAATGGTATTGTCGATTATAACCACCAATATTTTAATTTCGAAAGCAAAAATTATTTTGAACAGCAGAAGTTTCAGTTTCTAATTTAGTACGAGTATGATATTTAATCCAAAGTAAATTACTTAACTGAATATAAGAAAAACTCATAATTGCGGGAATATCGAAGGAAAACTAAAACAAACATACGCTTATCAAACGTATTACGAATTCATTATCAAAGAAATTATTAGAAATAAATAACATTTTTTAATTATCATTTGGGAATTCATATTCCCACAAACCGCTGGGGGCCTCTTCCATTTCTGTATTGCCACTACTTTTAATATAGAAACTAACAATAATAAAACACCATTGGCGTCCTTAAATTTGTATCTTTGAGGAGTACATTTGTCTAGTCTAGAACACTATAAATGTAGCCCTTAGTTACATGTATGGGTATTCATTTCGGTCCTTTCACAGCTCCCGTGACCACGTGATGCAGTGGCAGTTGCAGCAAATAGCTCATATTCAAGATATTCGAGGTCCAAATGGAAAATTTTGCTATGCAGTTGTCATGACACTAGCGGGGTGCAAGAAGCTACATCTGACTGCAAAAAAATATGACCAATCGAGTAATAGGATTACATGATTTTTCTTTCCAGAGGATTTGATCCTGTTCCAGGTATTTTTCAGCCAGTTAGTGCACTAAAACACTTTTTTATACAAATAAATTTGTTAAGACTACAACATGTTTGCAATACTAATTTCAGAAATAAAAGTAACCTATACCTTGAATGATACGCCACTGAATTTTAGGCTGCGCTTTGATGTGGGGGAATTTCTCTTTTTACCTTACAGCAACTTTTATCTAATGTTCCTTTCTACGTGTCAATGAAACCAAAATGCACGCGCTACGTTGTCATATAGTAGTTTTAAACTCAAATTTTAAGAAAATATTGATGTTATTGAATACATTTTGTTTTTCAGGAAAATACTTTAACAATTAGAACATGTTGATCTTACTTCTATGACTAGTTCAGATTTCTTGGAAATTAGTGCCTACAATTTCCAGACTCTACTATGGTATCAAATCCACGTTCCATCTAAACAACCATAGAGCAAACCAATAGCTAAAGTTTAAATCTGCAGGACAATTATTCAAACAATCGGAGTATTGTAACTACCAAATTGCTAGTAGAAGAATCAATTAAATCAAATATGTTTGTTTGCTGTTCTAATGTATCTCGTGTCGAGTATTCCGAGTTTTATAAAGTAATGGCAATGGCATGGTAATGGAATAAACCATATTGGTTACCTTTAAAAGGTATGAAGTTATCTCTAAAAGCACAAAATCATTATTTATGCAAAAAGTTGAAGTGAAGTAAATTTGAATATTGGTATCTGCGCATCGAATTTCTACCGGTTTTGAAATATCAATTTATTTACATAGGTGTACGCTCTCCCATTACTGATTATTCATCAAAAATATTATAGATCTATCTATCTATCTACGTATAGAATTATGTACGCCTATGATCAGTTAGGTATTCCATACTATTCGAGAATGTCAGGAAGTTAGAAAGCATATTAGCATATTTATAAGCAGCAGGAGCTAGGAGGGATTTGCTTAAGAGTTTATTAAACTTCTCTGATACCAAGTAAGTAAAACCAGCGAACTTTTCGGTTATATTATTGAATGTCCAAACAGAATCCGAGCTTCTCGATATATGATGCTCGTAATTTAATGAAAGAGATAAATATAAAATCAATTGTTCTTCATCAATACTCAAGCTACTACCATCTTTGGCCACAGTTATTTTTATAAAATACCCTTACCCAGATCTCTCAACTATAGCTTGTCCAAATTATCGTTGGTAATAATAATTGTCTTTAATAAATAAAATAAAATGATGTTAATCGAAGGTCAAAGATACAATAATAGTGCTGTATTAAATGCGGGTTGGAATGAAACAAATACATACAGATGCAGATGTAAAGTTATCTTTTAGGTACCTTTTAATATGGGTATCTTTTTTTAGGGTAACGTAAGCATATATTTTCATAAAGCAACGGCGTATCGATTGGTAACTTGTCTAATTTAAGCAAAGTATTCTGAATAAAATAAAGTTCGCTTCACTCTTAAGAGAACGTTATATTTCCTACCGGTTGTCTCACGTTCTGCCTCAAGGTTGAAAGGAGACGGCTCAATATAAGGGTGTTCGAGCAGTAGTTTGGACCAGTTTCCAACTGTGTTCCGTGATTGTGGAGCATGCGCATATGAATTTCCGTTTTCTTAAAATTAAAATGCGCATGCCTCTGACGGTTTGAGTTTGGTTTGAAATCCTGCTCGAACACCCTTTACATTTCACAAATAGCTCGGAGGGCCTTTGCTGCAATACCACAAAGAATTCGACCCTGCGATTCCCCTCACCGCGTCGCATTTTCATAAAAAAGCCGCCCGGTGTGATTTCCAGTTTTTAAACCTGGGGATTGTTCAATCCGGATAACTGAACATCCGGATACTCGAGTTAATTTTTATCCTGATCATAACCTAAGTTTCATAAGACGTTGATTTGAATTTGATATTATAGAACAAATGAAATCTAGAAAAAACGTTTAATGAACATAAAAACCTGTCAAGACTCGCATGAATCGGGTTCCGGTCCTTTCCGGTTCCAATAGGAATTCAAAGGCTTTTCATTAACCTATGAAACAATATTTAACATTGTTTTCAAATTCAATGGCTGAGTGAGATACTCAATCAAATCAATATACACATGTTCCACTTATCACTTAATATCATAATCAATAATTTGATTTCGGCAAATGTAGTTTGATTCTTTTCTCCTGGACTAATTAAAAAATGTTGAGAGAATACTGCAGAAAACGGAATTATTGAATTTATTTCAATTCTTTTGTCATACCTATTCATGTATAGGGTGCAAAAAATGTTCAGTGATTTTGAATTAATATAATTAATAAGAAAACTCTCAAACGCTGACCAATTGATGAGACCAATCATTTCCATTTTAGATGCTATGATGCTATTTTCTAAAATTGCGTAAATAGTGGAGAAAGAATGCCCAACATTGCAAATCCTCAAAACTGAACTAAATTTCATTTCAATTCTATATTCAATTCAATTCCAATGAAGGCGATCTGTTCATTCAATGACTACCATTTTACTAAAAACTGCCAATTCAAATTCTCCGTTGTACATCGTAGAGTGTAATAGATATCGAGTATCTATTAAGTTGATTCTGCCGAATTGGAACCTATCTGGAAAAGTAGTACAAAAAAAAACAGGGATTCGCTCAGAAAGGAACGTTTATTATTGAAGTTTGCTTTGCTAGCGAAAAACCTTGGATATAATAACCTACTAGTAGTGCAGCTTTTGAAAATCGGAGCCAATAACGTCATTTTGTAAAATACTCATGTGGATTTGCCCAGTCGCAAATGGAAAAACCTGAACTACCCCTCTGCAGTATTTTTCCATTCAGCCCTAAGTTGGGCTCTTTTTATTCGTAATCACCCAAATTGGATTTTCATCTCAGTAAATCAATTCAATTGCAAATATTTATTCCAATTTATAGATTATTACATAAGTATCGTTTATAATAAGTTGAAACATATTGATAAATTATTGTGACTAGAGAAAGCCCATGACTTTGGACATGAAAAACTCTAGAAAGCGAGCATCGCAAAAAGACACGTGTTTTGTTAATAAATTTTGGAATAGATTTCTATAAGTTAATGCGAGTCTCGTTAAAATCGAACAAACAATCAGATAAAAAAATTCTTGTTTCGGTTTTGTTGAAGTGCAACTGACTAACGTTATATACTCAATAACATTTTGAATTTTATGTCTAATACAACCTAATCGATTCAGTATCTGTACACCCTGTACATTATTTATTTTCTTTATGTTGTGGGTGTAGCATCCTACTCTTGACTCTTTCTCTTGACGCTTGACAGATTCTTTACTTATGATTCTAATTCTTAGAGTATCTAAAATAGTTGAGTATTTCCGCAGCGATGTTTTGAGATCTCAAGAAAAATAACTTCAAGCAAAGAATATACGTGGGTAATAGGATAAGTACTATCTTCTTTGGTTTTAGTGAACGTTCAACGATTTTTGTGACTAATGTTACACTCAAGAGTGTGAAATAAATATTTTTTACAAAAAATTGGACCGACGTTATCAGTTGGTGCATTGAAAAATACAAAATAATATTAATTCTATTGATGCTGGTACTTGGTAACTGCAACTGCACAACTTCAAAAGTAACAGCACTAATAGAATTAATATTATTTTGTATTTTTCAGCGAACCAACTAATAACGTCGGTCAATTTTTTTTTGTAAAAAATATTTATTACCTTTTAGGTATTAAACTAAAGAAAAAAGTAAAGTAAAACTCGATAACATATTCCATCATGTACTTACTACAAGTAAAAAGTAATGAATACCCAAGAGAATGTAGCGTGGGTTTTCGCAACAACTGAAAAAAAATAAAGGCATTAACCACTGCAGAAAAAAGCCTCTCTCGATTGAGAATATAGAATGAAGGACAAGCGCTGCGATTGAATCACAGCCATTCATATAAAATATAAAACAAGACCAGTTTGCTGGGAGCTGAATTGCAGGTCATAGGTATCTATAGACGAGTTCCTGGGATTGATTTATTGATTTTGTTACAATTACAAAAACATTTTTTTAATAAACATATATCTACCCTGGACGAACATCACTTGCTATATATTCTTAGAATTAATAGAATCTATATCTTAATACGGAAATACTTTGGACATAAAGCATATTCCGTTCAAGGATGAATATGTGATGAAGTTTACAGCTGATCCAGGGGGTTTGATTCTTGGCCATCGCATTTTTTTTCATAATTCTTATCTGAAATTATTGAACAAAATTCAGAAAATTATATCCAATAATTATAGAAGAAAAACTTCAATTTAATGAATTACGGTCGAATTTCGACAATAATGGGCAATAACTAGCAATGATAAATTGAATCTGTGATGATAGATCTAGTAGTCTTTATACATATATAAAACAGTCGAACTCTAACCAAATGGAAAGAGAAACAATTATTTTAAATGTTCTGTATATTTGTTCGCGTACATCTTTGTAATTACTGAATGGATTCAAGTGCGATAGATAGAGCTGTGGGCTTTATTCCTTATTCATGTCAGGAAAACAGTTATCCTTATTTAAAAATACGGACGAAGTCGTGGGCAACAGCCAGTGTAATATAAATAATTTTCGTTGAATTATATTATCTATAAATTTTGATTACATTTTATATCCTTCAGTTATTTAAATACTTGAATTATTTGCACCATCGCAACGTTTAAAACATATCATTTTTCTATACCTACAATGTTTTGTTCACAAAATTATTTTTAAACCACGTTATCTTGCTTAAAAGAAGGCATCTCAAGCATGAAAGAGTTACAAAGCCTTTTTGGCTCTTCAGCGCGCGTGGTAAGGTTGGGAAAATAGTTTCCTTTTCACACCTTCCCTTTTGACAAAATCTTATCATCCTCACCGATCTGTGTAAAGATTGCTACCGATTCAAGCTGGTAGAATGTGTTCTTTTGAATATATATAGAGATCATATTCCTTGCGTGAAGAAAAAAAAAAGGAGAAAGAAAAGAGCGATAATATCTTTAAATTTTCTAGAAGTGCCCGACCTTTCTCTAAAAAAGTGTGCCTATATATGGATATTGGTACTTTTGCTTTCGCTAAATCGAAATAGATCTCAACTCGACGTGTGAAGATGGGTGAAATTGAAAAACGAAACATAAAAATCAATGTTGCTGAGAGGAAAAGATGTAATTTAATTGAAGCTTATGGGTAACTTTAGCAAAAATATAATGTAGATCCAGATGACGCTCTAGAAGCGCGACGACTCCAATACGAGTACTTCAAATTTTCTAGAAACGCCCACCACCTGCATCTATTAATAGAGGAACCATTTTCTAGAACTCTACGAGACGCGAACAACTGGCCGGAATATTTGTAACAAGCGATCAAGTAGGACTGATTATATTACTTGAGTATTTATTCATCATTAATTGCTCTGTACAGAGTACTAACCGAAACTAGTGATGTATCAATCTTAGGGGTCAACTGTTGGAGTAAAACAATTTATTAAATTAAATTATATTAATTGTATTTAAGTCACCGATTGTTTGCTCCCCAATCCCAATTGAGGAGCCAAGTTAGGCTACAATAGTTTTTAGTGACGTTATTTTCAAGCCTTCCATCAGTAAACACAATACTCACATACCAAATTAATATTTCTGAGAATATTTTATGTGTTATTTGTTATGACATACTGTACAAAAAAGCGATTTTAATGAAAATAAATATTTTTTACAAACAATTAGGCAGACGTTATTAGTTGGAACACTGAAAAGTATAAAATAATATTAATTCTATTGGTGCTGTTACTTTTGAAGTTGTGCAGTTGCAGTTAGATTAATAACTTCTGGCACCAACTTCACAAGTACCAGTACCAATAGAATTAATATTATTTTATAGTTTTCAGTGTTCCAACTAATAACGTCGGTCCATTTTTTTGTAAAAAATATTTATTACACACTTTTGAGTGTAACATTAGTCACGAAAATCGTTGAACGTTCACTAATACCAATGAAGATAGTACTTATCCTATTACCCACGTATATTCTTTGCTTGTAGTTGTTATTATTGAGATCTCAAAACATCGCTGCGGAAATACGCTTAGTATTTTAGATGTTACCATTTTAATACCGATGTAACTCGAAAACCGTAGCTCTAATGAAAAAATGTTCTTTATAAATGTTGCTACAAATAATTATGTCTTTCATATAGGACCCACAGATTTTCAATTTTCGAAAGAAATCGCCCTCTCCATATAGCAAAAATACATATATTTGAGAATTTAACATGCCTCTATCTCGAAAACCGTAACTCTTTTGAAAAAATATTTTTCCGGATATTGTCCTGTCTTTTAATATAGCACCTCAGATTTTCGATTTTCGAGAGGCGGTTTTCCGAGGGAAGGAGATTTTGGATTTGCGTTTTTATAAATATGGGACCATTTCTCAAGCCTCCTCTTTCAAATGATTCAAAAATCATCAAAATCGGAGCTCGTTTACTATATAAAAGGCGCGCACGAACCAAAAAAAAAATAAAGCAGACAGTCGAATTGTATACTTCCTCCGTTCGGGGTTTGTCGGTCAAAAAGTAGTTCCCAACCGGGATTCAATCAATGGATCTTACTTCTCAGCTAGCTTGTAGCCAGATCGATAAACCAGTTACGGTAGCAGGGAAATTTTGAGGGTCGCTTGTGGTTTTAAACCTAATACAAAAAGCTCGGTAACTTCTAAAGTAACGTATTAATACAAAAGCAGTTATTTCAATATTTATCGAGAAATTTTTATGTACAAATGTTTCAAGAAATTTTTTCTAGCATTCGAATGCTTTTTCGAAGAGATAGGCTTGATCAAAACTTGAAAATTTGAATATGGGACCATCTGTTTAAAAAAAGAATCATCCACCTCCTTCTTTAGGGATGACGATCAAAATACAGTGTAACCTTTTATTTTTCCGATCGGAGGTGCAATGAATACATAGTATTGATTCTCTTACAAATATAAATGTCATAATATTATTACACACAAGTGGCACGTTTTCTTACTACAAAGTATCAAAAATCCCTCTACTGAGAAGACATACTAATGAAACAACGAGCTGCAAGAAGCGCTCTTTGAAGTTGTTCAGAATAGCGCTATCGGAAATGTGTCAATAGCTTTGCACGCGATGCCGCCAATGGGTGTGGATGGTGGTAAAGGAATTTATTCAACCAGAGTTGCAAAATAAAGAGATTTCGAATAAAAGAATAGAGAAAAGACGACGACTACTACCACTGACTAGGAGGGACTTAACTTTCTTTTAACTCAAGCTATATAGGTAGCTAGCTCTCGAAACGGCGTCGGAAGAAAGAGTCGGGAGTTGAATAATACCATTTCTAAGGCGGGAAGGCGTTTATATATATTACAACTGACTACTGACATTAAATGATGTTGATATGCTGATGCTTATTTCAAACAGTTATCCCCCGCACACGGCGTGAAGGAGATTGCCAGTATAATTTTCTTCGCGCTCGACAATGACATACTGACGATTCGCGAGTTGCCTTCCTTTTGCCTCACTCTGCTATCTCTCCAGAAATTGTATATTCGCGCATCTTCCCGAATTAAATTCATCAACGTAGAAAATTCGTTTGGATGAGGAATTATTTTCTATATTATGCTTTCAGACGAAAAGTTATATTACAACAATGCGCGCAGCTATGCATTGTTGCCAAGTTAAGCTCCATATATGTTATGGGTAAATATAAGAGGATTTTGCGAGTCGATGCCGAGAAATGGTGGTCCGCTATTAAAGAAAATGAAATCCAACATCGCCTTCCCTTCTTTGCTTGTAGTTGTTTATATGTAGAGATTTCAGAACATCGCAGCGGAAATACGCATAAGTATTTTAGATTTAACCATCTTACCACCGCTGTAATTCGAAAACCGTAACTCTTTTGAAAAAATGTTCAATTGAAACGTTTTCGGATATGGACCTATCTTTAATTCTGTCATCTCAAATTTTCGATTTTCGAGAAAATTTGCCTACACTACCCCCTTCGGATTTCAGTTTTTACAAATATGGGACCATTTCTCAAGTATCATCAAAAATCATCAAAATCGGAGTACGTTTACTATAATATAAAATGCGCGCAGAAACGAAAAAAAAGAACACAGTCGAAATGTATATATACCTCCTCCATTTGGGCACGTCGGTCAAAAAAATTAAGTGTACCTAAGCTTCATGCAAGAAGAGTCAAGTGGACTGGATCATAGTTATAATTAATAATGAATTCATTTTAAAGTAAACCTACTATAAATTGAAACATAATTTTCTATAATAATTTCATATTTGAAGAATGATGATTTTTAAACCAATATTTCAGATTCGTATTTGACACTTCAAACGAAACTTTTCATCGATGTTACTACATAACACTGATGACGCCTTAGAAAACTCTCGTCGCCTCAATAATATTTGGGTTGTATTTTTCCAACATTACGATCAGAGGAATTTTGATGTCCTTATAAATGTTAACAAATATTTCTGAATTTTTCTTCTACTAGTAACAACATAATATTGATCCAAGCTCTAGCGGTTAGTAAAGGTGGGGTACGTACGCATCAGTATTCTTGTCGTATTCGCTTCTGATCCATTTCACATCTGATATATATCGACAAATATATTGAAAAATCTCAGCACAATGAAGTAGTAATCTGATGTTTCCTTTTGCTTTCTTTATTCGGGTTCTTTGCTCGTAGCTGAATATCGTGGGGTCAAACGAATTGCAGTCATGTTTCAAATGCAATTGAATGTCTCCGAGAGGTGCCAGAGACCATTTTGTTAGCAGCCCTTAACAATGCTGTGATATGTGGGGTTTTCTGATGGAAAATGGCGCAAACGTTCAAGGCATTATCCTACTAGAGAAATACCGAGTTTTTTTCACTTTTGCTACAGGACGGACGACCGTTTGGATATCCATCACGTTGGCGAAACAACATCGTAAAATAACAAAGTCAGGAGTTAACCATGCGTCATCAGTGATATTTTTCTCAAAAATTGAAAATCCGAAACGGCAGAATTGAAGAAAATTCCGTATCCGGAAACGTTTAAATCGAACATTTTCTAAAAACAGTTACGGTTTTCGAGTTACAGCAATGGTAAAGTCTAAAATATATGATATGTCTATTTCCGCTATGTGGGATGAGCAATTTTTTTCTAAAATTGAAAATATGGGACGGCCAAATTAAAGAAGAGATTATAATACGTAGGTAGTATCAGTTCTCCAAGCGCACGTAGTGGAATTTTTGAAAAAAACATTAAAAATAGTTTTTATTAGGTATTTAGGATATCAACCGTACCGATGAGTCTACTGCTATCTCTCCTTTTCTCGATTTGAATTATACTTATGTATATCTGTTTGCCAGCAACAGCAATTCGATAACAAATTACTGTTTGTCTACCATAACACAAAATTAAATTTTAAATTAGTATTATCAACGTCTGACAATTGCGACAGCTGACAGTGAACAACGCGACATAACCATAGAGTAATATATACGACGATCTGCCAGAGAGTACCTATATACCAGAGAACAGAGACGTATATATATGCTCCATGCTCGTGTGTAATCCCATTGTCCGACATTGTCGTTGCATGTTGAGCAAATAATTTGATCTTGCTTGAATGAGATATTATAATTAATCAATATTGGATCAGACTTGGAACTTAACAGGCGGCGAGATGTCTGCGATTCAAGTACGAATTCGAAATTTCAAGTCTATGGACCGCTGCGGAAGAACCGAAATTAATAAAAACTATTTAAAAACAGACTGGAGTTTGCCAGGAAGCATATTAATAAAGACTTGAACTTTTAGAATTCACTAATATTTGCTCATGAGACTACAATTAATCTCTTTGGGTTTGATGGCAAAATATTAGTGTGGAGAAAAAGAACTGAAAAATATTTAAGCTACTGAAGCATGGTAGAAGTGGATTAATGTTATGGGGGCGTATGAATCACTTATCTGCATATGAACTTTTCAATAATATAATTAACATAATATATATTCTGTACCTATATATATGTTGTAATTTTCTAAGGATTCTGGTAACAAAGTTAGCTTGTAACTATTACACGGAATATATTAGAATAATAAAGGTGTATTATTTATTAATAAAACGAATTGTGAATATAATATGTTCACTTGAGATTTGTATAAAGGAAACTTCCACAACTCAATTGTCATTTTACAGTATACGCTTCCTTATTTTGTTCTCTATATAAACATGCCCTGGCACTCAAACCAATTTGGAATTTGTTAGCTCTTGGAGTGAGAGACTGTGGAGAGAAATGGCAAATAGAACACTGACGATCTACTTCTTCTAGTACATACAACTAACTCACTCTCTCTCTTTCTTTCTCTCTCTAGGACGAACTTGAAAGTTATCCTTGTTATATATATATACGATACTACGGTACCGTTCAGAATACACTTAATTTTCATCAGACTAAAATTTACTAGCAGGCATATTCGTGTGGCAACTTCCGTAACAGTTTACTAGACAATTATGACTTACTTGTACAATACTTGTTTTGAAAATTCATTTCATTATGACATTATTCAATACGGCCATTCGTACCTGTCTACACACGATTCCAACAAAAAGATCTATATGTTGTAAATAATTCGATATCCATACTAATATTATAAATGTGGAAATGGTAAGAAGTTTGTTATTCAATCACGCAATAAAGGAATTGGTTATATCCCGAAAAAATGTGAGGTTCCTGTGAAATTATCAAAAAACGAACTACAGGACGTATCCTAATTGAAGTGGCTATTTTTTATGCCGATCTTCGTACGTCTTTACTTAAATCATCTGAAATTGCATAATATTATCAATAGTCACTTTTTGAAGCAGAAATATTTTATTGATTTACATTGAAATAAATACACAAACCTGAACAAATGATTTTAATAAATATATAAGATATTTTTGAATAATATTTGTTCATAACTGAGGTGAATTGATGATTTCTGGACTGCTCATCAATTCTCAGTTTCACTTTGTTTGGATCATTATGTACCTACTTAATTCTTGTTTAAGAAAAACGAATGACTGTATATAGATTCTTATTCACATTCATGAAAAATCGTCAGAAACCCGTTAGGTATGACAGTATATTGGGTATATGAAAGTTATCTCAAATCATTTTCGAAGATTTTACTTGGTTTACCGATTGAAACTCGGTACCCCAGGTATTTTATATAACTCGAGACACTCTAAGGTCACATTCTTTTGCTAATTACCCCCTGTACTGTACTATTATTATTTTGAACGCACTTCTTCAGCTTTCTCCTTGGCAACAGCCGAAGTAGTGAGCAGGTGTACTTTTGCCAGAACGGAAGTCTCGAATGGTTTTTATTTTTTGTGTTAAGTTTTATTGTATTTTTTAATATCCGATCCGTAATCCTTGGTTATATCATTTTATACATTAGATGCACTCTTGAATGTTCAAAAATTGATAAGAAATATACATATTGAAATAATTGAAAATACAGATTCATTCATGACAATTTAGTTGCTCTTAAACGGAAACCCTTCAATGTTTTGAGAAATTTCAGAATTTAATGTTGTTGAAAAGTATCTTTTGTAATGAAAAATTCCAGATAAACTTTTCCTCCACACCTTAAATTTTGAATGGTCAAAAATATGGGTGAGACATATTATATCAAATTTCAAGTCTCTAGACCGTATGGGGCCTGAGAAATTGCTGCGGAGTCCATTGATACAAGAACCGAAAGTAATAAAAACTATTTAAAAATGTGCAATGAAACTTTTCTATAAAAACTAGGACCGACTTTATTAGTTGGTGCCAAAAGCCTTCTATCTACCAATCGGTAACTGTAAAACTTCTAAAATTACCATCACCAGTGGAACTCTTAGTATTTTGTATTTTTCAGTGCACCAACTAAACCTTTTTGTAAAAAAGTTTGTACTCAACACCTATCTTGAGGCCCGAGAAGCTTCGCTTCAAAAGCTTCGAGATTCTACTGTTTGCAATATTGTATAATTAATGTCTAATATTGACAGCTCGTTCAACTTATCTGTTTTCTTTTCTCTATAGTCTAGCTTGCGTATTTTTTTGTATCCAAAGCGGGGTTTCGTTTAGTTTAAAATTCCTGAGAAGCTCTGTAGAAGGATATAAACGGCAAAATGTGCTCGAATTATATTCTCAAGGTTAAGTGCCTTTGTTTGAATTATTAGAAAGTCAATTCGACTGGAAATAGCCTACATTCAAGATCGTCCTCATAGGATAGATATAGAATATCATCTCCAATAGAAGTTTGTATTCATAAGGCAAGCCTCTCCAGAGATAATTTTGAATATGTGCATAAGTTAAGTTGATATAACCCGAACTGTATATATTACAAATATTGGCTAGGTTGAACCAGATTGATCATGTTCAAATTATTTTATTTCCTTCAGATTGAATTGAGTTAGCATATACCTAAGAATTTCACGTTATCATCCAGTAATTTGCGTTTCACTAGCGTCACACGAATTTTTAGAAAAATATTGTTATGTATAATATACATAAAAAAGGTATTATTGGAAATATATACTCAATGCAGTTTTTAACGATCTATAATAAATAAAAAAAAATAATAATAAAAAAGCTTTTTTGTTTATATTTTTAACATTCTTCACAAATTTTAGATCCTCATCAATAATTGTAAGACCGAGACTTTTAACGGTCTGAAATGGCAGTAGTACATTATTAATTTTGATGTTTAGATTTTTTTACAAAGATTCGATCCTTCAGTTTACCAAAGCATATGGCCGGTGACTTTTTGGAATTACGTAACAAGTTGTATTCTTCAGATAGTTGCTGAATTTTACTTAGCTCACTATTAATTGTATTTTCTGCTACTTTGTAAACTGAAATTTTGAAATGATGGTAAATTTACTTGTCATCTGCAAAGGCTGCTACGGAACAGAGGTTTACGGAATTTAAGATATCTATTGTATAAATAGTAAACAATAAGGGTTTCATATCATAACGACAAATAAGTTACGTACAATACAGTTGAAAACGGACAAAATTTTATTTTTTTGCGGGTGGCGGTGCTAACTTTAATATCAAGTTAGCATTACCACCCAAAAAAAAAGTGCGACAAATAGTTTCCATAACAAATTTACGACAAATAAGCGACAATTAATCCACTTCTCGCTGAATCGAAATTTGATAATGGTAGTGCTAACTTTAAGCACATTATTATTTAGTCAAGTCAAGTCATAGGCTTGATGTATTATTTAATGTAATATAAAATACTTGTCTTATCTATAGGAAATTGATAATTCTTCTATAATATTTTTGATTAAAATTTCATTAGAGAGCAATTTTTTTCTTCTGTAGATGCTATTTGTCTATTCCATGCAACTGAATAGAAGTCAAAAACACAGAAGTCATGAAATCTACAACCCATAGGTATATGGCATACGCCACGTTTCCTCCACCTTTTCCTCAATTTTACCACTACCAACATAAATCTTTCTAACAGAGATTGGATATTTCCAGCAATAATTCTTCCATGTACAATCGCAAAGAGAGAAAAAGACGAGATTTATCGAAAAGATATGCACTTGTGTATGTATATATGTTCACTCGCAATCCGTTTTGTACTTCAGGATTGTTCAAATATTATGCGCTGGCACTTTGCAGAAATTCTGTCAAGAGAAGAACATAAATATGAATGATAAAAAAAAATTGTCAATACATATATGTATAATAAGAGTGTACCTACCTATTCCAGGAAAAATGTGAAAGTGGTTGGGTTTTTGCAAAAAATGTTTGGATTTTCACGAACGATATATTTTGCAGACGAACACTATTAGAAAATAGAAGTGCAAACATTATGACTGCTCAAAGTTCGTTTATTGGCTCTAGGTAACAAAGAATACAAGATATATATGAAAATCCCCAAAAAATCCTAGGGCTCGTAGCCAGCATAAATAGAAATTTCACAAATTTATTTTTTTCTATGTATTTTTTAAAATGCTTCTGGAAAAGTTGTTTATATTATCTATGAATGAAGATATTTTGATGACATTTACTCAAAAGCCACTATTCTTCACCTTAACAACGTGCGACCTCTACCGTGTAAACAAATTTCGTGGCGAATGATCGGTTTAGGTATATTTCTTCAACAAATTTACCTGAAACTCTTTTCAATGGAATATTGTTCAAGAGATAATTGTTAAATGTAATCAATTCTCCTTTCTTGACGACAATTATTAGCTGCTTCCGAATATCGGGAGTATTCATAGGGTAAATATCAATAATGTTCTATAATATATGTGTATTCTCCCTTTGATTGTCAACAGTTGCTCATATATATATATATATATATATATATATATATATATATATATATATATATATATATATATATATATATATATATATATATATATATATATGAAGGTGTTTACGCCGCAGGATCTACTCCATTCAGATCAATATCAAATGTAATAATATACGGTGTCTAGTCTACCCAGTCACATACTAAGTCTAGAGCTTAATTCAGCTTCATTCGTAGCCAAAGAGAACACACCCTATCTCCATAATTAAGTATTATTATTTATTTTTACGTTGATGAGGAACTGCCACAACCCAAGTTATGTTGAGAAGATTCAGCGTTATATTTAAAATGTAGATTACACCATTGTTGTTTCAGAAAAAAAAATAGATATTCACTAAAGAGCTGCAATAAGATACAAATGTTTTGGTGCGAAAAATATTCTATCTACCTATAACCGCACTACTTCAAAATAACCAGCACCAGCAGTTTAATTATTATTATTTTGTATTTTTCAATGCACGAAAAAATGAAGTCGGTTACATGAATATTTAATATAATAATAAACTAATTTAATTCTCTTCATATTTGTTAATGACAATAGTTCTTTATTACTGCTCAAACGAAACAGATAAATCATATATTCGCTTGTAACAAAATCAGGACACGACTGTATGCCATTCTTCTGTTTCTATAAAAATTATTGGCTATACTTCCAAATTAATATGCTGATCCATGAAGTTTTCGAATTCCAAAAAACCTGGAGACACAAAAGAGTGGATTACTTTCAATACGGGTAATTAAATTTACTCACCTTTCGATTATTTATCGTATTTTTTTTACTATTTTCAACTTCAACGAGTGCTGCGTCAGAAAATGGTGGGAACATACATACATACCTAAGCTTCTACTATTTTTCACCCGAGAAACTGAGCATTACTTACTCTGGAATTTTAAACTGGATATAGAATTTGTTTTAACAAAGCCCCAATTTTTGAAATACATCCGGTCTGCAGATAAATAAAACTCAATATTTGCCGACGTACTGCTCCAATCCACGTTAGAATTTCTATCTGGACACCCAGGAGAACGGTAGAAATGTATGTTTGGATTCTTATTCTCAGCATTCTGCTCCACTGCACATCATTTCAGACATAACATAATTTTTGATGAAAGGTAAAACTACGATACATAAATTCACTCTGCAATGATAGTTATAACGAACAGAACGTTTCATTTGAATGACATATGACATCGACATCGGATGTGAAGCAAATGTCAAAATGATGTTGATGTAATTTTGGGTTACAGAGGTGGCACAAATATTGCACGTTGTAGAGTCTACTTTGCACTGTGGTCTCTGTTTTAGTCTTAATCATATCTATTTCTGTTAGACCTGGCTCCCAATCAATGGATGGCAGCACAGGCTGAACCGAATATTGCATATATAATCAATTTAAGTAAGCAGTTGTATTACTGTTGGTACGCCTGAAATTTCCAACGTTGTAAAATCGTAAAACTGATACTGATTACAATCAGCTGATTATCTATTTAATAGGTTAGGTTAAACATTTGTCACATTTGACGTTTTAAACATTTGATGATGACCCTAGCAGTAGCGAATATACCCGAATAAGGTGTTTTAAATACAGGATGCAGACAAAAACTTCGAAATGGCTGTCGATGTCACTGTGAATTCAAGTCCATTGTTAATAGGTATCTGCATCCAAAACACTTTATTCGGACATATCAGCTACTGCTTGGGTCATTTTCGGTTCTACTCCTCGAATATAAACAGACTACCTAATTAAATATTATTAAATAAACGACCTTGTATGGTGATGGGTTTGGTATAGGGAAGTAACGTCATAATTAAATTCGAAATATAACTTTCAAGCAAAAGAATGCCCCTCGACATGTTTTTTAGGCATCAATAATAAATTGATTTGACAAGTAGGTAAAACTGTTCTATTCAAACTGATAATTTTCAAAACAATCTCTGTATGTGGAAAGGCCAAACCGTCACTGCGCAGTTTACGACGAAATAATTTATTTCCAAGATGTTCGACCAACAGCACTTTGATGATTTCCAAACCAGCACAGAATGAGACAAGCGCAGATGGATCTCAGAACCACAAACATATTTTTGGAGTGCGAGTGCCGAGAAAGGGAAAACTCAAAATCTGGCGTTCGAGCAGAACGAAATCCCAAAACACATATGGAAACTATTTCAAACCGCACATGCGCATTATGTGACTGCTCGAAAACACCCCTATCCGAAGCATTAGAACGCTATAACCTCTATGGTGAAACCCGTGAATTCAGGGGTTAACCGCTTGTATGTATTATATAATGTGCTATTTTGCATGTGGTGGCCGTAAAAACGAAACATATCAAGTTAATTTTTTTTATTCAGATGGAAGAACCTCCATACCCACTTAACATTTATACAAACACGGTTAATTTTAACAGCAAGAAATAATTAGCATTTATTTCTTGCAGTGCAGGACCACTGCACTGCACTTACAATTTAATATATTATACCTCTCATACACCTGCATATTCTCTGGAAAACGTTGTAAAAAAAAGTATTAATGGAACATATAAATTACCATATTTATAGACAGCCAGTATATAGTACAGGTAAAAAATAAGATTTTGCAAAACAAAAAGTTCTCTGATAATTGATTTTTCAACTGGAATTTATGAAGATGTGTCTTATAAAGTAGCGCGAGGACAGTACCTACGCGATTTTGAACCCCCGATAGGCGCACAATTTACATAGAATTCATAGCGATTCTTGTTGGAAAAGCGCGTTTTCAAGATGGCGGCTATTACGATCAGCCTCTTAGCCCCAAAACTAAAACTTTACACTTCAGGGACAACGCCTAACATATTCCAATTTTGAAGGATGAATTATTTTCATGTTTTATGACCCTATATTTGGTGCTATGTTTCCTGTAGTAATATATTATACCTATTCATATTTAAGTGCGCCTAGTGTGCGGTAGATATGTGTGGACGAGAATATATTCAACAGAGGACACATATTATACAGATAATCTATGACGGTTTGCAATGAAGCGCGCACTTTATAATGAATACCTAAACGACGCGAAAATAATTTCATAAGTATATAAAACACTTTGGTCACATATAAATTTATTATTCAGGTATTTTTGGGCTTATTGAACAAAGCAGGTATTTAGTAATTTATCCGAAATTTGGAAATACTGTTAACAGATCTGAGATGCAAAAAATTGGACCGACGTTATTAGTTGGTGCACTGAAAAATACAAAATAATATTAATTCTATTGGTGCTGTTACTTTTGAAGTTGTGCATTTGCAGTTAGATTGATAACTTTTGGCACCAACTTCACAAATGGCCATATTTATATCGAGTTCGCGATATTGGTGGAGTGATCACGATGCAGAAAGATCTTCCCTGGAAGCTTCTAGATCGAGAAGGCTTACCTATATGTTAGAGAGGATTTCCTTTGAAGTTCAGTTCGATGTGGACCGGTCCCAGCTATGGGGCTAGCAACAACGAAGTCACAAAGTACTCGGTTTGAATAAGAACTGTTGTAAATGTAAGTTGTATTATGATAGTCAGTAGTGAAAGTGTAAATAGTCTGCGATATTTTAGTATAAATATATAAATAAATAAAGTAAAGTTTTTTTTATAAGCCCGTTACAATACTGTCATGCGACTTTTCGTTTTCTAATAAGCAACATCAAGTTCATTTTTCTGTATCCCATCCTGATCTTAGACACTCAAGTACATCCCATCTAATTTATTGGGAAACAAATGTAAGTGCAAGCATTTTCAAAACCTTCCATAAAATTAAAGCAGTCATTAATACAACGAATAAGATTTAATTACTTGTTCACATAATAATTTGAATGACACAAATTGCTATGTGAATGTTGAAGTGATTTTGTACCTAATACATAGTTTCACAAACAACTTAGACAGGATGTGATAAAAGCAAATGCAATTAAACAATGTCCTGGCGCATACAACTGACAAAGTCAGCTGCCGTGACGGAACCAAGTGTTAAATAAGGTCATATTTATATGTATCTGAAAATTACACAATCAATAAGATAGTAAGCAGTTAGAACACACTCATAAAAATCAATACAAATGACTTAATGTTTTTCAATAAGTGCATTTTAACTGACTGTCAAGACAGCAAATATTATCATCCTGTATAATATCAAATTTATTTATTTAGCGTAATAATCTATATTTCAAAATAATCAATAAACGCGAACAAACCGACCTTGCTATACTTAATGATAAGTCAATAAATGAGGCATAAAACGATTGCGTTATTTTAATAACACCGAAGAAAAACCAACCATCCAGATATACATGATTAATAGATAAAAATGCGATAAGTATATTTGTATTAATTTTACGCATAGTAAACTCAAGCAGCCGTATTCATTATCCAATTTTAGTTCGGTACTAGCTAGTATCGTATTAAAATAGAAAACAAAACATTATCCTACCATAACACTGACATAAAATCATAAACCTAATTTGAGGTTAAGGTTAGTTAGACTGCAGCACAATCTTCATTTACGTCCATGGATTGAAGGTTCTGTCAATTGTGTGTTCTGGTAGCCATAAACCTCCGTACTTAATTTAGTAGCGTACTAAGTTTCGATTCTGGATACGGATGAAGAACTTTATAGGATACATTTTGAGGTATAAAAAAAAGAATGAATATATGATAATATTTAAAATGGGCAGCAAGAAGAGTAGGCAAAACCCGAGGATATAAATTGTTAATTTAATAATTGACAAATATATGAACGAAGAATTGCGGTAATGATTAAATATCAGATTTCCATTCAGGAAAGTCATAGACATAAATGGTGTAATAAGTCTATGAGGAAAGTGATTTCTTTAAAGTAGTCCATGTTACTAAAATCAATAATCTTAGCTATACTCGATGCCATATTTAATGATGTTATGGGTGGAGGTAATTTTTTTTATAGGATGGTTATCATATAGAGTATTGAAGAAATAAATACATTTCCGTATTCTAGTGAACATAAACAGAAATTTCAAGTGAACGAAAGAAAATAATAGTAAGTACAAGTTCACTATTGATTATAAGAAATTAAGTAGACTGAGTAATAATTTTGTATAGGTATATAGAGAATGAAATGATTAATTATGTGAATGAGATGATTGATCAATTAGTTGATAAAATTGAGATGCTTATTAATGATTCGAAGTTTGTAAATGGACCAAAAAAGCACGTGAAAATAAGATTTGACTGGATAAAAAAATAAACTGAGTAAGGAGATTCACAAATTGGTTGGATATTAAAAAAAATCATGTTTTTTTGAAATCTCTAAATAGTATTAGCAAAGAGTAACTATGATACTAAAAAACTAATTTCAAAAGATATTGTAAAGATGCAAAGATTATGTGGAACTTTGTAAATAGTTAAAAAAGTGTAAGGTAGATAGATATAAATGAAATATTTGATACTTACAAATATCTTGAAGGTAAAATTTGAAAATAGGTTCAGAAGTTTAATAAGTATTTTACCTCGATCGCTAGGTCTCTTTCGTATAAAATAGTATCTGAGACAGCGTATATTCCAAATAGAGTTTGGGATAATAAATCATTGTACTTAGTGGAGACAACAAATGCATGAGAAATAATGAATAATTACTATGTCAATGAAAAATAAAAAGGTAGGTGGGGTTGATGGTATTACCATTGATATTTTAAAATGTATTGCTTTGGATATAGGTGAGCCTTCGGCGATCATAATCAATAAATTTATGCCATTTGGTATTTGGCCTAATCATTTCAAAAGAGCCAGAGGTTGTGCCAACCAATATATAATTCTGGCAATCACAAATTAACAAGTAGAAAATAAACTACAACTATTGAGTGATCTTAGGTTAATAGGGATTGTAAATGATAATAAATGTAATGTCACTTATGGAGTCCCTCAAGGTTCAATTTTGGGTCCATTATCATTTTAAAGTTTTATTGTATAATTTTCGGATGACACACTCATTATGTGGAGTGGTAATAATTGGGATAAAGTGACATCTATTGCTAAACATTCATTAAAATCATAAGAAAATGATTTAATTATCATGGTGAAAATGTAAGAAATTGAGTAAATGTATCTTTATACGCGGATTAGCTCCCTGTTACTGAGGGACTAACAATAATACATAAAGATGATTGTAATAAGTAATAATAGTGATAAATATGTGATAAAATAAAAAAATCAATGAAGTTAAATACCTTGGTCTAACACTGGATGAAAATTGGAATGGGAAGAAAAATATTCAAATGCATTAGGTCCATCAAAATTATAAGGTTTAATCAACAAACCAGTATAGGCATTTTTAGTGAGAAATGATTGCTAAATATTAATCAAAAATTTATTTTAGAAGCACTAACATAAGTATAATATAATAAGAGATTGCTACTCCCCCCAATGAAGAAGATACTATCAAAAAGAATTCGCTATTTTCTGTGTATGGGTTGTGAGTTTTACAAAACAAGAAAAGAGATAACCTGTCTCAAAGTTCTAAACAGCTTTTACTGTTCGACATATTATTCTCTTGAAATATTCAACAAGATAGCAAAACATCCAACTCCAATTTGGAACGTACTGTATAAAGTTACCTTTATGGTATTCACATAAATCGATACAACTCTTAAAATCCTAAAATAAAATAGTACATACCCAAATATATTCAATGTGAAACTTGAAAGACTCACCTGTAACAAATAAGAAGAAAAATTATTCGATAAAATTGAAAGAGTTTATGAAAGACATTCACGTTATTTGTTATACAATTTGAATCAGAGATCCTATCGTTCCTCTATTTTTAAAACTTAAGCTTAGATTAATTTATCTGTTCTTCTAACTTGATCAATGAAATTTTGATCAAGTATTTTGACCTGTTGTAAAATATCAAATCATTTATATGAAAAGTGATTTTAAATTTTTTAAATTTTAAATGAGATAAAAACCACAAAAACCTTGATTTCTGTAAACTATGAACTTCTCTAGCACTTGGTACATCAGACTCTAGAATAACAAATTTAAAGCCCAGTAAATTTTAAAATTATTACAATTTTTAGAAAATTATGAAAAAAGATTATTAAAACAGTTAAAAAAGAGCGAAAATCGCTATTGAAATCTCCAGACAAAATATAATAACATGGGAAAATCAAATATAGAAAACGATTGGCTTCAAATTCAATTTTCATATTCTAAAACGTCATTGAAAAGGAATTCTTCCATATTAAATGTATTTAATTGATATTATTTTCCAAATTACTGAATCAAATGTATGTAATATATTATATAGGTGTTTAGTATTAAGAATAATGTAGTATTTTTGTTATCTACGCACCTGACTTGCGCGCGAATGTTCGTTCGTTCACAAACATACGACACAAATTTAAATTTAATACTAGTTACGCCATTTTATGAATTAATTATTAGATGTAGATGGATTAGCTGCATAATATGGTTTCGATATCGAATACTCGCAATATATATATATATATATATATATATATATATATATATATATATATATATATATATATTCTGCAAGTGAATTACTATGGAAACGAATATAGTGGATTTGAATATTAGCCAGTTCAACTATTTATTATTTTCTATGTAATCGGTCGTTTTAGTTAGTGAATTCATTAAACTTTCCAAAATTTTCAGCAAAACCATATTACGGAAGATTTGTGTATATACAATACCAAACAAGAATTAAGCAAAATTAATATTTTTTTACAAAATAAGGCTATTTCCACTATCTTACTTTTGAAATGCGTTATTTGGCCGTTAACATAGTAATGCAATAATCAACCCATATAAAAATTATCTTTCCATAGACGTAGAACTTATTTTTATTTAATAATAATTGTATATTTTAAATTTCTAGATCAATAGGAGAAAATTAATGTTAAAATAATTCTTCATCGAGCAAAAAAACATGTAAATTATATTTTCTGATTCTAAAATATGATGATTCTGCATGCTCTCATACAAATAGAAATGAATTCCGATTTTCATGTTGCCACTGTAAAAGTGAGTTTCTGAGTTAGCTAAGAAATTCGATAACCGCTATATGTTTTGTCAATTATTTGCACCTTATGAACAAATATGGATTCACTCAATTATATTTCCTGGTCTTGAAAATATACCTACTCAAAGACAAAATAGATCTGTAGAAAAAGTGACAACGCGCTCGGATAAAACATGACGGATGGATGTGATCTGTTCTGTCATTAGGCCGCCATATTAAAGAGAATCGTGGTGTTGAGCGCCTTCATAACCAAAGAGTGAGTGCCATATATATGTGTGTGTGGGTTTTTCATTTATATCCAACGTGTATATCGTCTGATCCCATTAAAGGTAAATAAATACGTCTAGAGAAGAGATAGGGCTTCACAACAACATTGTGTGTGTACAGTCCGTATAAATTGTCGCACTTGATAATCTGCACAACAACCTTTTAATAAGAATTAGCGATATATACAGCATATACAGGGTGAATGTGAAATATATGCCACAAGACCAATGTTCTAAACTGTCATACCCTATCTATAAAATATTGAATAAATAAATGAAAAGAGCAATTTTATAAAGAATATGATTATAAATCATCTTGTTCATGCAATCAATCAACTTCGCTTAGATACATTTTATTCAAGCATCCATCAAACTGTTTACATTGGCTGAGTTTATATGAATAAAATACATTGCATTACAAATTTGCAAGGAAGGAAATATAACACAGATTTATATTGTATAGATTTTACAATGATAAAGGGTTCTACCACATATAATAAACGAATAGTTAGACTATAATACCGTGTTTGAGGCACTTAAGCTCCCGATGGCCATAATTCAAAGGAAAATCTACAATCTGAAATATATTTTCGAGGAGCTCCTTGCCGCTTTTTTATTATAAGAATTTTTCCCACAAGTTCTAGGACAAGCCGTTTCTGCGATATCTTCGGTTGCTGCTCTAAATGAATCACCCTGTATATGAGTTGAGTGATTTGTTCAGGACGGATGAACAGGATGCGCACAAAATTGATTTATTTTTTGTTAGTTAATTCATGTAAATAATATATTCAAAATAATGAAAGAAATGAATAATTTAGTTATATGTATTCAGTATGAAAATATTGAAATATCATCATTAATAATCATGAGATTAGTATGAAATTGGCGATATTGATATACATATGCATTTTGAAAATATATACATAATAATATACCTTTTTTTTTCGACAAATTTGAAATAATTACGCTTCTCAATAACACTTGCGAAACGGAAAATATATTTATATATATATATTTGAAAATTTTGAATATCTAAATGTAATTTTCAATAAAGCCACTGAGGCATGTATACATATATGTATATTATATTGAAAGAATGAATGAAAACTGAGTGCATCCGATTGAATAAATCATACAAACCAACGAAATTAAATATTGAATAACAATAATTTTGTATTATGTTATGTAATGCGCAATGTAAAAAATATTTTTAAATGAGAATAATTCTTTAGTTGTAGCAATGTAATTTTGTTCTTTATTCTATCAATTTTGGAACAACTGAGCAAAACTATTTGATATAAGCTTTGAGAATACGAGAGCAGTTTTGAGAGATAATTTCTTATGAAACTTTTAAAAGTCAGGAATTTTTTACAAAAATTGAAAATTTTATCTACCAGGATTAAGTAAAGTAAAGATAATTTCCGGTAACCATTAAATGAAGCATTTTCTCAATCAATATTTTTTTCAAAAAATTGTGCCGATTAGTTGGTGCACTGAAAAATATAAAATAGTATTGATTCTATTGGTGCTGGTACTTTTGAAATTGTGCCGTTGTAGTTTGTTGTTGTAGGCACCAAAAGTACCAGCACCAATAGAATTAATATTATTTCGCATTTTTCAGTGCACCAACTAATAAAGTCGGTCCAATTCTTTGAAAAAAAAACTTTATTGAGAAAATGTTTCATTTAATTGTTAATTGTAGGCACCAACTCCAAAAGTACCAGCACCAATAGAATTAATATTATTTTGTATTTTTCAGTGTATTAACTAATAACATCGGTTAAATTTTTTATAAAAAAATATTTATTTCACACTTTTCAATGTAACAATAGTCACTAATACCAACTTATACTATTGTTAGGTAAGCTGTGTCGTAATCATATGACAAATCCAAGTACAAGGCAATAATCTCTTCCATTCTCTTTTTTCAGTCATAGGGGTGATATTTTTAAGAAAAGTCCCTTCCTTAGTGCTAAGGCTATTTCTATATCAAATTTCATCAAAATCGATTCAGTGATGGAGGAAACGTAAACAGCCAGACAAATTTATTCTTATCTATTTTAACAACATAGATAATTGATTGTGATGTGTGAGATTCACTTTCAAAACCTTAAATTGCAAGAAGTATTATTCAAGTTTTGTAAATTCGAATCAATCTCAGTTAAGGAATGGAGAGGATCATAAAAGCGAGACCAAGGCATAAAAACTTGGAAGCAAGAGCATTTAATGGCACAACTGAAGTGAGGGCAATTGTCCTAATTACTGTCTTTCGTTTTTTCTGTCATTCACCATTAAATGGATTATACCACCGAGCCATCAGCGTCGGGAATAAAACAATTAAGTAAGAGGCACCTTTTCACCATGATGGAATTAAATAAAGAAATACAGAACTAGACTACTACAGTCTAGACAGCTATGGAACAAAAACCCGTATGCACGTTAGTTGTAACATTTTAGAAAGCACTTAATTAGATCAGTAGTTTCAAAATGTTAAGATGAAATTATTTGCACAATGGTTATTTTCTAAAATTGCCCCTTTTCACCCACTTCGGGGGTGTTTTTTGAAGGGAATGACATTTCGGATTTGAGTTTTTACGAATATGGGATCATTTCTCAAGTCTCCTCTTTCAAATGACTCAAAAATCATCAATAAAATAAAATAAATAAAACGCGCACGAATCAAAAAAAAAGCCGACAGTGAAATTATATACCACATCCGTTTGGGTTCGTCGGTCAAAAAGAGATAATACCTACATATAAAAATTATTAAAATTTGAAAGTTGGTTTTCTTTCTAGCAGCCAACTTCTAAATATTTAACAGTACATCTAATGAAGTCTGTTCTTTTTTATGAAAAGAGTCAAGTACTTATACAATATACTGTCACATAGTGATGTATTTTAGATTAGGGGTAGGGCTTAAAACAAAGGGAAGCTGGAAACTTACGAGAGCTATGCTGTCATGGTTGAAATCTTAGTCGAGCATATTATAGATATACATATATTAAGAGAGCCCCTAACTGGCACATTTCGCAGTATTAATATCCAATTTGCATTTAAGTAGAAGGGCCTTTGGAGCCAGCACGATCCACGAAATTAGGTCAACATTGATAATTTGTAGTCGACAGAGTACCTATATACATAGAACATCAAGAACACTAACTACATAATATTATAACAAGTAAGTACATAGTGCTGAATCGTAACGTGTTGAAGCTGTGTTTCGAAAATAACCAAGAACAAAATAAATAATAAATACACTATAACGAAGCTTGCACAAATCAGGATCAGGACTGTTACATTATTTTGGATAAAACCGTGAGAAACACAAGACAACTTAAAAGTTAAAAACTTTACTGTAGCATAGGATTGATCCAAAAAAAAAAATAAGTTAATAATAAGGTAGATATTTATTAATCACTATTTGGACAAATGCGTCGTTACTTTTTTAAACTATGCAAGGCCTCTAAACTAAATTTTATGGCGGAATAATGCATATTCGAATGAAAAAATCAATCATTTTCTCTTCTCAGTCCCTCTTGTGCTTTCTCTCCATCCCATGCTGAGCACAATTTCTAACGTTATAAGCCACGTTTCGGTACCAAATTGTGAACTTATTTACGACGTACGTAATAAAGCTGGCCAGTTTAGGCCGTAAATCTTACTTTTCCGACTGCACCGTTATTTATATCCTTTTTCTCTTGAGGGTTGAACGTATAAATGCAATTTTCGTTGAAAAGCTAAATAAAAACTAAGTATAATCATTCGCATTTGGTGAAATTTAGAGGTAAACATGCTAATGAGATGTGAAAGATAATTATATCGAATGACAGATATCGATAAATATAAATAAAAATATGTACTTGGGAATGCAGTCATGTAATGAATAAAATTCAGGGCAAAAGTTTTGAATTTAGAATAAATTAGCTAAAAACAGGAAAAATTTCATAGCCATCAATATTGATTTATTCTAAATTCACGACTCTTGCCCTGAAGAAGAAAATAAACATTCTCGAAAGCTTGTCTTTAATCAAAAAAATTGTATTCATTACTTGACTGCATCCGCAAGAACTATATCTATAGATATCTATAGAAAAAATTATTCTCGTACTCATCAGAAAATTATAAAACACAGAATTACCACATTAAAAACTAACACTTTATTTTGTCAAACCCGACAATTGTTTCTTTAGGGGTTAATCGGTAATTGTTACAGGTTAACCTAACCTAACTCTTTTATATATTAATTAATAATAGAATAGATATACACCGGTAAATCTCGCGACAATTTTTCATATCATATAAATTGTATAATGTAATGAATTGATAGGTTTGATATGATTTCGTAATTCATAGATTCTTAGATCTCTTAGTCTGGAGGAATTGCAGCTCAGAAAGATAAAAATCATTTTCCTTGGCCATAAAAATCGAAGGGAAAATCTCCCTATTACGGAACCATACCCGACTCCCGCTTAACCGCATTTTTTTTTTCAATTTCTAAACTTCAAATAGCTCTTGGAACATGAAACCGTAATGAACTACAACTCTATACAGGATTAGGATCTTGAAAATGTAAAATAGATGCGGAACCTTGGGGTCAGTTACGTTGTTTCCAGGAGAGGCTCTTCTAAGTCGTCCTCCCATATCCCCTCATTTGGAGGCAGACGAGTAAGCGCAAGCTGTACACCGGATTATCCATCGCCATCATGATTGATTCTGGGTTAATGAATAAATTCGATTTCGGATTATTATTGGTCCTTGCTGATGCTATATGTATCATCAGATGGATCTCATCAATACAGAATATATACAGTGTGGAACAGCCTAATAGCCAGATCGTAAAATTACCCACAACTTAAGTGACCAATCTTGGTCGGATCAAATAACAGAGAATGTTTGACGTTATGGACAACTATTATTGGGCAATATTAGGAAATACTGTGACACATCAATTTTCAATAATGAAATAACATCCTGCAACGGAAATATTTCATAACATTTCAAACCCCTTTTGAGTGACAGTTATAACCCCCAAAGTTTTTAAAGGGAAGTATGTGATAGATGTATCTGTTGAAATTTCTGTAAAGCCTCTTTAAAACATTTTTATTGTTGACCGACGAACCTCGAACGGAGGAGGTATACAATTCGACTGTCTGCTTTTTTTTTGGTTCGTGCGCGCCTTTTATATAGTAAACGAGCTCCGATTTTCAATATTTTTGATTTATTTCAAAGAGGAGGCTTTAGGAATGATCCGATATTCACAACAATGCAAATACGAAATCTCCTTCCCTCCGAAAACCGCCCCGAAAGGGTGGGGGGTACACATTTTCTCGAAAATCGAAAATCTGAACCGACGTTATTGGTTGGTGCACTGAAAAGTATAAAATAATATTAATTCTATTGGTGCTGGTACTTGTGAAGTTGGTGCCAAAAGTTATCAATCTAACTGCAACTGCACAACTTCAAAAGTAATTGAATTAATATTATTCTATACTTTTCAGTGCAACTAAGAACGTCGGGCCAATTTTTTGTAAAAAATATTTATTTTCTATAACATATATATCTTATATAATTAATACGGTTTAGATCTTGATATTGTAAAACACAATGAATCTCTATATACAGGAGATGCGAAATGAACGTCTCAACGTTACATATTATTATTCAATGTGATCGACCTAATCGCAAAGCGTAATTCTTCTTCTTTGGTAAGCTAAACCGAGAGGTTCCGATTTCGAAACATTTAAATCCATCTTGCTGGAACTATTCAAAAACCACATCGACATCATCGGTCAGAATTTTAAGGCGGCAGGCAGCCGGGACCAACGGCGGCAGTCTAATATTTAATCGGAAAAATTCCATCGGTGTTAGAAACTGAAATAATTAATAGTTGTTCCACATTGTATATACCATATGTACATACGTACGTACGTACATACGCTTACATGGTACTGAAGGTATCTTCCACCTCCTGGAGATCGATCGATCTGGGAAGGGCCTATATATATATATATATAAAACATACACCAACGTCGGTGGTGGTGGCTATATGGACAAAAAGGGCTGTAGTTTAAACACATCGTGGAATTGGAAATCAGCTCCTAAGCAAATAGATTTTTCATCCATGGGTCTTGATTTGAATCCGACAAAGCATACACGTTGATCTCTTGCCACTGCTGGGATGTAATAGTATGTGTTCACACTGTCGAAAATTTATTTATTCTATATTCCTCGTTCCTATTCTAACATGCAATTTTGGAATAGGCCAACAAAAATAATTGGATCAATATGTTTGAAAGGGAGTTATCTGATGGACGAATCTCAAACTTCATCAAATTTCTTTTACCTTAGGTTAGGTTTTAAGGAACTGCCAATTTCCTTTGCAAAAAATGTGTTTTCCTTTAAAAGTACACATAAGGAATTTAATCAATCATGAAAGGAACTGTTAAGGATAGAATACCAACAGATTCGTTGAGAAATCTTTGGCAAAATGCAACTTTTCTTTCCACCATGTATAACAAATAGGTTTATTTGAAATTTTTGCATGCTCACTATGAGATAAGAATCTAGATAAGAGCGTCTACAGATTGACAAAAATAGCGAAAAATTTATGCAATATTGAAAAGGTGTGAATTTAAAATTAAATTTGAATAAACTTTCCTTTGTCCGTTTAGGTTTTATTATAAATATTATATTTTACGAATACATTTTTTTGCATTGGTAATGCCTGAAATGGCTAAAATAATTTAATCAGTTGTGGTTCAATAGATCATTAATATTTTTTTACCGACGAAACCAAATGGAGGAGGTATACAATTTGATTGTGTGCTTTATTTTTTTTTTCTTTGTGCACGCGTTTTATATAGTAAACCTACACCGAGAGATGGTCCCATATTCATAGATACTCAAAGCCGAAATCTCCTTCCCTCCGAAAACCGCCAGGGGGGTGGAGGGGGCAATTAAGGTGAGAACATATACGGAAACGTTTAAATTGAACATTTTTTAAAAAGATCTACGGTTTTCAAGTTTCTGCGATGTTAAAATAATATGTGTATTTTCGCATGTGGAAGGGGCAATTTCTTTCCAAAATTGAAAATCTTAGAATGCGTAATTGAAGGCCAGATTATTTCTATGATTTACTTTGAACATTTTTTCCATAATGTTACGGTTTTCGAGTTACAGCAGTGGTAAAGTCTGAAATATGTTTAAGTACATAGGTATTTCCGCCAAAAGTGTCATATAATTATTTTTTACAAAAAAATTAACCGACGTTATTTGTTGATGCACTGAAAAATACAAAATAGTATTAATTCTATTGGTGCTGGTACTTGTGAAGT
The DNA here is from genome assembly GCA_958507055.1 of Crioceris asparagi. Taxonomy (NCBI): domain Eukaryota; kingdom Metazoa; phylum Arthropoda; class Insecta; order Coleoptera; family Chrysomelidae; genus Crioceris; species Crioceris asparagi. Next base: position 3,313,273 of record OY293833.1, on the reverse strand, counting down.
TGATGCCAAAAGTTTTCAATCCAACAGCAACTGCACAATTTCAAAAGTACCAGAACCATAGACATATTAACACCTAGACCACGTATAGCCTCTTTCAGAGCAATCCAACATCTCAAGACCATCATTATTCTGGTCCATAATGGTTCGTGTCCGACTGATACGATTAACATATTTGCCAAACTTCTTATGTTTCATGGCAACTTCTGATTTATAGACTAATAATCAAAGACGTTCAGACGTAATTAAAAGGTGGTCGTTGAAATAGTTATTACTGATTATTCAGAAACACCTGCAGATTAAATTATGTACCTAATTTATATTTTACAACACAAAAAAAAATGTTTCATTTGAAATATAAAAGGATCATCAATCGATATCGATCGATTGAGTTAAGTGCGGCAACACAAGATAATATAATTTAGGCGTCCGTATAAATTCGTGAGCTTTCGTCGCTAGTCGGAATAATGTTGTTCGTTGTTCCATTCATAATTTGAGTGCTGCTACTACACTTTACGCATTTTTACGCTTCTACAGAGGTACACTGTTGCCAAAAATAGGAAAATTTTCTCTCTCTCTTACAAATGGAAAATACCAAAACAATTCTCTAACAATAACAGATCGCCTTTGGATACATGTTATGAATGAAATGCTTGGTCTAGGTGTTCAGATGTCTATGGAAATAAATACCTTTTACAAAAACTAGGAACGACTTTATTAGGTGATGCACTGAATGATACAAAATAATATTAACCCTACTGGTGCAGGTTCTTTTGAAGTTGGTGACAAAAATCTTCTATCTACTAATAATTTCACAATTTCAGAAGTAGCAAAACCATTAGAATTAATATTATTTCGTATTTTTCAGTGAACCAACAAACAAAGTGGGTCCTACTTTAGTTGGGAATATTTTTTAAATTTACATTTGTTATGAAGTCGGTCAAAAATAACTGATTTTCAGCTTAAATCATCGATCAATCTAATAAAAATGAAATTCATACTCTACCTTGGATGAGTTCATTGTTTTTTGCGACATATAAATCAAACAAATTGGCTATGATTTTCCACCGGTTTGGTACCTAATTTTTAATGAAGCAACCGATAATGAATTGTGGTTATTTCATCGTTATGTGTGAAAAATACACATCTACATAAATGCAGTTGGCTGCTGATGTCAATGTCATTTTGTTGAAGCGATTGATGAAGAACTTCTAATACTTCAATCAACTGCCCCCTATCTCTCCCATTTGAACGCGTTAAATTTCCATATAGCCCATAATATGAGAGAAAAATCAATCCCAATTCTAAACACGCGTGATAATAGTGAATGTCACAAACAGGTGTGAGCACTTGTGTCAGGATTGTCAGGTTTTGTGTTAGGTAAAACTGCTAGTATAATATGATCCGATTATCTGGCCAATAATCTAGATTCTAGATAAACATCATCATAATATTATTATCTCCATCAGATGCAAAAATGTGATTTGCAATGGTGTTCAATTGAAAATATGGAAATTAATTTTGTTAGTTTAATTCAACATAGAATTTTCCACCTTTTAAACAGCAATAAAAAACGAATTGATCGATGCATGTTGATAGATAAGAAGAAAATTAAATACTGATGACTTTCTATGGAAAACATATATTCTAATAGATCCTATTTTGATGATATTATCTCGTAATGTGTAAGGTTGGGCCTCATTGACTCCCTAAGATAGCTTGGTAGACATCCATTTTTAATTTTGAAAACAAAAACCCTTGTACTATAGGTTAGCCTTTAGTTTACATTTAACCAACATGTACTTCACTGGTGTGTATATATTTGCATTTCAATATAACCCGCATTGCTCTATTTTTCATATGAACATGTGTATAATAGAGTCGAGCAATAGGAGAAATGTGGTAATATTATCGCATTGAAAATTACTATTGCATTCTCCATTGACACATAACTTCTAATTCTCCTCAGGAAACCTATTTTTTAGATATTTTTTACAAACATAATTCTCAGCATTCTCAGTAAATTTAAGTCTTTTATCACTCCAAGATATTTGAGACTATCGACACACTCCACATCAACTCCATCTAGACTAACTCTTATATCTTCATTCAAATTCATTTTTATAAATTTAGTTTTAGTCAGGTTTAACTTTAATTTGTTGATTCTCAGCCACTGACTTACTCTCCCCAGGTCTTCAGACAAGTTTTGTCATGATTCCTTCTGATTTCTTTCCACTAATATATATCAAAGTATCATCTGCGAATAATGATATCTTGCAATTTTTTTAGTACACTCCCAACATCATTTATATAAATTAAGCTAATTAGCAAATTATATTAGAGAGTTTTTGGTCAGTCACTTTAAACGTCAATTTCGTTATAGTTGTGGTTAACTTTGTGGTCAATAACCATAACTTTCTTCGTAAATCACAGAGTTTTTGGTCGCACAAATTTAAGTAACTGTCACAATCGTAAAACAGTTTTTTTTATTTGATCATAACAATCTTCAAATAATCCACAAAATGCTTACCTAGGTTTATAGTGGAAATACTCCACTAACTTGTAAGAAAATCACTTAAAACTTACCGATAAGTTCAAAAAATTATTCACAAAAGAAAAATATGAACAGAAATGTCAATGTCAACATTGTCAAATAACGATAAGCACTCTATATAAAGATAAGGTAGGTTATATTTAATATAAAATATTCATATAAACATTTAGCGTCTTATTTTGGAGTATTGTATAAGGTACATAGGGTATGTATGCAAGTCTGGTAAAGATCTCTTGTTGAATTATTATTCCTTACGTAGACATTTCAGAATATTTCAACGAAAAGAAAATTTTATTATCGGTAAATTTACGAGTTGGCGCGGTCACTATGTGGAAGATGGAAAAGTCGACAGGGCAAACTCATAACTGCTATAATATAGAAATCCCCTTTTGCACAGCTAAACTTCTCCTCCTCACAATTTCTTCCAGTCTACTCTCGTTCTCTCTCTCTCTTGTCTTTGAATAATACAGTAGCGCAACACGGTGTATTTCGTAACGAATGAATTTATATTCTCTCGACATTAAAATTAAATATTGAGAAGCAACAAATATATATATAGCAGCGCGCTTATCAAAAATCCAAGTGGAATTTTCGTCTAAGAAATACTAGGGGACATTCTCATATCTTGTTTTCCTTCTGTCTTTTAAACTCATGAATCAATTATTACAAGACATGTGAACCAAAACGGATATTTTCATAGTGTAACAAAATTCGAATCCACACAAGGACGAGTTCGAGAACAAAATTGTCATGTACAGTTCGACAAGTGAAAAGTGACCTGTGAAAAGAATGTGCAGAGGGCATTCAGTAGTTTGTAGTGGCTGCGAAACGTTCGCAAATGGTGTAGCAAATGTAAAGTTATCCCTCCCCCTCACCGCAGCTCACTTTAAATTTGCAGAACTCTATCTAGCATCGAATGCGAATTTTGCCTTCCTGGCTCTCGTATATAAGTTTTTGCAACAGCCGCTTTGGAAGTTCAATTTAAGAGAAACGGAGATTTGTCTGTCCATTTCACCTCTTCCAAGACAACAAGATGATATTATTAGTCTAAGAACAGGGATAGATAGACATAAAGTATTGTTGTTTGTTCTTTTCTATACCCGAATGAAATATTTTTAAGGAATACAATTTATCAACAATTATATCATAATTATAAAAAATTCAGGCGAAAACATGTGCAGTACTTGAAAAAAAAAAGTCTTGTTATTAATTCGTATCACACAAAATACTGTAAAATCCCCAAGAAAGTAGAAGAGAAAAAAATGCCCAGTGTAAAATTCCTAAATAACTCGGAAAATAAGGTTAGAGCAACTTGGGGATTCTAAAACCACCCCTACAACTATTTTAGATTTTTTGTCAATAAAACCAGTGATCCTTTTAATATAGTGAATTATATAAACTTTTTTTAATGAGTGCCCTTCCTTTGAGGCTAACAACATCTTTGGTTCTAGAACTGTCTACACAGAATACCTTATCCCGACAAACTCAGCAAAAGCCTATCAGACTATCAAATCCTTAAAGAATAAAAAATCAGTAGACGATGACAGTATTCCAATAAAAGTGCTAAAAGATATTGCAGAACTTCTCATATCACCAATCTATGTTTTGCAACAGGAGTTTTCTCTGACGCCTTCAATAATGCTAATATCAAAGCGATACACAAAAAAGGAGATAAGGAAGAGGAAAATAATTATTGACCTATATAGCTCCTTCCAAACTGTGGAAAAATAATAGAGAAAATAATATGCAGCCGGCTGATGTAATGTTTCGAAAAATACTCCATCATATCAAATAATCAAAATGTTTTTTCAAGAAGGCAATATACAGGGTGTAACTGAATAAGTGTAAAACATTTAAGGAGGTGATTCCTCATCGAAAAAAAGATAGGATCTTTCATATAAAGAAACTTCATTGGAGCATCCCTTGTTAAGATACAGCCCCTTAAAGGGGGTACATAAAATTTGTATAACAATTTTTTTCACAAGCACTGAAAAAGTTACAATATTGAAATTAACCTGACGTTTTGTACTACCAAAAAGACACTTAGCCAGTAATTTATTTGGTTTACCCCATGGTTGTAAGGGGTGAAAAACGCAACCCCTAAAATTTATTTCCAATGTAACTTTTTGTCTTATTATTTGTTTACCATTTAAAAATTTATTTCCGATAGCCTGTTTCATTCTAAACAAAAAATGTCTCTTGGGTTTTTTGCCCAAAATAAACCAGTAAGCAGCAAAACATTTATTTTACGAACAACTACAGAGATACATCGTCATAAATGCGAACTGGATTTATTGTTATTTTGTAGTTAGTACCTGCATTAAACGATTAAAGGGTAATAAACAAAACTAAGTTATTAATAACAACACACAACATGTAGAAATCATAGTGAATGTTCAATATGTCTACCTTCAAACATTACGCATTCGTCTAGACGTCGGCGCATTGAGCCACGTATTCGCTCAAATATTCCTGGAGTCTCTCTGATTACCCTGCACGCATCGATGATGCGGTTTCTTAAGTCCTCTACATCGCGAACAGGAGTACGATATACCAAATGCTGTGAATGGCCCCAAATAGAGAAATCGAGAGGATTGAGATCCGGGGATCGAGCGGGCCATTTATGTGGTCCTCCTCGACCTATCCACTGATTTGCATATGTTTCAGTTAAATGCTGACGTGCTACTTGACTAAAATGGGCGGGAGCCCCATCATGCATAAAAAACATATCCCTTCTGACGCCCAAAGGAACTTCCTCCAGCAGTACTGGATGCACTTCTCTTAAAAATTGAACGTATGCCTCACCATTTAATCGAGGAGGTAGAAAATGAGGCCCAATTAAATCATCCCCAATAACTCCGAGCCACACGTTAAGAGAAAACTGTTCTTGATGGCTAGTTTCGACAATAGCGTGAGGGTTTTCATCAGCCCATATGTGGTAATTATGAAAATTAATAATCTTGTCCCGAGAAAAACTACATTCGTCTGTGAATTCTATCGTCTTAAGAAAGTCACAATTTCTTCTAATCATTTCCAGCATCCAATTGCAAAATTCAAGACGGTTCGGAAAGTCTCGCGGTAACAGTGCCTGTACTCGTTGCAGATGGTAAGGGTATAAGAGTTGTTCCTTTAAAATTCGAAATACCGTCATATGATCAACATTTAGCTGGAAAGCAATCTTTCTAGTACTGGTAGTAGGTTGTTCTTCAATCAAATTAAGTACTGCTTCCTCAAGCTGTGGTGTTCGTATTTCTCGATGGCGACCACAATCCTGCGTTCTTTTGTCGAATGAACCATATTCTCGTAATCGTTGATGAAGTCGAGCAAATATTCTATGTGAAGGATGCTGCCGTTGAGGATACATTTCAGCATATCTTCTAGAAGCTTCTAACCCATTCCCCTGCGACAGACCGTAAACGTAATGCATATCGGCCACTTCCTCATTTGTGTATGCCATTTTATTAACAAGTGAATTATTAAAGTAACAAAGTAAGAACAGAACAACAACACACAATTAGTATTAATTCAATTTCGAAAATTCCCAAACTGACAGCATCATACCAATTTAATTGTCACTATCGCTAATAGCGACCTACTAGATAGATTAGTTTCGTATTTTCGCATTTATGACGATGTATCTCTGTAGTTGTTCAGTCAGTCAAGTAGCACGTCAGCATTTAACTGAAACATATGCAAATCAGTGGATAGGTCGAGGAGGACCACATAAATGGCCCGCTCGATCCCCGGATCTCAATCCTCTCGATTTCTCTATTTGGGGCCATTCACAGCATTTGGTATATCGTACTCCTGTTCGCGATGTAGAGGACTTAAGAAACCGCATCATCGATGCGTGCAGGGTAATCAGAGAGACTCCAGGAATATTTGAGCGAATACGTGGCTCAATGCGCCGACGTCTAGACGCATGCGTAATGTTTGAAGGTAGACATATTGAACATTCACTATGATTTCTACATGTTGTGTGTTGTTATTAATAACTTAGTTTTGTTTATTACCCTTTAATCGTTTAATGCAGGTACTAACTACAAAATAACAATAAATCCAGTTCGCATTTATGACGATGTATCTCTGTAGTTGTTCGTAAAATAAATGTTTTGCTGCTTACTGGTTTATTTTGGGCAAAAAACCCAAGAGACATTTTTTGTTTAGAATGAAACAGGCTATCGGAAATAAATTTTTAAATGGTAAACAAATAATAAGACAAAAAGTTACATTGGAAATAAATTTTAGGGGTTGCGTTTTTCACCCCTTACAACCATGGGGTAAACCAAATAAATTACTGGCTAAGTGTCTTTTTGGTAGTACAAAACGTCAGGTTAATTTCAAAATTGTAACTTTTTCAGTGCTTGTGAAAAAAATTGTTATACAAATTTTATGTACCCCCTTTAAGGGGCTGTATCTTAACAAGGGATGCTCCAATGAAGTTTCTTTATATGAAAGATCCTATCTTTTTTTCGATGAGGAATCACCTCCTTAAATGTTTTACACTTATTCAGTTACACCCTGTATAATATGATATTTGATATTATAATCAGCTAAATAACAAAAACCTTACTATGACCATTTGTATGGATTTATCAAAAGCCTTTGACAGCGTGAATCATAAGATACTTTTCAGCAAATTTAAAATTTATGGAAAGATTGCTTCGGAAAAGATAAAAGTTACAAAGGGTGTGCCTCAGAGCACAATTCTCGGGCCACTTTTGTATGCCCAGTCCTATACGAATGGTGATATCTTGGACAAATACTTTGCAGCCCACGATTTATTGTTAAATGTATCCAGAACCGAGTGTCTTGTATTTGGTAAACGAGTAGAACTCGAAAATCAACATTTTCATACAAAAATACTGCGTGGGAAATTTCATTTCTTGGTGTCACCATGGACAGAAGACTGATTTGGCGAGCACATGTTGACAATGTCACCATAAGTATAGTAAGTTTCTGGTATTCTATCAAACAGCATCAGCACAGAACCTGCCATTATGGCATGCTTTTGTATAGTCTAGGATAAGATATAGACTCATTTTTTGCAGCAGAATATAAGCTGAACTGTAGAGATAGGAATGTCTGCATTAAGCATAATTTTTGTGACCTTGTACATTTTAGAGTCTTTTATGTTTGTATACAAAAATAAAGAGTTACTTTTAGATTTTAAGCATAGTCACCAGTATCGAACTAGACATAAAAAGAAAAAGTGTAATTGTAATTATATAATGAAAAATTTAAAGAATTTTTTGTTCCTTTGATCCTGGTAGGTATAATCTCTTATAAAATAAATATATCTGAATTATTTATATTTATTGAAGTAGGTACATAAGAAATAAAATATTAAGCATTTTTTGACAATGTTCCATAGCGTTAGTTTTTTTTTAAATATGGGGAACAAAAACATGATTATCTATCTATCTATCCATCAAAATCTAAACTGGGTTCCTGAAATGTAGTTTCAAGGATTAAATGTTAAATGGAAAGTGAATATTTCATGATTGAATTCAGACACATCATTATTTATAAACATTGTACGTTGTATCCATGTTTATACCCTACTTGATATTCCACACGATTTTTACAACCAATTACAAGATAAGGTCATATGTCCGTCCCTCTTAAATATTTAACATAGGTAACAGAATAACAAAGACATAAAAGTTACATGTAACGAAACAATTATTTCTCTCCTGAAGATAGAAAACATTGAGAATATAAAGGTAGCTTAGACGAGTTTAGGGTTGTTTTTTTTATAGTATGAGTCACATTGTCACAGAGGGTGTTCTCCGTTATATACACCCCCCAAAGATCATAAAGACGCATCAAAAACAAGACTGAACGAAGTAAATATATATATATAAAGATATATCATTCATTTAACGACGCTGTACGAAGCAAAACTTTCTACATAACTTTAATATAACCAACAGAAACGATAGAGCACCCATAACTCATACATAATTCCATAAAGTTCATATCTTCAAGAAAAGTAACAAAAAAAACTCAACTTATAATTTCATTTCGATGGTACTTTTTGGCAAGGAAAATCGATGTATTTACAAATAGGTGAAGTGTATATTCTAACGAAATTCAAGTAAATAGTGACATCAAAATTCATGCAAACTGTATACACATTATACGAGGAACATAGGTACCTAAGGAATTTTTTTTTAATATTACTTAGTATTATTACCTAAATGTCAAAAATGTAGGTATTTCATCCCATTACACTCAAATATGTATATTAGATTTAGAATATTAGAATGGGTGTTTATTAAATAGTGTCATTTAGAGGAATATCATTAAATTCAATTTTAAAGGAATTAAAAATCAAATGAATGAATGAATGTAATAATTAAATATTTTTCTCGTTGTATAGCCATAAAGAATTTTCGTGAATGCTTGTCATTCCATCAAACTTAAAATGTAATAAAAACTGAAGGTACATATCTGAATTAATTCCACTCAAAAATGAGGTTCCCATTTTCGTCATTTAATCAACTTGCCAATACAGACTCCTACACGTTTCCAGAACCCTAGGCTCCGCCCAGGAGTCTTGAAAGCGTTCTTGATCTCCTCAACAGTATTGATAAAAGTATCAAACTAAATTATTTAGATAAGATTAGCTAAGAGATTACGTGAATGTAAATTGAAAAGAGTTAAAATTTATTAATAAGAATTGGTTTAGTACAATGTTATGACGAATACGGTAGAATTTATTCTGCTGGCTTAGGAAGATTTCGTTCGGAAATAAAAGTGTACACTAATTAAAAAATATTCTCGGTTTAGAAAATTGACACAAGAATACATCAATCTCAATAAATCAAATGCTCTTGTCTTTGTTAATTTGTTATTGAATGATTTGTGTCTGGTTTGTTGCGGCTTGTGATTGTTTTGTTTATGGGTTTTATTATTGTTTGTTATTAATTTCAACCCATAAATTTCCATCAATCTACCTGGATTAAAATAAAATGGATTGTGAATGTAAGATGTAAGTGAAAATCACCACTTACATTCACTTAATTATCGCAGGTTATTAGATTATTAACATACATCGAACATAGAACGAACATGTCAGAAAACACTACCTCGAACATGCCCACGTAATGCGCATGTGTGAACAATAAGTGAAAAACAGTTCTTGTTCTAATCCTGGGATCGTTTCTGATAATTCTGGAACCGTCCCAGAATAGTTCCAATGTCAACCCGAAGGTGAAGAGTTGTTTCCAGAATCGTCCTTGAATTGGTTCGGGAAAACTCGAACATGTATATTTGGAACAGTTCTTATACGAACCCGAAAAAAGCTAAAATATGTTCCTCACTTTACGTTGTAGAATCCATATTTTCGAGAATAATTTCCTTGATCCAACAAACCATAGAAATACATAGAGTATTTCAATTCATTATTACACAGCTGGATTTTAACAATGTTATAAATATTTCAATAGGTTGCAGAAGAAGCAAACGCAGAATAGAATAGAATAACATTGTTGGAAGTGGTACTTGTTCCTAGAACACAACCGCTCAAATAATAATTATAATAGGTATATAATTCTGGTTGTCCTGATGCAGAATTCTCAGAGGAAATTCATTATACTGCTACACCCTTGTTTTGTTCCAGGTATGTATGTATGTATGTATGTATAACTACGTAAATTATTTGGAGTAAAAAGATTATAAGAGTATTCACACAACAGGCTTGTTCTGTGTAGAGAACAAAATTTCAGTTCAGAATATAGTCCAGGAAACATAATATTAACATTTTGCAAATCAAAAAATCCTGATAATTGATTTTCAGAATTAGAATATGAACCTAAGCATATATAATATATAAGTGACAGTGTTAATTATAACTTTATATGATTATAACTAATCAGGTTAACACATTTTACATAGATATATAATACCTAATGCACTGTCATTGCATTAGGTACTATATATACGAGCTAAAACTTAAATGGCACTTAAATTATGAAATAGCTGACCAAGAATAATTTTATACTTAGACATAATCTAGTCGTACATGAATACAATTAAATTCCGTTTAGGACAAAAAAGTTACTAGAAGTGTTTCAAGTTTCAAGATTTCTTTATGTATTTGCTCTGATGAAATTTGGATTCTAGATAGTAACAATCACTTATGTAATAACATAGAAGTTTTATGTATTTGACCGACGAACCCTAAATGGAGAAGGTATACAATTCGAATCTCTGCTTTTTTTCCAAAGAGTTACGGTTTTCGAGAGTTAGAGGCATGTTAAATTCTCAAATATGTGTATTTTTGCTATGTGCAGAGGGCGATTTATTTAGAAAATTGAAAATCTGTGGGTACTACATGAAAGACCTAATTATTTTTAGCAACATTTATGATGAACATTTTTTCTCAAGAGTTACGGTTTTCGAGTTAATACGGTGGTAAAATGGTTAAATCTTAAGTACTTATGTGTATTTCCGCCGTGATGTTCTGAGATCTCTACATGATAACAAGTACCAGCAAAAATATACGTGGGTAATAGGATAAGTACTATCTTCTTTGGTATTAGTGAACTTTCAACGATTTTCGTGATTAACGTTACACTCAAAAGTGTGAAATAAATATTTTTTGCAAAAAATTGGATCGACGTTATTAGTTGGTGCACTGAAAAACACAAAATAATATTAATTCTATTGGTGCTGGTACTTGTGAAGTTGGTGCCAAAAGTTATCAATCTAACTGTAACTGCACAACTTCAAAAGTAACAGCACCAATAATAATAAAATAATATTATTTTGTATTTTTCAGTGCACCAACTAATAAGGTACCTGAGGCATGAGGGGTATGAATGACAATGACCGCTTAAAATCACCCTGTATATTTTGATTAAAAATATTACATATGTCAACGTGATAACGAGAACTAGCTCATTATCGAAATTATCAAATATATTATGGACAGATAGCATAGACATCTACTGTAATCGTTATAAAACTCGTTCCTAACAGATGCCAACCTATATAATTTTGGCATTAATTTTGGGTGCGATTAGGATGAGAAGTGATAGACGGGGCCGACGTGGGCGGACGATTTGTTTTCCAAGACTGCCTTAATTATAGGTGATTCATAATTATATTTGTGATTAGAGCGATAATTGCCACGCCTTTTCGTTTACAGTGGAATGAGGTGTTCGTTCGGTGATTATGGATCGCCCTCCCCCCCCCAGCGCCCAAAAACTTGTCTGGGGGTCCACCTTCATTAGACGCTTGAAAATACATACATGTATATCCTTCTGTATATACAGGGTGTCTCATAAACGTATTTACAAAATGCAACCACATATTACATATATTGAAATAAGTTGATATTTAAGCTAACTTCTTAATAATGCAAGATTGGACATTTTGGACGCTGAATGTTATAATTTATATCTAATATCTATTGAGTGTAACATTACTCAAGAAAATCGTTGAACGTACACTAATACCAAAGAAGATAGTACTTATACTATTACCCATGTATATTCTTTGCATGTAACCATAAACATGAAAAAATGTTCAATTTAAACATTTCCGGATAATGTCCTATCTTTAATTCTGGCATCTCAAATTTTCGATTTTCGGACGGAAGGAGATTTAGTATTTGCGTTTTTATGAATATGGGACCATTTCTCAAGTCTCCTCTTTCAAATGATGAGTCAAAGATCACCAAAATCGGAGTATGTTTACTATATAAAACGCGCGCACGAACCAATAAAAAAGCAGACAGTCGAATTGCATATATCTCCGTCCTCCGTTCGAGGTTCATCGGTCAAAAACTGTCGTTGCCTCATATACACTCTATCTGTATCTGAAATACACTAAGAAACAGAGCCAATTGTCATGCTAAGATATCGAATATTGTTGATATTTCAATGGAGGCCGTAAAACGTTCAACGTTATACATACTCGCATATATATTACATCAGATTTGGCTCAAAAATTGACATTTTGTGCTATTCTCGTGAACTTTTTATCACCCAGTTATAATATGGTTGTAGCTGGTCTCGTTGAGAGACTATATATAGATATATATACCTTTGCAATAGAGTTTCGAGTTATCGGGGTGCTGTGAATATAAACTCGGGAGAAGTTGTCTAATTTTATCTCACTTTTTCGGAGAAGGAGATAAGTAGTGTGTTGGTATGGCAACTTTGCTGATAAAAGCTTTGGAAACTCTTTAAAATACTTATCCGAAACAACTACTTTCGTATCCTATGTCTCATCCTGTTTCTGCATAAAAGAGATATGGAAATCAAACAAATTATTTTATTGTATTATGAGAGCGATAGGGAGTTTGTTTCTTCCATATACTTTTCAGGAAAGCAGGATCAACGAAAGATTATCTCCCGTCAGATGAAAAGCTCAAGTATGAAATTTATTCCAAAGTTTTCCTGAAACTCCTGCTATTGCTCTTCCAAAAGTATTCAGATAGAATTATCAATTTACAAAAAAAAAAATGAAACATCTTCATTAGATTAAATTTCTCGGAAATCTTTCCACCATTTCGCGTAAATAAATGAAAATAAATTCACCATCAGTAAAAATACACATCGATATTGATAATAAAAACCATCGTTTAAAAACTGCGTACGGTTCAAAAGTTACATTATTACCTATTACGATTGTTAAGGTCGAGCAAAAAACATAGAAAAAAATCACGTTTTATGCATGGACGCCCCCTTTATTATTCTATTTTATTATTTGTTAGAGTTTGGAACTACTTCAAAGCGCAACTGATCAATCGTTCAGATATTTCAAGGATACATTGGCAATCTCAATCAGTCGTAGACTTTCTGAGTTTTATGGTCTCTATGATGATATAATGTGTTGTTAACTGTAAATAAGTTTATGGTTTTGTGTTTTTTATTACCGGAATATACTGTAATTCTATATTTTCCTAAAAATAGCTGTTGGAGATACCGGAAACATCAGAGAACTCACCCAAAAAGGTCTCAATAGGAAGTTATACAGTCTCTCAGACAGATACTACTGAGAGTAAATATCATGAAACCTAACGTTCAACAGAGGCTTGCTCTTGTGAGACTTGAAGAAGAAGCGGCTTCCAAAATAATGGAAATAGGGAGACGTGCTCTAGGCTTCGTGCAGTGCAAAGAGTTCAGCGAGTGACGGAGATGTTTTCGCTGTCTTGGTTATGGCGATCAAAGCCTGAACAGCACCTTGCCACACCGTAGCAAGAGAGTCGAATGTGATCCTGAACCTAGGTGCTTTCTATGTATCTCTATCCATCAAAAGGATACTTACTAAACATGTTGCAAGCTCACGAGGATGCAAAGCCTTTTAAGACATAATACAAAAAAAAGTACAAGCAAACCTGAACATAACCTACTAACGCAACTTTGCACCGAGAAAAACGCTGCCATCAGTGAATTGTAGACAAAGGGTCCAGGCTTGGCAGTATTCGGATTAAGTACGCTAATATTTTTTGTATGTAAACGGATCTAATATCAGCGACAAACGTTAAACGTGACCCTTGAACATGCGTAGAACACGAACGCGTGTACTAGCTGAAAATTAGCCGTTAGATTCTTTCTTAGCGATTATCTAGCGCCGGCAAAAGCTATTTTCCTTCAAACACCCCAATCGATTAGTCTAGATATTAGGTTTAGGTATATAATTGTGCTTACAAGTTGATTGTCGAATTGCCTTTTCACGATAAAGAGGTGCCACCGTAATATAATTTAGATACGCTAGTCCAGTACGTGTGCATAAACATGTTGTTCGACATAATTTAAGAGCATTAATCATTCAATAACACCCAGGAGTTAATCGCGGCTCTCGATTTTGCAACATATACATAGAGATATGTATGTACATATTCGTGCAATACCAATAAACATTCAGTCCGACGATTGGACACAAACAGTAATACTGTTATGATATTTTATGTTTTGTGTCAACCAGAATTTTAACCTTTGTTGATGAATAATGGGAGTCCATTAGAGGATCACTTTTAGGGACTATTTAGGTGCCAAAGTCAAACTCTATTTGAATTGATATTTAATAAATATTTTTTCCAAAAAATGGACCGACGTTATCAGTTGATGCACTGAAAAGTACAAAATGATATTAATTTTATTGGTGCTGGAACGTTTAAAGTTGTGCAGTTGCAGTTAGATTGAAAACTTTTGGCACTTCGCAAGTACCAGCACCAATAGAATTAATATTATTTTGTACTTTTCAGTGCAGCAATTGATAACGTCGATCCAGTTTTTTGTAAAAAGTATTTATTTCACACTTTTGAGTGTTACACTTGTCACGAAAATCGTTGAACTTTCACCCTTATCCATGTATGCTTTGCTTGTATTTGTATTATTCAGAAATCTAAGAACATCGTCGCGGAAATACGCATATTACTTACTTTACCATTCCTAGGAAGCAAAGAGATAGCACTAAAGACCAAGATAAATATATACAGCTGGGTGCTGAATAGAAAACTAAAGGGAAAAGTTCAGACCATCGAAATGAAACTATTGAGGAAAATTCTAGGAGTCACCAGAAAAGATAAACTACGAAATGACGATATAAGGGAAAGTTTAGGGGTTGAACCAGTAATTTCGAAAATAGAAAAAAGCCGAACTTAGATGGTATAGACATCTAATAAGAATGGACAACGCGAGGCCAAATGATATGAGAAGCAAACCTTGAAAAGAAAAAGGGGAAAACTAGCCAGAAGTTGGGATGAGGATATCCATAAAATCTTGAAGAAGAGAGGCACTAATAAAAGAGAAGCAAGTAAAGAAGCAAAGAACAAAAACAAATGGAGAAAACTTGTTTATGGTGAAGCTTAATAAAAGATAATGTATTTTTATTTTTTCTGGTCATAAATTTTCCATTCTCACATTTTCAATTTTCGAAAGAAATTGCCTCCTCCACATAGCGAAAATACACATATTTCAAATTTTAGAATCGCAGAAACTCGAAAACTTGAAAAATGTTCAATTTAAACATTTCCAGATATTCTGCCATCTTTAATTCTGCCATCTCGGCTTTTCGATTTTCAAGAAAATTTGCCCCCTCCACCCTCTTCGGGGGCGATTTTCGGAGGGAAAAAGTTTTCGGATTTGCGTCTTTATGAATAATCATTTCCCAAGTCTCCTCTTTCAAATGAATCAAAAATTATCCAAATCGGAGTAGGTACGTTTACTATATAAAACGCGAGCACGAATCAAAAAAAAGTAGACAGTCGAATTGTATACCTCGTATATCCTAGCTTTACGTAGAGCTAGAAAAACATCACAAATGAATAATAAAGCATCGAATCCTATTATTATAAAATTAGGTGCTAATCAGTTGTTTTGCGATGATATACATTACATACTAATTATCTGTAATGTTTATAGCCTCCAGTTTTGTATTTGCAAATGATGATTCATACCCAATGATAAATTGCAAAAATTTTAAAAAATGCGAAGCTAAAGCGCAGAACCTTAGGAGATATTTAGCTGACAAAGTAATAAACAAAGTGAAAAAACAACAACACTGGATATGGATTGTTTATGCCAGCTTCACGTGACGCTAACATAATTGAATTGGATTAATTGAAAATAATACGTAGAGCTATTGTTAGGAATTTAATGATTTATAAACAGTACTATCTATTTACTGCAGAATAGGTGACCAAAGTCAAAGGTTAAGTGCCAATACAAATTGACAAAATATCAAATATTGAGAAGCGTAGATGCGGTATTGGAGCAGTGAAGATAAAAACAAATGTAGCATCTATCTTATTCAATTCGATGTTGAAACTGGCAAAATAGCACCGCATGTTTTTAGAACAAATGAAATACGTTGTCGAAATGATCGGTTGCAGATGCAACTCACAGATGACGTTTCAGCCAACTTTCGTCGCCTCAACTATATCTTTGATAGTCTACATAATCATGCGGCTACAATAGTGACATAAATGCAATCAATGTTTTGGTAAATTTCCCGTTTTAGTCAATCTAAATTTCGAATGAAGCGAGAAACAAAGATTTCATTTCCACTTCTCAACACTCAATTATTATTAAAATTATAATAATAATAATCATTTCTCTTTTCTGCTATTTAATGCATCTAATAAGCAAAATGAGTATAATAAACTTACATGTGAACGGCTCTAATGGAATAACAATAATGCTTACCTGAAACAAAAAACATACATTAATTAGAATGTCGATAGAAGGGATGAAGTAGTAGATCTGTCTGTCTGTCTGTCTACTTTATGAAGGATCTATTTTTAACAGTCCATTATTAATTGATTATTCATCATAAAACAATTTTATTTATTGAAATAATAATTGATAGTAAAGTTTGAACAATTAAGTACGTCCAACATAAATTTCCGAAGATGTTCCATGTTGCTGCTGACCAGAAACGTTAGATATTTCCTGAAGAGTTGATTCCACAATTTTATCAGATATTTTCATTTGTTTGGAAGAAGATGGACAATTCAATATTTTGTTAGAAATCTCAGTTTTGTTATTCAAACTATCTTCTATATATATGCTTCTGCTACGGAGGCAGATTTCCAGCCACCGTGACGTTTTCTGCATCAATAGAGATGCAGAAATTTCAAGTTTTTTTGACATTTGTACAAAAAATGTTGTTTGTATTTCGTGTATAAAATTCGTGTTTTCATGGCAAATTCGAGATAATTCACACTCTCATTGAAAAAACACTCATTTTACTTACTTAATACAAAGGAGGAGACTTTGGATTTTTCTCTATGGGACCATTTCTCAACTCTCCTCAGTCCAATAAAAAAATATTTCGACGGCTCGTAGCAAGCGGATAGCGATATTAATTTTTCTCTCACTTTTAGGAAACAATGTTCCATGTTCCAAACAAAAGTTGCAGGCACAAATCATATCAATAACATGAAAATACTTATGATGAAGCTAACCTAGCCAACGTACTACCGAGATATTTGTACAATTCATTTTTGTAGCAAATTTGAACTTGTTATTTTCAAAAATGCGACTTCTATTATGTAATATCCGTAATACCCTATATATAGATAAAAACTTTCAAAAAAATAAAATATTTAACAACGCAGTCCTCTTGTGAATGAATAAAGAATCATCAAAATCGGAGTGCCCTACATTTACTATGCATAACTCGTAAACATACTTAAAAAAAGCATTAATACGAATTCCATTATACATTTTTCTTATTATAAAGTCAGTCAAAAAGGGCTTGAAACATTAAATTTGTTACATTACTCAACTTCATTCATACTGTCAATTTAACGAGAGTTAGGTAAGTATTTAGAAAATCTGATTTAGCTAAAAATACTACATACGAATGGAATCTCGAAATACGTGACTATCAAACAGAGTAACAAACAAACACACAAACAATATACGAGTACACAAATAGCATCTCTACTGGGAGATATGAAATGTCGTACTTATATATATATATATATATATATATATATATATATATATATATATATATATATACATATATATATATATAAATATATATATATATATATATATATATATATTTATATATATATATATGTATATATATATATATATATGTATATATATATATATATATATATATATATATATATATATATATATATATATATTTATATATATATGTATATATATATATATATATATATATTTCTATGTGACTGGAGTCGTACGAGAATTATCATTGGATATATATTTTCTGAACAAACACAGTTTGCTCGTAAAAATACATGACCGACCGTATTCGTAAAAGCTCTCTGGAGCAAGGGAAATTATCGGGCATATGCTAATATGAGGATGGTAAATGTGAAATGAGGCGTTCTTCGGATATTATGTTATGTGTGTATATAGCAAAAACATATTATGAAGCGGTTGTATTCGTTTGAACTCTTCTTTTGTCGGACCGAGGCCACCCCTCATGACTCCAAAGAAAAATGTCTTATTGTGCCAGTCTTCTTCCAATCTCATGGCTAATAAAATCAGCGAGTCGGAAAAATTGCTCGAAAAACAGAGAGGACTTTCTAGAAAAAGGATTGAGTTACTCGATTGGTAGCTTTCAGCTAAAATAATCGCTAAAATTGACACTACATCTAAACAACATGCTCACAGAACAGAATTGTGGAGGAATATGAAATAAATTTAAAGTAGAACTTATTAAATGCCCCTCATAAATGTTTAATCAATACTTAATGAAAGATTCCACAATAACTGAGTCACATCGAGACAAACGAATTCCACCATAAGATTAACATTGTTATTGAGATTATTATTTAGTGAAAATGATTGTTTACTTCAAGTTCGCTGCAGTGCATAAACATAATGAAGTAGATTAGTGTAAATCGAGAAGGAACAGGTTATATTCAGCCAATAACAATGTATCCCAAATCATCGAAACATCCTTAATTTATAATAATAATACTACATAAATGCAATAGGAAATTTTTATTTACAATAGAGCCGATTTCATTAGATGCAGTACTAAAACTCATGAAATGATATTTAAGTAGTTTATCTTTATTATAACTGAGTTTTATTCTTTCATAAAAATTGTATTGACTCAATCCTTGAAGGGCTGTAGGGCGTAGCCCTTAGGAAAAACGTAAGTTGTGAGGAAATTTGGCAAACTTACGCATTATCCCCTTTAATTTGACACAGAAATCTTGAAAATCAGTTCAGTACTCACTGAGAACTCAGAATTTCAACTGTGTATTAAATATATATAGATACATTAGTCGTCAAAGAGAAAACAATAGACAGCTAGGTAGATATGTGTAGAAATAAAGACTCTTGGTACCAACTTCATTATAATTTTTGACAAACTTGAAATATGGGGGAAGTCGAATTTATATTTTAACTAAATTTCTTATAGAAATCTATCTATTAGGTAAATTCAAAAATAAATAGGTACATTTTTTTGTAAAACATATTAATTTCACATTTTTGAGTGTAACATTAGTCTCGAAAATCGTTGAACGTTCACTAATACCAATGAAGATAGTACTTATCCTATTACCCACGTATATTCTATGCTTATAGTTGTTATTATTGAGATCTCCAAACATCGCTGCGGAAATACGCTTAAGTATTTTAGATGTTCCCATTTTAACACCTATTTAACTCGATAACCGTAATAAGGAAAAAATGTTTATTGTAAATGTTGCTACAAATAATTATGTCTTTGATGTAGTACCCAAAGAATTTCAATTTTCAAAAGAAATCGCCCTCTCCACTACCTATCTCGAAAGCCGTAACTCTTTTGAAAAAATGTTCAATTTAATGGTTTCCGGATATTTTTAATTATACCACCTCAGATTTTTGATTGTCAAGAAAATTTATATTGATTATGTATCAATTAAATTCATATTCAGAAATATCATACCTAATATGAAAAAAGTTGCTCCCTCAAACACGTTGAAGGAGATTTTTGGGGAGAAATACATGTTTCCAATAAAAGAACTCTTCAAATTTATTTTATAGAAAAACAAAGATACAGTAGAATTTTTGATCTCGTTTTATTAGAACTTGATCAAAAAGCAAATATAAAATCAAATTATTCTTTAGCTCCTTACCTATAAAGTTGTTCAATGGTCTGAAATTGCGTGATTGTATGCAAAATAAAATTTTATATATTTTCAGAAGCTTGTTTCACAAAATTTTAGTCCAATGATTATCAATTCGTACACCTCGTACAAAACTGCCCCGCCCAAAAGTACATGTGCATATTTTTTTGTATATCTTGTTGCTCTACAAGTAAAGTAATTTATCCATCACCCGGTAGATAGATACAATGTTACAAAAACGGTCAACTGCTATTCTGTTCCAACTACCTAATTGGTATTTGTTTGAGTTGGACTTAACACAAAAATATGCGTGTATGTAAAGAGAAGCAGTCAGGCTGTGAGAGTTGGCAACATTGCTCCCTACAAGGTTGTTAAACGCACTATACACGTAATAGTATGTATTGAGAAAACCAGCTCTCTTTAGCTGATCTCGAAGACGAAAATCATCGGAATGCCGAAGCACATTGCCGTCGAGTTGAAGAGAAATACAACAAGCACCACAGAACGGAGAGAACCTGTCTTCATTCTATCCAGTAGGTCAGCTGATATGGAGAAGGCAAAAAGGTAGCGCGTTCGATTTAACAAATTACTGATTAAGAAGCCTATGTAGGTATCTTTATGCTCGCGAAATCTTGCGAGAGATATTCTGAAATAACGACAGGACAGTTGTATAGGTAATTCGTATTCACTCCGCTCAGTATCAGAAAAAACAAGTAATAATGAATTTAAATCTATTAAAGTTGGTAAGTACCAGTTTTTGGAAAAATATATTTATTATTATTTATTTAACAACATTTTTTTATGGCAATAAATTTGGAAACCGTTCAAGTTTTTGAGAAAACCGGCCAAGTGCGAATCGGAGTTGCACACGAACGGTTCAGTGCCATCGTACAAGAACTGCCTACCTCTATGGGGACACTTTTAATTGTATTTTATTTTAACTAATTGTTGTGGCAGCATATAGAATAATATATGAAGGATTTCTATATTTATATTTATGGGCTATTAAATATATTATGATTTTGACTATGATTAGTAGTGTTTGGAATCTAAAAAAAAAACAAGGGGGGCTTCAAACTGAACTTTGTATTTTTATCTATTTTGTATTTATAATTCTATATTGAAAGGGAATTAAATAATTTAAACCAGAATCATTCTAGATATTAAGATTTAATTCAAAATTCAAATACACCAATAGTTAAAATTAACATAAGTAATACCACATTCCATTGAACATTTACACCAATTTATTTTTATATAGGGGCTTTAGGAACAAGACCGATTCAAAGGAACTAAAATTAAATGATTCAATTATGGAAATTAACAATTCAGTTTCAGTTTTTCAGTAAATGTTTAATAATTTCATGTCTGTGCATTTCTTACAGTATTAATAATATATTTTTGCTCCAACAAAATGAGTGATGTTTCAATATTATGCGTAATATCAGATGTGGATTTCATTACAAACTAGCGTTGAATTTCTTCTTATTTATCAATTTATTTTGCTCTTGATGATGTAATGAGTAAACTCGAATTGTCACATTCGTTCACAGACAATTAGAGGAAATAATTGCAGCATTTAACGACATTATATATATGTATATATTATATATATATATATATATATATATATATATATATATATATATATATATATAATACAAAATTTATCCAAATAGTTACTATTTAGATATGCTGAGTTTAACGCGTGCATCTGTCGCCAGTGACAGGGGCGACGCGCTTTTGTTCCGATCATTATTAAATCTTGTCAGCCTGTCAATCGCTTCGGTGATTAAACCAAACGTACGCTGCTCCCCAATACCCAACAACTAGTAAGTACAAACTCCCCTATTCCATTTGGATACAGTCACTTTTTGATTACCAGAACAACACGTTTCCCGCTAGCCACACATTTAAAGAGAAGAGTCGGCGACGTGCGGTATAATATGACCATAGAAAGGGGTTTATTATTGACAATTGAAAAGATTTTTTTTTAATTGTTGAGGATTAGACAGTAGTTCAGAAGCTAATATTATCTAATATTTATTACATGTTCTAAATCTTTGATTTAAGAAGAAAAATATATATGTATTATTGTATAAATATATATACAGTTGGGTCAGCGAAAGATTCAACGTGCGCATCACTGAAATTCACCTGAAATCGAGCCTGAAATAAGTAGATGAACAACTAATCAACATAGTTCTTTGCTTAAAGACATACATACAGACGTATTCATAATCCAATCTTAATTCGGTACTAGCTAGTATCGTATTAAAATTTAAAAAAACAAAACACTATCCTATCATAACACTAACATAAGTCGTCATAAACCTAAATTAAGGTTAGGTTAGTTAGATTGCAGCACAGTCCTCATTTACGACCATGTGGATTGAGGGTTCTGTCAGTTGTGTGTTCTGGTAGCCATAAACCTCCGCACTTAATTTAGTAGCGTACTAAGTTTCGATTATGCATACGGATGTTAAAGTAGGTACTACTTCGTCAATCTTCCAACATCCATGAGGCAATAATGCAAAATTAAAAGTATGTATGTCGTGTTTTATTGACCGACGAACCCCGAATGGAGGAGGTATACAATTTGACTGGCTGCTTTTTTTTTGGTTCGTACAGAAAGCCTGCAGATTTTCTATGTTAACAGAACATTGTGAATATTTAATTAAAAAAATACCGTCCTTGCTATCGGATTAGTCTTGAATTTCCACAGAATTAATAAAATATATGGCATTCCTTACTGTCCGCTGGAGGAAAGAAATGTAACGCACTTTACTTACATGGGAAAAATTTTCCCAGTAAAAATATGGCAAAGATTAAGGTGTTTCTAATCTTTGGTAATGGTAATAGAACTTCATCTGACATCTCTGAATCTGACATGTAGAACAAAGAGTTACTTTTCAATTTTGATATGTTTTTGTCCGTTTAGTTCTCGACGAAAGTCGTATGGGAATATTTTCAACGGCATTTACAGTCACTTTTATAAAATGGCTTTAAATTTTCCACCGCCGCTGTTTGGAAACTGAAAGGACTCAATGCCGGAACCGTTTATGATATTGAAAAATTTACAATTCAAAGCTCCTAATCTCTTCTCCAAATTTTTCATACCAAGTTTTTGATTTTCGAAAAAAAAAATACTCCTCTCTCCTTTGGAGCGTAATTTTGGGGGGAAAGACATGTTGTGGATTTCTTCATTTCTTTATGGGACCATTTCTCAGCTATCCTCTTTCGCATAAAAGGACACTCATTAGAGCTGAAGCACGTTCAAGTATTATGCAAAATAGAAAAGCAAACATACAAATGAATTGTATAGTTCCTCTTTTCCAAAAACGTACATTCAAAAACGCAGATAGGTACATCTTCCTAAAAACAGTTGTATCCTGACTCTCGGGACTTTGAATATCGTATGTCAAATGTAAAATTTTCTTGATATTATCTACCAATGTATAGGTAAGAATTCCTGTTTATGGAATCGACCCCCCAGTAAACAGATAGGGAGATAACACATTCCATATTGTTATTCCGATCACTTTCAATAAGCAATATGTATTATCGATGTCTAAAAGTTGTGTGCACATTTTCTTCTTCTTCTTCTTGAAGTGAAAGAACGTGATGAAGGCCACCAATAGGGTAAAAATGGGACGACGATAAAATGCATCACCCTGTGTGTTGGCCGCGTTGAAATGTTAGCCAAGGGTATCGCTTTGGCAGCAATTAATGACATTGTTCTCTCGGTTTTCTTTCACCCTCTACCTCGAGAAAAATCAATAGGGAATTTTGCCTTTACTTCTTTCAGAGACCGAATGGACTGAATTCGGCACAACCATATAGATATATTATTATATTAAGTATATACCTATGTTACTTCCTACATTCGTACATTATTTTGAAAATGTTCAAACAGGGCATAAAAATATAAATATTTTTATTCAAAAACTGGTGTGTTAAGTATATACAATTGTTGCTCTGACACAGACTTAGATAAGTTTAAAATGACATTGTTAAGCTACTATCATTAAAAAAAAACTTCATTGACATCAAAATAAATATTTTTTACAAAAAATTGGACCGACGTTATTAGTTGATGCACTAAGTATAAAATAATATTAATTCTATTGGTGCTGTTACTTTTGAAGTTGTGCAGTTGCATTTAGATTGATAACTTTTGGCACCAACTTCACAAGTACCAGCACCAGCACCAATAGAATTAATATTATTTTATACTTTTCAGTGCACTAACTGATAACGTCGGTCCAATTTTTTGGAAAAAATATTTATTTCACGCTTTTGAGTGTAACATTAGTCACGACAATCGTTGAACGTTCACTTATACCAATGAAGATAGTACTTTATCCTATTACCCACGTATATTCTTTGCTTGTAGTTGTTATTATTGAGATCTCAAAACATCGCTGCGGAAATACACTTAAGCATTTTAGTTGTTACCTTTTAAACACCGATTTAACTCGAAAACCGTAACTCTAAGGATAAAATGTTTCTTATAAATGTTGCTACAAATAATACAAAAAATACAAAATAACAATAATTTATTTGTAGGTACTGGAATTTAAAACTTAGGAATATTGCGTGACTCAAACAAAAAAGTGATTATAAACAACATACACTATGTCTAAAATTAAAGTTCCACACTTTTTAATGAATAATAATTTTCTACCTGTTACAACTACATAGTTCATTTTTAGAGGGCTTGTAGTTTGACATATTTTCATTAGGGTAGGTACCCAAGTTTGGTCAATGTTTGTTAACAGGAGCGGATTAGCATTTTTTTCTCAATTTCTTCCTAAAAGGGTTTTAGAAAGAGTTTTATGTAAATTTTAACTAATTCGTTTTTTCGGTAGTTAAGCTATTTTATGCCATACTGGCATAAAATAGAAACTGTCAAAACATTTTGGAAATTCAGGAGATGAGTATTTTAAATAACATTTTCGGAATCCAACAAAGCATCCAAGATTAAATTTTAACAAGGAATGAAAAAAATTAAACTGGAAATAATGATATATACATAACTGCAGAGAAATAGCCCAAGATTGTTCTGTTATTGAAATGTTCCCTCTTGCATAAAGAACAGATAGAATAATTCAATTGCACATTTTCAATGTTTATGTAGAATTTTGCAACGATATCGATAATTGTTTTTGAATTTAAAAGAGGACAGCTCTGAGAGTCGGTCTCGTATTGAAATTATTAACAAAACAAGTGATGAAATTGGAGAATGGCAAATGTCATTATTGATGGACAAAGAGTTCCTAGTTTCTATCTACTTTAGAATTCTTTTTCGATCACCAGCCCTAGGTTTTCATTCATGTATTTATACATGAACAGTAAGAGTGGGCCAAGTATTATTTCTACTTCACAAAGTTGTCGATGAACGATCGCAAATCAAAGGACCCTAGTCCCAGCAGGAAATATATCGGAATCCATCGATTCTATGGACAGAGTTCCCATGACTCAACTTTTATGATGTTGCTGAGGGTAGTGGTAATTGCTCAAGCTGGTCTTGTTAGACGCTCTTAATTTCCGTTTGCCTCAAATCTTCACAATTCGCAATTTTTTCTCGGGTATCTTTTTACTTAAAAAAAAAAAAATACCAAGCTTCCATTTGACTGCCTCCCAAAAACCATTTTATTCACTCCCTTTTACAAATGGGAGATGATCATTCGGTGTCTAAGATGGGAGCAGAGAATTTTCGCGTTTTCTTATCCTACCCTCATTGTGCCAGTGAAGAGATTTTTTGATTTGCTGCTTTATTGTTATGTTAATTCAATCGAGGTTTACGCTAGAAAAGAGGGTTCGACAGAATACTTCGAAAGCAACCGGAAATTCGATATATCCAAAATGTATGTGTGTTAAAGATATATATGCCTTAATACAACACTGGATAGTATTCTATAAATTTATTTTTGTCAAAAAAAAGAATCTCGAAAAATATCAAGACTCAAAAAAGGTCAAATGTTCAATATGTACTCAAAAAAAGATTCCCCCTCCCCGGTCTAATTTGAACACTTTTGAAGTCTTCAAAAAATGTCCGGATCAGGTTTACTATGCAATATGCACGTAAAACAGATATGTGTTTACACTTTTTTTATGATAAAAATAAGAAAAACATTGTGGAAGCATACGGGCACTAAAAAAAATCAATGAGCCTTGAAAAACCGGCACAACCCCTCCCCCCCACACTAATAATCTAGTTGTTTCGCTAGTAGAGGAATGACACAACTTGTATACCTATCGCGTGATAACTAAGCATTAATAAAATCGTATAATGCGCGAGAGCTCTCCTCAGTGATTTATAACTTTTAGAAAAATATAAATGCTTCAAAGTCCTCTCTCAATTCTAACTGAAATATATCGCACTAATTAATTTGTTGCTACAACGAACTAGCTGCCAAAATTTAATGAGAATATTTAAAAAAAAAAGAAAAATGAATAAACGCTTGAGTGCATGTCACCCAAAACTCGGACGTCAGCGTTTTAACGCTCTAAAAAAAAAACACGCAACATTCATTTGATTTTTTTGTTATTAAATTGTTGTTCTTGTTATTATTATCTTGTTTTGGATTCAAATTCAAAGACCTTCTATTGGCACAGGACTTGATATCAACATAAAGGCCTTTAGATATAAAAATTAACAATTAGTTCATGCAATATAAAAAGTAATTTCAATATGCTCGCTGTTATTCTTGTTGGTAAGGTCAGCCACCTGTTATGTAGACAAAACAAATCATTGGTCAATTATGTATGTATGTTGTGTGTTCCAGCTCCTTACCGTTGTTGTGTAAGGTTGACAACTGAGTCGAATACCGTCTTGGTGTAGTTTGTCTTTCAGCAGCACCTTCAACTGCACTCGAGGTATCTTCACCAGCTCAGCCTTGCCTTCTTCGTACTCGTCCAAATATTTGGTGGCACTTTCCTGCAACGGTTCCGATGGAAAGCCAGTAGTGATTGTTTGAAGGGGTTCTTTGTTGTCGGAAGATCTGGATGTACGCGCACTCACATTGTTGTCACAGAAACACTCTTCATTCACCACTCGTTCCGTTTCTTCGAGAGTGAAGTACACTGATGCGGCACCTTCTTCTCGCAATGTGCGAACTGACTGCAATAATCGTGCTCTGTGTGTCTGATTGAAAACGCCGATTGCATCCAAATCCGGATCACCGACTTGTTTACATATTTCCAGATCGTCATAGCCATTGTCGATGAATCCTTCGGCATACTGACCCAGCTGCAAGGATCTCAGCCACTCGACCACGATGTTGTTCTTCGCCATGGCGTGATCGTGTGTGTTCACGAGATAACGACCGAATGCCGACTGACGGGCTGACGCAGAACGCGAACTCTGTGACTGCCTGAATAGCAGCGGCGGTCGGCGGATTGTGTGTAGAGCCGCGTGGGGTTGCGCGGTTCATCCTCTCACCAGTCTTGCCACATTGCCAACTTGTTCTCGTCTTTCCAACCGGTGCCGACATCCAACCCCTTTTAGTCAAAAACAATCTTAAAAATTATCACATCCCCTCTGACACTATATATATATATATATATATATATATTTATATATATATACTAATTTCAACTAAATCAATGAAGAATACAAGTAAATAATTTATTTAAAAATCAATGCCGCTAGTAACCATATTCCAGGCATTGGATGATTGATATTGTATCTATTTGTACTAATAATAAGAAATATTATGTGCTATATCTATATTTCCATTTTTTGACCGACGAACCCCGAACGGAGGAGGTATACAATTCGACTGTCTGCTTTATTTTTTTTTGGTTCGTGCGCGCCTTTTATATAGTAAACGAGCTCCGATTTTGATGATTTTGGATTCATTTGGAAGAAGTGTATTGAGAAATGGTCCCATATTCATAAAAACGCAAATCCGAAATCTCCTTCCCTCCGAAAACCGCCCCCGAAGGGGTGGAGGGGGCGAATTTTCTCGAAAATCGAAAATCTGAGTTGGTATAATTAAAGATAGTACAAGATCCGGAAACGTTTAAATTGAACATTTTTTCAAAAGTGTTACGGTTTTCGAGATAGACGCATGTTAAATATGTATTTTTGCTTTGTAGAGAGGACAATTTCTTTCGAAAATTGAAAATTTTTCAATACTACATGAAAGATATAATTATTTGTAGCAACATTTATAATGAACATTTTTTCCTTAGAGTTACGGTTTTCGAGTTAAATCGGTGTTAACATGGTAACAACTAAAATATTCAAGCGTATTTCCGCAGCAATGGTCTGAGATCTCAATAATAACAACTACAAGCAAGGAATATACGTGGGTAATAGGCCTAGTACTATCTTCATTGATATGGTATAGTGAACGTTCAACGATTTTCGGGACTAATGTTACACTCAAAAGTGTGAAATAAATATTTTTACAAAAAATTGGACCGACGTTATTAGTTGATACACTGAAAAGTATAAAATAATATTACTTCTATTGGTGATGGTACTTGTGAAGTTGGTGCCAAAAGTTATCAATCTAACTGCAACTGCACAACTTCAAAAGTACTATCACCAATAGAAGTAATATTATTTTATACTTTTCAGTGCATCAACTAATAACGTCGGTCCAATTTTTATCGAAAAGATCCACTAGAAATTATTTATTGCGAATTTCACTGATGATGGTGATGTTCTTTTTAAATGTAGTTTATAAACTTAAATGTGAAATATTTTTTTGTAAAAAATATTTATTTCACGCTTTTGAGTGTAATATTAGGCATGAAAGTTTTTGAACGTTCAGTATTAAAAAAGAAGATATTATGCTATTACCCTTGTATAAGGCTTAGCTTGTTCTTGTTGTTATTCAGAGATCTCAAAACGCGGCGCAGATACCTATACATTTTTCAGACTTTACTGCTGTATAACTCGAAAACCGCAACTCTTTTGAAAAAAAATTCAATTTAAACGTTTCCGGATATGGTCCCTTTCTTATTTTCCAACCTCGAAAAAAATTGCCCCTTCCACCCATTTTTGGAGACGTTGGGGAGAGGCATGTTTAATACTGTTTTTTTTTCATTGAGACCAATTCTCAATCCATAAAAAAAACATGCAGACATACTGTCGAATTGTTTACCTGCTCCGTTTAGGTTCGTCGATCAAAAAATAGGACCGACTTTATTATGTGGTGTATTGAAAAATTCAAGATACCACTTAAAAAAATACCAGGACCAATAGAATTAACCTTATTTTGAATTTTTCAGTGTACCAGCCATAATTCTTTATATATACTTGGACATAAATCAAATTGTATACGTCGATCAATAATGTATCAAGAACAAAGTATCTATCCTAAATTATAAAATATAAAGACAATTATCCCAAGTTCCAATGACATTTTTGACCACTCCCATTACATACTTTTTATTCTGTAGGTAGTACCTACATATATACCTGTATGTTTTTTGATTCAATGTGGAAAATATACGAGATAGTATGATGAAGGTTGTTCAGAAAGTTAATTTATCTCCAGTCTCCAGCCTACACAATATACGTCCCTGCGTACGGTACCTACCTATTTACATTTATTTACCTTTGTCAAAACTGTTATTACCCATATTTCTCCATATTCCCATTGTAAATTTGACATTAATGCGTTGAACCTGGTGGTTTATCTAAATTATTTGGTTGTTTTTTTTTTTGGTGTGTTCTAAATTACGACAGAGAAATTTGATACTTTATTCAATTCAATCAACAATTCCAAGAACAATCCGTATATAAGTGGCCTGTTTTCAAAGACATAGAATATAAGATTCGAAATTAAAGTTAAGTATGTTGCATCTAACAATATTTATACCACCATCAATTCCTTTTTAAATCTGAGTTAGAAAGTATTTTCCGAAATAATAGTACGTATTTCAAAAATCATAGTTGTAAAGAAAAACGTAGCTAAGATGAAAAAATTATCCTGGTGTTGCCAAATTTTATAAATTTTAAATAAAAAAAGTTGATACGACATTTCGTTCACTCCATGAGCCGGTAAATGGTAAAAAAAAGAAAACAAGCCGTATTCAAAGTAAAGGTATAATATTAACATTTTAATGTGGTTTTTTGGACAAGCACAAATGCTATTGAAGAAAAATTGCTAGTTTATAGTTCTTCAAATTTTTCCCATTCTATTATATAAATCCTATATTTTCAATACAATAAATTTTAGTTTTCAGTTTCAGTTTCTATAATAAATGTTCAATAGCACTTTTATACATCAGATTATTGTTTTGAATGACAGCTGGAAGCCGGCTACTCGAAAGAAAATTACCACCTCCACACATAATGACGCAAAACTGTCACACTTAAACGCACACATTGGCTTTGCGTGCAAATGTGACAGTTTTCGCATCACCCTGTGTGGAGTAGTTAAGAGTGGGCTATTTCAAAATCAGGCATTAACAGTTCGTTTTACTATGTTGTTCTTGGTTAAGTATTAAGTAATTCCATTCAAGTTTACATCAGAAGTAAAACACTATGTCATCAGGCATAAAAATGTTACAAGTACGAGTAAAAATCATATCCCGAGTGTTTATATATTAACAAATAGGTACAAAGACTTTATAGGAAATAGGAGAAATCATGAGGTATAAGGAAATAAATAAATACATTTCGTAAATAATCATTTGATTCTATTATTATACTTTATATATATTATATTAATATACATTATTATACATTCTTAACTTATATATAGAATAAATAAAAAAAATATTGTAATAAATCATTTCTACAAAAATCTTAAAATTAAATAAAAAATTAATTCCACTTGGTTTGGGAATTTTGGAGTTGTACAGTTAGTGGTAGATATAGAAGACTTTTTACAGCAACTTCAAAAGTACCAGCTCCAGTAGAATAAATATTATTTCATATTTTTCAGGGCACTAATAATGTCGGTACTAGTTTTTGTAAAAAATTATTGAACGTTCACTTATATTCTCAAAGTGTATGTCATTCAGACTTTACTATCTCGGAGATCGACACATTTTTTGAGAGAGATGTACAATTTAAATAATGCCGGATATGGTTTGTTCTTTAATTTCGCCGTCTCAAATCAAATGTTTTAAATATGGGACCATTTCTCAGCATTCCTCTTTCAAATTTACGTTTACTTTGGGAAGTGGGCGTACGAACATAAAAAATGCACACAGTTGCATTTTATAACTCTATAACTGTCTGGAAAGTCGGTTTTAAAAGAAATTACGCTTGGTTTCAAATTCACGACGACGTTATTGTAGGATGAACGTTCTACCGCAGTGCCATAAATATTTTTTTTACAAAAATAGGACCGACTTCATTCGCTGATACACTATTAAGTTTAAAATATTTTTTACATAAAATTGGACCGACGTTATTAGTTGGTGCAGTGAAAAATACAAAATAATATTAATTCTATTAAGATAGTTACTTTTGAAGTTGTGCAGTTGCAGTTAGATTGATAAATTTTAACGTTTTTTAACCAACTTCACAATTACCAGCACCAATAGAATTAATATTATTTTGAATTTTTCAACTAATAACTTTGGTCCAATTTTTTAAAAAAATATTTATTTCACATTTTTGAGAGCAACATATTAGTCACAAAAATCGTTGAACGTTCACTAATAACAATGAAGATTTTAAATACTTATCCTATTATCCATGTATATTCTTTGCACGTATTTTAGATTTAACCATTTTACTACTGCTATAACTCGAAAACCGTAACTCTTTTGAAAAAATGTTCAATTTAAAAGTTTCCGCAGATTGTCCTATCCTTAATTATACCTCAGATTTTCGATTTTTGAGAAAATTTGCCCCCTCCACTCCTTTCGGGGGCGGCTTTCGGAGAGAAGCAGATTCCGGATTTGCGTTTCTATGAATATGGGACCATTTCTCAAGCCTCCTCTTTCAAATGAATGAAAAATCATCCATATCGGAGTAGGTTTACTAGATAAAACGCGCGAACAAATAAATATTTTTTACAAAAAATTGGACCGACTTTATCAGTTGTTGCACTTAAAAATACAAAATAATATTAATTCTATTGGTGCTGGTAATTTCCTAATGTCCTATATGTAAAACAGCGAAGAAATCATATTTCCAACATCCGCTGGAGAGAGTTCGAGGTCAGTTTTTTGAAATATCAAGTTTCAAATTATGCAACTAAAACTCGGGAAAGATCGTGTAGCAAAAATAATATAAGAAAAAATATTGAAAACAGTATTACGTCTCGAACAAACAGTGATATCAATTTTCGACTAGTTCCATACGATGCTCACTTCTTGCATAATGAACATTTAATAAATTTTTAGAAGAAATGGAAGAAGAAACACACATTTGTATTTTTTATTTATAACTGAAAACCTATAGAAGATGAAAAATGTTTTTTATCTCTAGACAAAATATTATAATATTTTGAGGAAAAATTGTGCACATGGACCGATTTTTTTCAACGCATAATTGTATATTTTTATGAATATCCAAATAGCTGCCGCTTAAGGTTTGCAGCGAACATATTACCACCACACTCGTTCTTCTGTAAATTTGAGATATATCCTCAGTTCATGTAATATTTACGGTCGTCACGTGCTTCTATACCCACTTGTAGCATTAGATTTGTTCTATACAATCGCATTATCGACAAAAAGCTTACCAAGTTTTATGTCTTAGCATAACAACACTTTTATGTGGATTACGCTGTTGTTGCATTTTTATCATCTCAATATAAGTATACACCGATCCGGAAAATTTCTTCAAGATCATGTTTCAGGCTGAAAACAAATCTCTTAAATGGCGTCTATCACAAAATAGTAAACAAAATAAAACAACAATTTTCAAGAAAAAAAATTTAAATAGTTTCTATAGAGAATATTTTCGACGTTTGAAATATCAGCTAACTTGGCATAACGCATCAAAAGATATATATGTGTAAATTAAAGCTTTGATGTCTAGGAGGGTCACTGTTCCATACACAATGTCCATGTTCCAGTGACCGAACCAAAACTGTTCCTTGCATTTTACTTACACGTTGTTCATTTCAATACTTCATTCATAATAGGTATGTACAAAATAATATCGAGGGGGACAACTTTTTAACCAAAATTTGCTTCGGCCCTTTTTTCAACCGCCTGTCACCATGAACTTCATTCTTAAAAATCTTAAATGATAAGAGATTTAATATTTAAAGTCTTAGTAAAACGATAGCAATGTGTGAAAATTGACTCATTTACAAGAAAATTTGAGACTAATTCATGTTACGCAAGGCTCCGTACTCGGACCTGTTTTCTATCATTCATAAATCTTATAAATAAGTCTTCAATATAACATCTGCGGAATTTAAGGCCTAATATGATACGGTCTTACTATAATATATACAGCAGAAGAGCTGACTAATTTAGAAGAAATTGTCAGTGAAGATCTGGAAGTTTTTTTACTTGGTTACTTTTCAAAAAGTTAAAAATTAACTTAAATAATACGAAATATAATATATTTTTTAAACAGCGAAATAAATGTATTCAAAGACTCATAATCAAAATCAATGGTATATCACTAAAGAAAGAAAAACAAATTATAAAATATTTTTTAAAAAAAACTGGACCAACGTTATCAGTTGGTGCACATATTGTTATCAATGCGCGAACCTTGCTATTTTTTGACGTTTGTAGAAAAAAATCTGTTCAGTTTATTCATAGTGAAAAAGATTATGTAGTGCATGAAACGATAGATCCATAATTGAATTGGGTAATAGCCGAAACTTGAAACAAATGATAGGTTATGTTACATTGTTGTTTATTATTGATTAGCTTTCAACTTTGTAATTACCGAGCGATTACAAATCAGTCACTTCTATGGACACGGCCAATGATTCAATGTTATTAATAATATTAATAATAACCAGTTGAAAAAGTTGCTATTCCCATATTACTGTGTGAATTATTTCTATATTTTATATTTATTAGAAAAATT
The DNA here is from genome assembly GCA_958507055.1 of Crioceris asparagi. Taxonomy (NCBI): domain Eukaryota; kingdom Metazoa; phylum Arthropoda; class Insecta; order Coleoptera; family Chrysomelidae; genus Crioceris; species Crioceris asparagi. The sequence continues at coordinate 3,279,169 of OY293833.1, read as the reverse complement.
GTAGTTAATCTTTTATGTTCTTTATAAGCAGTTAATTAATATTTAAAAAAATATAAGATAAGAAAATAGCTCTGACGATACTAGAAAATTATTGAAAGAAAAAAATTCCGACGGCTTGTGAGTGTAACATTGGTCATCAACGTTCACCAAAGAAGAGATAATATTGCTTATACTTTTGTTGGTAGGTATATACTTCTTCACATATTTCAAAATATCGCGGAAATACACATATTTCAGAGTGCTGTAAACTCGGAAACTGTTTTCTAAGTCCAATTCAAATGGTGCTACATATAATCCCTATAAATTGCCCCCACCACATATCGGAGACACACAAAGGTATTTCAGATTTAGGGACACAGTTCAAAAAATATATTTAATACAAATCAAGCATCATTAACTATTGGAAAGTAAATAGGTATATTTGAAATCGGCTAAAAAAATCAAATGATGTGTAGCATTTGTGTTTTTTGTGCACATTCTTGTCGTACCAAATTACTATATTCTAGTGGTGGAACCGTTTATATTTTTACAAAGAATACTATTTCAGTATTTGTATGGTTTGATCTCCTTTTATGCAATATGGAATTGTTCAAAAAACTACACATAAAATACAGGTGAATAAAATACATTCATATCGTTAATCATTTGATTTAATCTGACTACCTATAAGAGAGAACGGTTATTTCAATAAAAATAGGGTGACTTTTAAAAAAAATGCATATGAAAACCTTATTACTAATCATCTTGTATGAATAAACTATCAAAAGATTGAACAAATAATTATTTGAATTGAAAATGTGGAGATAACAACAAAAAATTTTGTATGGAACTTACGTTTTTTCTGGACTTCTTTACAGATGATCGCCTTTCCTGCCACTCAAAGGGAGGAGAATGTCTCAAACACAAACACATACACATTTAGCACTAAAAACACATCCCGTTAAGAATAATAATAATAATAATGGTCCTTTATCTAAGATCTTTATAAGTATATTATAAAGATCCCGTGTCACGATGTTCGTTTACGCAAAATCGCCGAAACCGCACAACCGGTAGGTACCAGTTTAACATCTACACAGCCCAACTAAACTTATGCATCAGCTGGTGTGTCAAAATATTTTTTGCATTGTTGTAGTTGTAAATATTGATGTCAGATGCTATTCAACGGTTGGAAGAATCATCTGTTCAAAAGAAATAGATATAGGGATAATATTTTCAACGACGCAAATTTCATTTACCTACATAGCCCAAAATTCTATTTCACATTATAGAAAAATAATTAATTCTCAGCCATGGCCTATTTTGTTTTTAAGTCGATTTTAATATTAGACAGGGCTAATAGTAACGTGAGCGCAGACGCCATTAGCAAAGCCACTTATTACGAAAGTTTCGGTTTTTTATTTTGACTTGTATGAATTGATTTTGGATCATGGGTAGGTACATACAAAAATACATGGTGAATTCTAAATACTTGCAAATATCAAAACCGGATTGATTCAAAATGACGTAATTGATTTGCATTATTGAAACTTCAATTCAAGAAAAAAAAATGGGTCACGCGCCATTACATTACATCAACAGCATACGAGAGAAAATGAATAAAAAATATGTGTTCAAAAAAAAACTATAGAAAAATAATCACGAGATTGCCGGTTGTATGCTACTTTTGTATTTGGATCATTACTCACCATTTAATGTTTTACAATAAGTAGATAAAGTACGTTATAGACACAGGTTTCAACTTGTTAATTGGAAGAATAGGTACATTGGTACTGGTTTAAACACATAGGTATCACAGCTGTGTATTTTTTATATATCGCAACACTTGCAATTGAATTTGGAGATCTTTCAGTTTCAGAGTAGTTACCTACATGTTTACCAACTGCTTCACAGTACCGGTGAAATTTTTACTCCAAATCAGCGGCGGCGCTGGTGTATATTAGGCCAAATAGTTATATTTGTTAATTATTCTTATATTTACTCATATCATGAACTTCGAAAGGTTAAAATATTCGCACGTATTTCAAATTCACTCTGTACTATCGTGTGTCTTATTTCACAAGTGGAATAAACTTCACGAAACATAAAGATAGGTTATGAAAACAAATCTTCCTTTGAAACTTTTCTGTCGGATTGATTTTTGAGATTCGGGTTTTTCTTGATGAGTTCACATTCACATTTATCTCTAAAAGCAAAATACGTGTCCCCCGTAACATTTTTAATGCTTTAAAATAAACAAAATACCCGCCCTTACGCTTTAACCCACAAACACATGTTGCTTGATTTTCGGTGTTTTTTCAACTGCTTTTCGGAATTGCAGGCACGGATTTGAAATATTTTATCAAGTCATAGGCACAATATTTTTTCACGATTTCTTACAGGAGTCGCTCTAACAGAAGGTTCTACCAATTTACATCTACGATTATCGAAAATTACCAAAATTAGTAGGGTCATTTCGCCGGTTAGCCGGCCAGTCCCTGTTGTCGGCCAGTTTTATGTATAAACATGTAAAATAACCCACTAATCTCATAATAGTACTCACTGTCGTTTGCCCGATTTTCTGCCACTATTCCCTTAGTGAATGGTAAAGTGGTTCTCTCTTAAGGTGGAATATTGAACTAAAAGAAAACATACAAGATGGCCATGTCCGTGTGAATAGCAGATCTCAGCAGCAGTTACAAAATTTTTAGTGTCTGGGTACAGCGCAAATAGCAAATAATATATTACATCTCAACCATTAATCGGTTTTTTGCGATTGATGTCGCTTATTACATATTAATCTATCGATTTGTGCAAGAAAATAGCCTAAAATCAATTTTGGATTTGAAAAAAAAAGTGGCCGGTAACGGGTATAGCAAAAATTTGTCATAGCCCTTTCTCGGCCAGGGTGGCCGAGAACCGGTATACACTATTGTTTCTTCTGATGTCTTTGTTCAATGTATGCGGAATTATATGGGTCTGTCCTTTTTCCGCTTGTGTCAGAAATGATATTTAAATCTTTTGGCCGGTTTCCGGCCACAATTTATTCGCCCAAAATATTTGAAAATGTGACTGAAACTTGTGGCCGAGAAAGGGTTGATCTGCTCCCCATTAGTTCGGCCAACTCTATATTTATGCATTAAAGCCTTATGCTAGGTACTAAAAATCACTAATAACTATTCTAGATGACTCCGAAATAAAAAAACAAAGAAAGGCGTTTTGAAATTGAAGAAAGCCAAACAAAAACAGCTTCTTAAATATTCCCATGAAAATCTTCTGACAATTTTAAGAGAAATTCGAGAAAACAAAATGGGCTTCTGGCCTGGTCAGCAAGCAATTTTGGAGTTCCAAAATCTACCATTCAAGATAGGTAAAATGGCAAAAGTTTGGTAAATCCCGGCAAAAATGCTGCAAATTGTTCAGGACACTAGTGATAACAATCTAACAATTACCAGCGAAAATGGAGATAATAGTGTAAATTCTGGAGCAATTCCTGTGTTGGAACCTGAAGATGACCCTCTACAAAATGCCAGCAAAACGAACGTTTCACCAACTTCTGTGGATGTTCTAGGAGAGATTAATAACAGCACTAGTAACCTACTTACATCTTAAGACCCTTTTGCTAAACACCTGAATTATCCACAGCTCATAAAAATATATATCATCAAGCGCATGGAGACAATTCTATAAGGAAAAAGATGTTTTGAAAGAAAACAAGGCCTTCAAGAGAAAGGACAACAAGACAACAGAAGCAGAAAACTGCAGTGAAGAAGAGGCGCTACAGGAAAAAATTAAAAGAAGCTGAAGAAGTTGACATGCAGCCGCCATCAGAACCTGAAAAGAAGATCATCTGTTGCGGCAGTTGTTCAGAAGAGCTTTTCAGCGATGCTGAAGATGAAGACGAGAAAAACATAGGAAGCAATCACATACGGTGTACATAATTTTTCAGAACGCCTTACGAACAATATAAGTGCGAGTGTTGTTCATGAAATGTAGGGGTACCAACTTGTTTCAAGAATTATCGTTTTCTCTATTGTTTTGTTTGAGTTTCTATATTTTGTGATAACGAGTGACTAAATTCTCTTATGTTTTAGACCTTACCAAAGTATATGCAGCATAGTTTTGTACCTATAAATGATTTTGTATTTTCCGTGGTGTATTCATTGAGGTATGTCATGGCCGGTCATCCAGCAAATCAAATTCCTATTTTCCGGCCGCCGGCCGAGAAGTGGTATCGTGCTGGCCGGGATTGAGAAACTAGTGGCCGAAAACCGGGAAAATGAGGAAATTTTCGTTTTTATCAGTTTTGAAGGTGAAAGCAATTAGTTATCCAACTGATACTGATTCATAATAGTAGACTAAGGATTTCTAAGCATTACAATTAAAATTTGAGTACCATATTTGCAAAAATAAATATTTCATAATTGATTTCTGCTCCTCAGTTCACTAACTGGCCGAGAACAGGCACATTGACCCTATCTTTTCTAAAATACCCACGATGTTTTTGTCACATATTCGTTATTGATGAGATAAGAAAAGACAATTCGCTGAATGATAGTTTGTTTATACTTCATTTCAAAGTATAGGTACTCAAAATCATTAATTATATATATTTGCTATTTTCTTCTGTTTTTTTTTCATCAAAAATTTGTTATGGACAATTATATGTTGTTGCTAGTATCAATTATATAGCTTTTTGTCAATAAATAATGCACTTAAATCCAGTACAGTATGTTCAACGAGTCTTTTTTTTAATGTAAAACGACCTTTTTTGAGTTCTAATATTAGGGTTATTGTGTTACAAGTTCAAGTCTTAATAAGTCCATGAATTCAAGTTAAGGAGGGATAAGGAATATTTATTTATTAACATGAAAACAAATTTCAACAAAAGACCATAATGTTTATAATACATTGCAAACAATTATAACAAGGTTTATTCTATGGTAGGTATGCTGAAGCGCATCCAGATTTCTAGCTTATATATCCAGTATTAATTCTATGCATCCACATGACGTCAAAACTACTGTGTTCCTTTTTTTATGTGACAGATCAGAGATTGCCCAACACCAAACATACAATCAGCTCAATAACATAGCCTGACGTCATGTTTCACTAAATTGAGCTCAAATATAAGCAAAACGTTACATGTGTATAATGATTTGTTACGTCATCCCCACAGACTTTCAAAGAGAACGCCATCTGTTTCATGAAAGCTTCAGCGCGTTTTAAAAAAGAGGCCGTCAAAGACAAAGTCCTTCCACAGCTCACCTTATAATCAGCTCGCACTCTTTTGGTGGTATATTTTTGCGCCAGAGAGAACGTACAATCAAGAAAGTGTCCGATAGATAAATAAAAATGGCGACATCGATCTAGTTCCAGTAGGATAAACTCGGAGCGCTACCATCGCAAAATTATGATGATGCTAAGACATTCAGACTACTTCTTTCGTTGTTAATTTGGCGATAAGTTTTAAGGAGACAAATCTTGAGACGTATGTTCTGTGCCGTTCTGACAAATATCAACCGACATAACTTCACATGAAGCCAGAGGTCGTTGACTTACTGATGAATATGTCAGAAAAATACTGTCAAAAAATAGTTCTTATATGTGAATTTTATTAGCAAATACGATTTGCATGTCTTACATGTTTTTCTATTGATATTTTGGGCCAAAAATATTTATTTTATAATTTATTTTGAGGGAGCATCTATTAAAATATCTATCTCCGGCAACTTTTTCGAAGTATTATCTTTATAATACAAATGTTTTGAAAAATCTAATGAATATTTTTTGTAAAAATTAGGACCGAATATATTTTGCGCACTGAAAAATTGAAGATAATATTCTATTGGTAATTTTAATGTAGTCAATCTAGATAGACATAGAAAATAAGATGGTAATGAGTCGATATTCCAAAAATATAAATACGAGGATTACTCAATTAAATTAGTAAAATGACAAATGCTCTTATTTCAGAACTATTCAATGAATCGGTACTAAATCATCAGGAATGTCACTTGACAACCTTGGAAAGAGATCTGGATCAGTTGTTGGATATTTTTTAACGTCACTACGTCAAATAACCTCAAAATCTTCAGAAACGCCCCAGCTTTCCCGTTCGCTGACCATTCAACGTTCAACCAACCACGGATAATGATAAGCTGACCTTCTTTGGTGAATCACAGAGCTCAGTCTTCTGCGATTTCCTTAAGGGTTTTCGAGCAGGATTTCAAACCAAACCGTCAGAGGCATGCGCATTTTAATTTTAAGAAGACGGAAATTAATATGCGCATGCTCCACAATCACGGAACACAGTTGGAAACTGGTCCAAACTACTGCTCGAACACCCTTCTTGAAGATCAGCAAATTAAGAATAGTCTGTACTTCTCAGAGAGGCTGTAACACAACGTTAAACCAGCTAACAGGTGCAAACTATGTGGACTCTTGATCAAAGGAGTTATTCTTCCTCAGCACGATAATGCCCTCACTAGTAATACGGCAACGCTAATCATTGATTAACTTCAAAAACTGTGATTGGCGATCTTACATCATCCCGAATACAGTCGGCACCTTGTCTCATCTGATTTTTACCTGTTTCGGCCACTCAAAAACACATTACGAGTAAAAAGATCTATCAACAACGACCAATTCAAGAAACAGGAGCAAAAGTGGCTTCGACACCAACTGGAAGAATTTTTTGCCACAGGAATTATAAAGCTACAAGAAAGATAAGGATAAGCGTATAAATGTTGATTATGATTATGTTGTTCTTTTTGTATGAATCCAATCCAATAAACCATATTTGAGCTATATCCATTAGTAGGGAGTTATTGGAAATATATTTTACGTCATGCACTATTGAGGGGTTGCCTAATTTTAATAAGGTTTTGACCTTATTTCTCGAAAAAGTAAATACTTATTGGTACGCACTCTTTAAATTGACAGTTTATCTGGATATCTTAAGCAGCAACAGCTAACCTAATACTTTTATCTGCGTCTTTGCTTTGTTGTTCAAAAGTGACTTGCTTAATTTTAACAGCAACAAACCAAATATTTGAAAGTTGTAATTAATTTTTTTTTGAGATTAAATTCGTTGAATAAAGGAAATAAGGAAACCTTGAATACGTACGGTAACTAGTCGTAAATAGATGAAGGCAGTATTTTATTATGGTTCCCTTATTTTTTTTTAGTGCGCATGCTTAGCTGTTATTTTAATGACGACCATAATAAGGCCTTTACCTTATAGCGATTCCAATAATTCCCTAGTATCTCTTATTATTGTATGACCCTCATAGAATAATAGGAACAAGAAATTCAACTAAAAAGATCAGTATTAACGGAATACAAGAAACATCATAAAAGTAAATAAACTATATTTTTTATGTGAGACAAAATATATTTAGGAATAAAAGACTGTCCAGACCCCGGTGCAAAAACAAAACGTTCAAAACTGTTTATAATTATCCTAGTTTCCAGAGTCTGCAACATAACATTCATAATATGTATTTATTTTGAATAATTAAAGATTCGACAATTGCAGCAAATCTGAAAGAAAAAACATCTATTTTTTTTTGGTATTTTGAAAATTTATACATAGTACTTATATGTAACTTTTGAATGATATATCAAAATTTTCACACTACACGTCTTTATCTATATATAGCATCAAATGTGGATCACTGTTTCAGTCGAATGGAAGTTTCCATATTATCATCTTCTTCGGTATTTTCCGGATTGGCCGATGAAGGATTGTTACGTACATAAACAAGACCACCTTTACCCATAACATAGTCCTTGGTGACATGTACCTCGGATATATTTGCACCTGGTACTTCGAACATGGGATCGAGCAAAAGCGACTCCTAATTTAACATAAGATCATATTATTAGTATAAATTATGCATAAAATATAAACATTTCAACATAATTGCTATGGTGTAAATTATTTGGTGCTCTTACTAGTTTTAATAAAAACTGAAAATTTTTCATAACTTTTACGCTTTAAAATTAAATTAATGGTATATATACTCATAAATATAAGTAACGTTTACAAATGAAAATTTCAAATTGGTGGTGGAATTGTAAACCACAGCTAATTACATCCGCAGACGAAATAATTTGTGTTTTGCTATGTAAATTCCATATTTGGAAGTTGAAGGAACCATACCGGGTGGTTCTTTTAAAGTGTTACAAGATAATATCTAGAAAACTGCTGATTTAAAAGTAATGAAATTTGGAGTGATGCAATGGAACGTTGTTCATTACTTTGAAAGGAAAAATGACGGTAAATCTTACCATAATAGCTCTTAGACCTCTGGCTCCGGTTTTTCTTTCCATTGCAAGGCGAGCAATCGCTGCAAGAGCATCCACAGCAAAGGTCAACTCACATTGGTCCATAGCTAGAAGCCTTTGATATTGTGGTAGCAGGGCATTTTTCGGTTCTGTCAAAATTCTAACTAACATATCTTGATTCAACGAATGGAACGGTACCAAAACAGGGAATCTGCCTACAAATTCCTAACAGAAAAGATAAAAAAACATAATATAACTAAATATAAATAAAATATTACATAAAAAAAGACTCCACTTACAGGTATCATTCCAAAGTCAATAAGATCTCTAGCTTGGACTTGTCTTAGAGCGGCATCTTTCTCTGTATTTTCTTCTTCGGCGGACTGAGATGACTGATGTGCAGTTGCTTCCTGAGCAACAGCTCTTCTTCCTTTATTACCTGATGCAGCTGTTCCAAATCCAAGAAACTTGAAAACAAACAAAATTATACTGGATTGCCTAAATGGATAAATCAGGTAAATTTGAAATACAAGTGAATATTTTATCTAATTGTACTTCATGATTAAATACCTTTTTCTTAAACAAACTGCTTACAAATACTTATTAAAACTGAAAGAGAATGACGGTATTTAAGAATTTAATTCAACAATGTATTAGAGATAATCTTTTATTTGAGACTGAAATTGAAAACGTTCGAAGGAACTAATAAGTTATTAATCACAACTTCTCTATTATAAGAGAGAAAATAATCCAAATATTTTATTCAGCTTCACCGCCACGACTGTTTACAGGAAGATATAGGTATGGACAAGGTCTAAATGCACCTGTTTTCCTACCATATATGAGTTCTGACATTGATGTATTAACAAAATTTGCAACGGGAATGCCAATAGGTTGAGACAACCACTTTCCTCTGAAAGATTTCCGCACGTACTTTCACTAATTACTATTATATAGAAAATATGTAAAATCAACACAATTATTATTATATCAATGGTGAAAAGACATACATTTTCATTGTTTCTCCTCTGAATAAGCCTTTCCAGACCATTATAGGCACCACTAGCCACAAATAAAATGTTGGTCGTATCGACTTGAATCGTTTCACCGCGTAATTTACGTGGTGAATTTCTTTCAGGAACATTAACAATTGTACCTTCCAACATTTTCAACATTCCTTGTTGCACTCCTTCACCTATAAAAAATATATGTTTTATTAGCTTTAGACATCGAATATCCGACTGCTAAATATCAGAACTAAAAGGTTATTATATATCTCTTATTTTAAAACAACCTGTGGGTAATTTCTTGACCAATTTTTCTTACAATATATCAATTTTCATTGATAACCGTCCCTTTCCTGTATTTTGTTTTTGGGTTTATGTCTTTAGGTGCAATGGTTCATTCTGTTTTAAACGAAATGTCCTTTTCTTGAATAAAATCTCTGATTTTTGTTCCTTTTCATGTGAGTTGCAATAATTGCTTATTAAAATTAAACAATGTATTGTTGCCTTCACATTAAATTGTTTGCATTTTGCTCTAAAAAATTAACCAATGCACCTAAAAACAAAATATAGAAATGGAATGCTTCTATTAATTATAATCTTAATTATATAACAACCTTTTCGTTTCCTCTGTGTAATAAATGAAACGATAGCATTTAACCAAAGCTGTAAGTTATGCAAAATGAAAATCATTTTGTACATAAAGTTACGAACATAGGGCTAAAAATTAAAAATGAGACCTCAAGTTTTACCGAATATTAACTTTAGCACCTGAGTGTATTTTAAAATTATTTACCGAAGAAAAAATGATGTATTGGCGATCGAGAACGAAGTGTGCGCCATCTATTATCAGGAGGAATTACTCAAAGCATCGGCGGCTCCTCAGTGGAGGCAACGCCTCCTCTACAATTCATATTTTTGAGGTAGGTGCGTATCAAATCTAAGACGTTGGTACTCGCACTAATTATAAACGATCCACTACAAAAAATTTAAGGTGCCGTAGCATTACCTTCAGGGGTCGTGTGGAAAAGTGCAAGTTGTATTCTTTTAGGTATTTTGTCCCTTCTGCAATAAATGTCACGAGCCGCCACTGACCAAATAGCGGTGAACAACAAACCATCAACCTAACCTATTTCCTCTATGAAAACATTATATCTATTTTACCCTTTAATCTAATTACATTACATATTCACTCACACCGCTCTTCCTATTGGTATCCCAAGTGACAAAAGAAGTACAACAAATCTCTTGTTAAATAATATTTTTCCGCATATATGTTTCACCATTTTCTACTAGTATTTCTCTCAGTCAGTGGTTTATTTCTATTATTTTGTTAGACAGATTTATTTCGTATATAAAGAGATCCTTTGAGTTTACCTTTCAGTGATTGTATTCTCACAAGATTCTTACATCAGAGACAAAACTAGCATCTAGCCAGCAAAAAATTTTTATTTATTTAATAATTAATAATAATAATTTATTCCGCGTTTCCTTATCGCCAATTTATTTGTTGTTCACCTCTATTTAACGCCATCTATTGGCGTTTTACTTTCGCCGTTGTTATTGAATATCCGTTATATGGCCGAATATTGAGTCACTACCGGTAAATTTGGTCCGGATACCAGATATCGGTTAGATCTCTCATATTTACCTCCAACATCTCTGAGTTGATGTATACCAGGTACAGCACCAATCTTATCAACCTCATCCAAAAATACAATACCAACTTGCGCCTTGTCCACACTGTAGCCAGCATCTTGGAGCAATTTACCAATAACACTTTCAATATCTTCACCCACATAGCCGGCCTGTGTTAATGTTGTGCAATCACAAATGGCAAATGGTACATCCAGGCACTGAGCAATGGTTTGAGCTAATAGTGTTTTACCCGAACCAGTCGGACCTAGAAGCAGAATGTTGCTCTTTTCCAATTTCAATTCGTGTGATGTTCTATCAAGTATATCAGATCCACTAGCTGATGGTGGACTGTTATTGTTGCGCGAACCGACATGAACATCTGCATCGAATGAGCCGCCAAAATTCAATCCCATTGCGTTGATTTGAGAGCCTTGCTCCATTATGGCTGTATCTTGTCTGAGAGCGCTCGACTGGTTTGGGTTGTTGTTATATATTCTCTTATAATGATTATAAACAGCCACAGCAAGTACCTGAATACAAAATTACACAAACATCAAATACAAAGTCAATACTGATATATTAATTTTGCGTAATATAACCTTTTTAGCATACTCCTGTCCAACAACATGTTTATTTAAGTAGTCGTAAATTTTTTTTGGAGGTGGCGGTGGTTTTCTGTAGTTGCCATTTTTAGTTTCGACACCTTCTTTCTTCTTGCTATCCACTTCGCTCAAGACAACAAAGAAGTGATGACATTTTTCACATTTAACAAATCTAGAAAAATGAAATTCCATCATTTCAATCTCAAGTCTATAGGAAAACAAAACAAAAAATCACCTTGTTGAACTAACAAAAGTTTCGACATGTGTACAAGGATCACCACATTTAGGGCAAGAAAGGGTATTTTTGTTCTTGCCTCCTCCCCCACCACTTTTTGAATCCTCTGTTGGAGGGGGTAAAGATGTTCCAGACGGCGGTTGTTCATTGTGAGATTTTAATAATATGAAACTGGTTGAAAAGCAATTCGTACCAGGCTGTTGATCTTTGCTATATATGGCCGACAAAACACCTTGAAAAAGGTAAAATATTTAAGATTAAACAAATATTTCACAACAAAACTCAATAGTATGAACAGATTTTCGTTTTAATTAATAGAATATTAACAATAACAACTGAAAGCATAAATGACTTAATATGACGAAAACAATTTTAGATATCTCTAAGGGCGTGAATCCGAAAGTTGGACTTTTTTTAACTAATTCTATTAAATATGTTTGCTCTTTTATATTTATTATATATTCCTTTATTAGATCACTATTTTTTCCTGAGAGCTGGTCCCGTATTGAACTTTTCAAAATCTAACATAACTTGTCCTCAAAAACTACCCCTAAGGGACTTTTTCGAAAATAAATCAAAAATTCTATATGGTCGTATCTTACAGGGTAATGTTTTTCTAAAGTTTAGCTGCCATCCAATATTTACTAATTAGCTGAATCGTAGGGCGAAAATTCCATCAACAAAAATATAAACATTTTTAAATACCCCAACCTTCTCTAGATCAAACTGATATATGTATCTTTGAAATTGAATATTTTGTTCAAACGAGGAGTACCTTTCAGCATAATAGTCAAACGAAAAACAAAATTTAAAAATATAAGTAAGTAGGTATATTAATAACAATCGAATTGTTTAGCTGATCCTAGCTCAAAATTATGATAGAACCTTAATCTGTAAAATTCTCGCGAATTTCAAACCTACATTTTTTCTTGATAAGGCAAATAGTGGCAACGAGGTCATTACGAAATAATTTGTAAGAATTTGGCTAAAACGAATAAATGAGCACTTATTATACTAATACAATTTAATATTTGAAACCCTGCCATACTGTTTGCATTAAATATTATTTAAATTATCCTTGAGTTAATGGTACTGAATATAATATAATTTCATATTTGTGAACCACCTTGATGATCTTGAAAAGAAGGTCTTGCACAAGCACTGATTCTTATTGTGTCAAGTTCAATGTTGATATACAATTTCCATATCTTTAACCAAAAGTTGCGAGGCTATTTAAACATTATCGTATAATTATTTTACATAAAGATTGATATATTTCTTGAAAACAATAAAAATTGGAATGACGAAAGTAACTGACAATCTAGTTATATATTCTTATGCCGAAATTCTTGTAATAATAATTAATATTAACTTTTTCCCAAAATAAAACACGTAAAAACAAACTTCCTAATAAATTTCCGTAGACTTCAATAAAACTCAACAAATGAATTAAATGCATCTTATATATATGTTTTGATATTATACCTACTCATTTTATGAAAGTATAATGATATCGCAAATTTATTATGAACTAATGCAGGGAGATTTCCTAAGAATTATAATAATTATTGGACATTATCATTTGTTATATATAGATGAGAAGTAGGTATTTATCGTATTGTATTTTTTTGCAATGAGCTCACCTCGCTGTAGTTTTGCATTCCGGGCAGTGAATACATATTTACCAGCTGCACTGAGACTGCACCTAACACTTGTCACACTGCTCATTCTTCCAACAGATTGAGTTCGTTACCTGCTTGGGATTAAGGTCGAAAATTGATTTGTTTATTTTCCTTCTCCCAATACCAATAACAAATCTTCTGAAACCTTCACGAGTCAAGGTTCTCCGATGACATGACGCAATTCGAGAATAATGAAAGGCAATTTTTGCGATATGAGAATTTGATACAACACAATTGAAGTCACGCGAGTAAATAGTATTAATACTTGTTGCCAATTGAAAATAAAACACCTTTTATTTTGCCAAATCACACGATCATTTTCCAATATTCGCCATTGCACAGTTTATTATGTTTATAGCGCTTATTAACAGAAAATTGTAAATTGAAGTGAAGATTATAATTTTGACATTGTTGACGTTTGAAGGCATCAATCAGATGTTTTGCATTCCCCCACCCCTCTAGGTCACGTACACCATACACCAACATAGCCGATGACGATATTGTTCAGGGGACCTTTTGATACCAATATGAAGCGATTTATTTTTAGTTTCAACATAAAAGAATTCAGAGAACTTAAGTGCCAAGTACCTACTTGAAATTTTCATAAGAAACATTGGTATTTGAGAAAGAAGAGAAATCTTGTATTTTTACTTTATGTTCCGTGCAATTTGACAGATAGAGGACTTTTATGGGAAGTTTCCATCTAAGAAAAGTGTCCGACACAAATCGACTATACTCATACTCATGGTTCTCTGACAAAATTAAGGGAAAGAACTGAATATAAGGTCTAAGGAAAGAACCCTCTCTACTAACTTTGGTTCTCTGATACCTAGAGTAAATAGGTTAGGTTAGCTCTGATACAGTGTTCTGTTCTCTGTCATACTGAAGAACAACAAAATTCGCGATCGTGAACGAAGTGTACGACATCTATTTTAATTATGGATTACTCATATCAGTGGCGGCTCCTCAGAGAAGGCCTCCTCTACAATATAAAGCAAATTCATTTTTTTGACATAGGTGCTTAAAAATCTAAAACTGTTGTCCTCTCAATAATTATGAAGGACTCACCACAAACAATGTGAGGTGGCGTAGCACTACCTACAGGGGTCGTGTGGGAGTGCAAGTTGTAGTATTTTAGTAATTTTGTAGAGTTGATGCCTTCTGCAATAAATGTCACGAGTAGCCACTGACTCAAATAGCGGTGAACAACAAAACATCAACCTAACCTATTTACTCTATGAAAACATCATATATGTTTTAACGGTATCAGTTTTATTTCTGTTCTTTTGTTAGACAAATTTATTTCGTATATAAAGATTCTTACATCAGAGACAAAACTTGCATGCAGCCCTCAAAAGAATTTTAAATTTACAGCTGTTGGCTCGTGCCAAATTATTTGTTGTTCACCTCTATTTAACGCCATCTATTGACACATTACTTTAAGCACCTTACTTCTATACGAGAAGTGGGAAGCTCCCTAACACTTTTTGTCATTTTAGATGAAAAGCTCCGTGTAAGTCTGTCCTATTCTCCTTGCTCTTATCCTCACTGGTTAAATGTATAATGGCTTGGAGGTATGTTTTCTCTGATAATGGCAAAACAATCTATATGGTAAGGACCAAGCCCATGCGAACTTACCCCGTATTAATAGATCAAACCAATTTACTATTGTTATGTGCGATATTTTTCTAATACAATGTGATCTCTACTTTGAGAGATGTTAAAAAAATACTTGGATCTTTTGCATTATTTGCTGCTTTGTCTTTCGGACATTACGGCAATAAATTTGAAACCATTTCTACTACCTACCGTTACCGTGCTCGTATATATCTTGAAGCTCCTCTAAATGACAAAGAAAGGCAATTAGGCTTTCAATGACAACATACCAATGTTTTTATCCTTTTTAAAATGTCTCTGTTGAGTACTGTCAATAAATGTTTTATTTTTTATAGAATCTATAGTGTATTTACATGTTTTCAAATAACTTTTTCGTTCTTTGACAGCATATCAGAAATATATTTCTTATCTGGAACCCTTAATCCGTTAATGTAGTGTTCATATTCCGACCAAAGGATATTATCAAACTGACGAATACATCAACCATTCTCTAATTATCTCAAGATTTCTGAATTTTCTTTTTTGAAATAAATTAGGAGGAGAATTATCTATGAAGGCTCGAATACGAGGTGAAGGCCAATTTGCACGAATTGCGCGATCTCCATTGTCGAATTGGACAGGACTTTGTACGATGGTTTCAGTACCTACCGTTACTAGTAGTGTCACTATCGATAATGCTTTCATTAGCTGGTGAGTTTTCATGAAAACTGTGCCAAGGAATGCTTTCTGTGTTACTGTTTGTAGGAGTATTCAGTTAATTTTTGTAATTTTTTTGATTTTTCAAATATCTTCCATTTTTGCTTGGATTGTCTGAATTGCCTCCTCTTTTCATATTCACTACTAGATGGTTTCTTTATTTTTGTAAGCAGCTCATTATTTCTAAAACGTTCACTTAAATCTAAAATATTGAAAGATTTGGCAACCGTGATATTGTTACTAGCAAGTTAGCTAAGGAACATCCAAAATTAATCAATTCTTTGTCAATTCGTTCTCGATATCATCTAGCCGTATATCAACCATGGTACAATAAGACTTATTGTACCATGGTATCAACATTATTTGCCTTGGGCGTCTTCGGTTGGCCCATAGAATTGGAGTACTAATTCTATGGGTTGGCCATTATAGCCTATGCATCCCTCTGGAAAGGCGCTTTCGTGTGGCGCACAATTAGCCGGAAACATGTTTCCATGCGATTATAAATACACTATGCCATTTACATTATTTTAGAAGAAGAATTATCATTAAGTATTTTTGATATAGTAGAATACGTTATAGACAATAGAAAGAAGTATTTTTATATGAAATATAATTCAAATGAAATTTATTCGAACAAGGAAACTAAGGAATAAAATTATATACAGATTTAGTATTTTGTGGTTGGCTAGATTTGTGTTTTGGTGACAGGTTTCTTTCCTTAATATTTACTAAATAACTACATTTTAAAGGCAACGGTGTATAGTATTTGTCACATAATTTCAAAACAACAATAATATGACATATGACAATAATAGCTGTTATACAAGAGTGCAAGGTGAAATTTACGTGTTTATAGTGATTCATGTGAATTTTTCAAGAAAATACTTCGTTGGAACGGTTTCTACAGTATGATTTCTGGTAAGTGCGACTTCTTTTATACCTCTACATGCGTATTTTTCCTTACCAAATATTAATATCCCTTTTGCTTCAACATCCAGCAAGCTTGTTGGAACAAACAGGGACCAATATCTCCAAAAGGAGACGAAGACGAGAAAACTGGTGTTCTTGATTTTCGTCCTATTTTAGGGTGTTTTAACAGAAAACACCATTAAATCTTGGCGCCACAGTTATCGGAAACGTGCCAATTATTGTTTCATTGAGGGATAACTTCAAACCGAGAACGTGATAGAAACTTATATAAATTGACGCCATGTTCCTTGTAAGGTAAACTTTTTATAGATGTAAATCATAATAATAAATAACAGTGTTTCTTAAATTATCCATTTTATTATTTTTACTTTTAAATTAGACTATAATTAATCATAAAGAAAATGATATCAAGAAACATGACTCCAAATGCTAACAAAAATCACACTAGGAGTACATATAAGTTACAAATAATTAATTCTCTATATTTATTATCATAGCTACATTGCCATCTTGTGATGCTTTTTTATAACGTTTACATTTTAAGAACATCAAGATAGCATCATCATCATCATCTACTAAGTGGTACTTTTCATTTTAACTATATTTTTTTCATTTTACCTTATTTATCACAAATAATTATTATTTTTTTCAAATACTTCATTTGAAAAATCATTCTCAGCAACTCAGATTTACAAATATTTATAAGATTTATCTAGAGTGTGTAGGTAGTGCTTGCACAAATCAACAGAAAGCCAATATTATCATTTAAAAAGAGTTCATTGCTTTGTTTATTAAATAAAAAAACATTGAACCATAGCTTTAAGCATAAAAATCACAAACCCTGTGAAGAATGTTAACACGTTTTAGGCTTCTCCAAAGAGTGGGTATATATCTACGATAGAATGACCGTTATAATGTACAAATGATGTTAATTAACTCTTAATAATTTAATACTGCATGTACTTATGTCAATCTCAGCAACGCATTCACATAAATGAAATGAATTTTAGATCAAGAATATGAATTACAGTTAGATATTTTAAGATAAATTCGGAGTACCAGATTGTCAAAGTTGTTCATTTTTAATAATAACAACTTTTGATGTAAGTATGTGATAATTTTCCATGTGCAAAATTTTACTTTTCATTTGAATATCTACGGTATATTATTATATATTCATAGGGTGGTTAATAAAAATATTTGATATTTTCCTTCCAATTTCATTTTAAAGCATTGTTGTAACTTCCCTATAAATATAAAAAAAAACTTAATATTAACATTGAAACATTCGTTTGAAAGAGATAACAGGATTTCATTTATAAAGCGACATGAAAGTACTTTTGAGTGAATTTAAAATAGCTGACAGTTTTGTATTCGGGGTCATTTGTTTCTTTTAATTACTGAAATCGACAAAAATTACCTTGAAATGCAAGAATTTGTTTAAGATTGTTAATCTCACAACAAGGAATTGCTGACAAATCGGTCTATGACACATTTTATAATAGTAGTATATCTAAGTAAATCGACAAAACCTTTGGCTAATTGTAAATTTTCTCATTAAAATTTTTGTACATTTCATTACCTCTGTTTTGATTTTGCAAATCCGAAGAAAAAATATATTCGTCCAACAGAACAGATGCAATGCTTCTTAAAATTTTAGTAATCAAATGCATAATCACAAATTTTCCACATTTTAATCTTGCATTTTATTGACTGAAATTCAAAAGGACTGCAATTTAAAATAAATCTGCGATTTGGATTCACTAATATGAATGAGTTTGAATTAAATAAAAATCAGCTTTTCAAGCGTTGGAAATATAAATATTATAAAATTAATTTATCTTTAATATAAAAAAACATTTTTTCAGAACACGCGCGATAATTTTTGTCTATTCCAATATTGTTTTAATTATATCCAAGTGCCTGGACATTTTGAGAATTCTTTTATTTATTAAATACTATCTTCTAATAGAACGTATAACTCACATACTAGCTAAGTTCACGAACAGATTTTGAATCAGTTCAGAATTGATAGCATGCCTACGAATATAAGGAATTTGTTTACAGACTTTTCCGTGATAAATAACACATTAATAGAGTGTTTTTGGTCAGTCAAAACGTCAATTTCGTTATAGTTGTTGTTAATAACCATAACTTTCTTCGCAAATCACAAAGATTTTGGTCGCACAAATTTAAGTAACTGTCACAATTGTAAAAGAGTTTTTCTTATTTGCAGAAATGTCAAAATTGTTAAATAACGATAAGCAATCCATATAAAGATACCGCTAATCCTCCGTAATTAACCACGTCCGTTATGCTTAATAATCATAACGGCGTGACAGGTCGCTACTGCGCCGACTCCGTATAACCATGGCCACGATGTCAATGACAAATGTGCGTACCAAAAACACTCTAATTTATTCAATAATGGAAACTAATCGAAATATGTATTAATATATATTTTTCCTGACAATAACAAAACTGTTCTGATAGTCTGAATTCCGTAGTTAGAGGCAGGGTATGTATGGTAGGCTACTCAGTTGGCTCAAATCCGTTGCTGTGACAGCAGTTTGTTAATATGGCACGGTGATAGACTAACCAGCTCCTCCTTTCTTGAATTTTCCTATTGCAATCGCTTTTTATTGAGAGATGTAGTATATAATGCATAGGGTAATATAATTATATGAGCAATTCAAAGCAGACCCGTCCACTTTAGAGGTTGCAAATAAATGTAAATATTACAACTTGCAGCCGGATGTGAACCATCGTTAGTTCCCAACTTTTTTAAAATTACCACTTCAAGAGAACTTAGCTAATAACCTCAACCACCACCGTTCATGCCGAAGAGAAACTAGTTTTAGGTAAATTTGTTGTAGAAATGTACCTATTGCGATCGTTCATACTTTTGAATTTCCAAAAAATTCAACGGCATGTTGTTACATGTCTATAAGTAAGTCCAGTAAGTAAGATAGAGGTATCAAGTTCAAATTTGCTACAGAAATCAATCTCTCAAAAATGTCGGCCAAGTTCGATATTGGTTATTATCGATTGAGTAGTTTCATAATGACGACCGTTCAAACATTTAAAAAAATTATCAAATAGGACCGTTGTGTAAACATCATCAAAAATAATATTTGGTTAAAGATATAATCAGTACCTACAACTTTTGATCGAATAAATTTTTCATAAAATGTACAGAAAAAAAAAATAAAAATTGAAAAAATAATAAATATTGGTGAAACATGATAATCAAAATAAATTTGATGTAATTGTAGATTTTCTGGAGATCTTAATATAAACACTGATTTGAAAAAATATATATTTAAATTATTGATAAGAAACAGAAGAGAAAAAAACGGCCTTGAAGCGGAACGCGAACCCTATCTGCTTTATATTCAACAGCGAAAACAACCTCTAACCACAAGGCTATGACACATGCGGTGAAAAAAATGGGCAATTTGGGTTTAATGACATGTATTTATACCAATGAAAAGGTTGTTCAAATTTCAATTCAATGAATTTTTTTTATATATATGTTTGAGGAATATATAATTAAAATAGTAGTACATATATGTATATATTGATTGAACCCTGCGAAAGCGATTCTGAAATTGATTCGTCTCCTCGGAATGAACGTATCGTTACCTTTATATGGTTCTCGACCGGTGGTCGAGACAGCTGGAGCATACCTATGAACTCTAGTGCTAGATCACCCTTCGAAATTATTTGTGTAACGAATATCATCAATGAGCATTCTAATTTTGAGTCAATCGTGGTGAAATATAGAAAGTAATTCACGCTGTCGATTGAACCAGAAACGTTCAAAAAGAACGGGCCGTATTTCTAAAGAATTTATTGAAATTATATTTTCGATAAATAAATAATGAATATAAATAAAGCTGCTAATACTTTGTGATATAATAAGTGCCAAAGTTGAAGGACTGAACATATTTTCAGTCGATAAACCAGCTCGACTGGCCTTGTTTTCATTGAACGTCTAAGGTACAATGTTATGGCACAATGATTTTTGTACCATTACATTAATATTAAAAATCATGTAATTCAATGACAGCAAATAAATAAAAAATATCAACAACAATATATTATATTTTACATTCAACGCTCAGAAGTTCTCGAATGAGCAACAATCTGGAGTCTGTATCTGTCAGTAGACCCATGAGACAGGTATCCACTGTGGCGTTGTTTGTACATGCTCAATTGCCGATTCCAATGCTGTGATGGTTTCATCGATGTCATTGTTGACAATGGCCAAGTCAAAATAGTGACCATAGGCATGTCTCAGCATATCAGATTCTTTTGCAAGACGTTCCAAGCTACCATCGAACTGGAAATGGAAAATACTATTGTTAGATCACATAATTTATCGTTAGATCACAGAATTTATCAAATCTTTGCCTACTGTAATGAAATCCTTGAAAGTACGTCAATTGGTTTTAAACATTAAATGAGCCTAAAGACCGAAACTATTAACCCGGATAGTAGTTGTTGTTAGAGAGTGATAATGCTTTTTGTCTTCAGCCCTTTTTGGGTGTCCCATACTGAACAGGTCTCCCCTTCACTGCCTTGTCAGTTTTTGCAACTAAAATGGATATACTCTACGAAGCGGCAAGTACAAAACCCTTTCCATGCGATGTCGGTTCGCACTTGACCAATTTTTATATTTCTGGTGATATATATATTTTTTTAATTTGAAAAACTTACATCGGCAATATTCTGCAATGCAGGAGCTGCTATGAAAACAACGTAGGGTGCAAATTCCGCAGTGCGTAATACTTTTAAAGCTTGAGGTTCCACGTCGAGGATTGCCATTTTGCCATCTTGGTGTATCTTTCTTATAGTGTCCAATTTTGTACCATACATAGCATCTTCATGTGTACCATATTCTAGATACTCGTTGGCAGCTATATCGGCCATCATTTCATCGTGCGATACAAAGAAATAATTTCTACCATTTTCTTCATCTGCACGAGGTTGTCTCGTTGTATCTGGAATGATAATAGAAGTTTATGTTGTAGATATGTTTGTAGAGGGGCATACATACAAGTCCCCGAGCGAATTTAACATAAGCTGAGAATGTTTTTCGGCAAAGAAATAAATATACAGATAAAAGAGTTTTGTATTTTATACTGTAACGAACTTGGGATGTAGCTTCGGCGCCATTATCGAGGCGTGTGCGATTCGCCAGAGAGCGGAGCAACTTAGCGAATACGGACGTTGGTGAGGCCCGCGTGGTGATAGTGTGGGGTATGCTACTATTGGTCAAGATGATATCCCGAAGCATCTAGTAAGTTCGCGCTAGTGGTGGAATGTACGCGTGGCGTTGGAGGATTCTTGTTGAAGATTCGAGAAGGAGGGGCTTGCCTATATATTGGAGAGGAGTGCTGAGGTGTCGGTCAGTGAGTCCGGCAGTCGCCCAGCGCAGATTGTGAGTCAGTCCGAGGCAGTCGAGTCTCGAGTCAGTTCGGTGCAGTAGTTGAGTGAGTACGGTACAGTGACGGAGGAGACTGGCATTATGGTGTTGTACGGTGGAGACCGACACCAGAAATTAATAACGCTCGGTTGTAAATAGTGTAAATAGTAAATATAAATTGTACATAGTAGTCGATAGTGTAGTGCAAGTGTTATATAAATAGTGTAAATAAATAGACTGTGATATAAAAATTGTGTAAATAAATAAGCTTTGAAAAATAAATAATTCTCAGTCATTCATATGTGCCCGTTACAATATTAATACTTACGTGGAATTGGATAAGCATACTGATCAGGATGCTTAGCAATAAGGGTGTTTTTGATATGACGGCGGCCAACACCATGGGCCCCTAGTAGCACCAGAGTTTTTCTTTGGAAGGCTGGATCAGACACTAGTCAGAAAATAAGAAATAAAAAGAGAAAACAAGAGCATAAGTAGGTTGAATTATTCCCTTGAAGGAAAATTATTTGATATGGCTTCTATTTGAATGTGAAACAGCCCTTCAGTACACTGTGGCCAGTAAAAAGATAATGAAAAAGGCATATTTTGATATTCTCATAGATATGTCTCGTTCTTAAAAAAACATATAAACAATGAACGACATATTCTTCAAGTACAACTTTTATTTATCATAGATCTTAGGGAAATGAGTTGAACGATCATTTTTAACAAAACTCCGTAAGATTTATAGAGTGTGCCCGAAATTGTCTCAGATCCTTTAAGACAAAAAAAAGTGTTACATTGAGAAAGTTTTAGATAATGTTATTGTTAACTGTTAATCGAAAACCTATTTATATTCAAAACTTTCAACAAAGAATAAATTCGTATACTTGTATTTCTTTGAAATCATCATAAAATTTGTATCGTTATTAGGACGCCATTTTGGATTTCAATGAATATGAGAATGGACATTTGTTTATTTCTAACTTTCCAGTAGGGTATCGTAATGGGTCCGAAATTGTAATTTTGATAAATCGCCACACTTCAAGCTACCCAGAGTCATATAAAATGTTTGGGCATAACATATAAGATTTAAAATTTATTAAATAAAATTACAATTATTGAAATTCCAAAGGTTCTATCACGCTTGTAATTCGTGGATTTCATGTATACTTACTCGGTAATTTAACCACTTCCTCATACGTAACTAAATCTAATTGGTCAAAAACAGCGTTATGCTTTGCCAAATATTTATCCTTATATTGTTTCTTCTTCCTTCCAAATATTGAGCAATTGACTGCAACAGATAAAAATATAATCAATAAAGTCACAAGTACATAGACATATGGTAGTTCAAATCAAATAGAAATGTAGGTATTAAATATAACACTGATTTATTTTAGATTTTAATAATATTTTAGTTCATTGATGATGTCATAACTTCACCTGAAGCTAGCACAACAATACTCCATATCAACAGCGTGTTCCTAAATACAAACCATTAGCCTGGACAGGGTTAAAATGGCCGTTGAAAATTGACAGATATACAGACTCAATATAG
The DNA here is from genome assembly GCA_958507055.1 of Crioceris asparagi. NCBI lineage: Eukaryota > Metazoa > Arthropoda > Insecta > Coleoptera > Chrysomelidae > Crioceris > Crioceris asparagi. Next base: position 3,255,502 of record OY293833.1, on the reverse strand, counting down.
GAATATGACATAATTTAAGCCTAACCAGGCTAATGGCTCGTATTTAGGAACACGCTGCACACATCCATGTTAGTTAAGAAGGACTTGATTTTTTAAATTGGCATTTAAGTGGCACCTAGATTGCTCCTTATTTTGGTGTATTCGACAGACAAATTGCGGCGTCTGACAAAGTGGCATAACGTTTATGCTGAAGCGCAGGATTGTTGGAGCCGTAGTGTATTACTTGTGACACTTCAGTAGTATCAGAAAATATTAAAATGCTGTAGTATTAGCTGTAGAAATTACCATAAAGTAGAGCACTCTTATGAAAAGAATGGCAAATGTCGAATCTTTAGAGTATTGGAACATTGTGCTTACTTTATTATTATTCTATAAATATAAAATATATGGAGCTAATAAGCGTTTCCGTATGCAAATGATTTCTGTTTTTTTTACGATCTAATAACATACAACATGCGTATTTTATACCTCCTTTATGCGAGCTTTCTAAAACATGTCTAAGTTTGGCAATTATGAAGCTTATTCAAAAAGTATTAACTCTTGATTGTGAATACGGCTGATGGTATTTCGTATATTGTCATAGCAGATACATAGTTTGGAATATAAAACCACATTTTATTGTTCAACCTAACCTATATTGGCATACCTACAATTCTTCATAACTATCAATTTGACATTTGAGAGAATTATCATGCCAAGAATTTACAGTGAAGAAATGATGAAGCATTCATACAATTTTAGAAAATGTATGTTATGATGATCTAAAAGAAATCATGAATATTGGCGAAGACAAAGGTCGGCTGAAGTTTAAAAAAATATTGAAATAGCCATCCAGCACAAAACTAATGAATTTCAAGCAAAAAGCACTAGGTTTAATCGGAATTGCCGTAAAAATATTGACTTACTTGATAACAAGAATTTTGATGATGCACCTCAGTGTATATTTGGGACCGTACTACTTGTTGCCAATATAATTTAGGAATTTCAACGTGATATCAAAATAAGACTAGTACACAATAGGTGCATCAAGCTTCCTAATGAGCTCAGCTTAAGCAATTGAAAAAAGATGCCATTAACATGCTCAAAAACAAATATATAATAAGGTATTCTCTAGTTTAAAGCTGATGTTTCATATACCTGTTGCACCGTCACAACCATTAGCATGAGAAGAACATCCTTTTTCCATGTCTGCCATTCAACAAAAATACATATCACACCAAAAACGATCTAGGTGCATTTTAATTTGAAACAAAAAAAAAGAACTGTCTATGACATTAATAAATGTGATTAGAAAATGTCTGAAGACAACAGAACCTGGCTAACCAATTTAAAATTAAATTATTAAATACCGGCCTGGACTATTTACGAAATTAATCTGTCAAAGACGTACATTATTTTTTGCAAATAAGATATGGTCCAGAGCAAGCTTATGTTTTATACTTTAACATATTTTTTTCAAAATTAATTATTCGATATTTTAGCTGCAAACGATAAGCAACATTGATTTTAATTTTATATTCATTAAATTTGATCAAAAAGTGAGAAATCAAGCCGAAAACATGCAGTTGATGCCCGATTAGGACTTATTAGGTATAATGAACATTCATTTTAGGAGATAAAAGATGAAGAAATTATGCTCCAAGAACATGTTTACGATTAAGGTGAATTTAAAGCAAAGATTTGCATTATCAAAACCTTTGAAGTTATAGAAGTACTTTATATGAATAGGGAAGAATAGAACAGTGGAATCAGATATCAGTGGATGATGTTGGAAATAAAAAAATCATAAACCCAAAATGTTATTATTATGTTTTATATAATTAATTACTATATGTATGTTCTCGATCAACTCACCTTGTTCTTGTTTTGTTTTCTCCATGGCATCACAAGCTGCTCTCCATTCTTGGAGTTCTGGCGATGGTATGAGGCCTGCAGATCCAGCTGCATTATCTTTCCTTGCCTGCCACCAGTGATGATCATCTTTGCTGATAATCTGCATAATAGTATAGGAAATATAAATACTGTAGCGTGTCAAGGGGGGGGGGGTTGAGCTAACAATGCGCTATGGCTGCGACAGGCCATAAAAGAGGATGCACGCGCGTGAGATTCATCAGAAGGTGGTGCTTGGTGCAACTATGTCCCTGGGTGTGGCCGTCGGTGGGGCCCAGTGGGCGCGACTGTAAGACCATATACGTCAAGAGGCTGAGTCCATCGAGAAAGGCTTGCAGGCTTTGGTACAAAGCTATGGACGCTATTAGAATATCTCCGTAAGACAACTAAGAAAGTGCGGGTTAAATATAAACAGTATGTCGGGGACATAAGCTATTGCATATGAATTTATGGAGATAGTAATGAATTAGAAGAAAAACTAAGACACCATCCAGTCTAGCAGTGAATACTAGAGATTATAAATTGAGCAACCTTATAGAGAGTCCGACTGCCATATTGATCCGGTTTCCAGGACAAAGAAGAATCCTAGAGAATGAAGTAGCAGACGATCTGATGACTGTAGAATACCAAACTCTGGTGACCTTGGTAACTGGCTAAACCAAAGGACTACCACACTCAAAATAGGTACGAAATACGAAATGTCCACTCTTCTGGAGCAGAAATGTAATGCTAAAGCCATCAAAGACATTTGAATCAAGAGAATTGCAAAGGGAGCACCCAGGCATCTTTGACGGCAAAGGTCCTTAAATAAACATTTAGGTAGGCACTACTGCGTTCTCAAGAAGCATAGATTATTTTATTATACACGCGACTACATATGCCGATGGCTTGATTCCTGAACAATAAATTTAATAAATAAATAAATAAACATTATATAAAAGTATACATGCAAACATTTAATCCCAACACCAAAAAATATAATTAAAAGTTTAATTTTGAGGAATCCTTTCTTATGGAACCTCTAGACCTTCTTAGAATCATATCTTCCAAGTTACATAGTTTGATCTCCAGTAGTTTAATTTTAAGTTGATCAGACACGGTATACCATTTTATATTTAAATAGATGGCTGTAATTTCCTTAGCTATTTCATGCAGGCATAGTTTCTTTACTCACTTGAAGAATATCGCCGGTTTTGAATGAAATGCCAGCTTGTGCACATGGTATGAGGTCATCTTCTAGTGGGTCATAGTCAAATTGGGCTCTAACGAAAATCTGTAAATGAGTGTAAAAGTATAAGGTAATAGAATCATCAATCATTACAAACACATTTACATTCGCAACGATGAAGTAACAATTCTATATTGAAAAAGTATATTCGCCATTATTCTGTATATTTAGTACTATTCGAGACATAAAAAAATAATTAATTGAAATTTATTAATTGATCAAATAGACGAAGCAAGCTATTTCTTAAATCAAGCTGTATGTAAATTAATTTATAGCTCACATTTGTTCTCTTGAAATATGGTGATATTTATGTTCACTTTAGTGAGTAAAAAATTACTTAGTAAAAAAAAAGCAGACAGTCGAATTGTATACCTCCTCCGTTCGGGGTTCGTCGGTCAAAAAAAAAACAAATCATTTAGCACTTAGATCTTTTCTAATAATTCCATCTTTAAAATTTCTACGCCAATGGACAAGTATAAATTTTTGTTTATCTTTAAATACGTAGGTATTATATAATTTTTCTGTACGTGTATATCTCACTGGAATCTTCCTTAACAGTTGGACTGATTTTGAGGAATTTTTGTTTGTATGTTTGACCTTCCTTTTCCCAAAACTATAGCTAACAGCAATTTAAAAAAATCTACTTTGTGACATCTAATGTCGAATGAATTGTTTTTTTTTGCATTTTCATGGCTTGTGATGTATATACTATGATGATAGTATGTCTGTCTCAGAACATGAAAACCATACAATAATAATATAAATATTAATTTAGGTCCACAAACAATTTATTTTTGTTATAGGAAATGTTTTAAGCAAAATTCAGTTATTCCTTGATTTCGTTGAGACTGCTGTAAATTTCTTAAAGAAATGTACGTATCATCAATGCATTGAAACAGATTTGTCAGAATAAATATTATCCCACGCCACTGTTTTTCTCAAATCAAATATTCGATATAAAATTGCTTCAAATTTATGAAAGTTGAAAACTTTGTCATCAAAGATATAGGGGTATACTTGATAAGCAATTAATAAACATTCAATGAAAATTTTACATAACAAATAAACATGTTACTGAACCAAAGATTTATAACTTTAAAAGTAAAACACCCTGTATATAACCTAAGAAATGGATACGGTGGAGAAATTGAACATGAAAATAACACCAAAGGTAAAATATATTCTGGGCCATGATTTATATCCAGAATAATGCGACAATGTGATAACAAAAAACTCATGCAAGGGTTTTTACACAAACATATTTAACACAGCCATTTTTTTCAATTCGATGATGAAGTACGATTCATTTGTGTACTCGATATATCAAAATAATTATGCATCCTGAAGCTATTATCAAAATAAAATAAACTACTTTAATTCTATAACTACTTTGATACAGACACCAGCTATATATATATATAAATAATAAAAATCAAATAAATCAAAGCACATTACACCATCACCAGTGACGTACATTCAGGGGCAGTGTACTTACTAAGACTGGCAGCGGTTTTATCCTGAACAACTAGACAAAAAGGATGAGAAAAAAAACATCGTTAAAATTTTATCTATGCAGATGGGTTGTTACTAGTCAAAATATCTTTTGGAATTATTTTTGATTAGATTTTTTTCAAATGCAGCACGTAACATCTATTGAACATAAATGAATAAATACATATGAGTCGATGTTTACTAATTATGCACAAAAACTAAAAATTACACTGTTAATACCACAGTTTTGTACTAGAATAATTTTATTCAGATACACATGAGGAAAAACTTCTATCAGAAAATTAGTAAATATTAAAACGTTAAAGTTACAAAGCAATCTTTGAATTCTTTGCTTTTTCTAGCGAAACTGTATTGTAATTTTCATAATACTTGTAATATATTTAATGTATGGTGGTTGAATTACCTATAAGACATTGTTAATCAGTTTCTATAAAAATGGCAATGCTTAATATATAAATGAATAAAGCAGATGATACAATTCTGGTGTGATGAAATGTGCTTCAATAGAAATAAAATATAAAAAACACATAGGTATTAAAAATGAAATCCAAAATATGTTCAAATGAAAGAAAGTATTCTAAATGATACTACTAAAAAATGAAACGATGAATATGATGGGGCTAAAATTAGATATTTGTGTAACTTTTTAAAAAAAAATAGGAACGACTTAGATATTGCACAAAAAAGTATGAAATAATAACAGATAATGTAGGAATATTATGAATTTTAAAGACTCTTTAGACCAAAATGGTATTTATATCTCCCCATGGAGACGTTCATTTTTGACGGACAAAAGGTAGCGGTATATCTACAAATTCGTTTGTATGTTTGCCTTGTTTACATATACATAGTTTAAATATTGTTGTTGTTTTTTCGATATCCACGGAATTGTCCACAAATAGTTTGTACCTCAAGGCCAAACGGTCAATCAACACTTTCACCGGGAGATTCTTGAAAATCTCCGAAAAAGGGTCACTCGTGTGAGACCAAACTGGGTGTTGCTTCACGATAATGCTCCATGTCACACAAAAATTTCAATAAACGAGTTTTTGGCCAGTAAAAACATTCCTTTGGCTCCTCTCAGACTCCTTGTTCGCCTGACTTGAGTCCAAGTGAGTTTTTTCTCTTCCCAATATTGGAAAATCATCTCAAGAAAACTTATTTTGGGATAATTGATAAAATTCAAACGGCTGAAACTTACCAGCTGAATGCTATTCCAATATCGGAGTTCCAGCACTGCTATGAGGAGTGAAAGAACATTCCTCATAACTTAATTTACAGACCACGATGTCAGAAAAATCTATTGTATTGTTAAAACGCTTAGCCTTAAACTGTGGTCACAGTTTTACACACTTTGTTTTTATTAGAAAACCCACACATATAATACACGTATGCTGACAGAATGTAAATTTACCGAAAACTATCTAAATTACCCAATTCCTAATTAATCATGTTCAAAACCGTAATAATTATTTTTATTTCTATTAGGCTAAGCTCTTAATGGATCGGAATTATTCGGTGCGTTCCCCAACTACGAAGAATCTCTATTATTTTATTATTAAAAAGCTAAGCCCCATGGTGAAGCCTGTGAATTCATGGGTTAACCGCTTGTATTTATTTATTTTAACGAATCATGTTCAGTGAAGTGCTTTTACATGGAAGAAGGCACGTAGACAGGGCAAAGCCACATTTTTTGTTTCACAAAAAAATATCTATAGCATTTGAAGCAATATTCGTAATTCTCGTTATTTTCTCTCAGTTGATACCGTATTATTTTTATCTATAAGCGACTTGTGGAAAGGAGTTCCATTTGTTCTGGTCAACATCACTATGAATTTAGATCTGACAAATCTGATAAATTGTATTGAAATGTTGGGCATTCAACAGAAAATATTTTTTACAAAATATAGGACGAATTTTGAAGTTGTAGATATCTACAAGACTTTTGGCACCAGCTTCAAAAGTACCTACCATCACCATTAGAATTAATATTGTTTTTTATTTTTCAGTGCACCAACTCATCGAATGTTTTTTGTCAAAAATATTTATTTATGTTTTTCATTAGTCATCAAATGGAAATAATCTTGCCTTTTATTTTGCTGTAACCCTTGTTTAACGGTCAGTTTAAATGTTATCAGGAATGACGGGGTATTGAATTTTAAAATAAATAAATATGGAAGCATCTCCCAATACTTCTCTTTTCAATGAAAAAAAGGGTCATCAAAATCGGAGCACGTTTACTATGCAAAACGTGCGAACAGCCATACATGAAAAATGCAAACATACAACCGAACTGTATACCTCCTCTTTTTTTGAAGTCTGTCAAAAAAAAAGACGAAACAGTATTAAACCAAAGATTGGTGTTTCTAATCTTTGACCAAACAATCAAAAAATGGAATGATTATGTTGTTACTCGAGTTGAGAGATCATTCCATTCGTTGTCATTCCATAAATGAATCGCGGGATCAAACTGATTGTTGTTTGGCCGGATATCCGGCGAGCTGCGAAGCCGGATGACCGGATATTAAAATTAATTTAAATTAAAAAAAATATTTTGTTCACTATAATAGTGATTAGATTACTTATTCTTGTCACTAATTTTTGATTCACTGTGACGTAATTATTTTAGGTATTTACTGTTTATCATCAGCTATAACTCTATGTGATTTATTTTTTGTAACTTTTCTACCTTTTAATAAAAGCTGTCATAACAGTGAACTATAATGGGATGCAGAAAACGCATCAAGTTAATATTTGAAATGAACTTTCCATCAACAATTGACTTATTTTTGGACGAGGTGGCTTTCCTATTAAGTTAGTTATGTTTCTTATGTTGAAAGATTGTTAAATTTGTTATGATACTACAGATAAAAATAATAACTGCACTATATAAATGCATATAATGATAACAAAAAAAAAACATATGTTCTTTTAAATTTGCACTTTCTCTGCAATGTTTTGTGTCATTCTATGGTTTATGTCTCATGGTCATGTTGTTCAAGGAAGATGTTTTATATTCATTTCAATTATTATTACTAAATGTTTTGAAGGATGAAAAGAGAAGTTTTAAAATATTTTGAAGGACATCTTGCAGGTTTGGGGATTTTTTTCCTAAAATGACAAGTGATATTTGAATATTATGTAAATAATTCAGATGATTATATAGTATAGATGAGTATTATTGCTGTCCGCTATTGTGTGTCCTGACCACAGTATAAATATACCCAGTAGTCCAACTCAACGGCGGCCGCCTTAGATGATAGTTTCGGAGCATCATTTTTTGCGGTCTTTTGTTTGTCAAAGGCCACCGCGATTTCGTGTCACCCGTTAATAGTACGCGGGGGAAACGACGGCAAAGGCGGGTCACATCAAGAAATGGCTTGAGTTGGACTACTGTGTTTATCTATACTGTGGTCCTGACTGTCATTCAGTGGTATAGGTAGAGCGCTTGTTTACGTATCTTTACTTGTATAACCTATAAACCTATGTCAATGACGTGACAGTCAGGACACAAAATAGCGGATGGCGATAATACTCATCTATAGCAATGATTTAAGGAATCGAATGCTGCTTCTGATAATGTTATATTTTCATTAAATATCTGTGTCTCTATAAATGCGAGTAAAAAGAATATGTTTCGCAATGATTGAATAATGCTTTAACATTTATAATAAATACATAGAACAGAAGAGTATAAGCCTCAACAGTAATGCAGTTTCGAAAATTTAGACGAAGAAGTTTTGAAATGCATTTACGAAGAAGAACAATTTCAAAAGCAATTTGTTGGGCGGATTGTGACGATAGGAGTACCTTCTTTAAGTAGAAACGCGTTTGTTCTCGGGCACTAAAAGATGCAATATCGACTATTTTGAATGATGATTAATTACTGGTTCAGATGAAATTTTCCAGTGTTCCTTGTTCTTTGGTCATTTTTTTCAGCATAATAAAATTTACCAATGAAAACTTTTACAATAATAACGATAAGATAATATTTGAGTTTTATACTCATAACGTCAGCTTATTTTTTTTTTTAGTTCAACTAAAATAAAAATGATGACTACTAAAAATTGGAATGCATACCTCGCAAGGTGGTGGTGCACTTCTATATGAGGGCACTATTTTGAAAGTAACTGAACCCCTTGCTTCCCTCTGTAACAAACAAAATTTCATGATTCAATATAAGGTGGTTGATAGTGTTGATATCCAATACTTACGAGAATTTTTTGTAAAGCATTAACAGACTGATTGATGACTGGTATACCATTGATTTCTCGTATTTCGTCGCCAACATGCAATGTTGCCTGTCTGTGTATCATTCCACCGTGCATTATTCTGGCAACAATGCATTTGCCATCTTCATTCATTTTGAGTGTGATCCCCTGAAAAAAAGATACATACATGAAACCAGTTAACGGATGTGCCTTATTTTTTATTTCTGTTTTGTGATCATCATGATAATCTGTTAGACTTAGTAATTAGTAATATTAATTGTACTATTCTCCGAGATTGTGTTTCTTTAGTCAGAGAAGTTTTATATACCATCCATCTTTATTTATTATTAAACATTTTGTCAGCTTATAAAATCATACCTGTCTCAAATAAACAATAATTTTTATGTGGTTTTTGTTCAAGTAAGTATTCACTTTTTGTCTAGTAGAGTTCCTCAAGGATCCAATCTAGGCCCACTGTTATTTTTATAATTCAATTATCTTTGAATAAATCAAAATGCAAAATTATAACATTTAGTCGCAACTATTAATTTTATAATTAGTTTGGTATACCGTGCATGTTTTTTTATTATACGAAATGGTAAGAGTTACAACATATAAATATTGCTACATAATAAATTTGAAAGTCCATAGTTGATATATTGGCTTTTATGGGTGGTTTCTCCCTTTATACGATTGTATCATTGCAGGGTATTTTGAAGAGGGACTATAGAAGAAATTGATCCATAAATATTTCAACAGTTCTCAAGTGAGATATAAAAATCTTCAAAATCGAACATATTTAATATGCAAAATGATTATAATTGAAAATATTATTGAAAAACCCCAAACGTTCAGAAAACAATTAGTTTAAAGTTCATAAAAAAGTGAAAAATCTCACGGAGCGCTCTGGCATGAAAAATATAACGAGTGAATTAATGAAAACGACATATTTCGATTTACCGACACCTCGAAAGCCTAGCCCCTATCTGAATTCCTATTTCTATTATTTCCTTTTACATTTTTATTTATTTCAGGGTGAATTCCTTCAATAAATGTTATCTGTATCTAATTACATTTTTATGGATTCACGCGCTATTCTTAAGTTTGTAGTTTTGATTAAGTAGAATAAGGATTATTTCGTACCTCCTTTAAGTGCCACTTCTCAATTAGTATCAACGCCATTATCATTTTAACGAACCTACGTGCGGCGATCGATTTAGCAGCCAATTAGTAATGATGCAGAATATCAAGTGCTCTATAAAGGATTGCAATCTAAACTACGTCATATACTTCATTCAGAAAATAAATCAAACATAATTCATTCCTCAGTTGTATAATCCGGCTAAAATATATTGAACAATTAACTGAAAGTGCTTTGTATACGTAATCGAAAAGAAATATGAAAATATGTATAATATCAATTGCTCCATTTTTTTTTGAAGCAGAACTTCAATATTCGATAGAACTTTTAAATTATTTTTAAACAAATAGGATATACTTTAACATATTATGCACGGAAAAATACAAAATAAATTTATTCTCTTGCCACGATTCGACGAGAATTGCAAATTTAGAAACGTTGTGTAAATCAAACGAAATATAATTACAGTTTTTATAAAATTCATAAGGCCTTTGAAGTAGAAGTAGAAATGTAGAAAGAACCCATTTGACACCAACTTTACACTACTGATTTGATATTCTGACAATATTTTGACGTTACGTCAAAATACGAATATCTATTCTACAGTTCCAACAATATTCTAGAAATTAATTTAACCTCGGTTAAGTTCACACTTTCTCGGAAAAACATTTTACATGGATGCTTGAGGCCTGGTTTGATCCTGTTAAAAAAAAAAACTGCTTTTCCGTCGTGTATGCTAGGTTAGGTTATGTTAGGTTAGGTTAGGTTAGGTTAGGTTAGGTTAGGTTAGGTTCTATCAAGAATAGCCCACCTTGAATGGATATTTGAGCCTTATGGTTAGTTAAAATCATAGAATTGAAATTATTTTTATGGTTTTAATGGAGCTCCGTTGATTAGGAATAGATTGCGATGCCTAGGTATCTTACCATTGGTTCGTCGGTGTTTTTTTGGAATTGCACCAGTCTCACTCTGGTGACATTGTCCGATGCTGAATCGCCATCACCGTCCGTACCATCAAGGTCATCGGCGCCATTGAGATAGGGCAACAGAGGTGGTGGCGTAGCCCTTGTTGCTTCCTCACCATATACCTCATGAGCAGTAACATCGTGAGCCTGTAGCAGAGCCTGCAAAAGAATGACTTTGTTAATGAGATAAAACTTTGAAGTTTTCATTTACTTTTACACAATGCTAGCTGGTACCCGCGACAAATGATCAGTCCCCATTTCAGTTATCTAAATCATTCATCATTCATCATTCAAACATATTAATTATTATTTCACCATCTAATATAGAAGATAATCAATTTCCTGTTCTAGAGTTCAAGATACCTTACTTGTATAAACAAAGAACCAATTGTATAAAAATCCTTATCAAATGAATGAGTAGATGCGTAAACCAGAAAGAACATTTCAACCCCAATCTAGTCTTGGGAGTTTGAAAATGGTAACAAAAAAAGTTGCGCTATTGTAGAACTCAGATGGCTATTCGTTCCTGAAATGTTTGTGAAAAAAAATACTGAGAAATTACGTGATTTTTATCAAAAGTGTGCAAAAACTTTGAGTAAGTGAGCTTCCTGGACCCTATACGAATATAAACTAGGCAGGATAAAGTATTTTGAATATGTACCTAATAAAAGATAGATAATACACATAATAAACAGGATATAATTTTAATATCCACTAGAGTTTATCAACTTTACGTTATCTGAAATGCGGTAAAGCATAGATATCTAAAATGTTTGAAATTTTCTGAATATTCACACAAGGGTAATACCTTTTTAATTACGGATTCTAGTTAATTGATGATTTTTAACGGTATTCACTGAGAATTAATTTGAATATTTGCAAACAACGTTTGCATGGGATGGGTACTTTTTGATTTTGTCGGCACGTTCGTGTATTCCAATATCAGAATTACTTTTACCAATGACGAAATAAATATTGCTTGAGTCCGAATCTGTTGGAACACGATCCTGCATAGCTCACAAGAAACATATAAACACTACACAGAGAATATCGATCCCCTACCCTCATCAGAAGTTCATTTTTTCTATTTGAAGAACTTCAGCATAACAACATAAAAGATTACAACGATAATTTTGTTATCTAAGCGCTCCATTATCTCTATTATTTTTTGTTTTCGAGTTCAAAAAAATTTGCAAACGATAACTATATAACAAAGAAAAAATACAAAATCGAGTTACAGGATGCGGTAAAACTTCACGCCCAGTAAACATTACAAATGATTCTAGAAATAAGAACTAAATGGCATATGTAACATATGTTATAGAATGAAATTTTCTAATCTCAACTGATAATTTGGAAAAATCTGTCTTAAAATAAATAATATCTGATCAGACAAATTGTTTTCGATGTATATCTTCTTTCATTTGTCGAATGTCGAATGAAAATCTTCATTACACATTCTGCTTGATTATCCAAATCTATTATCTCTACCAATATTGAGTGGGGATGCAAAAGTCATACAAAAAACTCCAACATTGAAAATAACTATGTTTCACCACCGAACATGCCCAGAAACTCGAAAGAAAACACCCTTTTTGACCGACGAACCCCGAACGGAGGAGGTATACAATTCGACTGTCTGCTTTATTTTTTTTTTTTTTTTTTTTTTTTTTTTTTTTTTTTTTTTTTGGTTCGTGCGCGCCTTTTACATAGTAAACGTGCTCCGATTTTGATGATTTTGGGTTCATTTGAAAGAAGGGGATTGAGAAATGGTCCCATATTCATAAAAACGCAAATCCGAAATCTCCTTCCCTCCGAAAACCGCCCCCGAAGGGGTGGTGGGGGCGAATTTTCTCGAAAATCGAAAATCTGAGTTGGTATAATTAAAGATAGGATAATATCCGGAAACGTTTAAATTGAACATTTTTTCAAAAGTGCTACGGTTTTCGAGATAGACGCATGTTAAATATGTATTTTTGCTATGTGGAGAGGACAATTTCTTTCGAAAATTGAAAATTTTTCGATACTACATGAAAGATATAATTATTTGTAGCAACATTTATAATGAACATTTTTTCCTTAGAGTTACGGTTTTCGAGTTAAATCGGTGTTAAAATGGTAACAACTAAAATATTCAAGCGTATTTCCGCAGCGATGTTCTGAGATCTCTATAATAACAACTACAAGCAAGGAATATACGTGGGTAATAGGATAAGTACTATCTTCATTGATATGGTATAGTGAACATTCAACGATTTTCGGGACTAATGTTACACTCAAAAGTGTGAAATAAATATTTTTTACAAAAAATTGGACCGACGTTATTAGTTGGTGCACTGAAAAGTATAAAATAATATTAATTCTGTTGGTGGTGGTACTTGTGAAGTTGGTGCCAAAAGTTATCAATCTACCTGCAACTGCACAACTTCAAAAGTACCACCACCAACAGAATTAATATTATTTTATACTTTTCAGTGCACCAACTAATAACGTCGGTCCAATTTTTTGTAAAAAATATTTATATCATGGTCTGCACAATTTGGTCGCATTAGAGCTACTTAAGTTGGAAAGTCTGGAATGGAGACAAAAACAGGGGGATGAAACTTTGGCGACTCAGCTCGTATTCTTTTTTTTTGCGGATGCACCGAATGCAACTTCGAAAGCAATTTACTTGTGGGGTAATACACGTGGCGTTCAAACTGGAATGGGCCATAACGTTTACTGTTTACTAACCGAATTTCTCAGCAAAGAGATATACCTATTTTTGCTCAATCAAGATGGTAAAGATCGATATATTTATACCTCAAATAAGATGCTTATGGCATCTGTCAATAAAATTTCTGATTTGACTCAATAATCTTTTGGATATTCATACCGAAGGGGGGTTCAGTGATAAATTTTTTCATGTAGTCTACCCTTAAATCAGTGCAGATGTTTTGAAGTGTCGTCCATCCAATCAGATCATCCAGTTTGAATCATGTCGGCAAGGTAAACATTGCTTTTCCAAGAAAAACGATTCCAATACACCTTTTTTGATCCAATACATAATTTATTACCTCTTTAAGTCGACCCTCCTATTCCTATAAAAAGCAATCTCGTAGCAGCCATGTATGTTAAGATCCAAGATAAAACTTCAATTCCATTAAGCAATGAACGAACAGAACAGTATAGTTCCTGTATGACATAAGTTAGAAGAAGTAAACACGCGTTCCAGATGCTCTAATAAAATTTCAACGACCTATACCTTCTATTCCAGAAAAACAACGCAGAAATGGTGTCCCTCATCCAGTTTTTATAGCTGAGCATATGGGTTTCATTAGGGGTGGGCATATTTTTTCATGAAAAATATTGCGATTCAATGAATCATTTTCAATTTTTAATATTTTTCAAAACTAATACGTCATATAAAGGGTGTTAATTTGAAAACTTCCATCTCGAATTTGTAGAAATGCGAAAATGGAAAACCCGCTGAAATACTTGAGAAAAGTGTTGAAGTTAGATTTTTTACGGACTTCCCAAAAGAAGGAGGTATACAATTCGACTGTTTATTTGTGTTTTTTTGACCGACGAATCCAAACGGAGGGTGCATACAATTCGACTCTGCTTTTTTTTAGTTTGTGCGTGCATTGTATATAGTTAACATCCTCCGATTTTGATGATTTTTGATTCATTTGAAAGAGGAGACTTGAGAAATGGTCCCATACTCGTAAAAACTCAAATCCGAACTCTCCTTTCCTCCGAAAACCGCATATATTGTTATATGACGTATATAACAACAAACTTTACGAATATAACTTTGAATTTATTCAAAACTCAAATCAGAGAATAATAATGAAGTGGTTATGTTGATGATTTCTCTAGCATAGTTACCGTATGTTTTTTAGTGAGTACGGAATACTTATCCTGGCGGTTAGTTAGACAGGAAGCAGGATCCGTGGATATACTTTTTTTTCTTATAAAAATATAATACCAAAAAAAATTAGAAAATAATAATTAGGTGTTTGAGCAGTGATTTCATTGATGAAAGGCTTAAAAATAACTAAGTTATCAACCATCAAAAATAGTGAAAAAATCACATAATGTATTATTTTTTTCAAGAGTTATCCCCCTTAATATATACTTCCTAATGTATTTCAGCAATTTTGATTTGAATGTTCACAGTATTAATTTGAAGAAATCCGAGTTAGAAAGTTTTGAAATGAAACACCATGTATAAGCCCTTCGGTTTTTCAGACATTGAAACCCAATGGTAAATTAATTAGTCCAGACCAGAATATTGCGGTTTCGTTGTTTGCAACATGGACGTGCAGGCTTGAAGGTACTATACACTATATTGCATCACCTGTTCGTTCATTTAAAACTAATTTATGTTTTATGCACTTTGATTATCAACAATGAGGTGCAATGAGCTTTGCTGATGCCATAACAAGATCGTTAACATTAATTGGGCCATTCGAATTTTCCATCCGCATGTGGAATGATATTACTTCGTATGGAACATAGCGGATTCTGGCGCATCATTTCTCCATTCAACATTCAAGCGTGCCACTGACAGTATTTTGCGTTGCCAACGTTACTCCACATACCTACTCAAATCCGGCGATTGAAAATACCTCTTCGTCAGTGAACTGTGTCTTTAATTGAACCTTGAGTTAGATAACAATTATTTTCCATTTAATTAGCAAAGCCCGACAGATGTGAGCGCTCTTAGAATACTCACTTTCTGGAAAGACACCCTGGGCATAGGCTTCTAAAGGGCATACGGAAATGTATTCGCTCAGAGACTATGCGATCCCAACTCAATATAATAATAATATGTATTTTACGATGTTCAACATTCCAATAGTTAGGTACTGTGTTATACGGAATCCTCAGGTCTAAAATTTACTTGCCGTATTTTTATGTTTATGGAGAAAATTTGGTGAGACGATGGTACAAGACTATAAAAGGGAACCAAAAACAATTATATCGAGCACTTGAATCGTTACGAAGAGAAAAGCAACATTATACGCAGAGCATCAGAAATAAAAACGGTGAAATAATAACAGAAGAAAAATATATTATAAAAAGACGGCGAGAGTATTTTAAAGAAATTCTTATGAAACACAAGAAGTGGTACAAATAGAAGAAAATGAAATACTACAACAAGAAGAGGAAAATGAAATAACCGTAGCCGTAGTCCGCTTTTGTTTATCATATTCCTGGATGATTGTATTGAAAAATGCAAGCCCAGAACCAAGAAATCAAAAATGGGACATATTCGACTAGAAAGAATATCAATAAGCGAAGGAGTATTTGCGTGGTATTACTGACTGAAAGTGAGAAAGACCTACAAACCAATTTAAACATATGGAACACGGCATTGAAAGAAAATGGATTAAGAATAAATAAGAGCAAAACCAAAGTCATGATGGTTGGAGACAATATAGAAAAACTGAAGATAGTGATAGATGGAGACCATATAGAACAAGTAGATCATTTCCAATATCTAGGAGTAACTTTAGACGAAAAAGGGAAACAAGAAATAGATCTCAACACCAGAATACAAAAAGCCAATAAGCTTCTTCGCATTTAACAAAAAAATTATAAACAAAAAAGACATAAATAGAGATACAAAATTCGTTTTTTGAGTTTTGTATCTCTATATATACGTACTTTTGATTGCGAAACATGGGTATTGACAGAGCCGCAGAAAAGTAAGATACAGGCGGCGGAAATGCGGTACTTAGGAAGAGTTAGAGGGGTCATCAAAAGAGACAGACAAGATCTAGAAATAAAGCCAACCCTAGAATACGTTGAAGGGAGACAGCTATCTTGGTGGGGACACCTGCAGAGGTTGGACGAAAACAGACCATTTAAGCGAGTATGGAGAGCTAGAATACAGAAGAATCGCAAAAGGGGGCCGACCAAGGAACACCTGGGACAAAATAATCACACAACCGCTGGCGAAGAGAGGGACAAACTAGAAAGAAGCGCCACTGGACTAGCATACGACAGGAAGGAATGGAGAAAATTTGTGCAGATATAAAAGATTTTAAGCCCTACATCATTATATATGGTAGAAAGGGTATATGGATTATATATTTATATTTATGTTCTTCAAAACTACTGGGAAATTCGTGTTAACAGCAAGGATGGCAGTTATACTGATCGTTAATTCAATGATTTACGAGCATATAATATATTGAATCAGAAGACGTGTTTGGAACAACCTGGCAATTGGAAATGTACAGATTTTATCCTAGAGTCCACCTACATGGTGACAGATGTTGCATTATATATGTCGATTGTGTACAAGTACAAACTATGTTTATAAAAAAATCAAATGTTCTCGATTAAAGTAGCTGGAAAACTATAGAGATACAAATTTGTGCCTTTTTCAATTTTTATAACATTAAACGCATGGACCAACAAATATGTATTTAATGATGTTCAGGATTGATTTTTTCTACTCGTGTATAGGTTTCTCCAATATATGTGTTTAAGAGTCAAATCATTCACGTTCAGAATTGTATATTTAGATTTGTCTTCACAGCCTTTAACATAATCTGTCTAAACCAGGAAGCTTTCATTGCTCTTGTCTTGGGTCATCTTGTTAGAGCTGCTTCTTCGTTTAGTATTCATTTTTCCGCAGTTGCCATTACTTGAGCTGGTTATCAGTTGACATTGGAATGGACAAAGCGACGATAGAAAGTTTCAATTAGCACCTGCAACCACCAGCCAAAATAGCCCTTGGGGATCCCATGACCACCAATACTGGAAATTTACCGCTATCTGGCCATTTATCAAGTAGACGTTGCCGCCTTCATCTCCTGGGTCGACCTTTGTAATTGGAGAGGGCTTTATGTTCCTGAAATTATGGTATATCGGTCGAATTTCGTTCTGCTAATAGATGGTGGATGACAAATTACAACTGATTTTCAATTTACATTGCCAACCAGCTGCGGTATATGTGGAGGCCCATTTCAATTGTTCTCCACAACAAATATGATACCAAGAACTGCGCTATGATACCTCTGCTAAAAGAATCTGATTTGGGAAAAATCATCGAAAATTAAATTATTTATAATTTGTAGCCTATCAATTTGTCTAAAGCCAGATACTTATGCTATGAAGTTAGTGCTTCACCAATGATATTCTGAGAAGCAATTTCACCATGTTTGAATGAAACTGTCAACTTTTTTTAAAAAACCTCAATAGCAGACTAGAGCAGTGTCCTCGCTTAATTACGTTGTTGTTGCCGTATAAGCCCCGACACTTGATGTATAGACCTAATCTAGACACCACAAGTGTCTCGCAACAAATATATCTTTATCTTATTCTAGATATTTAGATCATCGAATTCTAAAGAACACTAATCCGAGATGAATATTATCACTTTCTTTCATATAAGTTAGGCTTGATTTTCGGTAAATATAATGATTTATTGAATTTAGTCCTCCTATTAATTCTAATTACAGAAAACCCGATCAATTCAGCATCTCAATGACCATTTCACCCCTTTATTGGTTTATTTTATAAAACAAATGTGATTTTTTTATAGCCGGAACATTTCACTAGGTACTCCAAACAACGGGTCACCCATATTAATTTCGACCCCTAATTTTTCTCACGAAAGGGTTGATTTTCGGAGTTTATGCGTGATTTTAAGTCCAAATAACAGTTTTCATCGATCGATAAATTGAAACAAGGCCGTATCAAAATTGCCCTTCACCATTTTGCTTTATATTATATATTGATATCTATCTACCAGTTCGCATTCCTCCATTTTGAATTAAGGGTATCACTATAAAAAGTTACCCTCTTCCCCTTTAGATGCAGATAGATTAAAAAAAATACTGGCCTGATACTAGTTTTATTATTTGATAAAAAGGCAAACATTTGTATTTCTATTGTTGTTATAATATTAAATAATAAATGAAATAGAATAATATTAAAAATTAAGGAAAAAACATTTGTTTTTGCTCGATCTTTTGAACGTAATCGGTTTTTATGTTATTATTTTCAGAAGTTTCGCATAACTTAATAAGTGAGTCAATGAAAAATACAAAATAACGTTTATTCCATTGGTTCCAATAATTCTAAAATTGTGCAAGAGATCAAGTATTAGTTATAGATAGATATAAAAATCTTGAGATCAACTTCATGATTACCAGTGCTGAAAAATGTCAGCATTTATTACCAAACGCGATAACGAATTTTGTATTTTTAAAGTTTATTGGAGTTAACTCCTTATGAGTCGATTTCATTTAAAGCCGAAAAGTAGGAAAATTTGTTGGGTATTAAAATCGAGCGTTAACAAAAAGCTTTTTATTTTAATGAATGAATTAATGTTAATTAGCGCCATCTAAGCGTAATTTTTCAGAATTTAACAAATTCTCGTAACATAAGTACATAAAGGACAATAGATAATTAATTTTTAAGATGATATCAATAGGGGAGGAAGTCAGTAGATTTATACTAACATGATCAATATAGATAAATAATCGAGAACTATGTTAATTGATCATTAATTTAATTCTAAATTAAAATTTTCGAACGTAATTACTTGGATACTTGAACTAATTTAATCTACAAATAGTAAACGAAAAATATCTAAAGTACTCTAGCGAATTGCTCGAGACTCTCCATCTCGCTAGAATATTAACTAGTTCCCTAATTATTCCAAGGATTGGTTCAAATCATAAGTTGGATATTTTCAAAAAGTTTTCATCTGGAAATTGTTGTGAAATTGAATATGCGGGCAACCAACTAACCTGGTTCTTTGGCATTTGCCTTTTCTATATTAGAAATTAACTTGTGCGCTAAGTGCGATGTATATTAATTAAATTTATGGGCAGTTTCCTTGGCGGAAATGGGAAAGGTTTTCTTTTAGAATTCTAACGAGTAGGTACTCTAGAATGCAGAGAAACGTACATTTCTGACAAAAAGGTTGTGCGATTTAATTAAGAAAAAAATCCTGCCCCCAAACAATTTAGCAGAATTCTTTGAATAAAATTATTCCCGCCTGCAATATCTGGAAATGTTCATTCTTGAATCAACTGTGCCAACAACAGAATCTCATCGATAGCATTTGAAAGCTGTAGGTATAATCAGAGAAGCTCACTGAATGCCATTTGAAAAACGTGTTTCTCTTCTATCCAGAGGGATTTAAGGTGTTTTGAAAGAAAATATAGTAACTAAAAAGAAACAAATAAAAAAAATCGAGGCTTTTTAGAAATAAAATAAATATTTTCTACTAAAAATTGGACCGACTTTATTTGTTGGTGCGATGAAAACTACAAAATAATATTAATTCTATTGGTGCTGGTACTTTTGAAGTTGTGCAGTTGCAGTTAGATTGAAAACTTTTGGCACCAACTCCAAAATTAGCTCATTCATTCCAATTGTGTTTTTCAAAATTGATATTTAACAATTCAGAAAATCATTTGTGAGTTATAGGTTCGTGTCCCAACTTTTTGAAAGATACAGATGTCTTCTTTCTGTTAAAGGAATATTATCCATAAATTCTTCAGTAATGTGATTGTTTTATTTCGACTAGTTAAACGTTGACTATCATTAAACGAATCAAACACAAAAATAGATTTCTTAATGATAGACGCAATATTTTCTTAATTGACACAAGCCTTAGGTGAACAGTGACAAAAATCATTTGCTTGGAATAAATTTAGTTTATGCCTAAAATTATTAATTATTTTTTATTTACTTATATATTTTTGAAAGAGCGAAACTGCTGTTTAAAAACTTGAAATAACCTACTGGAATTAGAAGTAAATACTAGCTTTTCTATAACTATAATAAATTTAAAAGCAAATTTAAAATCCAGCTGGATTCTACTTGAAAATGGTGCCCCTGAAGAATATTAAAAGAAATATTCGACAAATTCACAAATAAATAAGATACAGCCATGCCTCAAATAAATCTAAAAATCGAGTTTTATGTTGTAACTCACCAATGAGTTTATCGAGAGTGTGTCACTGATTTTTTTAAATTTTATATAGTTACCAAGTTACCCTATAAAGTTATCGAAATTTGACTGAACATTGCCTAAATAACTATAGCTAGGTAGGAATGAAATAAACGCCCTTCCTTTGAATTTGAAAGGTAATTGTAACAAAGTAATTCTACTGTGTAATTATCTAGTAAGTATTTAGTCGATCAAATAATTATAGTAGAACCGATGACAAAAAGGACGGATATCTTTGTCGAGATCGTTCATTTTGTAAAGCCGAATTACGTTATATTTTGGGCAATAATCGTTCACGTGTCAGAGACTGAAGTGTGTCTTCAAAAGAGTTTTCAATTTTCTTCTGTAATTACTTGGAAATAGCGTTTAGCCATTTTTCAATTAGTAGAATAATAGATATTATCATTTTAATGAACTTAGCTGATGATCGATGCAGCAGCTTGTTAACAAAGATGTAGAAAATTTAAGTGCTCTATGAAGGATTGTAATCATTTAGGAAATAAATCAAACAGAATTCTTACATCAGTTGAATAATGGAGCTGAGATATACTGAGCAAATTAGTGAAATGTAATTCAGATAATCGTAAAGTTTGTGTATATTCAGTTTGGCTCTGGTTCTTTATTAGCTGGTGCACTGCAAAATACAAAATAATTAATTGTGTAGTTTTTATTTGAGTGGTTCATTTCAAGTGCTGTAACTAGTGACCTTTGTTCTTAATTTCCTATTTGATACACTTGAAAATTTGATTCGATATCAATTTTAATTCCCAATCTATTCGAGACGAAATAAAAAAAAACCATCCAATATCCCAAATAGTCTACTAAGTATGTTTCGAATGAAATTGGTTTTGAAATGATATCACCTTTTTACCTTGAAATATTCAAGAGGAAACTCACATATATCTACTTAAAAACGAAGGATGGAGTCGATAACTAGTTTCTTCGCATTGTAAAAACACGAACTCCACTCTTTTATAAACCTCACCATGTCATCTTTATATTCACATGTCGACCAAAAGTGATCAGTTGTTTATTTATCATTTAGGTATCGAATGAAGTTGATCCAGAGTCGAGATCATCATTTGTTTTATGATTTGAAGGCAGAAAACACTCGGTTGATTTATTGTGTGGTTCCTGGTGACTCTAGCGCTCAAAATAAAAGGATGGAAAATGATTGTCCAGTTGTTTCAGTTGAATACTTGAAATCCTCGCCGGGAATCTAGTTACTTGATCAAAAATCCATTTCGCTGTAATTGAATCAGTATAGCACCCTTCAGATATTCAATTTTTAACTTAATTTTTAGCATCAACTGCTTATTCATATTCTTAAGTCAAATACATATATCAAGTTATTGTTAGAGGATCTTTTAATCTAAACAATGATTATTAGCAAAGGCATGGCAGGTGTCCGCACTTTCCACTTAACTATTAAATCCATCGAGTAAAAACGCTGAGGTTGCCACGTCGGGCATAACTGAGTTGGCACAATTAACGTTTGGCGTGTTCGGGATAATCAAGCCTTTGCACAATAATTAGCAGCATCTCGGCAATGTTGTAACGCCTCCATTACTATGTCAAGATATGGGGGGGGGGTAGGTAGGTACATTTTCCAAAAGCGCGAAATCCAAACTGGATTGTTTTGTTTCGGATATGCTCTGTACGTATCAATAACGTGATAATACAATGATCGTCATTTATCTTGCATACACCGAAATGTGCCCACCCCAAAGGTCGATGAATATTTACAAAAGGCTTTGTAATCGGAATCAAATGTGGAGTACAAACACATGCAGTTCAATTATCATTTGGATCAGATGGAAAAAATATAAGTAGAAGTATAAGTATAAGTTGAATTTACAACGTTAATGTTTCATCTGAGCAGATCTCAATGAATTTCTACATAAGACAGAGTTAAGTATGAAAATTTGATAAAATTATTTCAGATACAAATATTATCTGAATACATTTTTATGAAATCAAGGACCAATATTAGTAGATGATAGTAGAATTACAGAAATATGTAACTGCGTACAAGAAGAAGTATCAGTTATAAGGAGATAAAAACACAATTTCAAATAACCAGCACCAATAGAATAAATATTATTTTGTATATTTCAGTATAACAACAAAAAATTCGGTCCTAGTTTTCTGTTTTTTTACACATTAGATATGAAATTAGGTATCTGATTAGAGAGTAAACTAACTTAAGTTTCAATTTGCAGAAAATAAAACTGCATATCGAACAGAAAATGGCATACATATTTGTTTTTTTTTTGTTTGATGGTAGCTCTGCAAACAATGGGACGAGACTGTCTCGCCTTGATAACAAATGAACTGTTCCCAACTCTTTGCAGCGAGTGATTTTTGTATTATCTGGAAACTGGAACATTAATACCAAGTCACACTAGGAATGAGCTAACGTTCGCATCGTAATTATGCCTGTTCTCGTCTACGTCCAACTTTATTTATGGTACCTATGGATTTCAATTTCATTATATGATGAATTCCAAGTTCGAATTTTACTCATTTCATCTAGCGACGATAAAAGTTTACATCTTATAGATTCAGTTCTCTCCAAGTGTATTTGTTTGATTTAAAACACTTTTGTTTGTAACCAAAATTCACACGAATTATATTTTATCAAAATTGATTAGTGTAAAATTCAAAGAGCTCATGATTGAATATTTAATTTACCTTAATGTATTAAAAGGCGTAATTGATTTTATCATTCTTATTCACATTTATGAAATGACGAAGATAAGTTATTTATAACGTATGTAGGAATATAAACGTTTTCTTATTTGATTTTTAAGTAAATGGCTTTGTTTAACAAGAGTGAAACTCGGTTACCCTGATTATTATTATATGTTTATTAATTAATTTGTAATAAAGTCGGTCTTTTTAAAAAGAACTCTACTTTATAAATAGTTTTTACGAAAAATTATCAGTTGTCGCACTGAAAAATACAAAATAATATTAATTCTATTGGTGCTGGTTCTTTTGGAGTTGGTGCCTACAACAACAAACAACAACGGCACAAAATTACCAGCACTAATAGAATTAATATTATTTTGTATTTTTCAGTGCAACAACTGATAAAGTCAGTCCAATTTTTTTTAAATATTTATTTCACATTTTTGAATGTAATATTAGTCATGAAAATGGTTGAACGTTCACTAATACCCAAAAAGTTATAGGTTTAGCTCATACTTGTTATTTATTATTCAGAGATCTCAAAACATCGCGGCGCAAATATACATATTTCAGACTTTACTGCTGTAACTCGAAAACCGTAACTCAATTTAAATGTTGCTACATATAATCTTTTCCTTAATTTGGCCGTGTCATATTTTCTATTTTCAATAAAATTGCTCTTCCACATAGCGGAAATACGCATATCACATATTTTAGACTTTACCATTACGAAATTCGGAAACCGTAACTCTTTTGATAAAATGTTCAACTTAAACATTTCCGGATATGGTCTCCTTTCTAATTTTCCAATCGCGAATTTTCGATTTCCGGAAAAATTTACCCCTTCCACATAGCTGAAACACATATTTCAGACTATAGCGCGGAAACGTATGATTATTTTTAAAATGTCCAGTTTAAACATTTCCGGATATGGAATTTCCATTAATTCTGTCTTCTCGGATTTTCAATTTTCGAGAAAAATTGCCCCCTCCACCCCCTTTGGGGGCGGTTTTTGGAGGGAAGGAGATTTTGGATTAGATTTTTCTCAATATGGGACCATTTCTCAACTCTCCTCTTTCAAATGAAACAAAAATCGTCTAAATCGGAGTACGTTTACTATGCGAAACGCGCGAATAGCCATAAAAAAGCAAACATACAACTGAATTGTATACCTTGAAGTCGGTCACAAAAAGGGTAATCAGTCTAAAATAATTTGTGCATTGACTTTCCTCAATTCGATTAGAATTTGCTGAGCGATTGGTGTATTTTGATTGAAAAGGTTTCACATAGCAATTGCATGGCATTCATGCCAATAACCAGCAGAGGGCGTATTTCTGTCAACACACACCACCAGACGGCGCGCGGCGTTCTGATGGCCATGTTAAAGGATTAAAAGCCGACAGTCGGTTCGCTTTCGGTAGCCGCAAGCAGGATAATTAACTTGTTGACACACACTATGCAGAGGCATCCAATGAGATTTGGGATTCTACGAAGAAGAAATTCAACACCGCCGCCATACAATGATAGAATTTCAATGGATGTGTCGAGGGCGTCGTTAAGATCTGAATTTTGGTGTCCCCGAGGCGCTCAATTCAAAAGATATTGAAGGCGTTAGATATCGACAGCATCCAATTTGGTGGAATTTGTAGAATGGAACTTGAAACTGCTCCCTCCGAGGTGAGAACATTATATTTCACCAATGAAAATATTTGACATCGAAAGCTGATCTACATCTATTGGCTTTCAGAATGTTGATACTGACGATTTATCTCGTAAATCAATTGATTCATTATACAAAATACAAAGAGATTTTGTCTATGATATATCGAGCGATACAAAAAAAAACACATTACTGAAACTGGGAACATGTCCTTGCTAGGGTCAGATTGGAATTTGTTGTCAGATACAATGGATGTTCCTCTAATGTTGAAAGATTGTTTTTTTTATGAATTCACCATAAAAAGGATAACATAATAAGTTAGAACACTGGCCGACTTCGATCATCGACGTTAAGCCACGCAATGCGTGGCAAAAGGTTTGGACGAGTGACTAGTGATGACTGAATGAATCGCTGGTTGTTGCATTGCATCCTACTTCTCTTGCAAGGCAACGGGAAACCAGCGACAGTATATTTCTCAAGTCAAGTGGCTTTTCTGGAAGGATGTCTACAGAATTATCTTGAGATTTAATTGTGGTTCGGAATCCACGTTAAAATGTAGGTCCTCGAGTCTGTGGTAACACTTTTAAGGTAAAGAAGTCCCTTTTACATTCGGGTAGGAGTAGGTAAGGTATGGTACTTAAAGAAGAAGACGAGAAGGAAATATCGGAATATGTTTTAGTTTCAGCTGATTTTATTAATGTTTGAAACGATTTTTAAAACATGTCAGAGAACATAAATTTGGGCGACGGGCCAACTAATAGATTACCTGATTTTAATGAAACTTTTGAAGTTGTGCATTTGCATTTAAATTGAAAACTTTTGGCGCCAACTTCACAAGTACCAGCAACAATAGAATTAATATAATTTTGTAACAAATAACGTCGGTCCATTTTTTTTTAATATTTATTTCACACTTTTGAGTGTAACATTAGTCATGAAAATCGTTGAACGTTCACTTATATCATTACCCATGAATATTATTTACTTGTACTAGTTATTATTCAGAAATCTAAAAATATCGTCACGGATATACGCTTATTTTAGACTTTAAGACTGCTGTAACTCGAAAACCGTAAATCTAAGGAAAAAATTTGCAACATAAATGTTGCTACAAATAATCTGGTCTTTAATTTGATTGCTTCAGATTTTCAATATTCGAAAGAAATTGCCCCCTCCACAGCTATGTATTTTCGCTAGAAAATACACATATTTGAGATTTTAACATCGCTGTAACTCGAAAACTGGAACCGAAAAAATGTTCAATTTAAACGTTTCCGGATATTGTCCTATCTTTAATTCTGCCGATTTTTGGAGTGCGTTTTTTGGAGTGAAGGAGATTTCGTATTTGAGTTTTTACGAAAATGGGACCATTTCTCAAAAAAAAACATGTTAATAGGATATAGAATAAATACACAAAAAATACTGTTGACCAAGTTGGACTTTTGGTTCAACTTATTATTATATTATTATATTATATTATAATAACTTCACAACAATGGCCGCATTATTAATTCTTGAAACAAATGAATTTTAATGAGGTGAAATTACGGTTATTTGTTTATTTTCTGAATGGAATATGGACTCACGATTTCAGCCCTCTGTTGTATAAAAAATATTGATTCTGCATAATATAAAACATGGCATTCAAAGAATTTTTTAAAATTTGGAATGCTTAATAGTATTCCATTTTTGGTCAATTTTTAACATCTCCAGTTACATGAAAACGCTATAAATAATACTCGATACTCGGACAAAACTCTCGGTCTCAGTTCAATCTGCCATTCTTTGTGGAAAATAATTCGGTTAATGTAATATTTTGCTTGCGTTAACAATATTATTGTCAATACAAAAATTCTATGGTAACTTGATTGGGATGAGGGTATTTTAGAGGCGATACGTCGGGAAAGGTTTTACTCGTGATGTGCTATAAGTTTATTTGGACAGTTTCCAAGAAAAAATAATACTGCATAATATACAGGGTGTTCTGTTGCAAAATCAAATCTGTTTTTTCAGTGAATTTATAATAGACCGTGTATAATTAATTAACTTCTATACAATATTTCTACATATCAGTGATCTAGTATGCTTATTTAAGTTCATACTCACATTTGATAATGGTACAGTTTGTAGAAACAGTTGTCATGCATTAACAAAATAATAGTAAACATTTTAATATAGTGTTTTTAATTTTAACTTACTATGGATTTCTACTAAGTATCAGCCAATACAGTTATAATATTTAACCCAATACATACAGAGTTTCTTATTAAACAAAATAAGTCGACCTGACCTTGTATATTAGAAAAGAGAAACTGTATAAGTATTATGTGTTGCGTTGCTTATTTGTAATTCTGCAATTCTCTAATACATTTTTCGACTAGGCCCACTTTTATTCGAAATTCTAACTTAAAAAAGGTTTTTATATAGCAATATAGTCTATCGTTACGGATTCTTTCACAAATACTGATAAGAATATGATGGGAAAAAAATGCTGGTATATCCTGTGTTCGACGTTCAGATATATGTTCCTAAACGAAAGATTAGGGAGAAACGAGAGAATAAAAAAAGGAATAGGGCGAACGCCCTTAGCGAGAGCTAAGGTTTTCTGGTAGATGTCTTCTTCAATTTGAATGTTTATTAAATATTTTGTTAAGGTAGCTATAGCTAGCGTGTTAGTCAAAGTTTACGGCCTGATAATATTTTATCATATGTCAACTTCAAGAAAACATTCAAATTTAGTATTACGTAGAGCGGGTACATTATTCTTATATGCAGTAAAAACAATAAAAAACTTGCTTTAAAATGATATTATGGCAGTTTCATTTTTTTCAATTTTATTTTCAATAAAAAATGCATAAATTGATTGTTGGTACTTTATAAGGCGCTATGGAATCGATAAGACAGAAAAAAATCAGAGAAATTTATGAAAGGAAATGTCATATTTCAACATATTATGACTATAATAAATATATCGATTCTAGTAAACGTCTAAGTGGGCCATGATTGCACTAGAAAATATGTCAAAAAAGCCAAACAAATGCCACATAAAATAAAATCTTATACTTATTATTTGGAATAAAACTTTTTTACAAAAACTATCACCAATTTGATTAGTTGGTGCACTGAAAAATACAAAATAATATTAATTCCACTGATGCTGGTTGCTTTGAAGTTGGTGCAGTTAAAGGTGGAGGGAAAATAAGACTAGAAAAACAGCAATTGATTGAATAAATATTTACATGTCTATTTGTTTACTAAATTGGAATAAGTTGTCTAGTGGTTTTTGGAACAATGCGAGAAAAGATAACTCTTGAATCTCCTATTGTCCAAGTTACCACATTTTATCAATGGCTAACTCTCAAAAAAATAAAATTTAGTTGAATCAATAGTAACAAAATATAAATTAGAGAACTAAGCTGACAGTGTTTTATTCTCGAATATTCTACATTGATTAAGGATAGGAGTGACACATTAGAAAAAAATAACTCTAGAAGAAAATTAATAGTATAAATTGGTATAAGTCTACTAGTTCTTGAGCAATGCAGGTATAGAGAAATCCTGAACCTCCTATTATTCGAGTTACTACATTTTATCTATGATTAATCTACATGAAAACAAAATTTAATAGCAACAATACTGAACCAGACTAGACGTAAAATAACAAAGCCATTAATTATACCATTGTAGGGCATTTTAAACATGATCTATCTCGTATCATTATGAAGAAAAAAGCAAATGAATTACATCTCATCCACTGGCGAACAGTTGACGCTCCGCCAGTGTGTACTATTCAGTGTGAAACCTAATCTACTATTGTTACAGTTAATTACTGTTTCTCTTTATAATTATACTCTTGTTTCGCTTTGATGTCTCGGAAACTGTAAACTCTGTTACGATATCTACCTGGTACCTATATAAATTGTAAGTGCACACATCTCCACAGCACACCTCTAATGACAAGAAAGAATGGATCATTAGATTAAGCCTGAATACAATAGCTAAACAAAAAAAAAAAAGAAGAAGGTAAACCATAATCTCCAAATAACGTGTGCTGCGTAAAGTTGGAAGTTGGCTGGCAAATTAACCTCTTTCAGTTGATAATAATAAAGCGGCTGGTGAATAGGAAATTTGGTTTATTAAAAGTGACAAATGATTGTTGTTTGCTCGCTCAAACTTTTCGCTATCGTATCAGAGGCAAGTAAACAAAGTGAAATGTAAAGTGCAAACAAAAACGGATGTATGTTGTTATCAAGGGCTTCAGCATCCAAGGCAAGTACATAATAATATTATTGATTATTATTATAGCAATGTCCAGTTTTGAACAATAGTCTAAATTGTTGTTTCATGAACTTGCGAAGTCGGTTTTGGTAACAGACGTTCCCTTTCTACAAAGCACCAAATTTTAATAATTCAAATCTATTAAAAATTAAAGTCATTTTGATGGAAGTATATGTGATAATATAGAACCAACATTAGTCCTTTATAGAATATATAAATTTTAGGTTAGGGATGTTTCATTGTTGACCCACTTAAAAAAATGGAGGAAGTATAAAATTCGATTCTATATTTTCTTTATGCATGGATGTAGACAAGCGTTTTCCATAGCATAAACGGGCTCCGCTTTTAATGATGCTTCTGTCATAAGAAAAAGGACAGCTGAGAAATGGCACTTTAAAAAATAAGGATACAACATGTATTTGTTCTTCTTCTTTGGAAAGGTTCTTGTTGTAAATGATAATATTCGATTTGAGAAAGTATCTGATACGACCATCTGTTTTTTTTTTACTTCAATAAAAGATGAACACTGTAAAATTCAGATTAATAACGAGTTTTCCCAGAAGATGTCAAACCCTGGGGCGGAGCATGTGTCGTGTTTGAAATGTTGATGCTCTTATCTGTGACTTTAGGTACTTTCCCCGGTTTATTTTAACAACAGCAAATCCAAAAACAAATCCTTTTTGTGCAAATTTATTCATCATAAAGAGAAGGATGTATGAAAATGGAATGGCAGGTTGGCGGGCCTAATTTTTCGAAAATTCCATCTAGAAGGATCGTTGTAACTGTCGACATTTGCTTACAAAATGCTCTTGAATGGTCTTGACGTGGAGCTTTATTGTATGTATGGACCCAGAAGTGGAATCGAGGAACGTGAGAAAAATTAATTACAACCTGTCAAGAGTTAGATGGAAGCATATTTATCCACTGAGAAGGGTGCCATGGAATTTATCTTTTCGCTTCGTTTGTGTTCACAAAAAAGGGTAAAAGTTCGGTGGCAAGGTAGTGGATCTGCAGACAATGTGCAATGTTCAAATATCACCAAACCTTTCGTTTTCATCATTATTCTCTATTCGAAGCCATTTCCGTAACAATGAATTCCTTTTTTTGAGGTTATAAAAGATGAATTAATCTCATTCTCTTTATCATAGCGATCTAGAACTTTAATTATGTCTTTAATCTCATATCCAGTGCGTTTACATAATACGTCATTATAAGAATGATTTATAAGAAGAAGGAACAGAAACTTTGATGATATTGATATTAGAATATGGTAATCGCAAAAGACTTCAATAGTCAAACTACAATATCAAACTACACTTCCACATAGCTGAAACACATATTTCAGACTGTAGCGCGAGAACGTATGATTATTTTCAAAAATGTCCAATTTAAACATCTCCGGATATGGAATTTTTAATAATTCTGTCGTCTCGGATTTGCAATTTTCGAGCAAAATTTCCCCCTCCACCCCCTTTGGGGGCGGTTTTTGGAGGAAAGGAGATTTTGGATTTGATTTTTCTCAATATGGGACCATTTCTCAACTCTCCTCTTTCAAATGAAACAAAAATCGTCTAAATCGGAGTACGTTTACTATGCAAAACGCGCGAACAGCCATAAAAAAGCAAACATACAACCGAATTGTATACCTTCTCCTTATTTTGTAGTCGGTCAAAAAATTATATGTTGACGCTTTTTCTTTATATGATGCAATTATTTCAGAAGATAAACCGTTGCCATTCTTTATGATCGCACTGTAGAGTGATCAACGTGATTACACAAAGCTCTTCTCGACAAATTCATGTTTCTTAATTCTTTACACGAACACTATGTCGGCTTTTAGTGGATTCTAATGGAAGTGAGTAACTCTGCCTAATAAAATTAGTAAACGATGATTAGGTAGTTTGATGCACGAACTTTCTCCTGTATCCAATAAAAGAGAGTGTCTTGATGGCATTACAATAATGAACCGTTACGTTCGAAGCCATTTTCTTTTATTTTGTACACATATAGCTTCAGAAAACATTGCAAACTAATAGTGCCAAGGGTATTTTGTATACCTATATTGAATTAAAGGGCCACTACAGACATCAAATGGTCGTACATCTGCCAATACTTGTTGATGTTTTACCTGCAGATGCTCGCATATACTTGTATGTACTATATAAAGTCTCCTTAAATTAAATTTAATCTTTGCTGAAAACTATCTTTTCTTTAATCCTGTCACGTGAAAAATCTATTTGGGAAAAAATACCTCTTCTCCCACATTGTAGAAAGGTTTCAGGGGGAAAGGTGATTTTTTTTTGTGTGGTAACATTTCGCAAAACTCCTGTGTCTGATGAAAAAATAATCATTAAAATCAGTGCAAAAGGGGCGTACATACATAAAGAAAAACAAACATACAGATGAATTGTATAGCTCCTGTGTTCTGGCGAGGTCGGTCGTTTATCCTATAGTTTGAGAAAATTCTGCCAAATCACTTACAAAATTAGCAGGAAAGACGAAATGATTTCGAGCTATTTGAGTCTCATCAGAATGTGGTAGGATAAATCAGTCGTTATTGGAATTAAGAGTATAGAAGTATAAAGTAGATGACTCAAACACTGGCGAACTGACTACCGATAGAAACGAATCATTTCAGATATGTCCGAAAGTTTTTATAAAATTTCAGATGTCAATTTGATCAGTTTCCAAAGATTTTTCATCTTTCAACTCACGATGTCTTCGATCAAATTAGAGCCATCTTACCGAAGTTCAGAGTCGCTCCCATCAAATACCTACCATTGCTGTGAAATGTGCATACTCCTGAATTATTAACTCAGTAAGTTTGTCTGTGTTTCCTTGTCAGTTTTTAATAGTCTTTTCTACTATGTTGAAGTGGCCTGATCGATCTTCTGCCTTCCTGGAGGGTTTATATCCCACTGGAATTGTGAGAAGAAGATAGATATATGTACAATGTATCGAAGACAAGTAGAATGTTGTTATCAGTTCATGTAACCAAATCAATATTTTTTAAATACTAAATACTAAGTTGCACGGGATCTTTTTTTTTGTAATTATTGGTTCAATAGATTCTTGAACGTTATATTATAGGATTCAAAGTTACAACTAATGAGATATATTTTGAAATTTTGTAAGACATGAACTCGAACTTTCGAATTCTTCTCAATATTGAAAGAATACACCTTAGCCTTCCTTTTTTTGACCTTATCAAAATTTATTCCGATAAATAGATTTTTGTAAATAGTAATCATCATCACTCAGCTTCACGGGTCCACTGCAGGACTTAGGCCTCTCTCAAACGTCTCCATTCCTTACTGTCCTGGGCCACTTGTATTCAATTGGTTGTAATCTTTTTATGTATGTCATCTGACCCTCTCGTAGGGGTCTTCCTCTATTCCTGGAAGCTTCGGATCCCGGATGTGTTTAGTCGATGTATTATCTTCCATTTGAGCTACGTGTCCCGCCCAATTCCACTTGATGAGTTATCTTGGGTACGGCATCCAGTACCCCAGTTCTCTTTCTGATGATGTTGTTGGAGATTTTGTCTCACCGGGTTATTCCCAACATAGAGTGTCCTGGTAAGTATTAGGGTTCGTGCACCATACGTGAGAACAGGTAAGATACACATGTTATATACTTCTTTCTTCATATGTATATTAGTATTAAAGACACTTCTTCGCAGTATACCAATAGCATCCAAACTATAGTGTGACCTGTTTCTCTCATATCGCGTCTTACTTCGCTTATAACGACCACATCATATTTAATTTGCTAGTTCTAATAGTTTATCGTTCGTTTAATGTAAGTGGCAATGTTCAATAGTCGTTTTTCGTGGTAGCCAAATCTCTGCCAGGCATTCTTAGCACCCTCTGTTCTTAGTCTTGTTCGATCGCTACCGTAATCGGGGACTTTTGAACCGCCGGGGACTGAGGGTCATTGTATCACTCTTGACTGCATGAGGGTTGGTGGCCATAAAACGCCACGCTGGCCAAGCGGGTTGGTGGGAAATAGTACGTTCGGTTAAGGGGTTGTAAATAGTAATAATAATCAGATAATCAAAAAATCTTATTTACTATTTAACTGTAAAAGTATCTGATGGCATATGGTTAGCGGAATGTCGCATTTTACAAAATATTTATAATTTATGTTTCTAGGGCGATTTTGAGTAATTAATAAAAATATTTCAGGGGATAAATTATTGTGTAAAATTTCGTTTATGTTCAGATTCACTCTAGTGCAAAAATCAATAAAAATCCTATTATTATTTATTATCGGGTAATGGGTAAGACAGGCTGATTATTGATCAATAATTTTGATTTGCCCTTTGGCAGCATTAGATAGTTTCAGAAATGACCAGGGCATGTGGATATTTTGCACAGATTATTTTTATGGATTATACTGGTTTTTATCATGATTGTATAAATTCTTATTTTAAATATATTGTTTTTTTTTTTTGGAAAAAGACCACATGAAACAATTTTGAAAATAGTATTAACCCATCCAAAAATATTCAATATAGAAAAACAATATTCTTTCATGCATATTTGTATATTATTTCAAAATGTTGACGAGCTTTTACAAAATTCCCACTTTTGATAGCTGAAATTCTGATTTGCGAATATTTTTCAATATTTATTTTTTCGATAGAATAAACGTTTATTTGTATTAGAAGTATGGATCCATGATGGGGAAAATGAATTTACAATGCACATTCCTATTACAACACAATGACGTGATTGGATTTTCGCAGGATGCAGGCAGTGTTTGTGAGAGTGCTTGAACACTGTGATTTCATCGATATCGCCATTGTCTTTCGCATGTTTGCATTTGGCAAATATTAGGAAATTAGCTGGGGAACGGACTTAGTTCGAGGGAATGTTATCTGCGAGAAAGCATTGATAAATAGATATACTGTCAGACTTGAGAATTGCCTAATCCTACATAACTAATTTGTGTAATAATCATTCAACCATAGCAGCTCTTGATTCCTCACACCTAAGCGATAAAGAAAAAAAAGTTTCAACTGTTTCAACACATACATAAAAGGTGATGTAATATATTGTATATGATTCTGTTTAGAATGTGATAACTGAAAATCAATATGGATTTATGTAGAACAGGTTAATTGTAACTAGCCTATCAGGAACACCCAGAATGGCCAATTCCTCCTTTCGTCCAAATATAAAGCTGTTGGTTTTTCGAACCATTTGTTAAAAATATAATTAAATAAGGAATTATCCGTCTACCATATTAGAATTTACATTTAAATTATTGCCTATCTAGTAAATGAAACCTACATTTCGTAGGGTCCCGCAAGAGGAACGATTTTTTGCCGTCGACATATTGCTTTTTGCGTTTTTTCCACTATAATGCTCAACCAGATTGATTACCAAACATAGCATCTGTTTCTCCGTCATTTACAATGATTTTGAGGTTCTTGCCTCACATCAGTATTTCCCAGGGTGAATAGCCATATTTAATAATCCTAATTTGGAACGCATACTTGTATCAATGTTCAGTATGAGCATTAAATTAAGCATGTATAATGAAGGATATGAACAATGCTATTTCCGTAATCTTGTCATCCCCTGAAGCCTACCCATTCTTTAAATCCTTTACTACTTGTATTAATTCTTCTCGTGTTTCATTATTTTTTTTACACTGTTAACACAGCTTTTGTTAGAAGTTATTTGAACTTTGTGATTTTAATTTGGTTTCGTAAATATTAAAATTCGATAAGCAGATCAGAAGCATAGCAAAATCATCTTGAAAGAAGTTAAAACCACTCTGACCTCTCAGATACATTCCTTGATTAACTTCTAAAAAAATAGCATAGGTTATCCGTTCATTTTAAATATGTAGAATCAATTTTGTGTTCCTAGAATGGAATCACGCCACGAGAATTTACTTTATAATCCCTCCTGTATAACAACTGTTCTGGTAAGGTAAAACGCCTCAGTGCCCTACCAAGTGCTGACGAGAGTCAAATAGGTTGAGCTTATTTATATATGTATGGAAAGTGAATATTGCGCTCGGCATTTTTTTTGGGGTAGCAGTTATGGCAATACTGTGAAGACTTCGTGGGTATTGGGCCAATAATTCTGACATATATGAGGCATTTGGGCACCAGTAGATATCTGATATCCTTATGTCTACTTACATATATTGTGTTCCCAGGCGCTTTATATTTATATAATTTCTTCCCAAACTTAAAAAGTGTAGTCACATCTAAATGGCGAATATGGATAATCGTACCCCCCATTCAAGTTTTAGCCACGGTAGGATTATGTGAAATGCCTCGCATACGTAGCAGTGAGAATAAGTTTCCATTTAACATTTCTCAGATAACTATTTCCTAACGTGATCGAAACTTACTTGCCCTAACCTAAACACAATGGGATAGGGATAATACAATATAAACGAATTTGTAATAGATACGTGTATTCAGTCAGGACATTAGGAATAAAACACTTTATCAAATGAAAAGTTTGAAATTGATCAGTTATCCAATTGTGTTCTATCTCACGAAAGTGGAATTGTTTTGATCAAACTAAAAGTGTTGGATAAGCATTAGTTTAGCGCGTTAACCACAATATTTATATATCTAAAAGTATTTACTTTATACGAAAAAGGCAATAAAGAGGTTATCTAATATTATTTTTCCAGGTTTAGTATAGATATATAGTATTCAAAAATCAAACGTACAAAACCTCAATGGAGCCGTTTTGAGATAATGAATCTGAATATGGCTAATCAATTTTGTTTTATCATCCTAACCTAACCTAAGAGGCCCATAAGAAAGGTAGAACAGATTTTTTACACGAAACAATCTCGCTGAGGGAAATAATGGGATAATTATTTGTATGAGGGGATGAAACCTATAAACCTGATGATTTAATATCTAATTAACATTTCCTTATTAAATACTATTTAGAAAATGAGAGAATCATGACCCTGGGGCAGAACAAGGCCAATTTTTCACCGTATCAACAGCTTTAAGGGTAATAAACAATGTGAAAAATTATACAGTGTGTTTCGTAATGGTATATGAATATATAATGGAGAAAAGTAGGTACGTCGCTTTATAAAAATGATCCAAACGAATCGAAACTGAGAATACTTAATGGGAAAGTTCAATTTACTTATATCATTTCAATTCAATTAGATATGGGTATCTAAAAATATTAGTATTGTAAGGGTTTTCGTTTCACATATTTTTTTTATAATAATTACACTAGTTCTGTTCGAACACGGTTGATGAATAACATATTTTTGTTTTAGAAAGGGACAAGGGATGTTGATGATGAATAAGCTTTTTTTTGTATAGCTCTATAGAAATTTTGTTGCTAGTGAAAGTATTGCTTCGTTTTGAAATCAGCACATATTATATATGTATATATTATATATATAATTTTTTTTCTGAATATTTAAGGGAAATATCATATCTTTTGAATAGTTAAAAAAAATGTTTAAACATTCAGATAAACAATTGAAGGTTTATATTATTGAAAATAACCAAGACAGGGATCCTACTCGTTTTTTTCTCACAATCGCGGAAAAGCTTTTGCTAGCAATTCTACGTGGTAGACAAAAACTAAAATATCGGTCAGGAGCGTATCGCGGTTCTTAAGTTTAAGTTCCATGCTGAAACGCAAGGCAAAAAATGACAGCCAGACCAGTTACAGAAGCAGCATCTGAGATTTGCTTCTTCCAAATCCATCCATTGGGATGATAATGTTTGTATTAACAAAGCCCCCCCCCCCATCCCCTATGATTTATATGCGGTGGCGCAACCAAAAGCTAGTTTACTGTGATATTTGTATAATGGAAACTTCAATAACTTGCGTCAACTCGAAATTCATGGATGTATAAATGTTATTTTACATTGCAGATGGTGGCCTGTAAAATAATGGACTGTTATTTCACTTACGTAGAGAGCTCATGATATTTTTTTCTACCCATCAGACTTTTTAACTGTAAATTTAATAAAAGCAAAAAAGATAAAACCATCAATTCTGGGTTTAACTTTAATAATATTATACATTTTACGGTATAAGCGTCTTTATTTTTGCTACTCATATAAGTGTACAGTTTCCCTTGGCTCTTTAAATTAGTTAATATAACTAATCTGCACAAGAAAACAATACAGTAGAGACGCGATACTTGCAAATGAAAAGAAAAGACGGCGGGTGTTCACATGATCAGTTTATTCACGTTAGCCAAGTCTTCTTCCGCATTAGGCATTACCTGTACGGCAGTTTCTGGATGAAACGTGGCCTGGTAAATGGATTGGGAGGAGGGGTGCTATCGAATGGCCAGCGAGATCGCCCGATTTATCTCGCCTTGATTTCTTTTTGTGGGGACATTAGAAACCGAAAATTTATACCACCCAGCTTGAATCCTTAGAAAATTTACGGAGCCGCATCACTAATGAATGCCAACAAATTACCTCCGATATTTTTCACAATATCTGGGAACACTTTGAACAGTTGCTGTACTATTGTATGGAGGTGAACGGTGGACATTTTCAACAGTTAATAGGATAACACGTAATTGTGATGAAAATTATCTGACAGAAACATTTTACAGATTTTTTTATACTTTGATAAAGTAAATCTTTACAAAATTACCTGTAGAATTAAATTGGTTCAAGGTAGACATCACAATTTATTCTCAAGATACGCAGTTTTATATTAATAAAATAAACTGAACACCTAAAGTAAGCAATTTTTGAAGTTTGTCTATTGGATCAGAAAGAAGGCAGGCTAACAAGAAAAATCATAAAAATTTAACGAAATCTAATGATCAGTGGCGTATCTACATCGTATGTTATTTCTAAACCTCTTATAATCTAAGCGAACACGTTTCTGCTGTTAACGTTTTATGAGAACAAAGTTTAAAAGAAACCATTGTGTTTAAACTTATCGATTCACGGTGCAACACGTCGGATTAATGCCATATTATACGATCGACCAATTTCGCTCTTACAAGGAAATCGTTTAGCTGCTCTATTTTTCTTTAAGAAACGGAAACACTCTGTACGATATGCGTTTGAAACAATAGTAACATTAAACAAAATGATATTAAAAAAAGTATCTCCAACAGCTGAGAAAGTTAACTGAAAGTCGACTGATTCGTATGGTCCGTAGACAGCTTTATTATTGGCACTGGATGATAATACATCATAACATTCTATTGAAGTTCGAGTAGGTATATATATACATATTTAAAAATGGCATTACCATAATACCAGTTGGTCAGAACACTTCTCAAGGGTTTGGGAGCGGGTGTATCCAGAAGTTTACCCACGCACATCCTCACTGGGGGGTGCTAAATTGGTGGGTTGAAAATTTATGTCGGTCAAGGGAATATCCAAGTTATATAGCTAGCTGTTCGGGTTCAATGGGCCATTAGATGTGCAAGGGAATAATCATTGTCACTTAGAGAATACAATAATAACAAATATGTCTGTGTGAATAACTTGGATAAACTTAAAGATAATGTCAGTCAACCCATTGTTAAGAAAAGTGTGAAAGGTAAAATAGCGAAATTCAACCGATTATATAATATTCAGTTTATTTGAAATCATTTTTTTGATCACTAATTTGAAGCTTTTCGATGTAGGTCTGATTAAATAGAACATAAAGAATTTTGAATAATAAATTCCGTGCATTTTATGATGAAATCTATTATTACAAATAAAATATAAATAAGTAAATCAGTTTTTCAAGAGACAAAGATTGCAATCAAAATAAAATATACCTACCCAATATTGACAAAAATATGTGAGTGGCCTTTTGAGCAGAGTTCCGTTTTGGAGTCTCATTTTTGAGTATAGAATTGGTCTAAGGAGGTTATGGGGGCGAGGAAAAACGAGTGACTACTATAATTCCACCCTTAGATTTGAACAAAAATTATAAATATGGATTTTGTGATACAAGTTGTCATGTTTTGAGCACAAATAATTATTTTTTATATTTCTGGAAAAAATCTTATATCTTATGAACATACACGTCACTAGTTCTGTGTCAAACAAAGAAATACTTGGACTATTGGATGCAAAATCTAGTTACACTCTAAGTAAAGTGAAAATAATTCAGATATGTTCATTAAAAGACAAATTATCGAGTACTTTACTAAAAAGGGAAAATGCTCGTAGAAATATCAGTGATGTACATCATTCCAGGCATATAAATGACAAATGTTTCTAAACTTTATCGCCTTTTATCTCAAAAATCTGAACGTCTATGAAACTATGTTAATATGATCATCTTGGACTTTTTGTATAAATTTTAGATATACAAATATTCTTGTATAGTAGGTAGATACCATAATAAACTGGAACATCCTGTTATAAACGAAGCGTGCGGAATCATATGTTGCATAATTCGAACATTTTACATAGTATATGTAAATCTAAGTAAAGAGCTATTATAAGTACCATGCATCACAATGGGGATTGAGTATCTTCTAATCGTTCGATTAGAAAAGCATCATTATATATCCCGAATCACATTGTTGTAATGGAAAGCGATAACCCTTTAATGAACGAGATTCACGTTAATGTCTCAATAATAATCCTAAAGTATCCTGAGAATGAGTATCCTCAGGCCATAAATCCAAATTAATTACCTGGAACGTGGTTATACTTTTTATGAGAAGATTTTTAAAGTAAACATTGATGTTAAATATTTATCTAGTGAAAATTTATATTCATTTCACCAACGCAGGTATAGCTTATCACTGAAGTTACATGCATGCCAGTATCCAGAACCATTAATTAATTAGAAACAAAATCATTTTCCTACATTGATTGTTTTCTTGGAGGGAGGACTGCTAGACTATTTTAGCTAAAAAATACAGACATATGGGCGTCAGTATTCCACATTGAATTAGAACGAAGTAATAGAGCTAGAGCGGAGTGCAAAAAAAACTTGACCGAACGAGTAACACAATAAATTGCTTTGGAAATGTTAGTTTTCACAGGGATAATTGAAACAAATAAATTGAAAATCATAGAAATACTGCCGTAACTCGAAAACCGTAACTCAATTTAAATGTTGCTACATATAATCTTTTCTTTAATTTGGCCGTGTCATATTTTAAATTTACGAAAAAAATCCGTAACTCTTTTCTAATTTTCAAATCACGAATTTTCGATTTTCGGAAAAATTCGTCCCTTTCACATAGCTGAAACACATATTTGAGAATGTAGCGCGGAAGCGTATGATTATTTTTAAAAATGTCCAATTTAAACATTTCCGGATATGTAATTTTCATTAATTCTATCGTCTCGGATTTTCAATTTTCGAGAAAAAATGCCCCCTCCACCCCCTTTGGAGGTGGTTTTTGGATGGAAGAAGATTTTGGATTAGATTTTTCTCAATACGCGACCATTTCTCAACTCTCCTCTTTCAAATGAAACAAAAATCGTCTAAATCGCAGTACGTTTACTATACGAAACCGAATTGTATACCTTCTCCTTTTTTTGAAGTCGGTCAAAAATACAGTACCTGCTTCCAGTATAACGTATTTTAATTTAGTTGAATAGAACATTCTTATGAAGTCCCCACATTGCAAATTATTACTTACAAAACTAAAATTTAAGTCTGATGCCAGTTACCGTAATGCATCCTGTATATATATATATATATATATATATATATATATATATATATATATATATATATATATATATATATATATATATATATATATATATATATATATATATATATATATACATACATACATATATGTATGGTGCCTTTATTACACAACCCTTGTGGTTCAATTATGGCGACACATGAAAGACGTCTATGATGTATCATGAATGCCACGTGTATATATATGTACATCCAACATTCTTGAGATGCACGTCATTCATAATAATCGATAAGTGAACTTGAATAGGTACTGACCTTCATCATACCACTCACCACTACCTGTATATATGTTTTATAGATCACTAACCCCCTTTTTTATTTTCATTGAATCCACACGGATGTATAAAAATAGATGCGAGTCTGGAATGCATTATATAGTCAATATACACAAGCAATAATGGAAAGGACGGACTATGATGTCATGAAAGGGACCAGATGTTGTACTGAGAGAGCCCTCAAAGTCCTTCATAAGAAGATATTTTAATGAGAGCGCTGACCGGCATACCAGTTTCGCACCAGTTTAAAATTTTTAGCAAAAATCCGTTCAATGACGAAATAAATTATATCATGATTGTGTGCTGTAAATTTGATGAATATAAGTTAATTAAACTACGTTATAAAATAAGTTT
Organism: Crioceris asparagi; assembly: GCA_958507055.1. Taxonomy (NCBI): domain Eukaryota; kingdom Metazoa; phylum Arthropoda; class Insecta; order Coleoptera; family Chrysomelidae; genus Crioceris; species Crioceris asparagi. The sequence continues at coordinate 3,213,661 of OY293833.1, read as the reverse complement.
TCCCTTACCTGAGGTTTAGTTAAGAATGAATTTGTACAAAGATAAAGCAATACTGGTCCTAGCACTGTTCCCTGAGGTACACCATTGTATCTGTCTCTAATTTCAAGTATTTGTTTTCTCTCAGGGAGAATTAAGGTATGATTGCCATGAACATATTATAAACAGGCAAGCTGAGAAATACTCTTCATCTGGTAAGCAGATGGGCAAACGACGAACTCTCTTCTACTATATGATTATTTATTTATGAATTTATATTACATGTGTTCTATACGCGAATGTGAACCTTGACTATGTCAATGCCAAATTGCCAATTGCAAATAACAACTGCTGGTTCATAGAATAATTAATGTCATATAATTGTCTTGGAACATTGAACTTGTATTATGTATTCGTGACATGACAGATTATTTCTAAATCTAATAATAGATCTCGATAAGAGAAATAATAGCATCAAAAAGAATGAAGCTGGGAGCAATGGCAACAGTTGATCTGCTTTTACTTTACGATGGATCAAAGCTGTAATTATTCTAATAGGATCCCAGTTTAATGATCCTGCAATCCATAAAACAAAGTGTTTCATTATGTCATCGTCTAATAAGCTATATATCGACCTTTTATGCCCAAAGAGCATTGAAACCTTGTATTAATACATTTGACTGACTTCCAACAACAAAGCTACATTATTTCGAAAGCATTAAACAATAATGCTGAAGTTTCGAAGGTTGTGAATAGGTAAGAAAATGTCAAGCTGAGTGCTTTGTTGATGCTTTACAGAATTGAAGAGAATTCGACTTGCAGGTGACACTAGATGTACCTACTTTGATAATTTTCCTTGAGTTAATTACAAGGAGTTACTCCTCCATAATACATACAACCAGTCGTCTCTCTCATGAAACTTTCGTATCGAAGAGGAAAATAGTTTACACAAATGTGTTCGGCGAAGAATTCTTGCCAACTTTCCAATCGAATATTATTCGATCATTACCGAGCGAGCAGTCTGATTTTATATGAGAAACATCAAAACTAGTCGACTTTTGTTACGCAAAATGTTAAAATTATATATATGAAAATTACGGCGAGTGAAACTTATAGCCGAGGATAAAATAAATTATGTGGTATGAACAAATATCATTTTCACGAATAGCTTAGCTTACCATCAATAAATAATTCAAGGCTTTAATTGTTGGTGGGTTATCTTCAAGTAGCAGAAAAAACGTTGCACGTTGTAAAGTCCGTTGAACCGAAAGGGCATTTAATATTCCCATACTATATATTACTTGATTTGGACATAATCCTTTAATTTATGCTTATTCTCGCTGCATTCGTATAATCATCAATGGAATAATAAATATCATTTTACAAATACTAGGGGTTAATGGAGTCGATGATGCACTGAAAAATAAAAAAAACAATATTGATTCTGTTGCTACTCGAATTACAAGCAATAAAATATCATATCGAGAAAACTTTTGGCACCAACATCAAAATTCTTATGAATTTTTCACAATATTGTTGGTAGTTAATTAATCTTGTTTAATTCATGCATTTTATTTTCTATTTCTCAGTGCATCATGTTAGTCGGTTACGTAAAATATCAATCTCACATTTTTTGTGGTTCAATATGCAAAGTTATCAACATACCAAGTCCAAAAATATATCTGAAATGTGTCTTATTTTAGTGGTCGGTGTCTTAGATTCACTGAATTGAAAAAGACTACCTAACCTAACTCATCAATTTAAATGCTGCTGAAAATTCACTTCTTTGAGTAGAGTTTTTGGGAGGAAAGACATATTGAAATCAAAAATATGAGTTGGTGCCAAAAGTCTTTATCTCTCTTTCTTTGTATAAGGATAACACAAGAGAAAGGGCAGTAAAGTACGCATACCTATCAAGGTTGGTAATGCGTTGGTTCGGTTTTATTTTCTTCAGTCGCCATCGCGAATTGTTCGTGTTCAAAATTTTATTTTATAATTCAAATCTCTCACTTCTATCAAAGTCTGTAGACTATTATCAACCCCAATGATACCAACCTCAATGATACATTTCACGAAGGGTAAATTCTGCTTTCAATGTATGTAAATATTCATAAAACAAACATCTCCGGCATCTGAAATTTATAGGGCTTTTGAAATGCAACATGTCCACTGTTTATTATCGTCTAAGCATAAAGTCGGAAATGCCGCATTCCTCTTGCGCTGGCAAAATTGTGATACATAAACGACGCTCGTGCTCATCTAGTTTACTTTTTACGCTCCTGGATTCAAATAAGCTATGTATAACCTCTACAATTTACTGGAAAGAAAGAAGGATAAATTTGTGACTTTTCGGAACACGCATATTTCGAGGAAGAGGCACTTCAGCTTTACAACTTAGGATTGTATATATATATATATATATATATATAGGTAGGTATATGTATAAGGAAATAAGAGACATAAGCCGAACCAGTATGTATACGAGTATATGAAAGCCATGTGGGGTATATATTTCTTTGAATAACAGTAAAACTTCGCAGGTTTTAATTCTATTTTTTATTCTAAAAAATGTGTTATACAGCATAGTTACAGCATGCTAGTGAGTTTAATAATTTTGAATTAATCAGACTCGAACTAGCGCCTAAGCTTTTTTTTATACATAAAATCAACTATTTCAAGGTGTGGGCCTTCCTTTCTTTGTCTGATATAGTCCAATTCGATTGACAAAGCGACTGGTACGTGCAGGGGGGAGTAAGGGTAAACTGTGTATTTGGAATTTTGCTGATGAGCCTCTTTCATCATTGAGGCCAACAAATTGGTCCTCAGAGTGATCGAAAGATCACCCTTTCGAAAATTAAGCGTTGATTTAGGCCGACCTCGTAAACATTCGACCACTGTTTTAGTTACCTATACGTGTGGGCGAGAATCAGTGATTTTCGCCATTGCATGCTCCACATAACTTTGCTATCGATCTCCAAATACGTGAATGTATCGTATATCTATGTGCCTTTTGCATGGATTGCCAAATAAGGCCGATGTCAGCCCAGAATTCGCATAACATGCGAGACGGCTCTTCAATGGAACCTCTCATCCAAGAGTTAGAATTTTATTTTTCTCTGACAAAGTGAAAACGATGTTTAGAATAATTCATGTGTGGTCATCATGATTTTATATAATGTCACAATGAATAAATAAAATGCTGATCTGTGAACATTTTACGCAAGACGCAGGAATAAACAATAAACTTTCACCTATAAATGGGCAGATAAAATTTGTTCACATTTGTATGAGCAGATATACAGTGGTGTATAATTAAGGTGTGAGGATTAATTTGTGTTACCAATTGAGTGAATTGATAGTGGAATTGTCCAATAACCACTATGTACTGCTATATCTACCGAGAAATCAATAAAATTAATCATGAAATCACATCGTGAACTCCCAACAATTCAGCATTGTAAATACACAGAAACATCAATGTCAGCATGGTACGTAAAATTATGTGGAGAAGCTGTATGTATTGGACAATACTTAGATTACCAACGATAAGGAATGTACGTACCTAATAATACAGTATTCCAACACTATTTTTATATGAATAATTTATAGCAAGCAAAGAAACGATGTTAACAGAATATAATTCCTGAAAAAATAGAAGTACCAACATTCGTTGATATTTACATACTGAGTTTGGATGTGCGAAAAGGCGTGGCACCTGGTGATTCTATACAGAAGGCATGGACATGATATCACAGTTGACTCAGCGGATTATTTGACATCCATGGCGGGAATCTGTTACTGGTCAATAATTATTAATATTGATTGAGTTATAAATAGCAGAAAATTGAACATTTTTGGGTTGAATGGATTCTTAAATGTTTGAACGAAATACATATAATAAATTCATAGGTATCGAGTGATTATGCGAACTACAGAGGTATGTATAGAAAAAATATCGAGTCACATTTCTATCGGTCACATTTACGATAAAACTAATAATGCAAAATCATTGGCTCATGTATAAACCCCACAAAATAAACGTTGGTTGTGACATCATCGCAAGGGTGATTATTATGAGAACACATCAGTGCGTTGTTCTTTATTTATTTTAAATGACGAAGGGACTCCAATTCCCTAGAGGTTTTCCATTAAGCGAAAGAGTTCTATTGAAAAAAAAACATCATATAATGGCAGAGAATTTCATACAGGAAATAGAAATATAAAATTGGTCTTCTTATATTTACAACTCTATAGGTACTTGCAAACATAAATTCCAACCGCCATCAATTGTATCAGATAATTTGAATTTTCTCAGTAGAATCATTCATAGCAAATACATTTGTGATATACTAACAAATAGAAGCAATATTGCAATCTGATAATTGATGAAGATTTAATTTGAAAATCAACTCGAGATATAATAAAAATGACACGAAAACTTGTTTGGAATTCCCAAGGGAAATATTATATCACAGTTCCTAAATTTTTTATTGATAGTTGCTCATCTTTATTAATAAAATTTGCTATACAATGAATATAATCAATTTATTTTAATGTTCGATATAAATCATAATGGCTGCCATAAAATTAGAGTATTTGACGTTATATTTTATGAGGTTATACGACAATCCCGTTAGATTGATGATTATTTTCTCGATGGCTGTTCACCAGAATACAATGTTATGACTATATTTTTCTGTTTTCGGAAAGAAATCCTTATGTCATATTTGGAAATGGATCCAGCTTATCCATTTTTCTTATACGATTTCAAAACGGCAACGTGTGAGTCGTACTCGCTCATGGCACGTTCAATAAAAACTGATCAATTTTATGTCAAATGTTGTTAGGAGGTCAATAAAAATTTAGGGACTTACTAAAAATGTCTTTGTTGATAACGTATACTGTAGACGTTCATTTAAAATTGACTTTACATCTTTAATAAAGTTGAGATCATTTGACATCGTCTGGAGCTTTTGTTTAAATATAATCAACTTGTATTCCTCCTGCTTTCTTTGAATTCGATCCTTTCTTTGAATTGAAAGCATGACATAATCAATATTTGTATAAAATTTATTCTCGTAATTGGAATATTATCATAACTTACTTATTTTTTTTTTGTTCATAATTGTTGCTTCTCTTCAATCATCATTAGCCCCATCGTGTATTTTAATAATATTGATTTTTGATCTGTAATAAATAAAGCAGAAGCCTGACATTTGTGGAGAATTTTTCAATTTTCAATACTATACCTACAATATATTTTCTCTTTTAGCTAAAGGTTTCTGGGGTGGCGTTGGGCGATCTGGAAATATCGTTGAACACGATTTTTCAATATCAAATTCACGTCACAGCTCTCGCAAGACTTCTTTATTATAATTGAAAACATGGAATAGCGTAGACGTTATCTAGAGACGCGTCTGTGAAACGTCTTTCTTCTTTTAAGAAATATGGAGGCACCTTCTCGCTCCCTTTTTAGGTTGCGATCCTCAAAATATATGTATATATATATATATAGAGACATATCTATAGAGATGCCTTTACATTCTTTTAGTGCGAGACTGATAAGGGGCGCCAACAGTAATTCCTAACTTAGTTATGAGCGGTTGGCCTACTTCGCGTTTAGCGGTTGAACAATTCAATAACATTTTTCGTATGTCCGAACCACAAGCACATTAATTTATACTAAATATTTACCACACTATCAAATATTAACACGATAAATCATTATTTATAACATTTTATCATTGTTTAGAGTTAATAAATATTTCCGTGAATTATTGAAATTATACTTTAGTGAAAATGCCAAATGTAATTCTATTTATCTTTGGTAATAAGATTTTGTAGGAGCAATTTATTTTTCTAATAGAAAACCAAGGCGACCGACTTGTAGACAATTTCCCTTAAATGTTTTAATCTGAGTTTTCGAGATATTCGTCGTTCTTTCCAATTAATGGAAATCTTCTTATCTTCTCATTCATAGAATTGCAGCAATCGGATTTCGTCGAAGAAAGAAGTATTAGATCACGTGGTTAGATATAGAACTTCGGGAGAGACCGAGTCATTTCACAGGATTTAATCTTTTCCATTGTCATTTGGAAGTTTATCAGATGAACAAATAAAATTACAAAATCAATTTTTGTCTTTTGTTAAATTCCAGTAATTAGGGAGGCTTTTCTGTGGAAAACTTACAAGTGAAAATTGACAAAGAAAAAGCTGTCATTGAAATGGAGATCCAAAAGGTTAACATGTCAAGTACAGATCAATGAGCATGGAAAATTGGCGGCAATTAGAGCCAAATGATAGTGACATGGTATGTCGATATCAGCCTTCAGCGTAGTCGCCATTTTGGAGAGATAACGAAAAATTGATGGAAAAAAAAATATCGGTGGCCCCTCCAAGTATTCGGGTGAACGGAAAAACGAATGAAAAACGGCCATATGAAGAGGCAAACGAAGTTCCATGAAAACCCATTACCAAGCTCTGAACCTTTATCCGTTACATTCCCCCATGCCATCAGCGAATATTCATTCGCAAATCAAACGATTCATTATTTCAACTACATACTTTATATGGAAGATATTTTTCCATTGGATATTATCATGAAGATGAAATCGATCAGGAAATGCATAGCTGATAGGCTTCGAGCAAACTGTCCGTATACAACTGAGATCATGTGCCAGTATACCTAATCTTGGTAACAGTATTAATAACTGACTGGCATTGTCAAATTTAACGTGGTAATTTTTGAGCAATTTTTCTCTAGCGTTCCTAGTGAATAAAACCACCAATAAAATGAAATAAATGTATAATGTCGATCATATCTTTTGTAAAAAAATGTATTAGACATTATTGAGTGTTTATTTTTGACCGACGAACCCCGAACGGAGGAGGTATACAATTCGACTGTCTGTTTCTTTTTTATTTGTTTGTTTTCACGTTTTATATAGTAAACGTGCACCGATTTGAATGATTTTTAATTCATTTGAAAGAGGACGCTTGAGAAATGGTCCCAAATTTTCTTGAAAATCGAAAATCTGAGGCGGTATAATTGAAGATAGGACAATATCCGGAAACATTTAAATTGAATATTTTTTCAAAAGAGTTACGGTTTTAGAGATAGAGGCATGTTAAGTTCTCAAATATGTGTAATTTTGTTATGTGGAGAGGGCGATTTAGTTCGAAAATTGAAAATCTGTGGGAACTACATGGAAGACCTAATTATTTGTAGCAACATTTATAATGAAAATGTTTTCCTTAGAGTTACGGTTTTTGAGTAAAGCGGTGGTAAAATGGTTAAATCTAAAATACTAACGCAGCGATGTTTTGAGATCTCAATAATAACAAGAACAAGTAAAGAATATACATGGGTTATAGGAGAAGTACTATCTTCATTGGTATTAGTGAACGTTCAATGATTTTCGTTATTAACGTTACGCTCAAAAGTTTGAAATAAATATTTCTTACAAAAAATTGGACCGACGTTATTAGTTGGTGCACTGAAAATACAAAATAATATTAATTCTATTGGTGCTGGTACTTGTGAAGTTGGTGCCAAAAGTTATCAGTCCAACTGCAACTGTACAACTTCAAAGGTAACAGCACCAATAGAATTAATATTATTTTCTATTTTTCAGTGCATCAACTAATAACGTCGGTCCAATTTATTGCAAAAAAATATTTATTTCATGAGAATTGTTGAACGTTCACTTATATTCAGTGATCATCAATTTTGCACATGAGCAAGTGCTGTAATAAGCTCGTGATTTGTTGAAAAATATTTTTGGAGGAAAGAGGTATTAAAAAAACATACTAATAAATTGTAAGTCTCCTTCGTTTTTCGAAGGTCGTCAAGAATATAATCACAGGGAGTTGTGCTGTAACTAAATTGGATCACAGTTTAATTAGCGGTATCTATACATATATCTAACTGTTGTCGTAATATTTAATAATAATATTTTACTAATACGAATGCTTAAATAATCGACAAAGAAAAAAGTGAACAGGTCAAAGACAGAGCTCATGGCTACGCAGATGGCTGGAAAAGACGTCAACTGACAGTGTTCTAAGAAAAAGAATGATGCTTACTTATTATCGGTTAATTTTATCAACCTGATTATCATTTATCTTATTTAATTTTGATGTTCTATATCTCCAGAAAGCTACCAATATTCAGAATACGCAGACATTTTACTTTTAGTGATACTACGGTAGGAGTTCAGATTGAAGTTGCAATCAGTCAGCATCGTATTCTACTCGACCATTTCATTCAATAACTTAATCATATATCTCAGATACAACTCTAATAATAGCATTGTTGATATTAGAAATTTACTTGGACCGTGGAATATTGTTGCAGTACTGGCCGTATTGTATATCCAATAATAGTCATAGCAAACAAAGTTTATGCAGAGAGCAACGTCGGAATTACCATCTAATAGCTTGCACACTCTATACTAAAATCTTCGCATAACCTTAATGTTACAAACATTCGACAGGATTGGTTTAATTAAAATGGTCGAACCCACACAGTTCAATTGTTTAATTGGCTATTAATGCGGAAAACCTCGGAGCAAGACAAGCTGTAGGTCTTGGAACCTCTCCAGATTTTCATTTTCTTTTATATCTACTTAGATGTACCACCCAATTAATTTGTGTATTTCAACCGCGGCGACCGTTTCAAATAATTGCTGTCTTAAGTATCGGGTAACATAATGTATTGCTGTCGTATAAAATTGATTTACCTATGTGAATAAAACGCTGCCAACAGAAAGCTTAATTTGATTTCTTGTTTGTATCTTTTCCGAATTTTCAAGGATGGCGCAGCCGCCATTTATAAAATTAGTTTATTTGTCTCGAAATACATTACGCTGTCCAAATTTCAATAAAACTGTTTATAAATCAGAAAAGCATTTATTTGTTGCACAGATCGCGAAAAACACAAAAGTGAACAAATGTCACTTTATTTTAGGTTACGCTGGAATGCGCACCTTTTTTGTTTAACTGAAAGCATTCAAATGAGTTCGTCCGTCCTGGGAACATAACAAAAACAACAAAATAAATAATCACCCAACAATGTGATTTCTATCGTCACTTATAATTCGTTAGAATCTTTTAAACTTGTCCAAATTTTCCGACTTTTGTTTGTTATTAAGCTTTTTCCGAACTTCAAAATTCTTCAAGCAACTTTCACAGTTTGTTTTTCCTCTAAGAACCTTATTTGTAGTATGACGAAGACAAATGCAATATATAAATATGATTTAGAATCGATTCCAAGCGGTATCTTTTCATTTTCAGAAAAATATTAAAAATATTGTAAATATTTCGAAGAAAATCCATCTGTAAGGCCAAATTATGGATTACCTGCATTACCTAATTAAAATTGTTAGATAATCTACTTAAGAGGATCCAAATACACCAAGTCAAATAAAATTCTCTAGAAAAGCTTTGCTTATATCTGCAGCAATTTATCTCTTCTGAGAAGCTTTTAAAACAAAATTTACTAAATGTTTCAAACGACCTGAAACTGAGAATTGATAAACAACGTGGAAATGATCAATTCATCAGTCAGATGTTATTAACTATGCAAAAAACGTTCAAAATATTTAGATGGATAGGTATATAGACATTTTAAATATTTCTTATGATTATTTGGTACAGCAGTTCAGGTTAGAGCATTTAAAAAAGGAAGTTCTCATTTTCATAGATGGTACATAGATTTGGCGATTGAAGCGGCGCATTCGCCAAAAATTAAATTAAAAAATACCTACCATGAAATTAGATTAGAAAATTGAGAATGAAAATTGTCTCATTCATTTCAATATGATTATTTTTATTAGCGTAACTCAGCTTAGTAAAATTCAGACATGATCTATCAACATGTACCTATGTATCAGCAGAGAAATATTCCGTGAATTAGAGCCGTTTTTGTGTTCCTATCAGTTATTTTTGAATACCCGACGTTTATACCATCTAAACGATTAAACTTGCTACAAAAATATTATTCCATATTTATCTATATTTTTTGAGAATATTATTACTATTGATAATATAAAGACGAGAGTTTGTTAATTTCCTTCGAAACGAGATTTCTCGTCTCAATGAAACCCTACTTCACGTTATTACTTGATTTTGGCTCCCAATAATTTTTGACACTACTCTGGAACTGGATAATCGAAATAAGATATTCCACTTCCTGAATTATATCAATCGATTATTTTAAATTACACTTACTAAAGTCAACCAAACGAGCCATTTAAATCGCGTCACAAGTGAGTGAGAGTATGACTGTACTAGTAAAATGATGCAAAGCAATATGGAATTATTAAATAATAAAAACTACACGGTTATGGATAAATATGAAATCTATAATCTTGGAGTGTATGTCCAAATAGTCCAAATGGTCACAGCACTAGCGGGTATCCAAAATAAAATCCAGCTATTGAAGGTGCTCCTGATCGCAGCTTTTATTTCTAAATATTTATTTTTACTGGATATTTCATGGTAAAACTTTAAAAATTTCATCTATGCTCACTCATGGCACTTTAGACCATTACAAGTTTACGTGATATTTATATTGAATATGGCTACAGCAGCTTGTTTGAAAATTAAATAAAAGCGCTAATAAAAAAACGAATTATATAGTTCCAGTTGTAATATTAACTGAAGAAGTTTGTAAGTGATACTAAAGAGTTTTATTAAAAGGTACTGGACCGGTTTATTGTCAGTTAAACCTTACAGAATATAAAAAATTTAAGAATATAAAATAATATATAAAAAGAAAAAATGTGGCATATCGATTAATGATCCTTGACGATGTTCAATAGGCTGTTTCAGCTTGTATTCCGTCATGATCCAACAACAACAAGGAGAGATTATATACGGTACCTATATGAATGCAAGTTTCATAATATAATCGATCGATTTTCCACATAATAAAGACTTCATTGTGACAGGATTTACTACTCATGAGATCTTGCGGTTAAACCATTAATGTGATATTGATGCTCAACATGATATAGCGATTGTGTAACAAGTTCACGATTTTATCAGGTAGATCAGGTATGGTATAATATGTATAGGACGTACCAGATGTTATTTTTTTTTAGGAAAAATAATAAGTATTCAATTATTGTACAAGTAGAATGTTGTCAAGCGCAATACCCTCCAGTCGTGTAAATGACAAAAGGCAAGCTCCTTCTATTTGCACGGAATTCTTTTTAACAGACAAAGTCCTTACCAACTTTCAAAATTCACTTCATCTCAGTGAACCATACGCATACCACGCACACTATTTCATTATGTTTCATGTTAAAAAAACAAACATCTTAACTGACCTCATACTCTCAATTTAACCGTTCGAACATTCCAGAATAGTTGCAGGAGATGCATGCGCTTGAAGCTTTTTTATATTTCCATCTATGTCTCATTTGAATATGCAAATGTTGCTCACCTAACAGGGACATTATTCGTTTTATGTTGATCCACAATTCACTTGACTACAACCAAGTAGAAGCTGCATGTGAGAGAAATGCTCCAGAAATGTCGGATAATATCACAATACACTACCTCATTTTAACTATAGATATCTATGCACGTTGTTTGAATTGCTACAACCTCGATAGCATATTCAATACAAACCCTTTTTTTATTATTCAAGTCAAGTCAAATTTCTTTACCGATTGCATAATAGTGGCTTTTCACGCTCATGCAAATTTGCACAAAAACAGCTTGGGTTGGTGTCTTCATTTAAACGCTCAGTTTAAATTGCACAAATTTGCCCACTACAGTACACACTACAGTCTACACTAGTAGATCTACACAGTTGCATGCGATTATTGTGCTTCTTGGAGTTCCTTGGTTCTGTAGGAAGCTCAATAATTCATAGAACCATAATATATGGGACATATATCTCATTTTCCCCTTGCAAAATTGGCCAAAACCCAGACCAAGACCGTATATGCAAGACCAAGACCAATACTACTGCGATACAAGACCAATACCAAGTTTTACCTGGTTTTGGTCTTGCTGCAAGACTTGCGAGACTTGCAAGACTCTCGCAGTTCCAAAACCAGACAGCAAATTGGTAGGATTGTTTTTTGTTCAATTATTAGAGAAGAAACGCTGGTAGATTGCCTAATCAATTTTACCTTTGAACTCCTTTATTATCGATCTTTCTTTTACAGATTCAAAAATAGTGAATTAAAAGTTGTTGGGTGAAAAGCGAGTTTATTTTACCGTTCTAGAATTGCCTAATTTCAAAAAATTCTGAAACGTCCTACAGAATAATATTAACCCTTCTAGGATTTCCCTCAACGAGCTGTATTCAAAGAATACTGATTGCTCGTAGCCAGGGAAAGGTAAACTACACTAATTCCGCGCACCAAGTTTTTGAATTCTTGCAACAAGACCAAGACCAATACCAAGACCATCTATGCAAGACCAAGACTAAGGATTTGATGCAAGACCAAGACCAATACCAAGGGTATAATAAGACCAAGACCAATACCAAGGGTGCAAGGCAAAGACCAAGACCATATCAGTCTTGGTCTTGCATTGCGCATCTTTAGTCATCACCCTTACCGAAGAGATTTCCGGCGAAGAATTCAAGTATTCAACTGAAACAACTGCACAGAAATTTATACTAATTTTAGAAGTTGACATTTTTGCTTTGGTTTTTGAACTTGTATTCTAATTGAAATTGAAAATGAGGTGGATTATTGAGTTTATGTGGTCAGTTTAATTTCATGAAAACATTAACAATTATTCTCCATTATCTCAGCCATAATAAGGAGTTACTCCGGTCATGCTGGGAGATGAGAAAATGAATGGAAAAATTCAATCAATTAAATTTACACTCGTTGATTGATGTACCAGGGGGATATCGATAAGCTTTACACCAAGTGGAAATTAAATCGATAGTAGACAATGATCGTGGAGTATTTTCTATAAATAGAAGAAACATCTCAGTATATAAATATAAGGCACAAAAATGAGAATAGATACGATTTCTGAATAAAATTCAATAAACTTAAAATGTCTCGCTATTCAAATATTATATCATGGCTGCCAGCTCAACTTACCTTAAGGCAATAGCAAATAAATGTCCGCTACGAAGAGAAAAATGTTCTTTTATTCTTTATCCAACAAAGAAGCGCCATTATGCAAACGTCAATATTTATACTAAACTGAATGGAATTTAGAATAAATGAGAATGCCTTCAACATATTTATGAACTTGAAAGCATCTAAAATAGCATCATCTCTAATGACATGATGATGTTGACGTATGACCTCAATAGGAAATATTTTGAAAGCACATAATATATTCAATGTGAGAAGGTATTGAATGTTTCGAGAACAGATAGATGATGCATGAAATAACAACACATAAACAAGAATCGTAAAGAAAGTGAAGTAGATGTCCTGAAACGATGTATTAGCTGTAGAAGAAGAAGAAGTCGGAGCCACCCTCCTAATCGGTGGATCACTTATAGACTTAAACAGAATGTCACAAAATACTCATGATTATAAAGAAGAGTTCAATAAGGCAATTTCTTTGGAGAAGATCCTAGGTCCATCTCGGCACGAAGAATGAACTGGGTCACCTTATACTTAATGAGAAAGAACGATTCGAAGAATGAAAGGGTTATTTTAAGAAGCTTCTAAATGTAAAGCTGGGGAACATCAAGTACACCTATCAGTTAAAGAACTGTCCTTGAAGAAATTAAAATGTTCCAATTACAGAGGAATCTCTATAACATTGCATGTAAAACACTCTCTACCATACTGCTAATTAGACGAACCCCATATATTCTGTGGAGCGTTTCAAATATCGTGTAGTCACAATAACTGCCGATTATGAAAATTATGGCAAAATACGCACTCAACTGTCGTATAAGGAAAAAAGAACATCAAAAATCTAGATAGATGAACATTATCAGATCAGTAGATATGGATGCGAAATCTGGACAATGACCAGAGCAAATGAACGAAAAATCTTCAAAAAATTTATGGTCCCCATCACGATTCGACTCTAACCAATATGGTATAAGAATAAATTCCGAAGTCTAAGAGCTTAACAATGATTGTGATATTGTTCAGGAGATCAAAACTCTACGACTTAGATAGATAGGATTCAGGATGAAAAAAGACTTGGTTGGACATGCCTGAGAGAACCGGTAGAAGAACACTTGGACTTGCCTGAGAGGACAGGTAGAAGAACACTTGGGCGTCCCAGAATGCGTTGGACAGATAGCATTAGATCAGACCTCCAAGAAATATGAGTATACAATTCGACGCTAGAATGATGGAAGATCGTGTCTTTTGAGGAAAGATGTACATTCAGCCGAGACCCACCCAGGGTTGTAGCGCTAAATAAACAATAAAAAGAAGCAGAAGAAGCATTTCAATACATTCATAAACTTCCATTTCTGCCGAAAACCAGACTTAACTATGTATATACAACTGTTTAGAGATAAGCATCTCTGATAAGTTATTAAAGGAGTGCTTTTTAAATGAGAAAAATGTATAATTAGCCATTAATTCTACTATTGTTACCGTTGCTATCAATATTTAATTAGATAACATAATTTACATTTATCCAAGCCATCCCATAAATCCAAATGAACTTGCCTTGCCTTAATGATCTTCCACCATTTACATGCGTGCAGAAAAATGTCTTTTTTTCTAAAGTAAAGGAGATTAGTGTTTCATTTCATATTTTCTATTTAATATAAGAACTATGGTATTCTCAATTTTTCCATATATTTATATCACTATACATGATATAAATTTTCAGTGATATTCATAAATTTGGCGAGAGTTTTCTTATTTTGAGGAAATCAAAATAAAAATAAAAGATTGAGCTGTAGCAAAAAATAGGGTAAAATTTTAATAAATAGGTATTCTAAGAAATCACAGATTTTCTGGTTGGGCATATAATTCAACTTACCCTAATGTGCCAGAGAATGAGAGTGGGAAGTTTCTTACCTAGAACAAAACAAAACAAGGATTAAAATATAGAATTATTAGCAATGTGTATAATGAATTTCAGAAAATATTTGAGACAACCACATAAGCCTTATTACCCATGAAAAAAACTGTGAAAAAAATGTGACTGTAACAATTACCAAATTTCCTCTACAGGGGATTCACTTGTTTAGGGTGTCTTTCTGTTTATTATATTCAGATTTTCTGTTTCGAAAATATGAATTTTAACTCTGAATTACATTAGAATTTTTATAACAATTATTAAAAAAGTATACAATCATATAATACAAGGTTTCTATAGGGCTTTCAATGGAGAGCGCTAGAACTTTGTGACATATCATTCAATTTAGTATTTTATTCGAAAAATGACTCACTTAAATTTACATTAATTGTGAGATATTATATCAGCTAAATGACCGCCACGACGCGTACCCGAGCAGCCCGACATCCATTGAATCAGCTAAATAAATAGGGTTTGATGTCATTAATTCCAATGGTGGTAATGGTTTTGAAAATATCAAACCTTCAAAGGTTATTCGCATAGGTTTGGGATTCATCGTAGCACCAGAATAAAATCTCGAAAGGCTTTTTGAATTACACCATATCACTGGTCAGTCGAAACGCATTAGAACCAAGTCATAGATAGCATTTGTTATGCAGATAATTTATTGTTACATGCGCTACGTGACATGTGGCTTCATCTTGATGGAACCACATTTCGCTGAGATCGATTTTGCCCAACACACACAAAGACATCAAAAGATACACAAGCAACTGATGAGTAGGTATATTTTGTTTTCTTCCCAAATGTTAATTTATGTTCCTCACATATCCATTCATCAAAAATGAGAATCGTCGCTGCAGTTGATATTTCGTCAAAAATAAGATTCAACTTCTAAATACTTTCAGCTACTGGGTCCACGGATTTTTATGCGCATGCAGATTCATGACGCGAAAGAGAATTTTCGTCAACTCTCCGAAAGGACAAGTTCTTGAAATCGACAATGAACTAACTATTTCAGATTTCTACATAGGGAGACATTTCGCAATAACTTCAAATATTACCAGTGGAATATTAATTTGAATTTTTCAGTGCACCAACTACTGCTATAGTCGGTCCTATTTTTTTTGGAAGAAAAATTATTTCACCCATTTGAGTGCATCATTAGTTATCAAAGCCGTCCAACGTTGATTTATATTTACTTACAGATTTTAGGGCATCGCCGAAACACAGATATTTCCGACTTTACCACAGCTGTAGCTCGGAAACCCTTTTTTAAAATGTCCAAAAATGTAAACTTTGCTGGATATGGTCTAACATTTAATTTTTTCATCTCAAATTTTTGATTTTCAAAAAAACTTGCTCCCTCGATTTCGCAGCACCTCTCTTTCAAATTATAAAAAACTGGTTCTAAAAGAAAATCATCTTGTGAAGCACTAATAAATGAAATTGAAGAAAGATTAAATACTTTAACACTCCGGAATGAGCCTAAAAAATATGAATTGGTCTTATAACTCACGTACTTACTTTAGGGCCTTTGGAATGTCATAGGGAGATATAATAGGTGTGTTAAGATTTATTTATACTCCCCCATTGAAACTAACATGACAAACAAAGTAATTTCATTGCTCTTCCCAAGTTCAGTAGGTGCGCAAACGTATTTAGTCAGGATGACGGTGAATAAAATTTCTATACATCAAAACCTATTAACATCTAATTGCAATTAAGATTAACCTTCCCTAGAAGGGAGAATAAACTATTTCGTAACACTCTAGGTACGCGAAACAATTGTTGTGTAAATTTCTCTATTTTATGTAGGTAATTGTATGTACATATTTTTGAAATTTATTAATCCGGAAAATGGGATCGTAATATATGACGACATTGTATGGTCGGGATTTGAAAATTATGTAGAATTTATTGTCGATCAATGATTGATTTTTTTTCTCTGATTCTATGACATCACTAGAACGTATGGAGAAATTTCGTTCATAAAATAAAAACAAAGAAGCTTGACTGTTATTGTGATTTGTGAAAGTTTTATTGTTAAAAATTCAAATGTATATAAGAACGTCTGCTTTTTATTAATCATAATATTGTAATGTTTAAAATAATAAACTATGTTTTTCAAAATGAAATTCTGTTTTAGATTTGGACTTTTTTTGATACTGAACAAAATCAAAAACCGACCATTGTATTTTGTCTCGATAGAAAAATTAATACTAATAAAAGAACTGATTAACCGACGTTATTAGTTGGTTCACTGAAAAATACAAAATAATATTAATTATATTATATATTCATAATATATATTATGAATGCTGTTATTTTTGAATTTGTTCAGTTGCAGTTAGATTTGTAACTTTTGGCTCCAACTTCACAAGTACCAATAGAATTAATATTATTTTCTATTTTTCAGTGCACCAACTGATAACTTCGGTCCATTTTTTGTAAGAAATATTTATTTCACACTTTTGAGTGTACATTAGTCACAAAAATCGTTGAACGTTCACTAATACCAAAGAAGATAGTCATTCAGTTAGGTACGAGTTCTATTTATTTTCCATAAATTGCTATCTTGAATACTTCAGAGAGCAATGAATTATGATCATGATAAAAGCAGACCCTTTGGAATAGATAAACCAGTTGATTAATGACTGATGTTTTTAATTTATTACGTTAGTTTACAACCTAGAGCCGATGTCGACCACTATTAACATCTAGTTGTTATGAATAAATTGAAGATTTGCGGAATTATCAACATAAAAGAAGTTCCCAAAATATGAGACTATTATTAATCCATTGAATGTTACAAAAAAGACACATTTTTATCCAAATCCTTAGAACCATTTGTGCATAAATAAGGAAAATAGATTAACAGATATTCCTCATTCAAAATAATATATTTTAGGGTCGAATTTGACGTTGATAAGTTAATTAGTTATACAAAATCATGTGAGTACCCAAAACTCTATACTAAATTTAATAACTTTGATTATAAATATATACATATAGGTATACCTAATATATAATATATACGTGCTACATAAATATTTGATATTATTTCTAACCATCGATTATGATATGGAGATTTTAATTGTATTGTAACAATGAACAATTAATTCATTTTCCAACATTCCATTTGTCGAATCGAGCAACTTATTGATCAAAACTGTGGAATGGAAAGTGATTTACGGAGATAGCATACAATATTTTAGAAAATCAGAAAATCGCTGCCTCGAAACTCATTTATATGTTCTGTAGTCTGAGTGTATACTTATGTTCAAATGTACAATTTTTCACAATTTCAGTTCAAAGGCTTCAATCCCTGCTTCGATGAAACTGATGATTTTGTACAAAGAAAATGTAAAAATATTTTCAAAATTAAATTGAATATTATTTAGTATTCATAAATATACATAATATCTAAATAAAATGTTGCTGAAGACTTAAAGCAGGTTGAATTTGAGTATTTCAGATTCTTGCGGACACCAAAAATCTTACACTATTACAATTCCTTACAAGGCTACATAGATGCCAACATTCCCGACACTCAGAATGATCTTTCGAGACTGGAATATCTGAACTTATTAAAGGAATTTGTGAAAACATCTTTTAAGGAAATGCAAATATTATTGCATTCACTAAAAAGGATTAAAATAACAGCATTATATCTGTATTGATTTAGAGCTCGAGTTGGCACTCCGTAAACATGGAACCTGACTTGAACATAACAAAATAATTAAAAAAATGTTCATAAAATACAAACGACCTTGATGGTTGTAGTGAACTTATCTTCGGGTAGTATCTGAAAAACATACAAATTAACCAAAAACTAGGAACGACTTGATTAGATGAGGAACTAAGAAACACAAAGTGATAATAATTCTAAGAAGTGTTTTGTTTCTTTAATAAATTCGTTAATAAAATATTCTTTAAGCAATAACTTTTAAACGAATGAAGATATCGACATGCAGTGTGGACAGATTTTGTTGCAAATTTGATCTACTTTCTGAATCTAATCGAATATTCATACGGTTTCATTTGTGATTTCGGAGCAAAATTTAAAAAAAAAACAGCTAACTTTATAAAATTCGCCCCCCAGTAGCCAGGGCGGCCAGAACCAGAATGGCATGGATGGTTTTATATGATATTCACCAAATTTTCCTTTCTTGAACCAGACCTTGTTTACAAAATTCCGTCAAGTCAAACTCAAGTTCAAGACACTTATAGTCCAATAAATTTAGCCCTTCTTTAACCCTTCCCGCCTTTACTTTATGCACTACAATGAGAAATTATCTATCAAAAAGATAGACCATTATGGTGACATTAACGTGAAAGTATTCATTTCTAAACTTATATTGGAAAAATTTCGAAAAAATTGTATCTTTGCTATTACGTACGTATGAATTTAAATACATATTTTCAGCAATTTTCCTTGGTCGATTTCGTCTGCAGGATTTTTTCCAAAACTTTTACGACTATTAGTTCCTGAGATACTGTACCTCGTCACTCTTATTGAATCACCGTTAACTCAATAATTGGTCGAACTTAAATTTCATGTTTCATTTCAAAAATATATTAATAGTGTAGTTATATAAATATATCAAATTGTTAGATTTTGAATTCTTGACTGGTTTGATAATTGATTAAATAGATTTTTGTTGGGGATAAAGTCATTTATTAAATAAAATTCTTTGGGTAATGCCAAGCTTTCGAGAGTGTTTATTCTCTTCCTCAGGGCAATATTCGTGAATGAATAGATGAAATTAACTGATTGATATTTATGGAATCTTTCCTCTTGGTTGTATGCAAAGAATTTTATTCAATAAATGACCCAATAAAAATCTATTTTATAATATCAAAGTTAGACATATACCACAATTTGATATAGAAGTTCTTTTTATCTAAAAAATTTGCATCTTCATTATCACGTATTTTCATTTTCAGGAATGTTTTTTTTTTCTTTTTAGATTTGATAGAACAACTGAAAGTTTATATTTGACATAATGTCATAATGACGTCAAAGTTAAAAATTGACGTGTCCGAGCGTATTTGTTTCAAATATACAGGGTGTAATTAATTTACGGTTATTCCTCTAATCTTTTGCACTGTATGTATAAATCTGCTGTTTTAGTCCTTTCCTTCACATATTTTATATTTTCCGAATGAATAGTATTTTACTGATATAGCGTATTATTGTAGAGTTTTTTTTTCAGAATTTAAAAATATAGGAAATTTACTAAGCAAACAATTCGGTTCAATCTCAAATAATTGGCTCTCGGATAATGTAAATTGATCAACCATTTATTGTTGTAAACAGAAATAACATGGCAATATTTACAGTATGAATGAAATATTTTGAAGGTTATAAATTCAATATTTTCTAACGAGTTCCAGAATATTTGTTTGTCTGTATCTAAATTTTTATTTTCGATCAGTTGTTCGGACACATGGGATGACAGTTGATATTCATCGATTTTAACTTCATTTTTTTGAAACCACCAACTTGTTCTTTAAATAATGAAATCATCAATGACGTTCTCGCTTGATGTTAATTGAAACAAAGAGAATCTACTTTTGGGTTTTGGAAATGCTTAATTTTATGCATTAAAAGAAAAAATTATGGCAAAATCAAATTTGACTAAAGACTTCTAACTACTGCAACGAGAAGGTATTTTGTTCTCGTGAACAAATTGATTTATTTGACAGAGTAAATGGATGAGTTTCTCCTGCATTGGGGCTTAAATCGAACTTGAGCGAGACTGCATCCGAAAAACTAGGTCAGGGTTGATCCCATCTGTGGAAGAAAATGAATCGAAACTACCCGCATTTCTCAATGGACGACGATCTTGCAGTTTTATTAGACTGTTCAGAGGATAAATATAATATAAATATTCCAAAAATTATGTCAAAAAAATTGAAATATAGCAAATTCATGTTGCAGATCCTCCAAGATAATGATTTTAATTTTCAAGGAAATGTAAAATTCCATAAATCATAGAAGATAACAAACCAACCATAGTCATGCATTGGAAAATATTTGTAAATTTAAATCAGCCCGTCTGAGCTATGGCCAGATAAACATGAATAAATAATGATTATTATCGGTACATTTTTGTCATTTATTAATATGCATAATAACAAATATGAATACCATTATTATAAAATATTCATTATTGCACCGCTTTTCAGATTTGAAAGCAGAAATGAGTTCTATATAATTAATGGATATATCATCCTCTCATTCCAGATGAAGTCACCACTCAAATTAATATTTTGAAAATACACTTGCTATACGGTTTCTCACAATTTGCAAACGATCAAAAATATTGACGTTGTGACTACGGTTGCGCACGATTTTCAAAACATCGATATTTAACTTTCGATGTTCGATGATTTCATCTATATTTTTTCTTTTTCGATAACATCGTGTGACATCGATGTTTCCTTCAATTATGACAGGACTTCCGGTCCGGCCGACTTTAACTCGCTTATTTCAGGTGGAATACCTATGCTACTTTTTACTTCATTTTTGATTTCTACTATGAAATTAAACATTTAATAAACATATTGTATCATTATTTTTGATAGTTTTCACACGTTAGATGTGAAACTTTTAGCCAGGGATAGCATAAAATTTCAAAATTCTTAATTGGCCATGTACATGCCGTAATCGTCGAATCTGCATATAAATGATAGTCTTTTAGAAACAAGATCTAAACGAGGCAAGTAGGACGGTATTTCTGGATATCTGAAGCCATTGTACACTGATAATGCCGGTATATTATTTTCATTGACTGACTGCATGCAGCTGAAGCATAATTTGAGCCGATCTATGGAGTTTCCTAGCATTAAAATGTTCAAGATTTCATAATTTTTTGGAGAAGGCAATTTTAAATCCTTCTCGAACCAAACACTATCGCAAGTAGAGCATGGTGATTCGAATGAGTTGTCCAAGAATTTATTTTTGAACGCTTCGTGAGCAGTTTTATGCAGAATGAAATTGCTGTAAGAAGTTTTTAGGATATTAAAATTGTGCCTTCGTCGATTGCTTGGTCCTGGAGCAGTCACTCTTTCGTAATAGTCTGAATGTAAAAAAATATATATATATTTTATGTGTTCGGGTTCAATATTGTTGATATTCATAATAATTTTAGTTTATATTACATGTTTCATATACTTCAAACCCTAAAATAATTTCTATTCTGTATATTTATTTGAACCACCCCACTCATTACGATTCATTGTTTTTTTTAAAAATTTCTTGGCTTCAAAATTCTTCGTCTACTTCACATATTATATGATCCAATGTTTGTTAGCCAGACCATACTTTTGGCAAGGTGGAGGAGATAGGAACTTATTAATGCAGATCACGACGCCTTGGCTCATAACAAACGGTATTCGCCCACTCACTGTATCATTTATGTCTACGTGAAAAGACCTCATCCAGCTATGGCCAAACATTATGTAGGTTAAGGCTCTATCCTCTTTATGGACAGACAGATTTATCATGAGCGCAATGATTATTTCAGGCCAAGGTTGGCAATTTCAATTTGAGAATTAATGTTGACTGTTGAGAATGAAGCTTTCGGGTGTTATAAAACCGTTCAGATGTTATAAAGAACATTGTTAAATACTAAATATATTTTTTACTCTTTGCAAGACCTAGGTAACTTGAAGGTTTAATTTTCGAACAACGAGTACCTTGACGAATTTGCTCATTATTCACAGTTTTGACGATAACTTCTCATTTTACCATACTGTTATTACTATCACGACTGTCAGATATTTGTCCTTTTATAAAATATATGGCATAATCTACTATTATAAGAATTGTTATTTTTTAAACCTACATCAATGTATACTGATTTAAAATCCTCAGTCTAGGCAATTTGGTCCAAGTTAAATTTTATCCAAAATGTCCTAGATTCGGCAAATAGAATAATTCATAATTTTATCGCTAGCTATGTTGACGTGCCATGTCGACTGATTTCAAAACAACCCAATTTATAAAAGTGTTCTTTGTTCTAAGACAACAAAAGCTTCTGGGGTATCGCGCTACACCTATGGAAGATTCTACATACCTAAATACACCAACGTGTTTGGTGAGTTGCCTACGGTACCTATAATTGTCTTAAAAGAACGGATATTATTTTGATCCTTTCAGTAGTTTTGAAAATCCAACGTGCAATATTACTTATTCTATACCAATAATTATAATATACATACTGAAAATAAACAACTTCGACAAGCTGACCGATTTCTTCTAGATAAATATTTGCCTTGTGAATATTTTTTTAGTTGATGTTCTAAGACCTATTAAGTCTGGAGAAAGACGGTACGATTATCTCTCTGAATTGTGCTTACGTTTTTTATTTTCTTCAAATTGTGGTAGGAACAGTTTTTTTTTAAAGAACCGCAACCTTAGAGGTCTAACATATACTTGATTAGTAGTTAATTAAGGCTCCATTGTCATTTCAAGAAATATGCTCACGATCACATCTATTTTGTTTCACTGCCAATACAAGTTTCTAATGTTGGTTGAAGAGATTAGATAGTACCTAGCCAAATGAATTTACTTTTTTGTTTGCATGTCATCTCGAACCCACGGCAGGCAGCGGCAAATAATTCATGCATTTAAGCATTTTTCCATGTTATGAAAATGTTGACGTTCTCTGTGGAATCTCTTGTCAAAGAGAGAAAATTAATCGCATTATATTTGTACACGAGATTAAAATACCTCAAGCGCGGTCAACCACCATCATGTCACTTCAATAATATTTCCTATTCTGTTTCGAATTTAATGCTAAACAAAAAGCATTGCATTTATATAACCAGCTCACATACATTATGCAAACGGGCATTGATTGAAAACAATCGATCATTTTTATATTTTCATTAGTCATTTCGTTTCATAATCATAATTAGATTCCCATGTGATTTCTATTTATCCATGTTTCATCACCTATCTCGAAAACAGATAAAATTATTGATTGGAAATGAGTCTCAATTATAAATTATAGAAATACAACTATGTGTGACCCTGGAAATCAAAACTATGGATAGACCATACTTCTTCTTCTTGTATGGTTTGCTTCCTTTTCGGCGCATTTAGCCAGCAGGATATAACCGTCACTGTCACAACCTTGAGATTATCCGCGAGGTGTTCCTCATGTCTCCGCCACACTACGCTACCACGTGCTTTTAACCTCCAAAGACTTTCTAGGAATCAACTTCTTCACAAAAGCAACCCCTGAACTAGACGTGAAAATCACGGCAAACGATTTCCCTATCCACCTCGAGGGCTCAATACTCGGGCCTTCTACCACGTATACTGCCCGTACGAAAATGGTTGCAATTGCTTGAAACTACATTGAGAAAACGTCAATAAACTTGCTGTACTATAAACTTACCTCGTCCTTACTACGTCATTTCATAAATTCTAGATACTTTAGCTATTCATTAACAAGATGTTTCATGTTTTACACTATGGTATTATTGGAATTTCTATAATTCGGATTATCTTCCATCAGCTCTCTTCATAAAACGTTGACTATTGGAGTGAGTTCACAACGTAGAGGCGACATCGACAACTTTTAGCAGAAATTTTTTGTGAAAAACTTAATTTTTCTAGAAAGAATTGCTATGATACATTATTTGACCAGAATATGACAGACACAGAAATTATCCTGAATCTAGGGACCTTCCTAAAGGTTATCAATTTATAGGTAAATATTACTTTCAAATACATAATGTATTATGTATTTTGGAAAAAGAGTATCCTTTCTGTACACAATGCAACAAAAAAAGTAGTTTCTGTTGTCTGAAATGATATCATTTCGTATTAGATTGGAATAACAACGTGAACTGGAAACTTGAGAATCCCGACATGTGACAGCAATTAGGAAAGGACACCTGTGGTGGATTACATCCAAAGAGATTGGAAGACGAGACCGTTTTGTAAAAGAGCATCTGGAAGGAAGATTGATGGTCCTTGTTAAACAGATAGAATGTTGTATTGGTAAATGATCAGAAAATAAGTACCTAGATATCACATAAGTTGACAATAAAACATATACGTAATAAATAAAACAGAATATTTAGTGAATTGGTTAAGGCTTTATTAAAAATACGTGTTCGGACGCATATTTATTTTCACGTAAGTTCCTGCTCCGGTGAAGATTCTTTGTAGTTAAAATAAAAACAAATGCCAAACAGCAACTTTAAAATTCGGAATGATGCATGGATATGTCTGCTGCAAAAAGCTACTAGAACAAGTCAGACTTGTACCACGATGGTTCCGTATATGAATAAATAAAACAACACAACCCGCAGTTGGATTTGAACTCATAACCACTAATTGCTAACGAGGCAGTCAACAAACCCTCCGAATCATGTTAGCGGTGAAAATGTTGATAATATAATCGAAACTTGGAACAACAACACGACAAATATAACTGTTATATATTCAGTACGTACTCGAAGAAATGGAAGAAATGTAAAAACTCTCTCAAAACTTTTATCAACACTAAATAAACAGATAATAATTACATTATTACCGTGTCCATCAACGATGAAAACAACTAGTCGGTGAGCAAATACTTCAGTACACATTTGACTCAGGGATGTTTCCGAAGAAGTCGAAGCACCGCTGAAAAGTCGATAGCAGACCGATACTGAAACCCAACGAAGTGCAGCTATTAGTTGAGTTCTAATAAGAATGAAATCGGCAAGCTACACTTGATTCAACTGTGATATGTTCCGAATGAAATAGAAGTATAAGGGTTAGAAATTTTGCAATATTTATATTGAAGACATTTTCCCTCATATTGCACCTACCAGTCATGATGTGAATCAATGCGGGGTAAAGTATTTGCTCACCGAATAGTTGTTTTCATCGTTGGTAGAGACGTTAGTATTTTGTATTATTTATTTATCTAGATACTGTTGGTGAAAGTAATTTATATTTGTACATATTTCACAGTAGAAATGTTCACATCTTTCAATTCATAGCAAAATAATGTTACTTCGAACAGAAAACTGTGTGAAAAGGATACTATTGTTTCCTTGAACTGTAGTGCTGCGCAATTGAGCGGGGATGTTGCTTAGAAAATTAAAACAGCTATTCAGGGGATGAGGGATTGTGAGAGATGTTGCGTTACAAGATTAATAGTCTGTCTATGTAGTATTTAGGCCTGTGGTATAACAAGGAGGCAGATATTAAGTAAGAGAGTATACTTTGTTAGATATCAAGATAATAATTTTATTTTTACGTTTTCTTTGCTCTATTTATTAGGTTAATTATTATTGGTCAAAGTCTGTCTCGAACCCGATTTGAAGAATAAAATTAGTTTTTATTTTTGGAGAATTTCAAATTGAAAAATTGAAATACAAGAACAGGTCGATGTGTTATGGATTGAAGTGAAACTCGTAAAACGCTTTCGAAACAACTTTTGGCTTTGAAGATCCCCAGGTGTTCAACCACTTCATTGATTTTTCAACACCTGAAAATGATGAAAGCAAAAAATAAATTATGAGTAAAAGGTTCTGGATATTGGATATTAAATCATATCTTTGATGTCACTAGACTGGGGCTCCAATGGTAAGTAAGATTCTTATTATCAGGAGATAATTGAATAACAACTGTCGATTATCTTTCAGTTCAAGCGAGGAAAAAGCTGATGGTTGACTCTGGAGCTTATTTGAACTAAGCCCCATTTTTATCCCGATTGCAGATACCGATACAAGAGGGTGTATGCACCTAGTATTGTTAAGCTTTGTTTAATTTTTAAAAGTAAACATCTTTTATCTTTTTATGAGTTACGTTTCTGATTAGCATTATATTTCTAGTTTACCTAAAAATAAATCAGTTTCTTTCAAAATAATGCCATTTCCTCACCTTGATTTCTCCTAAAGATGGAAAAGCCGAGTATTTGAACAGGTAAATAACTTCTTCTCTTCGTATGTAGAAAGAAAACTCTTTACAAGAAGATTTTAATAAGACTCAGCCACTGGTATAATTGGCAGATACAATTCGATTGTTTCTAGACTACAAATAAATTTTGTTTATTGTCTTTGATACGTAGGGGTATTTATACACTATTTTTTAAACTTTTGCAATAATTTATAATAAATATTTTTCACAAATAATTGGACCGACGTTATTAGTTGCAGCACTGAAAATATTTATTAAGTCTACTATTTCTATTTTACTCTCCACGACATCGAAAATTAATCAAATCTATTCTCATCCAATTATAATAACGTATATACAGGTGTCATCCTGTTTTACAATGAATAAGGATTTTGTCATCTTTAATCAAATACAAAATGAGATTTTTTAGCTAGAGAACAACTTGTTAAGAAATGTAAAGAAAATAGTAATAAACTAGGAATTGCTCGATGATTAAAACAACGCTTGTTGTATTTTCATCTCGAAACATAAGTCCTCCTAAGAAAAGGGCATATTATGTTCCAAGTAACTTCCCCGTATCGGAACGCCAGTACTTGTCGACGTTGATAGCTGAAGGCGACAGTAAGCGACCCACTTGCTCCATATATACTACGAACTTCGATTCCAGACCTGTTTGTGTTCACACTAATTAAGGACTTTTCATTGGATAGTACAGAAATTTATTAAATAATAAAATAGAGCCATGTCCAGTAATAAGGCTACAATGAAAAAAAATATGTAATGCCACTGCAAAAGCAGGAAAATACATTCATCTACCATTACTTCTGAACATTTGCTGAATCAGAGATAACACGACAAACATAAAAAAGTCTCCAATCAAGCTCGGTAGGTTTTGTAGACAATCTATTGTTGTTATTATGCGAATAACAAAACAACCAGCCTCAACTGGATTGTTTCAACAGATGGTTGTTCGTTTAACAACAGTAGAAAGGGTTCATACATATATTTACCTACTAAATATATTCGTTGTTTACTGAAGCAGATATTTTGAAAAATAAACAAAATGAATGGATTTGAATTGTTGAATGCAATAAGTAATACACGATCATACATAAAAATCTATCTTTCGATTAAGTAAATATGTAATCAACAAGATCACCAATTCAGTTATGGAAAAAAATGCGCCCTAGAAAAGAAACTAGGCGTTCTGTGAGAAAATTTTTTTTCAGTGCCGAAAATTTGTGATTGTAGTCTCGGTTTGCGCTATCTAGTGAACACCTTCTGAACTTCCTAAAGAGATTGACTTTTCACTGACGTCTTATTTCAAAAGTTTGTTTACATTCCCTAAAAATGCAAGAAAAGAGAGCCCCTGGGAAATAAATACTGTGTTCTTCTGTATGGCAGAAGAAGAAAAACGCGAAAGATTTAGCTTTCATGAATTTTCAAGTGACAGTAGGTAAATGCGGCAAAAGTAGGTTGATACTTTAAAAATTAAAATATGCAATTCGACAATGTGGATTACTTTAAGCAGCGTCTTCTATTGTCAAGGTAATAAAATGCTGTTTTTTTTCTGGTTAAATATGTTGGAAAATGTTTTACGAGCTTTTCACATGTATTGTTCATTTAATTGTGTAGAACAACTCGGTCAAAAAAATTGGATCAGAAGTTACCCCATCCTGACTGAAAAAATATTTCTATTTTGAACACAATGCTTCTTTGAGGATAGTCAAAATCCGGACCACCACTAACGAATCGGAACCGGTAGGCGCTGTGAACTGGGCAGCCAGTGACGAAAGGGCCATCAGGTTGTCTAATAGGTCCACCGACTGGCGTCACTGGGCCCTGAAGACCTACCAGGTCTGTCACACCAGGCAGCAATAGTTTTCTTCTGTCTTTGGCCATCTATTTGACTTGTCTCCAGTAGTAACTGT
The DNA here is from genome assembly GCA_958507055.1 of Crioceris asparagi. Taxonomy (NCBI): domain Eukaryota; kingdom Metazoa; phylum Arthropoda; class Insecta; order Coleoptera; family Chrysomelidae; genus Crioceris; species Crioceris asparagi. The sequence goes on along the minus strand of OY293833.1, from coordinate 3,184,849 downwards.
TGTCTATCTGTCTGATTGCTTCTTCGAGACTTCCATTTGGCCGCCCACGACGCCTCGAACCTAGCTGATTCCAATCGAGTGCCTGTATGATTATGCTTCTGGCATTTTGTCAGAGTCCAGTCCAACCCTATTTCCTTTGGTGTACATAAATGTCAATTGGATGTTGCTGGCACTTTTGATACAGATCATGATTACTTATGGTAATTGGCAAAAATATTTTGAGGGTTATTCCAAGACATTTATTTGAACATATCTGTAGGATGTTGTTTACGCATTTTTATCTCAGATACAATAGCGTAACATAATTATTTGAGGTCAGGAATTGTTGAAAAAATATTTGAATATAGTTGTAAGAAGTAGAAAAACTGGAAACGGTTTGATAATCACGATGATAAGCATAAAACAGTTACAGATATATTGAATATAAATCTTTTAATTTTGATGATAAGACGCAGGAAACTGGTAATTTTGAAGTTCTGCAAAAGATGAAATATCAGTAGTCTAGGTAGTTAGACGAATTCAAAATAAATAATATTTTGTATTTATTAGTGCATCACCTAATGAAAACGGTCCTAGTTTTTGTGAAATTGTAATTATTCCACATTTTTTTGTGGCAACAAATTTGAATATATTTTTTAAAATATGTACGTTGATATGTATATCTCAGAAACCGTTGAAGTTTTGAAAATTTTCAATTAAAAAGCTTCTGGAAATGAACTCTTCTTCAGTTTTATCATATCCAATTTCAGATTTTCTACAGAAAAATCCCCCTCTACCCCGTCATTGAAGATAATTTTTGGGGAGAAATATATATTCGATTTCGCATTTTCTGGACTATTTTTCAGCAGTTCTCATTCAAATAAAAGAAAAATCATCAAAAGCGGAGTATATTTAAGATATCTTTTTTGAAGTCGGTCTAAAAAGGATATATTTAAATTTTCAAGAGTGAATGATTTTTAACAATAAAAAATATATTTTTTATATTATCTAAAAAAAATGATTAATCGAAAAAATGCAACTTTGGCTTGCACGGGTTCAAATAAGGCAAGTGCACAAAAACTTCTATTCAACAGATTGAACTTAAAAATGCATTTAGTTTGTTCAAATTTTTTTATCTAATAGACGATTTCTTCCGATTGATTTAAATGATTTCAGAACTGGTATCAACGCATCTATTTCATATATCATGTTAAATGGTTCCTTGTTTAATATCATCTTTGGGAACTACATACCTTCTAAACATCACGAGATCAGGCGATAAATATGGATTAGAAAATTGATTTGATACGACATTAAAGTATTAGTTATATTTAGTCCGTGGAAATAAAACTTTTGCAATACCTTACTTGGAAAGTCAATTTGCGAACAGTGAATGTAATGGAGAATCATCAAATCCACAGCCTTGGCGATCTTATCAGAATAGTGAATTAACTAATAATTCCTCCAATCTTTTATCGACAAATTAAATTCAAGTATATATAAATCATTTGACTTTTTTTTAATTATGCTTCGAAACTCACCAAACACTCATTTTTCTACCGATCGAATTCAACGATACTGTTATATTATGTACCTACCGTTCGTACTTAAATTATTCATACACTAATATAGCTTACTTCGCTATGTATGTGATTTGTACATCAGAATCAATTTTGTAGGTCTGTATTTTAATTTAATTTTCCGTATAGCAGAAGGTGTCCAAATTAATTTATTCTACACGTGAGCAACAGCAACTGAGAGGTCATGAGTTACACACAAGTTTTTAGGTACAAATTCGTAACATTTGCAGGTATCATTCACCAGTATCAATCACTGATACAGATACGCTCACGTAAGTTCGATAACAAATCTCGTAATCGTGTTGCTGGCTCGATTTATTATGATAATATATAAGCTTTTAATTATATGCCTTACTTCACTATATAATTAGATTAGATAGTTATAATATGTCATATTCAATTTTGCGCTATACGCGATTCAAACTATGTTTCGAATTAATTTTAACTATACACCTATGGAACTGAATATTATCAAGCATTTTAGAATGTAGAAACAGTTGGTTCAAATTTAACTTCTAAAACATTATATTTCCCACAAGTGAGCAAAGAGGCTTTTCTGAAAAATGAGATTTAAAACATTAGCTTCCAGGTATACTGTTGCAATATTACGATTGTAAGATAATCCAACACTTTCTCCACTTGTAGGATATACTATCATTGAACTTGTGTGGTCAATAGGCCGTAGGTATATATTTATGGTGATCACCTGATGAGAATGATGCAAGTGGTGAGGATGGTGAAAATCCGGACCACCATTGACGAATCGGAACCGGTAGGGGCTGTGCACTGGGCAGCCAGTGACGAAAGGGCCATCAGGTTGTCTAACAGGTCCACCGACTGGCGTCACTGGGTCCGAAGACCTACCAGGTCTGTCGCACCAGTGCTGTTGCTGAGGTAGGGGCGGGCCCCCGCAGCGAGGGGCCCATCCGCCGGCCCCATAGGGATCCAGGCTGCAGCAAGAGTAGCAGCTGAAGCCGGACTCCGTTGAAGGATGCAACGCTGAAGGATGGATCACATGGGAGAGACAGTTAGCACCGGATGCCTTCGCAGGACAGCCGGATTAACAGGGCATTAGGTGGGCGCTCAGGTATCACGCGAATTAATCAGGTTACTTAATTGCAGTTGCTTTCCAGATCGGTATTAAGTTTTAATACATTATTTAATGAAAACTATCATTCCTCTCACGCTTGAAAAGTCCAGGACAAACAAAACTATCATGAGCCAGAGATTTTATCTTGCGAAAACCTGTATGATATACAAGATGCCTTATATAGGCCGTTGATTAGAAGTTTTCCAACTTGCTGTCGGACTAGAAGCTTGTTATCACATCTATACAGGGTGTACCTCTTTCTTATTTTAAATGGAAACCCTTCATTTTTTCCAAATGTTTTGATTGACTTTTTAATTCTGCGTTGAATCAACCCAACTTAGAATAACCTATCTATTACACTTTTTTAAATATTTCAGTTTTCCTGAAAAAAAAATACCGTCTTAGTAGTCTACGAGAAAATTGTATCATAGAAACTTTACAAAATTTCCAAAAAACTTACATAGGTCAAAAACTGTAATACATAAGTTACTAAGCCTTCGGTTGACTAAATTAAAAGGCCAATATCGGAAAAAATAGTTTTCTATTTATACTAATAATACTATCAAAATAACAGGTTTTAATTAATTGCATATGTAAGTATATGTGTCATTAATAACAAAACAACAATTTTCATAATTTGCATCTGTCTGTCTGTTTGCTCCGGCTAATCTCCGTAACGGCTGAGCCGATTCTGACAGAATTTTCATTGGCATGTAGCGCGGACGAAGCCACGAGTAACAAGCTAGTTTAAAATAAGAAAGTTGGTACCGATTCAAGCACATCCTGTACAGCTGTGTAAATAAAAATATTCTAGATAGAATGAACATAACTGAATATGACAGCACACAAAATTTCCGAATTCGAGTGCAAGCTATGAAATTCAAATGCACAGTTTTCGTAATCATGTCCATTTAATTGTAGAATAGAAGAGAGTCAATAGCATCGTACTCACAATACAAAAACATAATTGGCAATCTAGACAATTTATGGGAGGAACATCTAAAAAATATATAGGTATGAAGATGAGGATGAAGATAATTCCATGAGTAGAGCATGTCACGCAAAGAAACTAAATTGATTAATGAAATAAGATACAAAATACTGTAAATACTAAGTCAAATTCACCACAAATGAATAACTACAAATAATTGAACCGTTAATCAATTCAATCTGTTCATCAATAATGAACAAACACGGAAACTCTGAGACGCCTGGGAAGCCTAGATCGTTTCGATAGGTACAAGGGCTCAGATGTATTCATGAGTATTTGCTTATATATATATATATATATATATATATATATATATATATATATATATATATATATATATATATATATATATATATATATCTTTGGGCAAGCTATCGAACTTTCGGAAGTATCAACATGAGAGGAACGATAGAAGTCTGATTAGACATACAATAATAAATATGAATGAACCGTAAATGTCTACAATTATTGTTATACACGACTGTCTAATTATCATATTGAAGTAATTACATCTTACATCAGGACGTAGCTGAAGAAACTTCTCAATCAACGTCAGGATAAAAAGCTTATCTTACAGTCTTATAAATAATGATTTTTTTTTAAATTCTGATTCCAGACGTTTAATGGTAATAATTACTGTGAATGATTAAGAAACAACCAACTGGTATTAATCAACAGCACAAAACATTTTGGGAAATTTATAACAAGGCAATCAATCAAGATTATCTTGTCTACATTATTAGAAACTTTCGAATTAATTTTCCAGAATAAATCAACGTTACAACTTTGGAAATAATCAAGAACAGTGAAGTGAAGTGAAATATATCTTGAATTAAATGATTTAATATGAACTCATAATTTCAAAACCAAGTAATTAATCGATCAAATGCATAAATGCTTGATAATGCTTTTATCATATATATTATTCAAAAGGAGCTTGGTTCTATTGTTAGATCAAGATTTTGGATCATAGTAACTGAAGTATACGGAATAGAATAGAATATATAGAAAAGAAATAAAAGTAGATTTTATAATTTGTTTAGAAAGTCAGGTCTCAAAAGAGATGGAAGGTGTGCTGGATATTAGTGAAAGTGAAAGAATACAAATAATAATAATACTAAAAATTGAAAATGTAATATATTTCGAACTAGAAATCTAATTCACTCAAGTAAGTAAGAAAAGAATCTTGTTTCCTACAAAATATGCAAGTAGTTATTTAAAAAAAAACTAGAACTGAATTGATAACTATGAGTTAGTTAACAGCTTTCAGTTTCAAATAATTTGATAGATGTTTAAGTTGCAGACACGATAATATATTTGTTTTTTTCCTCAGAAAAATAAAGAAATATGCAAAATGATATTATTCGAAGTTGTTGAGAAGCTTTTTCATAGATAAACTCGAAGCCCACCTAACCTAACCAAAAACAACCAAACATTTATACTTGCTTTCTTAATAGAGAGTGAAAGGTAGGTGAAAGTGAACAGGCAAACTCTTCGACATGCTCAAGCTAAGGAAAACATTTCAATCAGTATCTCTCCAAAGCGTCTCCCCACACAATTTTTATCTAGTAACACAGCGAACGCGTTATCAAATCCAACGAGCAAAATTCTGGATGCTGCAGTCTATTTCGCGTATTCACACACGTATAGACAATATTTTCAGCGCTGCAATATGGACCAACCGAAAGCACTGTTGTCGCCCTACTGTCAGCCGTAGGGATCTAATGAGGAGAATACGCGGGTGAGGACGCGCATCTGCCGTGCGACGGTGCCACGTTCACGCCATTCTACCTATATAGCCCCTGTATAATAGTCCCAGCACCCTGTTCTTCTAAAACGTGAATTCAACACCCCCAGATTTTCCAATGTGAGATTCTCTAAGAGCCTAACAAGCGTTGACCAAATATAGTTGAATCTCCATCCTGAATGGGAATAGATTGAAAATACGGTATATTATGGAGGGTCCTTTATTTCACTGCCACTGGACTAGGTGGAAATGGAGAAAAGATTCTTCGCTGCTGTCCCTAGACCGACAAAAAACATCTGTATGAGTGAACACCCATTACGAAGGTGTAGTTAGGAGATTGTGAAGGTTCATTCTAAACGTTTTTTGCTCTTGCCTCACTTGGCAAGTTTTTCAGAAGTTTCTTCCTCCCCATCGACAGACGGTGGAGTAGTTTAAGCATTCCATAATATTCACTATAAGTATTGTACTGGAAATATTAAATTATTTGTATCGTTGAAAATATGATTTAATCTTTGGGTATCAGGACCAAATTAAATTCTACTTAACACTGATTAATCGTATAATCCTTTTTATAGCATTAGGCGTTATTAAGTTACCTCCACATTGTATTTTGTCCATTTCTTCTCATCTTTCACCATATTTTTGCCTCATTCCCAGTTAAGCTATCTTTGGTCTTCCTCTATTTATTTTTAAATAGAATTTTGTTTGCCATTCTACTCTTCTCTCATTCTCATTTGGTATCCAAACCATTTTAGTCTTTGCCTTTCAATTTTTTTTAGTATTGGCTCGAATCGCAACTCTTCAAGCACTAGGTTATTCTGTCTCCTCGTGTGATTCCTTAGATTGCTCTATGGTAACATTGCTTCTACTTTACTATTCCTTTTGTTTCGTAAGGATCCAGCTTTCACATCCAAATGTTATTTGGTATTGGTTTGAGGATCGTATTGTAGATTCATAAATTCTGTAATGGTTGATATTCCTTTTGTTTTTATGAATTATTTGTTCAGTACAAGTATAGTTGTTGGTTGTGTAGAAAAAATTAAGCTGAAATCAACGATCAAATTTCTATTTGCTTTCAGCTTCATTTTTGCCATCCTCCAGTATCTTCACTCCTAAGTTTCTACTTCTTCAATTACTTCTTCGTTCAATTTTATTGAGATGATTATACCTTCTAGTCCCATAGCTATTACTTTGTTTTTTCTGAATTTATTCTTAAAATTCCACTGATTTAGAGCTTTATTCAATATTTCTAGATTACATTGCAATTCTTTTTCGCTCTTTGAAAATATCGTCAGCGAAATCACATTATTCTCTCCAATTTTCTATAATATACAAACAGTTTCTTCTTTTATTTCTAGGTTTATGTCAGGTTTGAGTAAAAAGGCTCAAGATTTCATATTTTTTCTGTTGTAAGTTGTTTTATCGTAAATATATGAGCTTACACTCCTCTGCCTTTTCTAAATCCACTCTGCAGTTCTTTAATGTATTTTTCTAGTACTTTCTTCAATCGGTTATGTAAAATTCTACCATATAATTTACATACTATGCTAATTAATTCTATTCTTCTATAGTTGTTATAGTGGCTGTTGTCTCCTTTCTTATAAATAACAAGAATCATATTTTTCAATTCACCCGGTATTTTCTCTTCTTCTTCTTATGGACAATACCTACTACTGGGCAATGAAATAGAAAACTTTTTTTTGTCCAACTACTTCTAGCGATGGAGTGGGATTCTTGAAAATAATTCCAAGCACTTTCTGTTTTGTTTCCATAAGTTCTACGATAAATCGTTTAGGAGATGTAGCAGGTTATCTTTCTTAATAAAAAAAACTCATTCCATAACAAAAATTTACTAATAAAGTAAATCTAGGAAGGTTCGGTTTGAAATGAGGAGTACCAGTTAATCAACTATTTTGGAAATAAAATATCAGATCCATTATACAGTAGTGGATTTATTGGAATAGAAATGTAATGAAATTGTACATCATTTTAGCGTACATAGGTTTCCTTGTCAATCAGGCAGTATTTCAACAAGAGCACCTATCATATCTAACGTGCCAATTCAGTCGGGATCTATGTATCTATTATATATTGTGGATATGATCGACATGCTGTCAGGCTAATGCATGGATGCATCAAAAAACTAGACAATAATATATCAAGTGCCTATGGCTTTGTTGACGGGAATGTTATGTATTTATATATGTTATTTATTTAGTATTTAGAAAGTGATGAATTACATAACAGCATCACTAAGAAGAAATACCAGCATATCTGCCATCTATATACAAGAATGAACGTTATTGCGAGATCGCGCATCCGCCATATTTGTAGATTTAGACTGATGACATTTAGTTTCAATTTAATATTATGAAGATACATTTATTTTTGTTTTGATTTCTTTTCATCCAAACGAACTGAGAGTACACAACGTTCAAAGACCAAAAGAAATTCTTCCACACTCAATCTAGCCCACAATATTTTGCCATTCGCCTTAGAGAAATGTCAAAGCCAAAAATAGACTAAGAATACCGCGGAAATCCGTGACAAAACAACTTTCAAAAATTAAAATGGAGCCTGCCAATTTAATGAGATAAATGAAGCAACTGGATTTTATCTCATTTTATAATTTTCTCATATTTCTTTAAATAAAGAGAACACTATTTTTTGACAGATAAATATAGAACGGTGAGGTTCTATTAGTAAAAAAGCTATAACAAAATATATGGTAAGTCATTTAAAAAAAAACTGACTATCGCAGTTCTGACATAATATGTCATATTTAATGACGTATACTGAAACATTCTGAACAAGTGGGATAACGTAGATAATTTTTTTAAATAATAAGCTATTTAATATATTATTGTGATTGATAAAGTTATCGTCACGGGTGTGAATATCCAGCACTTTCTAACCGACAAATTTTGCGGCAGCTTTTGCGGAAAACTGTTATGGTATCATCTATTCCTGAAAGCCAAAAGAGAGCAAGCACTAGGTAAAACTAAGCTTTGAGAGAATTTTATTTTTTCATAAATAAAAGGCAACGCAAGCACAACTAATATATATCGGGAGTTTTTCAAAGTATCATTGATGAGAGCTGAAAGAAAAACGGAGCGGCCGACTATTAGGCTCATTTAATCGGTGATAAACGCAGGAGCATAAAGTGCTTTTTCTGCTTTCAATCAGAATAATTTTCGGGCAAAATGCTTTCTACACGAAGATCGAAAAACCTGAGTGCAAGAAAAAGCGGCAGAGTTTAATTCTTGGGAATATTTCGCCATCTAATACCATGAATCCAAGAGGATCCTGCAGAGTGCCAGTGGAAAAGGTTGCCAGGCAACATGATACCCTGCCATGTTGCCGATTGAGGGGAAAGCTCTTCAAGCGGCTGATATCCAAATAACGACATTTTGAAAGGAGTTAGTCTCTCCGATCACCTCAAGTTTATAAATTATGCATAATTGGGCGCTGTGAACTTTTGTTCAGAAGACGATTGTAAAGTTCACCCCAAAACAGACTCTGTATTCCTAAATTCGATTTAATATACTGGTCTGTATGAAGTGACGCCATCAACTGACTGACTAGATTCAATGAAACCTTGATAGTTAGATGTACTATAGCAATAAAGGTACATATATAGCTTCAGTTGATTAAGTCTCTCTATACTGGTCAGGATACTTGGCTTAATTTAGGAAAACAGGCTTTGTAACAATATATTTGAATGGCCACATTCAAAAAGATTCAAAAGCTCCATTAAAGGGAAGTACATCAATCGACGCTCAAAAGGGCCACCCTAAAATCCATCTGAAATGTAAATTTTCGAGGAAAAGGGATCGACTTTACCGCACGATGACTTAACACAGGCCTGGCCAGAAAACCTTCACAAAAATGGTGCTTAAACGATCAACATAAAGCTCCATTTCTAAAGCTGTGTAAATAAATTCTTTGAAGCCAATGTATAGAGCTTTACCAATTCGCATTCAATTAGATGTATAATCAGCTTTTTTCGTCCACTCTATACGCAAATGCTGTCTAGATTTTTTTTGGTGGAAATTGAATATTTTTTTGGAATTAACTCTAAAAATGTTGTCAGAAAAAATATTAAACATTATTCCTTTCCTTGCTTTAAAATATGTTTAACAAAAATAGGACCTACTCTATAGTTGAGCACTAAAAAAATTCAAAATAATATTAATTCTACCGCTGCTTGTAATTTTGAAATATTAAACTTCTAGGTAGATAGAAGACTTTTGACACCAACTTCGAAAGTCCCAACACCAGTGACCAGTGCAGTTGGTCCTATTTTTTTGTGAAAACATTTCAGATTTTCGAGTATTTCATCAAATTTTCATAACGAGTATATTATATATTATCAATAATTACTCAACTTATCATCTATTAAATATTATTTCAGTTTGCTTGTCTTTCCATGTACCATTTCAGCCCAGCATTTTTCGTCCTGTGCCATGGCTCCAGCTTCTCTCCTCACATTTCATTCCATGTTTTTAATGGTCTACCTCTTAATTTGTTTTTAGTGATTCTTCTCCATATTTATTTCTGCTTAGTAAGTGACCAAACCATTGAAGTTGTTTAGTTTATTTTTTTCTCTCTAAAGGATCTAAAAATCTTCTCATAAAACTACGTTCTTGATTCAATCCTTGTTGGTTTTACCCAAAATTCTCCTTCGAATGTCAGTATTGGTAAGTATATTGTTTTGTATATAACTGCTTTTGTTCTCTTAGAAATCTCCTTTTTGTTCAGAAAAGTATTTGACAAAGCATAGTAGATTTTTGCTGCATTGTCTATTTAGCGGTTTATTCCAGCTCTGTCATTTCCATCTCTATCTATTTGAATTACCAAGTAAATTAATTGGTTCACTTTTTCTAGTTTAGTGTTTTCAATTGTAGGTTGATGTTGATGTTGATAGTAGGTACATCTGATTCTTGGTCAGTGATGGCGATCACTTTGGTTTTTGCTAGGTTGATTACCATGTTGTATTTTAGTAGCGTTTAGTAGAGTTTTAGTAGAGATTTCTTCAAAATAAATTGTCAAGAAAATTCATACCATTTAATACTGAGCCATATGAAATCGTCGAGACCTGTAATTGATGGACTTTCCCTTTGAAGAAAAAAAAAATGGGTCAAGAATCCTTATATCTATATCACACGAAGAAACATCGCGAGGTTGCCAGTTACATTAAAAAATCCTGCATAGGATTAATATCATAATTCACCATTTAATGCTCTATTATAGATGTTCGTAATAGAGTAAGTTATAAGCTAATTATAGGCTTCAGCCAGATTATTTAAAGAAGTACATAAATACACAAATTTCACAACCGTAAAATTATTGAGAGTAAAGAACTTTTCAACAGAAGGTAAATTTACTGCTTCACAGTAGTAATAACCCGGTGATTACAAGAACTATCTACTCGTACACAAACAACCGGGAGCACTCTATTCGTATGCATTCATCAAAAATTATTACTAAATTACATAAATTGACAGTGGACAATAACATACCAAACTAAACGCCATCATTATGTACAAAAATGTGGCCACTATTGGCACTCACATTGTGAAATTTAGAGATGTAATTTATAAGCCTCCTGCAAATCAGCGGCGGCACTGGAATAGATGAGGTAGAATATTTATGTTTTTTTCTACCATGTCACAGATTTTTTTCTAAATTGTTCAAAAGTGTGAATGATAGCAATACCTAAGTATATTTCTATAATTAATTTACCATGTAAGAATCAGAGAGATTTTCAAGTTTTATTTATTTCGCAATTTTCAGTGATCATGGATAATAACTCACAGAAAAGTTTCTTGTTTCGATGATAGTAAAAAACGCAAAGTGAAAATGATATCTCATAGATAGATAAAAATTATTCATATTCCACAGGAAAACAGAAATGAAAATGAAAAAATATTATACTCAATATCGAGAGCATTCGTATTGTAACAAATTTGGGATATAGTGTCGATACCATTATCGAGGTAGGCGTGTGCGATTCGTCAGAGAGGGCGGAGCATCTTGGCAAGTAGGTAAGGACGTTAGTGGGGACCGGCTGGTATGAGTGTAAGACATACTGGTATTGGCCACCGATGCATGCCAAGATCATATCCCGTTACTTCTAGTGAGTTCGCGCTAGGTATTTGTGGAATGTTCGGGGCGTTGGAAGATGCTGCCTATATATATATATATATTGGAGAGGATTTGCTGAGATAGTGCAGTTAGTCAGTATAGTGCTGTCTGGGCAGTCAGGCAGTGAGTCAAATAGTGCAAACAGTCCGGTGTAGATAACATAAATAAATAAATAACGCTCGGTCCAAATACTGTTGTAAATAGTGTAAATTATAACATAAGATATATAAATAGTGTATATAAATAAGCTATGATATTTTAGTGTGCAAATAAATAAACTTTAAAAGTAAATAAGTTATACTTCTTTGGGCTCTTTGGGATGGAGTGTTGCTCGAGAAACCGCGTCATGCTAAAAGTGAGAAAAATCGGTAGCTATTGTTTTGACAATCCTGTTTGTCTGTCTATCAACACTATAACTCGGAAAATACTTAACCGATTAACACCAAACTTGGTACACAAATACGTAAGGGTAATACCTTCTATAAAATTGATTTTCAGCTGTCTGACTGTCTGTCTGTCTATCAATCAACACTATATCTCGAAAAATACTTGACCGAGCGACACCAAACTTGGTACACAAATACATAATACCTCCTATGGGATTGATTTTCCCGACCCGAATTGCGTGTTCTCTGCACAAGGATCGACCCGAAAATAGGTAACCTTAATTCGCCAACTTTCTACATCGGGGTTACAGAAACACACTTTTTGCACAAAGTGAGATAGAGAGGCAAAATAGAGAGCGACAGCAACGGAAATATAGTGCTTATTCGCACTGAATGGGCCCTATTACGAGAGCACCCTGTTGCCAAATGGTGTTCTCACCTCACTCAAAAAGCTTCTGGAAGCAGATACATGCAGCCATATTCTCGAAGGGCCCTATGAAGTGGTCATCAAGGTTATCTATTCGGTGAAAATGAAAAGGAAACATTCCGTCGAAGAAAGATTCAGATAAATAAAAATTGCGGCTAGTAGAAGTGAACATTCATACTTAACTATATTCTATATAACAAACCAGCAGTATGATAGTGGGTTCTGACATGCCGGTAGATTTAAACATTGAACTGTTTTATTACAACCTTACAAGAGAAAAAAACACGACAAAAAAAATTTGATGTCTACCCTCAGGATTCCGTACTATCAGTAACATAACGTCAAACATCAAACCCTAGAGTTTGATGTCTATGTTGTCTTCAGAGATATGTTAGAAACTTTAGATATATGTTTCGTAAATGTCACAGCTTATGTTTTTTAATTCATTATCCTGAATTTCAATTCCGCTGATTTTCGATATTTTAGCAATATAAGGTTTTATTAGGCTCTACAGGTAACTCACTTTTAAGTGGAAATCTCATCGAAATCATCAGACTGTATAATTGAAAATCAACAACTGACGGTTAATCAGTGAAGACTAAAAGTATTTTGTAAATTTCTAGAATCTCCTACATTTGGGAAGTCGGTCAGTCTGACCCAGTTGCAGAATCAAAGTGGTTCTTTTTTTTAAATTAGGTGCGAAACCGTAATAATATTTTCCGAAGCATTTGTTCAGTAATGGCATGTTAGGTCTCACTTCATGAAAACAACATTTCCCGGAATATATAGTCAAGGGAGTATACAAGGCTATGTCGGTATTAAATTATCAATAAGAAAGGCTTGTATACAAAAATTCACTGAGTCTTTTGATCCACTCGATAGTTTACTTTGGAGATTTCCACGTCGCTCTAACCTACATCATGAATATAGAATCACGGTGGCACTGATGATGGATATATTCTTGATCCTTCATGTTCTTAGTAGCTGCATATTGAATAATCTACTTAGTTGCTGGGATGTTACGTGGGTAATAAAGTTGTACCACATTCAGATAGTTTGAAAGCTCATCAAGAAAACATTTTTCTAAAGATGTAAAATTTATTAGTTTGTATGTAAATTAGATTGTTAAGTAAGACTTATTTCTCATCAAACATTTTTTAATTTTTTTTTGCTCCTATATCCTTCTTAAATTCTTAAATGTGTGTTTTAATCATTTTAAGTATAATTAATGTATAACATAATCAATCCAAACATAAAAGTAGTGGAAATTAACTAAAAGTTAAAGTTTTTGAAAAATGCTCCGTTATAACGTCTCAATTCCTAATTTTCGAGAAAATTAATCCTCCACCCCTTTTGGAGGGTGTTATTTTTTTATTTCCCATCATCCCTATTTCCAATAGAAGACCTCAATCATCTGCGCTGAGCCAGTCAATAATTATTAACCTATATCTAGTACTTGGTGGATGATGTGGCTATCTATCAATGGACGAGTTTTTAGAATTTCATTTGGTTCAGAGATAACCCTCTACATACAAACTAACAAATGTTGTCAATGGTATTGTTGATTACTGGAAAGCCTAATAGGCTGCAGAATGTAACAAATGTTATCATAAACCGGTGAAATCTCACTTCTGATATCACTTGTAACGGGTATTTGTTTCCCAATTGACAAGCCGAATTCCGTTACAGTGGTGTCAGAAGTGGGTTCACTCGAGCATTAATTGAAGAACAGTTGTTTCACCTGGAAGAGCAGGTACTTGGAAATTTTGAAGATAAGCTATCAATAGTATTTAAAGGCTTACCAGATTAGAGAAAACCAGAACGTACCTGTAACAAATAATAATGGGTAAATTAAAAATATTATAAGAAGCAATTTCATTTTATTTAGAGAATCATTATAAATACCTAAGTTCCTGTAAAAACTAGATTCTTTAACTAAATAATTATTAACATTCCACACTATGAAGAGGATATAGAGGATTTTTTTCTTGGTTACAATAGAATGGAATATGAGTTTTAAAATTTGTCCATTAATAAAAAAGAAACTCTTCCGCAGAATTTGATTAAAAACTAATCAACCTATTGCTATCGACTGAAGCCACTCTGATGTCTATATCATTTTTGGTTCTCAAAAACCAATTGTATCTGATTTTAGGGATATTAGGACATGGAAAAATGTGTCAAAATGCAGATTCAGACCTTGATGAAATTATCGGCCATGATCCTATTCGAATAATTTGTACGATATAAATAATCAACTATAAACAACTGCGAAGTCTTCGGGCTTTCATAAGTTGTTGTTTTTTTTAATTCAAACTATATTTTCTCGGAAGATTATTAATTTTCAAAAAGAAACCTTCATGTATCTTTTTCTTTGTGCATTAAATTTAAGTTACGTGAATTGTAGATAACATGTATTTGAAGACAACAAAAAAAAAACTGTTTCAACAGCAGAGAGCTCTATCTTCTACATTCTTCGCTGTTTCTCATAAAAACTTAGCAAATAGCTTTTCTGATTCGTGTAGAAGCAGCAGCAGCAGCGAAGTCAACATTTTCCTTCGTCCACACTTCACCCTCAAAATTAGAACAACTCCCCCCGAGTTCCTAATAAAACGGAATTTTTATTGTTCCACATCAAGGCGGTGAATCTCGGGTGCTAACGACTGGACGATACAAGGGGTGGAAAACGTATATTTGTCTCTCTTCAAGCGACAGATGGAAACGTATCGCCTTCATTAGAAATTCATTGCTTAGTAATTAGTTTCACAGAAAAGAAACGATGATAAATTGGAGAATTTCTGCTTCTTGAATTGAAATGATACTGGTAACGAACCTTATCTTATATAAGCTTGTCAGGCTGTCAAGTTTGTACTAGTAAGACGACCTCAAAACGTGCCAGCAGATGGCTGATATTTTTCAACAAACTAATATTGACTGTAATTTTTTGCCAATTAAGGAAATGGAAACCAAATTTGCTACTAAAATCAGTTGTGGAAACATCAAAGTATATCTCGTTAATGAGCATAATCGAATATGTAGTGTAACAATGGCGGTCCTCGAAAATTTCAGATAAGTATTTAACAACAATAGGATTGATTAGTTTGATGCACTAAAAAAGTATAGCATAAGATCACATAATTTAACAATCATAAAGATTTCTTAGTTTTATCAGCTATAGGTTAATGAAAGATTCTAGTGCATCATCAAAGTCTGCCATAGTTTTTTTAAGTCATTCTGATTTGAACCCCGAAATCTACCCCTGGGGCTGGTTTGCAAACGTGTTATCTTTTCCGTGTTTAGTTAATTTCTCCTAAATTAACGAATGTACTATTTACTTTAAATACAAATATGCTGTAGAGAGCATTTGTAATGTTTTGTTGTGAACCCTGACGAAGAAAATAAACATTCTCGAAAGCTCGGCTGAATCCAATGAATTAAATTTTGAATAGTTTTATGCAGAATTATGTTATTTAAGGTTCCTTTTAATCTATCCCAATTTTAGAATAATTTTTCCACGTATAAACAATTGAAAAACGTTTTATTTTATAATTAACTTTGACAATAGTGTAGAATAAATAACATTAACGATTATTTTTCATATTGAAGATAGGCATTTTGAATCTAACTTTCTATATTAGTTGCATGTTGGAAGTTCTTGATTTTATTAAATTCTTAAAAATTTCGATTGAATCGTGGTTTTGTTAGATTTGTTAGATATAAAATATATATCTAATATAGGGTACATATCTGGAACTGCGCGTCTTCAGAGAGTTTAGCCTATTAGAAGTTTTCATGAAAACTGCAAATGCTGTTGTCTTTCGTTTCGCTTCGGCTTCCTTTTCCTATCTTACATAATATATCGATTCGAAGTTCGATTGAAAAGTTTTCGCTATTGCATAGTATGTGCATTCATTATTCTGGCTCATTAAAAACGAATTTGTTCTATCGAATCGAGAAAACATGGTTCGAGTATTTATTTTTCAAAGGCAATCAATTTTAAATGTAGAGATTTGCCACAAATTTTTTACAAACTTAAATTGTCTTTTGTATGAATGAATCACCCCGCCGCGTTTCGCATAGTGAACGTACTCCGATTTTGATTATTATCTTTTTTTTTTCTAAAACTGCTGACCAATTCAATTTTGTATGATTCTGACGATTATGATAATTTATTTAATAAGTTTGTTCCAGTAGAGTGAAGTATTTTATTTTGAATTTGATTCTAGTTTATTATTCATTCAGATAATCAGATAATTACCTGTTGCAGTCTTTTATTCTATCTGATATCACATAAATTTCAGTAAAACCCCACTATTCAAACTGAAAACATTGTATACAATCTGAGCATCGTCAAATGCAATGTTGTTGGAATGTCAAAAAAATACCAAAAAGTCTCTAGGTCGCGTTGCTAATTTAAAAATATTTCTTTTTTTTTTATTGTGAATGATAAAGGATATCTGAAAGATGCAAATTCAGTGCTCATATCTTTAGGCTGAAATTTTATTGAAGTTGCAGTCTGTATCAGTCAGCATACAACGCCGGAAGCTAATCTAGCGAGCAATGCAATATGAAAAAGTATATTTTCTTCCTCTCAGACTACGAGGAGTTTGACGTTTTCCATCATTTAACACAGAAATTAAATTTTAACACAACACTCGGAATAAATAAAATATTTCTCGTGAATTATTTGATTTTGGTTTCACTTAAGATGCTTTTTACGTGTCTACAATGGTAATCTAGAAGGGAAAAGATATCATAAATTACCTATAAGGTTACCGGATTCACTTTAGAACCTCTATGTTGCAGATGTTTTAGATTTATAAATTCTAATGTTTATTTAACTTTCAGTGAATACCTCGGCCGAATGCCAAGTGTAAGAGATATAATGCGAAGTTAAGTGGAAAAAGGAGGAAAGGATACAGGCGTTACTCGAATACGTGAATTATCACTTTCAAAATGGATTTACTGGAAATCCCAAGATATAAAATAAAGAACTGAATCGTGGGAATCAGGGATTTCAGTAAGGATTTACTCCACCTGTTAGAGAAAAGATTTCTAAAACTGAGACTTACAAAGTAGATGCAAATATAATAAAAAAATCCAAATTACATACAGTATGTAAGGTATGTAAAAAAAATATTGGTTATTGTTAATCGCAAAGAAATTTACCAGAAACAAATACATTGTGTACTGAATTGGTGATGTTGCATGAGGATCGATTACATAAATCAGTTCTATCAAGTTTTCAGTCAGTACAAAAATCTAGTAGTTGTCGATGAAATAAATAGGAAACAATGATTTTTGTATAAATTAGGCAACATGGTTTAGTAAAACAATAGAACACAAATAATATATTGAATTTATTCTCAAGACAGCATATAATAAAAAAATCCTTTTAAAGAATGAAGGACTGAAGGAGTCTCATTTAAATTGTTCATTCTACTGCAAATAATTTCGTAATGCAAAGCAAGAAAATGTTTGAAATATATCAAGATCAATAACTGTTCAAGTTTCAAAAACTTGACTCTATTTTTTGCACTGGGATAAGTGAAAAAATATTTAAATAGGAAATTTTCACATTCATAACTTGTTTTTCATTTTCTTAAGTCTAAAACTATTTTGTCATTTAGGCATAAATATATACAGTCGTATTCATAAACAAATCTTAGCTCGATAATAATTTAGTATTATACTAAAACTGTCACTTACGATTTAGTTGCCATTGTAACTAACAAACAATCCAAACTATTATCGAACTAGTATTTGTTAATGAATACGGTTGAAAGTATTTTCAACTGTAGCTTGTAAACTAAATTCATTTTATTATTTTATTAACCCACAGGAATAAAATTATCTTAAACTCATCCATTTTTAACGGTTTTTCTATCTCTGGTATAATTTGGAAGATTCTAAAATATTATTTGTGCTAAGCTGCAGCATTGAATGCTTTTTGACCGACGAACCCAAACGAAGAAGGTATACAATTCGACTGCTTTTTTTTTGGTTAGTACGCGCGCTGTAAATAGCAAACGTACTCCGATTTTGATGAATTTTTATACATTAGAAAGAGACGAGTTGAAAAATTGCAAAGATGATCGCTCTTTTCAACGTTCATAGTAGTAAATATTTCCAATCTACATCTACCTTCATCAGGCTATGAACTTGAATGATATCGATAGAGAAATAGCGAATGGACATATATGATAGAGCAAAAATGTTATTTGCGTTCAAATCCTCCACTTCAGAAGCTCTCATCTTGAACACGTTAACCTTATAAATGTAAATGTAGTTTCATGTCGTGTTTTGCGTCTAAATTATGTAAATTGTTCGTGTAATGATGAGAGTGATGAAGGATGCGGCTGAAGTGTGCAAATATTTCATTCAAAACTTAGCCTTGATGACCTGATAAAAAGTTGGTTTTCCAATTACCCATATAATGGTGAAAACGAGAAAACAAGCATAGCTCTCCTGATTAAAAGGCCATATAATCAAGCTTGCGTGGAAGAGGCAGATTTAATTATTTTGGAGTTGATAGTTGCAAATTAAAAGACAAAAATTTACACTTTCATAACAGAGTAATGAAAAAAAAATGTATTTAGCTCGATAACAAAATAATCACTTTCAGGAGCTTAATCGACCGCTCTCGAAAGAAAGATAATGAAAGTGAGAAAACCTTTTAAGATATTAAATAAAAATTAATGGTAGAGCATGTATACTCAAATGAGACGTAATATTTAAAAAAAAATTAAAACCCGTCAAATAAAATACACATTTTAAAAAAGTCCCGGAAACTTTCTAATGCTGCTTCTTTGTCAACTTTCAGTACCAAGGAGTGAAACTTTTTCGATTAGCATATAAGAGAAAGTTTATTCTGGTTTAGTTTTTAACGCGCCATTAGAAGTAGGACGTACATAATTACTCTTGTTGAGGTGTTTCTGAATTTACTACCGAAGAAATGAATTAATTTTTAAATTAATTATTGATAAACTAGTGAACATTCAAATATATAAATGATCCAAGTGACCTGAAATAATATGAACTTGAAATTCATTTCACACTATTTCAGAAAATGTGCAATATTACCTACAACTTATTCTAAGATGGTGAGAAATGAAAATATAACGGTTTTAAGCTGCCACCTTATGGGCCCAAATGAAAAGTGAGGTCGCAACGAAGAACATTACGTTTAAAATGGCTGACGTGACAATCTTTTCAAGAAGCAGATATTACGCCTGAGAACTGGATAACAGTTGTAGGAAATGCGCATAAAATAGAAGAAAGAATGTGTATAGGACTGATAGGCTAATGGACGTAATTGTGAAGCCTTAAGCCCTTTAGTAATTAATCTTGGAAACGATTATGACACTTCAGACTCAAACTATTTATAACTGCTTATATCCAACCTGAATAAAGTACCTTCTATTCTGTATATAGGTTGTTGTCTTTACGTGTTTAAGTGTTAATATTACAAGAAGGTATTTGAATAAAAGTAAGTACCTAAGTAACTAAGAAGGTTTAATAGAATACAGTTGTGTATGTATTCCTTTAGGCAATAACATCTTCCCAACTAAACATAAGCCGGAAAAAATGGATATACTGTACTGTATACGTCTACAGGTCGAAAGGCTTATAGACCCGTGTTTCAAGAGATTTTGATCAAACTTCTGGTTTGACCGGAAATCAACGTCATTAGATAGAGCACTCAAAGTTCAAGGTAGATAAAACAGTAATGAAAAAATGATAACAGTGCTACTACGCCTAAGTTGTAAACGAAACACTAGCAATAAATGATGATTATTCCGATAGGCGACGCCGAGGCTTCAAATTCGTGTCGAATCATATTTTTTTATTTTATTTCGATCATCCGATCAGCCCGATTAAAATTAGACAGACTACATGCTACCTAAGAAAAGTACCCCAGGAGTAAGGAAAAAATGGCCCATAAAAACTTTGTTAGAGAAAAGTGCCAGATCAAAAAATCTATCTTAACTCACAATAATACATATCTAATACTTGATGTTGGCACTATTCTGAATTGTAACCAAGAACTAGATTCACATGAAGTAGCACTTTGATGCAATATTTCAAGATAACTCAATAAAATTACCATGCACGTCTGCGTACCAGCTTCTCGAGGTGAGAAACTACGGAAACCGAACATCTGTAACCGTTTTCCTGGTAATGTCAACTATCTATGTTACATCACGCCACCAGGGCACTTAGCAATATATTCTGTTACTTTAAAGAAACATGTATATGTCAAGAACATCAAGTATCTCTCCATCATCTTCATGTTTTGTCGAAATTTGCTCAGTATTTTCTGCCGGATGCGCCACCGATAGATTTTTTCTAGAAAAACTAGAAGGTGCACTGATAAATTCAAAATTATAATAATTCTACGATTGCTGGTGACTTTTAAGTGGTGCAGTTTGCAGTTATAGTTAGATAGAGCACCAACTTTTAAAAGGGCCAGCAACGTTCAAATATATGTAGTCAACAATTACCTACCAAAATAAATTTTGGATCTCCAACATCGAAAATGTTCATTAATAATTCTACCAAATGAAAGCTTGGTAAATATTCAATTAAGAGTGATGCTCTTTTCTTGGGACACGCCATCAGAAGTTCAAATTAATTAAGGAAGATCACATAATTTCCCTTTTCATCTATATGAGTAACTTATACAATCCCTCTTCTGACAACAAATGCTTTCGATAATTAAATACTTGTATCTTTTGAGAAAGGCAGTGATGAAGAGAACATTTATTCCTAAGAATCAATTCAAGGACTTTGAATTCATGTTTGAATAGGACATAAAGGCGTAATTGAAAGAAAGTAAATCTAGATGGAGTTTCTGGCTAGTTAGTAGCTAAAGTCATAAAAAAATGAGCGATCATTCAACGGCATTAATAATAATCATACACAATAAGAGCCTCTTATGTCGAAAGATAATAAAAATTTGTTGTGATATTAATTAAGGTTAGGTTAGTTTAAGTTAAGTTAGGTTAGGTTAGGTTAGATTGACAAGTGATGGTTCAGATTTAAACAAATTCAGATAATTCAAGGAAAGTCATGCTACTATAATCCATGGAAAATTTCGAAAGCGTTTTTTTATCGCTCGGCTCACTTTTTAAATTTCAATGGATGATGTTCACAATACATTAAAAAAAATATTGTGGATCTATAATTGTTTCTAAAATTTCGAGAATAAAAAATATAACAAGGAATATTGACAACATTTCTTTCCATTTTAAATATACAAAGCAATTGAGGTTTTGTAAATAACCAACATGAAAGAATTTCAAGGATTACGGGTCGAATCAAAATGCAGTTACGAGATAGCTATTCGAAAATACGATTCATCAAATAGAATATAATATTCACGAACAGAAAATGCAATTTTGTATAAATAATGTTCGTACATTATGTTGACAGCTCGTATTACCATCATTATTATCAATATTTTATTCAGTCAATAAATGGTTCAGATGTTTTCCGAAAATAATTGCATAGAAACACGAATGATCATATTTTTGTGTAATGCTTGACAAATTGATATATATTTTCGTATTAATCTGAATATGTAGTATTTTGATAGATTTTATATTCCATTCACAGCTATACTATTAAAATTGAAAATAATTTTATACAAAACTCCTCATTGGTCAATTTTCAAATATTTCATTAGTTTAAATACACTCCACAATATTATGATTCTAAAAAAAGTATAATAACAATGATTTGTTATATCATAAAAATAAACACTACAAGGGAACTTGCTGTTTAAGCAACGGAATCTAATTTTGAAATGCGTTTAAATTTTAGTACTTTGATCCGAGTCATCCTCGTATCGGGACGTTCTTGGAATTCCTAGAAGCTGGACTCGTAGAAAAATTCAATTAGATAAAAATATAATGGGAATTCCATAGCAGGACTGCAAGTAATATTGCATAGTTGTTTACAAATTCCCAAATTTTTTTTATATTATTTCAATTCGTTTCACTTTTCTTAAACGCGTTGCTTGTATCATATCCTTTTTGCGAACAAGAAATAAGAATAGTTTCCAATAAATAACTATCAAAGATAGCAGTCTTGATGTAATCTTGAATTGTGGAACCGTTTTAATATACAGGGTGTTAGGTAAACATGCGGCAAAAATTCAAGTGTTCATTCCTTGGCCTATTCTAAGAATATTTTGTCCTATGATGATTTTTTGAACATCTCTTTGTTTCGAAGATACAGGGCGGTGCAGTGCAGTGAAAAAAATTAAACGATACTAAAGAATAGACGAGACAATGGCATCCGACGTCAATTGTCAATCAAAATATCATAGTTAAAACATGACTATTGAAGAATATCACTTGTGTGTCTCCTGAATTCATTTCGTATAGATATACATAATATACGCTTGATGTTTTGATTTCGAGATCCATGGAGAAAAATTCAGGACAGCGAATATCATCATAACATATATTTATAGATATTCGGATATCCGTATTCCTCCCTTTTGTCCGTATCAATTCTTGATTGACAGAGTAGGACAGCTGGCCCTCCAGGTGGGAGTGAGTGAGACAGACCATTCTCTGCATCTGTGTATCAAGACTATCGAGACCTAGTGACCCAGTCCGCGAGTCGAGCCAGTGTTTACCGCTCGCTCTCTACGGCCACAAACGACCCAATTCGTTTTCTACTCCGGCCTGAAAACTGTTCCACTGCCAAGTTTACAAGGCGAAATGAGAATATACGTTTAGCTCTTGTACAAGGTAAATTTATAAACATTTTCTGAGACTTATTGCAATCGGCTTTATCGAGGAAAAACTAAGGCCCACAAAGAAAGAGCCTTATTAATAAACAATAAATATTTGGAGTACATTCTGGGTTTTACTACTACACCTATGAGGATTCATTTGCTAATCAATAATGTCAAACTTTCATTATTTTCCATCAGTTCATATAGTATTATTTTCAAAAATAAATGCTAAGATGTTATTCATAATTTTTTTACTGAACTTTATAACTAAAAAAATGTCTAGAAGAGTTCCATTTTAAAATACAGAGCTGGTTGTTGTGTCAGGACAAAATTATCAAAGAGAATTTTCCGAAGATAACTTTCAACATTTTTTTGCAAAATAATTGAATTGAGTTAAGACCAGAAATAGAAAGTTCATGTAAAAGAGTCACTATAGAACTGTCGAGATAAAAAATGCGCATAAAGAGGAAATAAAATGGTGGTACAGTGATAAAATTAACAAACGTGTAGGGTTTGAAGAAAGAGACAAGAGATTCGTATTTCCAAGAAGAAATCAACTTTTATGAACTATCGATAACGTATTAAACAAATTTATAACAATTATTTATTAGAAAAAAAATCTCCAGAGCTATAGAGATAAAAAAATATATTCTCAACTAAGCAGGAACTAACCCTAGCTAACCAATATTTTTTTTCTAAGCCCCTTGAGTTTATAACATATTAAAATGACATCAAACATTTCCAGAATTTTTAAAACGCGTCTTGTAGCATTCGTTTTGGGTCCAGAAGTAAGGAAAATAATCTTGACAAATTCTCGTTATCTGCAGATATTTACATTTCCCGAAGCACAAAAAAACATATTTTCAGTCATTGGTCTGGGCCAACATTATCTCGAGAATGGACTGGAACTTATTATGTAGCCTTCTTTTCTTACGTTGACGGGTATCGAGCCCACATGCCTGTGGCATAGATGGTTATCCTGCTCACAATATCTTCTGTTCAATAGCCGAGAAACGTATTTTGAAAAAAATATATATATGACAGCGTAATTTTCATATTCGCTGAAATTTGCGGTAGATATATTAAGATTTTCATAATAATTTATGGTATTTATAAAATGTTTATTCAAACTAATCAAAATAAAATGGAATTGTCAATAGATTATTGTATTTTGGTTTAATGTTGGATAACATTTCCATTTTCTTGCAGGAAAAGTTTAAAAGGCTTGGATAACGGTACGAAGCAAAAATAAGGTGAGGTAAATTATTTAGGTACCTTAAGTCTAGAGAGCTATTAGTTAATTTGCATAAATAATGTGAATTCTAAGGCTTAATGAGTATTTGTAACGTCATTTGATATTCAGTAAGCCGGAAACGGGTGTTAACTTTTAACGCCAGTCTTCATATATTGGGAATGTTGACATATACCTTTAAGGCTTAGGTGTCGAAGTCTTAAAATGTTCTAAGAGCTTCAAGAGTGAGTTTACAGTGATTAACAATATAACTGATGACGTCAGATGACAATAATTAATTTGTCTGCGTTCAAGCTTCTTAAAATTCTTTGATTAACACCAAGCTTTCGAGATTGTTTATTCTCTTCTTCAGGGCAAACTACAAATCGTTACAAAATTATATCAACAACAACTTAATAGTATTTTAAAAATACTTCGTCGTGAATTTAGAATAAATTAGCTTGAAACAGAAAAGATTTCATAGCCATCAATTACAAATGGCATTATTTATATTTGTCATGGTAAATCAGTGCACTTTCCAGAATAATCATGTATCATGTAATCACTTATATAGAAATTTTAAATTATATTAAATATCTTTTTCATTTAACTGTCAGTTTAAGCCAAGAATAAAAGTAATTTAGTATATGTATGGGTAAATATGTATGTATTTATGCAATATTCTTAAATTACATATTTTTTACACTGAACCTGTATCTGCCTTAATAATAATTTCAATTTAATTGTGTCCTTTAATCAAATAGCTACCAACATATAAAGATCATTCAGTAATATTCATTTTTATCAACCAAATGTAGATATTTTCTAACTTATTATGTTACCATGACAAATATAACTAATGACATTTGTAATTGATGGCTATGAAATCTTTTCTGTTTCTAGGTAATTTATTCTAAATTCACGAATGTAGGTATTCTTATAATACTATTTAGTTGTTGTTGAAATAATTTTGTAACGATTTGTAGTTTTCCCTGAAGAAGAGAATAAACATTCTCGAAAGCTCGGCTTTAATCAGAGAATTTTATTCAATACATGACTGTATCCCCAAGAACATTTGTATATATATTATATATATACATATATATATATATATATATATATATATATATATATATATATATAAATTAAACAACTGTTTGTTCACCCAGAGAAAAACTTTATCGCAATAAACCGCATTGTGTTTCATCCGAGAGCAGCTGAAGCCTTCCTGACATTTCATATCCCAGAATGAAAACAATCAAGAAGATATTCCACTATGAATAAGATGGATTCGTTGAAAGCAATTCCGTGCCTGGGGCGACAAGTTTTTATTCGTTAGGTGCAGCACAGCTCTGAAGTTTCATAGTATTAGAAATATTGGTTCTGCACAATAATAATTTAAAGACTCATTTATAACACCGAGCATTTCAAATTACATTGTGGATTCATGTTTTGATCTTCAATTTTAATTGTAATAAAAAAAGCGTTATATCTTCTAAATGTTCAAAATTGATGGATAAATATTGTTCATATTCACTAAATTAAAACAGTAACACAAAAACATGTACACAAAATAAAACAATGGTAAATTTGATTTGGGCATTTCAAATTATTTCAAGTTTAATTTCGATATTCCAGAGCTATTTGATTTCACATCTCAATATCACAAAATTCTAGGTACCATATCATATGCTGATTCGTAATTGTTGTTTTTCCCATATTCCATCATAATCCAACTAATAATATCTGTTTCCTGTAAATAATTGGATACATTCTATTTGAATCGAATTTCCAGATAACAAATAAATTCCAAGTATTTGTGGGGGAAATACATCGAATGCGAGAATTGACACAAAAATTACCATAATATGTAAATTTGATACAAGAAAAAGTACGAACTTGACTGTAGAATCAGTTATAATTAATTATAAATACTATAGAAGATTTTTTTTATGTATCTATAATATTGCAACCCGATTGAGCATCACCAATTATTACATTCGTTGAATATTAGAGATCTCACGAAAACTATGTTTCAAATCTACAGACTGATCGACTTCGACTGTTAATTATTATATTCTCGAAACAATCCTATTACCATAAATATGAATCAATGCAAGGATAATTATTACAATTACCCTCTAAGGATCAATACATTATTTGCATAAAATGTTCACATAGATCAACTGCAAGATAATACTAACAAGTGGAATTTTTGAAAAAACAAATAAGAATAGTTTTTATTAGGCATTTAAGATTTGAACCGTACCGATGAGTACTATTGCTATCTCTCCTTTTCTTGATTTGATCTATACTTATGTATATCTGTTTGCAAGCAACAGCAATTCCATAGCAATTTACTGTTTGTTTACCACAACACAAAATTAAATTTTAAATTAGTATTATCATCGTCTAACGTCTGACAATTGCGACAGCTGACAGTGAGCAGCGCAACATAACCATAGAGTAATATATATACGACCTACCTGTATACCAGAGAGCAGAGACGTAGATTTATACGCTGCGTAATTCCAGTGACGGATCTCATTATCTGACATTGTCGTTTCATGTCGAAGAAATAGTTTGATCAAGCTTGAATGAGATAATATAATTAATCAATATTGGATCACACTTGGAGCTTAACAGGCAGCGAGATGTCTGCGATCTAAGTAGGAATTCGAAATTTCAATTCTCTAGACCGTATGGGGCCTGAGAAATCGCTGCGGAGGCCATCGATACAAGAACCGAAAGTAATGAAAACTATTTAATTAGTTATTTCAGTTTAAAATTTTTTGTTTAGATATAGTGAAAAGTTTTTGTAACATCAAGTGACATATTTTATATAGTTTAAGAAAGTATCAAATGATCCAAAGCAATCCTCAGTAGATTGTGGAATATAATATGTCTGCTAAATTCAGACAAGAGAAGTTGTAATGTCAATAATATTAGAAGCATTCCGATGAGCGATCAAATGAGAGTGTCTGGACAATGGCAGTAATGATAATGAAAGATAATGAATGAATTTTTATCTCTTTTATATTGGAAACTCATTGATTCTCTTATATGTTCGTGATAAAAAAACATAACTGCACAATAAAAATAGTTACATGGATAAAAATTGTGATATATTCTGACTTTTGTCAATATGTGCTCGATACCCCAATGGTAATTTTGAAGTTGGTGCTCAAAGTCTTATATGTATTCCCAACAGCACCACTTCAAAAATATCTACCGGCACCAATAGAATTCATATTATTCAATATTATTCACTGCAACAACTGACAAAGTCAATAATTCTGCTGTTTGTAAACAATATTTACACCGTAGCTATTTTTTACTTGACGAATACTATAAAAGATTTCATCTTGAGAAGTATCTTTATCTCCATCAATTTCAACCTTTTCCTAAATCGCATTCAGTGAATCATATCGATGCTGACTCCACCGTATGAATTCAGATTACTGGAAATCCAGATAAGGTGAAGATTATGGCTCAAAGGCTCACACCGAGAAGGTTAAAGTTTCATATAAATCAACCGAATAGTTCGGAATGGATTTCACAAGTAGTGTTAATGCGCCAGTACTTACTAGAGAATATCGATTCTATAGTTCTTCGCTGTCGAAATTAAATAGGTAGTTGGTATAGGCTGATAAAGATGCGGAGAGCAGCTGGGCCTTGAATTAATTCAGGTAGGTATACAGGGTGAATTTGAAATATCTACACATATTAAAAAACATGAATCGACATGATGAACAAAAAGAAAGGCAATGAGTACAAATAATACCAATAACAGAGGATGGATATGTCATCAACACGGTCGGCGGGTGTTGTGACATTTTTGATTGATCTTTCCTGTTTGTAGTTTATTTTAACTAAATTCACGAATGTAAGTACCTACTTTAATTATTAATTTATATGCGGTTACGATAATTTGTAACGATTTTTAGTTTGCCCTGAGGAAGAGAATAAACATTCTCGAAAGCTTGTCATAATCCAAAGAATTTGATTTAATAAATGACTGCATTCCCAATAAAAATTTATTTAATTATATACTGGCATGAAATGAATGTACACAAATACAATATCACTGATGAAATAGTTATATTTTGATGCATTTTATTTTTTTATTTATTTTTTCTCTAAAATCATGAAGATGAATTCGATAAAATATGCTTAAGTATTTCAAAGTATAGGTACCTATAGCAATACTAATTCAATTATAGATTAGGAAAAATGTTGACCTCAATTAAAACGAATTCAAACTTGCTCCTTGAATCAGTACTCAATATTTATTCAGCCTGTTTGGAATTCTATTTGGTAGACTGTACAAGTTTGTAAGACTTGAGGTGAATTAAAAATAAAATAGCTCAGATATACAAAGCGGAAGTTCGGTGTTCGGGAACGCATTCAAACTTAGACGATTATTTTTGGCTAACAAATTGTTCGAACTATATTAATTGATCGGAGGAAACACAATAGGCCAACTTTGTCAGAGGGGTAAATAATTGAGATTGTTTTCAAACAAGATGTATGGGAAAATACGAGGGCAGATTCTCACAAGTATGTGAACATTTTCGGAAACGATATTGAACTTTCAAACAAATTACCATACGGGACACTTTTATGTTATTTTCTTCTATAAGTTCAAGCTAAGTATGCAGTATTCAATATATCCAATTTGCGTATGTGATATTCAATAGAATTTGACGGCAAAGTAAATTTTCTGTTAAACGACGAGTCGTCTAGTCTTCGGATATAATTGATATCCTACCGAATGCTGACGAAGCCCAAACAGGTCAATATCGTTATATGTGCATATACAACATGAAGTAGATGTTTTCATCACTGTGAGTTCCATATTTAATTCTAAGGTCCAGTTTAAATCTAGATCTGATATTTGGAAATAATGTGAAATAAAGAAACGAGAAAATGTTGGATACACGATGATTCGTGTTATTTCACAAGATCTACATTATATTTAAGCATCTACAATGTTTCTCTACCATCCTGGAATAAATATTGAAATATATACAATGAGATTTTTGCATAGCATAATAACTATTTCAAATAAAAATATGCCCGTGTGTCAATTGCTTATACAATTTATTTTGCATGTGGATATGCAAAGCTTGAGACATAGAAAAGTGCATGCAATATACATAATAAGATAACTTATTATATTTGACATAGTATATAGGTAGAATTTGAATTTGTTAGGCATACAGATTGAAAAATAATCAGAAGTTAGAACGAAAGGTAATCGTGACAGTCGACCAGTGTATAAAAGGGAAACCCATTCCCGTTGAGAACTTGGAATAGAAGCGGAAACAACTATAGAATCATTTACTTTCCTTTTCTTTAGCATTCTTACCGAGAGGTCATCCAATCTGAATTTTTCGAAGATATTTATGATAACAACAAAAATAATGAGAAAGAACTTGAATTAATATTTTACCTCCAAAATGGCGATTTTTTTATCATTCTTATTCACATTAACGAAATAATGTTTAACAGGTATTATACAGATTTTCTCTTAATTTTTATGATTCTATCAATAGTTGATACAGGCGCAAATGTTTAGTAGCCTGAAGATTGATATTGACAGACCAAGCAGCAGATTGATCGAAAATCAATTATTTAAACCCATTAAGAAATGTCAGTTATCTATTCACATATCAGAGCAATGGTTGACAGCTTCCATCCAACAGGTACGGCAACACCCACTGGAGTTGGAGATATGACAAATAATTTAACGTGTATGATTTTTTTTTTGGATTCTGAACAACTTGGGCGTGAAAAAGGAAATATGCACTCCATCATATGTTTAGAATTCAGTTCGTGAATGTGGGATGGAAAAACTTTATTTAAAAAAAGGCCGCACGCTACGGATGCGGGATCGTCTATCATAGCGAAATTTCCAATGCGGACAAATATTTAAGAGGAAAGGGCTTGTCCAAAACGCGCTGTTCTCTGTTATATATGGAGCGTACGCACCAAGTTGACTACCAAACCCTAAATCTGGGGTGCGATGATCTATGAGATGGGGCTGGATTAATAAAAATTACGTAAAGGTCGCATTTTTGTTACACAACTTCGAATGAATGTTTACGAGCCATTCATCTTATAAAGTGTTTAAAATCAACATAGAGAGATAAATATACCGATCCATCCAATTGAAATAGCCACATGAAAAAAATATTCTTATTACATTCGAAATTTATTTTTGGTTCCATAGAAACAATCAGATTCACTAAAATACGATTTGCAATTAATACAATTATTCTAAGGATACATTATATCTTTCTGCATTTTAAGCCAATATTTAGCGAATGAAAAGATCTCATTAAAACTTTGCTAAATTATTTTCTTGTCGAGTTTAGCATAACTTTTCACAAAAACTACCGAATAAACTTTCACTCTTTGAAGCAACAAAACGGCATTTCTGTAATTACAATTAGGACATGCTTTCTTATTAAAGAAAAAAACTTAGCTTTTCGAGTGGGTAGATACTTTGTCCTTTCATTTAAAACGTAGATGGCAAGTCCACCAGAATAAATATTTTTGAACAAATCTCTTTTCTCGGAAGGAAATATAATTTGGACCAACATTTGCTAGATAAACATCGGTATAGATATCTGTTTGTGTTCCGTTTTCAATAGTTTCAAATCAAAATGAATAAAACAACGAACTAAAGGGGTTTCAGTCGAACTGTACACTGAAGCAACCAGAAACAGATCTGACTTTAAATCTGATGGACAACCTTTAATCATTCACGAACGTCTTCTCCATATCGCTTTGTGATTGTTCTTTGTAACAGTTACCTCAAGACTGGGAAAGGTAAAGTTTGTGCGGCACCTTCGCCAAAAATTAGACATATTTCTGGATATTTGAAATATACAGATATTGAACAAATTAACGCAGATGAGATATTTGCAATACATTCAATGTGATATTACGAATCATTAATCAAAAATATGGTCAATAAAAAACTATGTGAAATTCCATATTTTGTACATTTGTAAAATGTAATTACATTCCTCAATAGTTGATAAAAACATCAAGTTATAGTTTTTATCTGATTGTTATCACTGAAAAAATATTTATGTTTTGTATGGTTCGGTTAACATAATTGAAATATCTGAATATGCGACTGACTATCCAAATCAGTAGGTATCTACCAATCGCTCTAAAATACCCAAATATCTATCGATCGTCCAACATATATTCACGTGGCAAATACATCCAACGTTGAACAAGAAGTGCCCCAACAAAACATATCTCCGAAAGGGGGTAGGGGGGCAACTATTTTGAAAATTGACATTTTTATAAATTTAAGATTACGATAATTTTTTCCAGGATCCAGGTCTTCGCACTTTCAGAAATACAATATCAGATACGTTTCGAATATTGATATATTTAACCTCGTTTAAACTTTAGACATGTAAGGTATAACTGGCTTTCTTAAATCTATAGTTTTGAGAAAACTAGATATCACATCATAGAATACGATTTCACTGGAAAGTTCGATCCTCCTTCCATCTCGTCTAAAGATAGCAGAGAAAAGCCACAAAATATGGGTTGATATAGTCTGATGTCTAGGTTAAAAGAAAAACAAAATGATTTATTTAGTTGATGTAGGTAGTTGAAAATAATCTAGGCAATAACGGTGATTATGTCATCATCATGAACAAAACAGACTCAGATAAAGCACAGTAAATAATCTTGAGAAGAGTCAAGAAGAGTCCTGAACTTTTTCTTTTCTGCAAAATTTCACATAGTATTGTCAAAGTATATGTATGATTCAAGATTAACCAGGTTGAAAAATCTCATAGCAAAAATTTAGGTACATATCTATTTGCTCTATAGTTTTAGTATGTTTTCCTGAATAAGAGCTTGGTATCAAAGCGCCATGTTAAAATTCAACGTTATCCAACTAACCAAACCATATATTAATAATATCGTACAGTTATTGAGTAAAATAATACAGAGAAAACCATCTACGCTCCAGCTTTAAAATTCAAGGAGCTTTATTTACGGGCAAATGGGAGAAAAAAAATGAAAACAATATAAAGTCCCGGATGATAAATAACTTGCTCGAAAATGTCAAAATTAACCACCAACCTGTAACAAAAAGCGAAATTGTGTAATTAATTTTTAGCAGTAAAAGTCTTGTAGCAGGAAGGTGGTGCCAATAAATTATCTCGAACAAACCCTTCTTCAATTTATTGGGTCTAGCTGTGATTTAACAGGAAACATTATTGGAGTATAGGTACTTAAACGAATAAATAACCAACACGCAAGTGCGAATGAAATGTTGAACCATGAAACCTTTGCCAGCGAAATAATATTACTTCCGCATATTTATTACATATCAGAAAATTTCTGGAAAAACAATTCATCTTCACATGTGTACATGTACACAAAATATTTAGTTGCCATCTCATAAACAAATCGCATACACGGTGATTGAATCCCAGCTGTAATGTCTAAATTCACTTAAAACTCATACGTGTTGTCTTTTGTTAAATAGCTTAGACTCGAAGATTTTTATTTTCTAAGGCGATTTTTCGTTGTGAAATCATATATACAGTAAAGCCCAAAAATTTCAAATGAAAACACCCACCTAATTTTATTTCTTTTTCTAATTTTGCATCGAATTCTGCAAAACGTTCATGTCCTTCCTGTATCTAGACTTAATATGTATCGAACAAATGAGATTGAACATAACAATTGGTCCGACATGTATATCACAAAATGATGGTATGAAATTATCATACCTTTTATATAGTTGTATTTTATTTTTGGGCTACACTGTATATACGAATTTATCAAGAAAAAAACATATTAAGACATCTAAATCGACGGCTCGGAGCATTCTTAAGAAAAACACACGGATTGTAAATTAATTTAGAAATTAACTCTTGGACGAAAAAGTTTATATAAAGAAGTTAAACTCAGGTCAATATTCCCTAGATAGTAATATACTGGCTGTTTCATAAGTTCACAACATAATAAAATTATGTATATTAATAAATATTTTTTACAAAAAATTGGACCGACTTTATTAGTTGGTGCACTGAAAAGTATAAAATAATATTAATTCTATTGGGGCTGTTACTTTTGAAGTTGTGCAGTTGCAGGTAGATTGGTAACTTTTGGCACCAACTTCACAAGTACCAGCCCCAATAGAATTAATATTATTTTATACTTTTCAGTGCACCAACTAATAAAGTCGGTCCAATTTTTTGTAAAAAATATTTATTTCACACTTTTGAGTGTAACATTAGACACGAAAATCGTTGAACGTTCACTAATACCAATGAAGATAGTAGGTACTTATTCTATTACCCACGTATATTCCTTGCTTGTAGTTGTTATTATTGAGATCTCAGTACATCGCTGCGGAAATACGCTTGAATATTTTAGTTGTTACCATTTTAACACCGATTTTACTCGAAAACCGTAACTCTAAGGGGAAAATGTTCAGTATAAATGTTGCTACAAATAATTATGTCTTTCATGTACTGCAAACAGATTTTCAATTTTCGACAGAAATCGCCCTTTCCACATAGCGAAAATAGGTATATTTGAGAGTTTAAAATGTCTCTATGTCGAAAACCGTTACTCCTTTGAAAAAATGTTCCATTTAAACGTTTCCGGATATTGTCCTATCTGTAATTATATCAACGCAGATTTTCAATTTTCGACAAAATTTGCCCCTTCCACCCCCTTCGGGGGCGGTTTTCGGAGGGAACGAGATGTCGGATTCCCGTTTTTATGAATATGGGACCATTTCTCAAGCCTCCTCTTTCAAATGAATCAAAAATCATCAAAATCGGAGTACGTTTACTATATGAAAGGCGCGCACAAACCAAAAAAAAAAAAAAAAAAAATGCACACAATCGAATTGTATACCTCCTCCTTTTGGGAAGTCGGTCAAAAAGAATACCCGATATTATCTAGAAGTTCAACAGCGCTCATTCTCCCTAATCCTGGCAATAGAAAATCTTAATAAAATCGTTACCCCTCAGGGAGGGTTAATCTATTAAGGCTATAAGAATTTTATAATACATTATCCAGTTTTCTTTTATATACAGACTATTTTATACGCGGTGAGTGCCTTTTAAGCTGTAAATTGTTATATAAAAGAAAGAGCCTAACTGATTTGTGATATTAACTAGCTAAGGTTGTTCACCCTGTAAACTGTTGGAATAATTTGGAAAACATTTATCGATGTAACCAAAATGAAAATACTGCATACAGGAAATGTTATAATTTGATCTGCTATGTTCTGGAAAGTTGGAACAAAGGATCTGGTGAACCTGAAAGGAAACTAGATACCAGATTTATTTGAAACTTTTAGAGAATGAATTGACGAGGCTCCAAACACATGAATCGGACATTATTTCTGTTTCTGATGGTGGGTTGGAATCTACCCATTCTCAAAGATTTATTTGTTATCCTCACTTTAGTTGAATTTTGTCAAATTTTTATGCACTTAATTATTTTAAAATATATTCGAAATATTGTCAGGTGTAACTATAGAAAAAGTATTGTACAATCTGCAATGACCTAAGCGAAAAAAATGTGAGTTACAAAAATATGTTTACCAGTCGAATTGGGAGCGCTACATAGAAGTATTTATTATTCGTGTTTACATGCGGCGCAAACCAAATGCGGTTACTCCATCAACATACATATAGACATACCCAACAGAATTGTCTCTTCACTAACAACTATAACAAATTTATATACGGTTGATTTTGTTATTAAGCTAAAGTGCACTTGATGTCCTCCATGAATTATTCAAAAATTCAATCGTGTCCAGGATGAATTCAGTATGAGATTGAAATTGGGCGTTGAATAAGGCCAAGGATATTTATTCTTGCCTTGAACTTGTGCAAATTAACCTTGAATAAATTTGTGGCTGGGGACGCTCAAGACTGTCTACAGCCAACACCTCAAACGTGTGAATAATGCATTCGCGAATTACCACCCGTTTCGCAGATTTATAATAACTGAAGGAATCATCATATGCCTCTATTTCAACGAAGCATGTAGAAAAAATATATAATGTAAGTTTTTATTTCCTCTAAATCATACAAAAGTATTGTCCTATGAGCTTCTAATAATAAATATTTTTTACGAAAAATTGGACCGATGTTATTAGTTGGTGCACTGAAAAATACTAAATAATATTAATTCTATTTATGCCTTCGAAAAAGTCCTTAGTATAATCATGGCTCTTGCATGGCCTTCTGATCAAATCTATTACCAATCCAAAAAATCTTATTTTTAATTTTTTATCTTATGAAGTCGGTCTCATTTTTTTAAGTAATTCATGTTGAGATCAATGCATAGATGGTTTAGGCTCTTAAGGGCATTTCTTGATAATAACTGTCCTCAGAGATGGATAGGTACCAACGGACCTATTAGATGGCCTCCACGATCTCCAGATCTCTCAATTTTAGATTGGAGCTATATACAAAATGAAGTAGTTATATAAAACACGATATGACAGCATAGAAGAACTTTTAAAGGCAATTCATTTAGCCTTTCGAAATCTGCGAATGAGACCCAATGGTTCTTTTTCATGGTATACGAAGAATTGCAAAGGTGTGCCAATTTTGCATAAGAGAAAATGGTCATGGTCATTCTGAACATCACCTTTAATTTTTATTTTTTTATAATTTGATTTTTTTGTGTTCGTTGTAAATTTATGCTACAAAACTGTTGTTACAAACTTATTGTTATAAAGAAAACTCTATAGATATTTTTGAAAATGTTGCAAGATGCAAGGTATTCAATTAGTCGTTAGTAAGATGTAACTTTCAATTGTTTATTTTTGTTATTCATGGCCAACCATTAATTTATGCATTTAGCTTTAAAAAATAGTCATTTATTTAGACGGTAAAAAAAGACAAATTTTATAATCTATAAATATACAGGGTGTCCCATTTAAAAAAAAACTTAAGTTTGGTTTTCTTCACTACTGCATTCTACGGAGAAAAATCTATAAGAAAGTTAGTTTACCTTTTCGACAAGTTGAAGGATAACGGTGATACGGGGGGTCAAAAAATGAAACATTTTCATTTTTCATCCATTTTCAAGAATTTAACATCTCCTTCCCCAAAAAAAATGTCTCCAAAGGGAAAGGCAGGGACAAAGTTTTTCGAAATTTGCAAATTTGATCAATGAAAGTAAGTTTTCAATGATTTTAATGAATATTTTCTTAACCAAACTTTATAAGTTGGTACATTGGAAAGTCATAGATTTTTTCAAACACTATTTGAGTTATTATGGGTTGCAAAATCCATTTGATTGAAAGGTCGTTGAAATTATATTGCTCTATATGAAAATGAGCAGTAATAATATCATCCAATATTGTACACTAATATTCCTACAAGAGGGAGGCAAAACCGCTTAACGTTAATCCAGGCATTTTCCAGTAGAGCGGATATCAAATTTCTACAAAGGCCTGTAAGCTGAATTTAATTCAAAACATCTATATACTTTCACGTGAAATGCATCCCAAGAAACGAACCTAGATGGGTTTTCAGCTAGTGTAGTGGTCGCTTTACATCTACTGCTAGACGAACACATTTCAAGTTTACATCAAATATTTCATCATTTCAGAATATGAGATGACATCAATATACGTAAAATACAATTTATGACTGCCGAGCGTAGCAGGGAGAGGTGTTTTTTCCTTGCTTCTTTATCACGCATATTATAATGGTGAACTAGAAAAAAATTGCAGACTCCATTTTCCTGCGAATAGCAACTTTTATTATAAAGCTACTCCATTAAAAACCTCGACAACTTACTGTATTCAAATAGATATCAACTTCTGATATACACTGTGTCCAAGATAGGGACGGCATGGCATAGCTATCTCGATAACGGAAGATATTGGCTAAAAACTGAGCAATTTAATGGTATTAAATATCCTGTTCACAAAAACGTATTAGCTCTTTTATTTTCGAGATTTTTGAGAAAACCTTATTTGTACAGATATTACTTAAATTTTTTTCTGAAGTTATTGAAAGAGCCAGCATGAAACGGTAAAAACTTCTTTACAGCAACTTTTTTAGCTCCACAAAATATTTCCATATGGAACGAAATAAAAGCTCTCCCTGTATTAGATAGCTCATTTCATTGGCAAATCCACAATGATGTGATAGATACATTGTCAATTTTAAGTTTTTTGTGTTGAGTTGAAGAATCTCTCTCTTAAGCTATCGTTTTTTTTCTTCGAGTTATAACCTAAAATACTTTTTTTCAAAATAACCTGTAATAAAACTATGAATTTCATATGTTTTATGACACTCAATGGCTTTAATTTAAAATCAGATCAGGAGAATAGTGATATTCTACTGATCGAATTGTAAATCTACCACCAATTAAGGGTTTCTTAAACCTCTTCTACCAATCTGTTCACCTACATATATGTGAAATTTTGTTCTGAATTTCATCCTGTCTATTGAATTGAATATTATTTTAATTTCCATATGTTGAGAAAAGCGAAAGGCAAGAACAACATTTCGTTGTGTATTTTAGATGAGACAACCGGCGACTGAATTAATTTTCCAGCCGATAATTGGGTCTCAATACAGGTACCAAAAAGACATTGCGAGATAGAACCAAACTAAGCCAAATGATGACAGCTTCAGTAAGCATATGCTTACTGCATTGAGAAATACATACAACGGGAATGGAGGCTAATCGAATCTGTCATCAACAGAATCGAACGTCTTGGAAAGTTTTCCGGCGATGATATGAAACCGACCATCGGCTTGGGAGATGTGAACTTCAAGATCGACGTACACAACTTGGGATACATATATACATTGTCGTCGAAAGTTCGAATTATGTTAATGTTATCCATGATCCAAATGATGTAAGAAGTTGAACAACTCTGCATCACTGGGAACAATTTTTGTAACTAAATTAACTCATGTATATTATAAAATCAACATATTCAGATTTATTGAAAGATTATTCATATATGTCCAAGTGCCCTTCAAAACAAATCCGAATAGGGATTTGTTTATTTAGTTTTCATAATGATTTTAAATGATATGCACTATTTATTGCTCAAATGGAACACCAACATTGTTAATAATATTTTAATATCTATTGTTCACCAAAATAATAGAGATCACAGAATAGTCAACTATTCCTGATGGAAATTTCCATTGTATATTTCATTATAATATTAGAGATCTGTTAATTTGGGTTTATATCATTCCGTGGGAGTCGCGTATTATTATTCGATTATTAGATCTAATTAAATGGGCTACGTAAGCTCTCCAATTAGCGGTTAATAATACTGTAAAAAAATTGTACATCACTTTCAGATATTGACTGTAAGAGCTAATAAATTTTTTTCTTCCACGATTATGTAAACCTTGGGCTGCTTATTTTATGGGCGAGACCTGATTATGTACTAAAAAAAATGTGTTTGTTATCGAACTCACGATAGAAGTAAAACTTCTACTGTACAAATTAATCATCGGTCCATTCAGCTATAGATGTAGAATCGTGAGAGAGATTATCGGTTTGTCGTAACTAAAATATGAGATAAGTGTGAGCGATTTTAATATATTGATAAATCTTGAATATTCTTTTATAATAATTTCAATAGTGGTTTTGCACCGTCTTCATCAAAATTGATATAAAAATCACCTATCACAAAAGGCCAAGCTCCCGAAAATCGACGTATCCATAAATCAGCCGAGATATATGTTATGTGTCTTAATTCTAAAACATCTAGGTACCTATCTTTTATTTTTTCGAGATACATATATCAGTACCGAAATTACATTTTGCCCATTTTTCATTTAACACTCATTTGAGCTAAGTACATCAGTAGATACTCGATTCATCAAAATGGGCGAATATCTGACAATCGCGATATTTCAACATGAGCCTAGGAATACTATTTCAATCATATTGCACCCATCGACGATGATGTAATCTAATGCGGGATGGAGTATTTGCCTACCGAGTAGTTGTTGCGATCGCTGGTAGGCACGGTAATTGTATTACATATTTATCTACTTTTTTGATCAAAATCATTTATATTTCAACATATTTCGCATTAGAAATCTTCACATCTTTACTTTGAATAAACATCAAATTCTCACTTTAGTAGTCGAGTAGATTCGGACACATGTGATTGATGGAAAAGACAGACAATAGAGTGCTCGTGTATGGGCTCCGATTATTTATCGGAAGTATAAAATCCTAGAACCGAATTTGTAAATTCATGATGTCTCCGTCAGACATATATTCAGGCAAGGAATTGATTCACAGTACACTAAAAAGGATCAGCTCTCAACTGAATTCAATCTAGCGATTTGATCCAATCGTTTAGGAAGATATCAAGGTGATTCTGCAGACAAGAATGATCAATGTTACAAAGTGCGATCTGCCATCAAGCATTTAGTCATACCGTTGTTAAATTACAGCTTTGTTGACTAACTATTCCCCAACTTTATATTGGATTTCATTGTACTAAACTAGACTTTATTTGCGCTTAAATCATTCCAGAAATTGTTATAAAATTTCTGCTATGCATTCAACGAGAGCTTTCAGCCAATTTCGAATCGGAAGCGCTTAGGCTTCAACCATTTTATGAATATATAAATCTCAGATTAAAATTTATAGAATAATATTTGTATATTTCGGTATGGAAGTTCATTTGGATTATTTAGCTTTTTATCATAAAACTTTCACATTCTGCAGCAATTTATGATGCCAGACTATTATAGTATGGTCCATTTCACCATTTTCGATGTCTACGTCAAGCAGTTGAAATGAATTGTCACTGCCAACTATAAATATATTTGCTGACTACTAGTGATATTATACCAAATAAAAATCCTATGCAAATCTAAGGGCACGCTACAGAACTGCATGGATTACTAAGTTATTCTGCACTTTGATGCAACAATCTCTGAAATAATAACAAAATGGTTTTAAAAAAATCTAATAATCGTCGAAGGATTTCCGAGGTCCCAACGATAATGCCAGTATGCTTGAAAACTGCAATAAAATGTATTTCTATTACATTTATTTATTACAGCTAGCGAATGAGAAAGTTTTGAACCTCACCAGAAGCACTTAGGTAGTAAATCTTAGTAATGTAGTTGCTAGAAACATTACAGTGCAATGACAGTTCATCCCTATGTACCTACTACTTTAGAGAAATTACTTTAGAAATTATATCAAGCAGATGTCATTTGGAGGATTTGAAGCGCTTGATTAGGGACTCAAGAATATATAGTGTGTTCGAAGTAAGATGATCATCATTTGTTAGAACAGATAACGGTCGTCTCCTTCTATTAATTGACATGTATATTACAAATAATAGACGTATAATTCTAAACGAAAAACCGCAAATACATCAAGGAAATCAAAATCATGAGCACGTTCGCTTTTAGAAGATGTTCTTCCAGTCTGCCCTTGCTTTCTATCATTGTGTTAAATTAATTACATATATTTTCACTCCACACATTAGCATATACCTACATGAAATAGAGTTCCTGGATTAAAAGTCTGAAAGGGAACACATATGGTATCGACCTTTTATCACCCTGTAGAAATAGCACAGTGATACATCGAAAAAGATCGCGTTCATATAGTTTGAGCTTTAGTTTGCAGGAAAAATAAAAACCTTTCAAGTTCCAACGTTGAATACTCATCCCGTCACC
The DNA here is from genome assembly GCA_958507055.1 of Crioceris asparagi. Lineage (NCBI taxonomy): Eukaryota > Metazoa > Arthropoda > Insecta > Coleoptera > Chrysomelidae > Crioceris > Crioceris asparagi. The sequence continues at coordinate 3,143,803 of OY293833.1, read as the reverse complement.
CCACATTTCCGAGAATTAGTTAATTAAATGATTCATAAACCAATAGAGAAGTTCATACTTTCAAAGGGACATAGACAAATATGTATATATAGATTATTCTAGCAGTAGCAGGTGTCCGCAACTTAGTACGCGGAAATTCCTGAGATATTTAAAAATGACCAGCCACTATTTCAGTTAAATACAAAATGCTTCTTCTGAATTCAAAATTACATCAAAAACAACTCTTAAAAAACCGTATTGAATAGTTAGAGGCTTAAGCTAAATACAACATTTCAGCACTTTGCTTGAACATAGCTATCGTCGACTCTATATAGCCATGGATGGTGCCTAGAAAAAGTTTCCGGAAAGAAGCCACTAGGCTATAACAGGCTTTAGTAATAGTGCTAGCCAGTTTCATTTCTTGATTCGAAGAAAGGTATCTCTTCAACCAAGCTCACTCAAGGTTAAGGCTGTCAAATTCTATCTTAATTGATTTTTGATTGAAACTTTCAACGTTGTCAAATTGTATATTTCACAGTGATTAAAATCGGCTGATTGCCTATTTAACAGTTTATGTTTATCATTTGTCACATGCGACATTTAAAATATTTGACATAAATAACCGAACTAATATTATGATTATGGTTTAATATACAGGAGTAACATCATAGTGAAATATGAATGATAACCTACAAACATGGTAATTCCCCTTGACATTTTCTTCTGCTACTACACTCTAAGGGCATATCAGTATTTAGATATACTGGATGCGATACTCTCGACGTGCTCCTTCCAATCCAATATATTCACCCCAAGGTAAGAGAAATATAAGGTGATGTTTTTATTTGATTACCCTTGTAGGTAAAAGTAATGCGAGTTATTGATGCGGTTTCCAAACAACAAGCATTGTGAAAAATACCGGTCAAAAATGTCATAGGCACCGCAAGTTTGTAATAATCTAAAAAAAAGAGGATCGTATACTTCTTCCATTACATCAGAAAGTTCGTTTGTGTGTAAGATGTATAAAAGTGGTCCTATTTGGTAACCCTGAAGAATACCTTTCGTGCTACTGACTTTACTAAAATTGTCATATTCCAGAACCTGCTGTGTACGATTTTCTAGATATGATTTCATAATCTCAAGAGCATTTCCTCTTATACCTAACTTTTCTGGTTTATTAAAAAGAATTTGGTTACTGACACTGTCAAATTCTCATTCGTATTTTCAATTAGTAAACTACTTAGAGATGGTTAGCACCTATATATCGAGAGGTTTTCTCAATTCATTGTTAAACAACGGACTTTTTTTACTTGACTAAAATTTGGATATAATTCTTATACCTGATGCACTCGTATCTATATAGTTTTTTTTCTTCGTTAGAGAGTATTGACATACCTGGACATTGAAAACCTTAATCCAATACTACAGCCCCAGTCTACACCAGAAAAATTCCTTTTGAAACTTTCAAAGTTCGGAATTTTATTTTATATAGCTGTGTAAGGGTAGAATACCGATAGTGCACTGCAGGTGACTCCTTAGGGTGCATGGTCCAATTCCATTGCAATTGGTGGGACAACTTCTTATTGAGTTGAAAATAAAAAGTAAGTATTCGATCTAATATAGATAGAAATTTACTGATTCTATATGTTTATTGAACGAAGAATTGAGGAAATTTCTTTTAAAATAGTCCAAAAAGACAATCTTCGTTATACAGGGTGTCCCGAAAATGGGAGAACATATTCTAAAGGGTGATTCTACGACTAAAATAAACCCCAGTATATAAACATATGTCCATAAATGCTTCCTTACAGAGATTTTTATGAAAGGTTGGTAGGTACATGTCTTTCGAGCACCAGAAGGCATTTTCTCATAATTGAAAGGTATTTTATTTTGCACCAGTGGCGTCCGTCCGGGGTGTGGACTGAATATTGTTTTAAACATGAGTGGTACGCCACTGTTTTTGAACAAATAAGTTTGTCAGTCTCTTTTAAGAAGACTTCATTTATGCGTTGAAATGGAAGGCCAACACTTTGAGCATCTGTTGTAGCACATACGAATTTTATTATGTTTATTTAGTAGATACTATTTTCGTTAACTTCATTTTTGCTTCAGTAATTGTCTATCCCTCCCTAGATTTAATTTTTTTTTGAATCGATGGTTATTACGGACCAACAAATAGTTTTTATTTTTTTACGCCAAAACGGTGCGTCGTTAGAAGAAAGACCAAGGGATTTATGTATAAAGACAAAGGTAAAGTAAAGAAGTTGTATCAATCGTTGCATATGGAAAATGCACCGGAGGTTTTCATCAAGACCTAAATTTAAGATTCAAGTTAAGAAATATCATGAATATATATATATATATATATATATATATAAAAATATAATATAATATAAAAATATGGAGATATATATAAATATATATGTATATTTTTCTTCTTTGCCGCCTTTTTTTCATTATCCCGCATTTTGAGATAATTCCATTTGTGCGAAGGGTAAACTGCAGACATAAATCTTGCGAGTGAAGAAGGGGAAAAAAGTATGTACTAAGAAACTTTCTCTCAAGAGAGATTCACATAATATCACATTTCCTTCATCCCATTATTTATTGTGCCAGCGGACTCATATACTTCACTAAACTTTCCATTTCTGGAGACTTATTTGGTTAAGCCTTTGGGGCATTTGGCAGGCACAAGAACAGCGGATGTGTAAAGAGCCAGCAGGACTATTCTATCTGCGATTGTACATAAATTAGGTACCTACACAACGAAATAGAATTTGACTCCCAAAACACATAGCTATAAAACAGAGTAACACACATTTTAATACATCGAATATGTCTGGAAAATATCAAACTATTTTTGTGAACAAAGCAACACGGGAAAGAAACATCATAGAATATGTATTAGCCCGTGTTGTATATTTTTGATAGGAAGATTCTAAGTACTGGGAAATATAAAGTGGAAGTGTGAATTCTCATATAAATAATTCGTAAAATTGATATGATTTTGAGTATATTCATAGTCATCAAAACGTAAAATGTTCAATTATAGAAATACAGAGATAAAAAATTTCGGAAATAAACATATTTCAGACTTTACTATTGCTGTAACTGGGAAACAGGACATTTTTTGAAAATTTTCCTTTTCGACTGTTGTTGAGACTTGTCGTCTCCGATTTTAGATTTTCGAAGAAAAAACCTTTCCCCACCTCATTTGGGGGCAGTTTTTGGGGAGAAGGGAATCTTGGACTTAAACTGTCTTTAATATGGAACAATTTCTCTTTAAACAAATAGAAATAGAAAATCAGAAGTTGTTGATGAGTTGTTAGAAAACTGTATTGATTCAATAGATGAATACTTAAAACTGTAAATATTTAAATTTCCTCAAATTATAATTTTACATCTAGGTACTAGGTCTTTTTGATTTATTATGTAAGTTCAATGCGTACATTATTTTTTATTCTAGAAAGAAATATTCTAAATCGGAGCACGTTTACGAAGAGAGTGGAATCATATACCGACTATGTAAGAGACATAGAAAACATACAGTCGGGTTTACCTCCTACTTTCGGGAAATTGGTCAAATTTGATATAATTTAAAATAGCTGGTTTAATAAATATTTTTGACAAAAAATTGAACCGACGTTATCTGTTGGTGTATTGAAAAGTACAAAATAATATTAATTCTATTGGTGCTCGGGGTACTTTTGAAATTGTGCAGTTGCAGTTAGATAGAATAGAATATAACGTCGGTCCAATTTTTTTTTAAAGAAATATTTATTTTATTCAGTTCTCAAACAGAGCGCTAAGAAGTTTCGCTTTAAAAATCCATCACCAAAGTATTTTTTTTTATAATACTCCCGTGGATAAAAGTTAGTAACTAAATAAATACAACAAAATTACATGTGAAGTTTGAAGTTATTCACACAAACATAGACAAGTGAGAAGAGATTTTTACTTGGCAAATATCCCTTTAGTTGGACAAAGTTGTAAATATGTAGGTATAAGTGTACGCTTTTAACTAGTTCTTACTAGGTACTTATCAGAGGAATTTGTACACAGTCTGGAAACAAACTTACAAGCCTTCATTTGCATTAGAAGCCTTCGCAGCTTGCTTCTAATTTGTATGAAATTGAACGAATAAAGGGTAGACGGAAAGGATACACGTCCGTGAATATGATGAATATATTCAACATAAGGGATTATTTTGACTGTCGGAGTTGGAAACTTCTGATTTTATATTGGGGACTAATATAATAATTATTGAATACCAATTGGCATTAGGAGTTCACAGACAAGGAAACTTATCTAGGTCAGCCTTAAAAGAAGGTATCCTACTTTCTATTTCTATCATTCTTTTAGGGCTCTAGTCAAATTATTAAAACCGTCCATATTCGCCATCATTATGGTTTCTCAAGTTTCTCAACATTTCTAGACAATTAGGTACATAACATATATTCCCAAGGTTTATCAATTTCACAGCCCTATGACAGATGACCAATACTAATAAGTAAAGTTCTTTTTTTATTCTTATATTTTTATTACAAATCGATATTTAAAAAGAACAATTCCAAATAAGAAAAATAATAATCTTCAAGCCGAATACGATTAATGTTATTTTATAGAATAGAATCCTACAATGTCAGAGCTAAGTAGTGCCTAGGTGAATTATCTTGTCTGAAAATAGTTTTCTCGTCTATTTATTACTCCCAGCTAGTCCCAGTGACATATATAAATATACAAGAATACAAGTAAAGCAAAATATCTCATTTCAAACTGGCAAGCTGGAGTTTGTTTTGCTCTTCTAAGACTTAAAATAAGCGGAATCCTAGATTCTTCATTCATATTCATACATGAGAGTCATCATAAAGTATACTTTAGTTTTATTTAATTTCAAGAATTCTGGCTAGTAGCAAAATTTAAATGGAATCTATGGGACGCAAAATGTTTGCCTATGAACTGCAGCTAATGTTTGTACTGAAGAGTTTCGATAATTCTATCAAGTAGGATTCTTATGAGGATACGAAACAATTCTCAAATATTTAAGATTTAGTATATTTTTTAAATCATAGAAAGAAGAACTATCCTCCAAAAACTATCTACTATATTTTTTTAGATTTTCAGTCGATTTATCTTTAATTAATAAACGAATCAATTATTAGATATGTTTTTGAAATGTTTACACTTTAAATATATGTACTTGAAACTAGAACAAAAACAAATTACGTCACTTGTCTAAGAAAGAAGGAGAAGTCCACAGAGTTTATTCATTCTGTGGCATTTTCTTATCCTGAACAATGCAAGAAGGTACTTCCTGTTTGTGTATTGGAAACCATTCACAGTTCAATCCTCACCTACATTCTCATACAATTTATTAGAAATATCCTGTATACATAGTGATATTCCAGAGTAGGTATATCATCCTTAAAGCCGTTGAAAACTTACCACTCCTACATAAATATTTTCCGATATTCCTTCCAACAGTCACTCCAAGAAAAATAAATAACGATCCCTCAAGATTTATATCGGCCTCTGCGGCATATCTGCAGGAGAAATATGTATCATATTGTCGTTGTAATAGCCTTACGATAAGGGCTGAAGATGAAGGGTGAATGCTCATTGAAAAATAAGACACAACAAAAATGATATTTTCATGGACACCCGGCCATCTTGACAGGAAAATTGCATGAATACATTATAATCTGTTGAGTTCTACATGCGCCATCTATTAGCTTGTTATTATGACAGTGTGGAATTTTCAGAAAGTTAGCACGATGTATTAAATTGAGTATACCTAGAGTATTAAAGCAAACATGAATCTGAATTGCTGATGTATGTAGGTACAAACCTTGAAGCTCGAATGCTCAACACTGATAAGTCTATTAAAATAACCTTAAGATATGAATTCAATGTGTTGAGATGTTTCTGTAATGTAACTATCGTATTTTTGACATACATCCGCATTTCGCATAGTAAACCTGCACCGATTCATCAAGATATCTTTTTCAATTCAAAATTGATAGCAGAAATTATCGAATTTCGCTGGTTGCCTTCTCTATTAAAATCACATTTTACTTTTTTATATGCTATCAAATATTCAGCATTACTAAAAAAGATTTTTCTAATAGGCTTATTTGGTATTTCAGTTATTATCCAATCATGAATGTACTTGCATCTTGCATGTAGGAATGTTGCAGTTTCGTAGCAGAGATAAAATAAATAATTTTGTCTCGAAGTGTAGACTATACGTTGAATAATAGTAGACTAGTGCTGTTAATAATATTTTTCTGATTTGGAACAATGAAATAGATTTTCAGATAACCTTAAACCTCCTTAAAGTTCAGATTGTAGCTCAATAATGCTAGATTATCACTAACGTTCCATTAAAAATATCCATGAAACAAGTTCTTAATTTAAATATAGGATCAAATTTTGAAGCTGGATTCAATTTGATTATGAAATCAGCCCTTTTTCTTAATATTAAGTTGAATTTTCCTGTGTGATATAAACAATATCTCGTAGAAATCGTTTCCTCACTGCTCACGTAACGTGTGAATTGTTTAACATGATCACTTAAAATTGTGAAATAATTTGTTCTTAAACTTCTTCATTAGATGATGCACCGAATAGTATAAAATAACGACACATAATCATAAAGATTTTGAAGTTAGTTTTTTATAGCTGATAAATCATCCCATGACACCAACTTCAAGATTATGTGCTTTTATTTTATAATTCTAAGTACATTATATAATAAAGTAGGTCCTCGTTCTTTCAAAAAAGGTTATTTGCGCTTTCTAAAATCGAGACTGTTTATATATTTTCAAACATTTATCGCTTCTGGGCACCATATTTCCTATTTTCCAGACAGCTGGAAAACGTCTTCTATCATTTGCATCAAATCCTCCAATAAATCAATATATTTCGATGATGAAAATCCTTCACTGCATCGCTGGGTTTTCCTCAAATGATTTCAGCTGTATTCATGAGTAACATTTTTTGAAAAGCCGATCCGACAAAGTAGAACACCTTTCACCACAATAGACACTGTATTTTTTACGAAACCTTTTGAATACGCTCATTGAGTATAGATTTATTAAAGTTATAGAAACAATAGACCATAAAAGGTAGCATGAAATATCGACAATGCCATGGAATTTTGTTTGAAATTTATCGTAGTAAGTCAGATTTCTAGAATTGAAGATTTTGATATATCCCCACGTTTTAAGTTTGGAACCCATCGTGTTTAGGAAGATATCTAAGTCTTTCGCCTTGAATAATTCGATATCGACTCCAAACTAACTTCCTCAAAAGCATTGTTGAATCATTGATGTTTTTCTTCGTTTCAAGTATACCGGAAACTGAAAGAGATGTCAATTAAAATTGCCAAATGCACCAAATGTGAAATTCAAAGATCATTTAAGTTCCGTTCACAAGATTAAAATACTTTATTTATTATATGTAGGTATAAATTAGGCAATTTTGTTAAACTGTCGTATTCAACTTGGTGCACTGAAAAAATGATTTAAGTTAATTTCTATTACAACTGCGATTTATTCTGCGAGAATTACTGTTTTCAGAAAAAAGTCACCGGTGTACGTTCTATGTCGTGACATACCATTTTCTGATACAGTATATATACGGATGTGATAAACATCCATGAAACATGTAATTTATAGTCCAGTGCCGGAAAATTCCAAATTAAAACCACTCCATAAAGTATATCATTGTTCTGAAGCATTAAAAATAAAGTGCGAATCTGCAATTTGAAAAGTGTTTCCTCATTCTCTGGAATTGCGATAAGACAAAAACATAATTCGTTGTGGATCTCATGTGAAATTTGGCCATTATTCCATCTCTCTGCATATTCAACATTTACCACAAAATGCTAATTTTGGTGGCTGCTCTTATTTTTCTTCATCTGGAAAACTAATTTGAATGTGACCCACTTACTCATAGAGATTAAAGTAATACCTCAGAACGCTGGTGGATGGGGATATTTTTTTTTCTTCTAATTACTGTTTTGGGGTAACAAAAATTACGGCTCGGTATGGGCTTGGTAATTTACAGTTTTCATAATTGATTTTGTAACATAGGCTCGGGAATAGGTAGTCGAAATTACTATGGAAATGGGTTTTATAATAGATTCTGGTTGCGTCTATGTTAATCAAGTAAGTTAGAAATAGGGACGCGGCAGCTCATTAGTAATGCAACAGGGTGTGATTAACTGGCTATTATTTTCCTGAATGTGAGCCGACACGGGCATATAATGAAAATATCACTAGACAGAAGCCGTCACATAGTCCTTTCTTCATTCAAATAAAACTCTTCATCAACCCAGTTAGAATCCACACACTAACTGAACCAGTGACAAAAATCTGAACATTCTTCTAATCCTTTACGCATTATGGGATATTTTAACATATACCTACAGTTCATTCTCTGACTAGATCACCTCAAAAGAAGACCTCAAAAAAATGGACGAACCTCATCATATGTAACACGGCGAAAAGCCTGAGAACCAGATATTCCCCAACCATCTTGTTTCTATTGGTACAAAAGCGATACTTCAAATTCTGAATATATTAAAATAGAACCAACTCACCAAATTTTAGTTAACAGATCGGAATGTGTGTAGGGATGATTCTTGTTAATAAATGATCACAAAAAATCCCTAAAGCGGCCACCTTTACAAAAAAATGGACCGATGTTATTAGTTGGCACAATGAAAATTACAAAATAATACTAATTCTATTGGTACTGTTACTTTTGACGTTGTGCAGTGGCTGTTAGATTGATAACTTTTGGCACCAACTTCACAAGTACCAGTACCAATAGACTTAATATTATTTTGAATTTTTTAGTGCACCAACTAATAACGTCGGTCCAATTTTTTGTAAAAATATTTATTTCACACTTTTCAGTATAACATTAGCCACGAAAATCGTTCAACGTTCACTTAAACCAATGAAGATAGTACTTATCCTATTATCCTCGTGTATTCTTTGCTTGTAGTTGTTGTTATTATTGAGATCTCAAAACATCGCTGCAGAAATACGCTCAAGTATTTTAAATGTTACCATTTTAACATCGAGGGAAGGAGATATCGGATCTGCGTTTTTGTGAATATGGGACCATTTCTCAAGCCTCCTCTTTCAAATGAATCAAAAATCATCAAAATCGGAGCTCGTTTACTAAATGAAACGGGCGCACATTAGGTTTCAATAGATACAGTAATTATTAGGATAGGAAAAGTTAATTGCATGGGGGAACCCCATTAATTTTTATTTTATTTTATTTTTGTTTATTATTTATTATAGCTGCAATAGATCTCTGACTATTATTTTTCGTGAAATACAGCCCGCTGACAGACGGACGGGCGGCGGAGGCTTACCAGTAGGGTCCTGGGCAGAGAACCCTAGAAACTACGAAGTTTATGAGCTTTGTTACCGTAGTCCGGAATTCTGGCTACCATAGGTTGTTATAGGTAACTAACTGGGTATAAACAGATACCACTTATAACATGCTATGAACAATGTTCCAATTTATACTTAGTTTTAATTAAAAAGAAACAATGGCGATTATCGTATTACCTATAACGATGCATTGGTAGTGCAGAATCTAATTAGCGTCAAAGTGAATTTCCCTTCTCGACGATGTTTAAGATCGTTCTCCGTTTAAATGAGAAAATATTCGCCTCACGGTCTTGTTGTCTCAGGTAATTACGAGAATTTTACCGCTTTTTCTCTAGTGCCTTTCACTAAATTAACCAATGATTAATCTCATCAGCTTGTTCCAAGTGTGATTTTACTTTTTTTTCAAAATTACCAAGCATTCCAACCAACCTCAAGCAAAAAGTATTTGACCCATCCTTCATAGCGGTACAGCCCAAAACATCATTATTTATACATCTTTTGCAATAGCAAAACTACTAGATTATGCCACAAGTGTTTGAAGGGACATAATATGTTACGCTCAAAGTTTTTTTTTTGTTTGGTTATTTTGCATTTGTGCAAAGACCGAAATGCATGATGAAATCGGTGATTGAGAAAATGTGTTTGCCCACCACGCAATGTGGGTAGTAAAACATATCGGACAGTAACGGAATAGAGAGATACTCTGAACGCGACGTGGGTATTTTGATTTGTCGCGTTCTAGGTAGAACATTCGTTCAGTGGCCGAAGTCGGTCATTTAGTATAACATGAATAAAGGAAATAATGTCACATAATGTTTAGGGCGTACTTTTCATTGTATTTTACAGTTAAATTAAATATTCAAAATGATCACCATTCACTTCAAGGCGATCGATCGAATTCTCGTACAACATTTTGTAGGACCTCAGGGTTTATGTTGTTGATTTCTTCCATTATCCTAACTTTTAAATCTGCAATATTGACTGGTCTACTAAAATATACTTTCGATTTTAAATAACCCCATAAGAAGAATCGAGAGAAGGTCAAATCAAATCAAATTGTTGGTACCAAATCGATTTATTTATTGCATTTGGATCTCATTAACATCAGGAAAAAGTATTTTTACTGTAGGGAGCAAAAAGTTTATCAAAAAACCTAGATAAACCTCACTATGATTTGTGCCATCAAAAAAATATGGGCGAGTAATTTTGTTGTTAATGATACCAGCCCAAACTTTCACTTTTTTTGGGATATTGTCAGTGAGCCTCACTCATCCAGTGAGGATTTTCTCTGCTCCAATATTTACAGTTTTGTCTATTAACCATTCCATTTAAATGAAAAGTAGCTTCATCATAAAACACAATTTTGCGTTTATGAACTGCAAACCTGCTTCCATTCTGTCCATCGTCAGTTCACAGAATTGTTGTCTTCTATGAGAATCATAATAAAAAGATAATTTGTCATTCCTTTTTGACGTTATGCAAGCTTCATCTGAACGTAGCAATACTTCCGTATACTACTTATATTATTTTTGAGTTTAAATAAGTATCAACTATATATATATAGTCCCATATTCCTGTATATTCTAAAATCCAATCTCTCACTTGGCGGTGTTCACAAAGCTGTGACAGAGTGACAGACAGAACTGTGGGGTATCTCTCCACGACAGGAATAAGCATATATGAATATATAAAGGAATCAATTTCAAAGAGCGTATAATATATACTATGCGTAAATGAACATAATAACAGACTATAAAATGCTATATATTCTACACCAGATGTTGCAAATATGATTTTTTATGACAAAACAATCAAGTAATGCGCCAATAATGGTAAATAACTTCATACGGCAGGTGAAGCTTCAGTAGTCTGGAGATAATGCGATTCACCCGCAGAGGCCTATTTAGCATAATCATTTATGTTAGCGCACAAAGAGTTTATTTTCTGGTTTGTGTTACAGCATCAATCTGGAGATAATGAGATTCTCCCAGAGACCTATTTAGCATAATTATTTACAATGGTATATTTCAAACCTGCCCCGATGTTGTCTCGTACGTATTGAGATAACAGTAGTTGTTGGCGTAATTTAGTGGCGGAAGGGGGGTTTCTGCCCTTGCAGTAGTTGTTGTCGATACTTTCAGAAGTCGTATGCAGTTATTTACCAGTAATGGCTTTTTCAGTTACAGACTCCTCAATCTTTGTAGTATTTATTTTCTCAAATCTCTTGCATGGCACTATACCTCAGATTATTTTTCGTGCTTGAGGTTTAGATGGACAACCGGTTATCCTTTTGGTGGGCATAACTGATGTGATAACGAGAGTAGTACTACTACACATTCACTTGGTAGAAGCTGAAAAAATGCTTGTGATCTGTTATTTTTGTCATCGTCGGAAAAATGAAAACACGTGACGTGCCTGAATTATGAGGTGTTTTTATAGAAGTTACGAGGAATTTCGAACTTGTTCAATTTTTTGGAATTTAAATGCCAACAGTTTGGATTTAGCTGAAACAGCTGCAATAAAGGGTATATTATGAGATACAATGAAAAATTCGAGCGATAGACATCAACCTCCTAGTAGGAAGTTGTAATAATTTTCCAAAATTCTAATTATGCTATATACACAGGAAAGTTGAGTTGAATAAAAAATTTCTGGAAATCATATCGAGAGAGACAACTTTTTAATCAAAATTTGCTTCATTCCTTTCAAACCCCTGCCCCCAGGAGCTACCCTTTTAAAAATAGGATGATAGGGAAGAATTTTAGAGCTATGCAATTTTAAAATATAAAAATTAATTAAAATTCATACTGTGGACTTCGAGAGTCGCCCTAATACTACTGGTGCAAAATTAATTGTTGTTATAATTGAGAAACATTTATTTCCATATAAATATGTTTAGATAAAATAATAAATCCTGTAATGTTTAAATCAGTAAACATTATTAATAATTGCAATCATAATCAAACCAATAATTAATTAATAGATCAATAATGAGCGATTCCGTGTATATTGAAAAACAATAACAAGTATGAATAATGAATCTGGTATATTATTCTTTTTTGAGGTTTTTGGATCCGATGAAAAAAAAGGAAATCTTTATAAGATCATTCTTGTGCCCTTCCGTCTGTCCATCTGTCAAAGGTTTTATAAATCTACTAAACGAAAAAGAATCATATATATATATATATATATATATATATATACAATGTTAGGTCAGGTTTTTTTGCAATCAGCTAAAAAACTGTTTCATGAAGAGTTTGTATTTCAAGGGTATCATAAAATTAACTTTATCTGTTCACGGAATTAAGGATATTAGATCTACACAAATCAATAATTAATGTCCGTCTCCACAGCAGACACCAGTGAGCAGATAATGAAATTATCGTCTTGGGCTCAACTTTAGTTAGCTGTTAACTCAATTGTCCAACTGACATGTCATGTCGAAACATCCAAAATATTAAAAAGCTATATACCACAATTTGATATAGAAGTTCTAAGAAAAAGCAATGATAATATTAGCAAAAATATTGATTAAATATCCCAAAGATTATAGCAAATAGTTATTTCTGAATTCTGAATGTCTGGTGAACGTATGTTATGTTGAGCTTCGTTTACGCTAGCTGTAAGTAGTTTTTTTGTTAACTAGATCGCTAGCGCTAGGACAAGATAATGTCCTAATCTCATTTTTGATCGACTTCATAGTAAACGTTCTCCGATTTAGATGACTTTTGTTTCATTTGAAAGACAAGAGTTGAGAAATCTCCCTGCCCCCGAAGGGGGTTAGAGGGGGCAATTTCGCTCGAAAATCAAAAATCTGAGATAGCAGAATTAAAGATGGGACCATTACCGGAAACTTTTATATTGATTTTTTTTTTCAAAAGAGTTCCTGTTTTCGAGTTTCAGCAATGGTAAAGTCTGAGATATGTGATAAAATATTTTTAACAATTCTATCATCCTCATTACTTGCATATGCATATAGCTTACCTTGAGACTCTGTCTTCTGTAATTGCGTGTCCTAGCCAGGTAATATTTGTAGACATGTGGTGGCATTTTCTTCTTAGTCTCTTCGCCTATCCATTGATCGTGGCCAGGTGATAATGGCCATAATGGCGATTTCGGTTTGGTATAATATTCTTTGACCAATGGCAGACGACTGCTCATGCCAAAATGTATAGTCTTTCATGGAAATCAATCCTTAACACACACACCGAAATCACTTGGGAAAATTTCAAAAAAGGCCTAAATAGTTCAGCGAGACAGAAATTGAGCGGATGTTTTTTGGTTGAGATTTTGCACTGTGCGTTTCGATGGTTAACAAAGTTCTTCTTCAGGATCAAATGAAACATTGAAACAAATATTATTGATTGTTGTTATTACAGTCGCAGAAAGTTATCTTGTTTCAGGTAAATTGCCTGCTGAATTTGAGCATCTCGTACACTCATAGACTATAATTTAGGTACTCACTGCTGACGTCACTGTTTAAAACAAAACAGAAGTAAGAACTGCCGACTGATTCAAGTATGGCATAATACTTCAACAAATAAAAACTTCTAATTATGTTTTAATTGAAAGAGTCACCTCAGCACTTGTCTATGATTTTACGGTGTTTATGTTGTTCGTTACATACGATATATCATAATGGGCATCATTCAGAACAAAGCAACCATCAGAATTTGTTTTAAAGTGGAGCAGAGGTTAAACTAATATTTCACATGGCAGCAGCAAGAAAGTGGGAACACAGTTGCAGCTACTTGAAGTGTAAAATCAGATTACGCGCTCTCAGGATTGCCAACAGTCGGGTCGATCCGAGGTTAGTCGTTTAATAATCAAATCTGCTTTTTGGCCACGTATCAAGAAGTTAACACGCAAGAAGATGCTGAAATATAGCGTGAGGGGGTATAAAAAAACAGAAACGGCAACCGAGTTAAGAAATTTTCTGCGTTTGATTTATGCTTGGGAGTGTTTATGATACATGAACACAGCGTCTCTAGGCTCAAAAAGGTTGTTGGAAAGACACAACCGAACTGGCAACATTCACAATAAATTGCCAATAACAAAAACTCACTTCTATTCGAGGAAGGACTAACATTTAAGAAATTTTACAAATAACAGCTCAGAAATATGAGGACGATTAAATGAGGAAGTTGCGAGTTATTCGATAAAGAGATAATTATTAACACTTAAGATCTTTATTGCCTGATTGTAAAAGGAGCAATGCGACTGTATACGTCTATCATCCATGCCTTTTTGGGTTGTTGTGGATTATATGCTTATAAATTGCTTGTAAATAGATAGTCGCTCGTCCAGAATTCAATGTATTGTGTGAACAACAATTAGCAGATAGTTGACAGTGATTGAAGCTAGTGGTTTTGGGAAGGATCGACCGAGGTATGGTTTCGCTCTCGAAATGCTCGTATAATACAAAATTTAACAAATGAGCAGCGTTACTCATGATAAGCTTAAGCTTGTAGGTACCTGATTTCTTCAAAGTTCTGATTAAGCTGTAACATCCTTTAAAATTCCTTAGCTTAAGTTGTTGACTGTATCTTGGTTAGGTTTAGATCTTGGATATAAATTGAACAATCTGTAGACGAAGTAGTCGATTTTCGGCAAATTGTTTCCAGACGATTTCGATATTTCACTTTGTGAATTTGATTAGACTTGCAGCAGATCTTGCAGCGAATCACTTGCTGTCAATTATTAAATAATGTCAACAAATCAGAATCAAATAATCGATAACTCATAGGCTATTGAGAATACTAAGTTACAGATTGGCTTCCCAAGAATTGGAGGAAAAAACTTCGATTTGGCTAAATTCGAGATATAAACACAATAAATTTCAAGAAGATTATGACAATAATCTGCGCTGACCCAAATTGATATATATATATTATTCTACAATGCTGATGAGATATTTCTTCCTAAGCCAAGGAATTAGATGAATGTAATTGCACTCCCAATAGTTGAGATTATGCAAGGAACACGATTCATCGGTGAATCTGCCACAACAACTTGCCCGATACAATAACTGGGATATATATGGGACGGCTTTTCCTTTAACAATATATACCTAGACGTGAACGTAATACAAAAGTTTTAGATGATTTATATAAGATGTTCGAATAAATAAATAGTTAGCTAGGTAATATTTAGAGGAGGAAGTGATTCATTGTAATGTTAATAAACTTTCTACGACTATACAACTTTTAAAAGCAATGAAAATAGACACGATTAAGAAGCTTGTAGCATGATATAATATTTTTAACAAAAATGCAAAAATATTATTATGAAAATATTCTCAGTGAATATCGATATGGTAATTTATGAAAGTAATACCTCAACATTAATAAGCAGTTTAAAATCCTTGTTATTCATTTGAATGAAGATTTTGTTACAACAATATTCTATCGACACAACTATAATGAAAACACGTATTTGAAAAATGTTCAACAAGTTGGATCACCTGCGAGGTTTCATGAATGAATGAATGAACAATGACAGAAGCATCATCGCGACATTGAGAGACTCTCGATTGCGGCTCTAATAATTTTTGAATTCAAGATGGGAATTGGTTGGCAAGATGATGATTTAATGATCAAATGGCACGAAAAATGTTCTTCTGAAAAGCACGTGTTCAATAAGTGAATGAAAATGTGAGCTGGAATGATGACATGACCTTTGGTGTTGGATGCCCTTACATTTACATTAGAGAGGATGGCGTGTTGCTGTGAGGAGAACAGACGATGTTGTGTATCGGCCCGATTCGGTGGCAGTCGTCGCGTTTCGAATTTCCGGCACGCGGCTCGTACCCCGGATGTAGCGGCGTGAGCGTCGCAACGGCGTCGCAACGATAACACGAGACGTCGGCGACGTGGTCCAAGAGCGTCCCGGCCCGGGCTGGCGACTGGAACACACGCGCGCCGTCTGCACAAAACAGCTATACCACGGCCACCAGAGAGCGCCACCAAATGGCGGGGGCCGTGCGTAGGTGACCGTGTTGTTAAGGGATGCTGCATACCAGGCTACACGAGAAAAATACGCACGTGGTACAGAGTCATTCGATGCAGATGTGTTTGGCTTTGGCTATTACTGGTGGAAGTTTTAACGATACATATGTCGTAGTCAGATTACGGGATTCACCTCTTTTAATAAAATAAAATGCCTAGTCTTTTTATAAAGTGCGCCCACATTCTTGCTTATTGTTAGAAAGAATATGTTTTGTTATCTGCCTAAAAACTTCAGTTCAAGCCCTTTTATGAAATAGTAATAACCGAGCTGCCACATTATCAAATACCTACCATGATTTTATATCGTCTAAGATTCTAACCTCAAAAACATCCCCCAAAGGGACGTTTGACAGTTGTTCTTGTATAGTACACTTCAAAATCTAAACTACCTTTCTTTATCTTTATCTTTATTTAGACTCAGTGCAAGAGATTGTCGGTTTTGAGATGAAACTTCAGAGAATTCATTTCATCGATAAATGACGTTTCCAGCAACGTTTGAATTGCACTTTTTACAAAAATCAATGTATTCATGACCAATGGAACCGGCTCAAATTACCAGCAACAATAGAATCAATCCCTTGGTAGAATAAATTCTGTTTATCAAGGATACATAAAAAAAATAATAAACAAATAAAATCATTCTAATAGAATATGGAACAATTCAAGTGGAGACTAGGCTGTCGAGTTGTAGGGACATCGAAATATTATGTTATTTGCATCAGTTCACTCGTCTTGAAATACCTGTAATAATTATTTATTTATAACAGATGACACTTTGCAAAGTCGAGCAATCAATTTATTGCCTGCCAGGATTTATTTTTTATTACTGTACATTATTATAACTTACTAATAATTCAATAATATCCATTATTATTTTCATACATTTTATTCTTATTATACCTATATACATGAATATTTTGGTAAATATATGAGCCAACTGACTTGTAACAATTTTTTCCATTCCAGTTCAGCGTTGGACATGATGTTTCAGAAACTACATTATTTATTTTGCTTCACAATATTGAATTTCTCCAATCATTTATATGTATGGCCTTATTTTTTTAGTATTAGAATTAACTATAAATACGTATTCACAGAAAACAAACAAACAAAAATCTCCCTGCATACATAGAGTTAACATTTCACTTGTGTAATAACCATTTACCGATTCAGCAAAACTGTGTTCACGTTAAAGACTGAGAGATATATTTACATTATAAATATTCATATTTGTCTCTGTAGAACTGAAATTCGTTGGAAGAAAATATTAAATTACCATTTCAGTTCATGGTGAATGTTGCAGCATAAAATGTATTAGTCACTGCGGAATTGTAAAATTTTAAAATGACTCATAATAAAAGTGCTGTCAAATTTCCATTCGGGTGAATTGAATGAGGTCGCGAAATGTGCAAGAATCAATGCTTGATAGCAGATGCATTTTCACTGCTGCTTCACTTCCGGATATTCAATTTGCTTGGTAGGTATACGTGGATTTAGATATACCACAACTCGATCCTTTCCACGTGCTGCAAAAATATCCTTCGCTTTTCCAGTAGATTATCCAAGGGTATGTAGCTATGTATCGGGCAAAGAATTACAAAGAAATTTTCCATGACATATTTCTCGACTGTCTTTAACGCTTCGTTACATTTTTGTATCGTAGTTTAAAACGAAATTTAAAATGTATGTAACTGTTTTCATCGTCGTGGGAAATGAAACACAATACCGTAAACATAAAAGTGAGCATAAAAATACCGGGTTCATGAACGTATGAAAAAAAAACACCGATGGCATCCTCAGTGAGAATGATTAATTTCATAGTTTTTATTTATTTGCGAATTTTTAAGGCAAAATTATAATATTTGACAAGGTCCATCGACAGTCATTGGATCGGTTGTGTAGAAAAATTCAAACAAACGCCAATTTTAATCGTTTACATTTTCTGCGCATAAATTCATGTGCAAAATTTTATTAAAACTAAAGCAAAATATACAGGGGTTATGATTATCCCGTAATTAAATGGTGGGGCCAATCACAGGACCTTCCTTCCTATCTCAAAATCCGTCAAATATAAAACTCACTGCACTACTCTCATATTTGAAGAATAATGTTATCAAAAAAAATTATAAAAATCATTTGTGCCGTTTTCTCCTTACAGTGTTAAACCAAACAAGTAAGGGACCGCAAGTAAAAAAATCATTTATTTGTCATAGAGATGTCCAAATGCACAAGAAGTAAATTTGAATATGAATTTCTCCTTGTTGAAGGTAATTAATAATAATAATAAAACTAATTAGGTAAGTTCCGAACATGAGGTTATATTATGATGACCCACGAGAGAATAAGTATATCAAATGTTGTACACAAAATTACATTTAGTTAATTGTCAAAAACGGTCGTTGGCAGAACAGTCGACCGTCATCTAAATGAGACCTGTAAGATGATAAGGGAACCCAACGTAGCTCGTTATCTCTCAACCCTAGAAAATAATCATGTTATACATAACCTTAATGGCCGCATATAATGGCGCTGTAAAAACGATCAAAATTGTTGAAGGGACGTATGTATATACCCTACATATATATATATTTTCACCCGGGATTTTTAACGTGGAAAAACATCACGTGTGCTGTGCGGATCCTCTTATTATGAGGCTCTAATGGGATTTTCAACAAGTAGGTAGCTTCAAAGTTTTTTCGTCACGCAAAAGCACAATGTTCCAACGATTTAAGGGCTCAAACAACAAAAATTTAATGAATCATTAGGTTCCGAATGGCAAGCTGGAAAATGTGCTTCTGAACAAAAATATATATAATTTGAATGAATTATTGACCGACATATATTTGAAAGATAACATATAATCTTACAATTCTCATGAATGGCATCAATTAGATAACTGAATTAGAGAGTCATTTTCGCGCGAAAAATAGAAGATAAATACGTACCTCGGCAAAAACATAAATGTGAAAGAAAGCCAAATTCATAAGAAAAACTTCAAGATAGGTGCTTGAATAGCAGCAGATTCGCAAATAAAAGAATTGAGATCTACCTGAATATACCAAGTGCTTTCGAAGTTCCTTCTTGCTTCAAAAGAAAATTTGTCATGTTCTGTGTTACTCGAAGAATCAATTGAGTGGGTAAGAAATTGTCACGGGAAGTTCAAAAATGTTTGAATGGACATTCTATTTGTTTGAGATACATTTGGTATATCGGAGTTTTCAACACGGCCGAGTTAAATATAATATAATCAATTTTAAATGTTTTTCTCGAATATTAATCATCAAGCGACTGCAAAAAGCTATCAGACTAGGCGAGCAAGTTTTCATCGGAGATATTCCTCAGCGATTTCTAAGGAATTAAAACTAATTTTGAGTAATTGGATTCTTAAACTGAAACATTGTAAGAAATCTAAGCTTTCAGGCTTGATCATTTCCTTTCTCAGGCTGAATTTGAAGTATTATATTCAAAAGAAGCTATTTTACATCAAACGAAAACTGATTATCCTCCCATCGTTGCCTCGGCTTAATTTTTTTCGATTAAAACTCGTGTTCAATCACAACACAGAATAATAATTATTAATATTATACCAGATTTTTATGTCCCAACTTCTGCATGCATATGCCTTTGCACTTCCAAATGCGGTGGTGGACACCCAAGTTTATTTATGTGAAGTTCTAGTTGCGGCCGAAACTGCTGCGATCTATAAGTGCCCAGTATTATTGTGGGTACCAAGAGTTATATAACAAGGAACTACCCCAGCTGCTTTTCCTTCCTATGGTTGCATTCCTCATCTTTATTCATAGTTTTGTTCAAGTCAATTCATTCTATTGCTTGTGTCAAGTCATTTACTTTTCGCCCTAGTGGAGATCATTTTATTTCTTCTGCAATCTTCAAACTATATCCACCATACCCATCGAAAAGCGAATCTATAAGGGTTCTTTGTGTCATCTTTCACAAAACCATAAAATGTAGATATTTTCAGACAACATACAAACCTTGTGCTAGGCGTCTCCTTTCAACTTATACTTAATTTCTTACATAACTACAAAATCTATGATTGTTACAAAATATAGTTTGTCTGTAGTTTTTGTAAAATGTTATAAATTCATTGCTTGTAAGCTCAATGAAATTTTATGAATGTTATTTTCTTCAAACTTAAATCCAATACCGAACACGTAGATACGTAGGCACTTGAATCTGATTTTCTATTCTGGAAGCTGTAAATACTGAATGCTCTTGTTCAACATTTATATATATATATATCACAACAAATTTTATAGTCTTATCTGTTGGGTAGATTGGATTCTCATGAAGTCAAAACACATAGCTTGAAGCCATTGTCTCTTTATGGTGTACAATGGGAATTCCCCATCTTGCACGAATCCAAGTGTTGAACATCTTCTAGAGTGGCCATTAAAAACCAGATCGAAGAAGATCATAAAAATCCGCAGTAGAATTTGTCAATTTGATGTGCAATTTATGTCAGTTAGTTGTTCGCTACATTCACTGTTCGATTTTATTTGGATTTCTAGTCACGACAAAATGTTGTATAAGGTAAATCAAATGGAAATCAGGTTTAATTTTTTTTAGCAATACGCGGTGTTGATATATCTGAAATTCCATTCCCTCGATCAAACTAGAACAGTTTTTATACGATGAACATATAACAAATGCAATTCGGTGAAATCAATTTCGTGATATTGGCCAGACGGATTGTAAGAAAACAAAAACTACTGCTAATTTCCCACGCTTGCCAACATCGTCTTGATTGCTCGCTCTTCGACAAATCGAGAGAAATAAGCGACCGGAAAGCACATATAAATGGTTGGGAAAACGGAAGGAGAAAAAAAAATGATCGAAAATTATGAGAAGCGAAGATGTTCTTATCACGTATCAAAGCGGACCTAATGGCGCATATACAAAAGAAGTGTTGGAGTGTTGGTTGTAATGCGCTTACCTATATCCTATTTTTTCTTCTTCCATCTCACGTCATTTTCCACTCACCGATACATATTTCATAGCAAGATTTCTTCCATTTCAAGTGCTTCGCAATAAAAGCAAATCATCATTAGAAAGTCATTTCATATATCGTGTGATCCAAATAAAAAAAAACGAGCATAAGAGTGGTTTTATGCGGTATTTTGACGATGTAAATCGTACGAATTACGCTAAAATTTGTTGACGTAATTCAGTGGCCGGAAGGACATTTGCCCTGGCAGTAGTTGTTGATCATTTCACGTGAGTTTCCTGCAATACTTTGTCCTCCATCTTGTGAAATAGCTGGTAGAGGTGAGTGGGAAAGCTAACTCAATAAAGTACTAGCAGTAATTTTGTAACGTACTATGGATTTCAACAAACTTTGTATTGTTTCACAAGGAATTCAATGTCCAATAAAAACTTGATTATCTTTCTTTTCAGTTCTAAAAACGATGTTATTTGAAGAAATTTAATTTTAAAATTAAATTAATTAATTAAACAAACATAATAAAATACAAAACATGAATTCCATTGATGTTGACCGCTAAAAATAGAAACACTGTTCTCGACATTTGTTTAAAATTTTTGTTAGTAACAGGTAATTCCAGAAACTTTTGTGACCAACATAAAATATTCATAACTTTCGTTTGGTGTATATTCCGCAATATTTAGATAGATATTATAACAGCTTGCTTTGATAGATTCGGATCTAATTTTTTTATTGTGTGTTGCTTAATCATATTTGATGGAAGCGACGATCTATTAAAATTCAATCCTCACAAAACCTTGACCATATATCATCGTTAATTCACCTCCCATGGGTGTTGGGCTTTTCAATTTCGGAATTCTACCGGACGGTATAAAAATTGGTTAATAAATTATCGAATGGCCATCATTGACTTTTTTGTCGACGTTTTAATCCTTGTCATGTATCAGCTGGTATATCGTTGGCTGCATATTCACTAATAACTGAATGTATATAATAAACTGTTCTAAATAAGGCAAAATACGGCTCCACTCTGTACTAAGGATCTTAGTGTTATATATATTCCGAAAAAAAAATTAAAAACGAAAAATTCGTTAATAGTACTGATCCATCCAATCTAATTTCTAATATACAAGATGAAACTCAAATATTTCGCATTTTAGGGAGTTTCACCAATTAAATTAGGCATATGTTTGAAAGGGTATACTAGATACTCACTTTCATTTAGAATCCAGCCATGTACAAAAAGACTTTGATTTTAAATTGCCAAATTTATTGTACCGTTTTCTCAAAATTGATTATTTATAACGATACGTGCTTTCACAGTTATTTGATTATTATTATTTCATTGGTATTTATTTCACTACTGATATAAAGAATATCAGAAGGGCCTGAATAGAATAAAAAATAAAATATCAAAGTCCTATTTTTTTATAGAGTATTCTAGATATGCAGATGGTATAAAACTTTGATTGTTATATTTTCAATTTATTTGTGGTTTTCAAGAATTCTAGAGAACAAAGATTTTTTCAGCACAATACTGAATTCTACATTTTTTATCTTCGAGAGTTTTTCTGTTTTAATTGACCTCAAGGACTTTTTAAGTTAATTACAACTGATTTCACCAAACTGGGTTATTGTTTTTGATACATTCAGCAAATTATGGTCACGCAGTTTATTTCCATCATAGTCACTTGCAGAGTTTGCATTTAAATTCCGGTCATATTTTTACTCGGTTAGAATCTAATTATTATCTATAAGCCACTAATGAATTTCCAGAAGGATCTAGTATCCACGTAAAAAGCCGCAGCTTTTAAATGAAAATTAAACTCTGAGAAATACACGTGCCTGTTTTAACTAGAGCTTTATCTGACAATGTGCATGTAATTGACTTCTGGATTTAGATGACCTTCAAAATAATATGTGAATAAATGTTCAGCTATAAATTAAATAAGATGCATGTAAGTAACTATGTATTTACTTTGAAAAAAGAACCGATTCCATTCATTGTAATGATGACCAAAAAAGTCGTATTTATGCTATTGGTATTGATTCTAAAATTAAATATGTCAGAGCTGAAGAGATGATCATTTTCAGGTAGATACCTTCAAACTGATTTTGTTCATAAACTTGAACAATTTCCGAGTAACATCCCTTGGAAATAGAAGTTTACGAAAGATTTTTAAATCATTGTAGATACTAAGATATTTATTGAAATGTTTTTGTGATTTTAATACTAATTAACAACACAGAGCTTGGTAATGATTTGAACGAGTGACCGGTGATGAACTGGGCGTGCATTCAGTCTACGACTTTATTTATGAAATTCAATTTTGCAGTGATGTGAAGTGTAGACCTACTAAGAAGTTCAAAGGATATATTATACCTCAATAGTCTCAGTTATATCATTTCATCTTATTTTATCCACCATGTGGAATTTTCAGTCTAAGCTGTTTTTGGAGAAATGGACTTTGAAAGATTCAATATCAAAATAAATCGATAC
Organism: Crioceris asparagi; assembly: GCA_958507055.1. Taxonomy (NCBI): domain Eukaryota; kingdom Metazoa; phylum Arthropoda; class Insecta; order Coleoptera; family Chrysomelidae; genus Crioceris; species Crioceris asparagi. The sequence continues at coordinate 3,119,935 of OY293833.1, read as the reverse complement.
AAAATTACAAATCGCATAAATATCGATCAATATTTTTTTAACTTGTTGAAATTTATGCAAAAAAGGTCATTAGATGCTTGCAGAAATACAAATATACCTAACTCATATATGAACACACTGTAAAGTTTGTGTTTCAAGTTCAAACTAAAACGACAAATTGCATTTATAATGTACAGTGTAATTATCATATGTTTTAGAAACTAGAACGATAAGTTAGATCTAACACACATGTTATTACGAAGTATCAGAAATTCAAAGTTTCTTCATTGTTTTGGTGTTGTCGAGATCAAATTCATGGAAATATTTACATGAATTAATATTGAGGCCTCCATATTAACGAACGAACAATTATTTTAATAAATATTTTTTCACCAAAAATTGAACCGATCTTATTAGTTGGTGCACTGGAAAGTACAAAATAATTTTAATTCTATTGGTGTTGGTACTTTTGAAGTTGTGCAATTGTAGTTAGATAGAAGGCTTTTGGCACCAACATCACAAGTGCTAGCACCAATAGAATTAATATTATTTATTTTGAATTTTTCAGTGCACCAACTAATAAAGTCAATCCAATTTTTGGTAAAAAATGATTATTTCACACTTTTGAGTGTAATATTAATCATCAAAATCATTCAACGTTCATTTTTTTTTCAGAAACTTCAATGATTTAAGAGTAACATTCCTTGGAAGTAAAAGTTTACGAAAGATTTGTAAATCATTGTAGATACGTAGATACAAACATAATTTATTGAAAGTTTCTGATTTTGTCGCCATTCAAAAATGTGAACTAATTAACTTTTCACAAGAAATAGGATTTCTTCGAGTATCAATAATTTGAATGATAGACAAAATAAAAAATTATAACCTGTAAATTCCAAAACAAATTGAAAATTTTAAAATTTTATATAAGTATATTTGTTCATAAGAGAGTTTTCCGAATTAATAGAAATTTCAAAAACTAAAATCATTATAGAAAATATATTTAATCTGTTAAACTTTAAAAAACTGTAAAACATGGTGAAAACATCTAAAAAAATATAAACAATTATCAGATATGCAGAAGAGACGTCTTAGTTTTCTAAAATAAGATTGGAAATAGTATATAAAAAGTTCTCAAATCGAATCAGAAGTGGATAAAATAAGGAATTTGAATGATTATTTAAAATAAAAAGAATAGATAGATACATATTTAATCAATATTTCGGGGCATGATTTTTTTCTGGTTGTTTCTCAGGTTAAATATTACATATAAGAGCTAGAAAATAAAATTCTCAAACAGGTAGCGATGGGCATTAAAGTCCACATAATCGTTGTGCTTTTGTTACACATGAAAGATGAAGGTTGGAAAAGGCAGCAAAAGGATCTCCCCACCCTTAAAAAATCCCGCAACCTCGGGAGAGGATCAACTTGGACATGGCCCGGCTTCCCTTCAAGGAAGATTTATCGACAAAATCAACTACTGTATAAATACGTCCATCCATTTTTCCTGGGATATAAAATGACAGGAATATTTCGTCGCCAAACCTTCTATGTGAGACATTGGGAAACAAGAGATTCAGACAATAATAAAATGAGCGAGAGGTGTTGTGGGAGACCCGGTAAGAACGAAACTCCTATTAGTATATTTTATTAAAAAACAGGCATAAAATTTGTTTCATTTTTTTTCAAAGTTTTTTTTATAAGTTGGAAAAATATAAACAAATTATAAAGTTGATAAAGTATTTCAATCTTAGTAATGGCCTACAACAATACAAAACGATATTAAACAAATAAGCTAGTTAGTTAATTAGAAAGAAGAAATCTGAGGTGGCAGAATTAAATATAGGTCAATATCCGGAAACGTTTAACATGAACATTTTTCCAAAAGAGTTACGGTTTTCGAGTTACAACGATGTTAAAATCTCAAATATGTGTATTTTCGCTATGTGAAGAGACCGATTTCTTTTGAAAATTGAAAATCTGAAGGAACTACATGAAAGACCAGATTATTTGTAGCAACATTTATAATGAACGTTTTTTCCTTAGAGTTACGATTTTCGAGTTACAGGGGTGGTAAAATGGTAAAATCTAAAATACTTATGTGTATTTCCGCCGCGATGTTTTGAGATCTCTAAATAATAAAAAGTACAAGTAAAGAATATACGTGGGTAATAGGATAAATACTATCTTCTTTGGTATTAGTGAACGTTCAACGATTTTCGTGACTAATGTTACACTCAAAAGTATGAAATAAATATTTCTCACAAAAAAAAGGATCGACGTTATTAGTTAGTGCACTGAAAAATACAAAATAATATTCATTCTATTGGTGCTGCTACTTTTGAAGTTGGTGCCAAAAGTTATAAATCTAACTGCAACAGCACAACTTCAAAAGTAACAACACCAATAGAATTAATATTATTTTGTATTTTGCAGAGCACCAACTAATAACGTCGCTCCAAAAAATATTTATTGTTCTAGAGTTTTTATATGTAACAAATTTTTTTTACGAAAAGTAGACAGACTTTAGGTGCACTGAAAAATACAAAATAATATTAATTCTATTGGTGAGGGTACTTCTGAAGTAGCGCAATTGTAGTTAGATAGAAGACATTTGGCACCAACTTCCAAAGTACCAGCACCAATAGAATTAAAGTCAGAATATACATTTTCAGAATACCTAATTTAATATAAACTCAACTACGTATTTTTATCAGAGAAACTATTAGAACGAATATAAAGCAAATAGTTTATGATACGCAATAGAACGGCGTAATCAGAATCTATTTTGTGATTTTTTTATGTGCATCCTTACTCAGCTATTCCTATACTGAGCGGAGCGGAGGCCAGCTGTGAATTCCAGAAGCGAAGGAAACTCAAATGGCCCGACCATTTCTTTTTCTAGCTCACTGTAACTACCACACTACATGCAAAAGTGTAGGTCGGATAGTCCAATATCTTTGCCCATCTAGTTCCTATCGCGCAATAAAGAACATCGTTCTAAAACTGCGTTCTAATAAAGTTTACGCAAAAAGCATTCCATAAACCGACAGACATATACTTTTTACAATCAATTTCTATGTAGAAGCTTTTTTTCAACACTGAAATTCCCCAGTAAAAGTTCATGATGATATTAAAACTCCTGAAAATAATTAATGGTCAATTTGACAACATGGCACCGTCAACGTGCTTGTAAAAAGTACGTAATGTTTTATTTATATGCCTTCATAAATTTTTTTGTTATTCACACGACCTGATGCACATACCACAGACCAAAGTTCGATGATAATATTTTTTAATGGTCAAATTAATCAAGTATGTGCCATTTACTTCTACAACTTTATTACCGTAAACCGTAATGTGTGATATAATAAAAAAGGTTTTTATAAAATGCATCTTCTGCAACAAGATATAAAACTATAATATCTATATCTATATTTGTATAGCTATAAGATCATTGACTCTCAACTCTCAGAGATGTCCTTCGAGATCAACAACTTTTAATCAATATCTTTGCACCAATCTATTTCTCAGCAAAGTGGCTCTCCTATGTCATCGATGGGTTAATGTGGTTGAAATGCTGGCAGTTGGCATGTGGAATCGATTTACTTTATCCAGGGATTCAAATTCCAGATTCAAATCCACATGACGAAATGTTCCGAGTAAAAAGAAAAGATGCTTGGAATCAATCTAAACACAAATTTATTGGCTGTAGAACATTGTGCGCCATCTATTAACCGTCGTCTAAACTGTGAGAAAAATCAATAATGCTAGTAGGATAAGTCAGTACGGAAACCTGTGATGTCATACGGGGTGGAATACGCCAACTAAACCACAGATGACGCTTTTGTATTTGGTACCTTCAGAAGCATCATTCTATCTAATGATTTTCTCGCCAGCGCTAACATAATCAATTCTCGGAAGCATAGAACAAATAAAAACAATGTATATGTTGATAAACATGTAAAAAGTAGCCAGTTACTGGAATGAATTCGCACACATTTTCCCCACATTCTTTCATTTGAGATTCTATAATTACTATGAACATTAACCTATGGAAAAAATGTGATTGCTGATACAGCCAGATCAATTTAAAGAGAAATTCCCGTGCTTTCTCTTCGGCAGTGCCATGATTCACTTTTACATAATTTCACCTACCTTGAAGTGGGGCCGGCAAAGTAGATCCCTGAGTTCTTGCAGGTCCCTGTGATCGGTATCGCGACGGTGCTCCAGCTCACGCAACGCATCTGCAGCATCTCGAGCACAACGTACAGCTTCTGTCATCAGCGTCCTCATTGGTGGATTAGTTTTGGTAGCGATGCTGTCGAAGAGCTGTAAAAGTGAAACAAAAAAATCATTCATCTGATCTTCAAAACTCTTGAGTACAATCTGAGAAATATATCGTGTACACTTCTTTAGAATTCACTATTAGACTCTTGTAAAAATGTTTTTGCTGATATTCAATTTACATCTTTTTATAGAAGATTGCGATCAATAGACTCCTTGAGATGGTCGAGTGAAAGGTATTTGGAACAATATAAGCACTTAATAATTTGACATTTTCATAGAATTTTATTTGAGAAATTAACCAATTTCCTAAACAACCAAACTGATATAATTCTTCAAATTCTATAATAAATACAACATAATATTAAATTATCTGCAAACTTACCTCTAAAAGCAGATGAAGTCTGGTATCGTCGAGAAGAGCTAGAAGGTGGGCACGTTCGTGAGGTTGTGTCTCTTGTAGGCAGTATATATCATCCAAGGCATCCGTTATAGTTCCTACTACTGCAAAAAAATAACAGAAAAAATCATTAAAATTCCATCATCCTTAAAAGTTAGAAGATAAAGAAAAAATGTACTTGAACATATTGTCCACTTACCACACGAGGTGACTTCATCATCACCAAAATCAGAATAAGTATCATTTGACGTGTCATCGTATGGATACCATTTACTTGAATTAACTGTACTTAGTACACAACCTTTCAATTTTCTACGGGCATTGTATTTTTTTAATTCCTCTACAGTATCACCTAAGTGGATTCTCAATCCCTTATCTCTATCCTGGAACAAAATACATAAATATAATCTCCAGATTCTATGGTATGCCAGGACAAGAATTAAAAAGAATATTATTTAAAAAGCGGCGAAACATAACAGTATGATAAATAAAAAAAACATTTTGTATCTCATGAATATCTGGTGGAATTTATATTATTTTTGTGCGACAATGAATTCTCTAAACACAAATAAAAAATATATAAAACAAATCGACTCTCATCAATATTACCCTTTTTTAACACGCTTTCATTAGCTTGGTATGTATGTATGTATGTATGTACGTATGTATGTATGTATGTATGTATGTATGTATGTATGTATGTATGTAACAGAATCTTTGGACACGATTTTCACCCACTTAAAAACATTGGATCGAATTGAAACTTTGTAAACTTCTAAAGGACTGATGGCAATACCATAATTTGTTGTTTATGTGCGAGTGGGACTCCTTGATGGGGGGTTTCATACCTATATCTCTGAGCTCTATGGATGAATTCTCGTGGAATTTTGGATATGCATGTATATTGAGGGGATATGTGATGATATGTAAGTGCGAGTGGTACTATTTGGTGGAGGTTTCCATACCTATGGGTGTTTTTATTTCTGGATGAATTTTCTTGGAACTTTCTATCTGTATGTGGGTTGGAAGGTTTTGTGATGTTCTGTACGTGCGAGTGGGACTTTTCGATCAGAGGTTTCATACTTATAGTTGTGTACGTACGAGTGGGACTTTTTGATGAAGAGTTCCATACCTATATTTTTCGGAGTTTTATGGATGGATTTCTGTGGAATTTTCGATATACATGTGTGTTGGAGGATTTGCGATGGAGTTTGAGAGTGAGTGGGACTATATGGTGGAGGGTTCCATACCTATGGGTGTTTTTGATTAGTGGATAAATCTTGAGTGGAATTGTTCGATGAAAGGTTTCATACTTATATTTGTGTACGTGCGAGTGGGACCTTTTGATGAAGTGTTTCATACCTATACCTCTCGGAGCTTTATGGATGGATTTTTGTGGAATTTTTGATATGTATGGGCGTTGGAAGGCTTTGCAATGGAGTTTAAGAGTGAGTGGGCGTGTGAAAAAAAATAGAAAATTTATAAGTACACGTCTGAAAACGCTTATTTGATTTCCACAGCAAAATAAATAATAGTTTAAAAAACTTAAATAAAAAACTGAAAAAACGCTCTTTAATAGGAAGCCGAACTAAAAATTAGAGAATAAATAATTGTTTAAAAAAAAACGCTTTAATAACAAATCAAACTAAAAATTTGAAAATAAATAATAGTTTAAAAAACTAAAAAACACGCTTTAATAGCAAACCAAACTAAAAATTTGAAAATAATTTCATTAACACTGCATATAAGGGTAGAGTGATTAATAAAAGATATAATTTTAATGTAAAAAAGCCTTATATGAAGTGTTAATGAAATTATTTTCAAATTTTTAGTTTGGTTTGCTATTAAAGCGTGTTATTTAGTTTTTTAAACTACATATTATTTATTGTAGTGAACTGGTGAAGAGCTTGGAAATATGGAATTATTGAAAAATAAACGTTTTCAACCTACCCCGATTTTCTGACCTATAATATGAGACCGTACCAAACTTTTTACCAAATAAGTTTGCTTCAATAAACTTATTTTGATCTCAGCAAAATAGGCCAGCATTCGTAGACACCTCGTATATTTTGAAAGATATACAACAACCAACTATTCTACGTAACCATTTAGTCCTAATTAATTTCAATTTTGCAACTAATTTCCGAGTGACTACTTACTTTATGCGACAAGTATTTTGAATAGAGGATGTCGTATGTACAAACAATTAGTATTTCCTCTTATTGAGACTAAGCCAGCTCATATTAACATAGGGGGAGTATATATATAACAAGGGCATAATACTGTAGGTGGATAAAACAAAAGGGTGATACATGAATAAGCAACGATTAAAGGTCGAGTGGCCATTACATAATAATTACTGTACATACCAACATTGAAGATATGCTACAAAGAATTTTCTACCTCGATTTATATAGGTATCATATATTTGAACTTGAATAAAAATAGAAACAATCACGGACAACTTTAGATGATAATGATGTATTTATTAGCTATAAAAGACTCTTGACCACATCTTCAAAATCTTTTTGATTCTTACATTATGTGTTTTTATTGACCGACGAACCCCGAACGGAAGGTTTACAATAATTCGACTGTCTGCTTTTTTTGATTCTTGCGCGCGTTTTATATAGTAGACCTACTCCGATTTTAATGATTTTTTATTTATTTGAAAGAGGAGACTTGAGAAATGGTCCCATATTCATAAAAACACAAATCTAAAATCTCCTTCCTTCCGAAAACCGCCCCCGAAGGAGGTGGAGGTGGCAAATTTTCTCGAAAATCGAAAATACGAGATGGCAGAAAGAAAGATAAGAAAATATCCGGAAAGTTTAAATTTAAGATTTTTTTTAAAGAAATGCGGTTCTCGAGTTACTGCGATGTTGAAATTTAAAATATGTGTATTTTCGCTATGTGGAAGAGACAGTTTTTTGTAAATTAAAAATCTGAGAATGGAAAATTAATGACCAGATTATTTATAGAACCATTTATATTGAACATTTTTTCCATACATATGTTCTTAGATTTCTGAATGATAGCAAATAAAAGCAAAGCAAAATTACCAGCACCAATAGAATTAATATTATTTTGTAATTTTCAGTGCAACAATTAATAAAATCGGTCCAATTTTTTGTAAAAGATATTTATTTCACAGTTTCGAGTGTAACATTGTCACGAAAATTGTTCACTAATACCAAAGAAGATAGTACTTATCCTATTAGCCATGTATAAGGCTTAGCTTGTGCTGGTTATTTATTATTCAGAGATCTCGCAACATCGCCGCGCAAATTTACATATTTTCGACTTTACTGCTCTCGAAAACCATACTTCACTCCTTTGAAAAAATGTTCAATTTAAATATTGCTACATATAATCTCTTCTTTGATTTGGCCGTCTCGTATTTTCAATTTGCAAAAGAAAATTGCCCTTCCATATAGCGGAAAGACGCATATCACATATTTCAGGCTTTACCATTGCTGAAACTCGAAAACCGTAAAACTGGAAAAAAAATTCAATTTGAACGTTTTCGGATATAGTCTCATCTGCCTTCTCAGATTTTCGATTTTCGAAAAAAATTGCCCCTTCCACTCTGTTCAGAGGCGGTTTTTGGAGGGAATGAGACTTTGGATGTGATTTTTTCTAAATATGAGACCATTTCTCAACACACATCTTTCAAAATCGTCCAAATCGGCAAATATTCAACCGAATTGTATACCTTTTTTTGAAGTCGGTCAAAAGTCTATCAATAATAAAAAGGCTCGATCCTCTATGTTTTTTTTTTTCAAAATTTTCATAGCCGGCAGTTGAAACCTACGTAGATAATAATGTTCGTTGTAAAAATTAACTACCAAGTAAAATTTATATTATTTTCCATTTTTCAGTGCACCAATCCTAGTTTTTGTGACAAAAATATTTGACACTGAAATTATATAGAAAAAATTTGCGTACTGATTCAAGAAAATCAACTTTGATTACATATCTAATTTCAGGATCACCCTGTATATAGTAGGATATTATTATTAAAGTAATAATAATAATCCCTTTAGGTGCAAAAACTCACAAAAAGACCGATATCCTTTTAAACCTCATAACATCCGACCCTAGGAAATTTGAAAGTGGAAATAGGTATATCAAAATGTTGACTTCACAAATCATGCACAATATTTTTAGGTACCAAGTTTTAATCGGTAAACGAAGACAAATGTTTAAAAATGAATGGAGAAAACTATGTATAATATTTTTTATCGAGATCCTTAGAGCTGCTTTTGAGATTTTTGAGCATAAGATGTATATGAATAGATAGATATTTATATATATATATATATATATATATATATATATATATATATATATATATATATATATATATAATTTTTCGTTTAATATATCAGACACCTAACAATATTTTCTTATTGGGAAATTGACGAAAATTATTTACCCGCAACCACCGGTGATTCAACACTTCTTGTATAGTTATTCTTTGTTTAGGATCTATGCATAACATTTGCTGTATTAAGTCTTTTGCACTATCACTGACTAGTTGAAACTGTGGAGCTGAGTCCATCTGAAATAAAAATAAATCTTGTTAAATACATACGTTGCCAGATTAATTACATGTTATATCAACAAATTTTCAATACAGCAGTTCGATATAATCGGATAATCTCATTTTTGTATGTGTTCTCAATAAAAAAAAAACATTCCATCATTGAGTGAGCTTACATGCAATTTTCCCCTGCAGATGGCCTCTATCAGTCGTCTTCCACTACCATGAAAAGGAAGAGTACCAGAAAGTAACACGTGAAGCAACACCCCAGCGGCCCATATGTCCACAGGTTTACCATATTGCCGCCTTTCGACTACTTCTGGTGCCATAAAATGCGGACAACCTACTCTGCCTGTAAAAAAAAAGAAAGAATTAGATTAAATAGACGTTGACGCTCACTCTTATTGGAAGAAAATGGAAAATTCTGATAAGAATGTTCAAATAAGTATATGGCATATCGCCCAACCACATCCTGATGACCGCCAAATAGCTCGAAATCATGATGAGGAGTTGTGCTCATTAATCTATCTGTCCAATTTTGACAGACAGTTATGGTATCTTCTTCACGCCTGACCAACAATTATGCAGATTCAGAATAAAATAGGTTTTACAGTTTACAGTACACATTTTCAGTCGAAACAACAACTGAAGAATCATGCATGTTCAGAAAATGGAAAATGTTGACGAAGGCATGTCCTTCTAACTTATCAGAAAGGTTTACGTCGTTTTCTGCAACTAAAATCTGTATCTTCTGCTTCTGCAAATAGGTTCTGTGTTTCATTTTAATGGCTGCCAATAAAATAAATTTATGTTTGGAAATGAATATTGGTAGACTTTATCATAGGTCCATTCGTTATCGTTGGTTACCTAAGTGCTCTCAAATATCTACAGCTTCTTCAAAAACAAATTATTCCCGACATTTCAAGTTTGCAATACGATAGCAGTGATGGAATTTCTCCAAATTATACATTCCCTGATCATTTGATATCACAGATCATCAGATTTATCTTCAAATGATTTTTTGCGGAGATTTCTAAAAGTAACTGCTTATCGACAATAATTTGAGAATGGTTCAAATATTTCTTAGAAGTGATTTTTTTCAATTTATAGAATATAATTTATCTGCTCTAATAAAGAAATCATAGCACAGATTTAATTTTGGCGCGATTGAGTCAGAATTAGTAGAGCATTGATTTAAATAAAAAAATAACCGAATTTTGAAATTGATATTCTTTATTATAGCGACCAAATTTAGTTAGGCTGTTTTCCAATAAAATTATATATTAAAAAAGAGTTCGTTAAAACATATATATGCCAGAATTGTTGGAATTTGATTATTGTGATAACAATAATCTGCTGCAATGATGTATTGTAATAAATTCGTTGTTATTATGTAAATTGGATTATCATTTAATTGGCTGTAAATAGTATGACTACAAATGATAAATAAAGGTAGACACAACAATAATATTTTGGATTTCAATCTTCATTTGGTATAGCTTTTGTTATATAAATAAATAGATAAACAAACCAAAATTCAATTAAATGATGTGTAATAGATTTAATAGTTAGTAAAATGCAGAATCGCTCGTATTTAAACAATGAATAATAATAACTTGATTATAAAATAGTTATAAGTGCATATGTTACTATGGTAACTGCATGAAAAGTTGACTTTTTCATTCAATACATACCAAAGGAATTTATTAGTAGAAAAAAAAAATATACCAGACAAACTATATCGACATGTGTTTTGCGGCACTTTGTATAGAAATCAATCTGTTTTCATAGTAACTAAGAGTACTTGAGTGTTTTCTTTCGACATTTTCAACAAAATCTGGTATCTGGTAGGATAGTACCGAGTGAAATAAGGAAAAGTAAGCGACTTTGATTACACTTGTAAACCAATTTGTCTGAGTTGATTAGAGTTGTGTCGTCGGCAAAGAGGACACATTTTATGAGAGACATAGATTGACATAAGTCATTTATGTACACAATAAATAAGAAAGGTCCAACGACCGAGCCTTGAGGTACACCATGCTCAACTTTTCTTAGATTCGATCTTTATTTATTATTAAAATCTACACATTGGTATCTGTTTCGGAGATAGGAACTAATGAGATCTAAAATGGTACCCCTCAATCCATAGTGACTTAGTTTTTTCAATTAGAATAGCATGTGATACACAATCGAAAGCCTTAGTAAGGTCGCATAAGGTATGCTTACCTTGATTAAGGCCTTCGACTACATCAGTCACTATTCTGAAGGCTGCCTGGGTGGTGGCTTTTTTCCGGCGGAATCCGTATTGTGACTCACTAAAGTAGAAGCTTTTCTCGAAATAAGAGTACAGACGATCTTTCAGAATTATTTCAACAATTTTTCCAACTACAGAAACAATACTAATTGGTCGATAATTATCTAAGCATGACTTGTCGCCCTTTTTAAACAACAGAATCACTCTAGAAATTTTAAATATATCTGGAAAAATTCCTTCACTGCGAAGATTTGATTTATCAAGTCGGTTAGTGGTAGGACAATTTCATATGCAACTGCTTTTATTATTCTGCTATTTAGGTCATGAATGTCTCGAGAGGAAGAGTTACTTAGTTTATTGATGCATTGGCAGTTGTCTACCTACGAGGAGTTTTCTTCTTCGAATAGAAAAGATATTGCTTTTTGTTAACGCTTAATTTTACTACTCATCAAATCTTCGTACCGGGAGCTATAATTAAAATCGATTCTCAAGGAGGAAGCTCCCGAAATAATACTTCCTCATGTATTCTACAACCAACGACAGTTTGACTCCCTGGTTTCCGTAAACACATCGTTACATTAATTATCACGGAGACACCAAGAGTGTGGCTAATATGGTTGTAACTGTAGTATGGGCGGGACGGGGAAAAGGACGATTTAATAGTTGAGAGTGTGAACTTCTGTGTTTTCTTGGGTTTCCGTTAATTTTGAATTTCTAAGGTAGCTCATCAGTGTGCAACTGAAAGAGATCTTTACAAATCATGATTTTTCGGTTGCAAAATTATTATGCAACATTAAGTTAACCAATTTAATTAATCAGAGCATTTTAAGATTGTCCATATTTTTGGATTTTTCACTAATATAGTCGTTCCTTTTAAACACAAATTCTAGGAATACGCCACTGATTGTGCTCCTACGAATGTACAGGACTTTTTATCCAAATTATGGTTCAACTATATATCTAGAAGCACAAATGATCTATGTAGGACTGGTTTTATTCGATGATTAGTTTCTGAAGAGCAGTTTTTGTTGACTGATCAAAAATTGTAGAGCAATTTTGTGTGCCTGAGTCGAGCTCGCGTAAAGATATTATAAATAATAACTAGCTAGTTTATTTGAGTAATTGTGCTTCAATATTAATTTTGTCTAAATTGGGTAGATATTACATATAATGTCTAGATATTGAACGACAGTAAGTATCTAGATTATTGATACTTACATTAAAAGTACGAATTACATCTATGGACATGTAAGATACTTTAATTACAAATGTACTTTTCTAGTTTGAATGATTTTTTGTTGAATATTCCGTAGTATACGCTTGAAAAGGGTGTGTAATTTAAATAGAAGACATTCGTAGAAATAATAGATCTGTTTGAATTTGCATTCGCAATTCGCAAGGACGTTCTACCGACATATCCCAGGTCGAAATCTCAATGGAATTAGCCAACCTCTTTCCGATTAGTCGGGAGCATGCAACCTCCCCATTTCCGATTCCAAAGAAAAACAAGGAATATTCAGAAAAAGAGAAAAACTTTGTGCCTCAAGCATACGCTTGATAGAATTCAGTCGATAACCAAAGTTGGAATGGAGGAAGTAATCAATTTTTGCACGAACAAAAAAGCCAAAGGTAAGAAGAGCTTTGAAGTTTAATTGAGATTATAACTACTAGTATTCGCATCAACTTATCTAATTTAGCAACTATTTCGACAAGGAATTCTCCAACGCTTTGAATCTCGTTAACCTACGTCACAAAGTGAAGGAAATTACCTATAGGACCATATCGGCAAAAATGTTAAAATTATCCTCGCGTTAACCGTGAAAATTCCATTAGCAGAAAATTGAGGCGCTCAGTGAATTGTTGTACGTATTCACCATCTATAAAGCCTGGCGTAGAGTTATGGTACCTCATTGATTTGATATTACCTGAATATTCTCAATTGAGAATAATGCATCATCAACTTCTGATATATCGTTCCAACGGCTTCGAAATGTCGTTATTTCTTCAAAAGTTCTAGCCATTTTCTAAGCCATATGCCAGATATGCGTTAAATCGACTTTTCTTTATTAACCGATTTGGATAGAAAGGTTATGATTGAAACCAGCGTTCATTGAGCAAAAAAAACAGAAAAACACATAACGAAATTCGTGTCAAGGAATTCATATTCTAAGATCACAGTACGTTGGGATAATTGAAAAACCCGTTCGGGATGCTAGCAAACGCATGCAAGCTCATCTAATTGGAAGCCGCAAGACTGACCTACAGAATCCAAGGTCGTTTCGAAGATTAGATGTAAACATCGATAACGACATCCGCAATATAAAGTAGCAAATAAAGGCCAAACGAGGAGAGATCCGGTCCTGGAAGTGTGGACATCTGGATCATATAGTGAGGGGCACATCGACAAGAGTCCATTTCAACAGGCTGGCCCCGTTTGCTGGAGATAACGACAATCTCGGGGCAAAATGTTTTAAAGTGGGGGCAGTGTGGCAAGCCCGGAGAAATCCCATACGCACGCCGATGTACTTTTTGTCGGCCAATGAAGGCGGATCTAGATATCAGACATTACTGACTTTAGCAATCAGCTGAAATATACTGTTATTAGGTACTTAAAAAAATGGTAACTAAAATGGCGGCCATCGAAAAGTACTCGTTTACATTATAGTACGAACTCTTGGCTATGAATGTAGTAATTTGCAGAACAGATATGTGGCGATTTAACCTTTAATAGGAATCTCCAAGAAGATCTACACTTCAAGTTAGATAAGGTACTATGGAAATAATTATTTTCATTTTTTTAAGAATAATCTTGACATTCACATACCGAGCAATTTTTTAAATTTTGATGGCCGCAATTTTGAAATAAATTGGTCTATAGTGTTGATTATGGAGATTTCGGCCATAAAATAAGTATGTCGGATGTGGATATCATTTTGGGATTTCGAGTCAAAATTTGACCGTAGACACCGAGTTTGAATTTTGAATACTATATCTCTATCAAATCCAAGTAGACTATGGTGATAGGAAATTATAGAATAATATGTTTTGAATAGTTTCTTATAACACAGCTGTTTTAATCGTTTATTAAGAATTTTCATTATTTCCAAGGATGAATTTTAAATCTTGCTAGAAATATAAAACAATCAGTAGTATAATCAAATTTTCCGCCAATTTTATCTATAAAAGTTACTGGAAATAAAATTAATAGTCATACACCATTTCTGATATGAACTTGAATACTGTGTTCTGAAATAATAACAAAAAAAATATAGTGTAAATCTAAAGCAGTGTATTTTATTTTATATTACTTAAATATGTATTTTCATTATGTAAAAACCGAAACTATCAAATTTAAAAAATATTATCCATTATTTCGATGTTTTAGGAATATTTATTTTATATACCTACAAGATAGTTTAAGCTACAAATAAAAATAAATCTAGGACATTTGAGTACTGGCGGTACAATAGTATGCATTTGGAAATAAACAAAGTTTTGAAAACACTAGGGCCGACATTTTAGATGAGGCACTGAAAAGCACAAAATAATATTTACTTTATTGGTACTGGTAATTTTGATGTGACTGTGGGATGCTATAATATTATTTAGATGTAGTCTTTTCTAAGCCACTCAGAGTGAAGCCCCCTATATATATATATATATATATATATATATATATATATATATATATATATATATATATATATATATATATATATATATATATATATATATATATATATATATATATATATATATATATATATATATATATATATATATATATATATATATATATATATATATATATATATATATATATATATATATATATATATATATATATATGAATAATAATTTCACGCCTAGCTGGTAAATTGAACCTACATTTCGTAGGGTGCCACCCTACGATATACTGATGAGAGGCAACAACCTCGAAATCATGATATATATCTGGGAGACTGATGCTATGTTTGGTAATCAATCTGATTGAGCAGTATAGTGGAAAAAATGCACACAAACGCAATATGTAGACGACAAACCTCGTTCTTATTGCGGCACCCTACGAAATGTAGGTTCAATTTACCAGCTAGGCGTGAAATTATTATTCATATTCTAATATGGTCATCTGGTACGGATAGCTCCTCATTTATTTAATTAATTATTAACCTTTGCCGATTGTTATTATCCACCATTATACATGCTTAATATATCGCTCATACTTGTCTCCACCGACAGTTCTATACCGAAGATTGATACAAGTATGAGTTCCAAATAAGGATTGATTATCAAATATGGCTCTTCACCCTACGATATACTGATGAGAGGCAACAACCTCGAAATCATGATATATATCTGGGAGACTGATGCTATGTTTGGTAATCAATCTGATTGAGCAGTATAGTGGAAAAAATGCACACAAACGCAATATGTAGACGACAAACCTCGTTCTTATTGCGGCACCCTACGAAATGTAGGTTCAATTTACCAGCTAGGCGTGAAATTATTATTCATATTCTAATATGGTCATCTGGTACGGATAGCTCCTCATTTATTTAATTAATTATTAACCTTTGCCGATTGTTATTATCCACCATTATACATGCTTAATATATCGCTCATACTTGTCTCCACCGACAGTTCTATACCGAAGATTGATACAAGTATGAGTTCCAAATAAGGATTGATTATCAAATATGGCTCTTCACCCTACGATATACTGATGAGAGGCAACAACCTCGAAATCATGATATATATCTGGGAGACTGATGCTATGTTTGGTAATCAATCTGATTGAGCAGTATAGTGGAAAAAATGCACACAAACGCAATATGTAGACGACAAACATCGTTCTTATTGCGGAACCCTACGAAATGTAGGTTCAATTTACCAGCTAGGCGTGAAATTATTATTCATATTCTAATATGGTCATCTGGTACGGATAGCTCCTCATTTATTTAATTAATTATTAACCTTTGCCGATTGTTATTATCCACCATTATACATGCTTAATATATCGCTCATACTTGTCTCCACCGACAGTTCTATACCGAAGATTGATACAAGTATGAGTTCCAAATAAGGATTGATTATCAAATATGGCTCTTCACCCTACGATATACTGATGAGAGGCAACAACCTCGAAATCATGATATATATCTGGGAGACTGATGCTATGTTTGGTAATCAATCTGATTGAGCAGTATAGTGGAAAAAATGCACACAAACGCAATATGTAGACGACAAACCTCGTTCTTATTGCGGCACCCTACGAAATGTAGGTTCAATTTACCAGCTAGGCGTGAAATTATTATTCATATTCTAATATGGTCATCTGGTACGGATAGCTCCTCATTTATTTAATTAATTATTAACCTTTGCCGATTGTTATTATCCACCATTATACATGCTTAATATATCGCTCATACTTGTCTCCACCGACAGTTCTATACCGAAGATTGATACAAGTATGAGTTCCAAATAAGGATTGATTATCAAATATGGCTCTTCACCCTACGATATACTGATGAGAGGCAACAACCTCGAAATCATGATATATATCTGGGAGACTGATGCTATGTTTGGTAATCAATCTGATTGAGCAGTATAGTGGAAAAAATGCACACAAACGCAATATGTAGACGACAAACCTCGTTCTTATTGCGGCACCCTACGAAATGTAGGTTCAATTTACCAGCTAGGCGTGAAATTATTATTCATATTCTAATATGGTCATCTGGTACGGATAGCTCCTCATTTATTTAATTATATATATATATATATATATATATATATTTATATATATATATATATTGCTGTAAAACATTTAGCAAAGTGTCGAGAATATATTTTCATGAGAGAAAAAGAGAGTAATTGCCCTTTAATACCCTATGCTTGCACACAAGCGGTTGAATAATCAATAAACTAGATAGATTGGTTTTAGAGTGTTGCTAATGCCGTTAATTGTATAAGTTCAATACAGTTTTGAGAATTGATAGGTTAAATAGTAACGAGACTGTGCACATGTCAGGGAGGCGAAAGAAATAGAAAATAATTATTTTTCACAATTGGACCGACTTTATTAGTAGGAAAATACAGAATAATCTAATTCATTTGGTACTGGTAACTTTGAAGTTGTGCAATTGTATTTAATAGAAGAGTCTTGGCATCAATTTGACAAGTACTAGCACCAATAGAATTAATATCTATTATTTTTTTTATTTTTCAGTGCACCAACTAATAAAGTCGGTCCAATGTTTCGTAATAAATATATATTCCACGCTTTTGAGTGTAACTTTAGTCACGAAAATCGTTTAACGTTAACTTATACCATTGCCCATACCTATATATTATTTGCTTGTACTTGTTATTATTCAAAAATCTAGAAACACTGTCGCGGAAATATGCATATTTTAGACTTTACCACTGCTGTAACTCAAAAACCGTAACTCTATGAAAAAAAAAATCAATATAAATTTTGCTACAAATAATCTGGTCTTTAATTTGGTTGCCTCAGATTTTCAATTTTCGAAAGAAATTGCCCCCTCCACATAGCAAAAATACACTTAGATATTTGAGATTCTAACATCGCTGTAATTCGAAAACAGTAACTTTTTTGAAAAATGTAAAATGGATGTCGGATTTCAGTTTTAACGAATATGGGACCATTTCTCAAGTCTCCTCTTTCGAATGAATCAAAAATCATCAAAACTGTAGTACGTTTGCTATATGCACAAACAAAAAAAAACAAAACAAAACAAAAAAAGCAGACAGTCGAATTGTATACCTTCTCCGTTTGGGTTCGTCGGTCATAAAACAGATTATTTTCTTGATATGAACAATATCTAAGCAAGTAAACTTTCTTAAATATTTTGCTTGGCAAAAGTTTGTAATATGTGGAGTTTGCCTTGTAGAATGTGTAGGGAACAGTACTTGCCAAACTACGCAAACGTTCGCATTCGCCTACGTTCGGATATAAATCAAAGGAAATGCTTTCTGATTGAGGCGCATTCGCCATATTTTTAAAGGTCGACTTGGCTGAAATTTTGTTTCATAACTAATAATATAACGAGATTATTATGCGATTTATAATCATCACTCGTCACCTATCAATGTTCGAAACAGTGTTAAATCGCTAATAATCGAGTTATATTCAAAGCTTTATCATATCATTGACAACGGCGATGCAACAAGGTTTTATGTCGTTTCATTTTGGCATTTCAAAAAGTCATCACTAAAATCATGCAAGATTTTGATATTCCTGACCATATATTAGCTGCAGCCAACACTATAAGCTTGGACTTGCTTCCGGACAAATCTAAAATCCATTATGAAAAAGAATATCGATGGTTTTGTGAGTAGAAGCCGAAGAAGACTAGTTGGATAGATGATGTAAAAAAAGTAGCCAGAAACTGGATACAAAAGCTGAGAACAGGAAAAACACCTCAAAGCTAGGACCGACTTCATTAGATGATGCACTGAAAATTTTAAACTTAAAACACAAATCCTAAAGATAAAGATTTTGAAGTGGGTGAATCAGCAATAGAAAACTATTTGCACCAACTTCAAAATCTTCATTTTAAACTTTTCAGTTCAACATCTAATGAAGTTGAACTTACTTTTTTGTTGTCTATTCAAATATTTGATGTTGATAATTGACCTCTCAAAGATTTTATGATGTACAAAATAAAATAATAATAACGAAATTTGCCTTCCCCAATTCCCAGGCACCACCAGGCAACTCCTAATCTATTCACCTTGTACATCAACCGACCTCATTATAAATGAAGGCTAAAAAGCGGGAATTCCCGCTTATGAAATGTAAACAATTGAGCTCAGGTTCACATTCGAAGATCACGTAACGAGATTAATGTGCAGATGAGCGAGTGTTTTTCCAATCGAGTTCGAAGTGGTAGAGCATATTCGGGGCAGGGGGGGGGGTTGGAACGTCGTTGAAGGCAACCGAGATGGGTTCGCTGTTCCGTGCATACCGCAATTATTATGTTGTGGCAAGTGCCAATGGCACGTTCCTTTCACGAGAACACTTTCAATTTCAATTTTTTTGAATTTTTTTTTATACACTCCATAATAAAAACAAGTTTGTTTGTTGAAAATAAATCAGACCCTACAAGGTGGTCTCTAAATAATCTCGTTTTTTAAACAAGAATTACCAGATTATTCAAAAGATATGAAAATGAGTTTTATCAAGTTAGTAGTTTTTGAGTTTAATGCTTAATTTTATAGAATAGATTAAATTCAAGGTATTTAATTATAATTTAAAAATTTTTTTCTGAAAAAAATTATAAAAAAAATTGATTACTTAGAAATACTTTTCAAGAACTTATTTAAAATTTTCAGCGGTCATCATTTTGAAACTAGCGAGTTGATCATGCTCGCGAAATTTACCTGAATTGGTTACTATCAGAGTTGAAACAAATATTAGGTAACTATTCGGTATCCGATCAAATTCACTAGGTATCCGGCTGGATACCGGATATGGAATCGATATTCGGCTAGATAATATTCAAGAAGTACAAATTCTTAAAATCAACTGCAAATTATATTCTAATTATAGAAAAACTAAAACATTGTTGTATAACTTTATTTTTAAAACTACCTATGGAGTATCGAAATTTGTAAGAATTTTTTTAAAAATTTTTTTGATTTGACTTTTGGTGCATTGGTTCATATTTTAGAGCGACATGGACTTGTCACCAATAACTTTCTTTAAGAAATGTTATTGTAATTTGAGAAGATAACTTTTCATGATCACGATAAAACAAATGTTAATTCCGAAATTTTCAAGCTCTTGAATTCTCCAAACAGGACGAAAATTTTATATAAAGACACGTTCCTAAGAATTTAGTAAAATTTCTTGTGAATGATTTGATTTATATGCTTTCATACTTACCTACCTTGAAGGTGATTTTATCATTTTTAACGGAAGGGAACAAAAATTAAATAAATATTAAAAATAAAATAAATAACATCTTTATTTCAAATTTCGCTTTCAATAAAAGTTTCTTTATCATTCAATAATGTCTTATCTTTGGTGTAATATAATGAAACTGAAGAAACTAAACTTTGAACAACATTTCAATCGAATTAAACCGCATCCATGTTTCTTAAATATTAACAGCGGTACAACTGCCAATTTGAATAACATCATTCACTACTTTCATTGCACTGTTCACCACAGAATGAACAACATAGAATAGTATTGTTCACAAGATGCCAGCTTAGTTCTAAAACTGCATCTTTCTTGATTGCAGCTTCATTCAGAATGCATCCAATTCATCACGTCCTTCCTGTTGAAAAAATAAAACATTGAAAGAACAGTAGAACAATATCACGCACACACATGAATATTTACCTTTACAAACATTCATCCGTCATCGTTGACAGTCAAGACACATGATATCGCTCTGTGAGTAACGAATCCATATATCTGCAAAGAAAGAAAATTAACATTATTTGTCAACACTTGCGGATAAATAGTTACCTTTATATTCCCCTGTTGAAGCAAGCCTTCTTTAATAGGGGTAAAATAAGTAAATTTTTGAAATTTATTAGTTGTTTATTAAAACAAGATACCGCTAGTAAGGAGTGGAATATATATAGTCAAGGGAAAAGATATCAGCCAGCATCGACGCAAAACATTTAATCTATTATTGATTGTTCTGAGAATTGTGAAAAGTAAATTAACGAAAATAATTAGACTACAAAAGTCGGAGGCGTGTTTTTATAGTACAAGATATCGTTGAGTTTCCAAATAAAATATTTATTTTTTTATAAAATTTGATCCATAAATAAACATAACTAGCATTGACATATCCTAGCATAACTATTTCAAACGAAACATTATTTGATTTTTCCTGGTAAGGTTTGAAATTACATTTTCGGAGTAAGCTGGTTTTGAAAATTATGAACTCTTCACGCAAACGAAGAACAACACTCAATGCCGTTCTAATAATTTACGAAAAAAGCTATTTGAAACTGCTTCAAAGATGTTAGATTTGTCAGTAGACAGTAGAAATTGTTTCATTTCTGAAGTAGATATAGTCAGCAGTTTTTAACGAGGAAAAGATGACAAACAGCTGTCACTAAAGATTCCTAATTAGCTACCCATAACAATTCAACATCAACAATATATTATGTGGTCATTGATGAGGCAGTTGCAATTTGTCAAGATTAGTCTGATGAAAATATGTTCGCCAAAACTCAAGATAAAAATGATGATGATCATTCGAAGGAAATTTGTTCCACTTATAGTACGACCAAAGCTCTAAAAGCTGCTGAAGAGCTGAAGTTGTTCAAGCTTTTCTAATTTCAAACGTGAATAGAAATTTACCGACCTCAAAAAGGAGGTTATCAATTTGACACGTACCTATGTATACAGTGTGTCCAAGATAAGGATGTCTATCACTTGGTTCTCGGAAACCGTAAAAGATACGAAGATGGTTCAATTAGAGAAAAGTTGCGTTACTTGAAGGTCAATAACATGCTGTTGAGAAAACCGACTAATCCCGCTTACTTCTGAAGAAATGTCAAAAAATTTGCCATTTGGTTTCTATTTTTTTCTCATGTTATTTACCGAGATATAAAGAAACAAAAGAAACTTTCTCATTGCCACTTTTTAAGCTCTACAAGACAACGTTGAGAGTTTTTCAGAAAGACATTTCATTTCTGAGAAATCATCATCAACTTTATTTTTTTATATGGTCCGTAAAAAAGTACACAATATGATTCTAGATTATTTAAAACAGAGAAAAAGGGTTTTTATTAAACTTCGAACATTTTGGTGTAATAGACGCTGAAATCACGACACTGAGAATAGTACAGTAGGCTATTCATTATTATCAAATAAGATCTTGTAT
Organism: Crioceris asparagi; assembly: GCA_958507055.1. Taxonomy (NCBI): domain Eukaryota; kingdom Metazoa; phylum Arthropoda; class Insecta; order Coleoptera; family Chrysomelidae; genus Crioceris; species Crioceris asparagi. The sequence goes on along the minus strand of OY293833.1, from coordinate 3,097,592 downwards.
TTATAGAGATTAACAATTAACTAAAAACTATTTACAACAGAAAAATATCAGTGTAGACTATATATATAGAGTGTTCAAACAAATGACCATTATTTTCCAAGCAAAGATAACTCCTTCTAACTGTCGAATTAATAAAGCTTCTCAACGTAGCAGGTGTAATGTTTTCGAATGCTTCAAGAACTAGTGGTCTCAGTTAATCTTCAGATGCAAAAACACGCCGGCAAACATAATTTTTGCAAGAAAAAAATCGAGCGGAGTGATGTCCGGCGAACGAAGGGGCCACGGAACTATTGAATGGGTATCTATCCATCTTCTCGGAAATCTGTCCGGTAGAAACTCGGGCACGATTAGGTCCTTGTGCGCGGGTGCACCATCCTGTTGAAACCAACAGTTTCTAACCTCTGCAAGTTGTCCAAGGCTTCTTCCAAACCGTTCTCCAATAAGTTGAGGTAATTTTTCGAAGTAAGACAATCATTATACAAAAAGTGCCTATTAAACGTGTTCCAAAAATCCCCACCCGCACATTAAAACCAAAACGATGTTGATGTCTAGCCGTTTGGTGTACTCGTCGATTGTCACGTGACCAATAGTGAGTATTTCGCCGGTTAACGATTCCATTATTTGTTATCATACTCTCGTCCGACCAGATAATCAATCGTATGGGCAAAGTTTTCATCATCCTGATACTTCCTAGTATACCACTCACAAAATGTTCGTTCATCTTTCCTCATCATCAGTTTTGAGCCCTTGACAAATTCATAATTTGTACGAGTGAAACCACCAGCACCAATAGAATTAACATTAACAAACATATTTGTATTAATAAAATAAATGTTAAATTGCATTTGCTTGGAAATACATTTGGAAAAAAAAACAAAATTGGGATTGAATTATTTGTCTGGTTATTAGGACGAAACATTACCAGTCCTGTCGCTCTATCCAAATTCTGTATTTGTAAATAAAATATTTATTGAACCGCTGACCGTTTTTAGTGAATAGAAGCACATTTTAGCGACTTTCACAATTTCAGTTCAAAAATAGGTTCGTGCATTAGCTTCTATCCTTATCAACATTTGAGACTAAACCTATAAAAATCAAACGGGAGATCATTTTAACCAGTACTAAAACTCGTGAAATAATGACATAACAAGACTTTTATTTTCTAATAAATGTTTACAACGTTCTTTAAATATCTGGAAGGTAGAAAATGTTCCGGAAGTAATATTTATACCTATAGATATTATCGAAGAATTTTTCCGACTTTTAAAATGGTATATGGTTAGCTTGCTCCCATATTTACACTACCTTGGCGCAATGACAAGTGACATGTGACAAGACAGTCGAATGAATAATATCAATTTTGTATTCTTGTATTGATCGTTGTTATGGATAACATTCTTATAATTTCCAAGTAATCGACAGTGTTCGGGTTGAATCAGTGTATTATTGAATTAATCAGCAATATTTCAATTAAAGCTACTATATATATATATTCTTTTCCTATATAAAAAATACAAATGAATAGCAAGTACTTAGGATTTCATTTCGAAACAAATCAATTTAGTAGAAGATGATTGAGCTGACTGGGATTTTATCAAAGCTACTCCTCATGTAATCCAATAATGTGATAGAACGAGAGAAAATAAGTCTGTGGTTATCAAGGTAACAAAATTAAATCAACAGTTTGTATATAATCATTTCACTTCAACAGTTATTCGTATCGTATAGGCATTGACCACTACCAGTACGGGTTGGGGACTGTGGCATACACAGTTCAATGTTTATTTTAGAATCAAATATGTTTTTTTTGGGAAATGTATTTTCCAAGCCTGTGGAAAAATGTACCCCCAGGGACTTCCTCCTCCATCAGGGGAGGAGAAAAAAAGCTATGTGACGTCTAGACGATCGGCTTTATTGAGGATCAGGTGGTTTTTTTATAGCTTAAAATAGTATACCTAAAATACTGATAAATAAGACTTTTAAATAAAATGAAAAGTGAGTTTTTTCGTTTTCAAGATACTCGAAAGGACACAAACAACTATTTTAGTGTCTCATCAAGTGATGTAGACAAAGTATGCCCTGTTTATATGAGTACCGAGTTTCACACGGGTAGATAGACAGTCAGTTATCTAGAAATGATTTGAGCAGAATGGATATTTCAGCGATTTGATAATAAAGAAAATATAAAAAGATAAAAGTTTTTCTTTATAAGAGAGAAAGAACGCATCAAAATATAACTATGTGTTTTGTATCAATTTCTTATAGAAATGTACCTGTTGTGATCTTTGACACTTTTGAAGTTAATAAGAAAAAACTATGGCATGGTAATCTGTTTATAAAGTTATACAGGATGATCCGTTTGAAATGGCAAAACATCAATTGTTAAACTTATTGAGAATTATTTCCCACAAACAAGTTAACATATGGATGTTCCTGCTGTCTCTACATGATTGCCTCGTTAATACGACAGTATTCATATCTTGCAGACATTGATTGCCACGTATTTAATATTATATAATAAGTATAATAGTAATTTTTTGGTCATAAATCAACCAGGTCAATTGTATCTTGACGTTGACAATGTTCTGCATATAACCCCATAAAAAAAAATAGAGGGCGAATTTGCGGATTAAGGAAGTGGTCCCCCACGATTAGCAGCGTCACGTCGTCTTCTATAGCATTTTTCTGCATCTTTGGTTCCATTTTGACAAATTAACAGTTTGAGAAACTTCAAATTATCCAATGACATCTATCATTTTACAGTGACAATATCTCATTGATCATTTCCAAGGCCTGCTGTAAAGTTAGATCTTTATGTTTTAACTTTAATCACAGCATCCTGCATTTTGCGTTATTGCAAACCAATCGGTTTATATCAATACGTAATTCAAGGGGTATTTGCCTTTGCAGTAGTTGTTGTCGACACAGTCCTAGCGTAATGTATATATTTACCAGCAAATGGCTGACGTTATAAAATCATATATACTGGGTTAGTTCGAAATAATCAGCATCCTTTTAACAACTTAAAGTTCTTAAAAAATGAGCTTATTTTGCTAAATGACCTGGGGTCTAAGCCTAATGAAAATATGATATGATATGAAGTTGTTTATGATTTTAATCAAGGATGGGTGTACGCTATTTATTATGATTCATAAGAAGAAACTGTAATGCAATGTTGCCGGTAGTTGCTTTTATACTGCAATCTTAGAGAAAAAGTAAACAGATAAATTCTATATATGTGTCGTTCTGATGAAATGATCAAAAGAGTGAATACAATAAACTTTTGTATTCAGAAATCAAAACAAGAAGTATAAAAACATAATTTTATTCACGTCATATTAGTTGCATTCATTGTATTTCTTGCAGTATCGATGTAAGAGCTCTTCTCCGCATTTTTTTGAATTCAAAGTTTTTGCTTGAAATTCTTAGAGCATTTTCCTAAATAGCCATACATGAATATATACTCATTTGTGAGATAAGATTTCATGTTTTATAAATAAATTGAACTTTATTATTATTATATATTATATTTCGTAAAAATAAAAATAGGCCTTTCTTCTTTTATGAAATGCCAATCTGGGCACATTTTACAGTTAAAAATAACATCACACCAATTTTATTCCTCATTAAATAATATGTTGTTCTGCTATAAAAACAATGTCTTTTATCTTTCAGCAACATTGCTATTATTTTAATAGTCTATTAAAACAAGAGTTCAAAGGAAGAATAGAAGCTTTGATATTCACACAGCTTGAATGTAAACAAACCATCGAAATTTATGGCAACATTTATTTCTAATAAATTGGACTCATTTAGTTGGAGAAGATCATATTTCCTTCAATAGTTACGAGGTTTTTTTCTAGTCTTTCTTCTGTAATTTCATCAAATTTGCCTGTTTCTTTGACGTCATCATGCCTAGTCTGGTGTCAAATTTTCACTCCTCATCTTTTTTTGGGTCGTCCGACACTTATGCGACCTAAGGAAGATTTACTGCGAGCAATTTAACAATTCGTATGTCGTCCATTCGGTTAATGGGTTGATTCATTGCTGATTTGTTCATTCGGACTTTCTATTTTGAATCCAGTTGTTTATGTATTCTGATATTCTCGCTTCGCTCCCTGTCCCATATTATTCTTCCATTAATTTTCCCAAGTACCTGCATTTCAAATGTTTCTAGTATCTATTTAGTTTTTGATATACCTACTCGAGTTTTGGCGTTTTCTGTCAACATCAGAATGGCTTTTCGGAAGGATTATTTCGAGTTATGGCAATATTTCTCAGATTTACGAGACTGATTTTGATTCTTGAGCAAGAGCAAGATTAGAACCGGCCATTCAAATTATGTCAATTTTAAGCGATTCCATTCCCTTTGAGTACTAGCGAAAAGCAGAATTTTATGTATCACCCTTAGAAGACTCAAAATAATTACAATTCCGACATTATGTCTTTTTATTTAATACTTTTATAGCAACATTTAAAGTATATCATGTTTTGCAGTAGGATCTAACATAAGTTATTAAATCGTTGATTTATTCATTCGTCATCACTTTTCGAAGCATTAATGCTGCAAACAAAACAACAAAATATTTTTTTCCTCAAACAGATACACTAATAATTAATTTGGTATGTTTTTTAATGCCAGGAGACAATGATGCTACTTCAAAAACATGTATTTCATCCAATTTGCTTTTGATGACGTATCGGCAAACTCGTCGATTGACGTCTAGGAATTTTCCTTGTAGCGTTATTTAAAAAAAAAAACATTTACGAATTAAGATCTGCTACAGAGGAAACATTTAGAACGGCTGTAGGACAGACCTATTGTAATTTCGAATGTAATAAATTGAAAAAGAAAATGGTAACCAATTCAAACAGTTTCTTCAACAACTTTTTGATATATTTATCTTGCCACTTTACTTTTGATCATTATAGTGTTTTAAGTTATTGTTTACTACGTTCAATGATTTTTGGTAGATTGTAAATAAATAATAAATTGTAGAACTTTATAGAAAAATGGTTCATAAATTATTCAATCAAATATCCAATCATTTGCGAAATTTTATAATAATAACTAGCAGTAGGTACCTACCCGGCTCGTTGCTGCCGTAACAGTAATAACTGTAGAGGTATATGAAATTTGAAAAAAATAGTTATGTTGATTATTGGCCATGTGCAGTCCAATAGAAAAAATGAATAAATAAAACGAATTTCAGTGTAATCACTTTAATTATTAATTTATTATCTCAATTTTAAATGACGATTACTCACAAAAATAAATTCCTGCTTTTGTACACTTCAGTATTAATATAATATTTTTATGGTAATGCTTTATGGTACACGATATTTTTTTACTTGCTTGATTATTTTAAATAATTTACTTCTATCACATACATTTCCACAGTGTTAGATGGAGTATGTTTAATATTTGTCCCAGTCCCTACCAGAAGTGCTGCCCTCTCGTAGCGAAAGGCCACACTCTTCTCAGGAAAAAGGCTCATTCTTCCAGATAGTATAGGTGTTTTTTAATGGTTCTTGACGTGTATGACATATCTGACATCATACTAAGAAAGCGTATGGGAAAAGTGGTGTTTTCCATATTTTCCTTGCAATTTTTACGATTTTTCTCTCCATAAGAATCTTCCTTATGCCTTAACGGAAATATTAAAACAAAAATTATCCGAATTGGTCGAGCTGTTCTCGAGTTTTGCGCTTAGCAACACATTTGGGGATTCATTTTTATTTATATAGATAATAATACATTTTACTGTCCCCACTTTATTGAGACACCAAACGTCAAATCTATAGTGACAATTAAAAAATGCGAGAAAAAGTTCGAATTAAATGATATTACTGGTTCAACCAGCAAAATTTCAAGTAATTTTGTAATTTTCAAGTTTATTCATTAGCCAGACACATGAGTAGTAAAATAGATTGGCAAATCTAGCTCAGAATATCTAGAAACGTACGCAATGGGCGAACTTACAATAAGAAAGTATTCGGATGACAAAGAGAGTTTTTATACGCTTATGAGATCGTTCATCGGACTGTGTTGATACAATCATCTCGATAGATCGATTATTATGTCGACATGCAAAATTTGTGTAGTGTCCAACAATAATGGAATTCGCATTATAATATTTCTCGTCATCTCCATGCAAGGGACTACAGTTTGCGAAACAAAATTCAGTAAGTACGTAGTCAATTCGTGAGATTCAAATAGGTCAAAATCGATTAAAGGAATATACTAATTATAGATATACTCACACATATTGCTCTCAAAAAAACAAATTCGCATCAATAAAATGTTCACTTTAATTAAATTTCATAGGATTAAGAGTTGAAAGAAAAATCAATTTCCTAGTAGATTTCTAATATCGTAAAATAAGAAGTGACTCACCTCCCATGTTGACAGGATGCCTATCTGGCAGCTGAACAGCCACACCAAAACCACCCAATTTGACAGGCGCCGAATTTTCTTTTGTTGCCAACAATATGCATTCAGGTTTGATATCACGATGCACAATATCATTTTCGTGGCAGTACCTTAAAGCTTCCAATATCTGTCTCATGTAATGACTGAAACAATAATAAAAAAAAAATACGATAATAGATGATTCATTATTTTAGGTTAATAGTTTTGGGTATTGTAAGAGTGATAAGCGTAAGTTAAGAATTTCCTCAGTACCTTTCAGGCTCTCTAGGAGATGCTCCATATTCACGAAGGTCAAACAAGAATACCTACAGGGGAGCCAAATTACGTTCCATTTCCGTACGATTATTAGATCTGCACCGTCCGGTGTTGAAATCGGAGGCATAGAAGCTAGCGAAACGCATACCAAAAATTTCCGAAAGACATACAAAAGTTGGAATTTATGTAACTAAGAATAATCTATGAATAACTAGGTTGATAATTCAATACTATAACATATATATATATATAGAGTTTTATAGAAAATGGAAGTACGGCAGTACTAGTTATATAATACATTAATTCAAAGAGAATTTGGGAATTGATTTGGGGATTTTTGCTGTCCAAGCTTTCGGTAACATTTATTACCTTTTTCAAGGCACTAACAATGAAGAAAAACTTACAGTGCAGTTGAGGATAATAATTTTTAACAAGCACAGACTAAAACGGAAAGGAGTATCGCACATAATTATACTTACATAACTTACTACACAAACAGACTAAAATTAAATTAAAAACGTTTAAACTTAAAATGGACACGAAATATATAAGATGTTACATGGTTGGTGATAAAATAAGAAGAGATTTGTGGAAACAAATACTCTCTCTGAAGGAGGCTAAAAAAACAAAGAAAGAAAATATTTCAGTTTTTTTTTACATTTATAATTTTTTGGTTCAATAAAATCATTTTATTTTCGCAACGTGCTCCAAATTAAACATCTATTCACACGCTGAAAGACAACAGTTATAAAAGTAAATATAAAAAGTTTTTTCCAAAAAATGAACAAGAAGAATAAAAAAAAAAGAAAAAAGAAACTGGAAGAAGATGCTAGAATGATATAACTCTCAACAATTATATAGAATACAGTTTTAATTTTCAATTTTAAATGGTCGACCCAAACAGAATTATATTTTAATTTTTATTATATATCTGGTTTTCTACGAACTATGCATTTTAGCTAATCTTAATTTTTAACAATTGAAAAAGACCACATATGGTCGAAACGTTTTGTTCTTATAAAAATTAATTATAATGGTATAGAATAAATAAAAATAAGTTAATCAAACCACTGAGCCTGTATCCCAAGAAAACCTAAGGAAAAAAATATATCCAAGCTCAAGAATCTACATAAAAAACTATATATATATATATATATATATATATATATATATATATATATATATATATATATATATATATATATATATATATATATATATATATATATATAGGCGGCTCAGCGTCGATAGCAATCATTATTCCAGACGTCGATACGTACTGGAAACGAGCTATTCTTTTCGATACGGTCTTACGTTACTAACGATTCGCATTATCACAGAAAATCTGCAATTATTTTTCATCTCCTATTATTGACCGACAAAAGGAGGCGGGATCCAAATCGAGTTTTTTTTTATGGATATAACTTTGTTTCGCATTGTAAACTTGCGCGGATTTTGATTTATTTTCAAATTTTCTTGGATCGATGATGCTTCTCTCTGCAAAAATGCCCATCGAATAGTGATAATTAACTTTTGAATATATTGAAACATTTATAAGTGAAAATATCTTGAGCAATTTAAAATCTAGAAATCTGAAGTAATTTTCTTTGAATTAGTCATTGGATGCCTGGGTTAAGGTTCCTTTAAATAATAACGACTTCAGGTCTATTTCACCTACATCAATAATTCACAGCGCTCGTTAAATAATACAAATTTATATTTATTATAACTGAATTTTATTCTTCCATAAGAATTGTGTTGACTCAATCTTTGCAGGGCTGTAGGGCGTAGCCGTTGAGAAAAACGTAAATTCTGAGGAAATTTGGCAAATCTACGCATTATCCCCTTTAATTTGAAAAATTTTGAAGATCGGTTCAGTACTCACTGAGAACTCAGTATTTCAACTGTGTATTAAATATATAGATACGATTATTTTATTGTAAGTACTAGAAAACACTATAGAGGTTGCATTTTTAATGATCAATCAAGTTCAGAAAAATCAGTCATACAAATATCTCAGTCGAGTTCGTAAATGGCCACGATCAGAGAAGCAGTTTCAAAATGGCGGCCGACCAAACTTGAGAAAGTTATAGCTATGTTCTGTCCCTACAAGTTTTGTTTGAAACATCGTTAAAATATATTCTCTAATTCGTATCTGATTCTATAAAGACAAATTCACATATTCCATAGCCTACTGGGGGATGATTTTTTTTTGATATCTGTATATATTACCCATGCACAAATCATAAGAATGTTCTGATAAAATATGACCTCTATCTGATGAAATAGACTCCTTTGAAAAATCAAATATTCGTAGACAATGTTTGAGGTTTAAATAGACATTGTGTTTATGACAGGTAATTTCATCCGTAAGGTAATACAAAACACATATAAATCTCTTAATAATTCACTTTAATTACACTATAACCATACCTACCACCGAGAGAAGTACATACTAGAGCTAGAACCTGATACCACACGTTGTGAGAAATTCTATTATTCATAGAGCGTAGGGCGAAGAAAACATTTGTCTTGGCCCAAGGCCTTTCTGAAGGTGTTTTGCAAAGGGTGTTTTATGTGAACAGAAGGGTCCCGGTCTATAAAGGATTCCTGATATAAGTTAAATTCCGAAACATAAAGGAAGTATACTATTCTATGAAACATAAAGGCTTAAAACATTAATATATTTGATTAGTGTTGTTATCGGAAGTATATGACCAATAACAAATAAAATGACAAGATGTAATAGTCGTTCGTAACTAGCACTGAGAAAAGGGAACAGCGCATAATATTTATTTATGTTTATCAACCTATATGACATTTCCCCATAAACTTTTAAACTTCATATTCATTTTTTGAAAACTGTGATTAAAATATTTTCGTATAGGTGGAAAGGAAGATTTTTAAAGAAAAATGTACGTGATATTTTAAACGATCGGATATGGTAAAACAGATGCTTGAGCAACAGGGAATCTCAAAAAAATATTATTAATCCTAGTAATACTGATACTACTGAAAGGGTGTCGAATAAAATTGACTTTATGTCAATATATATATAAATGATTTGCAATGAAGCTTTGCTCATTCAAAATAATGAAAGAAACTAAAATTGGTTATGCTTCTGTTTTTTATATGCGTTGATAAAAAAACACACGCAGTCTTTTTATTGTATAACACACGAACATATCTGTTGTTTTTAACATGATCTCAAAATCAGGTTCTTGGTTGACTTTGCCACAGATTCTCGAGTAAATAGTGGATTTGAAATATATCAGCTGCACATTGTACAGCTTTGTGGCATTTTGTTGTCTTCTCATGAAAAGACTACTACTACAAAACCACAGACAAATAAAGATAAACTTTATTTCCTAGAGACCACTTTATTTACAATTCGAGACAAGCAGTCTCTGTTTATTCAGATTCGAAAGTGAAGACACATGCATGACACCTGACACTTGACACTCTGACACGAACCTAGCGACCTCTGTACGATGTCAAGATTAAGAGTAAGAGGCGATGATGCCGAATCTCGCAGTTTCTCGTAGCATAGTTTACAAATTGAGCTCAAATATTTTTATTATTCAAACATTTCTCAGAAAATTTTACGATAGGATACAAAACAAGAATAAATAGATTTATTTATAAAAATGTAACCATCTACATGTTTTTTTTTAATTTCCATACATGGGAAATAACTAAAAATAAGTTTAAAACAGATAATTTTTGCGTTTTGCATAAGAGACTATGTTTTTTCAAAAAGGATTTTTATGAAAATCGTAAAGTGGAAAATTCAGAAAAAAAATCAAGAGATGTTTAGGATACTCCAGTTTATCAAAATGATTTTATGGATTTCTATACATAGGCTTGTAATCATCGATATTTTCACACTTTTTTGATTATGCACCAAAAAATTCTATACAAGGTTAATTCTATTGCTGCTGTTAATTTTTAAGTGGCACAGTTTTAGGTAAATAAGAGACTTTTGACGCGAATTTCAAAAATACCAGGACCAATAGAATTAACCATATTTTCTATAAAAATATTTAATTCATATTTTTTTGGGAAACCTGTGATTATTTTGAAAAATGTCGAATTTAAACATTACTAAAAATGACGTTTTTGCTCCCTCCAACCCTTTGGGGGCTGTTTTGAGGAGGAAGGAGATGTTGAATTTAAATTTTTTCAATGTTGTACCAACACTCCTCGTTTCAATATGAAAACAAAATCAATCAAAATCGATGCATATTTACCATGCAAATGGCGCGTATATATATAAAAAAAACAGTATATTAAAAAGCAAACATACAACTGAATTTTATACCGCCTCCGTTTTTAGAAGTCGGTCAATTAAGAATGTTGTAGGTATTTTGGAATAGCCCCGTTCCAAAATACTGCACTATATCTCAAACATCGATCTTCGCCATTTTGTATTCAAAATAATAATAGAATATAATGTAAGTTAGACATTTGCTAATATTCTACGACATTTTAATTATCTACTCCTTCTACAAAAATTATTAATTGCCTTAACATTGAATAGTTTTCCAAACGTTCTTCTTTTCTCTTTACTTATTTTATAACCTTCAATTACGGCTTTGCCATTCAATGTCGAATGAGTTTTTATGTTTGGAAAGGTTCGGTTTTCTGGGACGTTTGGAACTTTTATTGATAAAGCCCAAGTCAACCCCTCTGCGTAAATCACCAAATTCAACCTCCTCTCTCAAGATTAAACATAAATTTTACTTACCTAGCTACGGCCTCGCTATAAACAAAGCCAGCTGATGCCCTTCGAACCACCTCGAAGCAAAGATCCGAGCCATCCATGCTGGAACAAATACAATCTTTTTTGTTTGGAAAGAACACATAATACAGATATTATAATCAACAACTACATTGAAGTACGAACTAACAGTATCAAATCATCAAATAATTCAGATGGCAAAAGCGAACGTGGAAAATCCAACGATTCCTAGCAAACGGAACGATAAATTTCATTAAAATTCATTAATTTGCAAGGTTTGAATTAATCATGCATAAAGATTTAGTTTTTTAAATGTTTTGAATTTATCCAACATTTTCTACAGCTGCGGCTTGCGGAGGAGTAAAACTAGCAGAAATATTTTCAACAAAATTCAAAGAGGACAAGTGCCTACTTAACCAATAAGGATGGTTAACAAACATCTTAATGACTAATATTATAAATTAATTAGGTAATAATTATAAATACCTACACTAAGAGGCTGAACATACCATCGATCTGATCATCGAAGAGGTTGCCCGAATGTTTTACATTTATTAATTTCTCATGACTCATGACTCAAGTAAATTCAATCTTTAAATAACCACATCGATGGTATGTCCTTTCCGTACCTATATATAATTTTGACCTTATTAGTTTAAAATATTAGTCATTAAGATTTATATAAAACATCCTTATTATTTAAGTAGGCACTTATCCTCTTAGTATGTAGTTAAGCCTCACATTTGAGAAATGCTTCGGCAAGGGATGATGGGACCATTTTTTGAACTGTTCCTATCTTTTAGATCGGACCTCAACAGATACGAAAAAAAATAGAATAGAAAAAAATTAAAATTAAATAATTTTGTATTTTCCCGCTGAAGCACGCAAATCACTGTTTATTTCATCAGCAAAATAAATGAATTTTTAAAGTTAATGTTTTCAATCAATAATAGTAGTAGTAGGATTTTTCTTTCAATGAAATGGAATGAACAACTATTTCTCTTTTGCCATAAAATATATATAAAATGTACATATATATATATATATATATATGTATGTACTTACAATTCGAACACCATGTACAGCATTCCTTCGGATGAATAGGTCTCTAGCAATTCCACTATGTGCGGATGTTTGAGCATGTGACATATAGTTGCTTCTCTTTTCAAATCTGGAAAAAAAGAGAAAACCCTCGAATATAGAGAAACAACTTTACGAGGGATTAATAAAATGTTGCAGTATGTGGGGGTACGTAGAGACATAATTTTCGACACGTTATAATTTTTTGCAATCTGGAAGACACTGGCAGAAGAAAAGTACTCGTACTGGCAGAGAGTCCTAGCACCAGACCCACCTCAATAACTGGCTGCAGCCATGTGGCGCAGTTAGCTCTTCCCAAGACAAGCTATAATATTGACAAGACAAGTAACCCTGTTTTTTGATCAAGGTGGTCGCGATTTTCCTACCACGATATATAGGACAATTCATTGATTTTACTTATTCAAACAGTGTTTTCTCAAAATATAAATTTTATTCAAATGATATTTAGATATATGCTCATTTAACAAAAGCAGCGTAGTCTTTTATGAGAGCTTTATAACTACAATCATAAATAAAGATAAGTTTTACAGGTTGTGTTCTGTGGATTTTTTTTTTTCAGTTTGAAATATCAATAGCAATTCGGAATAAAGTATTTCACTGAACTAGATATGGAATATTGAAATTGAACTATACCTAACTGTTTCAAATAACTTACCATCTGTGCTAAGGCCAGGGCTTGAGGTAAATTTGGCAACGTCTACGATTTTTGCGGCAAACTGTTGACCCGTTTGCCGATGGATGCATCTTCTAACTATGCTAAATGGTCCCCTGAAACAAATGGGTGAAATAAATCAATAGAATCAATTGAAAAATTGAATTAAAATTGTAGCTATCCAACAGAACTGTAATGGCCTTTTAAGACCTTCTACACCACAATAGTTCATATAGCGGCAACAAAATATTTGTTGAAGCGTCAGTTGCAGGTAAATTTATTCCTGAATGTACCTAACTGATGTTAAATATTCATTGATAGTTGCACCAGATGAGAGAAAAACTATAGATGCAGAACTAAAATAAAAGATCTGGGAGATGGAGATTGGCAATAAGAAATTTTTAATGAAAATTACAAAGAAAAGCGACAATCATTACGAGAAATTTAGTCAAAACTTTTGAGACATCAAAGTTCAGTATGATAGAACCTTTTTCTGTTTTTTTCTATGGTATGCATTTTCTATTGAAACTTTGGTTTCTTTTAGTCGCGACCGGACATTCATAGATAAATAAATACCCTCAAGGTTGTTATTATTTGGTACACTGGAAAATACAAAATTATATCAATTCTATTGGTGCTGGTACTTTAAAGTTGTGCGCAGTTGCAGTAAGATTGAAAACTTTTGGCACCAAATTCAAAAGTATTAATAGAATCAATAGAATTAATATTATTTTGCATTTTCCAGTGCACCAACTAATAAAGTCGGTCCATTTTTTGGTAGAAAATGTTTATTTCACACTTTTGAGTGTAACATTAGTTACGAAAATCGGTGAACGGTTACTAATACCAAATAAGATAGTATTTATCCTATTACCCACGTATATTCTTTGCTTGTACTTGTTATATGTAGACAGCTTAAAACATCGCGGCGGAGATACGCAAGAATTTTCACATGGTCTGTGAGTATTTTAAATTTAACCATTTTACTACCGTTGTAACGCGAAAACCGTAACTCTAAGGAAAAAATGTTCATTGATAAATATTTTATACAAAAAATTGGATCGACTTTATCAGTTGTTGTACTGAAAAATACAGAATAATATTAATTCTATTGGTGCTGGTTCTTTTGGAGTTGGTGCCTACAACAACAAACTACAACGGCACAACTTCAAAATTATTTTTTATCGTTAATTCTGCCACCTTCAAACCCATCGGTGGTTATTTTTGAACGGAAGGTGATTTCGGATTTGAGTGTTTGACAAATATGTGCAATAAGAGAATTTAAACATAGTATACCTACCTACTTTTCGGTGAATCGTACAAATCTAACAAAATATACTTAATTATAGTTAGGTACAAATAGTATTTAAGTATCTAGACAATATAAAAAATTATAAGAATTTTAAAGTTGGTAGGTACTACTGTACTACAAATATGTATGTTTATACCAACTTCATATTTTAAATAACTTCAGCATTTTCACAATGAATATTTGGAATAAAATTTTGTATATTCATGATTTTTTCTTAGTTTGTAATTCTAGTACCCATAGAATTACTTTGTATTTTCTGACCAGCCAACCAAAAAAGTAGGAGGTATACAATTCGGTTGTATGTTTGTATGTAAACGTGCTCCGAAAGAAGGGAGTTGAGAAATGGTCCTATATTTAGAAAATTTCAAATCCGTAATCTCCTTCTCTCTAAAAACCGCCCCCCAAGGCGGTGGAGGGGGCAATTTTTATCGAAAATTGAAAGTATGAGACGGCCAATTTAAAGAAAAGATTATATATGACATTTTTCAAAAAAGCTACGGTTTTCGAGTTACAGCAGTGGTAAAGTCGGAAATATGGGTATATCCCCCGCGATGTTTTGAGATCTCTGAATATTACCAAGTACAAGCAAAGAATATACGTGGGTAATAGGATAAGTACTATCTTCTTTGGTATATTAGTGAACGTTCAACGATTTTTATAGCTAATGTTACACTCAGAAGTATGATATAAATATTTTTTACCAAAAATTCAACTGACTTTATTAGCTGGTGCACTGAAAAATACAAATAATATAAATTCCATTGATCCTGGTACTTTTGAAGTTGTGAAATTGTAGTTAGAAGACTTTTGGCTCCAACTTCAAAAGTACCAGCACCAACAGAATTAATATTATTTTGTATTTTTCAGAGGACCAAATAATAAAGTCGGTTCAATTTTTGTCAATTTTTGCATCATGTTATGAAGTCGCTGTTTAATTTTGAAAAAATATTTGGAAGAAGTATATTATGTACCCACAATATAATTTGAATAAATATTTATTTTTTCGGATAATCAACATAACGACTAGGGACTTTGAGTGACTTTTTTTTATTGATCTTTGAACATCATTTGACATTGAGAATGCATAGATAATGTATACAGAGATTGTTGAGAAAACTTATCAGTTTGAATAAGTAGTTTTACAGAGTTATCAAATCAGTTTATTATTAACATCTACGAACATGTCAAGGGCGTTCTCATTTTTGTAGATTATAATTCGTATTTAAGTACCTATGACGTTACTATGGTCAACACATACATAATAAGTTCGTTCATTTATGCCAGATATTTTGAACGTCAACTGTGACAAATGATTATCCATAACCTATTAAATAGGTAATCAGTTGATTCTAATCAGGGTCAATTCTACGATTTTACAACGTTGGAAGTTTCAGGCGTACCATCATACCTGTTCTGATTTAATACCACCGGTTACTTAAATTGGTTATATTAATTTTTATTAAATAGTAATGTAATAAACTTCGTATCTTTCGGCCAATAATAATATGAATTTAGTTTTGTGAAACTATTAATTGCTCTATTAATAGTTTTCTGTTGGGCAATAAATTCTGGTATTATTATATTATCAAAGCATCAAACAAGGAACGTCAAATTGATAAATAGTTCAGATTCAATAAATTCTCAATTACATTATAAAATTAGACAGTAGATTCTGAATAGAACAGGGTTCAGTCCATGGCCTTTTTTAAGTACGTAAGACAATTTTATCCAGAATTTTTTTTTTTTGTCAATATTCGTAACTTATTCCAAATAGTCGTCTTTTTTAAAATAAATCTCACTATGTCAGAACAATTCAAATTACAGAAGGGGGAAGTTAATAAACAAAGCTCTGGATCTATTTTATATTTGATCGGATTTAAAAAGGGGGAATCAAGATTTAACTTTTGCTGCTTATCTTGCTCACCAGAATTTATATACTTAATTGAAATGTTACTCTACAATCAAACGATATTATTTTTAGCGGAAAGGAGCAGCCAAAAGATGAAGTGATTTCAGCACATTTCTCAATTAATGAGTCTGGATGTGAGAATAAAAGTATGATGTAACTTTGTATGTGTTTACTATTTTTATTAATTATTCATTCATCTTCCGTAAGACATATATAATAAATGAGATGTCGTGCACCAAAGGTGTAAAGCTGGATACTTTATTTGGTGAAAGTTCGTTATCCAGGTTTCTGCTATTTTTAGAGATTTTTGGCAATTTTTTTTAAGGTCTTTATCTAGGTCGAATATAACATTAATCCGCGAGCGCCTTTGTAAAAATCGATATATATAATTTTTATTAGGAAAACATATTTAAATATAAAGCAGCAAAAATCCAATGTAAAACAAAACAAAAACAGTAAATCACTTCACATACGGCACCCCATATTCATTAAAACAGAAAAATAAAGTTTTAAATTTTTAAAAACAATTCCACAAATATGTTGTTCTCCATCATTGTGATTTGTGATTTTCTAATTTTGGTCAGCTGATATATGTCAAACAGGACGAAAGATGCAGCGTTGCCAAAGAATTTCCTATTTTATATTTTATAAGATGGGGTAACCATTTGAAATAATAAAATAAGATAATAAAAACTCACCTTGTGTGGCATATGAATTGCTACAGGACAACTATACAATCGATATGCCGCATAAAGTGAGTTTTTATTATCTTATTTTATTATTTCAAATGGTTACCCCTTCTTCTGAAATATTCGAATGATTGTCTCTGGTATCCACCATCTCTATAATATGTTTCTTTGGCAACAACGCACATATTTTTCGCCTGTCAAGGTCCAAGTTTCATAACCTTTTCATACGACTGTTCTGAATCATTTTTCATTTCAATAAATTATAATTTTTTTAAATTTTCATGAACACAAAATGCAGTGCGTGAAGTGTTTTACTGATTTTGTTTGTTTTACATTGGATTTTTGCTGCTTTATACCGACTCAGGACCCCTGTTCGCTCCATGTTTTTGTTAATAAAAAAATATTTAAATCGATTTTTACAAAGGCGCTCGCGGATTTATGTTATATTCGATCTATATAATTAAAAAAGAAATTTTCAAAAATCTCTAAGTATAGCAGAAACCTGGATAACGAACAATTACCCTTTAATTTAATTTTGTTTAGATATCTATTTAAAAATAATTTCATAATTAATTTTCGTTCAAATGCAATTTTTTTTTTTGATTATCAAATGAATTAGATTCATGTATATATGGGTCCTTGGCATAATTTCAATAATAAAGAGACTGATCAAATAATTTCATTTATGAGATGTTTGATATGGATTTTCAAAAACCGAATAAATTTCTCAATATAGATGACGAATTGTCAACAATCCCTCGTAAACAAAGTTTGAACTATCAACAAACCTTCCTATTTCCTCGCACAAATCATAGACGTCATCAAAAAGGACTTCTTCCTCGGTCATTCTTCCAGTTTTATCTGACCGTAAGGCATGCAACCACCACGTTATAAGTAATTTCGCGTTAAAACTACCGAAAAGCGTGTCAAAATCCACCGGCACTATGTATTGTTGACATCCGTAGGCTATCAGAGTGGGTGAGGCATTCTCCAGGCAAAAACTCACTTTAATGCATTAAGAGTTGCCTAGTAGACCAATAATAGCTATAACACTCCTACTTTCTAGTCAACCTATGTTGAGAATAACGAAAACACGAATAAAAATTTACAAGAATTGAACGCCACTTTGCACGCGTGTCTTTCAGACTCGATCGCGATGGATCACGCCCAATAGTTGCTCCTGTACAGATAAAAACAGAGCGAGACTGACAGCTTGAGAATGACATAAGCGAGCTACTGGCCTCGACTCCAGATGACGTCACGCTTGCGCCTTTACGCGTTTTTCAAAGGAATTACGCTCGATTTTTTTTCTACTTCTAACGTATCAGTAGCAGCAAGCAGTGGTAAAACGTGGGTAAAACTTTAGTTTGCCCAAGGCTGCATGCTTAGAGCTTTGACTTCCTTGATTCTTGATAACTGTATTGTTTGTAGCTATTGTTGTGTATGAATGTAGTTTCCGACTCTCGCTAGATTGGATTGAAAATGAATATACTACGAGGGTCAATTTAAAAAGAAACTAATAATATATTTTTTCCACCCTGATGGAATTTACAGAAAATTTCATGCTTTCAAATAACTACACCGCTTTCGTTCGCAAGTTATTCTTTTTTTTTTAAATGATTTAGCTCACTACATCACACAGTAATAAATTTTCCTATAGTTTGTTATCTAGGTACCATGTTTAGTTCATATTCACAAACCTTTTCGAGAGATTTGTTAAATTCACACAATATGTTCTCATGTGACTTTTTCTTTGTAAAGATAGTAATGCAGTTGAAATTTAATAATAACTAACTACCCAAAAATTATGGGCATTTGGAAAAGGCCAAAGAATAGACAAAAGGAATATAATTAAATTGCGACAAAAATACAACTGTGGCTCTCCGATCGGATTTAACCGGGGCCCATGGCCCTTAGTGTGAGTGATGGTATTTATTATTTTGTATGCATAACGTCGGCCAGACCATAAGAGAAAATAGAAATTCATTGTCAGGTGTATGGAGAGTTGCATCTCGGTAATAGTTATCTGATTAATGTGAGATCTAATCTGTTTTTGGACTTTTGCACACTGATTTATTTTTATGATTATCATTTACTGTGGAATTTTGAAAAAATAAATATTTCCATATATTCAATGTAAAATGAGCTGCTTTTTTCACTCTCCGTATCAAATGAAGAACCATTTTCAGTAGGTAATTACGGTGTGTTTTCAAAGTATAAACTTTGCTTTTTTATTAAAATCGTAAAGGATTCTGAAGATTATGACAAAAAATAAAGACTTTACGATTGTCCCAAAGAGGACTTCAATTATGTCAATATTTCTTCTATATAATATGGAACGTCGATAAGATTTACAATAATAAAACTAACATTATATTTTTAAGCGTATATATTTATAAAACGAAACGATATTTATTTCATTAACACTAAATTAGACAAATAAATATTAATCAGTTCAATGTATTATCTACAATATGACATCGATGGCTTGAAATTCGAATTTGAAGCAAAGTACATATACATATACTGTATAGAAAATTCCTACAAAAATCTTAATAAAATATCCGGGCCCTGTTCACACGAATACCTCAACGATCACAGCTCAGCTCTCCTCAATGCTTTGGATAATTCATACGATGCCATTTTACTCGTCCTCGTACGCATGTTGTTGAAGCAGACCCTCTCTATCTTCATCCAACTGCCTTTGAGGAAATGTTACACCATCTCCTAAACTACACAAAATTCAAAAACTTAATTTCTAGTTAATAATGAAATTAAAATGTATTGATAGTTTTTTTCCTTCACATAGATAACAGGAAAATCATCAATCCAAAGCATCTATATACTATGAACTAGAAGCACATTGTCGATGCCAGATGCCAGGAAGTGAACTTGAGTCTTTTTTCAAATATTGAGTACCAAAACCCCCTGCTTTAGCAGCTTACTAGACAATCGACAAATGAGAAGAATGATAATAAGCAGGCAATCTAGTTTTCTTTTGCAGTCAGAGAAAATCGTATTTCTTTGATTTTCCTTATCCCCTTATCTAGTTTATTTTAATTTTCCATGTACACGGACAAAAAAAAATACTTATTTATCAAGAAAATTGGTTCTATTCAGCATATTGGAATTATCTTGTTGATAGTATAGTTCAAAGAGAGCTCTTGTGTAGTATTTCTGAAAATAACATTTTCTGGTAACTTCTTTATTAGTTTCACTGAAGGAGGATGTTAATCTAAACATAAGGGGAACAAATTATAAACCAAAAACTAAATAAAAAACAATATATTACAAAATATAAAGAAGATGGCGACAACAATATAGTAAGTACACTTATTAGCTTAGACATGTGGTATATCATTTTGGCCATCGTAGAGTTTACTTGTCTCGCACTGATCTTGGGAGCTGCATGGAAAATGTCTATTTTGAGATTATTTAAAATGAAATAGTCATAGCAATGAAGCTTTTTACATGCAACAATAATTACTACTTGAGAATTCAGCCAATTGACATTGGATTATATGGAATATTGATAGAATCATTCACTTGTATACGATTAATCTGACAGCTATTCTATAACATGAAAAACCATACATGTGCTGCAAAGAGAAGCAATGCATTATAGTAATCTAGTTTTAAAACATGTGGACGGTTTGTTTATTTTTTTAAAATCTGATTTCACAAACTTCTTGACATTTATAATGCAAGTAATTCTTTATTATCAAGAAAATTACAAACGTTGACATGCATTCTCTGTATGTTATTTTTTCATTGCTTTTGTATATACTTTAATAAATAATTAATTATCTTAAGTAAGATACATGAAATGCACAATAGAAAAGAAACAAAAAAAATATATGAAACCCACATAACATCGTAAATTGTAGTATAAAAAATCGCATATCCTTTCACTCAATTTCTTCGATCAATAATTTATAACAATAGTGATGTATATATAATTATTGTTAACATTTGATTTTAATTGAACTTATTAGATCACTTAAAATACCATTGTTACAGTTTTTCAGAGAGTATTTCAACAATTCATAAAGCTTCTAATACTGATCAGATCAAAATTTGATTATATTTTACATCATATGATCAGAAGGGCGTAGAATTCGAATGAATATTACAAAAAAATACTAGAGAAACAGTATTAGAAACTACTTAGGCCACAATGTAGAAATATTTGAATCAACATACGTCCACATCCTGGCAGAGAAAAAAATAAGCCATCCGCGCAGTATATTTAAAACTCATAATCCTGGTGGTGTGATGCCCGATGTTTGCAGCGTCCTATCCCTCCACATGAGTTTCTAATCCTGTCTCTCTAGAATCCATAAAATTTAATGAAGAGGTACATGACCAAATAGGAATCTTAAAAAATAATCATAACTGACCTAATTGGACATGTATAATATATATTCATATTCAATACATGATAATCTAATAATAAGCTAGAACTTAATAAATTGAAATTAATATGCTTATAAATGTAAAATTTCTGGAAGTAAATTATCCCAAACGACAGAAAACATCAATAAAAATTAAAACTAAATAACTTACTGTATCCAATTTCTCTTGAAATCACATAATCATAATAAAATCTATAAGAGTTTTGAAGAGCATAAGATTCTAGAGACGGTTGTTTCATCAGTTCATAACGATTCTATTGAAGTTAATATCATTTTTCATATGATGTAAAACATTTCAAACATGCGTTTAGTAATGTTACAAATTAAATGATAGATCCTTGTCTACTCATACTAAAATGAGTATACCAAAAATCAGGTTAGTGTGTTAAGGAATGTAGCAAAAATATGAAACCAAACAAAACGAAAAAACAAAATTTGACCACTTGCGTAAGCCAAGATAGCAAATTTGCCACACATTTCAATCTAACCTGTTCTGGGTGTTGTCCATTGAATGATAAGTATTCTGCTGGTGGCGAGAGTGTACAGGATATTGAATACCGTCACCCAAACTACAAAAATTCATAAAAAATATCATAAACATATGTCACCCATTAACTTTACGGTAGTTCTTTAAAACTTGACTTCAAATTCGATATTAGACGTTCAGTCTATTTAAATTAACAAATAGGGTAGTCCGAAACTCTCCTTAAATGGTACGTTTATGTAAAAGTAATAGTTTCAAATAATAAATCCGCTGAGCGGAAGTGAATACGCGTCATTAGCATTACCTACATTTGGGTAGTTCGCAGCATAAAAAAAATATTTCTCTGGGAAACTCTAATATTTGTAATGTTAAAATTATTTGTTTTTTGAAATATCAACTTCAGTACCATGTTTTTATAATATGAATCTAAAGAGATCTGCAGGAATCGTGTGATTTCGTTAAACAATTAATAATTTACCGAACTTCTTTAAAATGTTTAAGTAGTAATGATTTTTTCAAGATGGTAAATAAATTAAAACGATAATTCAGTAAGAAACACATATTGAAAAATATTATTGAAGGCTATTTCTACTCAAAATACCTATCATTTTCAAACAAACAATTGTCACTGAAATTAAAAATAAATCAATTTAAAAAATGTATCTAATGAATCTTAACTATTGGTAATGTTTGAAGCTGTTCAATTCATCTAATATCCCTAAACATTACCGACAGCAGAACACTATTTAAAGTAAGGAACATTTTCTCATTTTTTGGAACCGATAACAATTAAATATACATCAAACATTTACGTATCTACAGAAACCATAACATGTTGGCTGATTCAATGTAAAAAGCTACATATCTTTGTTTTTGACTATAGGGAGCTTGGCCTGATTCTACCCCGTTTAAATTAACAATCCAGAGGAAACTATTTTCACAAAGAGCTTAAAATATCTCTATCTCTATTTGTAAGTAAATTCTCAATATTATAAATCTTATCTTAACGTAATAATATGCTTTAAAATAAAGTTACTTTAGGTATATATAATTTTCAGCTTATTATATGGAATGGATAAATACCTGGTACTCAAAGGCAGGAACCATGTCTTAGGATTATCACCAAATACCTCCTGGAAATTTTTGTACCGTCCTATATGAAAACCATATTTATCAGCTACGACTCCCCTGAAACTTGGCGGTCGGAATGCCTCTGTACCGAAAAAATATACATCACTTCCAAAATGAAAATAACCTTGTTCAGTTATTAAACAAAATATGTTATTTTAAATCCATAAATAATGAGACTGAAACCAATAATCGAGAGATTGTAATGACTTACCCAGAGTTGTTCTATTTTCTGAAACCAAGTAACAGTGGTATCCAAACAGGGATAACAAACTAACACCAAACATTATAGCGACAAAAAATAGGAATAAAATGTGGAATCTGCCCATACTCTGGAGATCACCCTAGAAGTAGAATATACATAATGAATCATTTGATGAAATAATTGTTTGTAAGCAAATAGGGGTAAGTACTAAAGAAAAATATGATTAACAATTATTGACTTACCCTCCAAAATGAAATAAAATATGGAAGAGAAGTTAAGGAGACATATATACAGTAGGCTAGGGCGTATCCGAGAAATAGCACGAAGAACTTATAGTTGGTAAAACAGACACAGTTATTAATCCAAGGACAATGATGGTCCATCTTCAAAACACAAACACCGCACACTGAACAATGATGGGCTCGATCAGGTTTTACCACCCTACACTTCTCACATAGTCTAACACCACCACTAATTGTCGTATTCCGTATTGGCAACTGTCTGGCGAAATTCTCTAGCACAGTATTTTGAGTTTCATAAGAATCAGAGTGGTTCAAATAAGCTTCATAGTCAGCATCCGGGATTCGGAACTGCAAACAGAAAATGTATGTAACATTTTATATTGCAAGGGTGAGTCTAAAGCTTACTTTACTAGGTACTCTACCAATATCAGTGAAAACAGTTTGCCAATAAGCCCAGCAAAACATAAAGAAAAATACATGGTAGAAGATAAGATACAGTAATTGCCAAGCTACATCTCCAACGGTAACTAGAAATAAAAGTTGTTAATGATGATACTATGAAGCCACTAAATAGATTTACTTAGACAAAGCTGTATCACGTAGGCATAATAGGACCACATAACTATAGTCACGATAAATAAAACAGGGATCCATTTAACAGTCTTGAAACACCAATAGCATGGCCCTTTATTTTCACTATCAGGTACAGCCATATCGAGTGTATCTATTTGGTCAGTCTACATAACGAAATTATTTCGAATAGATCCAAAAACGAAAATAAAAGGGGCGGGGTTGATCCTAACCTGAAATTTTCAAAAAAATTAGCGCACTATTAGATGAAAATATTTGAGAATAGCTTACTTCCCTGTTCAACTATTTACATAGACAACACACGAGATAAAAGAAAATCCAGACACTTTGAGCGTTTTCACTTAACTTTCCTTCATCTGTCATGTCATTTATAGAGTAAATAGGTTAAATGTCATGTCATTGTGATGTCATAGTTCAAATCAAGAACAAATTAAGACAGGACTAGTAATACGAATGGTGGGGGTAGCACAGAAAGGGTTGGTTATACCTATTTCTCTTTGGGTTATACCTGTCATTTTGATTGAGGCGTCGCACAAAATCACGTTGTGCATTGTTCTGTAGTAAAGGGGTTGTCTCTGCTGAAGGTAAGGATCTATATACATCGCTCTAGTAACGGTAGAGCGCTCTAGACAATCAAGACTTCCTACAATACTCTGACTAAAGACAACGTACAAAAATAATTTTATTTGTTCTCTCTGACTTTGACACTCTGTCCTTTTTCTATAGAGAGAACATATACCGATTTTAGCATAGACATGTATATGTTTATGGATTTAAGAGTCTCTGACAATATCTCTACAGCTCATTTGGATTTTAAATTTTTGTGCTATTTTTCAATGAAAACGACGATTTTTTCCTCTTAACACAATGGTGAAATGCGAGGCTCTTCGATACAAGAGTCGCTGTCGACAAAAAAATATGGTGTTACCACAGATTAGAAAGGGAATATTTAATCTGTGGTGTTACGTCCATTGACGGCCACTGATTTTGTTCTCACTTGGCTTCACTTGCTATCCGAATGCGATGTCTCGAAGTTCTATCTCATGTATCTGAATTTCATTCCAATTGATGACGTTTGCCCTGACGAAGGAAATAAAAGTTCCCGAAAGCTCGGCTTGGATAAAAAAAAATATTTATTATATGATATGCTTCCCCACGAATAATCTCTCATATATAGGTAACATGGATATAACATAACATATATATATATATATATATATATATATATATATATATATATATATATATATATATATATATATATATATATATATATATATATATATATATATATATATATATATATAGGTACGAATATAAAAATAAATATTAAAATGCAAGTAATGAGAATTTATTAACAAATCTGATTTGAAAGAATCTAATATATTAAAACGAGCAAATTTATTTTCGGCTAACTCGGAAAGGCTTTGACAAAAAACATGCACATTTTTAGTTAAACACCCTCAGTGTTTATAATAGCTCACTGATGAATTATTATAACTCACAAATGAGTCATATTATAACTCACTAATGAGTCATTTTAAATCACACTGTTTAGTTATGGATGTATAATTTAATAGAAGTAGATAAAGTACAGTATTTATTTGATGAGTTACAGCACTCGCCTGCAGCTCGTGCATCAAACTTCATCTGCGCGTGTTATGATCTTCATAACCGCTTGTTAAATACTATTGGCCTATGAATAAATGTTCCATAAACTTTATTGTGATTAACATTTATGTCAATTAAATATATTGTTAGATATATAAATAGTGTATATAAATGCTTAATCTGTGTTATTTTAGTGCACAAATAAATAAACTTGAAAAATAAGTAATTCCCAGTTATTTCTATATGCCCGTTACAAGAAACTAGTATTTTATAAAATTAACTTTCAACCGTCAGATAATGAAACCCTTAAGTAGGTATAATCGATTGTACTTATAATTTGGAATGTATGATAGATCTACTAGGAAATTCATATAATTTGAATATATTTACTCTTTGGTTCATGAGTGGACCTCGAGAGTCGCATCCATACAGGTTTATTATTATCTAGCAAAAGTTGAAATTATTTTTGTCATTCTTATTCCTATCTGCGGCTATAAACATTAAAAGTCCACCTTACAGCAATAGTAGATATACATATTTATAAACATTAAAGTGCAATAAACAAGAGTTCAATATTAAAATACTCCACCAGCGGATGCATCTACACTTTTCTGGTGAACTCATGCGCAAAACTCTAAACTAAAGAAGAATAATATATGTGCAATCTATCCATAGTGTATAATGTTATTTATTCTTCGTCTTTTGGTGAAATACCATAACAATATTATAAACTATCTTGAATTAAAATGAAGTATAACAATTTTATCTTCATACACTTTGAGATTACAGAGAGCACCAAAACGAAGGTCAGTTTCAACGTTTCCAACTGATTAAATCGACGGCCTTATATTGCTATTCAAATAAAATTATATATGAACATTTGAATAAGATTGTGCTTGTGTATAGTTTCTTGAACTTTGAATTGCAAAGGTAATTTTTCAGTAATTATTTCATTAATATGTTAGCCGATTTAATCAATTCATTTAATTTGGGCGATAGTTTTAATGAATCTTGCAATTTCTCCTTGGAAAATCGTGATAACTTTTTCATTCGGTTATCTTTACACGCCATACGCCTATGTTCCGGTAGACTATATAATCGTATTCAAGATTCAATTGTATTTCGTAGCCACATTGTGAATTCAACTATTCTATAAGATGGCTGGCTACTTTATAAAATGCGGCTACATTGTAAAATAATCGTTTTTTTGCATTGTTCTGAAATCTGGCTAGTGATATAAGCCATATACAAAATCGGATATTTCAAATGAACTTTTGAACAGGTGGTATTGCTAGAGACGAGCTCTCCTTGGATACGATTTTCAATATTTCCTTAAGTTGGTGCTCCGAGTGCTGAGAAATGATCCCATATCCAACAAAAAAAATCCATCATTTTCTTCTCCCATAAGGAGGAAGGGGGTAATTTCTTTTTTAAATCTGAGGCGGCAAAATTAAAGAAGAGTCACTATCCGGAAAGGTTTAAATTGGACAAAGAATAACTACTGAACGGTAATATTTTGGAGGGGGCACTCGAAAAACGTTACGCCTCTGCGTGGTGATTAAATAACTTGATATTAATGGCAAACTGATTAAAGTCGATTTTTACCTCACTGATTTTAACACTAGAATCTCAGAAAATTTAAATTAGTGCTCCTGCCAGTGGCGTACTCAAGATTTTGTCTAGCCACATCTTCTTATATGTCTTTTTTCTGGGGGAACTCTAGGAAAAACTGCTGTGTTTTGCGCCATCTATTGGGCGACAAATTAACTATCTCCTACAAGTATAGCAAAGAATATACTACTACAGTATAGGAACTAGTAATGTTTGTTATGTTTATTCAAAATTAACTTGTAACATAGGTATACTCCACTTCCCAATTTTTTTTTATCAGCATATGCCTACGTATTTCAAGTATATCTAATGAATGTACAAATACAAGTTAGTTCCAATTCCAGTATTCTTTGTGGTAATGTTCCACAAAAAAATGTTTATTTAAAATTTCATATTTCTCAAAACGCCACTGATTATTAATGTTGATTTCTTACTTGATACTAAAATCATTTTATATAAAAAACAACGTAGAAGTCACCTCCAATGAAGGTCATCAAGAAGAATTTATTGTTGCACTAGTAGATTTCTATGACATACATTTCATACATATGTATGCATTTGTGTTTTCCACTACATGCGATAAAGCTACCTTAATACGAGTATTATAAAATGTTCACATATTATTTTGGCATTTCAAATTTCACTCGTTTACATTGGTTTTTGTAGCGATTGTCATTTTTGAAAGGATTGTTTATCTGATAATAAATTGTGTATTGGATATTATTGGATAATTTCTTATCGCGGTATGATCAAGCCAAATCAAATGTCAGCTAAGTTTTGATTAATAAAAGTGCTCAGTGCATACCAATATTTGTTGATAGTGAGAAGCAGTTGGGGACGATTGCAATATTCAAGGTAAATTTTTGCGGCAATTAGTTATGCTAAGCTCATTTTGCTAATATAGCTTATTTATACTACATGTTGTTACGCATTTAACACTGCTAAAGTTTGAAATGACTTGTTTTATATAAACTTTGAATTCGAAAATATTGTGTTAGAATGGAAAAAAAGATTTCAACTGAATTTCCCAAGAGAATAATGGAAAATGTAAGATAGTTATCACATAATTTAAATATATCTTAATGATGTGAGTGATAATGAAATGCGAGAATCCTCACAAAATTCAATTAAGGAATGCATTCGTAATTACATCTACTTAATTGTATTGTTTTCTTTAATATTTACTTTTCTTGGACGTAACAGGATACGTTGTGATTTTGTGATATCATATGTCGAGTAAATTTGAATAAATAATTTGTCTGTTTGTTCATATGCGTCTGCTGCTAATACAGTATACGAGTATAAACAGTTTTCAGTTGTGCTATAGACGTACTCAAGTTATATCAAATTCACAGACAAAATAATGCTGTCCAAATCTAGAGGAGCTACAAGACTGATTCTAAGGATAGAGAAAACAATCACGATTCCATCAAATAGAAGACTGATTAGTACCAATGAAATTATAGAGAGAGAACATAAGTATGCTGCCCATAACTATCATCCCCTTCCAGTGGCACTCACAAAAGGGCAAGGTAAGCTATACTTATTGTTTAAAATATAATACGTATAAAAATGAGCTTGTAATTTTGATTATTATAAAATAGCTCATCTGCTCTTTTCAAAAACAAATGTAAAATTCAATTTATAAAATGAAAAAAATCATCATCTATAAGTTGATGTTTTAAGTAAATGAAATGGCATTTATAATCTTTGAATAAACAGAAGAATAATAACACTGATACCAAAGTGTTTATTCGACTTATCAAATGAAAAAAACAACGTTATCGCCGCAACTATCGTTTATTATTCATTGACCTCACGCAAACCCATTCAAATACTAGAAAGAATCTACGAGGGAGCTGTACAAAGTTCTTGAACATGATAGATGATGAAACTTATTTATATTTATTTTTTGACAGAAAATGAGGAAAATCATTTGAGTGAAAGGTTGAGTAGTGGAATAGGTCGTATTTCGTGACTTTAGAAAATGAAATATTTTATTGTAGGTGTCTTCGTGTGGGATGTTGAGGGCAAACGCTACTTTGATTACTTGAGTGGCTACTCTGCTAATAATTTCGGTCACTGCCATCCTAAAATAGTGAAGGCCTTACAAGAACAAAGTGCTATCCTCCATCACACATCCAGAGCTTTCTTCTCTGATGCACTTGGGGAGTACGCCGAAGTAATCACCAAACTTTTTGGTTATGACAAGTTAATGCCCATGAATACAGGTATGACTTGACCAAAAATTTTCACTCACTTTTTAAATAATACTATGTATTTCCATTGGAATATAGGTGTCGAGGCTGATGATACTGCATGTAAACTGGCGAGGAAATGGGGTTATCGTAAGAAGAACATCAAGAAAAATGAGGCAAAACTAATATTTGCGAGCGATAATTTCTGGGGAAGATCTCTAGCAGCTATTTCAGCATCAACCGATCCCAGCAGTTTTGAAGGTTATGGACCATTCATGCCAGGCTTCAGTTGTGTTCCATACAATGACTTGGTGGCTCTTGAGGTGATTATATATAAGTATATTCGTTATTTTATGTGTAAATCACATGGCGTACATATCATGAACTTTGCACTGTCATGTAGATGCGCTAATAAACCTACAACGATAAGCGATATGCAAAAGTAGTACTGCCCTAGTTTAACATGAAGCTAGTACATCATCAAGGAATCTATTAAGCATAAAATTGTATAAATCGTATAAAATCAGATGTTAATTATCTGACAAAGATATTTGATACTGAGTAGTGTTTTGCTAGCACGTCATCATGTCCTGTCAATATCCAAACACCTAAGAAGCACTCGAAATTCTATATTATGTGCTAGCTTCATGTGAATACTTGTACAGCGCCTCTATACAATGTATCTGTGAAAGTCTATTGGCACATAATTTTTGAATTTGGCACCTTTAGCACCTAAATTGCCCCGAATAATGGTGTATTTGTTAGCGACTCTTGGGGATTTAACTTAAAACTTAAAAAGTAAAACCTTATCTAAATACCAGATTTGAATTGGACCTTTAGAAAATATATACACAAGGATTGCTTGTTCAAATATATTAGTTATTGAAACTAGTCGGAAGTAGCTAAAATTTCAAACATGCTAGTCATATTCTTTTATCAGTTGTAAATTTTCCATTTCGAAATCATTATATTACTATCATTGGAAAATTCAAAATCTGGAATCAATTTTACATTAGTAATAATGTTTACTTCAGGCGGCTCTTCAAGACAAAACCGTCTGTGGTTTCATGGTAGAACCTATCCAAGGAGAAGCTGGTATCAAAGTTCCATTCGAAGGTTATTTGAAAGGAGTCAGAGCGCTTTGCGATAAATATAATGTTCTATGGATTGCAGATGAAATCCAGACTGGATTAGGTAGGAAACAATTAATTTTTATTTGAAAATCCCAGAAACATTATTCTACAAAAATGTTTCTGAAGTTGCTTTTTTTGGTTTTAGGCAGAACGGGAAAAAGACTTGCCGTCGATTATGAAGATGTAAAGCCCGATATTCTTGTGCTTGGCAAGGCCCTAGGGGGTGGTGTTTACCCAGTTTCCGCATGTCTTGCCAATGATGATGTTATGTTGGTGATTGAACCAGGTAAACTAAAGAAATATGCAATGGAAGTACATTATTTGCTGAATTTTGGAATAGGATAATCAATTGACTTTTAATTTTCTTATTATTGTATCTACTACCAAAATGGAATTTTGCTCATCTGACTCCACATTTAGTATCAATATTGGTGATAATATCTATCGTATTCTTAATTATTTCAAAATCAATACCAATCAAGAGCAAAAATATTTGGAGGTCTATTCAATTTTTTCGCGATATTAATCTGATAATTCCACAATCTTGTAGGAACCCATGGTTCTACATTCGGGGGTAATCCATTAGGATCTAAAGTTGCAATAGCAGCCTTAGATGTGCTGGAAACAGAGAATATATCAGATAATGCGTTCAAGATGGGAGAGATATTCAGACAAGAGCTAAGAAAGAAGCTCAGCAAGAAAGTTGCCATTGAAGTTAGAGGAAAAGGACTATTGAATGCAGTTGTTATCAACAGAAGTAATAAATAATATGAAAAATCATCTATTCAAATTGAAAACTAACCACTCAATATACAAACTTCTAAACTAGTATTCTTTTTCTAGATGTTGCCGATGCCTGGGATGTTTGTTTGAAAATGAAAGAGAATGGTCTAATCGCAAAACACACTCATGAAGATATTATAAGATTTGCTCCTCCTCTGGTCATTACCGAAGAACAACTGAAGGAATCGTTGAATATAATTGTAAAAACCATCAATAGCATTGAAGCTATGTAATAAGTTCATGTTACATATTAATTCATATTTCCAACTATGAAAAATGTTGCTTCAATTGAATGAATATTGTAAGAAAATATTTTGTATGCATATCCATTTATTATAATTTTGCTCTGGTTACAATTTACAAATTTTGTTAAAGTAATAATCTATAATTGTATCAACAGTCTTAAAAATTGTACATTTCTTTATATGCAAACCTTTCTTTTTTTTTAATTTTGGCATCAATTTAGTCAGAAAATGAACAAATATACCATTCTGTATGCTTTGAAGATTAAAAACTAATAACTTTCTTGGATTATTAATATACATCTATTTACAAATATTAAAGGCAGCAAGCTACATGTCAACAGTAATGTGACAGGCTTAGATTAGGACTCTATATGATGTAGTTTCGCTGATTTTTCTGATCATCGAGTCCCAACATTTTCAAAGAAAGCAATAATCTTAACCTATCACTGCAATAGCATTTTTATTTCACAACTGTACAATAGCTATATATTATACGATCATTCATAAAATAAGTCTCTTAAAATATCCGATGTTGATTTCTATGTATCTATTACTATAAATTCGCTTACAAAAAATATATATCGGGCTGCACATTTTTTTTTTCAAGACTACGCTAAATCAGTCAAGCCCAGCGAGTTATCTATACTGCCAAAAATGAACATACTCAGAAGGAAAAAATGAGACCCATATGTTCAGACAAATGACATCTTAACGATTAATAAAATAAATATTTGAGTTGGGGAACTTTATGAGGTAAGTAATTTTTTGGGATTACGTCAAAACATATAATTACCAGTCATAATAAGAGATTCATTATAGATTATTCTGATATGCTACATATTCTCAGCATATTCTGAAAAACAAATATAATTGAGTATTTTAATATCAACAAAAAACAATGTTCCTGAGGTAATTTGAAAATGCCAACTGATTGTAAAAAGCTAAGCATCATTCAAAAAGAAAAATATAATTCCGTATCATTCATCTGTATAGTTAGACTGGAGCGCTGTATAGATTACAGCGCTCTAGTTAGACAGGGGAAGTTTATCAAACTTGAAAGAAATGTGAAAGGTATGACTACTTTGGAAGACCTATGTAAAAAATGTCATTATATTATAAATAAAAATAGTGAGCTATGTAATAGTGGTTTCAAATTTACCTGAATTCTGAGTATTGAATAGTTTAAAAGCAACATCACCGCTATATACAATGGGGAACTTGCAAGATATTCTATTTTGTATCGTCAAGGTTTTACTTGGATAACACCAATTTGGAATGAAGAGTTTCAGAAAATTTCGAGATTCAGGATAATTTCTGGATTACTCAAATTATGTAACGTACGATAAAGCCTCACCCAACTCGTTACGTACTTTTTTTTCTATACATAGGCTCTTCTAAAAAGGACACAATGCTATCACCTATTCAATTCAAATAAGTTGATTTAAGCAAACTTACCACAGTATAAAGCTGGGTATTTTGGGCGCTAAATGTTCCTGAACCTTCTAAATTTCTAACGACTTATTGGATATTCATAAAATTTGGTGCGATGACATTGTTAAATAGGTCAAAGAAACCAATTTTTTATTCAATAATTTCATACTCGAAATTTCTAAAAAATTTATTCAATAGTTGTGGTATTTCTGAAAATATTCAGTTTTTGGATAATTTGTTCATTAATGTTTTGGTCAAAAAAATTGATGCAAATAAGCAAACAAAGTCATTAGAACGGTTCCAAATTTGTACTATTTATATAAAAACAATGTTTTATATGACGAAGGAAACCGAAAGAGAGCCGCTAGAAATTTATATTAAAAATTATTTCTTAAAATACAACTTCAGGGCCATATAGTTCCCAAAATAACAAATATTAAAAATAGTTTGCTTAAATCATCTTAAATTGACTTCCCAATTATTTGGTAGCATTTTCTAAAGTCTCTTTTGAAACAGCTTCTATGAGATATCAACGTACCAGATATTCCCATGAATTTTTGTCTATTTATTTCAAATCTGCGGAATAAATATAATATACAGGGTGGTCCGAATTATAATGAAGAAATTTCAACAGCGTATTCAGCAGATAAAAATAATTATCTCCAAAAACGCTTTGTTTTGGAGATACGGGGTCTTGAAATATTGCGAAAAAAATTCTTTTCTTATTAAAAAAAACTTTTCTAGATTTAGCTCTCAAATTTAATAGGTATTATTGCCATTAGAAACAAATGTATAGCATGATAAACTTGTTTTTGTTTTACCAGTGGCGTTCGTGAGATCATTTTAATTATTTTAAATAATAAAAATAGTTGTACGGCAATGATTTATCGCTATTTTGTTATTAAATTTAGATATCGTGATCAATTCTAAACAAAAACGGTTGCGACAAACCATTAGCATACAATTTTTTTTTAGTTATTCAAAATCATTAAAACGCCGCTGGTAGAACAAAAACAAGTTTATCATGCTATAAATTTGTTTTCAAGTGAAAATAATACCGATCAAGTTTGAAAGCAAAATCTAGTAAAGTTTTTGGAGATAAGTTTATATGAAGATTTCTAATTATTTTTATCTGCTGAATACAATGTTAAAGTTTCTCCATTATAATTCGGGGACCACCCTGTTGCATGTTCCCTATTGAGAATATAAGATTTTTTTAGAACATAACGAGTAATGCTTAAAATACATAAGCGACAACCATACATCACAGAAAGCAACCTTGCATTGCAAAAGGTTTCTTTTTTATCTTTGTTTTTAAAACTGACTAAACAGTCGTTTCAACATCATCACTCATCTGATCAAAATCGGTCTGACTGCGAGACATCATTCGTTGCCTTTGTCTCATATCGCTAACATAGGAATTGATTTCCGAATCAGAAAGGCATGGGCTAGCTGCGTGAGCGGTATACAATGTGTTGCGATTTCGCTTCGAATTACACGGGCCTCGTCTAATTTGTTGATAGAGTTCATCCAGATCGCTAACAGATAAGCTACTAGCTCGACTAGGGCCATCGGCCTTGCCCATTCTAAGATCGTGCAATGGATCTATGGAGTGAATTCTAGGCGAAGGTGCACGGAAGAATGTGGAATCTACAATACCATAGCTAAGTTCCGAATGTTCAGCTTGCGGTTTCGGTTTTCTGCGACAAGTATCTTGACCAGATTTTTGGAAGTAATCATTGTGAATACTTTCTCTTCTAAGGTCATTTATTTGACAGTAACTTGGATCATTTTCAGTCGATATACTCAGTGGACTATTTTCACGACGCAACGATGCGTGCGTCTCGTTTTTCTCTGGCATAAAACATTTTTGGTTGGGTAGAAGACTTCGATCGGGACTTGGTTTGTCCAAAATCGAATCAGATATTGTTTCAGAACTATAGTCAAGTGTGCATTGTTGAGAAACGGATCTCATATTGTTTTCCGAGCGTTCCGAATGTGATCTAGTAGCATTATTATGTTTCTTTTTCGTTTTGTGTTTCGATAATTCTTTCTTTCTTAACCTCTCAGCATTGATGACGATATTTTCCACTGGGATATTGCTTACAGAATCAAAATCGTCTGCACTATCTGAGAAGATGTTCGGATTTTTCTGCTGAACTTTGCACACATGTTCCACATGAATGTTGGTATTGTTAACTTTCGAATTTGTGCCGAACATGTTTTGTTCGGCATTCTTAACAGGTACTTTCAATTCAGAAAACACTGAAGCCGTATCGCTGTTGACGTCTCTAGGTGATTTTGGGATATTATTCTTTTTCAACATATTTCTTTTTTGGCGCTTGAAAAATTTCCTGGCCACAGTGCTTTGACGAGAGTTGTAAAATACTTCCGCATTTGTCGGATTCTCGATGATATGTGGAATTAGGTTGTTTCTATATTGAGCCCTGTAATTAATCATCAATTAAATTTTGTCTCTAAAAGAAAGTTATGAAGATTTTTTTTACCTGTGCAGCACTACCAAATTAACATTGTTAATTTTAGCTCCTTGATGGTCGCTGAAGCTGCCATTCAGATCAGCCGCGCCTTTGAGTATATGGCTCATGTGCGAATTGGACTTAGTATGACTTGAACTGCGACTGGTAGAACGTGATACTATTTGCCCTTCAAGATTGTTCACTGGCGGTAATGGCAATGGCTGAATTTGTATTTGAGGCACTCTAGGTGGCGTATCGGACACATTTCTTGAACGGAAACATATACGTTTGCGTTTCATCCAACGCATCATAAGAACCCATTGCATTCGCACATCATTTCTAGCTACACAGTAGAAAAATAAAGTGAAAGCACTTAGTGTTGTAGATAGGATAGCAAAGGCATAGCTGAAAAGTTCTTCTTCAAATGCAACTAGATGGAATGGAGATGATGTAGCGAAAGCACAACTCATCCAAGTCAACATATAAATAATCAAGAAAATCGCATGGGCTTTCAATTGTGCCGATGGTGCATGTTCAGGATCTTCCAGTTCACTCGATGCAGTTTTACTTGAAATGCTTCTAGCACTCCGTACGTCTAAAAAAATATAACAATTAGATAACATTTCCACGATAAAATTCCATATTTGACTTACCAATTCTTTCAGTTTCAACATTTGGGAAATTCAACTCTAACAAATCTAAATCAACATGTTCAGTTGCTTGAGTGCCTTCGCTTAAATGTCCATTAGCATCGAGATTGTATATCGAGCATCTTATAAGTAAAAAGAAAACAAACAAGAAAAGCGTGAGAATTATAAATGGTATATAGAGGGCACTCAATGCGGGACCAGAGCGCAAAAAGCAATGGTTCGGTGATGCATATTCATTCATGTTTATCGCAGCAGATAGACCGCATATTATTAAGCCAATACCCCATCCAACAAGGTACAAGCCGAGTATCGGTTTTCGAATCGGTTGTTCCGAAGACAGATCATCATCCTGCAAGAAATAAACAAAAAAAATGTAAAACCGATATAAATTTACAATAGAGAATTAAAGCATTTACCTGTAGTCCAATAATATCATTTTTGTTCAGTCTTTTATACATGCAATTAACTCCAACACACATCCATAATAAGGAACATAAGGTGAAATAATGCAATATCATGCCTACAATCTGGCACACCTTAACATCTTCTGTTTGATAAATTCCAAAAACATACATAAAACAAAGAAGTGAAATAGCTATCCATGTATTAACAAGAGAATGTTTGGCTTTCTTTGGCATCTGTAATCAGAAATTGATTGAAAATAAATACATTTACTTGAGAGTTTCTCGTCATCTAACCTGAATTGTAGCATAGCAAAGAAGATAAGTCAATATAACAATCAGCAGAGATGTGAAGAGAATAAATGTTCCTATATAGATGGCTGGATGAGATAATTTGAACTTTGCTTGAGTAGCTTGAAGATGTGTCACATCCTGCATGAGACCGTAGTAGCCGAAGTTCACACACGAGAAGACAACATGATCCTGCAACTCATGCCGGAATTCACAACCCTCCGACGACCATCCACCGGTATCATTATTCAGTATTGGATCCCACCATACGGGAGTAAATGGCATAACTTCATATAATGTTGTAGGTGGTGTACGTAACATAACAAATACAGGTGTTGATAGATTTTTTACTGTTATGTCAACTGAAAGAAAATAGCAAAATATTTGTTTAAATGAAAAAAAATCCCGATGGCCTGTAGCCACCCGAAAGGTAAATTTCTCAAAATTCATTGAATTGAAATTTGTACAACCTTTTCATTGGTATACCTACATGTCATTACATACCAATTGCCCATTTTTAACCGCATGTGTCATAGCCTGTGGTGCTAGAGGTTGTTGTTTTTTTGCTGTTGAATATAAAGCAGATAGGGTTCGCGTTCCGCTTTAAGGCTGAATTTTTGTTTTCACCTATTTCTTATCAATAAATATACTGTATATTTTTTTAAATCAGGGTTTATGTTAAGATCTCCAGAAAATGTACAATTACATCAAATTTATATTGAGTGTTCATGTTTTACCAATATTTCTTATTTTTTCTTAATTATTTTAAGGGCAAATACCCCTTCCGCCATTGAATAACGTCAACAACTGTTAGGGCAATACCTACAATTTCACATTGTCACAATATTACATCATATCACTGCAAATGTTCAATCAGATTGATTACCAAACAAAGCACAGCCACCCAGACAAATATCATGATTTCAAGGTTGTTGCCTATCTTCAGTTTGCCGCAGAGCGTCGAGCCGTAATCAATCTGACTAAACATTTATAGTGGTATTATGCAATATTGTGACAATGTGAAATTGTAGCTATTGCCCAAACAGTTGTTCAATGGCGGGAAGGAGTGTTTCTCTATATTAATGTATTTTTGACATCTTTTTTTATTATATTATAATGAAAATGTCCAGGAGATGCATCAAACAAGGCTGTGTTGGGGCAAAAACTATCATAACTTTTTTGTGTGTGGCTTTTTCTAAGTTTTCTAAACTTTATTTCTTGTCTCAAAGAATTTGAGATAATAGCCATGGAAAAGACAAGTTTCTTACGTTAAAAGGGTTGGTGAAGATTGGCAGGCTAATTTTGGGATACCCTATATACAGTACACAAATTTATATCCCCTATTGAAAATGTCTTAATTGCATACCTAATTTTACACCAACAACTGCCGTAGTCACTGCTTCTTTGCGATGTCGCCATTCCTCAATACTAAATAACTTGCTTGTTGAATGCATCGCAACAAGGATATCGTAAACTTTGCTGGTTAAATTTATTTTCTGTTCAATTTGAAGTTGACCCATAAGATTTGCTGGTATTGTAACGGACGCTTCGCGAATCTTGCCATTTGTTCCTGTAGATATAAATTTGTCAACAATATGCGACTTTTGTTCAAAGCACATTCACTTACCCTCAATGATATCATGATGAGTGTTTGATCCACACGAAAAAACCGAATCTTTTTTGTTATAAGGGTTCACATACCATGTACATTTCATTCCCAAGAAACCGTCTTTCTTCATTTGGAAAACTTCTAGTGCTAAATTAGGCTAAAATAAGAAAAAGTATTATATTCAGCAAAGTAAAATTCTCAATATATCTTACTTTGTGAAATGCTGATGAGCTGGTCACAATTGCAAGAGTTTCTGTAGCATTTATCAATTTGCTAAATATACCAAATTCTTCATCAGTTTCCCATAAATACAATGTTGGTAATTCAAGCAAATTATCCACCACATCCATTAGAATACTGCCGATGGTTACGATGTGCTCAATAGGTGAAAATTTAATATAATTTTCAACAGTATCCACTGCGTACACCAAATCCATAAGATCTTTGAATATATTTCTATTATATGTATAGTTCCTGAAATGTTTAGCACTTTCCTCAATGCTTGAATTTACTTTTGAGAACTGTTCCAATATTTTTGTAGTTTCTGATATATAGCAACACATAGATGTATTCAAATTAATCCATTCTCCCTCTTCTGAACATGTATAGAAGGCTTTCTGAGCTGAAGCATCGTAATTCAAATTCAACGACTCACAAGGCAGTGTCACTGTATAATTGACGATAGTTCTTGGCCAATTATATGTACCTAAAGAAATCATCTTTAAAACATACAAATGAAACAACTGTGAAACTTACCTTTGTTGTTAGATGTAAGGGCCATAGGACAATATCTAGTTTCATCAGATATAACGACAATTGTAATTTCTTCGGAATAGTTTCCCTGTATAGAGAGAAACAGGCAATTCCAAATACCTGTGTGATTTTTCTTAAGTGTGGGAATCGTTAGAGTACTTCGTATCCGACCTGCGCTGGGTAATGGTTGGTCGATAACTCTCAAATCTGAGAAGTACATTTTTGGATCCGATCCTAACCAACTCCACTCAATCTTGGAACGTAAAGGTTCTTCAAAAGTGTCCGTGAAACTTGGTGCATAGCATTGAATTGATAATGTGTCCCCTTCAAAAACCACCTGCACTCAAACAGTTAACATTAAAAAGAACCAATAGCACTAAATAAGAATCAAAATGTTTCAATCTTCAAGACAAACCTGATTTTCTTTTGGTCTCATTTCAACACTTGCTGAACCAGAGGATTTACAATGAATGTCATCTCCAATCCTGAGCTTTCTAAGAAGCTGGTTTCTAAATGTAGCCGGAGCACTACATTTCGGATTTGAGATTAGTTTGACGGAATTTTTCTGACTCCAATCAAGTATCCAGAGCAAGGCGCAGTCACAGATCAATGGATTGTTTGATATATCCCTGAAATATAAATAAATCATTAATTATTGAATAACCTGATCAAAATTTCGAAACATACAATTGTTTTATATTTTCTAGATTATCAAATGTTCCATAACTTATAGTGGTGATTTGATTCTGGTTCAATTTCAATCTTTCCAAGTGTTTCAAGTCTACAAAGGCTAATAAATCGATATATTTTATGCTGTTTCCAGATAAATCAAGCCTTCTGAGATTTGGAACTGAACTAAATTGGTGTGCATTTAGCTCAGTTATTTGATTTTTACTCAAATCACTGAAACAAAACATATTAAAAGTAATCAATCAATCAAATTCTCGCTTGGCGACTTACAGTTTTTGAAGCGCAATAAGTTCTACCAGCGGTGAGAATGTCCTTAGATAGTTATCTGAGAGGTTCCTTAAATTAAGAAAAGTCATATATCGAATTGAGCAAATCTTTCAATGCAAATAAGGACTTACAGTTGAACCAACTCTACTGATATGTTTAAAAGATCCAGTTCATCTACAGTGTGAATTTTCTCGGTCTCCCCGCAAGAAAGTTTCAGGTAACCATCTTTCTGAGTACTACTTTTACAAGAGCATTTTAAGGGACATGCTTCCTGATCAGCAAGGGTATGATAAATCAAAATGAAGATACTTATCTTCAAGAACATTGAGTACATCCTCCATCAATTCAATGTAAACATTTCAAATAGCTATGAATGGACTATCGCACAAAAGGTACATGTACATTTATTTGGATAGCTCAGCGAGAGCGAAGTATTTCTAAAAAGCATCACAATTTCATTGGCAATTATTCTATAGTGACGTACAAATTAAGTGTTTATCAATCGCCAGACATGGATTTTTCACACATAGAGAATAAATTAAAATACAATATTCACAACTTCACAACATACAAACAAAGCTTAATGTATGGTTAAACTGGAACGTCATGTCATATGTCATATTTGTTGTCTAAAATGTCATGACCATAGAGACTTCACTAGAGCCTGTTCCAACAGCTTCGGCTGTGTTCACGGAGTCACTATCTAGCGCTATCATCTATTCACTTTGACCTCATGAATTTTTATGACACGTCCAGAGAACCCTACCTGTCATGTCATAACTGAGCTATCGACGCTATTTCTTCTGAGGTAGTTTATGGGTTATGGACCTTCATTACGGAACTTCGGCGAGGACATTCCTATTTCATCGTTCCGACTACCGTTTTCTTACGTCATATTTATGAATTCTCTGAAGTGACGTAACAATTCCGATTTCATTTCCTCTCAGTGATGTCTCATCTATGATTTCTGAATTGTGAAGTAACATCTCAGAAATACGAAAAAAAGTCTGGGTATCATCCCGTCAGGATCAGGATCAGAAATGCACGAACAATGTTTTCGAGGGAAGATTCAACATAATTCATTCAATGATCTATTTATCTCGAGCTGCTACTGAACACATTGTGCGAATATAAAACTTCTTATTACTTAGGTATTTATACTAATGAAATTATTATAGATTAAGGATCCCCAGACTGAGAGGAAATGAAATCGGAGTTGTTACGTCACAACAGAAAATTCACAGATATGACGTAATTATATATATTTATATATTATAAACTATATAAGCTGTGGGGCTGTCGTAGTTCAATTATGGATGGTGTTTGCGTTTGCTAGCTGTATGAAAAGGAATATACTGTACAATTGACAGATTAACATCCAACTTAATAAACTCCCTAATATTTTTATAATCAATTCTCTACGAACAAGGTAAAATATTAGATTGAAAACTAAAGATTTAGGTATTTTTTATTCATGATTATTATTATTATTATTATTAGTCTTTGATAATTTCCTTTTAATTTTAAGAGTAAGTATAGTTTCAACTATGTAAATTATCATAAAAAACATCAAGAAAAGAGTCAACATTTTTTTTTCGTTTTTTTTTCAATAATTTCAGCGATTTCTTCTCATCAGAGTGGCTGATTTCTTCCGATCTAATCTTTTTTTTCTGTGAAGAAAATTATACAGTTATGTAATTTGCAACTAGTAATAAAAAAAAATGATACGTATGCGTTTTAAGTATGAGGAAAGCTCATACAATACAGGATAATGTGTTCTATCATAAGAAAACACGTAGTGTTCTCTGGAACAAAAACGTCCAAGAGAAATCGCTGCCCAATTATAGTAGGTCTTGGATAACTAGAATAGGGCATAACTTCTGAACAAATTTTGTTAAACACTGTTCTGCTATATTTTTTAAATAAAGGGTGGGGGAAAGTGTTAAAGAGTTTATGAAGCAATGCCTAGGTATATCTGGAACTTTATTTTTTCTTGAATTTGGCAGCTTTGCAACTTTTAGGTTGGCTAATCTGAAGCAAGGCTGCAGCGCATGCGCCAGTAAAATATCGGTCTTTCTCAATAGTCGCGTAGTGCTTGTTGTGTGTGAGTAAATTTGTTCTTATGGAATCTTCATTTATCAGTGCTATCATTGTAGTTTTTTCTTCGATGTTAACTTCTTTGAGTGACAATATCTTTCATTAATATCTTCACAAGATTATTTTTGTTATTTCTTGGGAATTGTCCCTCATAACAGTTGTAAACATAACCTGTGTTTTTTTCTACAGTACAAGTCCGCATTAAAATGAAGTTCAACAAACTTGTCACGGCTTCAAGAAGCAAAAACAGAAAAAGGCATTTCACCGCACCTTCCCACATTAGACGTACATTGATGTCTGCACCCTTGTCCAAAGAACTTAGACAAAAATACAATGTCAGCACCATGCCAATTCGCAAAGATGACGAAGTACAGGTATGTTGTTGAAATCAGCCAGAAGTACAAAAATTGTCTTATCTATGATGGTGCCTATAGGTTGTACGTGGACATTACAAAGGACAACAGGTCGGTAAAGTAGTGCAAGTATACCGTAAGAAATTTGTCATCTACATCGAAAGGATCCAGAGAGAAAAGGCAAATGGCGCCAGTGTTTACGTAGGAATTCATCCTTCCAAAGTAAGTACATTATACCTTTATTGGAAGAGTTGATATGAAAATAATATTCTATCTACATTCATTCACATCAGGAAGTTTTACTTGATAACTTGAAATTCCTGCTGTTTGAGTCATTTCAATTTGTAATTTATATCTTGATTTATATTTGTATGTGCTTCAAACATTTTTTTGAACTTGACTGCCAAAGTAAACATAATAATTGTATAGCATTGATACTTAACGACAATCTCACCGTTTATATGATGATAACATTCTATCCATTCTTAGACAGTTATTGATGGCAAACGCTGCCTTTCTGTTTCCACAGTTTTTGTGTAAATTACGAAGGGTGCTTTGTTCAATCATAACATAATGGTATAAATCTGGCTCTGACTTCATACTTGATTGCATTAAATCCATTGCCCTTCTAGGTTTATCGAAATAATGTAACACAATGTATTCTTCTCCAGGTTGTCATCGTAAAATTGAAAATGGACAGGGATCGTAAGAAGATCGTTGACAGAAGAGCAAAGGGACGTTTGACTGCTCTTGGAAAAGACAAAGGAAAGTACACTGAAGAATCAGCTG
This sequence comes from Crioceris asparagi, assembly GCA_958507055.1. Lineage (NCBI taxonomy): Eukaryota > Metazoa > Arthropoda > Insecta > Coleoptera > Chrysomelidae > Crioceris > Crioceris asparagi. The sequence goes on along the minus strand of OY293833.1, from coordinate 3,054,046 downwards.
CCTCAGCTGTAGAAACCTCTTAAGTGTATAAAGATTGATATTTATATTAAAATTTGGAAAAAATGTTGACCATGACTTTTTTTTCATCCATCACCTTTTACTTGTCAAACAGTTTTAAAATTGATATATTTTTATTAAAATTTGTAATTACTTATACAACGACTTTTATTTGAATCATTGAAATTCGCTTACGACTTCATAGTTGCAGACATTTTGAATGTAGAATTATAGTAATTCAAATATAAAAGTATTAGTTTTCAAACAATCTTAGACTTTGGAAAGGAAAGATTAATTTTCTTGTATGGTTATTTGTTTTGTAGAGTACAGATGTAGCACAAAATAGGCACCTTGTCCGCAATGGTTGCTGCGCCAAATACGAACAGCGTCCGCAGGTAAAAAAACGGTAATACTTGCCTGTTTGAGAGAAATATGTTCCTATATCTATATTTTGTATGTCTGAACTGCAAAATATTTAACATTTTTGTGTGTTCTATTAGTCATAAAAATGGTTGAACTTTCACTATTCAGTGAATGTTGTGACAAAATGTTTAGTTTTCGGAAAAGATGGTCAAAAATATTTTACACGTAATAGGAAAGACTTAATTGCTTCACTAAAATACAAAGTAATATTAATTTAATTCCAGCTTAACGCTTCGTCTTGGAAATTGAATATAACATGACCGCTGTTGTTAATCTCGAGAAGTTGAAAATAATAAATGTTCACGCGATTCAATCAGATGATTTTCTTATTAAGTGGAGTTGGTTGTAGAACGGAAGGAAAATCGTGTTACCAAATGGATTTTTACACGCACATCTTCCCAAGCAAAATAACAACATAATAGAACTTAGTAAGTTCTCGATAATATTTTCTAATTATTGACATCTCATAAAACCGATAGTTAATAAGATTGTTTTTCACTTAAATAAAACTCAAAATTAAATTTATCTCATTTTAATAATCTTGAAACATTTAAACCGTTTTGAGATCGACAATGTAGACTGGAATATTTTGACATATGATGAAAAAAAAATTGCTTTTGTCTATTCAGATCATATGTATCAATAGAAAATGGTATAAATTATATGGACCGAATGTTTTATCAATGGCACATATTAAATGTATTATGCTATCTTTGACCATTCTCAGATGCAATTTCCTTTGGCTTGAATTTTTCTCGGAGAATATCATTTACGCCTTCTTTATTTCTTGCCACTTCAATAGCATAAAATTGAATTCTAGTTACTAAAATTGTATTTGATTCACAATAATCTTCACGGGCATCTCCACGTAAGAGTGTACCGAAACTATAATCTTCAACAATTGTTTTGAATCTTTCACAAAAAGGTCGCCACTTATCTTTTCCCTCCCTGCTTTTGAGTTCATCCTCCTTAATTACTGTAAGATCAAGATTTGGAAATTCTTCTCTGAATATTTTGTATATTGTATCATCCAGTGAGGTTAATCTTAGTAACTTCGGATCTACAGAGCACAAAATCTAAAAAATAACAATATTATAAGGAAGAATAGTTTTTTTAAGTAATTATTTACATTGAAATAGACTTCTGCATGTTCGAAGGCTTTCATAGCCCACATAGCTTCAATGGATTGATCATTTTCAAATTCTTCGGCCGGACGTGATAATACATCCTACAAAATATTTTTTCAATTATACGTACAAGAGATCATTTTCTTATTAATTTACCATGTTCAACAAAATAAATAATTATTATCTTTATAGGAAACACACGTGCTCACGTTGAATTCAGTTGGTGGTGAATTTTGTTTTGTTTGGCTATTGACAATTAAAGAGCAGACTGTCATTGACATTGACAGCTGTCAATCTAGAGTGCAAGTTTGAACTATTCACAAAAATATTTTTTTCATTTTCCTCTGGCATAAAAATTATTCCATTATTTATTTTGATTTTCAATCCAAAATACACAAATACACGTTTTCGACCGTGGCGCCCTCCGTCACTTGCGTACGGAAGCTGCATTGCTGCACTGGATTTTGTCTCAAACTCAGTTTTTCGCATAACATAGCTTCTAGCTTCTCAATTTTAAAACAATGAAATAATACATTAAGGTTTTTCTTTTTTTATCTTATTATAAAAGATCAAGTGTAATCACACATAATTTATTTCATTCAAAAAAGGATTCTAAAAATTACTACAATGGTATATTAACTCTCGGAGTTTCTTCACGTTCCTCTTCATTATCATCAAATCGATCTTCTAATAGAACTAAACCATATTCATCAGCTCTGGGTAATATATCACAAATAATAGGTGATTCAACACCTAATATATACTGACAATATTTTGGTTCCAACAAATATAACGATACGGCATTAGGACTAGATGGATTTTTCAAGCATTTAAGTTTAACTTCAGTTTGTCTTGGTTTCCCAGTTTTATCACAGACACTACCAGCTGAGTAGAAATGCGACAGTTGTTTTCTTTGTTCTTTAGGTTTTGGTCGCTTCGATGGATTATTTTTTATCCATTCTATATGGGATTCCTTATCGAAATTGCCAAGGTTTATTGATATCTTCCTACCATCTTTGTCAATATGATATTGTTCAACAGATTTGGCATAACAAAATTCATATTTCCACCAGCCGGTACCACCTCGCAAGCAATTCTCACCTTTCAAAAAGCTTTTGATTGGTGAAGCATCATACAACTGTTGATCGACAAATGCAGACTCATCTTTTTCAACTTTTACCAATTCAACTCGAAAACGTTCTAAATCCGCCTTTCGCCTCATCAATGCACTGTCACGTTGAAGTTTGACCAAGTTATAAGGTTTTCTATAGCTGCCATCCGAGGGTATGCATTTTATTTGATGTTCACCACTATCTTTCGGTTGATACTTTGGGTGAGAGCACAATAAAGGACTTAATATTATAATTTCATATACACAGGAAACTGCTTCTTTGGATGAATAAATTTCGTGTTTTCCATGAATATAACACACATACAATACTTTCGTTATACGTGGCTGATGTGGAGCTATTTCACAAATTGTGCCATTATCCATTATAATCTCATAATATGGCAGATTTACATTGTCAATTTTCTTTACAGGAATAGTTTTGTCGTCGTCTTTTTCATTTTTCTGTTTTAGTAATAATTGTTCAAAATAATTTTCATCCCATTTACCAAGGATATATTCTTGTAATTTCACTGTTTTACCCTCACGATTTTCATGGTATTGTCTTATGTATCTGCCATGGCACACTTCATATGTCCAGTAGGATTCCAGTCGGAACGAGCAAGTTGTTTGAGTAAATAATGGCGCAATAAGTTCAAGAGCCGTGGGTCCTTCATAAGTCTCCTCCAAATTAGACTCCTTCTCTATCAAATTAGGTATAAAGCACTTATATTTCTCTTTATGGGATGAGGTTACTTCGATCCATTGGTTAGATTCGGTTTCTTCTAAATGAGATGTACCTGGCCACTCTATACTGTATAAAACTGTATCATCAAAACCTCTATAACTCTCCTGCTGGGTCTGTTTACTAATTAGTAATAATAATATGAAAGGAATCAACATCGTTGACGAGAATTTTTGTACATATTTTCAGGATTTAACTATTTGACATTTACAGATAAACACGTCAGCTGTAGACTTGTGGACATTTAAAATAGGTGACATAGAACCTTAGACATCCGAACAGATGCCGAAGCATGGAACAAATATAGTATGAGTGTAATTCCTATGGTTTATAACAAGCCTCCCAACATTTTTTTTTACAAGATACCCGTGACTTCGTCAACGCATACTTGTTTGTAGTTCTGTAATTCAGCCAAATGATTTTGAGCATAGACAAACAAGAATTTTGAGCCCTGCTGTACAAACGATGCTCTTTTCCAGAATGAAAGAGTTTTGAGTCCTGCTGTACAAACGATGCTCTTCTCCAGAATGAAACGTATAGGTACTTAACTTTTACTAACAAACGATACATTTGGAAATGGGACCATCTCTCAGCCACCCACTTTAATATGAAGAAACACGTTTGAAAGAAATATCATTAATACATAAAAAGTTTAATGAAAAATAGATATACAAATAAATATTTTACTAATAACATTAATATCAAACATTAGAAGAACCCTGGATTGGTATGCTCTATAACACATCTCTTACAATATTTTTTCACAGCTCTGTAACCTTCAAGAGAAATTTGACAATCTTGTATATTTAGTTGTTGCAAACCTCGACAATAGTAAGCAACACATTGAACACCTCGATCAGTCACAAGGTCGCAATTGCGTAAACTTAATTTTTTCAAATTGGGACAACTCTCAGCTAGCGCTCGCAGTCCTGCATCGCTTAAATCGCACTTCCCAAGATCCAGGGCACGTAGTCTGGTACATGACCTAGCCAATACAGTAATAGCATCATCTGAAACGGCTTCACAACCTCTTGCATTCAAATAGCGAAGTTTATAACATTTTCTGGCAATGACTTTTAGGCCTGCATCGCTCACTTGTACGCATTTGGCAACTGACAGATACCTAAGTGTAGCACCAAGTTTGGCTAATTCGTACAACCCAAAGTCCGTTATGTTTGAACAGTCACTGACACTCAATTCTCTCAATCCGGAGCAAAAGCTTGGAACAAATTTCAGCCCGGCATCTGCAAACAGATATTTCAAAAATATAAAAGATTATATTACATTTTGTACAGAGACGTTTATTTTAAATGTTGATACACAGGAATATCTACTATAGTATATTGTATTTATATGGGCAATTTGATTACGCCATCAGCTACATACAATTTTATTGGCCTTTCGACATTATTTGACATCGAACATTCATAGATAATGTATAAAGAGGTGGTTTTGAAATTTATCAGTTTGAATAGTAGTTTCACAGAGTTGTCAAATCAATTTATTATTGACGTCTACAAACGTGTTGAGGGGCATTCTGATGTTTGTATCGTGGTTAAATTTTTAACCAAAACATTAGTTGTATGAAATTAAAGTTTTTAAAATTTTATGAAGAATCTTCAACCTCAATTTAATGTATCGAAATTATCCATACCTGTTATTTGTATGCACCTTCTGAGATAGAGATAAGCAAGATGTGGACAATTTCTCAAAATAACCATTAAGCTAGTATCCTCAATAGCAACGCAATCTGTCAGATCTAAGAATTGTAACTGTAATCTTCTAGGAGATTCTGGTCCAGAATTGAAACTGATACAGGATATTTTGATGCAGCCTAATGAAAAAATAGAATATTATAATGATTCTCAGGGAATGCAAGCCAGTAGTAGAAATTTACCTGATACATCTAAATGCTGTAAATTGGTACATCTAGTACAAACCTCAAACAAAGCATTGTTTGTGAGATTTGTGCAACCTTGTACTTGTAAATGTGTCAATTCAGGACAACGTCTAGCTAACAATACTAATATTTTATCAGATAGCTTGACTCCATTTGTAATGACAATTTTTTCAACACTAGGACATGCTCCAGTTCTGCCTTGACCGCAAAGCTGTCTCAATACACCCTTGATTGCCTTATCACCACTCACAGAGCTATCATCTAACACGATCACTTGCCAAAGTGATGGTGTCCATGCCAAAATATCAAATCTTCTGCACACTTGAGCGCATATACTCAATTCCACACTTGATAAAAATGAAAATACCTTGATGACCAGCTCGTCATTAAGTAAGTCGAATGAATTATTCCTAGAAATATTCTTTTTTCCTTTATATAGATTTCCATCAGTCCACAGAAGGGCATTATTATTACTTTGCCCAGTATTATTAGAAGATACAAGAGTATGGTAACCTTGATCCAAACAAGGACTAGATTTACCAAGATTGGCAAAGCTATCCAATAAATAACTGGATTCCAAAAGCTGCGTACCAGAGTTACGATTATGCAGTTTGTCACAACTTAAATGATTCCAGTAATTGCTCGTTGCCGAAAGTGATGATGAATCATTTGATTGATCTCTTTTGTGTGAGGAAGGTAAATGACATGGACTCAAGACATTCTTTTCCTGGTATTCTGGGGTTTCCTTGTAGAAATCACGAGATTGATAGAAGGTTTGCTGAGAAAAGACAAGTTATGAAAATTACCGTGAATCAAAAATAAATACAACAGAAATCAAGTTATATCAATGCTTACTAAATAATTTCTCTCACGAATCTGACTCTGGAAGCTGCCAGTATCTATAGATACTTGTTTATCATGGAATGTTTCATTGTCTTCGTCTTCATATGATTTGTGATACTGATCATGATAGTTGTAACTTTCAAACATGTATGCATCATCCCTCGATGATTTATTAGCTGCTCCCAGATTAATCAAGGGACATTCCATAGGATTTGGTGAGAGTTGTTCAAGGCGTTCAGAAGGGTGATTCATAATATCCTGAACCACGTCTTATGTAGATCTTTGAAAATAATGAAAATAAATCAACATATTTAAGGAATGACTGAAAACTAGTTAGATGTAGCCGTGTAATGACAAAGTAATACTAAGCAACATATGTGTGTATTTTCCCCTTTTTATAAAGTATAAATATAATATGGAGCGGGATTTCTCATCGAAAATGTTAATTTAGATATAGAAACGTACTAACTGTGGCTAAATAAGCTTTCATAGCTTGAACTAAAATAAGTGTTACGTTATATTCCAGGAAGATACCTTATTGTTTAGTAATAAAGGTCATAGACACTGCCTTACCTTAACCAAAACTTTGGTTGTCATAAATGCACAGTAAATAAATTAGCTGATCAATGGCCTTTATATATGTCCAGCTGACGATACTTGATTCCATTTTGGCACCAATACATAACAGAATAGCTAGGACCAAATTATTATCAATTTTTATTAATTTTATTTATTAAGTAACATGTAACATTCAACAAGTGTCTGTCAAGCGAAAGCACTCCCACTCCCCCCTGATGTGACTGCTAGTTGCTCGGTTGCTGAGCTGACGGCAGCTGGCGGATTGTGAGCCAGAGAACACTACTGTTGTGAGCAAAGAAAGAGTCATATATTAATAGTATTATATATATGGAAAGAGTAAAAGTAAATCATAGAGTTAGAATACAAAAATACGATTGACACGTCAAAGACCATAGACCAAGAACATATTTCATGGACTAACAAGATCAAAGACAACTGTCACTCTGGTATTACCACAGTATAAAGATTTCTTTATACTGTGGTATTTCTTATCAGATAAGCTCGCTCGTTTATTTTGCGTTTGCTACTCTCTTGTCGCTATATTGCGAGAAAAAGTGCTTATATACACTAATCCTTTATCAAAATATTCTTGAACAATTTGAATCACTTGTTGTTGCTTTGTGATTTCTGAGTAACTTTTTTAAATTTATTTTTTGATAGTTTCTGAAATAGAATTTTGTAATTCTATTTTTTTTAAGAATCTTAGCTCGTTTGCTTCACTTCATTTTAATAGATAAATTATCCCAGTTTCCAGGTGGTATTGACCTAGTGCCAGAGAACAGTATCTCCACCTCAGAGAAAACATACCTCCAACTCCACCTCCACCTCTATGCGTAGCAACCAGAGAACACTATTTCAAAGTAGCAAGGCTGACGGACTTACAACTTTCAATGAAGTTTTAAGTTTTTAATTTGATTCATAGTTTTGGAAAATTCTACTGAGTATTATGTTTTGGTTTATTTATTTTAATTTATATTATTTAGAGAGTACGTATTGCCACCGAAAACTTATGCATGCGCATAACGGCATAAATCATTTTTGTATCATGTATGAATCAAAACAAAGAACATTGACTGAGCACTCCTTATCTACCTGCTTGTGAAGTTAATACAAGCGGATAAGTGTGAGAGAGACAACGCAAGTGTGCGGCTTGTAAGAGCCACGCCTTTCACAGACATACTGAAGAATGACATGCGTTGACTGCACCCGACAGCACAGTGTACAGTTGCCTTGTCTCTTTCTGAAGAGTGATAAATTTCATATTTCATAAGGCTATTGCACAGTCCTCTATCTATGTTTATGGTTCCAGCACAGCTCACTGTGCACCAGAGAATATATACCTACACTGTGTACTGAGCTCACAGTAAGCTGTGCTCACAATTCGAATGCTCTAGCCTCCTTCATCTGTGGAATGCTCCTACTTGAGATTAAGGTTCTATTTATGGACTTATATGCTTCATAGTTCTAGCACAGAATATATAACCAATAACTATAACTTCTTGGGAATGAACGAAGAGGTGGTAGATTTTGAAACTGTTGGCCTCTCAATATGTTCAGTTTCATAATTTTCCAGCAATTATATTTTCCATCTCATCATTTTCCATACATCTCCGTCACTTACTGCATTAGACCCAGAGCCTTTTGTGGGTAAAGTTGATTTTGTCTTTATGAGATATTCCGAATTCGTATTATACGTAAGAAATATTATGTGACAGGTCTTTTGAAATCCTCCGTAGATTATTACTCTGAATTAAATGTTTTATAGTTTTCAATCATACACAAGATAACTGCATTTCTTGAAGGGGATTGTTTTATAGATAATATTTGCGATATCATACGACAATCTCATATTCACAAAACAAAAAGAATCATATATATTCAAAAACACCCGCGCCATCCTAGCACTTGACGCATGCGCTTAGAATAGCTGTAGTAAAGTTGGGCGATTGATCAGTAGTGTCCTGTCCAGTGTTATATTACTCTATGTTGTAGAGTGTATTCAATGCTTACGGTGGGTTGTGTCGTTATATAGTGCTGTATTTATTTTAAATAACAGTTGTTTTTTCTAGTGATGCATTTTAGGATACAAATCTTATTATGTTGCGCGATCCTTTTTGGATTTGCATCTGCAGCACAGGTAAGAAGGCTTTTATAATAGAAACGTTAACGTTGGTAACGAGTGTTATCCCAACTATGGGATACCTAGTACCTAGTCCAGTGGTATAACCTTTATGACTTATATGTCTCGAATGTATTTTCTACGTTCTAACTTACTCTTGAGATTTAGATATTTACACATAATTATAAAACGATTGGCTTCTCATTTTCAAAATGATGATTTGGATGCCGTGTTGTTTCCTTTTCATACCAGAGTGATGTAGTTACTTCGAGCGCATTAGGCTTAAATATTTACATTTTGATCTATATATACACAAATGTATACATAATGGACAATTTATGCATTGAAATAGTATTATTTGTTGCCGTTGCATACATTTCTTGATATTTTGAACTTGAATATAGTATTCAAAAATAAATGGAACCTTATAAAGTGATTTGCATGAGATGATTTTACTTAGATTCTGCCCAGATGTGCACGTATCAACTATTATTTTCCAGCATTTACTTAGGTACTTGTAAATTGAAATTTCTTATCCTGTATCTGATGTTGTTCACTTTTAGATTTGATTAAAAAACATTTACAAAAAAATTAAAAATTTACCTATATGCAGTTTGTGGAAGTTCAAGTCAAATTTACTTTCAACCTTCTATTTAGCTAGAGAAATAGTTCTAAGCAACAACCTTATCAAATTTCTGTAATCAGTGTAAATATAGTTTGTTGACATTTTCATAAATGTGAAAAATAGATGTGTGGTACTTATGGACTTTTGAGAAACTTCCAGGAAATTTGTCTTCATCTGATAAGTTATATATTTACTAATTTATCAACACACACAATTGTGTGTTTACCTAATTCATTTCTTGTAATGTGATTGTTTATTTACCTAGTTTGAGCTTGTCATGTTTTTTTTTGCAAAAAATAACACTTATAGATCGTACTTTTCCCAAAGCGTATTACAATTACAGGTATTATTTTGATCAAGAAATTTACTAAAGTCCTCGTGTCTAGTGTGTTATTGTCCCTTTTCTAGATGATCTTTTAATATGGTATGGCAGTAATCAAACAAATGTCAAGTTATTGGCAGACAAAAAAATATGATTCGCTTCTTCCGATGCTTCGAAATAATATTTAATATATCCATCATTATTTAATCATTTATGATTTTGCTCACGTCTCTCAAGTACATTATAAAGTCGACGGACTTTTTATAATATACCGCTTCTGTTTCCGGTTGAAGTACGTATACCTAAGCATTCAATAGTAGTTATTGAAAATGAAAAATATAAACAACAACCGTTTTGGTTTACGTTGTTATATCAATTTAAATGCAGAACTATTATCTCATCTGCATTGATCTAAAATGTATTTACGTGGGTAGACCTACTCGAAAATGCACTTCCGATTCGATCAAGGCTGAATTATCGGCCATATTGGAAAAACGCATTCGTCAAGACTTCTCACGTGTTCGTTCTGTCGATGAAGTCTAAATTCTTGAATGGTTGTGTCATTTGAGAATTTTTCTAATATTGACTTTTTTAATACAAATTGTGTTAGGTATAGTAACGACAAAGTAACGGGAATCCCCATATATTAAAGCTGACAACCCCTATTTTTACAGGTTGTTCATTTCAAAACTTCTCACATTACGAGAAAGAAAGTCCCTGTGTGAAATACTTAACTTGATAACAACATTTATTATTATTATGTGGGTGGTGCTTTTCAATTTGTTTACAAGACAAACTAATTTTTTGCTCAGTTTGTGATGAATGCTGTTTTTTATTTTGTTTATTGATAACCATAAAGAGAAAAACCTACGGAACTAAACGTTTTTACCTAGCTATTTTTTTTTTCATCCCAGAAAATCAGGTATCTATCCTTTTTTTTTCTATTGACGAATACTGATCAACTCGAATACCAAAAATGGTCGGTTACATCATTGATGAAAACTCGTGCAAAACTGCTAATAAAGGCTTATCCAAGAAAATACAATAGAGGTCTGTTTTAGGAGTTGCAGACTGACCAAACGGTTTATCATTTTTTTTTGTTGTAGTATACATGACTAAAGAAAAGAATGCTTCAATGAATAGGAGAGAATTCGATACTTTTGCTAGCTGAAAGTAGATTGTTGATTCTACGACTCTTATCATTTTGTATATATATATAAGATATTGATGATATCTACCTGACCATTCAGATATTGAGTGTTCGTAGAGATTCTGTTGAAAAATATTTATTTTACCTGAATTCTTCTTGAGTGTGAAAAGGTTCTTGCCAATATGATTTTTAACGTTATCCTAAACGTACCTATACATATTTATCAAATATTATTGAACCATAGAATTTGCGAATAAAATTTGATTTGATTAAGAAAATTATTTTTTAGGGCGATATTGATATGACAAGAAAACTAAAATTTTTTATTGAAATATTTACTTATAATAATTTTTTTTTGAAAAAAATGGGAACGACTTTAGTTGGTGCTCTTGAAAATAAAAATAATATTGGAAATATTTTAGAGATTCTTAAGTCAAAAGGCATTTCTTACAAAATATGAAAATCATAATCTAGGGTCATATTATTGCGTATTATTTTGTTTCAATAAGCTTTGCTCTCTCTATTCAAATAAAAGGTAGGGGCGAGTGGGAACCTTTTTTTTAATACATATTTGTTTGACCGACATCAAAAGGGAGAATTGATAGAATTAATATTTTTTGGTATTTTTCAGTGCACCAACTAATAAAGTCGGCCCAATTATTTGTATAAGTATTTATTTCGCACTTTTGATTGTAAAATTAATTAGCAGAAAAATCCATATTTAAATATATTTTAGACTTTACCACTGCTGTAACTCAAAAACCGTATCTCTGTGGAAAAAATGTTCAATTTAAATGTTGCTACGAATAATATCTTCTTTAATTTGGCCGTCTCATATTTTTAGTTTTACGAAAAAAATTGCCCCCTCCACATAGCGGAAACACACATATTTCAGAATTTACCATTGCGGTAACTCGAAAAGCGTAGCTCTTTTGAAAAAATGTTCAATTCAAAAATATAAAAAAACATACAAACAGTCGCATTGTATACCTCCTTTGGTGGTTGGGTCGTCGATCAAAAATTGATAGAAATCTTATCCTCATATCATAGCTTGATTAATTTCGATATATCTTCGCTACTAAATTTTCATTTCTGTCTTCTGTATCTAGCTTCAAAATTCTAAACTAGGTACATGTGATTTTAAAATGCGAAAGTATATTTTATTTGACCGACTTACCAAATGGAGAAGATATATACCTAATCCGTCTGCGATTTTTTTTACAAAAACTACCGACTTAGGTTACTTAGGTACTTTTGAAATTGGTGCCTAAAGTCTTATACGATAATGCTGAAGGAGGGCGTGAGTAATTAGCCCGGATAGTAGTTGTTGTCAGCATATTTAGATCGTGCAGGTATTTTATCTATTCAAGGTATTTTTTTCTTCAATTTTTCGTTTGACATAAATGATTCATTTATTCATAATAATATGGGAATATCGTAATATTAGCTATATATAAATAACATTTCGTCATCTCTAAACTTATGGGGAATTTTGAGGATTCTTGAAGTAGGTACATAGTACATTTTCACTTCAACGATAACCTTTCACATTTGGGGCAATAATAAATAAGTATTATTATTGTAAATTCATCAATAGACGCGGAATTATTTTGCCAAATCGATAATTACCACATATTTGACGATATAGTTTTTGGTATTGTTTTGCAAGAATCATCGATTGGTTTTGGCAATCAATTTTATTATTATTATTATTATTATTATGCTTATGAAAAATATCAAATGTATGAAAAGGTTTGTTTATAGGTTGCCCGGATAGATAGCATGATAGTGCCTATCTCCTTTTGACGTAAAACGTTTGCCTTTTCGAAATATATAGTGTCATTGATTCCATAGAAACAGTTTAAGCTACAATTAATTGCTCTAGTTCTTAGTATCTTCATTTATCAAGAAGTTAAAAAAAACAATATCTGTTAATTTATTTAATGAAATTTTATTTTAGTTTCTTCCCAAAGGATTATTATCTGTCATAGCCATGGCGAGATTCGAATCCGCGCTCACGATGTGCTCTCGCAGGCTACGAACGCATTTCCAGCGCCTCACCCACTAAACCATCGTGACCCCTTCTTCTTATACTTTCATTATTATTTTGAGCCATATTTATAATGATATGAAACTTTTTCAAAGTAATATATTATTTATTATAATTACTGAAGTTTAAATATTGTATCGAAAATTTATCTTGTTTGAGTTTTCAAGGGCATGTTCCCGTTTAAAGCATGCAATGTCTTTTACACCCACATTTCTAACGTTTGAAAATAATATGCTGCTGGACTTTACGTAAGACCGACTTCACAAAAGAAGGAGGGTTAGGTGCATTTTGTATTCTGGGTAGAGATAATTTTTGGGGATGCGGTACATTTTTTCGAGAATATTGATTCTTTTGGTCAGGGCGAAAGTCGTGGATTTTGAATAAATCATTGTGGGTTGTTATTTTAAAATGTTCACTACATCTTCTAATGAGGTCTGTTCAGGTATACAATTCGACTGTCTGCTTTTTTATTTATTTGTTTGTTAGCGTGTTTTATATAGTAAACGTACTCTGATTTGGATGTTTTTGATACATTTGTGAGAAGAGGCTTGAGAAATAGTCCCTTATTCATAAAAACGCAAATCCGAAATCTCCTTCCCTCCGAAAACCGCCCCCGAAGGGGGTGGAGGGAGCAAATTTTCTGGGAAATAGAACATTTGAGGTTTTATAATAATTAAAGATACCTAGGACATTATCCGGAAACATTTAAATTGAACATTTTTTGAAAGTCAGGGTTTTCGAGTTAGTCGCATGTTAAATTCTCAAAAATGTGTATTTTTGCTATGTGGAGAGGGTGAATTCTTTCGAAACTAAAAAATCTGTGGGCACTACATGAAACACCTAATTATTTGTAGCAACATATATAATGAACATTTCTTCCTTTAATTAAGTATAAATAATATATGGCTGAATTTTCGAAAAAAATGCTCCCTTTAATAATTAAATATGTCTTGACACCTGCGTAAACGAATCCTTGAAGAAGGAAATGCGCCCCTCATTGTCTGCATTAGTACCTAGTGAATTCCTTTGTTAATGGATTGTAAAATCTACCGGTCTGCTTCGCCTTCTTCGTATGTTTAAATGCAGGTAGACAGTTACTTTATATATAAAATAATATTATGAACTTTATAGGTAGATACTAAGCAGGGTCTCAAATCGATGGAATAGTGTTAACGGAAGTCAAAAATTTGAAACTTAAGGGTATTTTTATACAGGGCATTCGAGATATTTTGTCGCTAAAAAGTTGCATACTTATATGTTTTTTTGTTTAATTGTTCAATCAAATATTTGGCTAAATTCTGACAATATACATCTAGATTTCGAACACACTTTATAGTGAAAGTATTTTATGATTTTTTTAAGGCGGTTAAACCTATTATCGATATAAAATTATGCTCTTCTTTAATGTTGTCATATTAAATTTTCAATATTTCAAACAAAAAAGGTTTCTTAAATCAGTGCAGCTTTATGAATGATAATATTTATTTCTATTTATTTATATCTATTATCTTAATTCTAACTCAACTGAGGACAAACAAATCTCATATGATGGCACTTCATTTTAATGAATTTAAGGTGTGACGGATAGTTTTCAGCGAGATAAAATCTTTATGTTGTCTTTTCATACAGATAATAAATATACATTGAGTGGGCTCATATATAAATGATCTTCTTATATATTATTTTTATACAGGATGGTGTGTAAAAGGTATTTACACAATTCTGCCACACAAGTACCGGAATACGTTAACTTTCTCGTAGGAAATAGAGTCATCTAAAAAAAATGTCCATAGGAAAATGGTGATCGAATTAAAAAAAAGAGATTGGCTGTGCCATCAACACGGCCGTGGGGCGTTGGACGCAACAACGTCAACGATCTGTGTGTACTAAAAATACATAGAAGGTATTTTCTTCTAAAATAATCAATTTCTTCATATTATTCGTTCCAATTAACTAATTAGCGACAAAAATTTTACACCAGATTCAACTTTTGGAAAGCGGGAAAAACATTTTTTTACCAGGTGGTAGTGTTCACTTGAGCTCAAGTTAGCACTACCACGTCATATTTTTTACGAGAAAAAAAGAAAATATTTTTTTCTTATCCGTTACTGCGTCATAACTAGTTCGCAACAAATTAATTCTGAACGGCTCCGCATTGTAACAGTCGTCTGTTGCATTGCATTTGCTCATTTTGATCAGGTTAAAGTTAGCATTACCACCCTTAAAAACAACATTTTCAAAGATAATTTAGTTTCGAAAACAAGTAGCTAATTGAAACTCAGCGTATTTCAATTAATTATACATTCAAAATCGAGAAAATTCATCTCACATTTAGTGCTAGACCGAAATTGATTTGCGGTGTTGTCAGCACTTTTTCATGTTTATAATAGCCGAAAAATCAAAATCGATTGTGATTTCGATCATAACTACTGAGCGACAAAAAAGTTCCACCAAATTTAATTTTTGGAAAGCGGGTAAAACCATTTTCTACTTGGTGGTAGTGCTAACTTTAGTTGTTGGAAAATGTCCAATTTAAACGTTGCCGGATACGACCCCTTATATAATTTTGTCATCTCAAATTCGAAAAATAAAAATTCTTCCACCCACCCACCATTAATATTTTTTGATATGGGACCATTTCTCAGAACTCCTTCGCGCGAAACGAGCATAAAAAAGCTCACAATCGATGAAAAATATTCTTAACAAAAAATATTTCATTCCTTTATTTAGAATACCGCTTCAGCGTACAATAATGTCCAACGTAATATGGTACAAGAATACTTGGGCAATTATCTATTCTATTTTTAGATAAATAAGGTGAAGGGAACGTACCATCCCTCTAAGACGACGACTTTGGTTGAACCTAAGGCTAACTAAAGAAAGTTAAGCTTGAAATCCGATTCGACACCGCTTCGCTTTCGAATAAGTACATCAACAATATACATTGAGAATGGAACTGGAGCTTCCGACATGTGTTTCGCCAATTAAGTTGATAAAATTTCATATAATACAATGTTTGCTCTGCGAAACATTGTGTCTGTTTTGTTTCTTTTTGACCGACGAACCCCGAACGGAGGAGGTATACAATTTCAATGAGAAATGGTCCCACAAAATAATTTAAGAAAATCAGCATATTATGTGCTTCTTTCCAAAAATCGAAAAAATTTAAATGGCTAAATGGACGGAAGAGATCATTTCCGTCAAACGTTTAGAACGAACAGTTTTCAAAAACTTTAACGGTTTAGCTCATCGTCTATCATTTGTGCCTTGTTAGTTGATTTCAAAACAACCAAATTATTATTGAATGTGTTCTGATAAAAGTCCATCCTAGTTTTTGTAAATCGTTAGCTAAAACCTTTAAATTTAATTGGATAGTATAACGAAAATTATTAGTTTTATAGTGAACTCAGTAATATTGCCACTCCGTTGAATGGTTATTATTCACTATGGGTTATTAACAAAATAAACCAGAATGTTAAATAAATCAATATAAGTATAAATATATATTTGCTGGTGAAATTGCTGTTTATATTAACTGTCCAGCCCAAAGATAGATTACACCACACCACATAATAATGAATAAAGTTATTTATTCTGTGGATACACTGCGTCACAATAAATAATTATAGTCAGAGAGCTGATTGCAAAAATTCAGGCCGATCGAGTAAAGGTTCGAAACACACCAAGCGAGAACGGGAGCGGGAGCCAGGCGGCACCTAATCTTCATTCATGCGGAAAATATGAATCGTGGTGCGTTTTTAGTGCTTGAATTATTTTTGACCGACTTCCCAAAACGGAGGAGGTGTACAATTCGACTGTATGTCTGCATTTTTTTAAATATTTTTTCGTGACTTTTGTATAATAAACTTGCTCCGATTTTGATGTTTTTTTTCATTTGCAAGAAGAGAATTGAGAATTGGTCCCATTGAAAAAAAAATCAATATTAAATATGCTCTTCTCTTCAAAAACATCTCCCAAAGTGGGTGGTGGGGACAATTTTTGAAAGTTATAGAGGGGACCATATCCCGAAATGTTCAAGTTGAGCATTTTTTGGAAATAGTTACGGTTTTCGAGTTACAGCAATGGTAAAGTCTGAAATATGTGATAGGTGTATTTGAGCTATGTGGAAGGGGCATTTTTTTTCGAAAAATGAAAATATTTGACGGCTAAATTAAAGAAGAGATTATACCTATCAAGATTTAAAATTAACATTTTTCACAAGAGTTACGGTTTTAGAGCAAGCAGCAATAAAAGTCGGAAATATGTATATCTGAGCCACGATTTTTTGAGATCTCTGTATAATATAACAAGTACAAGCCTTATACTTCGTAATACTTACTATAAGTATTATGTTCTTTGGTATTAGTGAACGTTTAACTATAATTTTCATAAATTATGTTAGACTCAAAATTGTGAAATAAATATTTTTTACAAAAAATTGTACTGACTCTACTAGTTGGTGTACTGAAAAATACAAAATAATATTAATTTTATTGGTGCTGGTACTTTTGGAGTTGGTGCCTACAACAACAAACTACCAGCACCAATAGAATTAATATTATTTTGCATTTTTCACTGCACCAACTAATAAAGTCGGCCCATTTTTTTAAATATTTATATGATTTATTAACTCAATTGAAAATCTATCTAATGTTATACTTCTGCTGTAATCAGAAGTGGCTGTGATTCGATATTAATTTTAGTTAGGTAAGAGCATTCTAACAAAACTGAAAACCACCACTGCAAACTTTCAGACCTAAATTGCTTTGAAACGTCCAATCAGCCACACTGTGAAGGGCCCTGTATAATATGTGTATAAAGTAAGGCACAATAATAATATTAAATAATTATTCAAGGTTATGTTTACAACGTTGTTACTCTATTAATAGGATAATCAGATTTGTCAAATATAAATCTGGTTTATTTCGTCTCCAAATGGATTGAAACACTTAAGATATGGCTTTATTTTTATAAGCTGCGTGTTTTTTATGTAGGAGGGGACTTGATATTGTAATTGAGAGGGCACTGGGATTTATTTCTTAAATCTATTATTTTTATTTATATACATTCTCTAACATGGAAACAGGTGTTTGAAGATGGTTATTGGGTTAAATTCTTATATCGTATCGTATTAAAAAAAAATCTGACGTTTTTTAATTCTTATTATTTTATCTATTACTTTTAGAGAAACATACTTGAAACAAAAGTTGTAGATACAGATCCTATCTATACCTTAATTATAATTTTGATGACATTCAGTTGATGGCAAAATTTTGAGATTTTTTTTTAAATGTTGGGTCATTCGCCATTTTGAAACTTCTTGTCCGATCATGCCCGAGATATTTGAACGATCGATTTATGCAGCAACTTTGAACTTGATATCTCCGTTAAACTCATAGCACCAATGGAATTAATATTAATTCGTATTTTTCAGTGCACCAACTAACAATGTCGGTCCAGTTTTTTGTACAAAAAAATATTTTATATTTTTCAGTGCAACAACTAATAAAGTCGGTCCAGTTTTTGATAAAATATATTTATCTCGACAAAAAATGTGATTATGTCATCGGTAAATTTAAAAGTTTCCGGAATTCCAGGTAAAAGACCATTTCTAATCCCTGTCGAAGAAATCGGTCCTTCTTTCCAAAGTTGCTCATGGTATTAAAAACCTAAAATAACACACACATTTTGGACATCTATCACAGGAATGCATCATCTATATGATTCTGTAAATAACTCTTTATTTACATTGCTATGAGTGTGACGTGACAATCTCCGTGCGGTAATATCACCTACTTGAAACAGACAATAGTTTTTATGTATATATATATACAAACCTTTGAATGGGTCCGAAAGTCTGTAAGGTTTCTCTATTATTGATGAGTTTCTTCTAGAAGTGGGAACGGACGAGATAATATTAAGTCTATTGGTACTGGACATCTTGAAGTTGTGCAGTTATAACTGGATACCTAGATCAGTTTTAGCACTAACAGTACAAGCACTCAGTACCAATATAATTATGATTTTTTGCTGTTGACTGAATTTCCATATAAAAGACGTTCTGCTCTTTGACCGACGAACCTAAACGAAGGAAGTATACAATTCGACTATCTGCTTTTTTTAGGTTTGTGCGCGCGCTTCATATATTAAATGTACTCCGATTTTGATGATTTTTGATTCATTTGAAAAAAGAAACTTGATAAATGCTCCCATATTCGGGAAAACTCAAATCCGAAATCTCCTTCCCTTCAAAAAACGGGGTGGAGGGGGCAATTTTTCTCGAAAATCTATAATCTGAGACGGCAAATGTACAAATATTTCGGTCGAGTTCGTTAATGGTTATGATCGAAAAAGTAGTTTCAAAATGGCGACCAGTCAAACAAAAAGTAACCATTAACTAAATGTATTCAAAAATGTTTTGAACTATAGATATAATCTGTACCTACATATTTTATTTGAAGTATTTTCTTCTAAAAATTATAAAATAAAAATTAATAATCAAAAATTATTTTTACTATTGTTAACAATATCGAAGCTCAATATGAAATTATTAATAATTGTATATTTAGACATTGGTTTTAAAAATGTTATTTATAAAAAGGATATTTATAAGAAATAAGCAACAAAGTAAAAAAAAATCGGCCACGCGGATTCGAACCAGGTTCCCGCTCGTATCACCCAGCTACCCAAGCCGATGAGCCATCCTGACATCTTCTATTAGCTGTTTATCAATCGCAGATCTTCAATGTAAATTGAACATACGTCGTGTTTAAAAATCTGTTTGTCAAAGAAAGCGATAGTTTACTCCAGATTAATAAATAATCAAACGATACCCAATTTTATTGATGTAGTTTGAAAATGATTTATGGAAAATTTACCTTTCCGCTGGCTCCAGGCCATCGGGACTTTTTACAAAATTGCATCGTCTGGGTGGTTAGGTCTATTGAATTACAACAGGATATTGACAGAATTTTAGAGCTTCAGTAATACATTGATACCTACGCAATTTTACTACCTATGTTATAGGATGATATAATAAATAGCATGGTAAACATTATTGTTCTTGTATGAGAACGTTTTTTTTTCATTTATACAGGATATACATTGCAAGAAAAAGAAATGAATGTATAGAAAACCATGAATGTGTTCAAAGATTACATAATTGATCGAATGTCGTATTAAAATAATTTTCTACAGGCCAGTGCACAATTACAAAATGGCGGCTATCAATACTAGAATGAAATCGAGAAAATATTTGAAAAGTGTTTTTTTTTGTTGGTGAATTTCTCAAAGTATTTACTTGAATAAAAAAATTGACAACTCGAGTTTCGAAAAAAAAAATAGCTGCACATACCTTGAGTGTTATTACGAAAGAGCTCAGTATCCAAATTCTTATTTGACTACTCTAGTGTGTTAACTAGCTAATTCTTCCAAATCTTGATCTGCTTTACTGCTCTAGTCCGGAAAGTAAACTACCTACTCTACGCATGCTGTGTGTCAGCCAGGCATAAAAACAATACAGGACACTTTACGTGGTCCGTCAAGCCACACCCCCCATAAAACGATGCAAAATTATGTGAAAATTACGGCCACAAAAAATAATTTTGTGCACAATTCCTTGACCATTTTTTCGTAATTTGAAAAAAGCGGGTGCAACTTGACGTCGATCTGCATCCCGCACCGATTTCTGTTGCCGAAATTTGAAAATCGATTACACCATAATTATGTGCAAATTGTGTGCTCTCTAATAACCTACTGAACAACCATGCTACTCTAAGCATACACCTTCTTTTTTTACTTATTAAAGGGGGTGTGGCTTGACGTCAATCTACACCCCCGCACCAATTCCTGTTGCCAAAACTTAAAAATCGATCACACTATAATTACGTGCAAATTATGTGCATATTACGGCCACAAAAAGGAAATTTTGTACTCCATCCCTTATTTTTTTTTCAAATTACAAAGTGGTTTGTAAAACGAATTTAAAATTTATCTATTGCAAAATTATGTGCAAATTATGTGCTCGCCAATCACCTAAAGAACAACTATGCTACTCTAAGCATACACCTTCTTTTTAATTTATTATAGGGGGTGTGGCTTGAAGTAAAGCCACACCCCTTTTATAAATAAAAAAAGAAGGCGTATGCTTATAGTAGCATAGTTGTTCTGTAGGTCATTGGAGAGCACATAATTTGCACATAATTATGGTGTAATCGATTTTCAAATTTCGGCAACAGAAACCGGTGCGGGGGTGCAGCTTGACGTCAAGCTGCACCCCTTTTTTTCAAATTACGAAAAAATGGTCAAGGAACTGTGCACAAAATTATTTTTTTGTGGCCGTAACTTGCACATAATTTTGCAATAAAAAAAAATATATTCGTTTTATCGGGGGTGTGGCTTGACGGACCCTACTTTACGCCATTATTTTCTCTTCAAAAAAACCAACATCATATAGTTTTTTTTTTAATCGATTAGCCTGTTTTTGAAAAACAGACGCTCTAAAAACAAACTAAAAGGACCTTTTAATTAATACCTTTTACCATTTAAGATTTTTGAGCAGGTAGCTTGAAATGGACTAAGCAAATATTATTTGAGAATTTGAGAAATTTCCAAATGAACACCCTGTATAAGTACTACAATAATTGTAACATTTCTGGAATGACAATTCATTTCAATTAGTAAATTTATAGAAAACATGATTAAAAGAATGAGATAACAAATTGTATTAAAACCTATGTCTCTTTGATTTTATATTACATCATAATTATTTATTTACATTTTGACTGTATCACTTAGTCTGCGTGGAAAAAATATAAAAATTAAATCTTATTATCCTTTTTCTTCTCTAGTCTCTCTCTGTCTTATTGTATGTGTCCCACTGACCCCGTATCGGTCATCTGCTCACATTGTGGGGGCATTGCGTCCATATTTAAGCGGCCATCAAGTCAATGCCATTCATTTCAAATAAATGTCTTCCGATAAATCTCGCCCAATATCCGTACACTCCCAAAAAATATTCATTTCTATATCGACATTATCATTTCATTGATATCTAATCAAGGGACAAGGGGCATAAATGAAATTCGACAAGGAATGGTTTTTTGTTTACTTACATTTTTTTAGTATTTCATCACCATTTATTGTGTTTGATATCCCAAATGGAGGAGGTATACAATTCGACTGTCTGTTTTTTTTTGTTTGTACGCGCGCTGTATTTAGAAAACTTACTCCGATTTTGTTCAGACAGCATAAGTACCTACTACGTTTTCGAAATGCATGGCTACTTTGAGATAACTTCTGCAAATTCACATGTCTCTAGCTTAGTTGTTAATTTTTTTTTCACAAAATCTGGAGCGTACGAATTTGAAACCCCATAAAAAATATATGATGCGAAAATCAACAACAACGATACAAAAATAGCTGTTCAAGATAAACAACATTATTCCGCTGCGAGATAATGTTTTTTTCCTTATTGAAGTTTAACGATCGTAGCATAATAATTTTTTTTAGAATGGTTACTTACGACTGCACAGAATATAAAATAGTAATTCTAAAATAGAATATTAGCAATCGCAGCTTCTGAATTTATTTTCAACAAGTATTACTAGATATTAATCATGAGAAAGAAATTAATTATAACGAACGCGATTTCAAAAAAAATCTTATTTGACATTTTTCTCCACGCCGTAAGATTACTAATCTAATTATTTTTAGGGGGATTTCTATATGTGTACATTTATTGTGCTGAGTTTATTTTTCTTTAATATTACATCTACGTTTTTTTCGCAAAATACCTGCATGAAATCCTAACGATACCAGTGTAATAGTTTTCATATTCAAGTCCTCAATTATTGGACTTTTCATTGATCATTTTATTTTGTTTTTAAGAATTACAAAAAAATATAAAGATACCGCTAAGGATTAGCTTTTTCTTTTCTATGTTTTTCTCTCTATTCTACTAATCTTAAAATAGTGATGATTGTTTTTCCCGATATAAATATGGCTGCCTTGTCATTAATAATTAATTATGCGATCATCAATCATGTCTGTGCTGCAATGTTGCTTGCATTCATCGAATACTCTGCTGATCGGAAATTCAGTTAGGTAGGTACTCTTCATATTTATCGAACAGCCTCAGGATAATTATAATTATGGCGGTACTAGTAGGGTATCCAGTTTTCCGAAGAGTGTATCACACCCAGGGTTTTATATGTTATATACCTTGAGTAGTGGTGTCTCTTTTCCGTCCATTTATACACACAAATACAACAAAATTTTCGAGACATGCGTGAACCAACAAACTCTGCATCAAGTCGCAGTCACTTGTTTTCAGCCGAGCCTGCTGCTGCTGATGTTACAATGTTGCCAAAACACTCCATTCAGAAGGGAGGACACATTATATATACACTACCCAACAATGATATGAATCATACACGTTTTTGTTTTTTTTATCAATATCTAGTTCACCTCATAATATCATTATTACACATTATGTCAATATTGACAGAGGAACAATCTCTTACTCATAGATTATTGTAACATTTATGTTGAGAACAAAGACGAAAAAAACACGTTCCTTGAATGAAATTCATGATAAATTGGAATTAAAAACAATCTTGGTATGTTAAATACTGAAGAAACTAGAGCAAAAAATCTTCTGATTCATTACGAAGAATAGGTTTGAAATGTCGTATTTTATGACACATTTATTTGTTAGTCATGATTGAAAAAAAGTTTGTTGAAAAGAACAATGAGCTATGCTATAATAATATTTACTTTTTGAAATCTTTTTTTATTTCTATATAGAAGAATGGTATTTTGCTATTATATAAGCTGATATTTGTTTACCCTTAGCCAGCACTAATAGTAATATAATTCTTTCTAGTAAAATGTTGAATGCTGAGTATTCGAAAAAAAAAACCTTACTAAATTGCTAACAAGGCAATTTCCTCAAATTAAACGATAAGCAATTATTGTTGTAAATGAGCCATTCGAAATGCTTCATGTATACTACAGACACTAAAATCAAATTGAAATGATCTTGGAGTATACTGAATTTATTGAATTATAGTGATAGGAATTCCTGTAGTCTTGTTACTCAAAAATATTCAAGGAAATTCTTATCTCCTTATTTTTTATATTTCATATGAGCAAGAACATTGCTTCTAGCGTTATAAAATAATAATAGAATAAATATGTTTAGCTTGCAATATGTTGAATTCGATTTTCACCTCTACACTTTTTTGTCGTTTCTCAGATATGAAATATTTACCAAACACAGATTGTGAACATCAATCGAACCTCTTCTTGTTTGACATAAGGCGACTTTGTCAAATATTTTGCAACCAACGAATAAAGTCTATTTTCTTGTAAAAAAGATGTATTTTGTTACTGCAACAGTTATTGGGCTGTGGTGTCGCATTAACACACAAATATGGCAACATCGCCATCGCGACGACTTTTCAGCGCTCTATACTCTATGCTGTCCCTATTCGATAATCGCAATGGTGTCTAATGACCCTTCTTTTCATACTACCAGTAGGTAGACTGGAGTTACCCACAAATTATTGAAATCTGTTGAACATCTTATAATAATAATAAAATAGAATTTTGAAGAACTGTGACAACATATTACAGAATTAGAATCTGGAAATAATGTCATGTACACCTTAAGGTGAGAAGTATCATCTTGAGATGCTCATAGCTTTTCTGTATTCTAGAGGTCAGTATTTTCTGTGTCTTGTATTGACTTTTAGCATGTCATAAGAAAAAGATTTATATTTTTATTGTTTTATTATATTTTGCACGTTTAAAGAAAATATTTCTATAGATAACATAAAATATCTTATAATGAAATAAAGTGCACCAATTAAAATATGCTTTGTTTTTATCTCTCAAATGCCATGAAAATCAAATAAAATTGTCATGAATAATATGTTCTTTATAATCATGTAATTGTAATTGCTAAAAACTATTTTTCTGTCGTTCTGGCAGAACTAAAAATAATAATATATTATTCTCTAAGATCAATAATAGGAGGAACAAAAAAATTGTAACTGCGCTGTAACAGGTTACAATATTTCTATTTAACAATCTAGATCGTATCTATGTTTTCCATGCGTTATTGTAAATTAATTTTCTGGATGGCGGTGATAGAAAAAAAGTAACATCGGATACATACATCTCTGCAAATATTTTGTGGCATTTATTTACGATATTATAAATATGCAAGTGCAATTTCTGCTTGCTAATTTTCTTCATAAAGGTCAATTGAAATGATCTTGCTTCTGCTTCTGAACGACAGAGATATATTCAATTCATTTCATTTTAACTCAATAAAAACATCTAAATGATAAGATGCTCATTATCTTGACAGGCTAGAAAACGCGCCTTCATTTTCTACATTCTTGATTGAATAATTTGTCTTCTTCTGACATTGGCATGATAAACTATTTTCTTAATGAGTCCCCCATAACATACAGGGTGTTGAGTTGAGACACCATAATAATCCGTAAATTAACAAAATGGTAATAAGTAATACTGTTTATTTGATTATAGATCGTCATTTCATTTTGAAATTAACTTTTGTGACAATTGACAGTTATAGCATAGACCAGAGACAATCAAAAACATGGAACGTTATTACCAAGAGACAGAATAGCCGTGACCATAGAAGTGACTGATTACCAACCGCTTAGTAATCAGTAATTATACTGTGTGAAATATAAAACACTATGTTGGCCAGTGCTGAACGTACACGCGGTATAGAAAACCAACGTATACTTTTTGGATGAACCGTATAAACACATTCTTAGATTGGCTGTCAACACTTGACAGATATATGGACACTATTGGAGAATGCTATTGACACATGACATAATTTAGCACTGTTCGTGTTCAGCGGAATACGCTGCTTGTTGACACGACTGCTGCATTCATAAGAATTAAAAAAATCTTTGGAAAATTAAATTGATTAAAAAAATGAGATAAGGAACATTATTTTCTGTTCAGTATATTTATATTGAAAAAAGATTATGGAGTAAACGAATTGATATATGTCCCTAATAGAATTGGGAATATCAGAAACAAAAGATAGATTATGTTACAGTATTGTTTACCGATTACCTGTCAACTTTCTGATTACTATTTGATTACTAATACTAATCAGTCACTTCTTTTGACACGGTTAGTTATCTCCAAACGACGGTTACTTTGATTTTAGGGTTATGACTTTCTTTTACTTTATATGTATATTAAGAATCGTGAATCAGTTTATATCGGAAATAGATACTTAAATATGTCATCTAGTTGATACGTATTAGAATGGAAGCATTTTTTTTAGAAATATATCAGAATATAAGTTATAATAGAAATATTATTATTTTCAGAATCTTCAAAAAAGTAGTAGTGGGTTTGACTTCAAAGATGAAGATTCAGCCATCGAAGGTAGTGGGTACAACGGAGAGGTGACTCACGATCTGGAATCAAGCGGATCTGGCTATGGGCCTATTGAGGATGATGAAGATGGTGTCAAACCACCTGAAGGTAAATAGAAACAGGAGGAAGTAACCATAACCTAACTGAATATTTATTTTCTTGTGTTTTTGTTTATTTTCCATGAGATCTAACACCGGAAATAAATTGAGATTGTATTATGTATATCATCTCTCAGTATCAGTTCTCCTCTTTTATTTAACTTATTGAATTTGATTTGAAATACCGATAGAACAGGCCTTTACAATGAATTCTAAGTAAAAAATGTTATCGGAGTTATTAATAAAGTATTAATAACAATTAAATACATATATAAATATATATAAATATTTGTATGAATCTGTTACAGTTTTGAATCCTATCAACATTCCACAAACACCAAGGAAAATCGACACAGCTCCTATTGACGATAAGGACTTTGAAAAGATTCCGGAAACGACTGAGGATACTAGTGTTATCATGAATCCAAAATCAGAGGATCGCCCAACTTCATTCTTCGCCCAGCCTGGTATATTGGCAGGTGGGGATAATTTTTTGATTTATTTATCGCTTCTTTTCTTAAATCTC
The DNA here is from genome assembly GCA_958507055.1 of Crioceris asparagi. Lineage (NCBI taxonomy): Eukaryota > Metazoa > Arthropoda > Insecta > Coleoptera > Chrysomelidae > Crioceris > Crioceris asparagi. The sequence goes on along the minus strand of OY293833.1, from coordinate 3,026,997 downwards.
CGTTTTAATTTGTAACAACTTTCTTGATTGCGAATATTTTGACTTTCAACAAAAAAGCTTTGTAGAAAAATTCATTAATAAATTTTTTTTTGCGGTCTACTATTTACCGAAGTTACAGGAGCTGCATTCAACAGAGGGATATTATGTGGGTAAACTGGGCCCAGGTCCCGAAACTGTGCTAGTACTTTGTTTTTTTTTATTGAACTATCTATCATCTATTGAATGTGTCTGATTATTATTATTTATTTCAGCTGTTATTGGGGGAGCAGTCGTTGGACTGCTATGTGCCATTTTAGTAGTGATGTTCATCGTTTATCGAATGCGTAAAAAAGATGAAGGTTCCTACGCTTTAGGTGAGCCGAAACAATCACCAAACTCGAATTCATATAGTAGAGGTACCAACAAGGAATTCTATGCCTGAAAACATAAACAAGTAAAAAAACAAGTGTGTTTGCAAAATCAATCATGAGTTATTGAGAATGGACAGTAATGATAATATTTTTTTTGTGTGTCTGGAAAATCGCTCATATAAATTGAAAATAAGGTGAAGAGAAAACAGACACAGACATTAATTATTATTATTAGGGACTGAATTTTCTGCTTGTAGAATTGCTTCATCGGTGTCAAATATTTAAATTATTGAGACAAAAAAATAATAATAATAGAACAAACGCACATAATATTGCATTAAGTAGTATTTGTACCTATGTGTTAACTTTTTTTAATTTTACTTCAGTATCTCACAATTTTTTTTATCACTTTTTGGTTGATGCTACATATTTATTTTCTTCTCTCATAAAATTGGATTCGACAAAAAAACTGCCAACAACTGTTTATTCATTTAAACATTTTCGAATATGAATTGGACATAATGTCATAATATTGTATATAAATATAATATATATATATATATATATATATATAAAAGTTATTGAAACAACAAGAATGAGAAATGAATGTTCAACAACGTCCAACATTTTTGAGGGTCCTTTGAGATTCGTTTTGAGATTACAGTACATCAAAAAAGATTAACGCTTATTATTTTTCGGGATGCATTTATTTTCTTTTTTCTTCATTGTTTTTTTTTGTTGTTGTTGGATTTGATGATGTCTGTGTAAGTATATGGTGTACTGTACACTCGACTAATAATAATATATAATATCTATATCATATTATTGTAGTAAAAAAAAATAATGTTAGATAGTTAGCCTAGATAATTTTTAGTGGTTATATGAATATTAAAATGAAAACAGATTATTTGTGCAGGACTTGGACAAATGCTCATATTTTATATCATGTGAGAAGTTGAGAAATTCCACTGTTTTTTTTTAATTAGCATGTCCAGAATTATAACATTAATCTTCAACTGAACAAAAAAACAAATAATGTTTAAAATTGCTCAGAAACCATTTTTATCGATTTTTCCTACACGCTTGCCGGCACAAAAAAAGAGAACAGTTTGTTTTTGTTAGAAACTTGATATATATATTTTTTTTGTATTTTATTAATATCTAATAACTTGAAAACAAATGGAAAAACATGTTTTAATTTAGTATTTTGTAAATTCTATCAACAATTTGAAAATTAAAGTAATTATTGCTTACATTTATACTCCTCTAAAGGAGCTTGTGTTATTAAATAAGTTTTCAATTGTTGAAAGGTACTTGAAACATGTTGTTTGTTTTGCTCTTTATTATATTAATACTAATAAAATTACAGCAAAGCGTTGAAAATTTAAGTTTATAAAAAAAAACAACTGCTCCATGTTTCGTACTGGTAATCATAATATTATTGACATTGCATATTTCTTAATATCAAATAGTTAATTGGTAACTACGCTTGGATATTTGTATGCAGATGATTTTTTTTTGAATTTTTAAACATTATTATCTATATAACTTGCACAAAAATAGTGTTTCACACATTCCGCTTTCAAACTGAACGCAAAATCCCTATCCCTATTTCTCAATTGTGAATGTATTAAAAGGATTTCCCAGCATTTTTCATTTATCAAGTGATGCCATATGAGAATAATTTTGATGATTTTCAGTTTATTCGAATTTATGATGTACATATATTAAGAACGAATCAAGTACATATATCATATCCCATTTGTTCACGCTGGCCGTGTTTGTTCAAGTTTCCCTGACAAACTTTAAAAACTGTATTAGGTTGATTTGTTTATTTGCAAATTATAAATTTCACAAAAAATAATATTAATGTTTCTTTTTGATGTCTGAAAACAATTATTTTTATGTATTCTAAAATATTTTTTTGGGATTTTGGTCACGTCTGTACTGTCATGGAAGCTTGAATTCTGTTGAAACTAAATGAATGAATATCTAGAGAGATATGTCTAAAAGAATTACTCAAATCCATAATAGATAAAGAATTAGACTTTTTGTTTTCCACAATTGTCAATAATTAACAAACTAGTACAAAGTACAAGCTCAAATATGATTTTTTACAAATTTTCCATCAACTTTTTTCTCAGCCTGATTCGAGTAAGAATTTTTGACAACTTGATTTTATTTGGGCCAGCTTTTTATTCATAATTATTTTTGTTTGATTTATTATTCACAATAATATTGTTGTTTGTGTTAATTGATATGTTTGTGACATTACACAACTGGGCAGCTACTAATTTATTTAAATATCAATCGAAGCAGCTGTATATGCAGGAAGAATTTCTGACATCGGAGAATATACTATTTTTATAGAAATTTTTCTTTTATTCGCTTGACGAAAAAAACCCTGAAGATTACTCCACAAAAAAAATTGTTGAATATTATTAATTAATCTGAACTACCTACATGACATGGCATCTACTGGTTTTGTGTCGAAATAGAAATACAAAACAATATTCTCGTTATTTTTGGCTAAGATCTGCAACTTTCTACATTCCCGAATCGATTTTTGATTGGATTTTGAGCTTTGTGAAGTCCCATTTTTTTTCAAATTTACTCGAACGCCTAGATTCAGTAAATATAATAATTATTGTCGTTCTTTGCTAACCATCTGTCCAAAACTACGACTGACACGAAAACCTGTCATCATATTATCGTTTTCAAGGTCAGATCACGTGTACGCGTTCTTGTGGACAGTAACAACAAAAAAGACATTCAATTTAGCCTATAACAAATATGTATGTTGCTTATTATTTTATTATTTTTACAATAATAACAAAATGAGAATTATTTATTTAAACTTTAACGTTATTTACTATTAATGTTATAATTAATATATACATACATAAATAAATATATAAATATATATCAACGATATATACTTACTACTATAACTTTTTTATTAAACTGATTGTAGCTATTTGAGATTAAACTGTATAGTATTAGTATAATGTTGTACAATCCAGTTGTAAATAAATGAAGCCCCAAAATCAAGCTTCTTATTTCGATACAGCCCCTACAATATATCTGGAGATTGAAAAATAATCTAATAGACCATTTCAAAAGTCTTGGTAAGTTAGATCTGATCTAAAATATGGTTGAGTTGAAAATATGCTAAATTGAATCATCTCAACTTGAAAGTGCGCATGTGCATTGCTTCATAATGTCAACGTCAATACGTCAGGAAGCAATTTTTATGAATGGCGATTGTTCATTCGTTGGTAGGTAATATTATTCCCATTTTTTCTGGTATTTGTGTTATTCATGTTTACTGTCCAGCTATTTGGCAAAATTACAGTCAAAAGAAGGTTAATAATGCCCCTTCTTAACCTCCTGGAGCCGCCTCTGCTTGACACATTGACATACTACAATCGCGCATGTTCTATGATGCCAAATGTCAAGTACATACTACATATATAGATAGTTTGCTCAAATTTTCTTATATATTATATATACCTACCTACTATCAGAGACTCTGCCTACTTACTATATTGCTCATCCAAAAGCTAAATCATTTCCACAGAGTAATAGGTTAGGTTTATCCTTATTTACTCTATGGCATGGCTAAATCTCACTTGTCTGTAGAATAATAATATTCATATTCTGGCTCTTCCCCACAGCCGGGGTGTTTGGAGTTGCTAATAGGTGCAAATACTTGAAGAGGATTAAGGTAACTAAGCCAGCATTCATGGTGGCAAAAACATGCTAATAATATAACCCAAAAAAGGTACATATCTTTTTTTCTATAATTCTAAAACTTTTGTAAGTGCCTCTGTTTATTCTTATATCTATCTATACAATTATGACCTCATTGATAGTCTAAGTTCTGATTACTATTTGAATCTTTCCACTCGAAATATAACAAGCGCGCACACTAGATGTCAGTAGGTCAGCAGCACATCAATGCATGATAATGCCTACTGCTTACAATCAAAAATGTTACGTGATTCTGATTCTGGCAAACCATACAGACCCAATCTAACTTAATTTACACAGCGAATAGCAAACTAGAATTAAATTTAAATTCTTTAACAAACTTTGTTTTTTAGCAGTGTTGGCCATCGCATTCACAGCGATGAAAATGAAAATTCGAGGAAATTGTGTTATTTCATATATTTCAATTATTCTACAAAATCTTAATAACGATAAAATATATATTTACAAATATACAAAAAAATATAATTATATTTATATTAATATAAAACGTTGAATCTCTCTAAGTATTCGACAAGACGTCTTTAATTGTCAAGGGGTAAGCTTTCGTGGAGCCATGTACGTCCACCGCCTTCAGAAAAATCAGCTGCTGCGTGATCTACACCATCTAATACCCATTTTGTGGTAAGTAAACCTTCAACACCCACAGGTCCTCTAGCGTGTATCCGTGCTGTACTTATACCAACTTCAGCACCAAGACCGAAACGGAAGCCATCAGCAAATCGGGAGCTAGCATTATGGAAAACGCAAGCGCTGTCTATCCTGTTCTGGAAATTGCTGGCGACATCTTCTACAAAATTAATATTATATCCAGTCAATAAGAGAGATAATAATTATTATTATTTTCCTTACTGTTTTCGGTAACAATAACATCTGTATGTCCACTGCCATAGTTGTAGATGTGGTTGATGGCCTCATCCATATTCTTTACAACTTCAATGCAACACTCGAGTGATCCGTATTCGTGCTTCATGGTCTTAGCCAGTGGTGGTCCAAAGGTTAACATCTCATTCAATCTTGGTCCTGAATTAATCTTGACGCCCTCCTTCTTTAACATATTACATATATCGGAGAAAAATTCACCTTCCATTAGGTCTTGATGAATAAGTAGGGTCTCCATTGCATTACAAGCGGCTGGATAATCACATTTAGAATCTCTTATTATTTTGAGGGCCTTTTGGAGATCAGCATCCTTGTCAACGTAAACATGGCAGATACCTTTAGGATACAGAAGATTTGCGATCATGCTTTAAAACACGTACATAATGTGATATTATTTATACCTTCTGCATGGCCCATTACAGGGATGTGTTGACTTTGCTCCTGAATGCTTCTAACAAGTTCACTAGAACCTCTTGGAATGATCAGATCGATATGTTGTTCCATGGAGAGAAGATCACCAATTTCTTCTCTTGTTGATACCTGCAATCAATTTATGAAATCCATCGAAAAATATCAAATACCATAGAGCGATAAACTTACCAATGAAATAGCATTTGTTGCGCCAACTGTAGCCAGTGATTCCTTGACTAGTTCCATGAGGGCTTTATTGCTGTGTGCTGCTTCTTTGCCTCCCTTTAGAAGCAGTCCATTACCGGAAGCAATTGCAAGTGCAGCCACCTGAGGCAGTGAGTCCGGTCGTGATTCAAAGATCACCATTAATACACCAATAGGTACAGTGATTTGTTTCAACTCCAAACCGTCGGCAAGGCGAGTACGTCTTAATACTCTTCCAACATTCTTGTGGCTGCTATCCGCTATCTGTTTCAGACCTATAGCTAAATTTTTCAGCTTAGCTGGTGTTAGAGATAGCCTGGATAAAAGTGGCTTTGCCAGTCCAGATCTAGATGCTTCTTGGAGATCTTTCTGATTGGCATCGAGTATCTCAGCTTGTCTTGATACAAGTAGATCTGCTAGAGTATGAACACATGAGGCTCTTTGTTCGGGTGTGATGGTAGCTAGTATTCTACCACCAGCTCGAGCATTCTCAGCAACAACTTCTGTTGGTGTGCCACCCAAAGTGCTTTCGGTGAAAAATGTACCTACTTTTCTGCCAGTTAATATAGTTTTGATAGCCTTATCGAGCATACCGTTGCATATAACTACGGAAACTCCTCTATCCAAAGCCCATGTAGCGGCATTGACTTTCGAGTCCATTCCACCTGTACCCACTTTGGATTTCTTACCAAATTCAATGCTGTTTCGCATATCTGATGTGAACGTATGCATAAATTTGGCTCCCTGCTCCCATGGTGGTTTATTGTAAATTCCATCGACGTCAGACATTAGAATCAGAAGATCTGATTGTACTTCAGCTGCCAACATAGCTGCTAAGCTGTCATTATCTTTGATTGAAATACCTCTTTTCCCAGCCTTTCCCCCAATTGGCTCATCCACTTGCGGTGGAGGTGATACGGCATCATTGGTATTGATGATGGGTACAATGTTCAGGCTGATCAGTTCGGAGAGTGTACTTATTAGATTTTTGCGTGTTTCTTCATTGTAAAAATCAGGTTTTGTTACAAGAACTTGAGCTATTTTCACGCCATATTGTGAGAACATTGCATCGTACAAAGACATCAAACCTGATTGACCGACAGCAGCTGCAGCTCTAGGTTCAACAAGCGTTGTGGCATCCTTGAAACAAATCAATAGTTATATTATATAGTTTTCTCAAATTTGGGCGAGGCACTCACTTCTCTTGTATGATCTGTAGGAGATAGAGTCTCTCTCATCGAAAGTGACATGAGAAGTTCTTGTGTTAATTTCTGTTTACCAAATGCTACAGCTCCACTTGTTACCATGATACATTCTCTACCTTCATTTTGACATTCTGCAACCTAAAAATAAATTTCCCAAAAAATGATTATTGTTTCAGTCATTGATTGAGGATGTTCAGCGTCCATTTTCGAAATTCTAAGGATTAAATTTGCATTTTTTCTACACAAGAAACCAATATTAGTGTTACGTAAATGTATGAGAGGTTTGTCAAAATACACAAGAAGTTATTTTGAAACTTACTTGCTCAACAATAGAAGCAAGCCGTCCCAATGCCAAACCATGCTCATCTTCTCTGGTGATTACAGCACTTCCCAACTTCACCACGAGTCGTCTTGCATATTTCAGTTGACTTCTCTCAGTAAAGGTAGACTGCCTTTTCTCTTGTAGCCCTTTCTTCTCAAACGTTGTCTGTTGGAATGAAATAAAGTTATTTCTTTTAGATTTATTCGAAGACATATTTTTTTTTACATCAACCTGCCTTGGAATGATTGAAACTCAATGTATCCAGGCTCTTGTTTAATTCTTCATAATGCTTAATACGATTCGACATAATTTTCGTTGTTAATCGAACACGTGTGATTTTTACACTGAGAAAATCGCAATAATGATTGCCCCTTTGTTTCTAAAGCGTAGACCTTGATCTGTTCATTTTATTATACACGTTTTTGGAATTGTTACAATTATTCCATTGAATGATTTTAATTTCTAATATATTATTTAAATTAAATCAATGTATACCTGTTTTAATTATATAAGCGTAAGTATTATTTATTGCTGATGACATATTTTATTTCATATATGAATATCTACTGAAGTTAATGCGGATTTTTTCCCTAATATTTAATTGTTTTGAATTATTTTTGAGAATTTGTGTACAGTTATGGTATCTCCATAATTATATTTTGATTGAAAAGTGAAAAGTTCAATAGCAAAGTACACTAGCTATCTGTTTACCAGTTTGGAATTTTTTCTTCAATGTTGACTCTTTGGCCTTGAATCTTTGATGTTAGGTCTATTCCAAAACAAACTCGGTAACATCCTCGACAAAATAACAACAAAAAATAGTTTTAACTGAGCATTGAATGCTCAGAAAATGTATTGTGACAAAAAAACATTATCATTGACGTCAAAAACACTTTCAAATACTCGTATCAATTGAAATAATATTTACGATAATAAATATAGATGTTCTTAAGTAATTATTCTTATTATTATGGGCACTCTTTTCTCATTTCAGTCGGTAATTATCTTGGATTTATCTTCATGTGTGATGTAATTTATTATAAAATTCGCTTTATATTACCATTAAACTATTTCATTGTTTATTTATAAAATTTCAAAATATTTAATATATTGTTTATTATAATTTTATTATAATTTATAATTCGAATAATAAATGATGAAAGTTGTCTTCAACACTCAAAACCATATTTTTCTATCAATGATATTATTAAAAAAAACTATCAAAAATACTGTTTTTTTGGTGAAAACGATTTCTGAGGAAATACAGACCTGAGGTAGCCAAAGTCTTGGGGTTGTTGAGGCAGAACGCGATCCATTCAGAACTGCCGGCCTCAATGCAGCCACCTGTCCTGGCACTTTAAAGAATCCTACACCGTTAAATGTCAATAACTTAGGACCTATCATCTTCAGATGTGTGTCACTTATCTATTCCCAGTAACAATCGACAGCTGACTGAAGAAGATTCGCGGTGAATATTAATTTTGGAATCCCTTTCTGAAGAGATAAGACTTGTTATTGGACTATGGCCACGCGATATGGATGGCACGTGAGAGATTGATGGAGCAAATTCAGTGATCTATTTTATGTAAGCAAACGTTCCTTATCAAGAATACTGCCGAAGATTAAACGAGGATTGTGGAAAAAATATTGAATCATAAACATGTTTGTTACATCCCTAAATTGAGAAAAAATGCGGATGGCTACGTCAGGCTTATGGTCCATATCTGCTCACCTTATGCTGTTTTCTGTTTTGTTGAATTCGTATTGTTACATGATCTAGTTTCTAGATGATTATGTTAACACATGCTATTATTGCCTGGTAAATTACAACTACATTTTGTGGGACACAATTTCTTTTAAATTTCTTATAAATATATTGACCCTCAAAAAAAAACAAAAGATATAATTATGTTTATTTACGTTATTCGTCCATGATTGGATCACCTGACCGTTCTGTAGATTCTGAGAAAATAGGCAGACACACAGAAAGTAAGTAACTTCAGCAATTTTCAAGATATTATTTTTCCAAAATGAATATTAAGGCGAAAAGATGCTTAGCTTGAAATACAGCCATTATTCGAGGAGAACTTTATTATTGAATAATAAATTAAATTGTATTCGAATGAATAATTTGACATATTTAACACATTGATTACATGGATCGGAAAGTTCCTACTTTGTAATGAAACAAAATTATATATTTTTCATCTTAGCTTTACAAATGGTGGACAATATTATTACAATGATTGGTAGAACATGGATATTTATATACAGCGTTTAATAAGACGCCTTGTTAAGTAAAACTTGTACATACACTAGTGTGGGTTGGTTTTCCCAGTGTGCTGAAAGTATAAATTTTAACTTTTACTTATGCCTCTATCTAGTTCTAACTACATACTTCTATAATTTCAGCACCTGTGATATAAATATGTATTATTTACTATCAATAAATTATTTTCAACACCATCTACTTATTTTTTTAAAACACCCAGTATATCAACATCAGCTTGGAATCTCATAATATTCTGCAATAATGGGAAACGGAATAATATTTTTAATTTTTTCAATAAAATCAATCCCAGGTACTACGGAAACGATAAGTACGATAGGAGGTTTTAATTCAATATGAACGATTATCATTTTGTATTAGAATAGCAGAAATCTGAGAAGGTGCCCAGCATTTGGCGGGAAATCATACTCCTGATATGATAGGAAAATATAATTCAATTTAGACAATTATCATTACATTCCAACGAATAGATGGTTGTCTAAATTGTATTAGGATAACATTAATGCGAGGAGGTGGCCAGAAAATGGCGGGAAATTATACTCCTGATACCTACGACACGAGATCATAATTCAATTTAGACAATTATCATTACATTTCAACGAATAGATGGTTGTCTAAATTGTATAAGGATAACAGAAATGCGAGGAGGTGGTCAGAAAATGGCGGGAAATCATACTCTTGATACCTACGACAGGAGGTTATAATTCAATTTAGACAATTATCATTACATTTCAACGAATAGATGGTTGTCTAAATTGTATTAGGATAACAGAAACGCGAGGAGGTGGCTAGAAAATGGCGGGAAATCATACTCCTGATACCTACGACAGGAGGTTATAATTTAATTTCGACAATTATCATTACATTTCAACGAATAGATGGTGGTCTAAATTGTATTAGTATAACAGGAATGCGAGGAGGTGGCCAGAAAATGGCGGGAATGCATACTCCTGATACCTACGACAGGAGGTTATAATTCAATTTTGACAATTATCATTACATTTCAACGAATAGATGGTTGTCTAAATTGTATTAGGATAACAGAAACGCGAGGAGGTGGCCAGAAAATGGCGGGAAATCATACTCCTGATACCTACGACAGGAAATTATAATTCAATTTCGACAATTATCATTACATTTCAACGAATAGATGGTTGTCTAAATTGTATTAGGATAACAGGAACGCGAGGAGGTGGCCAGAAAATGGCGGGAATTCATACTCCTGATACCTACGACAGGAGGTCATAATTCAATTTTGACAATTATCATTACATTTCAACGAATAGATGGTTGTCTAAATTGTATTAGGATAACAGAAACGCGAGGAGGTGGCTAGAAAATGGCGGGAAATCATACTCCTGATACCTACGACAGGAGGTTATAATTTAATTTCGACAATTATCATTACATTTCAACGAATAGATGGTTGTCTAAATTGTATTAGGATAACAGGAATGCGAGGAGGTGGCCAGAAAATGGCGGGAATTCATACTCCTGATACCTACGACAGGAGGTTATAATTCAATTTTGACAATTATCATTACATTTCAACGAATAGATGGTTGTCTAAATTGTATTAGGATAACAGAAACGCGAGGAGGTGGCTAGAAAATGGCGAGAAATCATACTCCTGATACCTACGACAGGAGGTTATAATTTAATTTCGACAATTATCATTACATTTCAACGAATAGATGGTTGTCTAAATTGTATTAGGATAACAGGAATGCGAGGAGGTGGCCAGAAAATGGCGGGAATTCATACTCCTGATACCTACGACAGGAGGTTATAATTCAATTTTGACAATTATCATTACATTTCAACGAATAGATGGTTGTCTAAATTGTATTAGGATAACAGAAACGCGAGGAGGTAGCCAGAAAATGGCGGGAAATCATACTCCTGATACCTACGACAGGAGGTTATAATTTAATTTCGACAATTATCATTACATTTCAACGAATAGATGGTTGTCTAAATTGTATTAGGATAACAGGAATGCGAGGAGGTGGCCAGAAAATGGCGGGAATTCATACTCCTGATACCTACGACAGGAGGTTATAATTCAATTTTGACAATTATCATTACATTTCAACGAATAGATGGTTGTCTAAATTGTATTAGGATAACAGAAACGCGAGGAGGTAGCCAGAAAATGGCGGGAAATCATACTCCTGATACCTACGACAGGAGGTTATAATTTAATTTCGACAATTATCATTACATTTCAACGAATAGATGGTTGTCTAAATTGTATTAGGATAACAGAAACGCGAGGAGGTAGCCAGAAAATGGCGGGAAATCATACTCCTGATACCTACGACAGGAGGTTATAATTCAATTTCGACAATCATCATTACATTTCAACGAATAGATGGTTGTCTAAATTGTATTAGGATAACAGAAACGCGAGGAGGTGGCTAGAAAATGGCGGGAAATCATACTCCTGATACCTACGACAGGAGGTCATAATTCAATTTTGACAATTATAATTACATTTCAACGAATAGATGGTTGTCTAAATTGTATTAGGATAACAGGAACGCGAGGAGGTGGCCATAAAATGGCGGGAAGAATTCATACTCCTGATACCTACGACAGGAGGTCATAATTCAATTTTGACAATTATCATTACATTTCAACGAATAGATGGTTGTCTAAATTGTATTAGGATAACAGAAACGCGAGGAGGTGGCCAGAAAATGGCGGGAAATCATACTCCTGATACCTACGACAGGAGGTTATAATTTAATTTCGACAATTATCATTACATTTCAACGAATAGATGGTTGTCTAAATTGTATTAGGATAACAGAAACGCGAGGAGGTGGCCAGAAAATGGCGGGAAATCATACTCCTGATACCTACGACAGAAGGTTATAATTCAACTTAGACAATTATCATTACATTTCAACGAATAGATGGTTGTCTAATTTGTATTTGGACAACAGAAATGCGAAGTGGACAGAAAATTTTCCCAAGACTCATTTTTCTTTGCAAATAAAACAATATACGTGTGAGAAATGATTTAATCACATAAATAATATTGAATTTACAATTCATACAGAAACAATAAATATAAACATCATATAATACCTAATGCAGAGAAATATATTTAAAACTTTCTAAACTTCAACATATTTTTTTCACATCACGTTACTAACATTTCATTTTTATTGGGATCAATAACATTGATAATTATTTCCTAATATTCTATTCACTAGCTATTAAATAGTTCGCAACCTTTCTTAAGGGCTGATACAATTCTTATAATTAGCAATTAGACTAAATTACATCACAAAAAATATATAAATTGGAATGCACAGCTTATACTGATCTGGAATTATGTATTATAGAAGCTGAGATCATTTCTTCACGCATAGGTATAACATAACATAAGCAACATTTATTTACATATGTAATTATGCGTTGTTTTTTCATTTGCTAGCGATCAAAATTAAAAGCTTTCAATTTCAAGTCGATTTTAAAAATTACATGAATGCAAATTATACAAAATAAGGGCAAGAAATAGTTTCTCAGTTGTTACTGGATATAGACAGATGCTATAAGATAAACAGTAAGTACCAGAATAGGTCAGCGGAAATGTAAATTTGAGAAACTAGTTTTCAATTTTTATTATTTTTCCCTGTCGACTTTTCCGGGAGAAGTTCTGGAAAAAAAGTGCTAACTGGTTTTAACAAATTTATATTCATGATTCTCAAATTTAATTCAGAGCTACCTTAAGCAATAGTTTTGAACAATAGAGAAGATCATCCTCAGTATGTTACAGAATTTGGTATCATGTACTGGAATCAGATGTTGTCATTTTATAAACGAGAACATCTGTCTGATTTCAAGCCATATAAGACATTATGGATGCACTGCTTACAGTCAATCTTAATTGACATCTAGATATTTCTAATATCTATTACTATCATTAAATTAGTTCAGGTTTAGTGATATTATTTAATACAAGTAAGGACATGACCTCAACATCAATGATCCACTGGTGATGATCTTTTTTATATCGACAGGAAATGTAAAAATGATGTTTCGACTAGTAAGAACTATAAATAAGAAGTAGATTATAACAGTAGCAGAAGCAAACAAAATATACATTCAATTAGATTTCTTTTTGACTAGAAGAAGAACTTTTTAATAAAGTAAACTGCTACTGTTAGCGCTATCATAATGATTTTATTAGATCTCCATCGAGCTCTCCAGCTTATTGACGAGGTCTTGCCGGTAAGGGGGGCGGTGGAGCAGCCCTAGCTGGTACTGGGGGTGGACCTCTAGACGGCGTCGTCGGGGGCAGTGGAGCTGCCTCACATCTAGGTGGTGGTGGGGGCGGTGGACCTTGAGGCTCGGGGCAGCTTATGACATCCTCATTAATCTCCTCGTAGACACTCTCTTCCAGGGACATTTGTTGTTGTGGCGGCAATTCGGGTGGAGGACAACTGGGCGGTGCTGTGCTGGGCACTGGTGGCTTAGATGGGAAACTAATGACGCCAGCACGAGGTGGGGTGCGACGCGGCGATGGAGAATTAGCCTTGACTGGTGGTGGTGGACGACTTGGAGGCAGCTGACGGGGCGGTGCTGCTTTCGTGATCTCGGGTATACCTAGACCTGGAAATATATACAGATTTGGAATAAAATTTTGGCAAAACGGATTTCACATTGAGCTATAAGGACGAATTATTTTGGCCTGTCAACCAGTACATTAATCGATTCCCGCGAAGATTGGCAATAGACCAGACGCACGCCCATCAGAGTCTCAATAACAAGGGCAATAGTTTCTACGTCACCTAACAGTTTCAAACTGATCTATCTTGACAGTAGAGACATGTGATGTTCTTCACCGAAATAAATTGAAGTGAAATGATACAAACAAACTTTCCGAAAATTTGCAATCGAGGTGCCGTTCAAAACGAGAACAAATTTTACCGTTCAATGGGTTTGTTAAATTCAAAGTTCCGCGATTGTTGCATACAACTAAAAACAAATACTCACAATTATAATCTTCTTGATTTGAAGAAACAAACAAGGGAACAGTATTGCTGGAACATAAACCAATTTCATCTTTAACAATTTCAACCCAGTTTGGTGTTTTGAGCGAAAGTGTTAGATCGTAGTCTTGAATCTGTAAAAAAATGATGAATACATCGTTACACATGAATTAATTGATCCTAATATTCGAATTGTCTTCAAATTTTGATAGGCATTCAAAAGCTACTGACCTGTAATTTTCCATTAGTTTTTTTGAGAGCCTCCAACACAGCCTGCCCTTCTCTGAATGTAATCCACATTGTTTCAGCAACAAATCTCACCAATATAGTTTCACCAAATTGTGCAAAATCTTCCAATAATGCCATAACAATGTTGTCATCAAAAATACTACACTCATCAGTGGGTGGTGCATTTTCACAATGTACTATAATGGTGGCATCTGGTGGCCCCATATCGGTGATAACTTCATAAAATACTTGTTCACGTTTCTCTTCAATTATTCTTCGAGCTTCAACATCTATAAAGGCTATCACTGGTCTATGGTCACTTTGTTTTAATTCAGCTCTGCCATAGTAGATAAGTTTTCCAGGTGATTCTTTTGTCATGCCATTCATGTCGAGACATTGTGTTTTTCGTTTCCACAGGACACGATCAGTCCATGCTGGTGCTCGACATTTTTCACTGGTATCGTAATCATCACTGAACAAGTCGTATTTATATGTTGGTGCAAACATTATTTCACCTTCAGTGAAATTTTTGAACACATTACCCTCTTCTTGTTGCTTTTTCAGTTGATCATTTTTCAATATAGTTTGATAATCACCTTGTTTTATCAATTCTTTTATTTCATCTCTATCCATGTCGATTCTATAGTTGAAGTCGCCACACCAGAATAAGTATTCGTGAGAATTGAGTGATCTACTCATTGGGAATGTTATTTTTCTTGTGATTTCGTTATAGTCAGCATTTCTTTCATTGACTTGTGATTGACCAGCGGCGAAATGAGCACAGACAAAAGCAAAAGATGTGGCATAAAAGACTAGTCGTATTGCAGCGGCACCTAGGAAAAAGTAACAAAAAATAATTCAATACCCTGAGTAGCCATATTAGTTTTTGAAGTGTAACATATTTTTATGACAAGCAAATGACAAGCCTCGGCTCGAACCCACTTGCTTTTACATTCATTGTTACTCAAATAACTATTAGTTCAAAGCAGAAATCATAAAATACTAAATTGCAATTTTACCATTTCAAGTGAGATTAAGTATGATACTTCTAGTTCTAAAATTCTAATAATGTATCCTTATTTTGAATAAAACTAGTAGAAAGTTGAAAATTTAAAAAAATCAATACACATTAGTTCTGGGTGAAATAACTTCCTATTAAACCTAACCTTTCTTTTTCTACCGTAAAATGTGTATAGAGCGTAGAAAGGATTCACCTATCTAGTCTATTAACATATCTATGGGTATAGAGTGGCCATATATTTTAAAATTTGACCAAAACAGAATATTTCTCACCTTTGTTCCCGGTATGTCCTCCAAGTCCAGTTTTAACAGAATCAACGGCAACATCTCTTATGTATGGTACATGTTCGGGCCTAACATAAACGTACAAACAAACACCGACCAGCTGTTGATATGTGAGCAACACATAAGGTCGATCACGTGACAAAACTTTTTGTAATTCCGTTGCCCATGCTTTGGCATTTTCCGTACTTGAATTCACTATATTAGCTGCATTCAAATCAACAATTTCTTCAAAACCTATCGCATAGATATCAACTGGTATCGATTTGTTGTCATCTGTATAGCCTGTATCAACAAGACTGCCTTGATTTTTGACATGAGGATCTAATAGCCAGTCAGATAGTTGGATTTCCTTGAATACGACGCTCCTGAAGTGTTTGCCGCCATTAACATTGTATGTGCCGACAGCTATGCGAACTGGCAGAGGATCAGTGTATTCTGTATAACGTTTGCACATCTCACGAAGTACATGATTCGGTGCTAAAAAAAATAATCAATAAAAATGCTCAGATAAGTTCTGAAGAAAAAAATGTTTTATATATTATTTCTCTGACCTAACCTAATCTTAAAAACATGTCAAAATCAACAAGAAGTATGAAAATAGAAATAGAAGTTTATATAACTGTGTGGACTATACATTCATAACACAATTCTCTTGGAGCTGAATAACGATAAACCTATTGGAATCTGTCAGATAGCAGGAGGCTCAAATACATTGTGAACTTGAGGGAAAGTTTCAAATATATATATATATACATACATATATGAAATTTTTCTGTTATATACTGTACAATAGAACATGTCTGTCTTCAAAATTGATGAAAATACATATTTCAAATCAGATATTCGAAATACATCGAAAAAAAGGTATTAAGTTTCACATACCATGTAGAGTGTTGTATGGAAGAAGAGTTCTCGCCCTATCTGCTAACTCAGTACATAGTGTAGAACCCACTAGGAGTATATCGATAGCCTCTTGTTTCGAATTATCCAATAGATTATTTTGTATAGTTCGAGCTGCTGAACGAGCACCATCCATCAACTGGAAATAGTTGTTGTATTAATTTTGTTCACCATTTGAATGATTATTTCAACGAGGTAACTCACTTTTGAGCCTCCCTGTATAGCACCAGTGCCAGCGTAAATTTTGCTAATTTCATTGCCGTTATTTATCCACATTTGTTTGAATACTTCCTCAAAACGTGATATAGTTTGCTTTTTATCTACCAGTTGCATTGATTGCAATTGCTTACTCAGAATCTAAAAAATATATATTTTTTTTATGGTGAAAATATTGTGATGTAAAAAAAATCTTCGTACCTCTAAACCGAAAAATGTCTGCACACAATTTGTTCTATCCAGGCAATCCAAGCAGTTGGTTCTTATAGTGCCACTTTGGAAACTGAAATTTTTAACAATGTGAAATGTGAATATTTTAGGAGACAATAGACCATCAAACAATAATAAATCTACCACCAACTTGTGAAATACAGCAAAAACTAATGTCTGTTTCTATAGTATACAATTACAGAGTCAAACACGAGTCTGCCAAGTTTAGCTTGAGTCTGAGAATTGGGTCTAGGCTATAAAAAATCACACGATTATTTAAAAAATCAGTGCGAAACTAGAATATTATGTGCCTGGAGAAGTTGGAAAATCTTCAACATTTTAAATAAACCATTTTTAGCTTGATATCTGAATTCAGGTAGGAGAATTACAGTTTTAGCAGTATAAAAACTATGTGTAAATTACCTATAAACTGTTGTTCCATTGGCGTGATAATAGGAAAATTCTTGAATTTGTTGTTCAATCTTCGCCTTTAATTTTTGAAGATTAGCTTGATTGCCACCTCTACATTCTTGGTGGTAATCAAAGACGATATGATGAATATCAGTATGAACAGATTCTTTATGATGTTTCTGTAATGAAAAATATTATAATATGTCGGTTTAATTGCAAACATTAAGGTCCATATAAGAGCAATAGTATTAGTAGATTATCGAGCTAGACAATAAAAATCATATATTTCTAAGAAAAATGCCACTGAAAAGAATAATGATAAAAATATATGTATCTGAGACTTACCTGAAATTCTTGACTTAAAGTTGCCTCTCCTTCTTTACTTCCAATCAAACTTGTGCCCAACAAATTGACAATAATCTGTTTTCCATAGCGCTCCTTAATCGTTGTCATATGACGATTGAAGGCAGCTTTCGAAGCTTCATACCCTCTTGAAATTCGCACTTTGTGCGAACCAACCTGTACACCAGGTTGTTCCCAAAAAAGTGGTACCGATCCTCGCGTTTGTAGATAAGATGTAATTTCATTGTCCAAAAATATAACCTGTTCAGTTTCAACAAAATTTGCTACATGACCTTCGTCGTTTGTACCTCTGACGTTGAATCTTTAAAATATGTTTGCATTAACATATGACTTAACTGTTGGAAAACACTATAATCACCTTGTGCCGGCTCTTTCACAGCTCAGTCGAGAGATGACTGATGCAAGAGCTTTTCTATGTCCAACATACACAGTACGAATCTCAACTGACCCACACATGGCTCTGACAAGCCAACTACCACAATCAACTCCATATCTGACAAGATGGACATGTAACATACGATTCCTGCCAATAATCGAAAATAATTTGAATTATATATAATATACTATTTCTATAAAATAATAAAAACTAACCAGAAAAATCTATGATCTGTTGTCGATGTTCTATTTCTTCTTTGAGCGCATAAAGTTAAATCTAAAGCATTGCCTCCAGTGGCTCCTGAGTACCATGAGAAGTAGAATGTGCCAGAATTTAATAATTTTCTAACCTACAACCATATTATAGGAAGAGCAAGAATTGTTTTCTATTCCAAATGAGCTGAATTATACCTCTACAATACGATCTTCATTCTGGGGATAATGTAAAGGTACAAACTGCGTTTGAGTTATCCGAAAGATTTCTGAATCACCTATTTTGCCAATAGAAAAGCATCCTGTGATCATAACAAGATAGAGAACAGTAGATTCACCAGCATTTAGTTGCAATACTCCTAAACATCCATAAGCATCTAATATTTTTGTATATTGCTTTTTAACAGCTTCCGTTTCTTGGACAGCTTAAATTTGAAAGTATATAAGAATTTTAGATGTCACACTTGTGTAAAATAGCTTACATAAAACTGCCACAGCTTGAGATTCAAATAATAAGGTATCTTCTTTCCCCTTATGCTCTAGCAATACACTATGAGGATTAGGGGGTTTGGATTTCTCCAGTACACGAAATCCTTTCAACATTGCCATTTTCTTTCCTATACGATAACACAAAAAATAACTATCAGCTATTATCTCGGAAGGTTTATTGACATTTATTTTATTCTTCCAATTCAATCAATGTTAAATAATATACGGTATTTTAACCCACCCCCAACTTTCTGTCAAATGAATTATAAATATGAATTTTAGTGCAATAAGCAGAGAACAGAGACGTATACGTTTACTCTGGTCCTCTGGCAATAACCAAATTCTAAAAAATGTCAATTGTCAATCTGTCACAGTGCGCCGGTCCGTAACCAATAAAAATCCTTAGACGGTCTAGTAATTCTTATAATTTTTTTATACTTCATACCCCGTAGAGAATTTATCTATGCTTTGTACTATGCCTATGTTATGTAGAGCACAAGAATTAAGAAAATATCATTAATTTATATATATTTATCATTCAATAAATCTGTAATGTAGTGTCAAAACAATTTGCATGTCTATGATTGGACAGTTGAACAGTTGTCAAGACAAGACTATAGATTTTTATCACAGCATAGGTTTATGCTGTGTTTTTATCCTATCCCAGACAGGTAAGAAGAATTTCTTCATTCTTTTTTCTTTCAAAAAATTCCTCATCCTGCAATATAGAATCGGATATAAAGTTAGAAGTGTAATGGATAAACAGTACATACTTGTATAAATTCTTTATTACTAGATTTCTACAGTTACGTAGCGTTAGTTATTCGTAAAGTCCATAGATGTCAGGATCTTTATTATCGAGTGCTAGAGATGCTATCTGGTATCTGGTAGTCGCTCAACTCTGCATTGACTGAGTGGTCCTCTATCAAACTATTGGCGAAAGTAAAACACCAATAGATGGCGTTAAATAGAGGTTAACAACAAATAAATTGGCGTTGAGGAAACGCGCCAACAGCTATAAATTTAAAAATCTTTTGCTGGCTAGATGCTAGTTTTGTCTCTGATGTAAGAATCTTGTGAGAATACAGACACTGAAAAATAAACTCAAAGGATCTCTTTATATACGAAATAAATCTGTCTAACAAAATAATAGAAATAAACGACTAACTGAGAGCAATACTAGTAGGAAATGGTCAAACATATATGCGGAAAAATATTATTATATAACAAGAGATTTGTTGTACTTCTTTGTCACTTGGGATACCAATATGAAGAGCGATGTGAATGAATATGTAATGTAATTAGATTAACGGGTAAAATAGATACGATATTTTCATAGAGGAAATCGGTTAGGTTGATGGTTTGTTGTTCACCTTTATTTGGTCAGTGGCGGCTAGTGACATTTATTGCAGAGGGGGCCAATTCTACAAAATTACTTAAATAATACAACTTGCACTTTCCCAAATAACTCCTGAAGCTAGTGCTACTGCACTTTACATTTTTTGTGGTAGGACGTTTATAATTAGTGAGCGAACCAACGTCTTAGATTTGATACGCACCTACGTCAAAAATATGAATTATGCCTCTGAGGAACCGCCACTGCTTTGAGTAGTTCCTCTTGATAATAGATGGCGTACACTTCGTTCACGATCGCCAATTAATAGAAAGTAGACTCCTGTAATATTGCTACTAAGCTTTTCTAGTTCCACTGTGTGCTGCTAGATGGCAACTAATAAAATTATTTGGACAAATGCCCATTTTTGACCGACTTCTAACAAAAGGAGAATGTATACAATTCGATTGTAAGATTGCTTTTTTTTATGGCTGTTCGCGGGTTTTGCATAGTAAACGTACTCCGATTTAGACGATTTCTGTTTCATTTGAAAGAGGAGAGTTGAGAAATGGTCCCATATTGAGAAAAATCAAATCCAAAATGTCCTTCCCTCCAAAAACCGCCCCCAAAGGGCTGGAGGGGGCAATTTTTCTTGAAAATTGAAAACCCGAGACGAAAATTCCATATCCGGAAATGTTTAAATTGGACATTTTTTAAAATAATCATACGTTTCCGCGCTACAGTCTGAAATATGTGTTTCAGCTATGTGGAAGGGGCAAATTTTTCCGAAAATCAAAAATTCGAGATTTGAAAATAAGAAAGGGGACCATATACGGAAACATTTAAATTGAACATTTTTTCAAAAGAGTTACGGTTTCCGAGTTTCGCAATGGTAAAGTCTGAAATATGTGATATGCGTATTTCCGCTAGTACAAGCTAAACCTACCTATAACTTTTTGGGTATTATTGAACGTTCAACAATTTTCATGACTAATGTTACACTCAAAAATGTGAAATAAATATTTTTTACAAAAAAATGGACCGACTTTATCAGTTGTTGCACTAAAAAATACAAAATAATATTAATTCTATTGGTGCTGGTTCCTTTGAAGTTGGTGCCTACAACAACAAATTACAACGGCACAACTTCAAAATTACCAGCACCAATAGAATTAATATTATTTTGTATTTTTTAGTGCAACAACTGATAAACTCGGTCCAATTTTTTGTAAAAAAATATTTTAGTTTTCGAATTCGTTCACAGAATTGAAATACTTTCAACCTAATTAAGCAAGAATACAACATTTACCAATTGAATTTATTTTTGAATGACAGCAGAAAAACACGTTCCTATTTTATTGTGTGGGCTGGTCTGTATAGGTCTAGAGAAAAACGTGCCCCTCTCTTTCGCGTAGGGAAGCGGCGGAAGCGCCTATGACACCAAAATGGAAAATGATGACAATGAAGCAAAAACCAACATGGCAACATGTGCAATTTATAATAGAACACCATAACAAAAAGGTTGACGCGTGGCCTATTAGACAGAATAATATCCACTTTGCTTTAACGACACCACGTGGCCGGCATTACGACCTTTTTATAGCGCTACTTACCTATTCGATGCTGCCACCGACCCTGCTTGTCCCTTTTAAATGTTATATATATATATATATATATATATATATATATATATATATATATATATATATTATGTTTGTTATTCTTACGCCAATCAACTTGTTATATTGTCTTTGCTTCACTGTCGACTATTCTCCTCCCTCGTTGTTTTCTATGTATTGCTTGTTATCCAAATTGTTTTCTTGTGTTAATTTCATGGAAACACAAAACATAAATGGTCCATATTTTTTCTGTTTCTCTGAATTACGTCGAATATATTATGGAGCAGAAAAGGAAGCCAGGGCAGTAGTCACTTTTCATTTGGCAATAACTATTATTATCTTCATATCAAACGAGAGGATAACTTACAAATTTGTAACAATTAGAAAAATTCGATCTTCCTATATGAGAATATAATTAAATGCAATAGTTCATGCACGCGTGCAAAACTGTTTAATGCCTTGAGATAAAACGGACGAGAGCACATGTGCAAAAACTGAAGTGCTAAAACTGCCGTGAAGCAATCACGCGGGCGAAATTGACCAGCATGCTCACGTGCAAAACTGAGACGCATGAACCCGTGTAAAACATGCAAACACGCGTGCAAAACTAACTTGTAAACAGGCGTGCAAAAATGACATGCATGCAAGCATGCGTGCAAAACTGAAGAAAAAGCATGCTTGTACTACTGACATGCAAAACTGACGATTATGCAAGCTTGCCAAACTGATGAGCATGCAAAAATGACATGAAAAAATGGCGAACATACATACATATGTGCTAAAACTGTTGTGCATAACCGAAGAACAGGTACGCGTGTCTAATCGACATGCAAAACTGACGTGAAACCTGAAGAGCGAGCGTGCTTGCTTGTCAGCTTTGCAAGCGTGCAAAACTGATGAAAACCTGGAGATAAAACTAACGAGAGTTTGGACATCTGCAAAACTAATGTGCCAAACTGTTGTGCGTAACCGAAGAGTAGGCATGCATGTGTAACCGACATTTAAAACTGACGTGAAAAACACGCTTGCTGTGCTGACATGCAAGCACAGTGCAAAAGCGACGTACATACATACATGCGTGCAAAACTGACTGCTTAAAAACTGACGAGCGCATGCACGCCTGCGAAACTGAATTGCAAGCAAGCGTGTAAAACTGACGAGCATGCACACCTGCAAAACTGACATGCTAGCACGTGTGCGAATCTGACGAGCATGCACGCGTGCAAAACTGACATGCAAGTGGGGCGTGCAAAACTGACACGCAAGCATGCGTGCAAAATTGACACGAATGCGTGCAAGCAAAACCATCTAGCCTGCACGCGTGCGAAACTGACACGCGAGCACGCATGCAAAACTGTCGAGCAAGCACGCGTGCAAAGCTGACGTTCAAAACCTGATTTTGAAGCTATACCTATATTTCTTCACACCAAATCCCATTGATTTTGTTGTTTGGTTCAACTATTATGTGAGGATTCTCACATGGCAACTCGCGATATTTTCAGCTTCGAACATTGCCGTCAAGCCTTTGCCTGTTCAGTCATGCCTTGACGCAAAACTATGCGTCTAAATCCCACTTAACGCCTCAAGCATGTAGTAGCTTTTGGAAGCAGAAAATATCGCTTCGCTTGGCCAAGAAAGTATCCTCACTAAGTCAGGTACATATTTTGCAAAATTACCATAGTAGCATAAGAATGTTTATTCATGACATTTTTCAATCTCTTTGACAATAAACCGTGTGTTTCTAATATCTGCCTGACATCTGTCAGGTATTTACTTTTCACCCTAGGGCGATAAAGTAAACTATTAAGGTAAGTGCTGCAAAAATGTATTTATAATTCTTTTGAAAATTTATACTTTTTGAGAACTTCATGTTCTTTTTTTTTAAAAATAAATTCAAATCCTTATTCCTTTCGTTGGGATATATTATCTGTATATTACACCTAATATATTTGTTGTTGATTTGGCGATTCAGTACAAATTCTAGAATATAATTGAATGTTGAAATGAATAATGCATGTTCTCGAATCGGCGCAGCCACCACCATACTACACCAGAGCCAATCCCTCGGGATGGAGTTAGTGTATTCCCAGCTACCCTTAACGGTGTGTAGCTGTGAGTTAGGGGGGTGAGTGGGGCCTGCCCGTACGGGTTTGGGATATCGGCCACGGACCCGAGCCGAGAATGGACCCCGCCAATGTCAAACTTTACACGCCTAGCTGAGCGTGTTTGTTAAATGAATAGCACCAGCATGTCAGTATTGTTGGTGATTCAACTTCGTTTTCAATTACCACTGTGTGAAGGTTTTCCTTGATAATAAAACTGTGACATCCTTCAGTATTAGTGTCTACAAGAATTTTTATGTAGCTGAAATGGCATCCATCAGATTTCAAATTATATCAGAATGAATCATGGTATTTAGCAAGGTGCCGAAGCACAAACCTTCTTTGTTTATACAGGGTGTTCATTTCAAAACTTCCCACCTCGGATTTCTCCAAATGTCACGATTGGAAAAATATTTCTGGATTGGACCAACCTTTTTAGTTGGTGCCCTGGAAAATAGAAAATAATCTTGATTCTAATGGAATTGGTAATTTTGAAGTTGTGCAGTTGTACTTAGATTAAAAACTTTTGGCACCAAACTCACAAGAACCAGCACCAGTAGAATTAATATTATTTTGTATTTTTCAGTGCACCAAATAATAACGACGGTCCAATTTTGTGTGAAAAAATTTATTTCACTCTTTTAAGTTTAACCTTAGTCATCAAAATCATTGAACGTTCACCAAAGAAGATAATCCGTTGCTTATCCTTATTCAGAGATTTCAAAACATCACGGAGATACATATATCTTTAGACTTTCCGACTGCTGTAAGTCGGAAACCGTAATTTTTTTTGAAAATGTCCGATTTTAATGTCGCTACATGTAATCTCTTCTTTAATTTGGCAGTCTCATATAATAAATTTTCGAAAAAATGCCCCACCACATAGCGGAGACATATATATTTCAAACTTTACGACTGCTTTACTCCGAAACGTTTAATTTTAATGAAAAAAGTGAAATTTAAACGTTACCGGATATTATTAGAGACCATATGCGGCAACGTTTAAATTGAACATTTTCATAGAAATCATGTTCAAGTTTCCGGGTTATAGCAGTGGTAATGTCGGAAATATTTGTTTTTATGCTATGTGGTGGGGGCAATTTTTTTGAAAATTGAAAATATGAGACGGCCAAATTAGAGAAGAGATTATATGATGCAACATTTAAAATGGACATTTTTCAAAAAAATGTAGGGTTTCCGAGTTACAGCAGTAGTAAATTCTAAAATATTTCTGTAAGTATTTCCGCGATGTTTTGAGGTCTCTGAATAAGTATAAACAACATATTATCTTTTTCGGTGAACGTTCAAAATTACCAGCACCAATAGAATTATTATAATTTTTTTTTCAGTATACCAACTAATAAAGTGGGTCAAATATTTTGTTAAAAATATTTATTATATCCGGCGTTTCTGCTGTTCTGTAGGTTACAAAATTGGTGGGAAATTAATGGTGAGAAAACATATTAATGTAATGTATTACAGTTTTCCGTAAATTATGACGAAACTATCAAACATTATACTTGGAGCTGCCTGGTAATATGCATGTGCCCATTCCGAAGATCAATCAATTTAACAAAAATGATATGCATAAAGTTCTATGTTTGATTATTCGATTATATTGTAAGTGTAATATTATGTAATACAGAATATGAATCCTCAATATCAATTAGCCTTTCGTGAGCGTAGCGCATTTAAATAAATATGGAATATTAAATAAGACGGAAAGAGCAGACGCGCCATCAGGACAGGCAAGAGGAGGGCGAAGAAGACGTAATAATATTTGTGAATAACGTCGTAACAATATATATATATATATATATATATATATATATATATATAAGTGAATAAGTTCGGTGCGCGGTTGGTAGGATACAGAAATGCAATCATTCTACTCCAGTTAAGGTTTAGGTTTGCTTTAGTTAGATTGTTCCACGAATGTAGTTCACTGTCGAGTGCTCGCGGTCCGTAACGAGCTAAACTGATTACACAACAATCTGTGCTAAGCCAAATAGAGTTTATAATTGAAAAAACCGCCCACTACCACCACACCCCCGCCCCTCCCCCCCGCATTGCACGAGCGAGATGCCATAGGCCCCGCCGCCATTGGCAGAGTCGTGCGTCGAAGGAAGGGGCAAGGAATCAAACTCTCCCAATTCTGTTCGAATATAATATTATGTTATGCTCAATCTCCGAATTCGGCAAAATGCGACAGCTAATACATTTTCTCAATCACAGTTTCAAGGTCATATGGTAAGCGAGCAAAACGTAATACCTATAAGAGTTTTTTGGGACACCAACCATACCTTCTTGTAGGTCTGTCTGAAAATGGTCATGTAAGGTTATTAATTCCATTAATTGGTCAGCAATGGATATTATTTTGTTGATGTTTTAAAAGTTTTTTCAAGGTCATATTTTTCTATATAATTCTGACCAATATATATTTCGGAACGATAGACAATTCAAGATTAAATATAACTTTCTTTCAACTGCGCACTGAGAACACCGATAAAAATGGGGAGCAAGAAACTTTCAATGTGCCCTTGACAAACTTTTGACAACATCAATAAAGAATTATTTAATGCTGACAAATGAATGGGATTATCTGACATTTCATTCCCATTGGGCATTTTGTGGCGTTTCAGGTAATACCTATAATTAGTTTATACAGTTGGTGACAAAATTCTCTGTTTGAAGTTTTGGTATCTTAAAATGTGACATTCGACGAATCTTTTCAAACATTATTAAAACATTAGTTTGAGCTGACCAAATGTTGAAACTGAGTGAGACCTTCTTTGAACATTATGTGATCTTTCAGATGATATAATTGGTTTTGGTTTTCAGAAATTCCTTACATGAAAAAAAATGTTAATTGTTATTTTCTTTGGCTTTGGCATCGAACGCCCTATCAAGTTTCCAAGGGCACGCCCATGGTGTTGTGTATGTTTCATTCTCTTTTCTCGTCTCTTCATTTTTGTTTGGTCTTTTTTCATTTTTATATTGCCGAGTTATTTTTCTGATAAAACCATTTTATTTTTTACTAACACAGGCTTCTTAATACATTGAGAGGAGATTTTATTCGAAATAACCACGATTTTGATGATTTTGTTTTATATACAATATTATAGGTATATCATGTTACATGTCTGGTTATTTATTTATGTAAAATCTTGTACGCAAAATTAACAAAAAGTGCAATCCACAAGGAACTTGAGTAAACAGATCAATCAGTGCTCCTCCTGGCTGGTTTGAAATTTATCCAGAAAACATGGACAACTCGTTCGATTTTTGAAAATAAAATGTTTGTGGGTAAAGCTCGTGCTTTCTCGTGAAAGCTTTTTGAAACAAAATTCAATTATTAAAATATCAATATCCAGAAAGCTAACCCGGTCTTTCTTAGTTTAATATCTAGTGAATCTTGCGAGGGAAAGTACTTATTACTTTATTACGTTGAGAGAAATAATTAGAGTAAACAAATGAAATTCTTCCATAAAAACAAAAAAAAGTTTTGCACTGGTTTGGCGTTTATTAAAATTAATTTTGTCTATGACTTATCTTGATTATACTTGGGAGATTTAATTTTTTTTAAATTTGCACATCTTATTGAGTTTGAAAGTTACTAAAGCAAAGCTTTATTCAAAGGACACAAAATAAATATTATACTTTTACCGTTCTAAAATAATTGGCAAGAGAAAAATCTCTACAGAGCTACTTAGTAATCTGCATTTCTCAGTTGATTTCTTTCGCCTAAAATGCTCATTAATTTTTACTCAAAACCGGAACCATCTATGCATATTTATATTATATACTGCTTTGGTATTCGCCACTTCCTATTTAACAAACTCTATAAATACCCTTCTAAATGCGATGCAAAACGCAATAATATTTTCACATAATGAGGATTTATATCTATCTATATAAAGAATACTTACTGGTGTTACATTTCAGGGGAATATTTTCCATAGAGAAAATAACAAGGACGCATTTTGACGGGCACATTTATTATAAGACTGCGCAGATTGTAGTTGATGATATTGTCTGAGATTTTTTGTTTTAATTGAGCTAAAAATATAAAATATGTGTGTAAAAGTCCTCAAAAATAATTTCAAATAATTGCACTAAGTAGGTAAGGCGACGATCCGCAGCCGTCCCGATAACTTATCAGCTTACCACTCTTGTAACTAAGGTAGCTATAATTCTAACTAGTGCAGAAAATACACGACTTTACGCACGCACTTGACTCAGCTGCTATCTCGCGCCGACTACAGCTAGATTTAGCCGTACACACCCATTAAGAATTTGGGAGTTCAGAGATAACTGTTTTGGTAAGAAGTTTTTTAAATTTTATCAACTTTTGGCGCCAATATAATTTGATTTTCGACCGACGAAACAATCGACTGTTTGTCAGTTTTTTTATGGATGATCGTGCCTTTTAAATAGTAAACGTGGTCCCATGACAATCAACATGTTCTTTTCCCCAAAAACTTCTCTCAAATGGGGTGGAGAGGATTTTTTTTAAATCGACAAAATTAAAGAAGAGACCAAATCCGGCAACGTTTAAATTGGATATTTTTCAAAAAATTCATGGGATTCCGAGTTACAACAATGGGAAAGTCTGAAATATGTTTGTCTTCGCTATGTGGTAGGGGCATATTTTTTTTTGGAAAATTGAAAATATGAGACGGCCAAATGAACAAAGAGATTATATGTAGCAACATTTAAATTGGATATTTATAAAAAAGCATACGGTTTCCGAGTTACAGCAATAGTAATATCTAAAATATGTGTATTTTCGCCGTAATCTTTGAATAATAACATGTAGAAGCAAAGCATATACACAGGTAATAGAATAAGTACTATTTGCTTCAAAATAAAATGCCTGACATATGCTTGTGAAAATATGATTCGTCACAGTAAACATTTCCAAGTAATTATTCCTCAGTCATAACAATGATAATAACCTATGCAGAATATCAACAGGGGTTGCGACTAATCTCCCATCAGTTTACAAGTATACAGTTTACATATATCTATATATATATATATATATATATTAAGGGCTTTGTTCGATTATTTGAATGAGTTCCCTTTACCCCCGTTCTCTTGAATGTTATTGTCCCGTTAAATGCTCGCCACCCCTCAAAATAATCTTAAAACTGTTGAAAATTATCATCCTCTTTTAATTGTGCCGTCTATAGATATATAGATACGTATATACAGGTATATATATATATATATATTGCACATATACTTATCTACATCTAGTTACAATAATTTATTGTACCTGTACTTTTCTACAACCACATGTTAATTATCCAGATCAAAAGGATGTATTAGTAAGCCCCAATCACATTTGAAATGAAGCTGTTAGTCTATGAGCTGGCTGCGAAAAAAAAAAACTGACCGATCAAGTAACCGGATGAAATTTTAGTTTTCACAGTGACTATATGGAAAATTATCAGGTGAAACTTGTTAATTTACTTGAATAGAAAATAAATATATAATGATGCTTTAAATTATGTCAATAACTTCATGTGTAATCAACTTGACAAGAGCAGATTGGTAATAGCTGTATTTCTGGATCTAGCAAAGGCTTTTGACACGGGTAGTACATGAACTTCTATTGATTATATTGAGTGATCTTGGTATAAGAGGGATTGTTAATGATTTGATGCAGAACTATCTCTAAAGTGTGCTGTCATTAATGGTGTTAAAAGTTCTTGCATTTTAGTCACTTGCGGAGTGCCTCGAGGTTCAATTTTGGGTCCATTATCATTTAATGATTATATTAATGGATTATTGCAACGTACCGGGTGTTATTGTATCATTTGCGGATGACACCTTCATTATGTGTAGTGGTGACATTTAGAATGAAGTTACAGCCAATGCTAAACATTCATTAAAAATTATAAGAAAATGGTTTAATTATCACAGAGTGACTTTGAATAGGTATGTCAAAGTTGAGTGTTTTAAATATGTCTCTGCTATAACCGGATAAGCTCCCTTTTAGAGACGGATTGACAATACATAAAGACGGTTGTTATAATCATTTAAATTGTAAATGTGATAAGAAAAAAGGGTAAAAGAAATTGTGTTATACTGGATGAAAATTAGAATTGGAACATAAATATTTTTAGTGTTGTTAAAAAAGTAAGATACCTTCTTTTTATTTTCTATAACATGAGATATGTTTATGACAAAAATGATTTATTAATATTATACCATGCTTTCTTCTGTAGCGCACTATGTTATGGGATTATTTGTTGGGGGTTCAGCTCATTCAAATGCATAAGGACCGGTAGCCGAAAGACAATAGCGTGCTATCAAAATTTTAACGTTTAATATGCAAAACAATATTTTTAGTGAGAAACGATTGTTTACTATCAATCAAAAATATATTTTGGAAGCACTGATATATGAAATTATTGTATTCTACGGGAACAGCATACTATTGCTGAAGCATCTGTATGTTCTAGATATACTTGCAGTAAATAAAACTAAATTAAATATTGGCCAAAAAAACAAGTTTATATCGATCCATGCTTATCTACAATAGATTAGAAAATAATTTTTGAAACACTTTACTAGACGGCGTATTAAACTTTATATTGAGAATTGTATTTTAAATAATTTAAAGTTATATTATTTTTAATGTCATATGATGATCTGTACATTTGTAGTTGCGTTTACACCTAATCACTGGATGTTCTATTGTTTAAAATTGTTTTGGCGCGGGTCGGAGTAGCGCCTTGTGCATCAAGCTTTACGATGAATAATTGTCTCTTCCACTTTCAAGTGACTTTTGTCCACAAAATGATCCGTGTATCATATTTTATATCCCAATATGATGAAATGCTTGCAACGAGGATATTCGTTAAATAACAATAAAGCGAAGCTTTAATGTCATATTCATGCGTGTAGTGTTCTTTGTAATGAACCCTAGCAGTCTTAGACATGTTTAAATCCATTTTTGACCGACGAACCCAAACGGAGGAGTTATAAAATAATATTAATTCTATTGGTGCTGGTACTTGTGAAGTTGGTGCCAAAAGTTTTCAATCTAACTGCAACTGCACAACTTCACAAGTACTTACCAACACCAATAATAGAATTAATATTATTTTGAACTTTTCAGTGCACCAACTGATAATGTCGGTCCAATTTTTTGTAAAAAACATTTATGTAGATATCTATATAGAGATATTTTCTGTCCCACGCCCATGGTTATATAACCAATAGCCAATATATCTATATATTTCAGCAATACCATTCCTAAATCATTCTGAACACTAGGATGAACATGTTTTCAATCACTGGTAAATACCATTACGTAAGCCAGGGTGTATTCATGTGGTATAATACTCTGGCGCTTCAATTATTACTATATTATTGTATGGGTCCAGGAATGCGAAGAAGATTATCCCGGATTTTAACGTGTAATAGAAGGAACTTCCTTCCCAAATGTACCTAACAGCCATATACACACTTTCCTTGGTGCCTTGTTCAACAACACTCTATACCCCGACGGGAAGCTCTCTCTTGGGTATTCCTCAAAAATTCACTCAGGCCACACTTGACCAATATAATTACATACTGGCCACATAATTGGCAACAGAAATTGCGTTAGAGAATTGAATTATAAAATTCAATAGATCTATAGTCGTTTATATAATAAATGTTAAAACGATAAATTAAATTGAAGTATAAGATTCTTGCAACGTCGAACGGGAAAATTAATCCAAAATATAACATCGCCTCTTTCAGCCGACGATAGCTTTTTTTCAACCGAACGAATTTGGAACCTCAGAGATAGCTGTCTTGGAAAGAAAATAATTAAAATATTTGTTGAAAAAGAGGACTTTTACTTACAATGTTAAAATATTTTTTACAAAAAATTGGACCAACATTATTACTTGGTGCACTGAGATTTTTTTTTTACAAAAATCGGACCGACGTTATTAGTTGATGCACTGAAAAGTATAAAATAATATCAATTCTATTGGTGCTGTTACTTTTGAAGTTGTGCAGTTGCAGTTAGATTGAAAACTTTTGGCACCAACTTCACAAGTACCATCACCAATGAAATTAATATTATTTTATACTTTTCAGTGCATCAGCTAATAACGTCGGTCCGATTTTTTGTAAGAAATATTTATTTCACACTTTTGAGTGAACCTAACATTAGTCACGAAAATCGTTGAACGTTCACTAATACCAATGAAGATAGTACTTATCCTATTACCCACGTATATTCTTTGCTTGTAGTTATTATTATTGAGATCTCAAAGCATCGCTGCGGAAATACGCTTAATTATTTTATATGTTACCATTTTACACCGATTTAACTCGAAAAACGTAACTCTAAGGGAAAATTTTGTATTATAAATGTTGCTACAAATAATTATATCTTTCATGTAGTATCAAAAGATTTTCAATTTGCGAATGAAATCGCCCTCTCCACATAGCAAATAGATACATTTGAAAATTTAACATGCCTCCATCTCGAAAACTGTAAGTCTTTTAAAAAAATGTTCAATGTAAACGTTTCCGGATATTGTCCTATCTTTAATTATACCAAATCAGATTTTCAATTTTCGAGAAAATTCGCTACTTCCACCCCTTCGGGGGCGGTTTTCGGAGGGATGGAGATTTCGGATTTGCATTTTCATGAATATGAGACCATTTCTCAAGCGTCCTCTTTCAAATGAATCAAAAATCATCAAAATCGGAGCTCGTTTACTATATAAACGGCGCGCACGAACCAAAAAAAAATAAAGCAGACAGTCGAATTATATACCTCCTCCGTTTGGGGTTGGTCGGTCAAATAAAAAATAATATTATTTCTATTGGTGCTGGTATCTTTGAAGTCGTGCAGTTAGATTGAAACCTGAAACTTCAACAGTACCAGAACCAACAGAATTAATATTATTTTGTATTTTCAGTGCACCCACTAATAAAGTCGGTCCAATTGATTGGAAAAAAAATATTAGTTCACACTTTTGAGTGTAACATTAGTCATCACAATCATTTAAAGTTCACCGGAGAAGATAATACGTTGCTTATAGTTATTCAGACTTTTCCACAACTCGGAAACCGTACATTTTTGTGAAAAATGTCAAATTTAAACGTTGCCGGATAGGATCTCTTCTTTAATTTTGTCGCCTCAAATATTAGATTTTGAAAAAAATTCCCCCTTTGGGAGAAGTCGATTTTTTTACAATTGGACCAATTTTCTATAGTCCTCTATAAGATGAAAATCGTGATAAAAGGTGCGAACATCCATAAAAAATGAATTAAAAGCTACAACCTTAACTCCATCTAAATCTATATATTAATAAAATACAAATAAATAAGTAATAAAATAGAAATACAACAGATTTATAAATTATAACTAAAAATACGTAGTACGCATCATAACATGATAAAAAATATATTGATACAGAAATTCTATACTATAACAATATATTATTTAAATTATTTAAAATCCAACACTTAATATGAAGTTTAATACGCCCTCTAGTAAAGTTATTTTTTTTAGATAATTATCTAATCTAGTACAGATTAGCTTGGATCGATATAAACTTGTTTTTTTTGGCAAAAATTTAATTTAGTTTTATTTACATATTTATTCAAAGTGTTTTGTGATATTGTTGGCACTCGAAAATGTGAAAAAATTTAACATTTTGTAACATCTAGAACTTAATCAATAGATGATGCACTGAAAATACAACATAATATTATTTTTTTGGTGCTAGGAGTTTTCTATGTATATTTGATACATGTTTCCTCTATTCCACAATAACAAATAGAAATTCAGATGTATTCAAATTCGAGTATATACATATTTACATATTTTCTAGTAGCCTAATACCCTTCTAATATCTAATATTCACGTCTATCTACAGCATAACTCGAACTCGAGAAATTAATATTCCATTATATAGCTCAAATACATGAAACCCTATCAATACACGTTAATATGAAACGGTAACGTTGAATGACGATTTCAAATGATATTAACAAGCAATTAAAAAGAATTCATAATAAAAAAAATAATTGTCATATTTTTTTACATCAAAATTTAGCAATCGCAAAATTACGTTCAACTTCTTTTACACCCTCATTCCTGAGTATCTAATATTTTTTTCGCCTTTTGTTATTACAGAAACGTCTAACACCATTATTACTCAACAATCATCCCGATATATTTTATTCTTCACAGTTTTGTTCTATGTGTGAGCTGTTGTTAGATGAGATCCCTGGGGTGCCATTTTTGGGGGGCTTTCCGGAAAATTCGCTACGCGACTGGTCTGCTTAAGAAAGATTAATGCTTTCCCACATTTCACATTTTATTCATATATACCATATATTTATTATATGTACAGGAGTAGTGTTTCTTTTTGTTTCATGGCATCCAAATATAATACTGAAGGATTACGAAGAAACAGCCGAAATTGTTTCTACAATGGTCGATGGAATTTAAAATAGATTTTCTCTAAAAATATTGTTTAAGAAAACAGTTGGAGCACTGAAAAATTCAAAATATGTAATATCAATTCATTTTTTAAATTAGAATATTTCAACAATAAAAACACTTGCCTTGATACTCAGATGATTAGTCTTAATATTGGCCCCAAATTAATAATACGCAGTTTATTTCTATCGTTTCGTTAAGTTTTCGCACTTACTGATGGCTCTTTAGTTTCCGTCATTGAAATTGAATGCTGCTTGAAGAGAGGGGAAAATAAAAAAAAAACACACGCACAATCGAGACCTCTGGGATTAGGAATGTAATTAATTGGTATTTTCTTGAATACCTTTTACACAGAAAAAAAAATAAGAGTATCATTCCTTCTTTATATCTTTCCCATTCAATCGCAGGTTCACCCTATAAAGGAGGAAAATAAATAAAAAGATCGACGAATCTTTACAGAAAAATAATTTACCAGGCAACATTTTCTATATGTAGGTATCTATATAATATACAGTGCAGTCCATAGGTATGGAAAAAAATCATTTTAAGCGTTATTATGTATTTGTTTGAAAAAACCTGAAACAGGTTGATTTCTATTCACTTTATAGTATAAAAATATTACCCCCTTCTTGCACGAGTTTAAAACGAGAAGGGGGGTCGTGTGGCATTTTGCTCGAAATCTCCAATATCTACAGTTTTCTCTATTAACAGTTCGATTTAAATTAAAAGTAGCTTCATCAGAAAACACAATTGTTTTTATGAACTGCAAATCTGCTTCCATTCTGTCCATCATCAGCTCACAGAATTGTTGCCTTCTATCAGGATCATCCTCATTTAACTCCTGAACCAACTGAACTTTATATTTTTCTTTAAATGTAAAGCTCTCAGTATCGATGATTTACTTAAATCATTGTCGGCGACAAGTTGTCTACTTGTCATATGCGGATTATCATCAATCGCTAACATTACATGTAATTTTTTTTCCTCATCCAATTGAACATTTCGACCTGGTTTTTGAATAGTTTTTACATGTCTCAAGACATTTTAATTCTCTTTTGCTGATTGTAGATTGTAAGAAGTGTTGACCAGGATATTTATAATTGAATATTCCACAAACTTCCTTTTGAGTTCTTATCTTATTACCGCATCCAATCAATATTAAAATGTCTATTCTTCGAGATTCGGATAAATGAGCGAGCTATAGCCTACTAGACTGACAAAATGTTGTAAGAATATTCCAAGATCGCCTTGTTAATTGTCAAGAAGTGAATGATGGTCATTTTGAACATTTAATTTAACTGAAAAATAAACTGAAAAATATTTCCTAAACATTATGTGACATTATTTCCTCCATTCTACTTTAAGTATCAACATTTTACATTTACAAAATGAATTTTCTCAGGTATGATTGCGCCAAATTTGAAAACCTTAGTATTACTGAACAGAGAAAGTGCCACACGACCCTCCTTCTCATTTAAAATCTTTGACGAGGTGCTAATATTTCAGAGGGGGTGCAAGAAGGAAGTAATATTGTCAAATTGAGAATAGAAATCGACCTGTTTCAGGTTTTTCCAAACATATACATACATAATAACGCTAAAAATGAATTGGATTCCATACCTATATGGACCGCACTATATATGTATAATACGAGAAGCGTATTTCTGTGTGAAGGTGTCTACTTTTTTATAAAATAACTAACATGAAAATCCTTGTTAATGACGGTCTGGAAAATTGAATACTATATGAAATTGAGGATGACAAATAAAGACACTTCAGACGTTGATATATCAGATATTCCCTTGCCATGAATGAAAACTCGAAATGTTTGTAACTGCTATTTTCCGATATCAATAAACAAGAAGAAATTCTCCAACATAATAATCCATTTTCGAAATTTTACTAGTCTACTTTTCGATGAATTTATTAATAGTTATTCAATAGATTAGTTTAATTTATTTCTACCATTTATTCACAATATATTTGAATAATAATAAACTTTTCAGTTACTCAGATATAAAGGGCTTATGTAGAACATCGAATGATCAAGGTTCTAAAACAGTTTCCTTAGTCTTTGCCAGGCAACTTGAATAATAAGTTGGAGCTTCCTTTCTCAATTTTCCGAATAAGTTGATCAATGTGTTGATTGAGTCGGAAGCAACGTGAACTCAATTTCTTAGTTGATACAACGCCAGGAAGTTGATCCAATCTTGTATCTCTCTATCATGTCACAAACATGTTCAATGGGTGATAGATCAGGAGAACAAGCTGGCCAGGGAAGAACGACGGTAAGTAAAGACTCCAGAAGGAACCTGGTAGCGATTGGTGCTGCATGAGGCCTAGCTTTATCCTCTTGGAAAATTGGCTTTTGCAGATGCTGAAGCTATGTGATATAGAAAGACGAGATCTAAAATATTGTGGATTTAATCCTGAAATTCCTGAAGGAATAGGTACTAATGGAGACCTGCTTCCAAGATCATAACTTCTCTGGTAAACGTTGTTTCACATTCTAGGCATAATTGAATTCCTCAACGTTCTAACGCGTCTTCACCGAACAACTTTTCTTCGTCTTCTAGAATCGCCACTGCACAAAATTTCAGATCCCAAGAACTATCGGCTTCCTGAAGTCCTATAATCCTACCTCGTTCAAATGCACTTGACTTCGGTTTTGAAAATGGCGAAGGCGCTTCCGCTATTTTTAAACTAATTCGAAAAAACTGACGATGTCAGTACCTATACAATTCGATTATATCGATCCAAAAAACAAGTAATTCGAAGTTGGCTATTGTAAATGAGAACGATGTCACGGCATGTCTTGGCTACATTCAGATGACAATTCGTTGTCATCAACTGTCATAAATGCCATAAATGAGTGTGTTCGGGTTAATGTCAAGGGCAGCAATAATAATTCAGACATAATAAATAAAAACCATTTCTGTCACGTCAATGTCAAATGTCAGTCATGCATATTGTTAGCGATTTTTTATATTTTTCATGCGTAGGTACGTATGGTACGGTCAATTAACAGATCGCGCTGCTTCAATTGAAATTCAAATAGACCAGTTCAATTCAAATTTCCTTGAGTTGCAGAATGTTTAGTCAAGATTTGTTTACATATGCTGAAATTTATTTCTTTTTCGGTGCGTTTAGAATGATAATTAAGTTATAACACTTGAGACAAAAATCAGTAGTTAATTGACCTAGAAAAATTCCTATAATCAGTATGATTTAGAAGATAGCAGTCTTCGAAAAGAGAAATATGAATGAACGTTCAAAATTAAAATGCCATTTCAAATATATTGATTAACTATTTCATAGGATTTTAGATAAAAAAAATAAGGAATTCAGTATATTGAATGAAATTCAACTTTTTAATGGCTTTCAGATTATTCATTTACGTTTTGACTATTCATAAACAATCGTAGTATGTTCTTAGGTTTGAAATTTTACTCGTCCTTGACGTATTTTCTCATTCCCATTGCTAATTCATTTTCATTTCATTCATTTTTGTACATATATTCTTACAATCTAATCAGTCTTCGGATATTGAATATTTTATTAGGTATAGGATAATTTGCCAAACAAAATAAGCAGGCGCTGTCGGCGGTTATTTCTTAATTGAAAAACAAAGCATACGGTCATATAATCAAAAGTATATTACGTAAGCGGCGACGAGAATTAAAAAGTAACAACCACTGTTGAAAAAAAGAACGGTTTATTTATGTTTTACATTTAAAAAAGCAGATACGCGGCACGTGTAGCCAATGTTCCATTGGTCAATTACTAGAGCGTTTCCTCTTGTCAATTCATTTCGGCGCCACGCCATTGGACAAAACCGAGGCACGAAGTGTAAACACAGCCCCTATCCAGTGTTAAAGGCGGAGCTTGAATGGGGTGATTTACCACCTTTACAAACATTGCCATTTCCTTGCTCGTGGTGCTACAGTTCGCTTACGTTCTCTTCGCTTCCAAAGTTTTCTTTTCGCTTAGAGAGTTGTGTGTAATTTATGTGGTTGGGCTGCGCTGCTATCGACATTGTCTCGGATTTGGTTTTCACGTAGAAAACTGTGAGTCTCCTATCTTTTATATAGGTATATATATATATATATACATTTCTTTAGGCAGGCTTTTTTCACTCAAATTTTTCATTTAATTCACACAACTTTTCTCAAACTTGTAGTAATTTTCACCTAATTCATATTGCAGTGTCAGAATTTCAAATGTTAATGATCTTATTTCATTAATTTCTATCTTTAAGAATAATAGATCTTTGGAAAAAAGTTTCGCTTAAACTATGTTAATTTTGTACATCAAAGTTTCTTAATTTTCCGGTAAAATGACAACAGAAATGCAAAATTTCAAATTAAACTATATATAATGAGTTATAGAAGTAATTTAAAATTCAGTCGTGTTTTTTAAAGCGTTTTTTTTTCGATGGCAAATTCATCCGTTAGGCCAAAAATAAGTTACGATCATCAACATTATTATTGCAAATGAGAAAATCAATTTCTTGCTTAAGTTTTGAATCTTAGACATACAAGAAATGTCTAAATTTATTTTAAATTAAGCTGTGAGTTTTTTAGAAAAATATTCGAGGGTATTTTTAAAATAAGTTACAAGAATTTGAAGCAAGACATAAAAATTAAATAAAAAATATTATTTACTAAAAATTGGACCGCCTTTATTTTGTTGGTGTATTGAAAAAACACAATAATACATTAATTCTATTGGAGCTGTTACTTTTGAAGTTGGTGCAATTGTAGTTAGATAGAAACCTTCAAAACCAGCACCACTAGAAATAATGATATTTTGTATTTTTCAGTCCACCAGATACCAGTTCAAGTTTTGGTAAAAAAAATATTTATTTCACACTTTTGAGTGTAACATTACTGATGAAAATCATTGAACGTTCACTAATATCAAAGAAGATAGTACTTGTCCTATAACCCATGTATATTCTTTGCTTGTATTTGTTATTATTCAGAGATTCCAAAACATCACGGCGGAAATACACATTTTTCAGACATTACCACTGCTGCAAATCGAAAACAATAGCTTCTTTTGAAATATGTCCAATAGTCCAATTGAAATGTTGCTACATATAATCTCTTCTTTAATTTGACTTCATACTTTCAATTTTTGAAAAAAATGCCCGTCCACGTAGCGAAAATACACATGTAACATATTTCACACTTAACCATTGCTGTAATTCGAAAACCATAATTCTTTTGAAAAAATGTTCAACTTAAACATCTCAGATTTTCGATTTTTAAGAAAAATTGCCTCTCCACCCCCTTCGGGCTGTTTTTAGAGGGAAGGAGATTTTGGATATGAGTTTTTCTAAATTAGGGACCATTTTTCAACTCTCTCCTTTCAAATGCATCAAAAATCATCAAAATCAGAGCACGTTTACCATAGTTAACGCGCGAACAGACGTACGTACATAAAAAAGCAAACATACAACCGCATTGTACACCTACTCCGTTTTTTGAAGTCGATCAAAAATATGGAAATATGACGTTGATTGTCATAACTTATTTCATGAATTTGAAATTAAAATTTTTAAATTTTCTTTTCAAAAGAGTTACGGTTTTTGAGTGACATCAATACTAAAATCGGAAATACGTGTATTTCCGCTATGTGGAGGGGCCAATTTCTTTCGAAAAATGAAAATCTGAGAGGGCCAAATTAAAGAACAGATTATTTGTAGCAATTTTTTTTCTATAGAGTTACGGTTGTCGAGTTACAGCAGTGGCGACAGCAAAGACTCAAAATCAACACCCAGTGCTACAATATTTCTGGAATCATTCATTTCTTCCAATTTTCAAGTCATATGTATCTCAGTGAATCCTTTTCGATGACTAAGTTAAAAAAATTATCACCATTATTAAAATTAATGTTCAATTATTACCCAAAACAAATATTAAAATATTCAAGATTAAAAATAGATTCCTGTGATTTTATGAAACAGGTGCTAGAAAATTTAATACCTAATTTTTTTAACCGAGTTCATAAAAGGAGGAGGCTTTTTTGTCTCTTCGCGCGTTTTGCATATTAAACGTGCGCCGATTCTGATCGTTTTTTTTCACTTGGAATAGGAGTACTAAGCCTAGTCCAAAGTGTCTTTTCCCCAAAAAACTCCTCTCAACTGGAACTGTTGGTATTACTAAAGCTTGTTTTTGTCTCCTAAATTTATTTGATAAGTTCCATGGCTAAGTAATAAAAAAAATGCTCCAAAATCGTCAAGCGGTTGTGAGGATTTCTAATTATTCAAAAAACTCTAGGTCCTCCTACCCTAACCATTAATTCTTTCAAATAGACATGATTTAGCTGATCTAATATATCAGTTGACTCCCATTATGCATTAAGAAAACACAATATTATAGAAGAAAACTTACAGGGTGTTCATTTAAAAAATTCCCACCTCGGATTTCTCGAAATATAAACTTTAGAGATAACTGTTTTTTTTTTCAAAAATGAATAGCTGACTCTCCAAATAAGCTAGCACACGATACCCGAAGTTGTTCGAAAGTATTTCAGCAATTTCATCCTATTAATATTCACATTTCGAGAAATCCGAATGGTGGGAAGGTTTGGAATAAATACCTTGTATATTTACTGTTTTTCATTCAGTTTGGAATTTGTCTATAAATACATATAGCGATGATTTATAAAAAAAACTAACATATTTACTAACAAATTACAAATTACGTAACATTTTTACAGTATGGATTCATTGAAAGCAAGACATTCCCCAGATACCCCATCACCTGGGGTATCCCCCAAAAAAGAGTCAAGTCCAAAACCCAATCAGGTAATGTATATTATTAATTATAATTTTAATAGATTATATTTGACTATTACAATTCCGCATTTTTTTTAATGGCTGCAAAATATCATAATCCAGTTTTTTTTAAAGCATGTGGAATGACCCATTGTAAAGATTGTATGTATTTCAAACGAATAACTTTGAAAAGTTAGTCAAGAAATCAATCGAACATTGATTATTGCATGATCTTTCGATTCTTGCCGCTGGCTATATGCCATTCCATTATATTCATAATAGTCAAATATCAGTCTATTGATAATCAAATGAATCAAATTCCATATCCTTCTCTATGAAAACGGATATGGGTCCTCAAATTGGACTTATCTACAAATTCAGTTTCAGGTATCGACTGTAGTATTGTACGGGGTACCAATCGTATCATTAGTGATTGAGAATCAGGAAAGGCTATGTCTAGCGCAAATATCTAATACTTTATTGAAACAATTCAGCTACAATGAAATCCACAATAGACGTGTTGCCTTGGGTAAGGAACCTATTCTCTATAATACAATAATAATTCATGCATCCAATATTGAAATTGCATTCCCGCCAAAATGTATAATTCAAATTATCGTTCGATGCAGAGATTTGCCAAACAAAAATCAACGCATACCTACTCCATTTGTTAGAAAAAATGTTAAATTTAGAACTTGTGTACGTCCGGTGATCCTAGAAGTATACAGGGTGAGTTTGAGATACATGCGAAAATTCGGTAGACCATCCGAAAAAAAAACATGAAATTTCTATTTATTTATAGTACGGGATCCAGACCTCATTTTCTTTCATTGATTTTGGAGACTTTGATAGTATGAGTATGAATCAGTTAATTATCTCCAACTGAATCATGGTTTTTAAAGTATTTCGAACTCACCCTGTATGTTAGATGTTTCCAATTTTTACCCTATTTATTAGCAAACTACAATAGAATTTTGAATAAAAATAACTTGCTCTTTCATATGAAAAATTCAGATATTGAGAATTCAGGGATGAAGATGATAAAAAACAAGAATTTTAACTGATGCATTTTTGTTGTCTTTGAATTCAGTGCTAGCGGATTGTAAGGTGTTTTTGCTTATTATTTATATTTTATAGGAATAACATGTGTTCAGTGTACCCCAGTGCAGCTGGAGATTCTCCGAAGGGCCGGTGCCATGCCAGTCAGCTCTCGCAGATGCGGCATGATAACTCGACGGGAGGCTGAACGGCTGTGCAAGAGCTTCCTCGGCGACAATGCCCCACCTCGTTTGCCTGAAGACTTCGCTTTCGCCGTGCATCACGAGTGCGCCTGGGGATGTCGCGGCTCCTTTCTGCCATCGCGTTACAATTCCTCGCGCGCCAAATGCATCAAATGCACCGTCTGTGGTCTGTTCTTTTCGCCCAACAAGTTCATCTTCCACTCACATCGGCTCAGTCC
The DNA here is from genome assembly GCA_958507055.1 of Crioceris asparagi. NCBI lineage: Eukaryota > Metazoa > Arthropoda > Insecta > Coleoptera > Chrysomelidae > Crioceris > Crioceris asparagi. The sequence goes on along the minus strand of OY293833.1, from coordinate 2,984,078 downwards.
GAATGACAAGTACGTGCAGCCGGATGCGGCGAACTTCAACTCGTGGCGCAGGCATATGAAGTTGAGCGGCTCGCCGCCCGAGGAGATCGTCCACGCCTGGGAGGATGTCAAGGCCATGTTCAATGGCGGCACCAGGAAGCGATTGCTGGCCAGCTCTCATGTCATGTCTCGAGCTCCCAAACAGAACAAACTCGATCCACAAGCCCACACCCAGCCAATCGTCCCATCGCCGAGGATACCAAATTGTCAGGATATCACATTGCCCATATCCAGAGTTGCTATGGATCTCATCTATCACAAGCCATTAACGTTCACGTCCTATGCATCATTTCCATGGCTCAAGCGGAGTCCCATCTTGTTTCCACAGGATAATCCATTCTTTCCCATCGATAAGTCATATCAGTCGGCATTCAAACCAGTGCAACCTGTTGTTGTTGAACAAAGTGTTTCGCAGAAAGATGAGGAAAGTGATGAAGATGAAGTTGACATAGAGACAACGGATGAGAAGGAAGAAGCTCCTCCAATCAACTGGGAGCCCAAAGAAGAAAAGGTAAGTCATTTTATACAATGATTTTTATATAATTGTTATTTCTCGAATTATCAATATTGTCCAAAGCTAACTTACATGCTGGTTACAACAGCAGCATATACCTACCTATATAAATGCGACCAAGAACGAGTCGAACTCTCACACGAAGGGTTCCATACTATTGTAAAAGCAAAATGCCAATGTCCACCTGATATTTTTCATAAGATACAGACGGATGACAAACGAACGGACTGCCGGACAGATGGATTTCGTGTTTGTTGTTGCAGCGAAAATAAAAATAAACATATTTTTTGGAAATTTTAAGTTAAATGTTTCACCAGATACAGCTCGCTGACAGATGGACGGACAGAGAGGTGTCAGTAATTAGGGTCTCGATTTCACCAATTTGGTTCGGAACACTAAAAATTAAGTTGATCATCATACTTTATTTTTGGGCTACCTTGTATACGTCAACTAACCATAAATAAATATTTTCTACACAAAATTGGACCGAATTTAATAGTTGCTGGACAACACAACAAAATAATATTAATTCTATTGCTGCCGATACTTTTGAAGTTGGTGCCAAAAATCTTCTATCTACAATTGGACAACAAATGTACCAGCACCAATAGAATTATTATTTTTTTTTGTATTTTTCATTGCGACAACTAGGTAACATAAGTCATGAAAATCGTTGAACGTTCGCTAATACCAAAGAAGATAGTACTTAACGTATTTACCCATGCATATTCGTTGCTTGTACTTGTTATTATTCAGAGATCTCAAAACATCGCGGCGGGAATAGACATATTTCAGACATTACCATTGCTGTAACTCAAAAATCGTAACTCATAAAAATGTTCAATCCAAACGTTTCCTGATATGGTCTCATCTCATCTCATTTTCGAGAAAAATTGCCCCCACCACCCCCTTCGGAGGTGGTTTTTAGAGGTAAGGAGATTTCAAATTCAAGTTTTTCTAAATATGAGAAACTTTCTCAACTGTCTTCTTTCAAATGAATCAAAAATCATCAAAATCGGAGCATGTTTACTATGCAAAACAAGAGAAACTTACATAAAAAAGCAAACTTACAACTGAATTGTATACCTCCTCCTTTTTTGTCACTCACTCAATAAAACAGTAATTGACAGGTCAATTTTAAATGCCATTTAGACATTAAATCGTTCACACACCGATTTTTATCATAGAAGATCCCACTTTCTGATGTTTGTTTTTTGTTCTTCTAATGTGGTTTCTCCTATTCCCGATTAAAATCCAAAATGAATAATTTTCATTTCGGTGAACAAATTCACTTGTACGATGTGCCCTAATTAGGCAACAGAGGGCGCCGCCATGGAATAATAAAAAATCACTCATCTCCAAGCTGTTATATTATTATTCGTATCGTATAAGTACCTATAGCAAGAGGACTGGGGGGGAAATAGGTAGTTATAATTGCCTATATTCTCACCCCTCTTAAGGGAATACCTTCTGGCACTTGTTAGTTCTATCTCTTTATCCGAATCTGGTACGCTATAATAAAAAAAAAACTGAATGGGCCATTTAAGGCGCCCTTATAACCAACACAATCGATTAAAATCTCGGTAGCTTCGATAATGATTTTATCTTCGATTCCACATGAATTTGTTTGATTCAAACTCACTTGTGTTAATTAGAAATTACTGCAAAAAAAGATTAATATCGATTTGCTTGCGGCAATTGATTAAATAGGTATAACAATAATTTATTTATTAATGGGCGATAAACAATTTTAAGTACATAATATTTTTCTTAATTTTCTGCATAATTTTTATTCTCAAATTGAAATTATGCACATAATATTAATTCCTAAATTCTGATTCGAATCTATTCATTTTTAAATTCAAATAATGTATTTAATATCTATTAATTCCAGAATTTTTATTCTTGAATTAAAATTATCGACATAATTTTAATTCGTGAATTATAATTCGGCAACACTGTGTTTAGCCGACGGCATAATAAATCACGGCTAACTGGTTTATATATTATACCGTATGCGTACTATCGCTCTGTTTGACTCATCTACCAAAAACTAGATGGCAAAACAAATTTTTAAAATTTATATTTTTGAATTTCTTTCGAGACAAATATTTTGTGAACGATTTTTTGCTTTGCACCTCAATAGTTGCTTAGATTTTCTAAATAATTGACACCAACGTCTATCTTTTTTGTTAAACGCAAATATAGCAATGGATTCGTTTGATACTCTCTATTTCTTGAGGAAAATCAAAATGTTTTTCAAAATTGTAGGGTTAGGCAATTACATATTTTTTCAATGTCATTGCCTGTAGGTACTCATTCTTATAACAATTGATAAAGAAATTAATAGAGCTGAAAACTCGTGGGAATATTCACGAACAACGATGGGTATGTTATTCAACCCACAATTTTGATTTGAAGCTCATGATTACGATTATGACGGCATCTGTTAGCAAGTAACTAACTCAACTAGCTAGTGCAAGTCTTATTCGCGGTGTTGCCGTATTTTCATTATGTACATAAGTTTAAATCGTGAATTTTATTCTTGAATTAAAATTATGCACTTAATTTTAATCCAAGAATAGAAATTCATATTTATACTTATATAAATAATTCTAATATATATATATATATTATTCTAATATAAGAACAAAAATTCAAGAATTAACTTTATGTAGATAATTTTAATTCAAGAATAAGAATTCGGAAATTAATATTGTATAAGCAATTTTAATTCAAAAATAGAAATTTTCTAGTATTCTTTACAATTATATAAATAAAATGGAATGAAAAATAACAAAAATTTTAAACAATTGATAGTTCAAATGTGAAAATATAACAATAATTTTCTCAATCTGAATTTTATTACCGAGCAAAACAGATCATTTATTCAATATCATTTATTTTATGGAGGACTTTCAATTATTCAATAGCAATAACGCTTTAATATATTTGTCATTTATTTCTATGGTCACAAATTTCTTTGTAAATAATTTTCTTGTTTAAATATTTTTGATTATTATTTTGTTTTATGTCATTAAATAACAAAACGGCGTGCCCTACAATAGTTTGCTATTTAGCGTTTCGTAAAACAGATGAAACACAAAACGCCTGTCTGTCTGTCACACATAGCCCAGAAAGATGCAATTTGGTATCAATAGCGGATTGGAAATTCTAATTCAAGAAGTTAATTTTGTGAACTCAATTAAAAAAGATAAACCACTCATGGAATGATTTTCCAAAGAAATTATTATATAAATGCAATTGCCAGATCGGATTTCTGGTTGATTATAATCCATTGAATAAATATCCCTTCGACTTTTACCATCAATATTATTAGACGAAAGCCAAAAGGAGAGCGAGCGGAACAAGTTGGTAAATATTCACTGTCGCATACGCCAATGTGTGCCTATATAAATAGATTGTACAGGGTGTGTTCTCTTTCGCCACCCTTTTCCCCTTCGATTAATGTGTTGTTAGCGTTTTTAATCAAATGTAACCTTATACTTGAGTGTTTATGTTTGAAAATAAACGGCAACACCGCGGCAGCAGCTACACCACCATATATACAACCTTTCAATGTGATTAAATGTAAACACAAACGCGAAAAGGTATAGACTAATGTTTTTCGAAATTAAATTTGAATTATTTATATGAATTATATCGGTAAGTGTCTTAGACAAGGATTACATACATACACCTATATATAAATAAATATATATATATATATATATATATATATATATATATATATATATATATATATAAAACAAATGCGAGCAAATTATTACTCAAAAGCTCCTTCTGTGTAAATTTACTTCAATTTAAATGCACGACAAATAATTAAGTTGTTTCGTATTAACATTTCAAACAAGCACCTGACGAGATTTGAGTATCAATGGAAAGATGTAGGTACTTACCAAACTAAAACAGTTTATCAATCCGCTTGTATGAGTCTTTTTCTATTACAAAAACAAAACAGATTTTGAAAATCATGAATAATTAAAGCAGAACATTTTCCAGTCAATGAGATCGTAGTTTGTATCTTGGAACGATCCATCTTAATTTAGATTATATAAGGTTTTTCCACTTTCACAATACCGTAACACCGTTTCGTCCGTTTCCAACAGATCTTCAAACATTATAGTCTGCCTAATAAAGGTGCCAAGATTGTCTGGGAGAACGGCTTCCTTTACTGTTTTGTAGGATATCGATATCGCTCGCCTGTGACACAGAATGAGCATCCTGCTCGCTCTAGATTTTAGGCAATAAAAAAGAAATGTATTTTGCTCGAGAATCTTGAACAACAACGCTCTAAAGATTTTCATGAAATTTATATTATTCCATAAAAAATGGAATCCAGATTACTCTGATGTCTATCTGTCTGTCTGTATGTCTGTCCTTCTATCTTTACAGAACCCTAACGGCGCGAGCCCAACTTACATGATATGACTTTACATACATACTTTATTTACATGAATCCCACTTTTTTTATATATAGGTATATTTATTTTATTTATATATATTTTTATATAAATAGTACAGAATATTTAAATTCATTTAAAATTTAGCTGCACTTAATTTTTATTTCATTTTTCAAATTTTGCATCGAACTGCAGAAAAGTTTTATAGTCCATGTCACATATTCAAACACAACAGTTATCGGAAAAAAATACGGATAAACATTCGGAAATATCATTATTGAAAAAAACGAAGATATACACACAATGGAATGTTCTGCTCGATTTACAAATAGATATATCCACAGAAATACTTATTAATGTGTTCTATCGTTAATTGTTGATTTTAGGTCATAGAACAAGAACAAGATTCAAACATTTAATGAAAATTAGATGGTTTCATTTGAAAATATTAAACTGATACCTATTTTTCGCCTACCCTGTATATAAGTATGAATCTACCATTAAAACCACATTCGAAAAAAATGACGACTGTGAGCGTTTTTATGAATTTTAAATGAATTCCGATATTACTTCTGGGACACACTGTATATAAATTTATAAAAAAAATATTCATGACAAAAAAAACAACACCCTAGCCTCCCTCAGTCGCTAATTCGAGTTGACATTTCCAGTTTAGAAGCAGTGTTTCTAAATGGTCTGACTAAGTAGACAAGCTTTGTAAATTGTAATCCTGAATTACAATTTACATAATGGCCGTTCCTCCCTTTTATGTTATCTACAAGGTATTTAAGGACGCGCGACTATATCTCCATCAAATTAAATTGTAGCTAGAGAAAATTTGTGTTGTATATTTCGTAGAAATATGGTGGATATTTTGTAGAAATTTCACAAAAATACCTAATCAAAGAATAATTATTACTAGGATAATTAAATCTACATTTAGATAGGAGCAATTGTTTGGAACAAATTCCATATAAAGCAGGTATTAACTTTAAATTTAAGAAGCTTTTTTAAACAATATACAGGGTGACAAAGGCACAAAAGAGAAAATATATATTTTTTTGACAAAATTTTTTATTTCATTTCTGAACATTCCACTAAACTCTGAGTTATTTAATATCAAAAAGTATATATATATATATATATATATATATATATATATATATATATATATAAATAAAAAGATGTTCTTGGGGATGCAGTCATATATTAAATAAAATTCTTTGATTGAAGCCGAGCTTTCGAGAATGTTTATTCTCTTCTTCAGGGCAAAAATCGTGAATTTAGAATAAATTAACCAAAAACAGGAAAGATTTCATAGCCATCAATTACAAATGTCATTATTTATATTTTCTAATTGATGGCTATGAAATCTTTCCTGTTTTTGGTTAATTTATTCTAAATTCACGATTTTTGCCCTGAAGAAGAGAATAAACATGCTCGAAAGCTCGGCTTCAATCAAAGAATTTTATTTAATATATGACTGCATCCCCAAGAACATCTTTTTATTTATTATAAAACCAGTCAAGAATACAAAATCAATATATATATATATATATATATACTGTGTGTCCAAAATCACTGTACCTTTAATAAAATTGTTGAAAAAATAAATTTGTATATAAAACTATGAAGTTTCCTTTTGTCAAGACACAGATATAACAAATAGCAATACTTTTGAATTTTTGTCTGTCCGTCTGTCTGTATATACACAGACTTTCTCGTGCATCACTCAAAAACGACACTTCGAATTTTGGCACATCATTACTATGGGTAACAATGTAAATGTCCATTATCTATACGCGCATATCTTACTTAATTCCCATAGGAGCAACAACAAATCAAACACATTTCGCTAATCATTCTCTGTAACGCTTTCAGCCATCCCTAACTTGTGTTATGCAAACACGGACCTCTCTTCTATTAAAACATGTACCTATCTAACAGCTTAAATGATTGTTCTCCCAAAAACATTTGTTAAAATGTCAAGTGCTGACCTTTACGCGCGCCCCTCTTTTAATATGCCTGTCCGTTCAAAACTAAAGTAGCTGTTATTGAAGCCTGAAATTAAATGAAAATTATTTCAACCCGCGAAGTATTATATTTCAATGGATGTCAACAATTGGGCATGTGTTCTTAATGTACAAATTACGCCAGTTTTGTTAACAGTTCTAACATCAAAATGGAGGCCATACAACTTTGATAGATGTATTTAAAAATAGATTTAAAAAAAATTGACGGTATCCGAGCTCAGCAGTGGTAAAGTCTGGAATCTGTGTATTTCTACGATGTTTTGAAATCTCTGAATAAGTATAAGCAACGTTGGTGAACGTTGAATGATTTTGCTGACTAATGTTACACTCAAAAGTGTGAAATAAATATTAAAAAAAAAAATTGGACCGACTATTAGTTGGTGCACTGAAAAATACAAAGTAATACCCGTTAATTTTATTGGTTCCGGTACTTTTTAAGTTCGTGCAAAAGCTTTCGATCTATTACAGCTGCACAGCTTCAAAATTACCAGAAGCAATAGAATTAATATTATTTTTTTTTCGTTTATAACTAATAAAGTTGGTCCGATTTTTTGTAAAAAATATTTATGTAGTATAAACATAATGTGAGGGCCAGGAAAAACTGGTATGTCCCCCTATTTAATATATTAAATTCATAAATATAGTTTCATTTCATTCTTCCCGAAAATTTAAATTGAAATTCAAAGACACTTTCACTTTTTGTACTTGGAGATTTGCCATTACGCTGGTAGCTGCTCCCGAAGAATTATTAGATCTAAATAAGAACAACTGGAAAGATTAAATTGTCAAATTTTAAAAGAAAAGGGCAACCAGAATCCACCATTAGTTGTGACAATAATAAAATAAATAAACATTCCAAGTTAAATGAGTTCTTATCCATTGGGGAGTTCGCAACAAGCATTTTAGAGGACAAATGCGTCCCAATGGTAACATTGGATGCTCCGCTGTCGATACCGACGCTGATTTTGTACATGATTGCTTTTTTTTATATCGCCAAAACAAGACACGTACACTTACAAGATAACAGGGTCATTCTGGAACAGCTTAAGTGTTAGTCTTGGATCGTTTCCCCTACAAATAATGATACGCGATTTCATAATATGGAGATCTAGCTTCTGTCGTATCTTTCGCTTTTTTTTTATTTTATAGTTACACCTACACATTTTTATCTTGTTAACTTTTATTACATTGTTCAATAACCGTAAAAATTACTTGCCATTTTCTTTGACAGACATTTTTCCAACATACGCTAGACAAGGTCATACTCTATTATTACCTATACTTAGATATTATGATGATTCTTCTATCTTTACCTTAGCTAAATTCTGTCGCCAATTCCATTTCCCGGGTTATTCGAAGTAGGCTATTGCAGATTATGAGAACGATGTTTCCGCATGTCTTTGCTAGACTCAGATAATAATTAGGTACTTATCTTGTCATAAATAATGAAACAGTTAAGTATAACAGATTGAAATCCATTCAAAATTTATGTAAATTACAGAATATTTAGACAAACTTTTCTTACATTTGCAGCAATTCAGATGATTTAAGTCAAAACATGTTATCATATTTAGTTTAGATTAGGTTAGGTTGAGTTTATGTTAGGTTAGGTGCATAAATCGAATGAGTTTTTTTGTATCACTCGATATAAAGTTTCAAAAACAACCTCAGGAAGTTTTATCTAAATGGTAGATTACTAAAATAGACCAAGTAGGTAGATCTTCATCTGAAAGTAAAATAGCATTTAGGAATGCGTGCTTCAAAAAGTAACATTTAGAAACAATAAATCTTCTATTATATTTTTCTAAATTAATAAAATCTATATAGTACAACTGTAAATAAAATAAACCTGTGAAGGATTTCTTGTCGTTGTTCTGGTGACCCTCCCTCCTCACACAGTGCGATTTTCTCGTTGCCACCAATGGATATGATTCTAATACTATTGGGGAGGAACACCATTACCATGCTCACACAGCGTGCGTAACTAAGTGTATTATTGCATTTTTTATATTTCAAGGCCGTGTTTTCTCTAATTTCTCTATTGTTCAATGTCAATGTCCAACTGCTCTTTACGTTAATTTTATGATTCTCTATGATTTCATGTGCGAATAAAGATTTCTTATATTATTTTGTGATTAATATGAATTAATATTTATTGAATCAGTATTAAACATGACAGAAGGGATTTAAGATGTGAAAAATCTTATACCATCACCGAATATGTATATAAAATACTATATATATTTTGAATACACTCGATTTGTGGCTAAAATATATTTATATAAAAAAAAATTAACAAAATCTTGTGTACTTTCTTAATTCTACTCAAAATGACGTAAGATTACTTTTGAAGATAGAAAGAAATGTTTTGAAATTATCAGTAAAAAAATATCGCATTTAAAAAATGGAAAAATATAGGCAACTTCATCTTTTTTAAATGAAACACACTGTATATTATGCGCTACAACGAAAGATCTTTTTTTTCTAAGTATATAAGTATATTGATGATATTTTAGTGAACCATTTTCGAGATATTTTAGCTTAAACTATAAATAAATTGCAAGAAAATCATATTTTATATCAAGAAGGCCATGGAAACAATCAAGTCGATTATATATAACATCAGCCGTTTCTGGTAAATATCTAGATTACGCTAGATCGTCTAACTGTGCCGACAACAACTACTGCGTGGGCAAACATCCCTCCCGCATCGAATAACGTCAACAACTGTTAGAGCAATACCTACAATTTCACACCGTCACAATATTGCATAATACCACTATAAATGTTCGATCAGATTGATTACCAAAGCACCGTCACCCAGACAAATTTCATGATTTCAAGGTTGTTGCCTATCTTCAGTTTGCCGCAGAGCGTCGACATATAAACTTATCTTCAAAAACGGTTCGTTTTGGAGATTCAGGGTGTTGAAATATTACGAAAATATTAGTTTTTCTTGTTTTGAAAAAAACTTTTCTAGATTTTGCTTTCAAACTTAGTAAAATATGACAAAGTTATGACTTCATCGGTGGTTTTGTCGAATGTATCACCCTGTACCTAGATATATGTTTAGATTCTTCAGTAAGTATTGTTTTCATAAATTGAAATTTCATAGAGTTGGGTGTTGTTGTGTTTTTTTCGAACATTAAATTTTAAAAAACGTTTTTATTATGAATAAAATGCATTTTTTGTAATAAGATTTTTTTCTAATTGTCTTGTGAAGAATATCTACTAACTCTACATTTCATGCACTGTGAGTTGTTATTTTTGAGACTTGCTTCACCCTTATTTAAAATGTCTGTCACGCCAATGAGTTTAATGATTATTTCAAGGTTATTTTCTCTAATGATAAATGATCTGAATTTGTCCAAGTAAAACGTCATGGTAGTAGCGACTTTTGAAACTGGAACCAGAGAAAACACTGGAATTAAGCAATGACCTATGCACTCTCCATCCCATCCTGATCTCATACATAACCTCAAAAAAATTATCAAAGCACAATGGTTAAGTTACACATTATTATAATAATAAAATTATTGCAATAGGTCATTGGAGTTGATAAACTGAGTATGTTTGTGTGTTTGGATATATGCCACATTAATGAAACAAATTATTTAAAAGCTTTTCGTGACATATTGCGTATTATCATTCATAAATATCAGACACTGGAACAAAAAAAAAATCAGAAAGCCCTTAACAACTGTTACCGATAATTCTTTTGGGAACAATAACGCCAAAGAGACATGGAACTCTGTCATAACAATCTTTAAATATTCATTTTATCTATCACGCCAATCAATTTGACATAATGAAATCACTCTCGAACAATAATAAAAGCTTTTCCATTATGTTTTCATATAATCATTTTCATATAATAACTGGTGCATGTCGTGGAGTAGAAAAAAAAATGTGGAACGACCCAAATTTATACATATATACATATATATATATATATTATTGTTTTCAAGTATGTGTAATAAAACCACATATCACATGCTATTATTTTATACGTACATTTTGATAGAAGCACTTTCATTGTTCAGCTAATTAATATATTATGGATTTCAACGTTTATATGTGTATATAATCCATTGAATTTACGTATAAAAGTATCTACTCATATACTTTTAATTATTCAGCTTTATGTTATACATTGAGGACCAAAAGTTAGCCCCCCCAACGTAACTTCTATATTTTCAATATTACAAAAAAATATTGAATACACATTTATACAGGGTGTCTCAAAAAAGCCCACTGGCTTATTAGTTTATGTTTTCAAATGGAACCCCCTATATATTATTAGATATTCAAATTCTTCGTGAAATTCTAAGCAGATTTCATGCATCATTTACTATACCTAAGTTGAAGTGAGGCCCAAAAAATCTTAATCCAAACTGATCTGATTTTCGATTCCGTACGTTAATTCAGTCGGCTGTTTAAACTGTGAGTGCCTTAGTAACCATAGCAACAAGTAAATAAATCTTAACTCTGTTGTCAACAATTGTCAAAAAAAATATTGTTAACTTTAATTTGACAATTGTTGACAACAGAGTTAAGATTTATTTACTTGTTGCTATGGTTACTAAGGCACTCACAGTATAAACAGCCGACTGAATTAACGTAAGGGATCGAAAATAAGATCAGTTTGGATTAAGATATTTTGGGGTATAGTATATTTGAGACGCCCTGTATAAATACAAATTATGTTTTTGAAAAGGTCAAATGAAACCCTACAACTTATGTATTTAATATTTTTTTGTAATATTGAAAATAAAGAAGTTACGGTGGGGTGCGGACTTTTGGTCCTCACTATATATATATATCTGTATTTTATTAAGGCATTCTCTCTGATACTGAAAGTACAGGGTTGCCAAATAAGCGCTTAAATTGCTGTATCTCGGAAACTTCTCACTTGCAAAATCTTGAAAATTACATTCCAGTTTCTAAGATGGCCGCTAGGGGGCATAATCGCTATTTTCAATTAAGAAATAATTTTCTCATTTTTTTATAAGAATGCTCCATTTTGAAATTTATTCAAAAAATGAAACGATTTAGATAAAAGTTAATCGTTATTACTTACTCAATTTTCTATTTTAAAACTAGGAACCATAAAAATATAAACAGCTTGACTCGTTATTAATTTTAAGATGTAACTTTTGCGAAAAATAGTAGAATTTATGATTTGGCGTATATTTAATTATATAGGGTGTTCATTTAAAGACTTCCCAACTCGAAATGTGATTTAATAAAAATCACTGAAATATGGAAAAACACTGGACCTTCTCTTGCCTCCTGCTTCCCACAGAAGCTCCCCTCCTGACAATCTTAAATGTATTGTGTGATATTTTATTCAAAAAGTCCCTCCATTTCTTTTCTTTTGGCGCTGGATATTTTAGAATTGGGCCAATTCATTTTCGAAAAAAAGACATTTACATACCTGTACCAAGTTCTTGTCTTAAAAGAGCAGAATCAAATCTTGAACCAACTTTTAAGATATATATTTAATTTTGTTTTCCCACATGTTTTTTGTATATGCAATGGTTCTTGAGGCATTTAAGAAAACTGACTTTTCAAGTATAATTTTGAAGATGGACGAGAGAACTCAGAGGAAATCTTAGTTAAAAATTAAAAAGCTTTTCTAAGTCCCCTCTACATTTTATCCACGAATCAGCCTTCTTGCTTTATTTGCATTTTCAATAAAAAATGGATACAATGACTGGACTATCGAGTTTTTTAATCAATAGCAAAAGGTGTGTTATCCCTAAAAAAAAAAACTAACTGTGAGTTCTATACGAGATCACGTGGCAAGCAGTGCCGAGTTAATCAAGTTGTCGAATTTAAAATTAAGCCATTCGAAGTCTGAAACAAACGTTCCGTGAAATCAATAGTGAATTTTAAAGAGATAGAAAGAATTCCAAAGATTTTTCGTATTTTAAAATCGCAGGTAGAATAGAGATCAATTAGAAAAGTTTACTTTAAATAATAGGATTGAATGCCTCCGGAGGACGATTAAAATTTCCCCGACGAAAAAGTAAAAGAGAGAACTTGTCTGAAAATTCATCCAGCGCAGTGCTTGTATAGAAAGGATGATAATGGAATTCTTATAAGTAAATTAAAAGCTATTATAATGAATCCTATATATATATACTACAATGAAATTTAACGTTTGTATAACTTGACAATAGATTAATTACTGTGTTTCTATAGAAGCATAAATATTTAAGTATGCGAACACTGAGTTTATATACACACAATGTCAGTATTGGATTTAGTTGGTGCATAAAGCTCATCGCACCCCACTCCCGTATCTACGTACTTTACTCCATTTACTACTGTCTGACATTCTCCCAAGGGAAAAACTCAAAAATTACTAGACGAATCACTCGAACGTAATTATTCAAATTGCGCATCAAGCGTTGCTGAATCGTCGAGGAAAGAAAGAGATAGAAAGCTCATTTGATATTCAATCTACTACTGCTGCTCCTGTTGTTACATTAGCAGAAATTATGGTCTATGTTTTAATACGATGATCTCTTTCAAAACAAAAATTTGACTCGTCATACAGTGAGGCTGAGAAGTATAAAGGGTGTTCGAGCAGCGGTTCAAACGCCTGCGCACTTCAATTAACGATGAAATAATTTATTCCGAACCATGGTACAATTATACCATGTTCCCAACTAAGTACTAGTACTGGCACAGCTTATGCTGTGGTACTGGAGCTGGTAAGATGTAAGATGTTCGAGCAGTAGTTTGACGATTTCAAAACTAGTCCCGACTCAGTTTGAGACAGGCGCAGTTGAAGCTTCTTCTTCTTCTTAGAGTATAGTGTTCTCTGATTCTCTGCTGTCGGAGAAATACCTTTCAGAGAACACTACCACAGTCCTAAACTAAACCCTGGTTTTGTGTTTTGTCCATCAGTATTTCATTGATGTTCTCTCTTATCCTTGGTCATAAAACATATCTATCGGCCATAATCATTTGTTCTATGATGACGAAATTGTAAGAAAGTGGAAAGGGTAGTTTGCAAACTGCACAGTTTGGCGTTCGAGCAGAACAAAATCCCAAACCACTTGTAAACTGATTCAAACATCCGCATTTCGCGCAAGAGTTTCCCAAGAGGTCCCAAACTACTGCTCGAACACCCTTATAGTATATACTACTCATGAACAAATATAAGGAGAACGAGTAACACGAGTAGTGGGGGTACCACAAAAAACATTGGGTTATCGTATGTCATTTCGGTGTGCTGCGCAAAATCACGCAGCGCATCCTTATGTAGTATAGGCGAAGGAAGTTTAAATACAACAATAGACAGCGAAATACTGCGCAACATACCAAATTGACAACATATCACAGGACGTTATTTCAGCCACTTCTGCTTATAGAACAGGATACAGAGTTAGTCATCCTCCCTTTATATATTCTTGATATTACTTTAAAATTCCAGCGGTCTGTTTTTTCTTTGAGCTACCTTAAATGACTGGCAACTGGATGGATTTTATTTAGGTTTCTCTTCTTCTTAGGTTTCAACTGTTGAACCATCACCGTCAAGTCCTCAACGAGAAATACTCAATTCCAAGTCCAGAGAGGAGATGTCAACAATTTCGCAAAAGATTTGGAATCTGTCGCGGCTATCCTTCGATGGTACTGACCGAACGAATTTTTTATACCGTCAAGATCTACATCGGCAATTTCTTATTGGAGGATCTGGAGGTAAGAGACAGCAAACAAGAAAGACTGAGTAAACGCACAACCGTGTACACTTTGAAAATAATCTTTCAGGGTAAATATTATATCCCTATAACTGTAAACTAAAGATACCTTAAATTAATAGAATACTATTAGATAAATACATAAACAAAAAACAAACTATACGCCATGGTTCTACACAAATTCGACAAATATTTGAAATTATTTAGTGAATTTTACAACGTTCATGAATAATTTTTACCAAAATTTGGACCGACTTTATTAGTTGATGCACTGAAAAATACAAAATAATCCGAAATTTCTCTGGAAAATCGAAAATTTGAGATGGCAGAAATATTCAAAAAAAATTGCCTCTCCTCCCCTTTGGGGGCTGTTTTTATAGAGAAGGAGATTTTGGATTTGAGTTTTTATAAATATGGGACCGTTTCACAATTCTGTTCTTTCAAATGAATACATACAAAAAAGCAAACATACAATCGAAATATATACTGCCGCCTTTTTTAAAGTCGGTCAAAAAGAAATATTTTTAGAGTTTTTGTTTTCTAAAATCATGATGGTCAACGACTTAAGATATTCGCAAGTATTTCAAATTCCCTGTATATAAATATTAACTACGTTTAAAAAATACATTTCCAATTCTAGTTTAGACAGTTTCAAACCCACGTGATAAAATGATATTTTAATGATTGATGTCAATAAATTCTCTGTGAAACTTTTGTTTTATTCATTCTTTTCAACCGCACTGTTCTATTTCAACCCTATGAATACATGTACCTAGATGTAAAACTTCCAAAATCATAAACACAGACATATGACGCGAGAAGATACAACGATTTCAGCTTTCAGATGATGCTAAAACCTGAAATCATCTTTGTCAACCAATACACTTAATATAATATGGTTTTTATATACATAGAAAACCGCACTGAAGTGAAACTCGACTTTCATTTATCAATAGCAGCCAGGCTAAGCCCTATTTCTAAGGCATACATAGAAATTTTCAATCATGCCGAGGCGGCAATACGAAAGGTACCTACCTACTCTCATCGAGGCTCGTAAAGTGTAACTTAAATTTGGAGTGTATTCATCTCTAATCTTATCAACAGGTTAATTACGCGCCAAAGTGTAATCAAATCCGTTAAGCACATACTTTACATGAATAGCTCGAAATTAATTGGGGTGTACCAACATTTTCCTTTCGGTATTTCTACCTCTATCATCAATGATGTTGCTGCAACAAATATATCTAGATAGCTTGCCACACAGATCCAATACCTTCGGTGTTTTTGTTGGTTGGTTGCGGATTTGCAGTGGCGTATCAAATGATGACATATCTTCTTTGGGAAAGGGGGGTGACATTTCGATCATGGGGTGAAGATACTACCATTAACGGACCCATGGAGTGATTTTGTGAGGTTCACTCAAGGTTTCATGAGCAAACAATGGTCAGACAATGAGATAGGGTTATCTAGCGATTTATACTTATATATTTATTAATCACATTGAATAACTTAATTTATTCACAAACCACTTATCGAGGGAGATCCGTACAAATAGAAAAGCAGGAGGTCCAATAGAGATCCTTGACGCAGTCCATTGTTGCGTGTTATTTTTGAACGGCATACATTGATTGTCCCAAATTAAGAAAAAAAACGTGTATCATCTTCTTTAAATGAGTTTGGTCGATTTGGCCTTATTCTTAGTAGGCTGAAGTTACGTCAACGAAGACAATCAAAGTTTCCAGACCCCCTTGGAATCTTCTTTTTTGACTTAATGTTAGAGTAAGTTTGCAGCAACCACGACTCCACGACTTGGATGCAAATTCTCTTTGGAAGAATTATTCCAACCTCAATTTTGATATTTGAAAAATGTACGTGGGGTAAACATTCCAGGCTATCTTGAGATGACGAGTTCGAATTTAGTGGTTCAAAATGTAATATGAATTTTGCAATGACAGCTTCTGAACATATTTAATCATGCACTGGCTAGTTATTTCTATATGAATAAGAACGTATACAAACGATTAATGAATAATTTCCTCGATAGCAAAAAAGTAATAACTTTTGTGGCGCATCCGCCGTATATTGAAATATTTCATTTGATGAGGATTACTGTTTCTCTCAACCTCTTTGTGAATATTTTAAATTATATTTCAAACATAAGATAGTTCGGTATATCATTTCTTCGGTTTCAGAAGTATTGACCTCAGTGGTGCATCTGCCAAAGATTAAACTATTTTCTAAATTAGAAATTGAACAATGTTTTTGAACAGTCTACCTTAAAAGCTTTTTTATAGAAATAACGTAGTTCTGAACATAATAAGTTCTGAACATAATATCTCTAATTTTAAACGTATTGAATTGGGCGGCGCATCCGCCAAAGATTGAAATGTTTTTTCGGCAACGATTAAACAATATTTTGAAACATTTTGCCTCAAAAACTTCTTTATGAATATCTCAAATTGTATTTCCGGTATAAAAAGTTGAGAGCGTAATTTATCCAATTTTAATAATATTGACTTGTGTGGCGCATTCGCCAAAGATTGAAATATCGATCTACAGTTTAATATTTATGATCAAGACTCGTTGAGGCTGAAGTCTAAAAATTATATTCTCCATCTTTTATTGATTTTAAATAATGTTTATTTCCAGATGATTCCACGATGCTGAGAGGCTCTAATGGAATGACAATGGCGCTAAAACCAGCTTTAGTAGACTGTTCAACTTGTTTGAATCATAGCACCGTATTTTCAAGTTCAGATGCTAATACAAAAATAACTTAATTTTGTTATTGGTGAAAATGGAAAACATATCAAAATAATAATATAAATTAGAAAAGTGCAATACTGAAGCTATTAAATAAAATTATTTGCATTGTATAGAACTGGGTTGGAAAAAGTTTGTGCGTTTATTTGAAAATTCATTCCATATTTATTTTATCACTTGTTATTTTGAACAATAAATGTATGTATGAAAATACCGAAACAAATACCTTTTATCAATTCAAAATCTAAATTCAACAGAACAAATAATATTAATCCTTATTTCCATAATCTATATTAAAGGTGGATCACTTGTGCTAAAATCATCATATAGATATTGCCATAATTTGACCTTACTGTAACATTTTTAAAAATTCTGTGATAATTTAGTCAAACTCAGTTACCTTAATTCATTTATTATGTATAAGAGCATATCAAGTAATGCAATTAGATAAAAATTTACATAGATATACTTAGGTAGGTATACATATAAACGTTTTTGCCACAACATAATGATTTATGATTACGTCGAAAAGTATTCCAGAGAATAGGAATGTGGATCCAGTACATAATAATGTTTGAAATATAAATTTACAGGTCTTTTCTTTTATGCAGGAAATGTTCAAGAGACTGTTTTTCTTAAAGAATTATCCAGCTCCATGAAGCTAGCTCTGTCAAGCAAGAATTTGATTTTCAAATAGATATAAGGGTTATTTATAAGCACGATCTCAAATATTAGCTGCCAAATGAATGATCCCTATAACATCAAATCATAACGTCAAATAATTAAGCAGTACCTAATAAGTGGTTTCAATAGCCTTAAGCTATATTTGTTTCAAATTGATAATCGTAGGTACGTGCAGTCAAAAGTTAAAAATTGATAATTAGCAATTACAAATTTAGGTTACGTTTTATGCGAACGCGTTCTACTTATGTTCAACGTTCACGTTTCACGTACGCCACTGAGCTAGCCCAAGCGCCCCCATTGTTGTTGATTTATTAGCACCGGCTTTTTGAGTTTGGCATCTTATTAGTCTTAAAATAGAACAACACTTCTATTGTCCTTGTCAGTGCTAGTTTCCCAGACTTGCCAAATCTACACGATTCTAATAACTGTCATTATTATTTTAGGACATTCACATTCTCTCTGATTTATTTAAGTGTTCAATTAATTGCCTCTATACCTATATGTAATACAACAAAATATATAGATTTATAGAATATATTCGAAAACTGATATTTATAGCTATGATACTATTATTTAGCATATACCAACCAAGTTAAAGTTTCCGATTGTAGATAAATAAAATAATTATAATGAAACTTTTATTTTTTTATTTTCAAGAACCCAATATCGCCAATGCCAATGTTTCTTTGTCGATTTTTATATATAGAGCAGATTTATTTCTAATAGACTATTGATACAAATAACTTTATTTTCTCCCAATAAAATTTGATCTACTACTGTCAAAATGCATTTGCGCATCTCAAGCTACATTTTTTTGGAACAATTAAAAAAAATACAAATAAAAACTCATTCGAGGTGTCCATGTAAATATGGGAAAAGGTCTACAACTGTCTTCACTAGCCACTGCTGCTTATAGTATAGCAAGAATACAGAGTTACTCGTCTTCCCTTTATATGTTCTTGGGTGTGTTCTCTGAGTATGCTGCATAGAGCAGAGAACACTATCTCCAAGCATAGAGTAAATACATTAGAGTAGAAATGCCATAAGAAGGACTGAAGAGCCTTCGAAAAGAAATAGAAGATTCCTCGAGGTTGTTGTTGGACAACAAGCAAACTCCCTCCCCAATCATATTTGTCTATTAGGACGCTAGGGCATTTCCACAATAGTCATTAGTGCTTAATACACTCTCTTTCTATTATATATCTCCATGGTTAAAATGGTTGTCAAAATTTGACGTTTACATCGAAACACCATCACAGATATAATAATACAATAGAAAGGGGATGTAATACGGTCTACTGTATGTGGGAATGCCGTAGCGTCCTGATAGATAAGATAAATATGATCAAAAAGGGAGTTCTTTCCTTGTTCAACAACAACCTTGATAAATCATCTGTTGTCTATGCCTAATGCCTAGTGTTCTCTGATGAAATCTAACCTAACCTATTTACTTTATGAATGAAGATGAAAATCCAAACAAATTTTCAGTACTCCAACAATTGACAAAATCATTCAAGTACAGTACTGGGAAGTTCGAGTCAAAATACTGCTGGCCCTTCACCTAATGTAAATTGCAGCCAAGAGCGTGTACATTGTACATGAAGATAGTACTCTTTGGTATATATTCGTACCAAAGACTACACAACAATAGCCTGTGCTCGTACTCTGGCACTCTGGTGAACAGTGAACATCTACATCTATCTACTAAATGAATTATGACAGCGACAGACACATGTTCTCTGGACACATGACCGTAGTAAAGTTGAGGTTGAGGTTAAGTTTTCTGTTATGACGTTTATTTGAAAATCGATTCCTGGTTTTAAAGTTTTTTACTAAAAAGGTGATATATATTGCAATTTAACTATGGGTAATTACCTAACCATCAATATGGAGGAAAACTTCAAGAGAAATCAAGATTTTATAAATGAAATCAACAATATAAAGGTGAAGTGAAATAATTGATGACTGAGACGTTTGTTTTGATAGTTTGAGTTACAGATTGAGAGGCAAATTCAATTGAATAATTTATTGAGAGAAAGACAAGTTGCAATGCAGATTGCTAAATCTAGAGAACAATTTTTTTGGTATACTGCTTTTTATGTTACAGCAGCCGCTATATCATTTCAGGCGTGAGTACTTTGTAATACATTCCAATCTCCTCACAATAATTCAACTAGATAGTTCATTTCAGTAAGATATCTTCCGAGTTCTTAGTTTCAGACGTAAGAAAAACCTGGCAGTCCTTTTACCTATGGTCCCGCTAACATTTGTGTGGGGTTATCAAACTGACTTAGCTTACGGGAATAAAGTACATCGAATTATTGGTTTGTATATTTGACATTAGTTATAGATTTTATTGTGTAAAATGAATGATTATTCTTCCAGCTGAAGCCGAACATATTCTTCAGTATGAGAACCATTTGCTTGCCTTACCATTGGGATTGCCAACAGCCTCATCGATTGATATTAAACGTCTAGAAAATGACGAGCAAAAAAAATTACACCCAGTCTCACAGAAGCTGTAATGTCAATTTACCTTATCTTAGCTATTTTGAAAAATCTGGAATAAGGTAGTTAGAATCTTATTTAATATCCGTATTTGAAATAAGAAGGATGATTCAACGTAAAGAACATGCACAAAAGATTGTTTAAAATGTATCGCATTTGATAACATTGTGCGTATAGTTAAATCCGTTAGGTACACATTTAATCAAGTATTTATAACGAAACCACTTTCTATTATATAATTAAAGTCTTAATCGAACTTTTCGTTATTCAAGAAGCTCAATTATATATACCATATGGTAATTGAATATTTCAAATCTATTATTAGCGAATACGATGTGTCTTAAAGGAGTTTGAGAAATAATAGAATAATCTCTGCTTCTTCCTCTGTTATGTATGTAACAGCGAAAAGAAGTCGATTCCTTTTTGTAATATTTTATTTTTTTATTACCATGTCTAATTATTGTATACTTATTTATGGTTGCTGATACAAGATTGATGAAGTATATGTTATGAATTTTAGAGAATTAAAAAAATTTGTAATTCAGTGTATTTTCCAATAATGAATTGAGCAATAAAATTATTTTCCAAACGTACCTATTTAATTTATGACTTTCCTTATTGAAGGTGACTTTTTCAGTGATAAATGTTCAACTGGACATTATTAATATATATATATATATATATATATATATATATATATATATATATATATATATATATAAATAATTATAATTACCTATACGATCAAATAAAATTCAACATTTATTTGCCAAATATAATTTCTAATTCCAATAATTAATTTCACTAAGAGACTAGTCCAAGCTCAGAGAACTCTACCTCCAATCCAAACTACATGCAAAGTTCTATGACTCGTTTGGTAATTGTCATCCTAATACCTAGTTATTAGAGGAATCTGCCATAAAAAATAGAAGTAATAATCAACCACCAAAACGAAATAAGAATTATCTTATAAAATGGATTATCCAGAAGGAGTAATTTCAAGAAATGATTTAGTGAAAATTAATATTACCAAATAAAACTGAATATTATGTACTTTTGTTGATTATTTTCATGTTGATATTTAAAATATTTTTATTGTATTGTTTATACAGTTAGAATAATAATAATACAAAAATATAACACTCTTTTTATAAAGTCCAATACGGATATACGCAGGTATACTTTTGTCCATGCGAAGGTATACTGGTCACTGCCGCAGTCGGTATACGTCCGGTAAAAGAAGCTGACAGGAACGAAGTTCCAGCCGCAGTCATTATATCCACATTTATATTTATATATTCAATGTAATAAATGATCAATTGTGCATTATTATAAATTATATGATCCAATAAAATTCAACTTTTATTTGCCAAATATCTTTATTATCCAATAATTAATTTGGATCGTACAGATTGTGTAAAAAAATAAAAATTGTTCTAATATACAGACATTCTACAACCATCTATGCATTATTTTGATTATTTAAAAATATTCATTCAATACATCTCTTCTATATTAACATTTTAAATACTGATATCTTGGACTATAACATTTAAGCTCTGTTCAGAACAAGCAAAACTTATACTTAATATTATTTAAGTCTTACCGACCTTATATTATCTAAATAGGAAACTAGGACTGAATCAAATTATACATTTCAGAGCAAAGAATGGGACAATTATTAACCCTATAATATATATTCTATGAATTCCAAACTTTCATTGTTGCAAGAGTTCACTCGATGAAAGACCAGATATATCTATCACATATTTGAATATTCACAATTGGTGCTGTTGTACAGCCTTATTTTAAATTCAACCCCAGTTAAGAACAAACACATTCTTCTTTTTGCTTGTCAGTCTAAAGCAAGAGACTTAAAAAAATATATATTAAATTATAATTATACCAATTAGATGAAATATTTATGGTGTCTATTTTTCTATTAATACGTCGAACATTTTCTTAAAGTAATAAAGATATTGTATTGATTCAATAAATGAAATGACGAGCTTTATTTATAGACAAACAATCTCTTACTTATCAAAATTATTTCAACTTATCTCTGGAACTGTTGATTTATTCTAAATTCACGATTGTAAGTAAAAGTAAAAATATTTAATTGAAGTTGAGCTTTATGTAATGCTTACCACCTTTGGTATAAAACCCAAATGCACGAATATCCACTTCCTCTTATACTGGGTGAGACTATTTTATTATTACTAACTTTAATTTACATTGACATTGTTATTGTTACTGCAACCCAATTCATAAACCGGACCAGTCAAGAGTTCAAAATCATATATCTATGATTCGTTAGAAATTAGGTCTGATACTGCATTATATGAATGATTTTCAGCCTTCATCAGCGAAACTGTTATATAGCCTATTATTTTCCCTTATTTTTTTTAATTCTTCAAATAAAAATTTCCTGGAAGACGAACTGATAGGATGAAATAAGCCAGATTTTTAACTAGCTGTATATATAACATGGAAGCAAAATATTCTTTTCACATCAAAGAATAGGCCTATAATATTCTACCTAAGTCAATAATTGCATTAAAAACATGAAGGAAATACCCTGTATATTCCTAGAAGATATATATATGGCAATATATCCAGTAGAAAAGATCAACACTAGAAACTAGAAATGTATAAAAAAAAACTATTTTCGAAAATAAATCACAAAATTCGATCACATGTAAAATTAAGAAACTTATACTTAATAAATATTATTTGATTATCCTTATAACATTTTTATAAAAAAAAAGTATCTCATTATAAAGAAAATATATACCTACAAAAGTGTCAAAAAATTGTACCGATATTCATAATAAAAAATTATTAACAATATAAGTATGTAACATCATTTTAGAGGACATCTGTTACACAAATATTTATCTAACCTATCTATTGTTATCCTAGAAATGGAGATCAATGTAGATCTACTTATTTTCTTTTATTATGATTTAAAGTAGTCCCATAAAGTCTATAATAAAAAACGGTAATTAATAAAAAAATATGCGTATGGGCGCAACCATGTGATGTTCACCAGATTTGTGAAAAATAATAGAATAACAAAAGATTTTGTATCGTAGATTTGGGCAAAATCATAAAAAAATTGCTGTTGACCTAGCTCTTAATAAAATAAAATAGCATCAGGCAAATCTCGTTCACAGTTACTTAATGATAAAATGTGAAGACACTTTTAACCTGAAAATATACAGTTTCATCCAGTATTTAATAAATAGCGGATGAAATAAAATACGAGTATGTCCAAACGGAAAAGAGAATTTTATACAAATATAATAGAATAAGTATATAATTCTCAGAAATCACAACAACGTTAAGTAAATTATACATATTGCAGTCTACGAACTCAATTATTTCAAAGTTTGGCCATATTTTCTACTGTTGTGTTTAGACAAATCGGTCGGACGAAAATACATAAAGGATTACGGACGAAAATCTAGTCAGAACACAGAATCGTCAAGTCTTTTACGGTTTAATAGTCGACAAAAACGCCTACTCTTCAATACTGCGATTAGCTTGGCTTTTTTGCTTTTTATATATCATAACGATCACTTTGCTGGTATAAGCAAGTACAGCAGATTATTGTAATACTTGACAATGATCATCAAATATATATATATATATATATATATATATATATATATATATATATATATATATATATTATTTCTGTAAATACATATTAAACTTCATTCACATGTCATTTCTCATCAAGTTAGGAAATGGTTATCTAATAATTACAAAACAAAGATAAAATTAGAAAAATTTATATCTATATCACAGAAAATTTAGTCAAAAAAGTTGAGATTTTCTCAATTGTCATCTGCCATGATAATTGTAATAGCGCTTGTAGCTGAAGGAGATTGATCAGTGAGAACATACTTACTTGGTGTAAATCGGACACCGCCTGAACTGAGAGATCTTCGCAGCGGTTTCGGTGTTGGTCTATCACGTTTGCCGAATGCGGTTAATGTTTCCAATTCGTGACAATCTTGTATGTTCGATGGCCGTTGCTGGGATCGTTCTTGGACACGTTGTGGTTTACCAAAACAGCATACGATTTTCTTGTAATCAAATTGTCCACAATCCTGAATTGGACCCATGATGGCAAACATGGAGCACAACAAAAATGTCGCATACACCCAACTAACGAACATAACCAGCACCAAGAAAATACCAATTTGTATGTAGGGTAGTATCATGGATGGCATCATGAATGCCCCAGCGGCGCCAGTTGTTATGGCAGCCATCAACGATGGACCAGCCATATGTGAAAGAGCATATCTGGTGGCAGCTTCTCTATTGACAGCTATCTCTTCTGGACACAAACGATAATTAACAGCATAGTGTAGACTGAAATCAACTGTCAACCCTATTGCAGTTGATATGGCTGTTGATTCTAGAATGTTCAATCTCCAACCCAACAATACCAATACTGCCATCGTCACAAAAATACTGCTCGTGATAGTGATAATTGCAAATAAGCTTGTTAGCAAATTCAATGTAGACATAAATAATACTGCTAATGCTAGACTCATTGATATTAAAATGGTTAATTTGGTACTTTCGCTCAATTCTCTTTGCAAATCATAGAATTGTAAATCGCTAATAAACCAACCATTTTTCATTGCATCCGGTGCAGATTCTAGTTCTTTTTGTAAATAACTTTCAACAGTCGTATAGAATTCATCCATTTTATCATATGCCATTGAATAATTATAAATACTATCGTATTCTACAATAATAGCTTTTATTGTCGGATTTTGGTCTTTGGAAAATTTCGGACCTGCCATGCCGGCATTCAAAAAGTCAGCTGGTGTTTCGTAAATATCAGCCACTTCATCAATAACGCATGCATTGAACACATCTTTAGTAAATGGAAATTCGGATATATTACAACATGGGCGGCGATCTTTATCAAGAAATGGATCATAACATTTTCTTTCCATCGAATTCATAAATGTTTCAACAAAACAATTTGGCAATAAGGGACCCATCATTGAATGATAGAACGGTTGTAGTCGCAAATTTTGACAAAACTGAACTAACCACTTTTGTGATTCCGGTAATGTGATATCAAATGTGGGATCTAAGATTAGACTACCTTTGTCAGTCGGGTCCAGATGGTTACCATTATCTACAGGCAGAACACCCCATACAAAACGCATTGGTAGCTTAGCTTGTTCCATCTGTATAAGAAAAAAAATTCTCAAACTCTGTGCTACAGTTTAAATCATATTTCCTACCTGTTCTAAATGAGTGAACCAAAAATGATGTTTGTATACCAAATCATACTGCTCAAATGGATGATTTCGAGCAAATAACTGAAATTCCGGCGATGTTGGCAACTGCAATTTCGGATAAACAAGTACAATAGATGCACTAATACCAGCCAATACTAACAGCGATATGAACCAAAAGAAACGAAACTTAATGACCATATCGATGAGCCATTGTTCTTTAGCCTTCCACACTCGACTCAACAATGAGCAATGGAACCACGATGTGAAATTCATCATTGGCGGTCGAAAGCAACTCCATCTTTGATGGCAAAGAATGCAACAACCTTGTAGGAGTGTATCGTGCGAGAAGCAGGATCGCTCCCAAAGTACCATGCATGCTGGGAACCATGTCATCATTAGGATGTAGTTGGCAACAACGGCAGTGCCAGCGAAAACACTGAAAACAACAACTTTGTAATTTTTATATTGGTATTCAGTGCCAAAATATTGGCGTGTATCAATAATTTCAAGTTGGAAAAATCTCGTCTTATGGCCAGGTTAACACGAGTAGCAAAAGGACAAGAAGAATCAAGGATGATTCGTAGGTTATTGGCACAATTAGAGAGAGAAATCGACTTTAACTTCGATCTTCAAGGCATCAGAATTTCCTGCCAAACAAAATTATTGCCACCGATTTTTCAGCGTTTATGGAGAAACAAAACTTATCTGAAATTGAAATTATGCACTACCTTCTTGCAACCGATAAGGGGAGCTGTAGCTTAAGAACATACCATTATACCAGATCAGATGGTTTTTAAGGCATACCTTACCATGCTGCCTCAATGGGGGTTGGTAAGGGGCAAGTGATGTCGACCGCTAGTTTTTGCCAATTTCTAGCGATCCTTCTACCCCCGGTATTGTTCAGGAAATTTTCATGTCAGGAAAAAGTCCTTGGCCTAGTTGGGTTCGAACGCACGACCTCTCGGTTAGAAGTCCAACGTCTTACCAACTAGACCACCGGGGGGGAGAGTTGAAATGATTGAAAATCATTGTTCAAGTTAGTATTAGCTTCCAGTAGCCTTTGGAAACGATAAATAAATTCCAGTTCAGTCGGCATAAAAGTGACACTGAAATGTATTTGGTTGTGGAACTCATGGGTATAAATAATAATGAAGAGTAGCAGGCCAAAAATTGTACCCTGTGGAACCCCGTTCGTCTTCAAGTAAGCCTGAAGCAATGATATCGTTTCTGTAGAAAACTCGATAAAATGTAAAACTGGTGGTATTTCATTCGGTCGAACGGTTTTGTATCACCGAGCTTAACAAGAGCTGTCAAATGGTTTGGGTCAATTGCGGTGAGGATGTTATCTGTGACCTTGAGGATTGTTTTCACACAACTGACCTATGAATCTAAATCAATGATTTTTCATAAGAAAAAAATATTAATAATTACCTGTAATTTAAGAGTTCGTTAGATATTGACTATACATAATTATCGATTATTTATTTAACGAGAAACAAAAGGTTGAGAAAGGGTTTCATTCTACTATATATATATATATATATATATATATATATATATATATATATATATATATATATATATATATATATATATATATATTCCTGGTCCCAAATGAATATTCAGAAGAAAGTCCGGAAAGCGTTTAGGCCAATGCAAGGCATCCTGACTGTAAGAAACTGTTTCTAATGGGACTTGTAACGAAGCCTAAATAAGTTAATTACCTAGTGTTGAGCTACGTTTCTCTAATTATTCTCAAATATTTCAACCCCATCACCCTGTATATTATAAGTACGAGTCTGAAAAGGATTAAATTTTATTATTTAT
Organism: Crioceris asparagi; assembly: GCA_958507055.1. Classification (NCBI taxonomy): domain Eukaryota; kingdom Metazoa; phylum Arthropoda; class Insecta; order Coleoptera; family Chrysomelidae; genus Crioceris; species Crioceris asparagi. The sequence continues at coordinate 2,956,301 of OY293833.1, read as the reverse complement.
TACGTTTTCACGACAAACAAATTTCAGTTCAGTGTTTGATTCGTTTTACAAAGTAGGGGTATTCCATAAACTGAATAACAAATCGAATAGATGATAAATTATGATTTACCTGAAACAACAAACTGCTGTAACTGAACTGATGTAAGAACCTAAGAATGCAACAGCTGTTGTTATCGCTGTAACGAACATCGATGAAAAAGCATGATGGAAGGTATCATTCATAACTTGCAATATTGTACGTGGTTGATTTTTCTTTTGAATATACCATATTTTACAAAAGATGAAAGCATCATCGGATCCAATACCTTAAAAAAAGTTTTATTTTGAAATGTTTACTATTTCGTCTATATATTTATCAAGTAAGTTCTTAAACATGTAATTAAAATACTCCTTACCAATAGAGACGATAGCAGCCAATAGATTCATAAATGGGAAGAAGTTGATGTCAAATATAAGAACATAGCAAAAGTACGATATGCCTAATGAGAATATAATAACCACAACAGTCATCAATGTCAAAAAGAACGAATGCGTATATAACCATATATTCAAAAAAATAAATACACCCCCAGCACCCATTAAATATGTATCACGTACAAGGTATTGATCGAATAGAGCATTTTTGATACCAAAATCCATTGCAACTACCACCAAACCGTCGAATTTCATATCACTTTTCTCCAGTTCATGATAGTATGGTACTATGGCTGTGCTACAGGCTAATGGTAGAAATATAGCCACTTCTTTTATTTCTGTCCATTCTTCTGTATGCTGAAATAAATTCACTAAATTGATTTTGCAGTCATTTAATGAATATAATAAATGTTTCGAATCAAGTCAAATTCTCGGATATATATATATATATATATATATGAATTCCCTCCATCGGGGCAATTTATTAGAACAATTAATTATTTAATTTTGCGATCTCGACTTACATTTGGTGGCAAGAATGTAATTGGCGTCAAATAGTCCATTATATTCAATACAGCATCATGTCGAATACATTCTAATGGTACACCGCATTGCGGTGATGGCTTCAAACATAACGAACCCAATTCCATATTGTGATAATACTTGGCACATTTCATAAGAATCTTTTTGGTTTTCTCAATGTCTTCGGCCTGTGGAATAATTATTAATGATATTAGTTAGTAAATGTTGATAATTTTTTGAAATATTAATTACTTCGATTTCATCACAAGAGTTTTTATCATTCAGTATGGCCACGTAATTCGGTAATGACCATGGTCGACAACATCTATCATTTTTATTGGTATTTTGTATGCATAATTCCTCATAGTGCGTTAATTTGTATAAGTCAGTCTCCATCTTGCACATTGCAAGCATATTAGCTAATGTAAATAAATTATCTTTATTCTCACTTTGTATTATTAAATGAGCATATCTCTCATCTGGAACAAAAAGTCAGTTTGCAAGGTATGAAACCAGCTATAACTATACAAGGATAGTGTCAAAGCATAGAATAATGTTTCTAATAATATTTTACCAGGATTGCCACAAAAGAATTCCTCAGTTCTTGGTACAAATGCTTTACTCAAACCGTGCGTCAAATTTTCAACAGCTTTCCAGCGATCAACTTCAACATCTGTATCACTATAATTATTGCTAGCAACCATAGATATCTGAAATTTTAATTTAATGTACCTATCTCAACTCAACATGTTTTTCTTTTGACCGAATTCAACAAAGAGGTCTACAAATTGGTTTGTATGTAAACTGTTTAACCGACATCGAGAAACAGACAGAAAAGGGCTGAGAGATTGTCCCATATTGAAATTTCAAAAACCCAACATGATCTTTACAACAAATTAATGAGAAAGGGTGACAGGGGCGTAGAAATATTTTTTTTTCTGGAAGTAGTAAAGTTATCAGAATTCAAATTCGAAGTATACAACATAATATTATTGAAAGTTATCTAAAATTTATGACTTTTTTAATACTGCTACGCCCCTGAACGTACGTGGGGGGAGGTCAATAGGTTTTAATTAAAAATTTGAATTTCTCTTTTACTGAAATACATTCTTGGAGTAGCTTTCTTAAAATATGCAGGGTCTTTTGGATTAACAGAGTTTGGGGCCCACTTAGAAATTTGAATCTAATTACGTAATTAAAAAAAATACATTTCAGTGCCCTTAAGGGAAAGACAATGTTGTATTATACATTGCTGAACTCTACTTACACTTCCATAAACAGGTTTGTTCTTTTTTTTCTTATGCTTTGATTTTTTTCCAAATTTCTTCTGCTTGGGTAATGATTGCTTCGTTGGTATTGGTATTTGATTCTTGGTATATTCTCTGGGGTTGACGATGAACTCTCCCGACGGTTTTGTTGCTTTGATTAAATTATACCAGGTACTTAGACGATCAGCAACATCAGTACCTCGAGTAATGAAACCCTATCGTAGAAAATTACTTCTTGAAAACTGACAAAAAGCTCAACGAATCAAAAATGTATTATAAAATCCTATACTTTTTAAATTTGAATGATGGAAGACATTAATTGAACTTAACTGAATGAAACTTATACTAAAATTAGAAATAATATATCGTTCGCAAAAATATACAATAAAATTCTGTCGAATTCCAAGAATAATTATTGACGATATGCGATATTGATAAAATATTGTTTAATCACTATGAAGACTTAAATGTGATATTAGAAAATGTTATTTACCATTTGAGGATCCTGGAAGTTGGGAAACGTTCTCGTTTTCAGCGTAAATGGGATAATAATGCATGTTCCCGAAAACACTGCAACAGCTGATATAATAATAAAAGGATGATGTACAAGAACATTGGCAAACCAGCCTAAATGCATTTTATCTCTTACGCGGGTATCCAGCTTGGAAGATTTTGTTTTATTTTTTGAATTTGAATCACCGCCAGACAAGGAATGATTTTTTTCAATTGATGAGGAACAACCGGTTTGTGGTTCGTAAGATAACCTTTACAACAGGAATACAGAATACAACAAGAACTGAGACTTGCAACTTCACTGGTGGTCGATGTTGATAGACTCAGAGAACAACACTACCTCATTAGACTGTTGCTTGCGCCGCGGACTTTATACTCTTGATGGTGAATACCACCACACCGAACAATTCTAATTAATCCAAATTTATGTACGTAGGTGGTACAATCTACTACCCTGTGCCTGGGATGCTGCTGTACGGGGTGGGGTAATTTTAAACTGAATCAAATCCTCGAAGGACACTGCTGTCCTTATTCCAATATCCTTCACCACACATGAATCGCTTCTATTTTTTGAGCCTCAACACCTCTCATAACATTTTGGAACTTGATAAATCAAAATTTTGTTAAAATTTGTATTTTCTCGATGTCGATAAACACCGATGGGTGGCGACATGATTATACACCCAGCCGTGCTAGGAAAAAATGACAAAGACAGTCATATGTTGATTCCATTATGACAGAGCGGGAAAACACATGGTACATGGTCCAATTCTCCCAACCCACTCTTTCGGGATGGTGGTGGGAGAACAATAGGGATGATACGAGAGGGGCGCGAAATTCGAATTTTCACCGAAAGTAACAATAATTATTATTGATGGCATTAAAATTTCATCCCTAAACTGCAAAAGTGAATTATGCTTTTCCAACCTCACTTATTGATTACTAACATATCACATATCTGTCCTTCTAGTCTTATGTCATTTTTCTAAAGAATACGAACTAAATGCAAAATTTGTGGGCAACTTTATTCAACTATTCAAAATAAAAGACAACTTTTTTTGTATTATGGGGTGTTTACAAGGAATCACGTTTAATAGCAGTACTATAATCCTGGCAATCTGAATTTGACAGAGAATAGTTACAGATCTACAGAAGTAAATTGAATTTAAAATCTTTCTGAAAGTGCTACGGTGTCGGCTGTGTTGTCCAATACTTTAATAGTTGAACTAAAAAATGCATTAATCATCAAATGCATCAGCGCCATAAGAATAAAACTTATTTTGGATTTTTAGCGCACCAACTAATAAATTATATTCAGTAATTTCAAAATATGGCGGTAAAAATCTTGCACTCTCCTAGTATGCCACAACACGAAAGACCTTGATTTTTTTTAAATATCCAATTTAAACGTTTCTGGAGATGGTTTTTTCATTAATGTTGTCACATTAAATTTTCAAAAAAAAGTTGTCCTCCCCCTTTTGGAGGAGCTTCTTGTACGAATTTAGAAGGTCTGACTGACGTTTGACGTTTACGAGAAGCAGGATCATGGTTGACAAGAGGTAAAGACAATAATTGAATTTACATCATAACTTATTTTTATTTGATATAAAATTAAGGGATAAATTTACATTATGTCACATAGTACAAAATATAACTAAAAAGTTTAAATAGTAATAGGTACAACGTTAATAATAATTGCGGTCGATCATTTAAATCACCAAATTCAGTATGATATATTTATATTTATAGGTATATTATATTTATATAAAGGAACTCAGATTTTAGACTGCGATGTATGATGGCTTGCATAAAAAGTTGCATCTATGTCAATGGATGTCTTTAATAATTAATCTAATTAATATTCAGTACAAAACACTTATTTACCATTTTTTTAATAAGGCATATAATTATGTATATATATATATCGTCGAACTGGTTTGAACAACTGTTCAAATATCAATTATTAAATAGAATTATTAACTAGAGTATCCTTAATCAGAATTGGAAAGGACTAGTCTTTTAACAACAAAAACACAAAATGCATCACTAAATCTAATCACTTATTGGCTAGAGAATGAACTGTATCTGAAAAAGATTAAATAAGTAAGGCTTTCAACAGAAATGCAATTAATAAATATCACTATCTTTGGTAATTGAAACTAACCTATTTTACACTCATGTCATGTTAATTATTAGGTCTGTCAGATCTTAATTTTTTTTTTTCTCATTTCAATTGAATATCTTACACACAGAATCTGTGACAATAAATTAAACTTTCAAATATATACATAAAGAAATTTTAGTCAAGAGATCTGAAATCAGTAACAAGAAAAATTGATAATAATCATAATAACATCACTAAGAATAATTACATTATACCACTTCCCGTCATATTCACAATTTCGATCTATCATTTATAACAAACATTTAATATCATAGCCACCAACATAATCTGATGAGCATTAATAACATTAATTTTCAACTTTTCAACAATATATAAAAGAGAATTAATCTATGATATTTTTTTATTTTCAGAATCAAAAGCATTGGCCTGGATGATTTCGGCAATTAACAATAATCAATGGTAATAATAAATGAAAAAAAAGGGACAAATATAACACCAATCTTAATATAATAAACATACAATTTTGTATCCAGACTAGTTTAAAAATTATTAGGAACAATAATTTTTAAAATAACACGACATGATTTTTGAGATATTCCGGTAAAATTGTTAAAATTATATTCTTATATTAGGTATATGTACAAATGTTACTAAACGAAAAATAATACATACATTGATTTTTAAGTCTAAATATATATAGATGTAAATAAGTTATAATCAAATGAATTGCATTTCGACGACTTGATTATATCGTAACAGAATAAAAGTGTACATTTTACAATCTTACTTTAAAGAAATAATTACAAGAATTATAATGAACTGAAAAAATACAAGTCTTGTTTGGAGATAATAAATAAATATAATTATTATTTTTTCATAATATTGATTGAGAGAAAAAAAGGATAAAAATTGTGAAGCACTGGGTGGTGGAGATTTATTGCATTGTGATAAATATTATACATTAAATGAACACAGATAATATTAAAGCTTCTATGGCTTTGGAAATTATTTCTATAATTTCTAAAACAGAACATAAAATTTTCTTATTTATTTCTTTCAAGAATTCATTTGTATATAACTTATTTAGAACATTATAAATACCATTCATTTTGTATATAAAGAAAAAACATTTCATTGTGAATCACTATCTGATAATTCGATTTTTTATATTTAAAATCAAATTAGGTGCCATATAAATACAGGGTATATTAAAAAGTTCGTAGGAGAATCCTAGCACATATTCCGAAAATCAAAATATACCTATCAAAGGAAACTTACATGAGTACAATGTTGCTTAGTTTAGGCAAGTTTTTATTTTATAAACGTGTATTTATCATAGATTTAAAACATCTCAAGCAAACAAACCCATATCGAATATTATATTATTATAATTATAATGATTAAAGATATTATATTATAATTAATATAATGTATTTAGTCAATTATTTACAACGTAAAGATAAGACTCGAGTATTTTTATATTCCGCTAAAATTTCTACCAAAAATGACATATTATTTTACAATTTTCATGAGACTAAAATAATACTTTAATATCATAAATATTACTATTACTACTATTTAAAAACGAGACTTTTGAAACTTGAATAAAATCGCTTGAGATGTTTTAAATTAAACTAGTAGCTACTTTATACTAAGTTTCTTAAATCGGCTTGGTTTTATCTTTAGAATATGTAGTAGGATTTTATAGTGACCTTGTTCAACAAAGTAATCAAATGAAGTCACTTTTTTTTATCTATCTATTTAGGTATCTAGAAAAAATAACATCGACAACGAAAGAAGACAGACTGGCCATTTAACTGTAAAATGTCTTACATTAAAAAAAAGTTTTTAATAGATTACGAAAAACATGACAGCACATATGACGCGCGTCAACGCACTTGTCAAAAAAAAAATAGGCCAATCAGTGTGCTGCAATTCGCGTTGACGTATCTGTCATTTGTCTTAGTATGTGCATCAGCAATCAGCTGGCTCAGTTGTTTTTATAAGGTTACAATTATTTCGATAGAAAGATTTCATTAGTCTTATTAACAAATCAAGATTTTGACATATAATGGCCATTTCATTTTCTTTCAAGTGTCATTAAATAAATAGTAGTGATCATGAAATGATAAAAAGCTAAATGAGATTATAACCGGAAGTGAGAAATTCGCTAAGAAAGAAAAATATTTTTTCACAAACTGTTACATAAATAATAAATGTTTCTTGTTCCATACCCTGAATGAAAGAAGATGTAGAAGAAGAAATTGATGATATGTCTCTGGTGCTAGCACTGCGTTGTGGCTGCAGCACCATTTGTAGGACAGCCACTAACATACCCATTAGCGGTAGCTGCTATCACATCGACACCACCATCCGATATACTTGGAAACTGATGATGTGTATTTATATCCAATTCATCGAAATCCTGAGAATCAGCTGGATTGTATCCCAAATGATGATTCGATGTGTTGTGTCGTAATGGTGTCGATGGATCATCCTGATTGGGTGAACGTGTCGGTATCAGAGCCCGTGCCTCAACACCTGCTGGACTATGGTAGAAGGAAACTTGAGCAAATTGCGGACTGGCATCGTCCAAAAGTAATTGGCACAGTTCGAGGAATGATGGTCGAGCTGATGGAAGATGTTGCCAACAATAACGCATCAATGTGTACAATTTATCTGGACAATTTTCCGGTCTTGCCATCACACCACCATCGATAACATAACGTAATACTTGATCGTTGGCTAAGCCTTGATAAGGTTGTGATGCCAGTGTTGCCATTTCCCATAGAACAACACCATAACTCCATACATCGCTGCTGCTACTGAATACGCCATCTTTGAGGCTTTCTGGTGCCATCCATCTGACTGGTAATAGTCCTTTTGTACCTTTACGATAATAATCAGTCTCATAAATATCTCTGGTCATGCCAAAGTCGCCAATTTTGACAACTAGATCCTCGGAAACCATACAATTTCTAGCTGCCAAATCTCGATGGACGAATTTTTTATTCGACAAATATGCCATCCCATCGGCTATCTCGATTGCCATTTGAAGGATTTGCTTTAATGTCGGTGGATGGTGAGCTAATGTCGGATCGAAGTTCTCCACATCGGGTCGATGTGATCGAAGATAAGATTTCAAATCACCATTTGCCATCAATTCCATGATGACCAATGTGGGTTGACCTTGCGATACAACACCCAATAAACGGACAACATGAGCTGTGTCGAACGTTTTCATAACAGATGCCTCATTGAGAAATTCTAGTCGTTCCCTGTAATCAAAAAACGATTTTTCGTGTGAATCATCAAACAGTACGAGATGATATCATAGCCAATATGGATTTTTTGGCATTTGAGATTAATAGGAAACTTGCCAAAAAAGTGCAACGGTCAGGTGACTTTGGCTGATTTCGGAGTCATAGAATTACAGAAAAAAGGCTGGCACAAGTTAAATGTTATATAGTATAGTAATGTAATTTAGTAGAGTATATCGTTGAATATCAGTCGGAACATTATCCACTGAACTTTCAAGACACCCTACATCAATGTAAACGATATGAACAAAATATTTGCTGTTCCATGTTAACAATATGATATCATTATTCCATGAAGCAACAGTTGTTATTTTCTATGCCCAATGAGAATTCCATAGACAATTTCTTTACATTCGCGAATTGTCAAGCAGTCATGTTGACAATTCGAAATGAAACATTAACCCCCGGTTCCCAAATACAAACCATTAGCCTGGCCAGGCGTTAATTATGTCATCTGTCAATGTCAAATTCCTATATCCGTCAATTTTCCACGACCATTCTTACCCCGGCCAGGCTACTTTTTTGTATTTAGGAACAGGCTGCTAATAGTTAAATAGTGCAAAAATATCTTATGGAAGAATACGACAGGATGGTGGACATATTATGTGTCAAGTATTATTTTTAAACTTTATTTGATAATGACAGGTTAAGTACTCAAACATTTTGCGATTTCATGATCACAAGCAATTGCGATATAAGGATAATTATAATGAATGTTTTGAATCGAAATTGTTTAATTCCATGTATAGGATATAATAATATTCGAAAGCATCATTTAGAAGATATATCAAATGTTGTATGCTGTCTGTATTGTATTCTATTTTCTATGCCTGATGACAGTCAAGGCAAGTGTTAGGGCCTAATTTCTGACCAATTTCGGAGGATTTTCCTTTTTTAATAACATAATTACAATGAGAGGTGTGGAGATAGTGTTATTTTTATTTTAAAATTGTTGTGTACAATCTGTAAGATAAACATTTAAGCCTTTTACCTGTTGGTGGCATGCTCATTGACAGTTTTGACAGCACAGCGTATCTCCGGCTTGCCGCGCACTTCACGCGCAATTCCCTCCCATACCATGCCGAAGCTGCCCTGGCCCAATTCCTTGATAAGCTCAATATTTTTACGTGGCACCTCCCAGTCGTCCGGTATGTAAACACTTGGCACATACTCAGGATTAACAGTTTGGATAAGTCTCATATTCTCTCTTTCTTTTTGGTGCTTACGATACAACCAAGCAAAGCAAGCCATTATCTTATGAAAAAAATATGTCAATATAGAATTTATAATTTTGGATTTGTAAAAACTTACTATTAAAAATCCTAAAATTATCAAACAAACTATAAGAACCGAATTGGAAGATGGTTCTTGAATATCGAAATATATATATGGTGAATAACCATTGCTTGATGGTGATGTCTGATGCGATGCTATAACTCTCAAACTATAGTTGCCAGGTAATAAACTAGAAATTGTGTACACTTTCGATTCCAAGAATTTTTTAGCTGTTATACATCCACTATATTTCATCTGCAAGGAGAAAATTATATTTTTAACTTTGACTTGAAATGTAAAACGTTAACAATCAAATTGGCGCCAAACATACAAGCAACTGTCTTATGACGTCATCATTGTAGTATATAAATGGTAATTCCACTATTTGGCGTTCTATTTCTGAACCAAGCGTTGCCATATATTCAAATTATTTTTTACATAAAAGTAAATGTAAATTTAAATTAAAAAAAATTATTACATAATTAAATTGGAACCAGGTCCAAGAAATTAAGTAAGTTTGTTCACTGTAATTTTTTTATAACGACATCATTATACACTACAAGAACAGAAGAATATTCTATTTGAATTCTTTGAATTACTTACATTTTCGATATCAATTCTTTTATATTCAACCGAATAATGTGAAATAATACCATTAGGATCAGATGGGGGTTCCCATGTTATTGTTATTGTATCCATAGTCTTATTTGTTACATGAACCTTGGCAATATTGTCGGCACCGGCTGAAAAACAAAAAAATTGTATCACCACGAATCAATAAGGAGTGATTTTTTGAATCTTACGTTTTCTCAGTGTTCTTGATGTTTGCATGCTTGTACTACTGCATGGGCTATCATTATCGTCTTTACCTTCTTTTTGTCTGCATGCTTGCACATTGATCTCATAATAGGTGAAATGGTGTAGTTTATTAATGTAAAATTCAGTTTTATTATATATTGGAAAACTAAACGACTCCCAAATGTCGGTATTGTTTTCGGTTACATTTTGAATTTCATTGTTACGCATCGAATGTAGATGACTGTCACTCACATATGGAAATTGTTGATTGGCATCCCTTTTTATTCTACTAACATCTCCATCATTTTTATCAGTATCTCTACGAGGCCTACAATTTTTTTTGCTATACAAAAACGTAGGAGGAGATAAAGCAGAAATTTAAAAGATCTCATACAGTTCGATTGTGAAAAACTTATACGTAGCGTTTTGGCTTCATATACCCAATTGTCTTGAAAGGCAATAGTCAACAAGAGATCTGAATGTTGACATTTTTATAGACATTGATAGGTTCTATGATATTTTTTACTAATGAATGAATAAATAAATAAAAATAGCATTGAGAATATTATACCTTTTAATGTAAACTTTATTATGTACTTCATCTTCAAATCGAATTCTAGCCTCTTCTTCACCCTCGTCAATTGTTAACCTGACACTTTCTTTACTTTGACATTGACAAGTATCATTTTTTGGTGGCGGTGTAGTCGATGAATATGGACTCTCATCTAACACAGGAGCTAGAAAAATATGTGAAAATAACTCACGAATCATTGACATATTAGAGTGTTTTTGGTCCGTACATTTGTCACCAAAATCGTGGTTATCGTTATACGGAGTCTGCGCAGTAGCGACCTGTCACGCCGTCGCCGTAATGTTTATCAAGCATAACGGACGTGGTTAATTTGACGTAAGTGGACAATTTTGACATTTCTGTTTATATTTTGATTTTGTGACAAACAAAGTATTTCTTTCATTTTTTATCAGTTTTGCAAAAGACACCAAAACATAATTCTAAGGTTAGACCCTAAAAGTTTAAAAAGTAACCTACAATTGTGACAGTTCCTTAAACTTGTGCGAAAAAACTCTGTGATTTGCGAAGAAAGTTCTGATAAATTAACCACAAAGTTAACCATAACTATAACGAAATTGAAGTTTAAAGTGACTGACCAAAACACCCTATTTTAATTTATTACTGGCCATACATAATTTGCGTGTTCCGTTATATAAACCAGCAGACTGGCAAGTGTTAAATGTCATAATCATAAGTCAATGTCATATTTCAATTGGCGAAAGCAATGCGCCAATAGATGGCGTTGAATAGAGGTGAAAATATTAATTAACAAGAGATTTGTTGTGCTTTTTTGTCACTTGGGATATCAAAAACGAAGAGGAGTGTGAGTGAATAAGTTAATGTTATTAGATTAACAGGTAAAAGGTATATGATGTTCTCTTGTTTTCATAAGTAAATAGGTTAGGTTGATGTTTTGCTGTTTTGTGCTGTTTGATGTTGACAGTGGCAGCTCGTGATATTTATAGCAGAGGGGAGAGGGCAACTCTACAAAATTACCAAAAGAATACAACTTGCACTTTTCCACACGACCCCTGGAGGTAGTAATACGGCACCTTACATTTTTTGCGCTGGGTCGTTCATAATTACTGAAAGAATTAAACGTTTTAGATTTGATACGCACCTACGTCAAAAATATGAATGTGGCATAAATTGTAAAGGAGTTCTGCCTCCTCTGAAGAGCCACCATTGATTTGAGTACTCTCTAATGATAATAGATGGCGTGCACTTCGTTCGCAATCGCGAATGGTGTACTCATATCAAAGATTAAGGGCCGATTTCATAATCAAATTTAATCTCCTATTAATTTTAATCCTAGATTAAAAATTTCATATTTTTTTTGGTTGGTCATATAATTTAAAGTTACTTTATAAGAACGAAAGATAAGGTGACTAATGTTGCAAAAGTTATGGAAAACTGCACTCATTTTATTCCGTCATCGAGATATGAGTTAAACAAATTGAAGAATTAACTAATCTCCCATTAAGGATTCATTATGAAATCGGCCCTAAATCTTTGATCTTTGCCCATATTATATGATCTTAACAACGTTTTGACGGCAATTTTAGCACTGGCCAGTATACTAGTTTATCACATTGCGGAACACGTCGAAATAAATTCTATCTGTTAAGGTTTGAAGTTGACGTAAAATACTTACTATATTTACAATAATCACGGTCTTCTGAATACATGTAATCATCAATATGTTTTTTACCAGATACTATATAATGAGTTATTTTGCCATTTGGATGAGCAGGTTTTGACCATTTTATTTTCAATGAATCACTAGCATCGCTAGTAACATGGAGATTTTGAGGTTGGGAAGGCACTACGAAAAAAAAAATGATTACAACCAAGGAACTACTAAAGTATTATTTTTTCGTACTGGAAGGTAGAGTTGTGAAGTACTTTATTTTACTTTGAGCACCATTTTTTTCGCTGGCTATCGTATAAGTTTTCACATAGAATGCGTACTGTGTATATGGTTTCAAATTTGGCAGGAGTTGTACAACAAATGGATCACCTTCCGTATATGTAACATCATATACTCTCCAACTAGAATGACAAATATTTAATAACAATAAATGAAATAATTTAAGACCATAGAAACGAAATAATATGTATTATATTGAATAAAAATACTAACTCATCTTGACCACAAGCGTCACGACCATCATACAGTGTTAAATTGCGATATGGAGATTCCATAATATAGACTGAATAAGCTAAAAGTTTTCTCTGATCGTCTTTCATTTGAAATTGTTTCCATTCCAATGTAACTGAACGGTTCTTAATATTAGTCACATTGACAGGAAGATCTTTAATATTACCTGAAATATACACATTTTTACATTATGACATTTTAGTCGATTTAAATGTAATTCGAACGTTTAATGCATAGCCGCCATATTCATAATCAAAGTTAGAAAAAAAAAATTAGAAATCATCGGCCCGTCAATTTATCAAAAAGTATTTCTTTAGTTGAACTTAGTTTAAACTACAAACAATCTGACCAGGACCGGCCAACATTGACCGTTTATGTATTCGACAACTATTTAACGAGCAATTTTTAGATTAAGAAATACGGAATTCTTGATATGTGAAGTTGATAAAAAATTCAATTAAAAAATCATTATCATTAAAATCAATGGTGCATTTATAATTTTGTTCTAATTTTGTTATAAATTCTTTTATTGCTCTTTTGTTCAGTCAGTAGTTTTCGAGTTTTATATTATTCTTCATTGTGATTATTGTTACGAGAAATATTTCTTTTATATTATTTTAATATACTTACTAATTTTTGACTATGAATACGACTATTTTAGGTATGGTATTCTAAAAGTAAGAGTAAAATCATTGCATATTTCTTACATGCTGTTTTGTCTCCATTGGAATTTGGTGCAACATCTAGATCAGTAACATTTTTGACATTGGCTATTTTCTGTAATTTTTCAATTTTATCCAAGCACAATTTTGGATTGTAATGGAAAAACAATCGTCCTTTTTCGATTTTCAATGTCCTATCTTTCCAGTCCCACAGTTCGATGATATTTTGATTATCGAATAATACAAACACATATTTTTCACTCTCCAATTCGTCACCACGAATGACCTTGAGGTTTTTGAAGAAATTCAATGATACCAATGAAAATGATCGAACTACTTTAAGATAACCTGTTATTTCTTCGATCATACTTAGATTTTCTTCAAGCTCTTTAACAACATTTGCTGAAAAGACAGACCAGCAGATTAACATGATATGTTTTATACAAATTAATTTGGAATAACTCACTTCCGCCTCTTATCTGAATTTCCAATGATCCTCTTATGTGTGTACATCCTCTTAATTGTTTGGCTATTGTTATACTATCAATATTAATACCATCGCAAATTTTCTTACATCGACCTGTGAAAAATTGGTTATCAACAATTTTTTGTAATAATTGTTGGGAAAATCAATTTATTCACCTGGACAAGGAATACATGTATGATTCTCATAGTCACTCATAAAATTAACTGGACAATGCAATACACAGGAATTCTGGAATATCTTGAATGGCCTTTCAACTTCGCTCGTAGATGACAATTCGATTGGTTTCGGCATATTTATACATTGCTCCCTTGTTATACATCTTCGGCCTAAATACTGGAAATAAAACAAAAACTAAACTAAACACAATATAGATCATAATTAAATTCTTAGATCTTACATTCGAAATGCTTTAATGCTTTATGTATGATAACAACGTATTCAAATTTAGCGCTCTTCAATATAAAAGGAATGACACAAGGCAACGTTGCCAGATCCTTTGTCATGCCTTGGCTTTGGCTACAATTATAATTTTTACATTTCAACAGTATGAAAGAAAACTGTGAAGAGCTTTTGTCTAACCTTACTCATACGAATAGTTTTCAATTTCATCTGATAACCATAATCAGTAGTTGTTGACCTCGCAGATTATATTCCAAAATTCTACATGTCATAAATTATACCTAGATAAGTACCGTAGTTTTTTCCATTGTATAATTTTGAATAAATCATATCAAATATTTATTCTTTAGATTCTATTTTATGTTTTATAGCATTCAACAACAAAAACGAAAGACAACAATATAGTAAACACATAATATAATATATTATTACTATGCTACTAACTATACCTACTATTTTGCCACGGTCGGTTGATAAGATGATTGCAGCTATTTGCTTTGCACAATGATAATGATTTATGGCTTAGCAATAAAACATGTCCATTTAGTAATAAAGAAGTCCAAATAATAACTTTGACTACCTAATACCGGAAAATTCGAATTAGTCTCGGAATTAGTTTAGTCCATGAAATATATTTGAAGTTAATAGTTATACATTTTATATTTACATTTTACTTAGAGATTGGAACAAAGAACTCATATTATATGGTTCTAATTATGGAATCGGTAATTTCATTTGACAAAAAATATAAACAATTAATTTTGATTTTTTGAATGGATCTGTTAGGTTTTTATAGCCAGCCTGATATTGACATATTAAATTTACTTTACTTAACTCAATTTTAAGCGTGATAACTGTGCTTTAATAAGTACATATTAAAGAGATAAGCTACCGGAAATACCTTCACACGGATGCGCAGAATAGATGATGTATTAGATTACCGGTTAATTCAAATTTAAAATTCTCGTCCAGTTATTTATCAGCTATTCCAACAACTGTCAAGATTCGTCAGATGGACAATTATTAATGATTATCTGACAGACATGCGTATTGGGGGCGATTTGCGAACCTTTTAGAAAACGTTAGTTGGAATGAAGCCATAAAACAAGTCTACCATTACACCCTCCCATACAGGGTCATTTACCTCGTTAGCCAATCAGAAAAAAGAACGCAAATTTGTGGCGGCTCCACGAACCGGCCTCAGCATCTCGCTTTACCATTGACTAAACACATAGGCGCCCTTCCAAATATCGAGATAGGTATGACAAAAGGGTGCATTTTGAACAGTGACGATACATATGATTGGCTCCAGGGTTGATGTGTATATATAATATTTTTGAAAATGGAGTTGGGTGAGTATTAATGTGATTTTATTGAAGATAAAAAAAAATAGTTTTTGCCTATAACAAAACTGTAGAAATCACAAAAAGTTGCAGCCAAGAAACGATCTATTATAGTTATAGAAGACTTTTTGCCTCAATAAAATAATGAAATGCCCTGGTAAAAACCTTATTATAGGTATATCATCATCATCATTACAAACAACAACATCGTTGATTGATACAATTTGGAAGCAGGATATATTTATATGTTTCTATTGCCAATAAACGTCATGGAGTATTATTATATAGCATTTTTACCAATTAAAATATTCAACATACAGAATGTGTAGATTTGTAGTTGCTGCATAAAGTTGATTATAAGCAACCGCTTCTTTTCTGTAAACATGTTTTTCAATTTATTTAAACATATATATATATACCTGTATATATAAAGATTTTGTATTCTTGTCTGGTTTTATATTCAATAAGAAGATGTTCTTGGGAATGCATAGATATGATGATACATTTTTTTGAGGTAAGCCGAGCTTTTGAGAATGTTTATTCTCTTCTTCAGGGCAAAAGTCGTTAAATTAGCTAAAAACAGGAAAGATCATGATATCTTCCTTGGAAACTAGAGTTATGCTATTATGCATCTAGACATGATGGTAATAGTACGTCTGCGCAAACAGTTTTTGACATAATTCAGAGCCAGGTTAAAGTTGTTTTTGCAAACATCAGATATACCATGAAACGTTCTAAACATACAGCTATCTAAATTTTCATTTATTTAAAATGATTTTGTTTTGATGATACTTTTTTCAAAACCAGAATCAATAAGATAATACCAGTATGATATATGTTCGCACCTGATTATACACCTTTAATAAGATCAAACAGGGCCGACTTAAGGTGATTTTTATAATTTTACTGCTTACCAAGAGTTAATAGCTTTATGAATGAAATATTATTTTTTAGATGTTAGATGTTTAGCATTTGAGAGATTTTTATGAAAAAGACAATATATGTAGTAGTATTGATCAGTTTAGCCCACAGTGGATCAAATTCTCAATTTAGGTATATATTATAGAAAAAATAAAAGGAATATAACAAAGTATATTTTGGAAATCAAATCTAACCACATAATAATAATAATATTAGTCAATGAACTAAATTCCCAACAATAATAAATTTCTACGACGTATGCAAAAATAATTCTGACAAGACCCTCGTAATGAATTCACGGTCAAAGATTTAACCAAACAATAAAAATAAGTGTAGTGTATAACATTATAATAGCAGTACATAGTGATAGTACGCAATAATATTATTCGTATGAGATACATGTATACAGGGTGTTCATTTTAAAACTGCCCACATCGGATCTCTCGTAATGTGAACATTGAAATAGAAATCGCTGAAATTTGAAATATGTATTATCGAGGGAGACAAATATTTGACATCAAAATTTACTTCGCCCCTTTCAAAATCTTAATGTGAGTTTATACAGTAAATAAAATAAGACAAGAAACAAATTAAGATAAAATAAGAATCTTGAACATGCTCATTTCCACGGAAGCGTTTATACACGAAATAAGCTAAATTAAGAAATAAGAATAAGAACTAAAGATGGCCAACTTTCATCTTTATTTCTTATTGTATTTTCGTCATCTGTATAAACCAATCTTTTTTGAGGTTATTCTTATTTCAATTTTAATTTGTTTCTTATTTTATTTTATGTATAAACTCACCTTTAAATGGTAAGAGATATCATATCGAGTTATATAGCTTATTTGAAAAATTCTCTCAATTCTGTTCATGTTTGATTTCTTTAAGACGGGCTATTCGCATAAAAAATCCAAGATAATTATCTCTTCTTCGTCTGCTTTATTTATTTATTGGATGAAGCTTCCTTTGCGGTATACTTGTTCTTTATTACAATTTTACAAAACATATAAATTAATGCATTGCACGTGTCAAGGTAGGACCAGGAATTGCCCTCCGGTTGTAGTATAACCGTCTCTGTTACACCTCTAAGGTTATTCTCCACCAGATCACGTTATCACGTGGTTTTAACCTCAATCAGCTAAAAGGAATCAAACTCTTCTCCGAAGGCAACCCAGAACTACACTCGATTTAGCTTTGACAATAGATTTCTAGCGCCGACGATAGGTCTTTCCCGCCGTAAGCAGCCATTACGAATTTTAGAGACAACGGTCTTGGAAAAAAGTTTTTTTAACGAATAACCCAGTATAAAAAAAAATTAGCTCAACAAGGACATTTCAAATAAAGTGCTGGGGGCACTGGGTTGACGAAGGGCGAAGCAAACTTCGGTTAAAACGTTGTCCCCCTTGAAATTATTACGTATTTCAGCAATTTCTTTTATAATGAGCCCATTTCGAGACATCCAAGCTGGGATTTTTTTATATGAACACACTGTATGTAGTTAACGTACGTACATAAAACTCATTGATAATAACCGGTATTTTTCCTCGGGAAACATGATGGCTAGCATTTGAATGAATACATATTACTATATTATCAACAGATAAAAAACAGGAGTCCTTAAAATGAAAACGAAATTGTGCAGTTGTAGTTGAATAGAAGAATTTTGGCACGAATTACCAGCACCAATAGAATTAATAATATTTTGTTTTTTTCAGTTCACCAACTAATAAATTCGGTCCAATTATTTGGAAAAAATATTTATTCCACATTTTTGAGTGTAACATTAGTCACAAAAATCATTTAACGTTCACTAATACCAAAGAAGTTACTACTTATCCTATTACCCATGTATATTCGTTGCTTGTACTATTCAGAGATTTAAAAACATAGCTGCGGAAATACAACAGAATATTATTTTATATTTTTCCGTGCACCAACAAATACAGTTTTTTGTAAAAAAAAAACATATAGTATAGTATAGTATATAAGTATCTTCGGATAGGCTTCAAATTGAAACTCGGAAACCTTAGGAGATTTTTTGGAAGGTGTTTCAGAAGGATATATTTAATTTTGAAAAAGATAAGAACGGTATCATATCAAAGATTGTAATTTTTCTAATTTTTAAATTCGATACGATTGAATAAATATAAAAAGTTGCAAAAAGCAATATGAAATTAGTTATTGTCACTTTTTTTGAAAAAAAAAATCACAAGGAAATCTGAAATATTTGGAAAAGACACGGAAAAAGATAAGATTGGTATCATATCAGGGATTGTAATTTTCTAATTTTTAAATTCTATACGATTGAATAAATATAAAAAGTCTTTAGTTTGCAAAAAGCAAGTTTCATATTGCCACTTTTTTCGAAAAAAAAAATAACAAGGAAATCTGGAACATTTTGAAAAAGATAAGAACGGTATCAAATCCGAGATTGTAATTTTCTACTTTTTAAATTCGATACGATTGAATAAATATAAAGTCTTTAGTTTGCAAAAAGCATATTTCATATTGTCACTTTTTTCGAAAAAAAAAGGAAATCTGAAATATTTTGAATAATATAAGAACGGTATCATATCAGAGATTGTAATTTTCTAATTTTTAAATTCGATACGATTGAATAAATATAAAGTCTTTAGGTTGCAAAAAGCAAATTTCATATTGTCACTTTTTTCGAAAAAAAAATAACAAGGAAATCTGAAATATTTTGAATAATATAAGAACGGTATCATATCAGAGATTGTAATTTTCTAATTTTTAAATTCGATACGATTGAATAAAAAGTCTTTAGTTTGCAAAAAGCAATATGAAATTATTGTCACTTTTTTCGAAAAAAAAACAAAAATAACATGGAAATCTGAAACTGAAAATCAATGACTTGACCATCTCAGCTTACGTATTCACAAGTTCAGTATGTTTTCAATTATTAGCGTACAAATAATGAATATACCTATTCATTATTAATTCAATCACAAACAACCAACCAATGCATTTACACTGCTGCTACAAAGGCGAGAAAATTTTTATTTTTATTATTATCACTGACGCAGATTAAATTGATGATTGTTCAATCTGAATTATGTGTGTTTTCGATCTAGTCATCTGCAGCTAATACAAGACAAATGAATTTCGAAATTTTGTTGTTTTGGTATGATAAAAGCATAAAAAAGAGACTGAGACCGGAGACAAGACCTTGGGTATAATGATATTATTCAGAAATTATTATTATTATTATTATTTGTCATTATGTTGCGTATATGTTCCAGAAAGACGTTTCCATTGAAGGTCAACAGGAAATCAATATTGAGTGGGAACATTAGTATTATAGAAGTATATAATATGGACACTTGTTTGCATATTATGAAACACAAGTGATAATTTTAGGCAATAAATTTACATTTTTAAAGTCGACATAAATGAGCAGGTAAACAACAATTCGTCAGTTCAGATGGGAAAATGGAACACCTCAGAACACTAATGAGAATGATTAGAAAATTTAGTGTAGGTAGGTATTTCGTTACATATCAAAGTGATTTTTTCCCCGATTTTAAAGTTAATTTAGAAGATATTGAGAATCGAAATGCTCATCTTATCTCCGAAACTACATTGTCTAACAGTTTGTAAAAAGAAAACATATGCTAGGTATTTTATTGAAATATTTTCCCAATGTCCAATGTGAAAATAACCTGTCAAAATCAACTGAATTCAAGTTCCGTATCATGTTCTGCACAGTGTATATATATAAATATATATATACATACATACAAAAATGCCTTGGATAAAATGCCAATAAAAGTGGGCGTGAGCGCTGAACAAGGCTGTTCTAGATATCTGTTTCTGTTGGTTGAACTTTTACAAATCAGCAAAAAATATTATGAATCATCCAACAGATATGAAGTAGGTACATAATAAACATATTTACAAAAGAAGAATCCTAGCCAATCAGATAATAATAGCTCTCATAACTGCATCCAGTGATATGAAAGATTGCAGCCACCAATGAGAGTTTTCATCTAAGCTCGCTTTTGAAAGGACGGACATACGAGTACTTCTGATATTGAGTTTTTTTTGGTTTGTGCGCGCCTTTCATATAGTAATCGTACTCCGATTTTAATGATTTTTGATTCATTTGAAAGAGGAGGCTTGAGAAATGGTCCCATTTTCATAAAAACGGGAATCCGATATCTCGTTCCCACCGAAAACCGCCCCCTAAGGGGGTGAAGGAGGCAAATTTTCTCGAAAATTGAAAATCTGCGGTGGTAAAATTAAAGATAGGACAATATCCGGAAACGTTTAAATTGAAGATTTTTTCAAAAAAGTAACGGTTTTCGAGATAGACGCATTTTAAATTTTCAAATATACCTATTTTCGCTATGTGGAGATGGCGATTTCTGTCGAAAATTGAAAATCTGTTTGCTGTACATAAAAGACATAATTATTTGTAGCAACATTTATAATGAACATTTTATCCTTAAAGTTACGGTTTTCGAGTTAAATCGATGTTAAAATGGTAACAACTAAAATGCTTAAGCGTATTTCCGCAGCGATGTTTTGAGATCTTAATAATAACAATTACAAGCAAAGAATATACGTGGGTAATAGGATAACTACTATCTTCATTGGTATTAGTGAATGTTTAACGATTTTCGTGACTAATTTTACACTCAAAAGTGTGAAATAAATATTTTTTACAAAAAAATTGGACCGACGTTATCAGTTAGAGCACTGAAAAGTATAAAATAATATTAATTCTATTTGGGCTGGTACTTGTGAAATTGGTGCCAAAAGTTATTAATCTACCTGCAACTGCACAACTTCAAAAGTACCAGCCCCAATAGAATTAATATTATTTTGATAAAACTGTGGTTCAGAAGAAATGGTTACCAAAGCAATTGTATTCTTTTGTAGCATTTTCTTTAAAAAAAATTAAATCCTACTGAAAACTATTTATATATTTTTTTTCTTCAAGCATTACACTTCTATTTTCTCGCAGTATCATGCAGCGATGCAGGAAATACTCCGCACTAACAAGAGATAAAAATAGGATTTCCAGCGAATAATGAACATCAATGAATGAATCATCAGACCAACAACAACTAGAACCATTTGTTACGATAACTGAGATAATCATAATATGTGTATCTATTTTGTAATATCATTCAACAAACGAAAAAACATCAATGTTGAAAATATCTACGCTAATAATGGCATTCATCTTCGTCCAACATTTATGTAATAAAATCAACGTAGCAAATAATTTTTGCTTAACATTATTAGGTATGAAACATCTCATTAAAATCTATCAATTATGAGATCTTTTGATTCAAAATAATATGCTGCTTTCTTTGTTTCTCATTATAATAGTACAGAATAAGTAATATTTAAGAAAAACACAAAGTCGACTTCATTAAAAACCAAACAAGATAATATTTATGCTATTGCTACTAGAATAACAACCAGTAATATACTGTAACGGGGATTTATATTAAAACTGGGTTCGATTTATTTTCACTTATTTATTTATACCAATAACTTCACGACTATATACACATTTATATTCACACTTATTGCTCGGACTATATACGACTTTTCTACTGTCTATGATCTATGACCGACTGACTATCTATCACTAACTAACTACCCTGTCATTGCCATCAGCATTATATATCTAACCTAAAAAGCTCTAGATGATTCCAGTGTTGTTTTCGTTGTTTCTGGAGGTTATTTCTCAGTATATGGCTTCGAGAATAGACCAGGACTTATTCTCGTTGCCTCTGATGTCTCCCGTGTTTTCCGGAATGTGCATTGTGTGTGTAGTTCATTATTTCAGGTAAGTCTTCACGTTACAATACCTAATTGGCTACAAGAGATTTCTGATACTTCAATAAAACAAATAAGAAAAAAAACATGTTTCTAATTTAACATCCCTGCTCCTAGACGAAAAGGAAAGACAGCAGCAATTATTTCTGATTTGTGTTTAGAAAGGTAGCCCTCCATTAAGAATGTTTGTGTCAATTGACCTTTTATTATGGATCTATTGACATTCATAATCTTTCAATTAACAGTTAAATGTTATTTATTCATTATCATTGAATACAATTCCGCTGCAGACATGTGTACCTTCAAACATTCCAAAAACAAAAGGCATGTTCTCCTGAAAGCTCGAAATCAGCTACAGGCCATAAATATTGATCAGATTTCACCAAAGCGTACAATGTTTTAAAACTTTTCAAATTCTTGTATTTTGAAAAAAGCATTAATAGAATCGTGAAAGTGTCTAAAAATAGAAAATATGGAGCTAAAGAACAGAGAAAATTTTAGAAATCAAAACTAAATTTTACACTCACTGATAACTATATACCAAACATACCGGGTGTTCAAACGTGAAAAAAATTAAAGTACATGAACTTCTATGCGGAACTATATCTCAAATAGATTTCAGTGTGATATCATTGATGGTGCTAAAAGTTCTTACAGTATAATCACTTGTGGAGTCCCTCAAGGTTCAATTTGGGGTCCATTATTATTTAATGCCTATATTAATGGATTAATGCAACTTAATATACCGGGTGTTATTGTATCGTCTGTGGATGACACAGTCATTATGTATAGTGGTGAAAGTTGGGATGAAGTTACAGACAATGCTAAACATTCTTTAAAAATTATAAGAAAATGGTTTATCACAGAGTGAGTTTAAATATGTCAAAATCGAGTGTTTTAAATGTGTCTCTATACGCGGATAAGCTCCCTATTACAGACGGACTGACAATACATAAAGTATAATAATTTGTTACAATAATTTAAATTGTAAATAAAATAAAATAGAAAGAGTCAAAGAAATTAAATACATTGGTGTTATGCTGGATGAAAATTGGAGTCGGAAGAAAAATATTTTTAGTATTGGTGTTTTCTATAAAAGTAGATATATTCTTGACAAAAATTATTTATTAAAATTAATTACATCATGCTTATTCAAATGCATTCGGGCCGGTATCCAGAATACAAAAGGGTGCTATTAAAATTTTATCATTTAATAAGCAAAACAATAATTTTAGTGAGAAACGATTGTTGAATATCAATCAAAAATATATTTTGGAAGCACTAACAGTAGTGGGTATCTACTATTGCTGTATGTTCTAGACAGAAGAAAAAACTGAATTAAATATTGGCGAAAAAACAAGTTTATATCGATCTAAGCTTATTTACAACAGATAAGATAATAATCTGAAAAAATTAAACTTTATTAGAGGGTTATTAAACTCAGACGGGATGTTAAATAATATAAAGTTATAATTCATATTTTGTTATAGTATAGAATTTCTGTATTAATATTTTTATGCCAAATGATGATCTGTATATTTATTATTTACAGTTCTGTTGTATTTTAATTTTACTATTTGTTTATTTGTATTGTATTAATATGAAGATTTAGATGCTGTTAAGGTTTTAGATTTTAATTCATTATTCGCATCTCGGTAGGGGTTTGTAGTTTGTAGGGCTCATAATAAGTCAAACAATCTATAAGCATACTATTTTTATATTCAAGATTTGTATGTTAGCCGGAATAACTTATTATTTTTAATACGTGTCGAATAATATTTAGGGGGGAGGGGGGTAACTCTTTTAAAAATATTATAGATGGTAAGAGGTTTCTATTGATAACTCACAGTCCTTGAATTGAGTTTTTCACTTAATTGGAACTTATTTATTGAAAATTTCAATTTTCTCGAATAAGTTATGGACCATAATTATTCATACAGAATCTATGTAATTCTCTAGGAAAGATCGATAGCAGAAAATCCTTGAAGCTAAGCTAATTAGAAGAATATAGCAATATAGCTACAATATATATATATATACATACAAGAAGTCTAATTTGGAATTATATTTGTCCTCAACCTAATTAAAGCTGCAGCGTCCTCTGGCGATATGGCTTTTCGTCTCGGTTGTAGAGATTGAAACGAAGATTTTCGATATCAAATTTCTCGTGTTTAATTAGAGAGATCTCGACGTTCAACAACAACATGCACTGTTCCATCTAATCAATAGATAATATGGCAACGGAACAAATATTACATTTTGCCCTGTCATTTGAAATGTATTATAGAGGATGCAGACGGAACGGGTCGAAGTAGATAAAGCACACAGAGTTTGTTTTATGGTGTGTGATACAGCATCGGTCTGGAGGTAATGAGATTCACACAGAAGCCTTTTTTATCACAGTCACTCTTATAAGGCTCTGGGTTATGACTTTTCCGTTGAATATATCTAAGGTAATAACGGACATTACATCCCTATGCATTCACTGTAAAGAAATAATAATAATAATAAACATAAGACCGTAATTTTTTATATATAAAAAACCATCGGAAATAATCACAGGAATCAGATCTGGAGATTTCTACTATTAATGTTTTGACGTTTTTAAAAACTATGGTCACGTAGGATAACCAATGAGTATAGTTGACTCGCTATCAATTTCCGCTACTGCTAAAAGGTTGAAATTAGCAAAGAAATAGATGTAATAATACTTACACCATAATGATTAGCTGGACAATTTCTCATACATCTTTTGTGGCGGCCAGTACCCATGCTGAAATTGAGGCAGACTGTGCAAATATGTGGATCATCGACACTACAACCACCTAAACATTCATCATTACAACACTGGCCTCTTTCATTACACACTGTACAATTGCCGGGGCATACTTTCTGGCAGTGATTCTTATTCCAACACAAATATTTGTCTTTATCGCCATTAGTTCTTGGTGCACGTGGACAATGAACACTAATACTACTACTATTATCACTATTGATGTTGTTTTGGTCACTGACTTCGCTTGAACATATTGGGCACTCGTTTTCGGGTTTGAAGATTTTGATGAAATTTTTCGATGTTCTATCATGCACTATTCGATCCCAATCGATTGTATTTACGTAGCATAATGATGGATTTTTGTCTATTCGTACATTGCCGTGTGTGATGTCGGTAAGTGAATGTAGACCAATTTCTTGTAGAGTTGACATTTCGAATATGACAAATGCATTCGATGAAAATGTATTTTGACCACGTATAACAGTAAGATTGGGAAACAACTGTCCAATACTACGTAAACCGTTCACTCTGAATAGAAGTAGATAGTCGGTTATTTCGGTCAACATTGGAAATTGCAGTTTCATCAATTCCGTCTCGTTCACATTGTCGAAGAGAAGTATTTGAAGGAAGCCCTCAATCACTTCGCAATTCTTCAACCTCTTGAATGCATCCAGTGAATTTCTAATATCCAGGCTCTTACAAACTGAAAAAGAGACACAATATCAGAATAACTAAATTTAATTGATATACGTTACCCGGATTTACCCATGCAATTCGGTATGTTTCTGAATTTTATCGCCTGCAAACAGAGAAGCAAACATTTCAGAAAGAAGACTCTACCAAAATTGTTAACTAATAACAATTTTGTCCATATTCACCATACTATAACGATCTTTAACAACCGAACGCATTCTGGTCTTGAGTAAATAATATTTAGATTAGATATATAGATATACAGATTATAAGTTGATGTGGAAAAATGTATCCATGTTGAAAAACTAAATAAATCAGCGGTAACTGTCCCTTATACAGGTTTCCGCTATTTTAAGACATTTTTGAAAATTTATTTTTTATTGCCTTCATATAGGTCAAATATATAACATAAATCTGCGAGCGCCTTTGTAAAAATCGATTTATACAAATTTTTATTAACAATAACATACTTATGGGACGGTGGAGCGAACTGGGATGCTGGGTGAGAATAAAACACCAAAAATCCAAAGTAAAACAACATTTTTGAAAATTTATTTCTTATTGCCTTCATATAGGTCAAATATATAACATAAATCTGCGAGCGCCTTTGTAAAAATTAATTTATACATTTTTTTATTATCAAAAAACATACTTACGGGACGGTGGAGCGCACTGGGGTGCTGGGTGGGGATAAAACAGCAAGAATCCAAAGTTAAACAAACAAAAACAGTAAATTACTTCACACACGGTATTTTCTGTTCATGAAAATTTAAAAACATTATTATTTATTGAAATCAAAAATGATTCAAAACAGTCGTATGAAAAGGTTATCAAATGACAGTAGCGTACTGTACTTGGCACTTGACAGGCAAAAAATATGTGCGGTGTTGCAAAAGAAACAGTTTATGGAGTTGGTGGTTTTTATTAGATTATAATATTATTTTAAATGGTTACAGAGTGCCCTATGTCAAGCGATTTACTGTTTTTGTTTATTTTACATAGGATAAAGTGTAACATGTTAACCTTAAGTGTATTCTAGTTACATTTATAAACATACAGGGTGAGTCATGGAATTTATTGAGCGCCCATCGATCCATAGTTAGCATTGTACCAATGCAAATGTAACATCTGAATCAAATGCAGTTTCCCACCTGAGTATTGCATTCTCAAATCGAGCTTAGTACTTTTCGAGCCCCGCACCTAGTACTTTAAATGTCGTCACCGGATAGTGACAAAGGAAAATTATATTATCCAGTTGAATGAAACATTGTTGCATTTTCAAATGATTATATACCTAATGACTGCGGTATACATAAAGGGTATGTTTGTTCATCACCCAGTTTGTGATATTCAATGAGGATGAAATCTACTACTTACTCTTGGCCTCATTCTGATCGGCGTGGGATCTGGCCAAGCCGTGCACCAAGGTCGGCGTGGTGCTGGCAATAAAGAACAACACCAGGATGCAGAAGAGCGTGGCCTGTTGTAGTCGACGGCACAGTGGGCCCGTCCTGGCGGCGACTGCTGGGGCTGCTGCAGGTGCAATGGCGGCCATCAGTGGTGTCCCGTGTACATGGGAGAGACAGCAGCTGGCGGCTCGGCCACCACCTTACCTGGACGACAGCACCACAGATGCCTATGAAGATGATGACAAGTTTTTGTTGTTGTTGTGGCTGATTGAGCGCTTTTTAAATATTGCACGCTCATTAACATGTTAATAACAAGCGCCGGGAAATTGTTGGACGGGACAACACAAACGCACCCGTTGTTAAGTCACATTGTCCAAAATGACAGCACCTGTAACAAGAGAAAAATAGTTATTACCCGAGTGTCAAAGCGTAACCAAGTGTGCATAGAACGTAAAGTAGCTTCAACTTCCTTGACATTCACTGTCACCTGTCAAGCAAAACCTATCAGGAAACGCTGTCATAACAGTAACTCTCATTCAGTTTACAGCACGACAATAGCTGGGATAGCTGCTGCCATGACTGTAACGGTAGTGTAAACGACGCTTAAGGCCTGTTGTTGAAAAAAATAAAGAGGTTTACTTCAAGAAAATTTACACAGATCAAAAATCTATAGTTTTTTTCAAACAATTGTTCACTTATATTTGATATATGGTGAAAATTTATTTTTATTACATTGCCAATGAAATCGAAAATAGTCACATGTAGGCTTAAAATAAAAATTCGCTGAACAAACGTAACACAGAGCGCACTTTCCATTGTTAAGTGCTGAAAATAGAGGCGACGATAGTAACATAATGGGAGTATACCTTGAACAATTGCCAGTAGATATTCTCTGTGTAGGTATATCTATATATATTTCTAAATGATTTATTGGGAATCTCGAGATACCTACCACATATATATGTCATAAATCATCGAAAATAATATACGACGACCAGCAAAAAGTTGAATGCCATATAAAAACAATAGATTCATAGTTTTTCGATCATGTTTTTTGACATAAGGAACATTTTTCGGGATATTCGTGCGTACCTCCCAGACGGAGGTGGTACCTATATAATTCGACTGTCTCTCGGCATAGTAAAGGTGCTCCGATTTTGATGAGTTTTTTTATCTGAAAAAAGAGTGCTGAAAAATGATCCCTATTGAAAAAAATACAACAATGCCTTCAAAAAAAACTTTCTTAAACGGGATATCCGTAGTATAAATTGGACAATTTTATAGAAAATATCCAATCTCTGAATAATAATGAACGTTAAATGATTTTGCTGACTAATAATATTATTTTGTATTTTTCAGTGCACCAACAAATAAATATCAATCAATATATAATTATGATCTAAAAAGAAACTTCATAATCAAAAAAACAATAACAGGAAATTAATAAACTCCATATATATTTCCAGATCTCACCAAAAATTTAATCTGCTCATAAAATATTTATGGAAAATATTAAAAGTAACGATCTAATAAATGTATTTTATATAATATACTTATGGTATAAATTGCCTTTAAATAGCATGATTCTAGATCTCAGTAAATGTTCAATAAGGTCAAGGTAGCAAGTAGGAGACATATATTTCTTTTTACAAATTGTCACATACAGGGTGTTCACTTCCAAACTTCACATTCCATATCGAATTTCTCGGAGAAAAAAAAACCGCTGAAATACGCAAGAAATAATCGAACGAGGACAACTTCTTCAACAAAATTTCTTCTTCAAAAAATGAATGGCCCACTTTGAGAAAATCAAACGTCAAAAGAAAATAATTAAAAGGACCTTTCAAATAAGCGATATGATTTAAGAGGTTTAAGCTCTTGAGGACAGGGGGTTGAAAGTGGGGCGAAGCAAATTTTGATTTAGTTTGTGCATAATCAGAAAAATAAATTCAATGAAAGGGAAGGATACTCGTATGTATGGTTGTTTTATTTAAATATATTTATAACCACAACGTGTCTCATCGAATTATGTACAAAACTAACAGATAATATTTGAGTGCGAACAGATATAGACGGATGTTAAACCACTAATTGATAAACTCATTAGGCTGACTGAAACTAATAGATATTTTCCGGTGTCCGGTATTTTTCAAATGTTTCTTTGAATGAGCATATTTTTTCGGGATTTGAACATTTTTAAATATCATATTTCCATTAACTTTGGAATTTGCTATTGTTGAAGGCTTCAGAGCAACGGTCATACGAACTTTCGACTTCTAGCTGGAATTTTCGATTTGGAAGTCACTTTTCAATCCCAAATAGTATATACCTAATCATCCATGCATTCTCTATTAAATGCTAACATCCTTCAAAATTAGTAAAAATATGCATAAAAATATAAATATAAGTTCGCGAAAAAGTAAGGTTAGACGAATTGATGATTGACTTGTGCGTGTGTAGTGTGTTTGACGTTTAAAAACTGTCAATTCCAATGTTGCCAAAACTACCATTATCACGTTTGCGATATTGAACTTTTTTTTTAAATATTCGATAACGAAAGCATAAACCAAGTGTTCAGATTTTAGTGTCTAAATGTATAGTTTCATGTGTAAAATTTACTGAAAAATTTGTTTTACAAATACTTGCTTCAGAGCAAAAATATGGCAACTTTTGATGACGAATTTTGTCCTCAGGCTTTCGAAAATATGAATTCAGTGATTGCTTTACGAGAAAATATTATCGTTATTTTTTTCTTGAGCAAATATTGTTGGAAATGGAATTCATAAAATAATTTATTGCTGCGAAAGTTATACTGGCAGTGTTGGCAACATTGATATTAACATCACTTGAATTTTAAATATGACTGCACAAGTCAAGCATCAATTCGTTCAACCTCACTTTTTCACGAACTTCGTCACCTTCGTCATCAAAAGTTGCGATAATGTCGTATTTTTGCTCTAAAGCAAGAACATATTTGTAAGTTTTATATATAAAACTATACCTTCAGACACTTAAAATCTGATCAATTGGTTCATGCTTTCATTATCGAATATTTTAAAAAAAAGTTCAATATCCCAAACGTGATAATGGTAGTTTTGGCAACATTGGAATTGACAGTTTTTAAACGTTAAACACACTTCAGAAGTCAATTATCAATTCATTTTTCGCGATCTTATATTTACTATTTTTACACATATTTTTGTTAATTATGAAGGATGTTAGCGTTTAATAGAATGAAAGGATGATTTATATAATATTTAGGATTGAAAAAAGATACTTCCAAATCGAAAATTACAGCTAAAAGTCTTCCGCCTCAATTTTATTGAAAGTTATGATCAACATACAAATGTTTTTGCAAACATTTGATTTTTAAGGCTTTTATGGCAAAAAATCGCTAGACTAGACTTTTACCCAAGTAAGTACCTCCTTGGTGAGTATATTATAATCACAGGATAGGATAATGATAGGAATTCTCCAGGATATTCATATTGTCTGCAATCATCGAAATTGTAGTAGTAAACAAGATTATCCACACAGCAAATACAAATAAATATACACATACATATCTATAACAAGCCCAACCACTCATTCATTTTTCCTTGCTCATTAATAACTTTATTTCTGACACGATAAAAATAACCTCCGACAGTTCATACGAGATGTTGATGAAATACTATTACAACCAGAGAAAATTCTTTGTTGTACTATAAGGTAAACATATGAAATTTTCTTATCGTAATAATAAAATTATGTCACACAAATCCACATTTTTTTTATAACCATGAACATATTCTACATCTCAAATTATCAAATTTCAGTACATGATCATATACTTATATACACAAATAAATATCAACACCATCGTCAATAGACCTTTTTTGACCGACTTCAGAAAAAGGAGAAGGTATACAATTCGTTTTTTTTAATTTTTATTTTTTTATGGCTGTTCGCGCGTTCTGCATAGTAAACGTACTCCGATTTAGACGATTTTTGTTTCCTTTAAAAGAGGAGAGTTGATAAATGGTCCCATATTGAGAAAAATCAAATCCAAAATCAGTTGTTGCACTAAAAAATACAAAATAATATTAATTACCAGCACCAATAGAATTAATATTATTTTGTATTTTTCAGTGCACCAACAACTAACTAATAAAGTCGGTCCAATTTTTAGTAAAAAATATTTATCATTTTAACTTCAGAGTAGGCAGATAATGGGTTCGATTTTCCGATATTGTAATTTTGACAAATCTCGACAACAACGTAGAAACATCATACAGAATGGTTCTAAGCAAAATATTATATATTTATGTGTACGTAGTGATGTTTCTACCAAATTATCTCGAGTATGAAAATAAATAAGTTTTTGTTCTGAATTATCTAGTACACCGAGTAAATTAAGTTGGTCCTAGTTTTTGTAGAAACTTTTTATACCACATTTTTGTGTATCAACAGAAAATAAATAAAATTCAAGACTTTCGGAGGATGTATAATGATATATCATTTTTTCGAAAACCACTCTCTAACTCTGAAAGATTAAAAAAATCTTCCATCTAAACGTTTCCTTTAATTTTGCTGTCTCAAATGTGCAATTTATGAAAAAAAAAATAGATATTATTTTATATTGTATATTATAATTACGCAATTTACCTTCTCCTACAAATTAATTACTCAGGCTAGTGCATTTTTATCGTTCACATGTTCCTATCATGTAATGTGTTTCTAAAAAAAATCCATTAGATACTTCACATTAATTTATTCGCAATTACGCTAAATTATGTAGGTGTATATAATCCGTTCCTAAGACTATTTGAGATTTTTGACATTTTGAAGTGAAAGTTCTTTAGGGACAAATATTCACTTCTTATAAAATATACAGGGTGTCCATTTCATAACTTTCCACCTCGGACTTCCCTAAATAAGAATATTCATAAAGAAATCGCTGAAGTACTTAGAAAAAAAATCTTCATGGGGACAACATTTGAAGCGAAATTTGCTTCGTCACCCCATTCACCCCTCCTGCCCCAAGGAGCTACCCGCTCAAAAATGCTAAAAGGTATCTAGTGTAAAGTTCCTTTTGGTGTTGTTTTTTTTTTTTAAATTTTCGCATTTCGAGAAAGAGAGTGGAAAGCAATTTCTTATTTTGAGTTAACTAAAGGTTAACTTACTTAATGAAATAATTCTGCAAATGAATTAATTGAAAGTAACATAAAATGGCAAATTCTACCAATGAAAAATCGTCTCGAATAGTAAGTTTTCAAGTATCATACTCATCAACAAATTTAATTGTGTATTATCAGTTAACCCAAAATAAAGTATGTTTGTTTCCCAACAGATTAATCTCTTTCAAGATTTTTAGTGGTGTAGATAATATAATATACCAAGTGATAAAAAAATATCTATGTATAATATAGCTGAATGGGAGAGACCAGTTTGTGCTAGATAAATCAACTACAGCGATAAGAATGAGCGTAGATGCGAACGTACAACTTTTACTACGAGCAAAATACCATTTAGTGTTATCAAATATATAAAATGTTGAATCATATTTATTTATTTATATATATATATATATATATATATATATATATATATATATATATATATGTATATCACAATTTCATTCAATTTTCTATAAAGGAAGTATATATATATATATATATATATATATATATATATATATATATATATATATATATGTATGTATGTTTATTTTCTTTTCAAATAAATTTCTTAGATAGCTTATCTCGAACGTTTAAAGATTTTTCAGTCAATCAATCGTTGTCGTTTTTTTAATATTATACATATTATATTGTCAATTGTTTACCTATTTCAGCAAGAGATAATGAGTAAATACAGATTTTTGAGTGAAATCCGTACATTAAAATTGTTCGAAAAAAAATTATCTTAGGAAAGCTGGTGCAAAAAACTACTTGCAGCTGGTTTTGCACCTGTATCAAAAAAAACTACAAAAGTTACATAATGCAACGAGAAAAGCTTCAGGAAAGGGGAAACCCTCCAAAATGGTACCCAAAACCTTTTTCATTCGATCAAATGAGGAACTTTGATCCCGATCGCCCAACACGTGTCGCCTTATATTGCAAAATTGCAACGCAATTGCTTCCTGAATTCTTGACTCTCATCCAGTAAACACGTGTAGGTATTTTATTATTTAATTGTGTTTGGGAAGTTCAAAATGTATGACTCACGAATAGATCTATCTTTATTGTAAGATCAATATTCTTGAATAATATTACATTAATGGCACAAGTCTCGATGAATAAATACCCAACATGCTGTAGGTTAACAACCAGTTAAAACAACTTTTACTGTCATAGAAATAGATGTGGTAAACAATCGAAAATACTCTGGTCGTGCAAAAAATTGTATTTTTTTTTTCTATTGGTATTGAACAACAGCTATATCGTGCGGATAAAAAAATGTTGTTACAAGAAAAAAATAGTTACAGTTTGTTCAGTATGATTCCAAATATAGTTTTCGAACACCGAATCTGACCCATCCTGTTAAATAATTTTCTATGTCTAGGCAAATAATCTCATAGAAGAGTAGTTTGAAAAACAAAAACATTTCAAAATAATGATATTTAAATTCAAATAAAAAGCTTCATGAACCTACCTCCTGATGCACTTTAGAGGAACTTGAAAACAAACACAGAAATATATACAAGTATATATGTATATAATCAATCCACAGAAAATCCAAACAAACTTTTTCCGAAGACCTTCCACGAGATAAAGGATGACAATATTGTGTATCACTTCAGTCAGATCGTATCTGAATGGTATAGCCCTTCGATATGTCGCGCTAATAAATACATAATTAAACCATCAACGTGTATCAATCAATGAGGCCTAAATAATCAAACCACATATATTCTACAACCACTTGCCCCATATAGACTTAATATGAATTAATAAATTAAAAATGAAAATTTGCGAAGTACATTCATTGTATTTTACTTGTTATCTTCTCAAGTATTTCAGCTAAGAAGAACCTCTTCCGTTTAGGAAGTCGATCAAAAACATCGACAAACGTTCAAATAATAATTGTCGTCTTAACATTCAATGTCAACGACACTGTAACTCAATATATTTAACATCACTTATGCAACAGGTGTTTACTGAAAAAAACTATGAAAGGGAATTCCCACGACAAAAAAAAAGTATTACGTAAATCGTATGTATTTCGACAAGCAGTAAATGGGAAGTATGAATTTATGTGTATATAGAGTGGCGTATCGAAAACATTCGCGCAAGATAATTGTTTTTGTTTGTTAATGAATTCACCTAAATACAATCATACTTCATTTTGATTTGTACTTACATGAACCTAAAGACCAAGTGGCTTTTATCCTTAAAATATTAATTTGAACGGGGCTACAAATGCTACCTCATTTTGAGATAAACATTGAATCACCCCATTATTGCGAACGGTGTTGATTAGATGAATTTTATTGATTACTTCGCAGGAAATTGTTTTTTGCTGGAATGCAAAAAAAGAATACATAGTAAATTCGCACAAATGACGCTCACGTAATCGTTAGTGTTCGGTGGGATTCGTAATCGTTAGTTTTCAGTGGGACACGTAAACATTAATTTTCAATGGGTCAAAGGTTAATTTACAGTAGGACACTTGAACGTTAATTTTCCGTGGGACATGGTTTTTTCTCTTTTCAAAAACCAAACCCGATGGAGCTTTTCTACCCAAATTTTCAAATCGACAGGGGGATGAAGTATATCTTATTTTAAAAAAAATATTGCCTTTCAAATAAACAAGATTAGCCGTTAAGCGAAGAAAAGAAAATCAAAAGCTGACTCCAAGCATATGGGTGTTTTGAGTAGAATTATCAATTTTCCAGCAAGAAGAAAAATAAGAATTCCTGTGGCCGCTGTACGAAGGATACGTTTAAAAACATTGTTTCAAGAAACCTCAGGGAGGCTGAAAATTAAATTTGAATAATTAATATTGATTTGTTTATATTTCGTTGCGAATTTGTTACTGGTTCAATTTCTCAATTATTGCTCAACTAAACTCAACCAAATTAAATGATACCTAGTTCAGGAATGATATATATTTCTTTAGGAAAGTATAACAAATTATAACCTAAAAAATATAACTAAGTACCTGGATAGAAAGTTTTCCATACGCTGCCCTGTATACAATAAAGCACTTATCTGCCTCTAGCAGTTTTTCATTATTGTTTTTTACAATAATACGACTGTATGTAGATTAGATTTTGTGACGCACGATGAACCCAATCTGTAATAGCTGATATCGCAAAAATAAATAGATTTGAAAATGTTCAAGTAAAAATAAAATTAAACCATTTCATTTAAAGCAATAGATTTTAGAGATGAAACGGATAATTCGGACGGATAATGGAATCAGTTTTGTTTAAATTTGATACTCTGGGAAGTTTTTTTCACTCTTATGTACTCTATAGAAGTTGGCCAGCCTGTCATCCCAATACATTATAGTTTTGCTGCATATCGCAAGGTAAATTAATCTTGTACCTCAAGGCATCTCATATTTAAAGCTTTAATCAAGTTTATCCAAACAAATTCAACTAAATTTTTATTAGGCAGAAGCAATGGAACAAAAATATAGGGAAAAGATCATAGTATATGGATAGCTTTAGTATATTCTTCCTTTAATCAACTTTCAAAGTGGTTTATTAGTGGTTAATGCAGGTTTCTGCGTAAAAGATTTCAACTTATCAACCATATTTGAATGATATTGTAACGTGCAAGGGGTTCAGCCGCCGGCATTGGGCCACAAAGTGGCGGCGTCCTTCTGATGCTTATGTGCGAACGATGGGGATCTCGAGAGCGGCTGCTGACAAACAGTGTGACGCATGCACTCACTAAGATGCCGACAAAGGATTTCGAGAAAAGTCCAGTGGCGACTGGATTGATCAAAGACCAGAGGCGGCTGGAATGATCTGGATAGTCTTTTTCAGTTATATATTTGGAAGAATTGTCAGCATGAAGGTGCGTTCAGATGAATGACAAAATGGTAGCGTTCGAACAACGCCAGCAATGTCATTCACAGATAATTGTCAAGTATTTTTATATTAAGAGTTCGTTTATAAAAAAAGATTATACATTTATTATATTTTTTTCTGACTATGAAAACATAAAGTTAGAACAAGCACGAGTTTTATTCCAAGTGTTCCGTATAAAGTCCACTTGTTTCTCTCTTCATACTGGTCTAAAATAAAATAAAACAAAACATGAGTATTTCTCTGACGATATATTATTGATGATCAAAAATATTGCGTAGGCTTTGCCATTCATTGATCATGCTCTAACCTGCGGTGACCTAATAATATTCACAACAATAATAATAATTATAAATGATTTGATTAGTTGCTATTTTAGGTAGCATTCACTGCATATACGTCCCGTTTGACTCTCATATTAAATATGTTAATTGGTTATAATATCGTGTGGTACCTACGTGGGATGTTCCGTAATTCAGGCAGGCACGTCGCACATCCAATATAATACAAATTAGATATACATATACTGAGTGTTCCTTAACAATCCCGCAGCATACCTACATGTCCATGATGAAGAAATAAACATAATATGCGTCGAAAAGTTATTAATAAATTGTTTCAGTTCTATTACAAAGATAGAACAACCGGCATGTATATATTTTGATATTTCAACTTGGGCCCCGGCGACCTTGAATGTCGACTTGAACTTGAAACTGAGAAAACTGCCAGAAGGTTAATGCAGAAAGAACATTTCTTTATCGTTGTCCGTTTAGGTGTGGTGAATACCCTGTATACAATACATACATGCTCTATTCCAGGAATTACCAATGTTAACAACAATATTCAATGCTATGAATTTATATACTGTTTATTACTATTTTGATACGTCATAGATATATTCTTCTTAAATTTGCTGAGGATTTTCTCTTCTCAGATCGATAGACACATATTGTTTGTTGTGGAATGAGCTTTGTTCCAACCAACCGGTCCTCCTAGTGCTTATTTCTTTTTTGTTGTTGTGGATTGGTATGAATTACACAGTGTTTATTTTATGGTTTGTGTTACAGCACCACTCTGGAGATAATGAGTTTCACCCAGAGGCCTATGCATATGATACAGACGGGGGCTGTACCACAAACCATTAAATAAACTCTGTGTGTTTTACCTACTCCCACTCGCTCGGTGTGCATCCGCTATTTTGTTTGTGGATAGAATTTAGGCCATCTATTTTCTCTCTTCAACTATTTCATTGTTATTAATAGGCATTTTTGCAAACTTTGTCGAAACGCGTAGGTGCACTCTCCACGAGTCTCTAGGGTAATAAAAACGTTCAGTTTTTTTTTCCACTCCCGTAAGCAGTTGCAATTTTGTTTTACGACTGTCCATAAAATTTCTATAGATATATTGTCACACAAACTGTGGGCAGTTACCTATAATAGTTGACGAGAGAAACTAGATCTCGCATAATATTAACAACAATACTGTCGACACAACAAACTTGTGAAATTCTTGGCTGTTGTCTGCACTAAAGATAATAAAATAATAATTTGCAAGTCATAAAAGTCTTTGGCCAAGAAGAGGTGACAACGGAAAATTGGCACGTGGATACACGAAATATTATATCGAGCGATCCAGAACAAACTCATGCCATTTTTTAAAATATGAGAGCAAATCTTCACTGGTCACTTTTTGGAGCAGACATATTTTATTGCTCAACATGAGCCTAAATTAATGTAATGAATATAACAAAAATTTAAAATATCTATATGACCATAGAAATATTTTCGAAGGTCACTTTGGAGACCTTACTAACATTTTTGGAATTGACTGAAGTGAACTGATAATTAGCGAAATTTTCATAAACACTCAGTTTCAGTTCGTTTGAGTCATTATGTGATAATGCTTGTCTTAAAAGCTCATAAAAAGATACATAGCTGCAGATATAAGTCTTTTCTGAGTTCTCAGAGATAACTGAAACGATCTTCAAGATTTAAGTGTCAAATTAAAGGAGATATGCGTAGGTTTGCCGAATTTCATCAGAATTTACGTTATTCCTAAGGGCTACGCCCTACAGCCCTTCAAAGGTTGAGGCAATACAATTTTTATGGAAGAATTAAATTCAGTTATAATAAATATAAAGTCGTACCTAATCCCTGAAAATATTTCCAATAGATCGGCCCATCGAACAAAAATCTTCCTATTAACATTCCGGCTTCTTTTTTTAATTTGTAATTAATTAGTGACGTTTTAATTGTTTGTGTACATTCGGGAAAAAATATTTTCAGGCCATGTTCATTGAGTGGGCGTCAACGACATTGATCTAAAAATAAATAATGACACGACCGACAAAATAGATACGATATATAAATATATATGTAGGCAGGTATGTATATATCACAACAAAAACGAATTTCATTGAAATCGGCTACAATCGGATGTTATCGTATCGACACCCACAGCTGATAGGTCAAAATTATATGCGGAAGAATTAAATCTTTCAATCATGGTTAACTCATATTTCCCCCAATAATAAATAATCATTTGATATGTTGAAATATCTCAAAGTTTCTTATAACTAATACATATAATTATTATTGATTATAAATCCTACTCACAATGCGAATTTAGATGTTGTAGAAATTTCTTGCAAATAGATTAAAGATTCGATTAAAAATAGCGCTAAAATAAATCAATAAAAAATATTTGATCGTTCAATTATTTTCAATGTAAAAAATTCGATCAATAAAATGAATGATTTATTATATAGATAAATATTTCTTACAAAAAACTGGACCGACTTTATTAATTGGCAGATTTCACGTCACTTTCGAATTTCGAATAAATGGTTGTTATATGTCGATAAAGAAATCCAGAATATTTTTTTTCTTTCGGAAGTTTATTTATATATACCTAATTCTTATAAGGATTGATTATCAGGCACGGATTTACGCTTGACGCTCTGCGGCAAACTGAAGATACACAACAACCTTGAAATCATGATATTCTGACCGACCATTTATTGTGATATTATGGAAATTGTAACACAATGTAAAATTGTAGGTATTACTCTAACAGTTGTTGACGTTATTCAATGGCGGAAGGGATGTTTGCCCTGGCAGTAGTTGTTGTAGGCACAGTTTCACGTCCAGCGTAATTTAGTTATTTTCCAGAAACAACTCATGTTATATAATCATCTTGATCTTGATGTAGCAATTGAATTCATATTCAGAGATATCATATTTATTCAAATATAATATAGCACATAACTAAAATAGTAAATCACAAGATACAGGTCGCATTTTTGAAGATATCAAGTTCAAATTTGCTATGAAAATCAGTCGTATAAATATCTCGATCGAAATGGGCATGATCGGACAAGCAGTTTCAAAATGGCGGCTGACCAAATTATAAAAAAAATCTCCAAAAATAGTCGTTGATTTAATTTCAATAAAAATACTTTTAAATTATAGATATAATATGTCCGCTACAACTTTTGCTTGAAACATTTTTCCTTAAAAGTGACTACTTATTTACAATGTACTTCAACATTACTGTTTGATATAGAAACATACCCAGAAAAAAATAATATGCAGAAATTGATTATTCTAGAAGAAAATACTATATGTTTTCAGTATAGTAGAACCAGAAATCTAAGAAGGTCCTAAATCCATATTAGCCGACGCACCTCATTATTACCTATTGTTAATAGATAAGATATAGATAAGCAATAAAAGTGTGTGTCCATTGAAATATTCCCAGGTCCGGATTAAGATATCTCATGAAATAGTTTGGTATTTGGCATAATCACATTCATTATCGTGATGTTAATAAATGTTTTTGTGTATGTACGTTTTGTTTATGTAGGTATATCATAATATATTGTATATAAATAAATAATTTTTGATTATATTCAAGCGATTTTTCTTAAGCCATTATACCTACCTATCAAAACAAATTTTAATGGCTAGGCAAGTACAACTCTGCGTAGACTGCCTGCTGATACCTCAAGTCTTTGGTGATTTACAACCTTCTTAGATTTCTGGTCCAGGTGGTGGTAACTCTTATGGGAAAATTTTGATCAAATGTTGCAAGTGGCACCCGTTATAGCGCCAGTGTCGCTCTTCCGAAGTATTCCGAAGAATGTCGGGAACCGTTGAATACGAATTAAAAATGGCGTTCATTCTAGTTCTGTGTCTATCTGAGAGCTGAACGTTTTGCTTGTCACGATAACACAGACTTGAATTGACTTGTGAATTATATTGAGAGTGAAACTATCGCTTTTAATCAAGATTTGTACCAATTAATTTCCATCCAGAGACTCACCTCTAACTTCTATTTCCCAGAGTGAACATAAGAGAGTGACATTAAACTATTTACTTGAGATATCACAAGCATTGCCTGAGAATTGATTAGAGCATTCATCAGATATGGCTCCGAAAAAGGACAAGTGTTTTGTGCTCAACTGTGCCAGTGATGAGAATGCGGGAGTGAGTTTTCACCGCTTTCCAAGACTCGGTAAAATAAATGTTAATAGGTGAGTATAATAACAAAAGCTTATTCCTAATGTTACTTGTTGCTTGAATGTTATAAACTATCCGAGCTCCGCATTTGTTATGTTATATTTCTTTTAATACTTACTGCAAAACAACAGCATTTAAGTGCCTTTTCAAATCAGGTATTACCCTTACGTATTTGTGTACCAAGATTGATGTCGATAGGTCACTATCGTGTTTGCTGGTAGACGTAGATAGACAAACAGACCAAAGAAAATCAATCACATAGGAGGTATTATTTATAAATCAATTAAGTATTTTCCGAGTTATAGTGTTTACAAACGGACAGACAGGACGATCAAAAC
Organism: Crioceris asparagi; assembly: GCA_958507055.1. Classification (NCBI taxonomy): domain Eukaryota; kingdom Metazoa; phylum Arthropoda; class Insecta; order Coleoptera; family Chrysomelidae; genus Crioceris; species Crioceris asparagi. The sequence goes on along the minus strand of OY293833.1, from coordinate 2,914,947 downwards.
AATAACTACCTCAAAATTTTCGATAGTGAATAAATCAAGAATAACGCTTATATCAAGACATTGTTCACTAGCAAATTCGCGCTTCGCACTTGGAAATGAACTGAATTCCCAACAAATTACTGTTCATTACTTCGTCTATGAAATTAGTGTTCCAGAATACCTTAACGACAACTACGAACGACAGTTTCTCACCTTGCATTATAGTTTTTTGTCATACTACTTTGGAGCAACATAAAATTAACGTGTCTATTTGTCACTTTATTGTCTGAAATTACTTCAGACTATCTGAATTTAAATTGCTTTCCGATAAAATGTAGGGTGTATTCTTTCTAAAACTAATACCCCTTTTTTAATTACAGGTGCAGATTATGGGCTAAATTCTGTCAGCCATATACCGATTGGTCCGACGAAAAAGCCCTAATGAAGCTCTTCACCACACATAAATATATATGTAGTAGGCATTTTAAAACAGATGCCTACAGTGAAATCTTTCCTTCAAAATTGACTGTGTTCGCTATTCCTTCCGTAAACCCTGTTGTTGCGACTCCTTCAGAGGCTCCCGCTAATGTTTCTATATCAATGCCTGCATCTTCTTTGTGTGAACCCTCATCTGGTAATGAAACTTTGCTGCTTTCTGACCCAAGTTCACTTCCATCCCCACGTACATCTGAAAGGCTTACTTCTCCTCTTGAAACCCCCTGTTCATCTCACGCTGCCCCAGCTACATCTAGTCATTCCCCTCAAACCCCAGTCACGCCACCTTCTACAAGAAATTATTCACCGCAAAAATCTGCCACAGCATCTTCAGCACGGCGCTCTCTTTTAAATGAACTTAATGTCACGAGAATGGCCCAACTCACTCCCAGGAAGCAATGGCTAGTGAAGACTCATAAGAAGAAACAAAAGGAGTATCTTCGAATCAAGAAAGAGTACGCAGAGCTAAAAGAAAAGACAGAGGCTAATGTCTTGGAGTTATCTGTGTTCAAAAATCTTCCACCTGCGTTAAAGCTCATTTTAGGTTCCAACATTAGCTGTGCGGAACGAAATCCGAACGGTCGCCGATGGTCATTACCTGATAAAATTCAGGCCCTGTCACTCTTCAAAAATTCGCCAAGAAATTATAATTTTTTGAGAAAATTGTTTCTTCTCCCAAGTCCTCGTACTCTTCGAACACTTCTAGGCAGTATGCCATTTTCCACAGGAATTTGCAAACCTGTGCTGAATGCCCTGAAGGCCAAGATGGAAGGTTTTGACCGAAGGGACCGCTTTGTCTCTTTGATGTTCGATGAAATGTCCATACGTCGTCATCTCTCGTACAATCGGAAATTAGATCAAATAGAAGGCTACCAAGACCACAAAGGACAAGGCTACAGCGGCAAGGTAATATAAAAAAATGAAAACTCGTAACGACATATGTCTTCTGTTCTTATCTGATTTCAAAAGAAGAGGTTCTCACTTCGTTTTTTTTTTTTTTTTTTTTTTTTTTTTTTTTTTTTTTTTTTTTTTTTTTTTTTTCATGTTTTTTCACCATTTACTCGAAGACGTCTGAACCGATTTGGAAAGAAGAAATATTTTCTGGAAACCTTTGAATTGTTGAATTGGACATTTCCCAAAAACTCGGTTTGCGAGTTATGGCCCTTGGAATGTAAGAGTTTTGTGATGAAAATAAATCATTGAACATATTCAATGGTACTTTAGTATTGCCACTCAAAACTGTTAAATAATTTTGTTTTCAAAACAAGAACCGACTTCAATAAGTCTTCTATTTACCTTTATAAATACACACCTTCAAAAGTACCAGTATCAATAGAATTGATATTATTCTCTAACTTTTAATGCATTATCTAATGAAGTCGGTTCTAGTTTTTGTAAGACAATAATTATAATTTTGATCGAACATGTGAATTGCTAATAATTCTTTATTCTTCTATTTCCCAGATCGCAGACCATGCTCTTGTATTTATGGTGCAAGGATTGAGACGGTCTGTGAAGCAACCAGTTGCTTATTATTTTAGCTCTTCGCAAACATCCAGTGATCGCCTTGTAGTATTTTTGCGCGACGTTATCCGGGCATGTGAAGAAGCTGGGTTAAGAGTGATCTCAACTGTATGCGACATGGGCTCCAACAATGTGAGAGCATTGAAAAATCTCGGAGCAACTGAAGCAGCCCCATACTTTTTTTTGGATGGTCGCCGAATATACACTGTCTATGACCCTTGTCATCTCCTCAAGTGTACGCGGAACAACTGGATGAAAAAGCCTCTTCAGCTACAAGGGGCTGTGGGACAACATATAATAAAAGGTTTGTGCTTTCAGATTAACTTGTTTGTGTATAAGTATAATTTTCACGATGTTATTCTTCTTATTGATATAATACTTACATACTATCTTCATCTGTTGAATAGGGGTAGCTAAATGGGAACATCTTCAAAACGCTGTTGCTGGTGATCGCCAGGCTGTGTTTCAAGGATTGGGTTATATCACAGATGAACACTTGAATCCAAAAGGGAAAGCACTAATGAAGGTTAAACTTGCTGCTCAGGTTTTCAGCCTTACAATAGCTAGACAAATTGAGAGTGAATATAATCATGGTAAGTAAATAAATTATCAAAGTTTTCTGCTCCATTTTTTTCATCCGTGTACGAGGTAAGTCGAAAAATATGAATTTTGATCAAAAGTAAATTACCTTTATTTTTGAAAATATTGAATTTTTTTATTGAAAAAAGTTGATCATAATTGAAAACTATTGTCAGATATCCAATATTATTCATCCGCCTTGAAAAAACATATTTTATTATTTTTATTAACTTCTGTGTATTAGCATTGAAAATTTACGTCTACCGATAAACATTTAATCCAGGATGCACTAAGTTGTCAAATCGCTAGTTCGTTTTAGAAAATACAAGAAATTGCGGCTCTATTAACTAGTAACGAGAAAATTGAACTAATTTTTATTGTCGGAGATAATTATAAAACTCATAGAGAAGCAGCAGCTATTTTTAACAACAGACATCCGAATAGAAATATTCAGCATTCGACTGTTGAAAAAATTCTAAATAAATTCAAGACGTCTGGAAGTGTTGACAATAATTTTAATGAATATTTTTTTCAATAAAATAGCTGATGTGTAATTTACAAAATCTGCATGTGTATTTTATTTATACCAAAAATTATTTTTTATGGCCGATGGATAATATTGGATATCTGACAATAGTTTTCAATTATGATCAATTTTTTTCAATAAAATGTTTCGATATTTTCAAAAATAAAGGTACTTTACTCTTGAAAAAATAACATATTTTTCGGCTCACCTCGTATACGGATTAAAATAATTGATATCTGATGGTTGAATTTTAAGTTTTGGTCTATGCAGAACTGTTTATTAAGAATTTTTTTTCATAAAACCTATAATAAAAAAGTTTTCCATATGGTTCCGACTTAATTGGACACAGTATATATATATATATATATATATATATATATATATATAATTAATATTAATTCAATTATTAATTAATATCTTTGTATCTTCCTATTTCACAGGTTGCCTGAAAGGTGGTGAATCTGCTATGGTCACGGCATTCCTGGTAGAGTTTATGGACAAGTTGTTCGATGCTACGAACGCGAAAGGTGATATTCCGTATAGAGGCAAAATACTGAGAACACGACTGACTTCTTCAAGTCCTCATCTTCAATTTTTTGAAATGGCCGCAGATGTTATCAGGACATGGTCTTATACAGGACACACTAAGTCCAATTCCCCTCCTTCACAAACTGGTTGGCTGTTCACCCTCCGTGCCATTCACCATATCTGGGTGGATCTTCAAAAAGAAGGTTTCTCCTATCTAGAAACCAGAGCACTCAACCAAGACCCCCTCGAGAATTTCAACGGTGTTGTACGATCCAATTGCGGTGGAAATAGCAACCCAACTTGCCGACAGTATACTGGAGCTTTCAAAACAGCCATAATTAATAACTTCGCGTATTCTGACATGGCTCGCACTAATTGTGAATTCGACAACATAGAACTGATAGACGACTTAAACGCGTTACTAATGAACGAAGATGCTCATGCTGACACCAAAGATATTATTGAAATTGACAAATTATTAACGGAAGTTCAAGAAATGATTCAGAACGGTTCTGCGACATCAGAGTCAATTAAAGAGGCAGTGGCGAATGGCGACAGAGTCTCTCGTCCCGTGGCATACATTGCTGGTTTCATTGCCAGAAGACTAGTTGCCAGAATTAAGTGCAGTGTTTGCAATCAGTTATTAGTAGTTGACAGTGAACATCCTTGTCATATATTAATTAAGGATAAAGAATACAATAAGGCCAAAAAGAGCCTAACTTATCCGTCGGTGCAGCTGGTGGAATGTGTAGGCTCTTGTCTGACATTCACAGACGACTTCCTGAATAAAAGAGCATACTTGCCGAAGATAAAAACGGTTATAACAGAGGCACTTCAGAGAGCTTTCAGTTTTGATTGGCTCTCTTTTGGTGCCTGTCTTGACCATCATTCTATAATTTCATCGCAGATTTCTAGTGATGTCTTTTTTATTGCAGCGAAATGGTGGTGCACAAGGCAAAATCGTATGTTTGCTAAGGAACAATGGAAGAAGAAAAACGAAAGGAAAGTGAAACACTTCAAAGGCATTTGAAGTAGGTAATTCTTTACCTGCTCCTGGTGGTGTAAGGCGAGATCACATTAAATGTGTAAGTATATAGCTGATATTACAGTTAAATATCTATTGTATATTAATATTTGTGTTTACTTACTTGCTTGAATAATATTTTTAAAATTTTTTCTGTTTATTTATATGTCCAATGAGAAACAACGTAAGAAGGACGAAAGAAAAGTGAAGCACTTCAAATACATTTGAGGTAGGTAATTAGTTACCTCCTCCTGGTGGTGTAAGGCTAGATCACATTAAAAGTGTAAGTATATAGCTAATATATCTATTCTATGTTATTATTTGTATTATAGATATTTTTTTTAAATTTGTTCTTTTTTATTTCTATGTCCAATGTGGAACCATGAAGTAGGACGATGCCAAAATGAAGCACTTCAAAAGTATTTAAAATATCTAATTACTGGTTCCTGGTGGCATCATGAGAGAGAACATTGAAGGTGTAAGTATATATCTACCGTGAATATAGTAGAATATCTATTGTATATTAATATTTGTGTTTTCTTGCTTATATTATATTTTTAAAATTTGTTCTTTTTTTATTTATATGTCCAATGAGGAACAACGGAGAAAGAAGGACGAAACAAAAATGAAGCCCTTGATATATATCTCTGTATTGTGTGTGTTATGTTTTATATTAGGGTGCTCATATATCTTATATATTTGAAATTCTTTGTAACTATCTTAAAAATGATGCAATTAATTATTTTACTTTGTATACTTTATATATGATAAACTTATGTAATATTAAAGAATGAACTTCTAACAATTTGTTCAGTTTTTATAGCCCTATTAATCCATTTATTTAAAAAAAAATAGTGACAGCAATGAAACCTTCAGAAACTGTTGGAGTAGAGTTATAGAAAAAACATTTCCAGCATTCATATTACTTTTTTGGTCACTATCATTAAAGTCAAATGAAAAGTCTCGAAAGTTATTTTCTATAAACTTTCTTCAACAATCTCTGAAGGTTTCCATTGCTTAATTCTAATCTAGCTTGTAACATTCGAATTTGCCGCCATCCGTATGTTTAAATTTGCCGCCACTACAAAGTTAGCGGGGCACCCGTCGTAGAGCTAGTGTTTCAAGGTCAAAACATAGTCAACAGGATTTACATGGGAGTTACCATTCTCTTGTAGGTATATATTCTCTGTTCTGGTCGCACTATACATACAGATCGTAGACGTTACGAAAGCCAAACTATAACCTAATAATACTTAATTGATAATAAAAATCATCAAAAAAAGTATCACAAAAATCTAATAATTAAAATGTCTATCATTGTCTCTTCAGATATGAAATTAATAAATAATATTATAAATAGTACTGTGGTTTTTATCATAAAAATTTAAAACTATCAAAACATTAGAATAAGCTTCTACAATTATAATCTTATCAAGAGTCTATTAGTTGCGTTAATGTGGCCATAAAAGTGAATTATGAAGCCATTATCATTTAGTGTCGATGAATGGACATGAAGAAAACATGCATTTGTAAAGAGTTAATAGTTTATTAGTATATATCATTGTAATGAATTACAATATAGCAGTCTTTTGTTTATATCATTTTAGAAGACTAATTCGTTACACGTATTTTGAATAACAATGAGAAACAGCTTAAATCGTTTTTTTTAAAGCCGCTTAATATAATATTTCACTGAATGTTACATCAAAGGCGGTAAACTATATCCAAACAATAAATTACATTGTATGGAAGATATTTTGGTTATTGAGGAGTGTGATACTCTTTACTAATACTAATATTAGGCCCGACTTTATTAGCTGTGTTAAGCTAGCAGTGACAAGTAAACAATCGAAATCGGCATAGGAATTTGTTGCTCGAACAAAATTTAAGCTGGAAATTGAGAGAGAAAACGGAGGTATTCTGATAGCGTCAACAACAAAACTTGATTTCAGGTCAATCGGTGGATATCTCAAGTATTTCTTATTTTTTGAGTTCTGGATTAGCCTAGCATTAGTATGAAATACTATAAAGTGCATTTTTCTTTTAAATATTTTTTTATATTTTTTTTGATTTTTTTATTTAGATTTTTTTTTTCTATTTTGTTTTATTTTAGCATTTAATTAGCAACTAGCTGACTTTATTAGTATTTTTCGGTGCACTGAACTGATAAATCCGTTCCCAGTTTTTGAGTATAATATTAGACATCAAAATTGTTGAACGTTCACTTATATTCCGAGATTTCAAAAATTGCAATTTTTTATTTGGCAGGCTTAAAGCGATAATTTCGACCAACGTTGAAATTGGACAAAAAAGATCAAAGGTTTCCGATCTACAGCACCATACATACGATGATCGAGTTCGTAAATTGAAGGCAGTGAATTTCAAGAAATCTGAAACTGTCAAGGGCATTTTAAACTGAGAACACAGGGTGAGGGCTCGACCAACTATCAGATCCTGTTTCAAAGAAAAAATGTCCCCGCTTGAGTTTCAATTTTTATGTTCAATAATTAATATTAATAAAAAATAAATTTAAGAATTACAGAGAAAAACATCACAGGTAAATTCTCGGGTAAATTCAAAGAACGGCAACACAGCATTTCTCAGTGTAAAACGCATTAATATGCAGCCAAATATACGTCAAGATCATTTATGAATATTTATTTAGTGCATACAATTTCCAAATTCGTTGGTGCAATGAAAAATTCAAAATAAATATTGCCATTACCAATAGAATTATATATTTTTTAATTTTTCTATTTATCTTCTATATTCCGGTAGAATATAATTTTCATGAAATATGTATCTGATAATAATGTAGGTAAATTTACCTACTGGTTGATTAAATAAAATAATTATAATAATGATAATGATTTTTTTTAAGTAGTAGGTATTAATTATTATAATAAGTCAAGTATGGTAAGCAAGGATAAGATTTTACTGTGAAATGTATCTGATAATTTTAATGTACTGGTTGATGGTTGTATTACAAAATTTGTTCACGAATACCTTAACTTTAAAACAAAACAAAAAAAAAGTGACATAATAACTCCAGAATTATCTAGAGCCATGTGATGCAAGGGTGATTTGATATGTCAAAAAACAGATCTCCAAATAATATACACATGAAACAAAGATACGAGTTTCAGTCAATAACGCTTCAAACATTTTTTAAAAGCTCTATGTACCTACTTATGTGATGAAATTTACATAATCGGTAGCATTTATATTTGCAGACTTGGCGAAGGCCTTCGACATTCGATACAGTTAATCATGACCTTCTGCTAACTACATAACTTATACAGTCACGTGCGGAGTAACTCGTCCTGAGTTGGTCAATTGATAAATATTTTTTACAAAAAAATGGACCGACGTTATAGTTGATGCACTGAAAAGTATAAAATAATATTACTTCTATTGGTGATAGTACTTTTGAAGTTGTGCAGTTGCAGTTAGATTGATAGCTTTTGGCACCAACTTCACAAGTACCATCACCAATAGAAGTAATATTATTTTATACTTTTCAGTGCATCAACTATAACGTCGGTCCATTTTTTTGTAAAAAATATTTATTTCACACTTTTGAGTGTAACATTAGTCCCGAAAATCGTTGAACGTTCACTATACCATATCAATGAAGATAATACTTATCCTATTACCCACGTATATTCCTTGCATGTAGTGGTTATTATTGAGATCTCAGAACATCGCGGCGGAAATACGCTTGAATATTTTAGTTGTTACCATTTAACACCGATTTAACTCGAAAACCGTAATTCTAAGGAAAAAATGTTCATTATAAATGTTGCTACAAATAATTATATCTTTCATGTAGTATCGAAAAATTTTCAATTTTCGAAAGAAATTGTCCTCTCCACATAGCAATAATACATATTTAACATGCGTCTATCTCGAAAACCGTAACACTTTTGAAAAAATGTTCAATTTAAACGTTTCCGGATATTGTCCTATCTTTAATTATACCAACTCAGATTTTCGATTTTCGAGAAAATTCGCCCCCACCACCCCTTCGGGGGCGGTTTTCGGAGGGAAGGAGATTTCGGATTTGCGTTTTTATTAATATGGGACCATTTCTCAATCCCCTTCTTTCAAATGAATCCAAAATCATCAAAATCGGAGATCGTCTACTATATAAAACGCGCGCACGAACCAAAAAAAAAAAAAAAAAAAAAAAAAAAAAAAAAAAAAAAAAAATAAAGCAGACAGTCGAATTGTATACCTCCTCCGTTCGAGGTTCGTCGGTCAAAAATAGTTTTGAACTTCTCTTCTAAAAAAAAAAAGTTAGTTGTTTGTGTTTGCGCCCGTTTCAATTCGAAAAATAAAAACCGTTGTATTGTCAGACAAAATTGATGAATTTGGCAAGAAATCTAATAGTCCTGTCAATTTCATTTTAAATCTGAATTTTTTTCAAGCAGCGCCTCGTTTAAATATGTTCACACTTTGTTTATAAATATTATGGTGAATTATTCATATGTGATGGAATCTATATTTTCGCAACAAAGTATTTTTGGACTACAGTTTATAAACTATCTGTCACTTTTCGTATACCTACCCTGTGAAATTTACCTAAGAAAATAAAAACAAGAAAGTATCTTGCTAAAATATTATAAATGCTGCTATATTTCTCTAACCTGGATATTTATTTGTAGATTGAGGCTCACTAAAGGATACGTAGAGATAAAAAAAACGGATATAAACTATATGTGATACGGGGGCTCTTGCCAAGTCATGTGATTTATAACTGTTTATTTGGAACAATGTTGATATTTGTTTTGAACACTATTACATTCACTAAGATGTGGATAAGTATATTCCTAGGTTAATTTAGAACAGAATACATCAGTCTACATAAATGGTATGAAATTTACAGCGAAAATGACTGGACTATAAATTTGAACATGAAGATCAATTTCTGAAAATGTGTACATTAAAAAAGATATATGTTGGAGGGGACAACTTTTTAACTAAAATTATCTTCCACCCTTTCGAGTTATTATGACTTGTACAATATTCTTAATTACATTTTGATTGATTTACGCGATATTCCAAAACTTGTGAATCTAATAGAAATAGAATTGATAAATTGTCAAAAGTAATTTACCATACAAAAATAATTCGAAAGTCCCTGCCAATCTGGCAATAATGTGACATGCTTTGGCTCGGAGGATAGGTCCAAATCAATAAGAAGAAAATTCCAGGAAATATGTAGTAATAAATTTGATATTCATATTACTTATTTGAAACATAACAGATGAATACTTAATTATTTCAATTCAACAATCCTTGAGTGACTAAAATGATAAGTCTATAAAAGACAAATAAACAAATTTAATCCGTCAATATTTTCATTAATTTGAAATTATTTGTTTGATAACTGAAGGCACATTATAATAATATGAAGTGTTTATAAAAATGTACAGAAAAAAATAATATGAAGCATAAACAACAATGTTACTTTACCAGCAAGCTAAACAATTGTTTTGTGAATAAAAAAATCTGATAAAAGTAAAACAATTCAATAAAATACATGATATATTTCCAAAATCGCCAACATTTTCAAATAGTTTGTTATCTATTTATTATTATTTCCTGGGCAAAAAAATCAAAAATACCTAATATGAAAACAAAACTAAAAAAGAATAACTCAACATCGCAAAAATGCATGTATATTTTTTTACAAATAATATTTGTAAATATTAAATATATAAACGGAACCTGCTGACCTGAGACGAGAAACAATAGAATAAACAAAGAAGCCTCTTTGATATACAAGAACCGTTCAAGGTGAGAAGCCCCAATTAAATTGAGAATGTTTGACAAGGTAGTACGTACAGTAGCGTAGTAATTGTGGAATGTGAAACGTTATTTGAATGAAGATAGCAACTTCTGATGTGAATGAATTGGAAACAGTTTTGACAGGAAGTAATTTGTCATAATAGGCATTCGAACTTCACACACCACATGAATGACAATTTGCGAAAATAAAAACGTTCAGATAAAAGTTCCAATGAACTAATATTTGAACAAATGATTTCTTCTTAGAAGGTGTTGATGACCTTAGCGGAACTATATCTAAATTAAGCACAACGCAAAAAAATATGACATGATGCGTGAAATTTTCGTTGAATGAACTCTGCTGGGCCCCATTATGGGGAATGCAAAATCGAAGATTCTTGACCTCAGCTAGCAGAGATTGCCGTTGTCCGTGTCCATACAGACGAGCGAAGATTAACCAGCGCAGCAAGATAACCGAGTGAAGGGATCATTCATTTCCGCAGAAAAAATATCACCTACCTCTATTCTAAAAAGCAAAAAATTCTTATTGGAAAATATGTGAAATATCCAATAGCACGTGGTTTCGCCACGCCCCGAACCGCGTACTATGAGAGTAGTTTAGTGGGAGGGCAAATGTTATGACGGCAAACCGAATCAATATTCCCGCATTACTACCCACAGAGACAAGCTCTTTTTCTGACATTCTATTGGCAACACAATTCCCGGATGGAATTTTTCGAGTCCGATTGAAGAATTTTTCTTCGTTAAAAATTTCAATATGTTTATTCTCAACGATATCTTGCAAGGGGTCTGTATTCCAAGAGCGCAGGTTCCCTCAACCTACATAGAATGTAATGTGCCACACAATTCATGCTACATTCTCAATTTGACCATTTTGTTTGCTAATAAGGTCATAAAATCGAACTGGACTAGGTACCAATTTAAATTTTTAGAATACTGCACTTCTCCAAAATTATACTATGATTATGGATGGATAACATGGAAAAATGATCCTTTAAATACCATCGAGAATAATCAGCAAGAAATCTTAAGAAAAACTTGCTCTATATAAACAATCTGACAAAAAAAGCAAAGAATATTTCATTTATTCATGAGAAACCAATAGGAATTCAGAAAATGTTAAGGAAAAGCTCGAATCGAAGATGTGTATACACTTTTTTTATTTACCTTCCAAAAATGCCTGAATGAAAACATTAAGCACATGTGTGGCGCATTCACAGATAAACTAGTCTTTTACACTTCCGGCCCACTTCTGTCACATGTGTTAGATTGTTTTTTTCCAGCGAAAAGCGCGTAAGAAAATCAGTTAATATTACAGCACTTAAAACGTAATTTATACTTTTCGGCCACCATGCTCACTGAGACATACAACTACAACTTCACTAATGTTTGGTGGTGATTCAGTTGTACGGTTTGCAATGTTGCCGCTGGTTCATGATATGAAAAACCTTTCACTTAAAATAAATGTTTCAATACAGACAGAAAAGGGAATTTTAGATGACAGATATCTTGGATACCTCAATGCAACAACAGTGTATTGAACATATATTCCAAACTAATAATTTTATCAGTCATTAATTATATTGTTGATGATACTCATTCATCTGTTGACAATACAAAAAGAGACACAGAACGAGCAATGTGTCGGCGGCGGAGTCATAAAATATGAACAGTGAACATGTTCAATTCGAACGCCTGTCAACCGAAGTTTACGGTACGCATGCGCATGTTTCTGTAGACAATTCTAAACAAGGAAAGTTGAAGTTATCATTGAGATGAATAAGGACAACTAAAATAAAAATAACAATTAAAATTAAAAAGATACTTCATAAAAAACAAGATAAATTACAGTTTTTCTTCATTTTATTATCCATAATGCCTGATAATGATTATTTCCATTGAAAAATTTCATAATATTTCTAATAAATAAAAACATCCCCATAAGAAGTTGATATTTTTACACTTAAAACGCTTTTTTCATCCAGTATACTTTCTCACTAGTATTAAACATTACACGATTGTGTATTTATTCTGTAACATTTACTTTCTATTACGAAAACATTCTCAACCGTAAAATATTCTAAAAATAAATCCTACGATAGTGAATAGTGAGGAAGAATTTAAGTAGGTAGATGGTCAATTTTTATTACAATTTGTATGAAATAAAGAAAATAAACACGTACCTACCTATTTGATTTCCTACAATTATTGGAAATTGTGTTTTTCATACATATATAGTGTTTCCTAATGATAATACGTATAGTTCTGGTTGTAGTTCTACAAAAAACATTATACAACAGTGGTGCAAGTAGAATAGTTTCAATTTTTTTTCTAATACTCTATTCTTTGTTGTTTCCCTGCGATGCACTATTTTTGAGTTAAAAAATTCAAGAATACACTCTTACGATAGAACAGACTCAGAACCTGAAATATCCACATATTCTAAATTATATCTATGGTACTGCGACCTCGATCTATGATGCTAATTTGATGGGTGAAACTTGTTGCAACTGGCATTCCTGACTTGCAGATCATTCTGGAGCTGCCCTTTGCCCAAAGTTAGGTCACCTTATGGTACTTACTTCCTCATCACCTCTTCTGCAGAACTCTTAAATCAGCACATTCTGTTGTATCATATTCCTACTATTAAACCACCTTCTGATCATCCTGAGGTTACTACAGATGATGTTAACAACAGTGGCCCTAATACTGAGCCGTGTGGTATACCATTTGTTCTCAATTTGTAAGATATGAGCATTCAAGTTCATGCTAGACACAATCAAAACCCTTACTGAGGTCGCAGTCGAGTACAACAATAAATTATTCATTTTCAAGTGAGTATATTGTACCGACAAGAAATAAAGTATGTCCATGACTGTGACAAGGTAAAATAAACTTATTTTAACCAGAAGTTGTTCCAACTTACTATATTTTGTTGTTAATAATCTTAGGGGACAGAATGGCACCCTAAAAATAAGTAATATCTAGCTAGAATGAATAAATAAGATGTTAATAAATAATGACACAAATTTATAAGAAAAAACTTTTAATTATTGTTTAAAATACTGGACATTCACAGACTTATGTAGATGAAACACATTTGTATATTTTCTTTATACAATAGCTGGCGCTTTATTTGCAATTTATGCTAAAATTCTATCTAGATTTTCTCTTTTTCGGATTGGGAGATTGTGTTTTATCCAAGTTATTTCCATTGCCTTGTAAATCATCATTATCATCATCATCATCACCATGAATAGGATATTTCAAATTAGCCATATATGGCATAAAAACTACTGGAACAACCTTACAATCATGCCCTAAATTAATGTAAGACAATGTCGTATACATGGAATAACCTTTATCAATTTTCAAATAACCTTTATGCAACAGATACGCTATTATATCTTCGGCTTGCCTCTTGGTACATGGTGGCACTTTCAGTGACGGTACTCGCAATTCTTTGGCTCCCTCGTGATACCATGCTGACAGTAATTTGATTAGTGTAAGCTTTGTATCCTTATTGCCAGCAGATTCGATAATTTTAGATATATCATTGTATGCTTGCGTTATGTTATAGATTTTCAAGTCAACAGGGTGTCGACATATATCGCACATTTTATTACAATTGGTCACATTCCAATCATCATCGAAATAATGAGCTATGATTGCCCTGCGACACCTAAAAATAAAGGACGCGTCATATTTCGATGTTGCATTTAACAAATTATATTTTTTTACCGGTTTTGCTCTAAGCAATAATCCAAAATTGAAACGGCATTCGTTTCTTGTGCTCGCGATGTCGTTTGAGTGAACATTTTTAAATAATCAGCCAACTCGTAGATAAGAATGCATTCAGCTGTTTTTCCATCTCTGCCGGCTCTGCCACTTTCCTGATAATATGCCTCTATACTTTTAGGTAACCCATAATGAATAACAAAGCGGACATCCGATTTATCTGTATTTATTTCAAAAAAAGTGATTAGAACGCAACATAAAAACTGAGCTGAGTAAAATGATCAAAACAAATATTTTCCTCTTACCTATACCCATTCCAAAGGCAATTGTTGCTACAAGAATACGATAGCTATTTTTCATCCACCTTTCTTGAATTTTTTGCTTTGCTTCAGCTTCAAGTTGTGCATAATAGTATTGGACCGATAGACCTTTCTCTTTCAATTTTCCTGTCAAATCTTCACATTCTTTAACAGTCGGCACGTATATGATACCAGATTGATCTTTAAATTTAGTTGTTATTAATTTCGCTAAATTATCGACAGCATCTGTTTCTGCCTTCTTACGTACCTACAAAAACAAAAATAATTTATCCCGATAAATATACACTATAATAATGTAAATTACATACCTTGTAGTACAAATTTGGGCGATTGAAAGGTGTTGTTATGATAACAGGATTTTCAAGATAAAGCATGTTCTGTATATCTAGCAGAACCTTTATTGAAGCAGTCGCAGTCAAACCTAACACTGGCACTTTTGTAAAACTGCTCTTCAATAATGACAATGAATTATAATCTGGACGAAAATCATGGCCCCATGTTGAACAGCAATGTACTTCATCTAAACGAAAAATTCCTATAATTTTGATCCTTCGCAAATTTAATAGTATTTATACCAATCACTATTCTATCGAGGAAACCCTTCTCATAGCATTTTTGCAAATAGTTCATGAACATTTTACTTTTAACAACCCATTCTGGAGTGACGTATAACAAACGAAGATTGGTGTTACCAGAAGCCATAGCTGAATGTATTGTCTTTTTATACTGGTTCGATGTACTTGAATTCAATGTTGCTGCCTCGATACCTAAATTTCTCAATCCAACTAACTGGTCATTAATTAGAGCTATGAGAGGTGAGATAACCAATGTAATATGTCCATCAACTAGTGATGGCAACTGATATACAAGACTTTTGCCACCACCAGTTGGCATGACAAGTAATACGTCTTTCTTTGATAGAGTTGCATTGATAGCAATTAGTTGTTTGTGTTTGAACGAAGGAAATTTAAACTTTTCTTGAAGAATTGTTTGTACTTTCTCAGACCATGGAAAATTTGTGAGGTTCCACTTTGCATTATCGCTTCTTACACTCAAAATCTTTTTCATACGTTGGTTATTTATGAGTTCATCTTTTTCAGTACATAAAATTTTCATTTTCTCATCCAATTTCTTTTGCTCCTCTCTGGTCGCTCGAATTTGAGCTTCCAACCTTGATAATCGCCAATTATACTCTGAAAATAAAATCTTATATGTATACTGTATACCTATAATTCGGTAAGGGTGATAAAATGGTCATACCTTCATCATTCATTGAAATTGAAATATATTGTAAATTATAAACACTCAAAAGTAATGTGGTGTAGGTACAAATACCAGATAATCATAGGAATTCAGGTTTGCTCAGGTTTTTTTCTCTAGGTCGTGAAGTAAGTATTTCCAGGTATTTTTAGGTTTTTGACAGCTGGCTGTAACAGAGAACACTTATTGATAGAAATACCTCTAATGCCTCTAAGTGTTATCTCTGCCTCTAATTCTAATACCGTTTGAAAGACACTTCCCAGCTGGCAGGTTACAAAATATGACTTTTGATTGGTTCATTTGAATATGACATATTTTCGTATATGAACCACTCAAAAAATGTTTGTCCAGAAAACAATTTATTTTTGGTATTTTGCATGGAGTAAAATTTTGTAATTTCCAAAGAGACAAATATAACTGAAAATAACAGGATAGGAAGCAATCAGAAAGAAGTTCGTCATCGCAACCTGCCAGCCTGCTTTTCGATTAAAGTTGTCGGTTTCGAAGCAACACCTACAAGGCTCAAGGCTACAAACAAGCGGGTAGGTAGCAATATAGAAATTGTTTCGAAAACGGTAAGTATCCAGAGATATGCTATTGCCTCTGTAAGTATCTTTCTCGCAAATAATAGAATAGGTACGTATGAATTATGAATTCTAGAACCAGAGAATAGACGTATCTCGTATCTAATCAAAGATATAACAGATATGAATTCTATGATTTATGCGTTAATATATATTATATTTAATCAACACGTAAACTAAAAATTATCCGTTCTCCGTTATACCAAAGAGCATAATAATTAATAATAGTTCATATTTTCATCAAATTCATTTCTACAGCATAGCGGTGCCCTCTATCTGTGGGTAGACCAAATATAACATGTTCATATAAAACACTATTGAATCCTTCTGTTAAACGAATGATTTGTATTTTTTATTTATTAGTAAATAAACATTTTATTGCGTCATCAACCAGACTGTTGATCATGTGTCGTCGTCCCAAAAAAAGCTGTCTGCTATGTTGAAATTGCAACATCGTATGTCTAATGTCTAGGTTCGACTATGAAATTTCTATTTATTTTTACCATTCTAACAGCTACCATATATTTGAGTTGATAGAAAATCCGGATTGGCATTAATAGTGAATAAATAACTTTCTGTTGATACTGCCTTCCTTGCGTAAGACATTATTGATTTTGCATTCTGATTCATAAAATTTAGCCAGTATTCAGACTCCCGTCACGTGAGTACTTGGTAATGATCGCGATCGGTATCGCAACTAAATCTCATTCAGACATTCATATAGCAGACACTGTCGCGTCAAATAAGCTCTGCAACCTTCTATATTTTTGTTTAGATCGTTTAGATTCCATATCACATTATCACCTGATCTTGATCTGATACTCGTTTGTAGAATAAATATAGAATATTGAATATATTAAAAACACATAGGACATAAAAAGCAATAAATCTAAAATTGATGTTCCGTGACATATGGTGATATAACCAGATATAAGATATAACGATATTACGGAAAGTGTATCGGAGTTTTATTAGGAACGATAAGATGAAATTAAAATTTATTCATTTTTTGACTTTTGCATTATAGCTCACATTGGACGAAGGTCAATCACTGGTTCAGCTTTGAATAAGACTATTGTTTTCGTGTACGTACGGTGACCGGTGACATACGAGTGTGAAGTTTAGTTGGCAACATCGCGTATTCTAGATAGAAAGTATTTATTATTGTCGAAGGTTGTAATCGTCCACGTTTCTGTTTATTATTTGTTTTGAAGTCGAATGTTTATAGTTTGCAACAGTGAGTGAAATTAATAAATCTCGGTTAATGCCTGAAATGCCGTCAGTGAATATGGGTACAATGACAACAACAATGAATACATCATGCCCAATTAGAGAAGCGGAATTCAATCTTCTATCCAAAGACGTAGAAAATTTGGTATCGGAAATAAAGGAGAACCTTCGACTATCGGCCGCTTCCACCACTATGAAGTCATTGTCTTGTAGTCAGATATCAAGGAAGTCATCCAGAGCATCTCCTTATATGAAACCTGGTAAATTATGTTGTGATACATCTAACCCGTCTAGTTCAAATTATCAAAGGATAAATAAACGTAAAACACATGAACCCGCCTCAGATTTGACTGAAGATCCTTACGAGCTCCTCCAGCAGCTTCTTCGTGATGGCAGTTTGGTGAATGAAGCCGTTCGACGAGTTAAATTGGGTTTCTCTCCAAAACAACGATATTTCTATGATTCAGATGACGACTGTAAGACACCCATCCTGCGATTCTTCCCCAAGGAAAACTGAATTATTTCTGTGAAATATTTATTTTATGTTCCTTTTGATACTGAGTGATGAAAGTTAAAGTGAGTTGAATCAACCGTTCAGCCAGAGAACAAGGTACATATTTTTTTTCGGTGGTACTATGTACGTTTTGTAGTACCCTTTCATCGAGAATAATTAACTCACAAATTATACGAACTGTAACTATTGTACGTTGTTCATCAAGCATTTCCTCTATTATATAGGGTAGTATGATATATTTTGTAATAGTCTTTAACAGGTGAATGTCTCGATGGAAGGTAGAAAATATTGATGTTATTAAAAAAGAATATTGAAGGAAAAATAAACAAACTCGAATAGGGTCTGTAGGAACTATTGAAAGGGTTGCCAGCTGGAAAAAAATTATTGAAATTATACTTATACAAGGTTATCGGTACCTGTCTTTTAAATAATAGTGATCTTATCCATTTAGTTTATAAATAAGAGTTATCTTTGAAAAATTATACTTCAAATCTTTATATCTTTAGATGGAATCATACGTCTACAATTTAATTTTATTTCTATCTTCCAAATGCACCTATCTGAAAATGAGTTCTAAGCAATATTGCTACTATGAATTCTTGAATTATATAAATATATATATATATATATATATATATATATATATATATATATAAATGATTTTATGTTATTTTGGAAACATCTTTTTTTTCGTTTATGGCAACTCGATGTTGAGGAATAGGTAATATTTTTTTTGTTCAGAAGCATTATACGTGTAACTGTTATATGTTATGAATGGATGTAGTCAGATATGCAATGTTTATATTTTTTTCTTTGTTTTACTTCCTTGAGTAAATTGCCTGTTCTTGGTTATTGTTTTAATGTAGCCAAAAACTTTTTTCATATTATAGCAATCTTAGTATTATACGCTTAAAATTTGAATCTTATTTATGTTACAAATAAACATTATACGCTTAAATGTGAATAGTTGTTTTTTTTCTTCCGTTTTATAATATAGTCATACACACTCCATTGTTATGCTGATTACAATAATAACGTTTTTGTTATTATTATTGTTGCGAATCATATGTCATGACGCAATATTATTTCTATTTGTGCGACGAAATCTAGTAGGTACTCGAACGAAAGTTTTCTGATATTGATGTTGACACATTTGATTAGTGAAAGCCTTGAAACCAGTCAGTTGATAAAATAATTTTATTTCCATCAACGCCTCATCAGATTATTTTGAATTTTCGAGAGGACCATGAAATTTGATCTCAATTCAAATACGCTAAGCTAATAAAAGTAGCGATGTAAAATTACGCAATTTATTTCTTTCATATTTTGTTACGTTATAATCACAGACAACAAAAACAAAATGTTTATTAATGAACAACACAAAATTCATCTGAATCAGCATAACAAATAATAATATGAACATGGCGACTGACATAAAATTGAAACTAACCTATTAGTTTATTCATGGTCAAAAAGCAACGAAATTTTGAGACATGATAATATTTACTATCAAATTCTTGAGGTGACAATTTTTTGGTACTAGCTAGGTCATTGACCAATGTTACATGAACAGTTATAATGTATTAATCTGAGTTCATCTATAACCTTATTGTAGGTATGAGCTTCAAGATAACTCCAATTACTACATAGATTTCCGACATGTAAACAATCAAGCCGATCATCACTTAAAACATGTTTATTATAAGTGTTGTATAACAGTATAACCCGTCAATGTTTATATTCAATATCGCAAAATATACGCTGAGGGGAAGTAAACAACATCCATATTTTATTATTCGAATCAAGACTGATGTCGCCATCTACAACATAAAGTAATTATTAAAAGTTCTTATCCATCTTTGATCTTAATTTTTTTACAAATTATTAATTTTAATGTTAATAAAAAAATCAGGTCGCACACTCAATATTATATATATATATATATAACATATAGCATGTACTTTTTTTCTGCTGAGTGGAATGAACGAAAAATGTTGGTTCTTTTACGTTCCGACGTTGCCAAACTGGCAGAGGTCAACGGACAAACCTCTTGCCAATACACTTTTTTTTGAGTAGGTATTGATAAGTTAATGAAGTAATTTTCATTTTTCATGTTTATTTCCACGAAATTTTATTATTTCCCACAAGTAACATTATTACACAATATGCGACCCTAATATCCGCCTAAATATATCGCTAGCTCAAGGCTCTTCACTGAGAAAAATGCTAAAGTAACTTACTTAATAATAGATCTTTACCAAAACGACGACTTGCTCCAAAAAAAAATTGCACAACAACGTGTATTCTATTTTTCCTTGATCAGATCACAAAATATTTACCCGTAGATAAAGTTTTATCTAATAAAAAATAAACAATAAAATGTACCTTCTAATTTGAGTGTGACGATACGTAATGTTTTAAGATCAAGCTGATATTAGAAACAATTCTATGTTTATAATTACGTTGTTGGAAAAAAACAATGTTTATCTTTGGAGTTGACAATTGTGGCGTACCAACTTATATTTGTAAATGAATTTCAACCTTGAAGATATAAAATCTATTTGATAAATACCCACAATTCAGATAAAAGAATTGAAACTTTGTAAAATACATTGAAACAATTTAAAGTTCATTACATAATTTTAATAACGTTACTTGATAGGTTCTAGTAAGTTCTTATATAAATTAATATATCTAATGTAATTATAATATATATAAATATTACATTTAAGTATTGTTTATAGTAACATTTTTCAGATAGCAGTTTGGATTTTTTATCATACGATTCGTATCTATAAAAAATATACAATATTTACAAAAGCGATTTTGAAATGTATGTATGCGTATGCTAACTTCGAAACAAAAAAATGTTCATATACCAATTTGATACTCAATATTAAAATAAATAAAATGTAATAAAATTGTAAAATGTTATCAAAATGTACAATGCTTGATTGGCCATCTTATCTGTATTTAACCGTTAAAACATAGTTCCAGTTTTTGTTCAGAACTTCCCATCCATTATAATGTATCACTTACAAACTACAACAACTAGATACTAAGTGAACACTGTTATTACACCAAAATTGATATTTGAATTTTCTATGCAGTCGGTACCAAGGTTTGTTGATTCATTTTGGCCCTGACAGTTTTAATGTCATCTTCTATTCTCACAAGCAAACGTATTTTCTACAAAACAATCATTGTCAATAAGTCATTAACCTTTAATTTTTTATTATATCAGAACACTTACCGTTTGGCGATCACCGGGAGTGACGTACCAAATGTAGATCATGTATCCAGGTATACATAACATGGATGTAAGAGCAGAAAACCAGCCAAACAAATGTGCCCACAACGGGAATTCATAGTTTAAGTATTTAACTGGTGCCCATTGGATCAGGTTAAATACAAAAACACTCTACAAATATTTGTTAGCTCATCCAGAACAACTCTGTTCTCTCAAAGATAAATGCATACATAATTTTAAACTTACCACGCAAATGAAAGGTGTCGTAATAGTCCAACAGAATTTCCACCAACTCATTGGATAATAACCAATCATTTCCTTGATGCCGTCATAAAATTTGTTAACACCGAACGCCCATGAGATAGCGATACATTCGAAGAAAATCAGGAACAGCAAACAAAAACCACTTACAGCATAAGAGTCCAGAATTTGGAAGACGTACATACCACCCTAAATGAAATGGCACAATAAACTAAAACATTGCATTGTTCATCGTAATTTACCTGTGTTATGCAAGACAATCCAACCAAATACGATAGGAAGCAAACAATAGCAATAAATATTTCTTTTCTTTTTCTCAAAAGCACTGGCCATTCATCGATGATGGCAGTAACAAAACCTTCCATTGTGCAAAATTGTGAGTCAAGACCGATCAGTAAGATCATGAAAAAGAACAGACATGCCCACAATGGCGAGCCTGGTAACTGTAAAACAGCCGAAGGGTATGCCAGAAAGGCCAGACCAGGTCCTGCAAAAAAGCAAATAATCTTACATTTTGTTAATCGCATATGGCTGCGCCATACCTGAAGCAGCTACATCAGCAACAGGTCGTTGTTGTTCATGGGCCATGAAGCCGACAACAGAAAAAATTACGAAGCCAGCAAACATACTGGTACTTGAATTGACTGAGCAAACTATCAAAGCATCTCTAGAATGTTGAAAAATATATTAGTTTGAAACAAACTATAGACATTTTTCAACGTACTTGTAAACGTTGTTGGTGAACTTGTTGTAGCTACCTAAAGCTACTAGGGTACCCAAGCCAAGGCCATAAGAGAAGAATATTTGTGTCACAGCATCAATCCATACTTGGGACTCGGTTAATTTCGATAAATTCGGCATCACATAGAAACGAATACCTTCCATTGCACCTGGCAATGTTATACCGCGAATAAGGAGTATGCTAAGAAGTACGTAAGGAAACAGAGCGGTAAAGTAGACGACTTTGCCTGTCCATTTCACACCTTTCCAAATACAAAAATAGCATATGATCCATACTAAGAGTAGCGTACCAGCCAGTTCCCATCTAATGGAGCCAACGTGTTCAATTCCATCAGTTATCTGGAGAGCTCTTCGTCTGAAAGGAAACGATATACATTTTATCTTCAATGATTCAAATAGGAAATGGATTATTATTGTCATATCAAAGTGTTTTGTTTGGGTACTTTCACGGCTCGGTGTGAAATATCGTGAAAATTGTGAACATTAACATAACAATCAAATGATTTTTGCTTTATCAAATTTGATTTCTACCGCCGTGTGAATTTTGATTCAAATTGACAGCGTAATAAAGAAATCTATCTATGACTTCAACATTACTATGAAATAGTTCAGCTAGCTAACGCTAGATGTCAGACTATGCACAACAATTTTTTTCTTGTATTTTCGACCATAGGTACATCATGCCTTTGTTTGAAATCTTTTTGAAATGAAACAAATTTGGAAATGCTAGAAAAAATTTGTCTACTTACTCCCAAAATTCTTTGACAGGATCGGTGAGCGCAGTGGCCGAAATGTTGCGTTGATTCAAATAACACATTTTTGTTAAAGTGTTGTTGTCATCTACGATGTCCCAACATGACAGTCCTTTACGGTCGTATGGATTGACGCAATACAATGTATTCCAATAATTGTTGCAAGTTCTCCATGGTACATCTGTTCGAGAAAGGAACGAGAAAACAAAACATGATTATCAATTTAACAGGGGCAATTATAGATAGATAGATTACTCATGGCATTTACTACAAAACCACCAGTACTAGAAGAACAAAATTTGTATGATATTATTATGTTATATTTTTCAATGCCCGCCATCTAATAAAGATGGACCTCTGCTTTCTGTCTGTCCATCTGTCAGCCGGTTGTATTTCATCAACCGTAGTATGTGGATAGTTGAAATTTTCAGAAATTAACAAATCCTAGACATCGAATAAAATTAAATTTAAAGGGGCTCCCAATTAAAAAACCTGTTTTTACGGCGTCAACAAAATCACATGTCACATCCACTAAATATGTACATACGTATTATGATTTAAAAATGCCTCGATCAATCCGGAAATTAACTGAAAAAAAATCTACCCCCTTTGGAGGTTATTTCTGGGAAGGTATAAGTGGTAGATTACAGAATTTTATACAGTATTTATGCTATTGTGGAACTTAAATAAATGATAAATTCGATAACTTTGTTAAAATTATTTTCTGAAAAAAGAAGTCAATGGAGTATAATTGCGATTGTTTGACCGACTTCAAAAAAAGGAGAAGGTTAACAATTCGGTTGTATGTTTGCTTTTTTATGGTTGTTCGCGCGTTTTGCATAGTAAACGTACTCCGATTAGGCGATTTTTGTTTCATTTGAAAGAGGAGACTCGAGAAATGGTCTCATATTTAGAAAAACTCAATTCTGAAATCTCCGTCCCTCCAAAAATCGCCCGAAGGAGTGGAGGGGGCAATTTTTCTCGAAAATCGAAAATCTGAGTAGGCAGATTTAAGATGGGACCATATCTGGAAATGTTTAAATGGTACATTTTCTCAAAAAAGTTACGGTTTCCGAGTTTCGCAATGGTAAAGTGAAATATAAAGTGAAATATGAGATATGCGTATGAAGGGCAATTTTTATCGAAAATTAAAAATATGAGACGGCTAAATTTAAGAAGAGATTATATGTAGCAACATTTAAATCGAGTTACAGTTTTTGAGTTACAGCAGTAAAGTCTGAAATACTTATGTATATATATATCTCTGAATAATAAATAACAAGTACAAGCTAAGCCTATATACATGGGTAATAAGGTATCTTCTTGAGTATTAGTGAATGTTCAACAATTTTCATGACTAATGTTACACTCAAAAATGCGAAATAAATATTTTTCACAAAAAATTGAACCGACTTTATTAGTTGTTGCCCTGAAAATTACAAAATAATATTAATTCTATTGGTGCTGGTAATTTTTAAGTTGTGTCGTTGTAGTTTGTAGTTGTAGGCACCAACTCCAAAAGGAACAGCACCAATAGAATTAATATTATTTTGTATTTTTCAGTGCAACAACTAATAAAGTCGGTCCAATTTAAAAAAGAAAAATATTTATACTTATCTTATTTTTCTTATTTTCATCTCTTAGTGTCATTTGTTTTTTTATAATGCTGTGACGTCACTGATGTATTTTTCAAATGAAGATCTATATTTTTCAATTTTGATTTTGGTGGTAATTCTTATTTTCTTTTAACCATATAAATGATTTAATATGTTAAATTTGAAAAAAGAAATGAAAAATAGTCATTACAATTTTCTTTAATTTCAAAAATTAATCTAGTTGGCGTATGAAGCAAATAACATTTATTTATCTACTGTTGATAATACGACACTTATACTTATTCAGAGATTTCAAAACGCGGAAATACACATTTTTCAGACTTTCTCACTGCTGTAACTCGAAAACCGTATTTTTTTTTGAAAAATGTCTAAATTAAATGTTGCTGCATATAATCTCTTCGTTAATTTGGCAGTCTCATATTTTCAATTTTCCAAAAAATGCCCCCACCACATAGCGGAGACACACATATTTCAGACTTCACCACTACTGTAACTAGAAAACCTATGATTTTTTTGAAAACTTCAATGTAAACGTTGCCGATTTTCGTAAAAAAATGTCCCCTCCAACCCCTTTGGGGTATACCTCCTCCTTTTGGTTTGTCGATCAAAAAATATAAGCTATCATTAAAAAAAATAATATCGGTGACGATAACGTCAAATAAGTTAAATCCCTATAATATTTTTTCCAAAAAATTATCCATTTTCAACAGTGTATAAATTCTCATAACATTTCTATTTTGCTAACTTTGAATTGAATTTTCTAAAATGACGCAACCCGTACATCTCTATGTAATTAAGTAACAAGAATATTTATTGACCGATTTGCCAAAATATTCGATGTTCTAGTTATGCATAAGTATCTAAACGTGCTCTGATTTTTCCATTTCAATGAAGAGTCCCATATATATTTTTTTCAATATCCTATGTGTCCTCTATACCACAAATACGCCCCTCATAAAGGGTAAAGGGGGTAATTCAAGTGTGAAAATCATTGAATTTAAGTAAACGTTCAACTATTTTCACTGCGCTCGTTTTATCGTCAAGTTCATAGGTATCTTGAAGATCTTTTTGACTACTGATAATAATTGTGTTTTCCTTGTATACGGTCCCTGAATGGGCACACAGACATTTATTATTATATAAGTAGGCAATTTAAAATTATTATCAGCATTCAGAAATACATGGAATAATGTACAATTTTCTGCTTTGCTTGTAACTAAATTTGTTATAAGATGAGCAATATTGTTCGTTGTAATTCAATAAAATTAATTAGAAGAAGAGCATCATTTGAGTAGGTGGATTATATCAGATGGCAAATAAAGACGATTACATTATTGGGATATTCTAATTTAACAATCAGTCGAAGAAGAAAAAGTGCAAATTACCCACTTCCCTTCACATGTTCACCAGGAACTTTTCACATATAAACACTGAAAGTCTCAAGAATCGTGCCTGAGAAATCTGTACTGATTTCAATATTTGTGACAGACTTTCCAATCCATGTTTCTAGTCGAAGACCAGATTGCAGAAAACTTGACCGATCGTAAAACTTAGTATTTACTGAGTAGAGAAGAAATACGTATTAAATCTTGGCACCAAGCTTTTTTGATTCGCTACCGAACCTATCGAATGTATCAAACTATGATTAAAGTAAAGCTTAAACATTTTTTTGTTAGAAAAAACACGGGTGCCTGGCAAAAAATATTTTATTTCACAAACTATCTCAATATGAGTGCCCAAACATACTCTTGAGGAACACCGCGTAAAAGAGCTGCACTTTGTAATGGAATATAGAAGGAAAAAAACCGGTAAACTCGTGACTGTATTGATACACCGCTAGTTTACAACAATCCAGAGTTAATTCGCCTAATTTCATCTAGTATTTGGATTCAAAACGACCGACGATAGATCCAATTTCTCGAGAGTTGAGACGTCATTTTAAAAACAGAATCTTCCCTTGGACTCACGAGTACGTAGACGAATCTCAAATGCCTTGAAAGGTAGCAAAAGTTATTGAAAATTGATTATATTCCGTGATATCAATCTCGACAATCTCTACTGGTATCGAGAAAATTTGTTTTTGTACACTTCAGTGTGGCTTACCTGCTCGCAACGACATGAACAGGTAGAAAATGGCCCATGCCAAAATGACGATGTAGTAGATATTCATCCAACATGACATGACAGCCGCTGCATATCCAATACCTGTGTATCATTCAAATTTACGAATTATTATATTTATGTTTTTTTTCTTGTATCACAAATAATGTTGTATCCAGCTGATGCAGAACATGGCAAGCCAACCTTCCGAACAGTGCATTGCTAATCATCGGAGGATTCACAATTTGCAGTATCTTAGCAGATATTATCAATATTGTAATAGTATTCAAAATGAAAGAAAGCGACATGTATATTTGCTTTCCCGCCAAATTCTGCGATTGTCTCTTGACCATTTTGTTGTCAAGCGTTTGCATCAGCTGGTCAAAATCAGGTTCACTGCTCACCTTTGAATATAGGAGCAATTTTGAATACACCAAGACCACCAATGGTCAACATCTGGCCCAAGGCGAGCTCCATGAAAAACATGGGAATGCCAGCTAGGATGAGAGTGATGAAATAAGGTACCAGAAAAGCACCTCCGCCATTTTTGTAGCACAAATATGGGAATCGCCAAACGTTACCTGAGCGCACTCGAAAATGTTTAGCAAAAATATTTTTCGAATATTGCCGTTGCTATCTTACCTAATCCTATGGCCAATCCCACTACGGAAAGTATGAAGTCTAGTTTGCTGGCCCATGTCCCTCTTTCGGGCAGATGGGCATTCTTTGAATATGATATTTGATTAACTAAGTTGACATTGGTAAGCGCTGGTAGCTCGATTTCTTCGTGCCTGTTCAACTTAAGTGTATTCTCGTCGAATTCCTGCATGTCTTCTTTCCTATCAGTCATTATATTTATATATATTTCTCTATATATATATATACACACTTTTCAGCCAACGTCAGCTCATGACAGATAGTATATCTGCAAGAACAACACCGAAATGTTATATAAACTTTTAAATTTTAATTCGGAAGCCATTTTCCCCAAGTAATTTGACAACAAGTACAGAAAAATGGGAATAATAATGAAGTAATTTGATTCAAAGTTATAAAATCGCACAAGCTTTTAAAGAAATAATAGTTTTGACTTGCATGAAATCTAATTGAATTCTTGTACAATTCTAAAAAGCCAAATTTATGAGAGAAGACTATATATACAACATTGAAAATAATTTATGTTTTGAAAAATCCAAGAGGGAAAAGACAATCTCTTTGTTAGGCAAAAATATCGTTGGGAAATAATATAATCATGATTGTAGCACTATAATTTTGCACACCATGCTCAAGAAACCTCCGACCACACTGGGATGCTGGAGAACTGAAACTTTATTTAACACTTGCACTTTTTAATCGCGTACGAATCCAAAAAAAAGTAAGTAGATATAACTAACTGTCCCGGAAACTTTTCCGAACAATCAATGTTCTTCAATATTACCGATACTACGACGAGTATAAAATGAAGCGCGCTGCTCTTGTGAAGAGCATTCACTCAATCCGTAGAGTAAATACAATTAATTTATATAAAATCTGGCCCGCGACTCTCTCTGCTGCTCTCTGATCTAGCTGGTTCGTTCCTCTAGTTGGTACACCACTATCACATTACCGTTTAAATCGGCACACCACACTAGCTGGGTTTTTGTTTTTAATGAAGTGTTTATTGAGTTTAATGAAGGATATCCTTCAACATCAAATGATTCTTTCAATAGTTGTGTTTAAAATTTAATCACCAGCAGTTTTATATTTTACTTCCCCCCTTTTTTTTATATGTATATGTAACGCAAAGGGGAAGTAATATGTATTCGTTTCAAAATTGCCTTTTCCCCTTCCCGATTTTCTATGATTTTTTTTTTCGGCACTTGGTAGCGTAGGTACTTCCATTTAGTTAAAAAGCTGCTCTAGATATTTGTAGGAGGTAATTATAGGTCTTTTCCACGCCCTCCCCAGCACCACCACCACTGCTTGACGTGATTTCCCCTTAACAGGGCTTTAGCCAATGATAGGCCGAATGTGTCAAGTGTTTATCAATTAAATTCTTCATTTATTGGATATCATACGTATTAATCCAATTAACAGGTAAATTTTGAAATTTTTCTATATTCCAAATGCTTGGAACATAAGCCGAAGCATATAAATAATAAATAAATTCAAGTTTTATTATTTTATTTATATTTTTATTATTTCAATAAAAAAAACATTTCTTTTATGTAACAAAATATGTGAACAGACTAGAGTGATAACTTTTGTTTCTTTTTGCATCAGAAATCCATTTTTTGTCTTTCAAGGATTCTAATATCTTTTGAATAAAAAACATAAATTTTCTTACCCAAGTATCTGAGTGAAAATTTTGTTGATGCACTAAATAAATATTTCTTACAAAAAATTTGACCGACTTTTTTATTTGGTGCATTGAAAAATACAAAATAATTATATTATTGCTGGTACTTTTGAAGTTGGTGCCGAAAGTCTTCTATCTAACTCGAGATCTAACTTCAATTGCACAATTTCAAAAGTACCAACACCAATAGAATTAATATTATTTTGTATTTTTCAGTGCACCAAATAAAAAAAGGTCGGTTCAATTTTTTGTAAAAAATCTTTATTTCACACTTTTGAGTGTAACATTTGTCATCAAAATCATTCAACGTTCACCAAAGAAGATAATGCGTTACTCATACTTATTCAGAGGTTTCAAAATATCGTGGAAATACACATATTTCAGAGTTTACCACCGCTGTAACTCGGAAACGTCCAGATCAAGTATTGCTGGATATAATCTCTTCTTCTAATTTGGCCATCACGAATTTTTAACTGTTGAAGACATTTGCCCCTCAATATAGCGTAAACACATATCTCAGAATTTTCTGTTGTGCTAACTCGAAAACCTATGATTTTTCTAAACGTTGCCGGATATAGTCCCCTCTGTAATTTCCCAATCTTGAATTTAGATTTTCGGAAAAATTTGCCACTGTCACATAGCTGAAACACATATTTCAGACTTTAACGCGGAAACCTATGATTATTCTTGAAAATATCCTATTTAAACGTTTTCTGATATGGATTTTTTTAATTTTGTCATATTTTCATTTCATTTTCAATTTTCGGATAATTTCCCCCACCATTCTCTTTGAGGGAAGTTTTTTTGTCTAATATTGATTTTTTCTTCAGTGGGACCAATTCTCAATAGTCCTCAATGAAATAAAAAAAAATCATGAAAATAAAAGCAGTTTACTTTTTAAATAGCGCGAACATCAAAAAAAACATGCAGACATACAGTCGAATATCTTCTCCGTTTGGTTCAAAAATCATATAATAAATACCTACTCATTACAAACATTTCATTATATACAATTATAGCTGTAATTAGAAGACAACTGGACTTGCATTCAGAGTTCGAAAAGACATTCAGCGCAGCTTTTACAGACAGTTTGAGGTTAGAGTATGTCATATCACGTGGTCGGTTTGGCTGCGCGTTAGATATAAATGAAACCAGATCTGACCGAAACATGTGTCTCAGTACCATTTAAGATTTTTAACAGGACCTGGGGTTGAAAAGGGTGAAGCAAATTATGTTTGATATAATCTTGTACGTCTATTTCAGCGATTATTGTGCACATTTCGAGAAATCCGAAGTTTTGAATTGAACACCCTGTACATTTAGACAGAGCTCGCAGATCTGGAAGACATTTTGAATGTTATCGTAAGAAAATGAAACACAAAGTGATATGGAACGAAGAATCTGTTCTGTAAAATATATATCAAAAGACAGCTGAAATAAATAAGACATATTTACGAACAGTTACACCTAATACAACATTTAGTTATTTACATGTAATAAAATCCATCCGGATTGCATGGAAATAGCGGCAAATATAGAAAACAATATGTCGACGGCTTCTGGTGTTGTGCACATTTATATAATATATCTACACGATTCCGGAAAATACGAAAAGTTCATGTATAACATTTTCCACACCCGAGACTACCTTATAATACTCACACAACACCCCCAATTAGGATTCCATAGGGAACAAAATCAATAATTTCAAGATCTATTTGGTGGGCCTTGTGTGTTAGCTGTATCCGAGAGGGTAAATTCTCGCCAAAAACCATAAAAGGAAGTACAAAAATTTCATTTATTTTACAAATACACACTCTTTTTGTCATCAAGATTTTTTCGGGAGTTGCGCACAAGTCGACAGACATCCACAATCGCGCTCCCTTAATTTATCCAGTAGGTATAGCGCGTTAGTGTCGTATAGGTTGCCACAATGACAGTTTTCTAATATTCGGCTGTTGGTCTTTGGTAAGTTCCATTCTTATATATTATCATGTTTTATTATACATTACATTCAAAATCATCTATCATGTTCTATCATCATGTTACACCCTTTTGATTTGACTGCTGAATTTTGATATTATGGCGAATATTGAGGTTAAATTTCGATATATATTTGTGGTAAATATCGCCTTTTGCACACATACAGCTTTATTGAAATCAAGTGAAAATCAATAGCACAGATGCTTTTATACGTGTGTATATATATATATATACATATATATATATATTAGATGCTTGGGGATAATGATTCTCCGTGTGACGTTGTTAGCCTGTAAAGGAGAGCATTGAATTGACACGACTGATTCAAATTCTAATTACGTGTGTTCTCTCTGTTTTGCATAGCACGTGATGACGCTGTGGTGTGTGTAAAGCAACGTGTCTGATCAGGAACAAGCACAGACCACAACAGACAGAAACCAAGCAAGCAGGTGCTTGCGTTTGTGACATGTTTTCTTCGTATTAAAACACACGACCGACCGGGGTCATTTTATAAATATAATATTCAATTCGCACCATTATTATCAAAATGATTGGTTAAATTGATATATAGAAAGAAAAGTTGTATTATTATTTTTTTTTTTTGTTGAGATTTGGGAATGAATAGCTTCTGTTTATGATCATCATAATCGGAGAGAATGAAAAGTGTTGATGTGTGTATGTAATAATATTTTGCAAGGCGTGTCAAGTAGTCACATCGTCGCATCTTCTCTGCTTGTTGTTGTGGCTGAAGGGAAGGAAAGTTAAGTTGCGCGACTCCTCGACTGGGCAGCAGGCATTTCTGACCAGTGGTTTTACACAGCGTAGCAGAATAGAGAGAGTAGTAGTGAGTAGTATGAGGGGCATTATTGATCGAGGTGGCCATGCGGACACGCATCTGTACCAACGCACATATATATACACACACATATTAATACACATACTCATCAGTTTTCTACAGAACCACAATCCCCACCCCCACCCTCCCAAAAACCGGCACTTTTTCTGCTGTGTGTTCTAAATGTTTTACATTCATCATTATATTTTACTTTTTTATCTTGTAATCAATAATTTCTCTCCTTGAAAAATTTTGTCCCACCCTTTTTTTTTTTTCGTCTTCCATCTAAATGTAAATACAGGTGGTTTCTCATTACGTTTGTATCAATCAATAAGCACTTCAATTTTTTAATTTCGCTATCAGTTTGGAATATATTATAACATGCCATACGTCGATGCGATATCACTTAAACACTTGATTAAATTGAATGTGTTCTATGGAAAATTCATCAAAATTGACTTCAATATTAACAGAAGCGCATAGAAAAATAAAATGATATATTCGGTTTAATCAATCAATTTAGAGCTTATGCAATTTTCGTGGAAATCAAAGGACTTCTGTGTGGTTTTTGTCTGTTCTGTAATATATAAGTAGTTCAATTGAACCTAGGTTGAAATCATCGCAAATGGCAGATAAATATTAAGAAAAGGTATAACAAAAGTGAAACAAAAGGTTTTCCATAAATTTACATCTAGAAAGTCGGATGTCTTTGTTACGGTTGAAGTGTTCACTTGGCTAGGTTATATATAAAGCAAAATACACAAATCAACCGGTGTTTTTGGCTATTATCCATACTATATGGATAAAATGTGAACTTAGTATTCCTAGTTGTACATAATATCAAAATCGTTGGTTGATATTTAAACTAACCAATCCTCTTTGGATTAATTTAGTTTAGGGTAGAAGTTTATTTATACGTTGCACATTGTATTGCACTGCATCGATGCATATTTGATGATTTGATTTTCTAGTTATAGCAGCACTAAGAAAGTGCAACACCTTTTATCGTTTTATTTTGAAATCTCTAATATAAGTTAATAACGTTCAACAATTTTAATCTCTATATCTGGTTTAGATACATTTTTCTTACGAAAATAGGATATAATTTATTCATTTGAGCATTGAAAAATACAAAATAATATAAATTGTAATGGTAATGGATGGTACTTTTGAAATTGTTGCCCAAAAGTCTTCTAACAACCTTCAACTGCATTACTTATTTTGGATTTTTCAGTGTACCAGTTTTCTGTAAAAATAATATTGAATAACCAGATGCTCTTAAATTCTTGAACAAATTTGACAAAATACGACAGTAAATAATAACACTATACATCACTTGCCCATAAGGGATACCTTTTATAAATTAACCTAAATGAACTGGTTAGTTTACATATTAACCAACAAGTTGATGATTTTGTATTACTCAGAATATTGAGTTTTTAAATTTATCCAAACACTGTGGATAGTTTGTAATCTAGCCAAAAACACTGGTTCGGTTTGGTTAAAAAATATGCAATCATTTTTTTATTTAAGCCTTCGAGTATTCTCTTCATTTTATTATTTATAATGTAAACTAGCTTTTTTGCCCGGGCAAATACGGTAGTATTAGTAGCTGTATAGTATGGAACCCTTCTAACTCAGAGTCCTATTCGCACGTAGAACCAGTCCGAACACCAACCCAGATCCATCCACCAAGAGAGAACAGCATGCGAATTTCTCCTACATATATCTTAGGGATTCTCCAGTATGGAACCCTCCACCTTTGAGTCCCAGTCGTACTGACAGACTCTCACAAAACAGTCCAGTGACATACTACACAGAAAAATCTATAAAAATTCAGCCATAGAGCTCAGATATATTTCTTTGTGTATTAGAGGTATAGAATCCTCCACCTAGGAGGCCCAGTTAGACTTACAGCCACTAACAGATCATTCCAATAAAATATACAACTTTTAGGTACGGAACCCACCACATAGAGTTCCACGGGCAATAAAAGGTAGCCTAATGTCCTTTCCCATGGTCTAGTCTATGTCTGTACCAAATTTCATCAAAATCAGTTGAATTCTCTCCTTGGGCTAATTTATTTAAAATTTTAGAATTTTGCCCTGACGAAGGTCATAAACATTCTCGAAAGTTCGACTTGAATTTTAATTATTAAATGACTGCATCCTCAAGAATCATCTTTCGCGCACTTCGCATAGTGAACATACTGCAATTTTGATGATTCTTCTTTTATTTGAAAAAAGAGTGCTAATAAATAATTCCATACAAAAAATTAAATGGAACATATTTTTTTCCAGCAAAAATCAAAAGTTTTATATTTGATATAAAAAGTGAAATAAATACCTTCTTACAAAAAACAGAAAGGCAACGAACAATACCAATATACCTAACAAGAATTGCTTTGCCGAACGAATTTAGTTTTGTCAAAATTATAGTAGGTACGCTCCATTTTTGTCGACGATTAATAAGAACTTTATTACTCTTATCATTGGATCGATATTTCCAGCTATAAATTTCCATTTTACGAGGAAAACTGTGCCTCCATGTTGAACTCTACAATTCTCTCTATAAAATATTTATAAGCTGCAACATTAGATTATTATTATTATTATTCTGTTTTTGTGTAAATCGATAAACAATACTGGTGAGTTTCGTCTTTATCATTTCTATAATATTTACGCATTTTCTCGCATTCCTCATTGACAGTGATTTTTAAATATTAAACAATCTTTGGCTAACTGCTGCTGATAAAATTAACAAATCAATAAAATGTCACAAGATAAAAGATAAAAGTGCCAATGATAAATATTAATAGAATATTTTCGACGAATGCAAGGTTTTAAGTACTGAAAACATATTTATTTTACCTGCCATATTTTATGTGGGGTTGAAAAAAATATTTTTCATTCAGTTATTCATGACAGTATTAAATAATAAAGAGAAACCTGAAAATCCTTTATTTTTTGTGGTAATGAGAATTTAATGTACAAATAATGAACTTATAATGGGTAATCGAATTTTATTTGTAATTATCATTATTAAAATTAATTGATGAAAACTAATGATGACCCAACCCCCGAATTTTTGTTTGCATGGTCGTCAATGGTAATAAGTGAAATCATTTAGATAACCAATACAGTTATATTTATTATATAGGGAAAAAAGAATGTGTTATTTCTTTTCAAATAAATCACAAGTTTTTGATAACATGAATATTTTTACAGAAATAAAACCAACTTTATCAGTTGGTGCACTGGTACCATTCTTCATTACTCTTCTACCCGCTACAAAAATAATCATGATAAATATTTTTTACAAAAAATTGGACCGACGTTATTAATTGGTGCACTGAAAAATACAAAATAATATTAATTCTATTGGTGCTGGTTGCTATTGAAGTTGTGCAGTTGCAGTTAGATTGGAAATTTTTGTCACCAACTTCACAAGTATCAGCAGCAATAGAATCAATATTATTTTGTATTTTTCAGAGCACCAACTAATAATGTCGGTTCAATTTTTTTTTTAATATTTATTTCACACTCTTGAGTGTAAAATTAGTCACCAAAATCGTTGAACTTTTACTTATACTATTATCCATGTATATTCTTGTACTTGTTATTATCCAGAAATCTCATGGTCGCGGAAATACGCATATTTCAGACTTAACCACTGCTGTAACTCGAAAACTGTAATTCTATGGAAAAAATGTTCAATATAAATGTTGCTACCAATAATCTGGTCTTTGATTTGGTTTTCTCAGATTTTCAATTTTCGAAAGAAATTGCCCTCTCCACATAGCAAAAATACACATATTTGAGATTTTAACATCGCTGTAACTTGAAAACCGTAACTCTTTTGAAAAAATATTCAATTTAAACGTTTCGGGATATTGTCCTATCTTTAATTCTGCCGTCTCAGATTTTCGATTTTAGAGAGAAAAGAAGAAGAAAAAATGCCCCCTCCAAGAGGAGAATTTGGATTTGAGTTTTTACGAATATATTCGAATTTTATATCTCCTCATATATGTTTGGATCACTTGTTTGT
This sequence comes from Crioceris asparagi, assembly GCA_958507055.1. NCBI lineage: Eukaryota > Metazoa > Arthropoda > Insecta > Coleoptera > Chrysomelidae > Crioceris > Crioceris asparagi. The sequence continues at coordinate 2,878,909 of OY293833.1, read as the reverse complement.
GTTTTTTTTAAATGAAATTTAACAAGCTTTCAAAACAAGAAACAGAAAATTAATTATTCATGTTCTGTGAATGACATCGCACCCGTTCGTCATTTTCGGAACGCATCCAAGAAAAATATTCCTCCATCTCCAAATGAAATGACATTGTCTGTTGTTCTGAAACTGTATAATAATCTGAATGAAGCCGGCATTATTTAATTTCATTATTAATTTTTTTTTTTTTTACTAGCCTAAAGAGAATTATTTTTCCTGAAAATATCGATACAATGCCTTGTGTGACACAGCTGCATCCGAAATCCCAATGTGATTACATATAAGAGTGACATTGTAACAGATTCAATTGATCAGAATTTCTGTATTCGACGTAAAGACAGAGACAAAAATTCACCCTTTTCTGGAAAACTGAAAAACACGTAGGTATATATAATACAATAGATATATCGCAATAAAGCTTGCAAGTAGAAATGTTGTCTTTCGATGTGGCAGGGGCAGTCTGGTAAGGGTGGGGGATGAAGGTGTCAGCGAATATGGGGGGTACGTATACAGTGCGTAGTAGTATTTACCATTGTACCACCGTATCTACAACCACGTGTCGTGTGTGTTTGTGTGTATGTTTGTCGACTATTATTCCTCAAACTACCTATACCTATATAATAATACACATATGAAGTCTATCGGAATAATACGTTTCCTTTTTCTTCGCCATTGTAAATCAAAGTAGGTAGTTGTGAAAGAAGTGTGTCAATAGTTTTGTTTTTTGTGTTGCCGCATTCATACCTTAACAGGTTCATGGATGTTAAAGAACAGGGTAAGGATAAGAAATGATCGTGTCTTTTTTTTGTGTGTTCCTCGTCTGCCCAGGTGGGTACATTTGAGGTTGTTCGTTGAGTCAGGTGGTTTTGCTCATAATATTTTGTGACACGGTTCCTTAGTTCCTTGATATATCACACTTTTGTAGAACATGGGGGTGTAGGTATTTATTTTGGGTATTTTTTTTCGAAATAAGTTTCTTAGATGAAAATTGTTTTTTTCTCAAATGTCATTCATGACTTTGGCTGTGATTTTTTTTTGGGTGCAGAGTGCATTACAAATTCATTAGTTTCCATACTTTCTAAATAGCAATTTTTTAGTAGAAAAAATTAAAGGACGAACTTTATTTTAAGAAATATTTTTTACAAAAAATTGAACAGACGTTATCAGTTGGTGCGCTGAAAAATACAAAATAATATTAATTCTATTGGTTCTGATACTTTTGAAGTTGTGCAGTTGTAGATAAATTGAAAAATTTTGGCACCAACATCAAAAGTACCAGAACTAATAGAATTAATATTATTTTGTATTGTGCACCAACTAATAAAGTCGGTTCAATTTTTTGTCAAAAATATTTAATTCACACTTTTGAGTGTATAATTAGTCATCAAAATCATGCAACGTTCGCCAAAGAAGATAATGCGTTACTCTTACTTGTTAAGAGATTTCAGAGTTTCCCAGTTCTATAATTCGGAAAGCTATGATTTTTTTGAAAAATGTCAAGATCAAATGATGCTGAATATTATCTTTTCTTCAATTTGGACATCTCAAATTTTTGATTTTCTGAAAAAAAAATGCCCCACTACATAGCTGAAAACATATTTTAGACTGTAACGCGGAAACGTATGATTATTTCTAAAAATGTCCAATTTAAACATTTACGTATATGGGATTTTCTTTAATTCTGCGGTCTCGGATTTTCAATTTTCGGGAAAAATTTCCCTCACCACTCCCTTTGGGCGATGTTTTGGAGAGGAGGGGCATGTCCAATATTGAATTTTCTTTCAATGTGACAAATATATCTTGATAATGAATCACAATGAGTTTAAAAAATATTACAGTTAACGTAATTTCAGAATATTGTTTTCGACAAATTTCTTAATTTTGGGTAAAAAAGGCATTGGATTTCCAGCCAAGTGGGAGTAGAACTCACATACCAAGGGTTCCGCACCAATGTAAAAGAACTGTCTACCTATTACGGCTCAAAAGTTTATTGTATCGGGATCCTCATTAATTTTTAACTTTATTTTATTTTCATAATTTTTTATTATAGGAGCTAATAGATATTAAGTACTTACTTTTTGAAAAATTCATGTGTCTATTTATTACAGTTCAAGAAATACAGCGATTGGAAAAAACGTCGCATCAATCACGATTTTTCAATTAGTAGACAGCGAATGCTTAAGGCCGATTCCTACTTGGCGAGGGCCGCATCGCGTCGCCAAATTTTCTATTTCTCAACTCTATTTGCGTGGAGCGAAACAGGGGTAGCGCGTCGCGATAAATTTTATCGCCTCTTGAAAGCAAGTAAACTTTTGGAAGCAGAATATTTCGCGTCGCCAAGTGAGAATCGGTCTTTAATAATAGAATTCCCTTGGCAACCTTTGAGTACGGAAGCTATCGAATTATAAACCTCCCTCGTTTGAAAGTCGGTGAAAATTTTTTTGAAGTATTCCTCAGTGATTTCAAAATATAGTTGTAACAATGAGTACATTTCCACCGATTTTTATAATCTATTTACTTATTGTATATAGTTCACCTTTTACATAATTTAATTTTTTTAACATATAAAGATACTTAAAATATTCAGCCATGCTGAAAATAAATAATCCCGACCATGATTGGACTATCTTTGTAACCTAAATATGGATCATATAAAAAGTATTAGTCAGTCTTCTACGAATTTTGATCATTTCAATTCGCCTGTGAGCATCTCTATATAAATATATATAGGAGCAGATATATAAACGTGACGTGCGAACATCCACAGCTATAAATCACATGTCCCCAGTTTTTGAAACTTCCTAATTAGTAAGTGCATGGAAGTAATTGTACTTCCGATGGAATTTTCAACTTGAAGTAGCGTTGTAGCGAAATAATATCTGGGACATGATGACTTTTATTGAGCCCCTTTTTTGTCTCTCAATCAACTTGCAGAATAAGGAAAACTTAGACAAAAAATAATTTTCTGATTGTCAGGATTTTTCTGTGTTTTTAGTAATAAACACGATTTTCGATATTTAAAATAGCGGTGCTGGATGATCTGAATTCGTATAAGTCATTAAATACTCCACTGGTCTGGAAATTGACGGTATTGAATGGAAAGCAAACATACAACCGAATTGTGTACCTCCTCCTTTTTTTTTGAAGTCAAAGGTCAAAAATCATTCTGACAAAATCAAAATGTAATCGGATTCATACATATTGTTTAAATAAAGACTATTTGTAAATAACATATCTTGAATAATTAGAAACAATTTTTTGGACACAATCTCAATGAAAATTATAAAAATAAATATTTTTAACAAAAAATTGGGCCGAATTTATTGGTTGGTGCACTGAAAAATACAAAATAATAGTACCAGCACCAATAGAATTAATATTCTTTTGAATTTTTCAGTGCACCAACAAATAAAGTGAGTCCAATTTTTTGTAAAAAATATTTATTTCACATTTTTGAGTGTAACATTAGTCATGAAAATTGCTAAAAGTTAACTAATACTCAAGAAGATATAGGCTTAGCTTATACTTGTTATTTATTATTCAGAGATCTCAAAACATCGCGGCCCAAATATACATATTTCAGACTTTACTGCTGTACCTCAACAATTTAAATGTTGCTACATATAATCTTTTCTTTAATTTGGCCGTCTTATATTATTAATTTTCGAAAGAAATTGCTCTTCCACATAGCTGAAATACGCATAGGTATCACATATTTGAGACTTTACCATAGCGAAACTCGGAAACCATAACTCTTCTGAAAAAATGTTCAATTTAAACGTTTCCGGATATGGTCCCCGTTTGTGGGCGGTTTTTGGAGGGAAAAAGATTTAGAATTTGAGTTTTTTAGATATGGAACCATTTCTCAACTCTCCTCTTTCAAATGAATCAGAAATCGTCTAAATCGGAGCACGTTTACTATGCAAAACGCGCAAACAGCCATAAAAAAAGCCACATACAACCGAATTGTATACGTCCTCCTTTTTTTGAAGTTGGTCAATGAATTCGATTTGCTCATTCTGCTGTTGCGTTTGACAATGAAATCAGATAAAAACTTGTTGATCAAATGCTGTTTAGCGAGTATTTGGGTTAACCAGTGCGTGCGTAAAGTCATTTACTTTTCGCACCGGTAAATAAATTAATTTACGCACTAGTGCAATAAAATCGTCAAGGCTGCAGATATCGAGTTCTTCTTTCGACTCGACAATCAATGCTCAACTTTCAAGGCAGGTATTTTTTCACAAAAACAAGGACCGAATTTATTAGATAGCACACTGAAAATAATGAAACAAAACAATAGAATTCCTGTGTCCATGGATTTTTCTATCTATAACTGAACCACTTCAAAATTACCATTGCAAATAAGATTGATATTATTTTTGGTATTTCTCAGTTTACCGTCTATTGCTCTCGGTCTTAGTTTATGTAAAAAAATATTTACGAAATCGTGATTCCTTTCGAATGTCATCGCAAATTATTATCATTATTATTCAGATGGCAAATTCAATTAAATATCACATAATATAAAAATTTCGATAAAGTATGTAGAAATATATAAATTGAATCAATGATTAAAGTAATTTCCTTTAAAACACAATGAAAAATTCCAGTAATGCGGGTTAATAAACACCGTACAGTCGGTCGTCCCCTCTTATATATATTATATATATTCGTTTCTGCCATTTCTCGTAGATTTTGGACACAACAAAAGCCGTTGAGAAGGGCGATTCCTAATTTGAGGGAAACTGTGCAGAGTAGTGGTGATTCATACTTCTTTACGATATTTACTACGTATATATATATATATACATATATATATATATATGTACAACGCATACTCTCACAAATATTTAATGATTTTGTCATTAGAATTTCTTCTATATTATGTTCCGCAGTGCACGTGGAGGATATATATCAAACATGGCCCTCTGCAGTTGAATTTCAGGCTATATTAAGAAAATGAAATAAGACCATTTCAATTTTTGTATATAATTATATTAATTAATGATATAAGGCCATATTGACTTTTGTATAAAAATTATATTATACAGCCTTGTGCCGTATTTTATAAAACGTTCAATAATGATGTGTAATTAGGTATGAGGTGGTATTATATTGATTTGACACCTATGACCTATCTGACAGCCATTAATGATAATACACTTTCGTTGTACTTGAAGTAAATATTCATTTACCATGTCATATTTTTGAACCATTGCATCAGATATGTTGAATAACATATGTATTTTCTTCCATAGGGCCCTATACGATTCTTGGATGTTTCCAACCAGGAAGCACGATGACATCTGTCACACTACATTCGGGCTCTTCTCAACTAAATGGCGGCTATACCAGCGCATCAGTGACCGACGAACTATCCAATAGCAAAGTTGATTTCGATGGTACACGCACAAACAAACGTTCCCTAGCCATTCCATCGTCGGGTGAATCATCGTGCAAGAAGCGACGAAAACAGTCAACACCCATCCGAATATCCACAACGGACTCCTCTGAACCAAGTCCGGCTGCCGACTCCTTGGAGGAGGGGGTGGAAATGAAGCAACCACTATCACCCAAAGTGCACCGATGTCCTGTCTGCTACATCTACTTTGACGCTTTGGATCAGCTGCAGAGCCACATGATGTTTGAGCATAATCCAGTGGAATGTAAAAAAGAACCCGGTGAAGAGGTCAACGCCACTTCATCGACGTCGTGTGGTCGCTTTATGGAATCACCTGAAACTTCCATGGGAAGTTTTATGCGGCCCGAGATGCAATGGCTCAACGAAATCCAGAATTTACCTTTTAATCCAGCCAGCAATCCAATGTTCATGTCGCTGCCGCATTTCATGCAACCAGAGATGAAACCAATGCGAGTCTTCAATCCAGATGCTTACTGTAATCATTGCAGCAAAGAATTTTGCAACAAGTATTTCCTCAAAACACACAAAGCCAACAAACACGGAATATATCCCAACATGTCGTCGGAATCTTCTATAAGTAAACAAGCCATGCCTAGTTTCGAGTTGCCGACTACTAAAACCGAACCGAAAGCCGTTTACGTGTTGAATCCATTCACCAGCATTTTTCCGAATTCAGCACCTAATCAAATGGTTGGTAATTTGTTAGAAAATAAACCAAATGACAGTGCCACAATAATAAATGGACAGTCATCATCAAGTGGCAGCGATAAAGATGATCAACTTGGTGAAGAAATATCAAGTCATAGTACTACACAAACCGAATCTACCTCAATCAAAAATGAACACAAAGCAACTTACCCCGAAACATCGACCAAACTTCCAGTAGAACAATCTAGTCAAGAATTAGATTTATCATATCGTTTGAGAATGAAAATGGGCGTCATGAATCCAAAGGCGTTTTGTGAAATATGCTGTAAGGAATACTGCAATAAATATTTCCTAAGAACACACAAACTGAAACGTCACGGTATTTATACACCTGAAGATAAGGATAAAGATTCCACAACAACAGATGAAACAACAAACACGGTGCAAACCAGTCCACTGAATCTCATAATGACTGAACAAACTAGTTCTGACTGCAAAACTACCTCACCTAGTTGTGATATTTGTAATATTAGATTCCAAAATGCTAGTTTAGCTCATCTACACAATGTTACAGTTCACGCCAAACTTGGTCCAAAAGATGATGAAGCAGATAGATCACCTCAAGCTACAAGAAAACAAGAACTATTAAAAGTGACTGAAAAATCTCTCAATGCCGAAGCCATCAGCGAAGACCTCCAGAAACTTCAAACAATGATCTCGCAATTGAATGACTTGGATGCAAACAAAGGTGCCGTGATATGTAAATTTTGCAACAAGGAATTCGAAAATCAACTCCAATTACCAGCGCATATGATGTCAGAACATGGCACAGCTGCTTTGGATGAAGCACGTGAGCACCTAGATAAAGTCAATGCTGCAGCTGATGTTGAAAATACATCAAACAATAACACCTTGTGCGATATATGTGGCAAAGAAGTTCAAAATGCCGATGAAATGACCAGGCACATTATGGAGTTCCACACAAACAATCAAAGTTCGATGGAAGGCTCGCGAGATGACTTTGTCAGTTTTGCCAGTGGTGAAAAGTCAAGCGGTGGTGCCACCGGTCGCCTATCCAATTCCGCAGCCCATGTAGCGGAACGAAGAGTATCAACGAATGTGACACCAACAAGCAGCTATTGTGAAATATGCAACAAGGAATTGTGCAATAAATATTTCATGAAAACCCACATGCAGCGAATGCATGGCATCGAAATTGAGAATGGAGCACAAATTGGCGGAGTCGTGTGTGATATTTGTAATAAGGAGCTATGCAGCAAGTACTTCCTCCGAGTGCATAAACACAATACGCACGGCATCATCGAATATGGCTCGAACTTGATACCAACAAGAAAAACTGAGAACGAAACCACAGCAGCCCCACCAGCGCTCACCACATTGAGGCCGCCCACGCCAGCTGAACCGGATCCCGCTCTGAAGCCGGCCGACTTGGCCGATATGAGCCACAGATACTTCACGCACTTCACGGAAGTCTGCACAATATGCAGTCGAAGATTCAGAAGCACCAAATGGTTAAAAGCACACCTCATAGCCGATCATGGACAGGCTGGAGTTGAAAAATGGACGGAAATTGAACACCAGCTGCAACAGTCACGCAGCACCAAGTCCACGCCAATGATCAAAACAGAAAGAACGAGTCCCAATCTTCGAATACCGAATGGTAGCCAGGATCAGAAGATGGGCATTCAAAATTTCATCTCCAGCTTGTTCGGTGCTGACGATTCAAGCACCAAAATATATCAGTGCTCATTTTGTCCATTTACCACGCCCCTTTTGCCACTATTATTCGTCCATGAAAGATCTCATTCCATCAACATGGAGGATAATAACATGAAACACCAACAAATTCTGTCTGAACACGAGCTGCTGCAACGACAGATTCTATCAACCACACAAAATCAGATGCTCATACCATCCAGCATGATCAAAGAGGAAGATATCAGCAAAGATAACAATTTGGAACAACATGTGAAGAAACAACATGAACTGGAACAAGTGCCACCAGAGATAGAACAATCACTGAAGGAGCTGGCCAAGAAAACACAGCTACCGACAACCTATGCCATTCCACAGGAAGCGGCGGCACCAGATATCGTCGATCATCAGGATGATGCATCGGCAGTGGCAGCGAAACGTGGGTATGTAATGCAGGCATTTCTTTTGGAAGAATCAACTTCCCCCGAACGTCGTGGGGGTGTTACAGCCACTGTGGTGCCCTCTGTTGTCTTTCTGCCAATGTTGCAAAAACAAACATCTCCCATCACTGTTACATTCACACTAACTCCGGCCTAACAAAAAATACAAACCATTCACGTAGTTCTCGCATGATAATATATATAAATAATATTCCCTATATGTGTTATATTTTTTTAAGAACAATCGATGGCGATTCCACGACACCTGTGATTTTTTTAATTTTAATATTAATTATTATTCCATAATCCATATAAGTATAATACATATACAGAGTATCTGTAAAAGGTCTTTACAAAATCCCATCGACTCTGCCAGCTCCGAATATATTGATTTCGGCAAACTCATCACAGTAAAAAGTTGCTCAGTTTGGATTCAATACGGTCTTGTTTTGAATCTAAGACGGCTCAAGAAATTTTCCAGAAATGTTGTAGGTACTTTAATTATTTTGAAATTTTTGCTCCAAAATTTAAAATAAATAGTTACTTGATCTAAATTCATCCATTGGCGTAGTCATTTGATATGTAATTTTAGGTAGGTACGAAAAAGCCAAGGTGCTGGATACACTTTCGTAATAATTTGAAAATTTGTTTGTTTACCTCATTGAACGATGCTAACAATTTATATTGCGACTGTAACTTTTGAAAGGTATTGAGTCAAAATTAAGAAACTTTTTTGAATGGTGGTAATTTTGCTTAAATCGTATTATTCTAATAATTTGCAATATGTCGTAGGGTTTTGGAAAGATCTTCTACAGAAACCGTGTTGTATATATATAAATATATATCCTACATTTGCAACATAATAATATACCCCCCTCCTCATATATTATGAGATGGAGAGAACATATTGAGCACATATTTTTATGCAAATACGGAAAGACTGAGTGAAATTTTATATAGTATGTTGATTTTCACTTTTAATATATCGAGATACTGATGTTTTGTACGATAAAAAAGCTTTAGGTGATGTTTAAAAAAAAAAGAAGTTCCTATTTTATATCTCGATATAATAATTAAAAAATAGTTCACACGTATAATATGATGTATTCTACGTATTCATTTGTTAGTTAGTAGCTTGCTCAATAGTCAGTTTATAATAATGTTCCCCCTTTTCTCCCCCTAAACCGAATACCCCCCCCAAAAGAACCGTGCCCAAGTCCAATGCATAACTACTCAGGGTTATATAATAGATTATATACAAATTAAAAAGAGTACAATCACATATTGGCCAATTGAAATAGTTTATATTTTTCAATTGTGTCAAACTCTTTCTAAAAGTTCCTCTTTTAGGGTATAGATAGAATTAAATATTGTAACAAAAATAGTTTTGCATGTTTTCCAATGTTCTAGACACAAACTAACGTAATATCCCAGTCGATCTGAATTTAAATATGGTCCAGTGACTCTTATCATTCCTCACGAAATCAATTCGAGAAAATGGATTCAGCTTTTTAATCCGTTTTCAATATAATATTTGCTCGACCTGGAGTTCCAACTAATCCCAAACTGTCACAAGCATATGAGCATTTGAAATTGTCTATAAACATAATTGAAATGCGCATGCCTTTGACGGTTTGGATTTGGTTTGAATTACTGCTGGAACATGCTTCATGTCATTAACTAAAACGGACATGTTCCATTTTCTCGACTTTATGATTGACTTTTGATTTCAATTTCAGCCATCATTATATTGAAAATGTGAAATTTATGACTTGTTTTGCTTTCAAGATGCAAAGCTTTGTTAGCTTGTGTCTAAATTATTAAACTAATGAGGGAATGATGCCAGATTTTTGAGACCTTTCCGAGATTTCCACTGAAATTTTCATATCATTGCATTATGTATTATTAGATATATATTATTATCCAATGAATGTTCATTTCGCAAAACTTCCAAATTTAATTTTAAATTGGAACACAATTCAAAATACATAATGTCATTTTTCACATGTTAGAAGTAGATAGAAATTCGAAGTTTGAAAATTTAAATGATAAAATTCATGGATTATTTCGATGCCAGATATACCAGTTGAGCTTACAGAGTGGAAGCATTAAGGCGGACAAGAATAGTTCTGAATAAACATAATAAATATTCCTAGGCAACATATTAAGAAACCAAATACCTTAAGTGGAAGAAAATTACTTTTATAATCAAAGCTACTACAATAGTTCCCCTTTTATTTCATAATCTTAATGAGTAAATTCTTCTTATACATTCGCAACAGTAGGTACCGGTCAGAATCCATTTTTATTGTACAGAGTGATTGTTTTTATATCGATATTTTTTTTGTATTTCAAGTCCGTAAATGCTTCTACTAAATTGATTTAGTGGGAAAATACAACAAAAAGGAAATAATTTTATACCAGAGAAAACTATTTCAATATTATTTGAAAACAAATACCTAAATAAAACTGAACGCCTTGTACCAACAAAATTGAAGTAACAGTATGGGAGATGACAGCATAAATATATGCCATTTTTGTTTTCTATTATTATTATTATTATTATTATTACCATTATTATAGTGTAACATTTCTGTTTCGGATCACTTTCTTCACAGATGCAGGTTTTGAATATTTGTTCAACAATTATTGCCAATTGAGTTGCGTTTGAATTTTGTTGATAACAAAAATGAGAGTGATAAAAAAAATGTTTTGTTAATTTACCTCAAAGGTGTAAAATAGAAATGTTGAACAAAATTCGAACGCAAAATAATTGATGATTCATTGTTTCATATTCCCAATAAAAATATTGTAGTGAAGGAGGTATCTGGAAGGCTAGTTTTCGTTGTAGTTTATTGTCAATGTTGTTTCAATTCTACCTTAAAAATTAATATCGTCATTGTAGGTATATATAAAAAAAAAACTGGTATAAAATACATATTGTTTGTAATGTTGTATAGTACAAAAAAAAGAAACTGACTAACTTTTGCTGATTACTAGTTATAATATACTAAAAGCTGTGTGCCTTCAGTAAAATGCGAATGACCTGCTATTTCATATTATATAAGAGCCTGAGTGCTACGGAAAATATCTATGTTTTAACATTTAATAGGCATCCCACTGCAAGAATGACACGCCCTCTATATGGTGTTTTCTCAAATGCACCATCAATAAAGAAGCAAACAAACCAAAATTTGTTAAAAATTTTCTCGGTTTGAAGCTACCAATATTCAAACACTCGTTTGAAATTGCCATATAGATTGACAGTCTAACAAAAAATTTAATTATTGGAGATATTCATAATGAAGAAAAAAAAATACATTCTACAGCTGTCAAAACACGACTCTCGCATTTTATATTTTGTTTTATATATCAGAAACAAAAATTCAACTCTCCTGAATACAACTTTGAACACATTATATTTTCATTTTTGAGATATACCTAGTTGAAAGCCAAAAAAACTGACCTATGAAATGCCTCGGAAATGTTAATTTTCACAGCGACCTTGAACAATATCATGAGATAACTGGACGCCAAATCTACCCTTGAGGAACACCGAGTGACACAGTTTGTGAGATAAAATATTTTTGCCAAATAAAAAAACTATTTAAAAAGTAGAGCATCAAGGTATTAAAACATCCAAATATATTTATTTTCTACTACAGATTAATTTCAGCTTTTTTTACATTACTGGGTTGCTGGAAAAAATATTCCGTATAGAATTCATAAAAAGAATTAGACTAATTCTGCCCACCCATGATTTTTCCTTAGTATATATGTTCACTGTGAACTAAAAACATTTCCAAAGCGTTTCATCATGTTAATGGATCGGCTAAGTTTTTTTTTACTGTCAGGTCTTATTTTCATTCTATCAAATCAAACTTATTATGTACGAGTAGGTATTTTTCAAATTTTTTCGCATATATATATGACTCTGTTAGACTGTTAATAAGCCGGAACGCAATGGGACAAAAGCCTTCACATAAAATATATATAGTACAAAAATACATAAAACGTATTTATGGTCTCTACGCTTGCATTCAAATTTTGCTTGACCGTACAGCATTTCCCCGAACAATAATACGTGATATAAATTTAGATCGACACAATCATGCAAATCGTATTTAATTTCTTTTGAATTTTTTGTGCCATTATTATAATAATAGGGCCCCCTGTTTCCTGAATTTTGTAAACAGCTGCCCGGTGCATGGCGGCGCTCCTCCCTTATTTGCCAATGCTGCCCCCAACTGCAAGGTCCACTTTTTTTTTAAGCGTATGCATCTGTTCATCGACTTTATGAATAATATGTTTTATTATAGCGCGTCCGTAGCGTTCGGGTTTCCGTAATCTGCGATATATTTCGTTCTATTTATTTATTTTCAATTCTACATGCGTTTTCAATAACCTCACTTTAGTTTCGATTGAAATGATCAACATACTTTTGAATAAATCAACTAATTAATTCTGATTTCTTTCTTTTATATAGAAGGATCACTGATAACTTTGAATGAGTTTAATTATTTGGCTATTGGTAACGATTATAATCTTTGTATTTTTATCAACTGTTTTGCACTCCATATTCATTTATTGCGGCCCATATCGAAGTTTAGATTTAAATTTATATAATTCCAAGAACTCATCAAATGAGCTTGAAAGCCGGAACGTACCTAACAGAAAAGACCAGAGCATAATAAATTAGGATCATCGTTGAAACTTGTTGGGTATAATGTGTATCTACCCCAAAAACTGAACAAAGCAAATACATTGTACTTATAAATGTTTTTTCTTCTGGTCTATGCCCTTGTTTCCCACAATAAATCGACAAAGAAAATTTGAATGCAAGCGCACGTGTGTCGAAATTATAAATTATTATTATTATTATTATTATAATCTATCGCTGTAGATGATGTAGCACGATATTGTTGTACCCTAACAGTAGAAAAATCGGCCCTATATACACGTTACAATTTGACCGGACAACGTTCGACCAATTCCATCTTCGAGCTAAAGTCTAATCTTCTAGAATGGTCAATATTATTATATTTGCATATAGCTTCTTGGAGTTATTCTTCTAAAATAGTCTGGTTGATTTGTAACGTGTGCATAGGGTCCTTAATGTCAGGGACATTGTCATGTGATCATTCGAAAATTCAACACACGAAGATCTTTGTATATAATATATGTGTAATATTATCTAAGCCAGCTGGACATGGGACATCGTGTTATAGAAACAACTCTGTTGCTACGATAAGAGCGATACATCTCAAGTAAACAATAATATAACGGAATATCTTTCAAAATACAGGGTGCTATTCAGATATTTTAATACGAAAAAATGTTCCGTTATATTTTTTCAGATGGATGTTCGATTTGTGACTCTCAAATCAAAAAAAAAATAATTCAAAAGAGCTTCCATTATGTTTTTTTGTTTTATTTTTAATAATAGTCGGATTATGGAGATAGTTATTTATTTTTGGTAGTAAGTTTTTTTGCTATAACAAAAGGAAATGACCGACAAAAGTTTCAGACAGCGGACAGAAAGAGAGCGAGCTATAGAGATAGAGCTAGCTGGTGGTGTTCTAATATTAGCTTCAGCAGCAGATCGTTGCATTAACAATTACATTTATCTTCATAATACGTTTTTGATGGCGAATTGAGAGTCACCTAATAGGAGATATCCTGTGTCTCTGGCTGTGTGCGAACCACTCTGACAGTAAAATGAGATAGAATAAAAATATATATTATATGTATAATGTGTATGGCAAAGGATGGCATGTTTATAATAAATATATGATGTATTACTACATTAAGGGTGCGTATTACCAATTGAGCAAAAAATCAAAATCGCCGATCTTGTCTTGCGAATGTTCACGCATACAAAAAAAAAATATGTTAAATTTAAATTGTTCCTAGGATGTTCCAGAGCTGGCAAGGCAAGATAAGCGAATCTAATTCGTTAAATAAATACGGGTTCTATATATATATATATACATACATATATTATTTAAATATATATATATTATATATTTATTAATTTAAGCTAGACTATATTCTTATGTGTTATTTACATTACATTTGAAAACAAAAGGCGCGTTAGAGTTCGAAAGTTACAAAAATCATATATTGTCACTGGTAAAATGTTTAAATAATTATTGTAAAATGCAGTTGCAGAAAATGTTCCTATATAAAAACAAACTATGTTCAAAAAGAAATATCGTAGCTAGAATTATTATATTTTTGTGAACTCTATATATATATAATATTCGTAATCAGAATGTAATTATATATATATATAAATGATAACTTGACCTCCATGAGATGGTATACCATTTAAATAATCTGGAACTTTTTGGTGATAGGTATATATTTATATAGATATATATCTGTAATTGTGAGATCTACATTTATATTTTTGTAACTGTGTAACAAAAACTGCCAAAAAATATCGAACTTTAGCACATTGTCGGACATACAGAATCCAGTCATCAAAGTAGTGAAACTTGTTTCAGTTTGATATAGAAAAAAAAAAATGGAAATCTCAAGCAAAAATGTGCTCAGACATTGTGATTTAATTTCAAATAAAAGAGATAAAGTCCGAACACGTTTTTGTGTAAAATTAAAGCTACATTTTTGTTTTTGACACTGTGTTGACTGGACTAGTATTGCTTTTTTGGCTATTGTGCTGAAGTCCTTTGAATAATGGTGTAGATCGAAACAACACAATCACACAAAAAAATCGTCCAGACTCAAAAATAACATATTTCCTGAACCTAATGCCAGTGATAATGTCTTAAAAAATATAAGTTATATAATAAATTAGCACAGTGTCCAACCTTGTTATATCTTCCTAGTTGATAAGTTTTATTTTGGAATTGAGTGTATTTGTAGATCTTCATAGTATTTTTAAATCTAGTCAATGTATTTATTATTTTACATAAATATTGTACTTGTTCATTTTAGTCATTCATCCTAGTCAGAAATAGTTTATTTTTCTTAAATGTTTTCTTAATTTATATATTTTACATACATTATTACATTTGGAAACACAATGTTTTTTACTTCATCCCTTATATCCTTTTTTTTACTATAAAAGAATATCTACTAAAATGTAGGTATGAAAGAAAATTTGCATAAAACTTTTAGCAAAAGTACCAGCGCCAAGAGAATTAATATTATTTTGTATTTTTCAGTGTACTAACTAATAAAGTCAGTGCTATTTATTTCATATATATTTATTTATATTTCATTAATCATCAAAATCGTTGAACGTTCACTTAGATATATTCAGAGATTTCGAAATATGGCCGTTGTTTCCGGTGGCTTCAAATGTAGAAATTCCAATTTAGAAAATATTACTCAGTATTTTTGAGTGTCACATAAAACATAAATATATTCATAATTTCTAGAAATTTCTCGAAAACTCCACCTTCCAAAGACTATAACACGGAAACTCCTAAAGTTTTAAGAAAATTACCATTTTGCAATAATTATAATCTCTTTGTTTTTGATAATATTTCCGTTTAAAGTCAAGCTAAAAATAAACTGTCTAACGTCTGTCATAATCTTTTTCTTGAAAGCTCTAACAGGTACATTCAATATCTTTATATTATTATTCTAGAATAACATTTTAGCAAAAATGGCATATTTTTTGGAAAATTCATAAAATAAGTTTGTAAACGATGAGAAGGAAAAAAATATATGGAAGAAATAATTATTGCATCCCAAGAATATTTCTGAAAATAATTTTACGAGATGAAATGTCAACATTCAACATAATCCATGTATACAGGGTGATTCATTAATAATAGTAGGAAATATTTTAACTGGTAAATCCTGGACAAAAAATATGAAGATTTAACCCAAAAATCATCAGAGTTACACGGTGTTCTACATAGACATTCAAACATTTCGAAAAATAAAGAATTATTTCTTTAAGAGAATTTAAAATTCATAATAAAATGACAATTGTGCCAGAGGCGTAGAGTTAAGGACGGGTCAGCGTTGAAGATACATCTGTATCTGTATCAAATAAAGTAGATAAAGAATATATAGAGGTATTGTATTTTCTTTGCCTTTATTTATAATAATACAGGGTGTCCAGCACACACACTTCCTACCAAGACACAACAAATTGTTTCTATGAAACAGTCTTTATATATGTAATGATATGGTTATTGTGATGATTAATTATCGTACTATTATCAACAGCATATGATATCTAACAACCTCCATTCTGATATATTTTTTGACCGATGAACCCTGAACGGAGGAGGTATAAAATTCGACTGTCTGCTTTATTTATATTTTTTTTGTTGAATATTTATTTCACACTTCTTAGTGTAAAATTTGTCACGAAAATCGTAGAACGTATACGCTTATACCAAAGAAGATAGTACTTATTCTATTACCCACGTATGTTCTCTGCTTGTACTTGTTATGATTCAGAGATCTCAAAACATCGCGGCGGAATTTCAGAATTTACCACTGCTGTAACTCGAAAACTGTAACTCTTTGAAAAATACAATTTTTCAATTCAAACATTTCCGGATATGATCTCATCCTTAATTCTGTCGTCTCTGATTTTTGTGATATGATATTTAGCAACATCCATTCTGATTCTGAATATTCAAATCTATTAGTTTTCATGTAATTTGTTTTTTTTTCGAATCTTAAACTAGATTTTATTTTTGGCAATACCTACCAATGTAAATAATTCATCAAGAAACAATTTAGATTAAGATTTACCAGAGTTTGAACAATACTTATTTACAATGTACTTCAACGTTATTGTTTGATATAAGAACATACGTAGGATATGCAAATATAAATACATTATTTTAGAAGAAAATACTATGTATTTGCAGTGCTCACATATTTTAGACGTTGACACACCCAACATCCCCCGGCCCTGTCGGTGACACAGTCAACTATAATTTTTTTTAATCAACAGAGAAGTAGTAATTATATAGAATTATATTTTCATGAAGTTCAATTTTTTGCTTGCTATGGTAGTAATATTTGCAATATATCTAATGAAAAATCTGTCACTTAATCAATATCATTAAATAAATAATTGGAAGAAATGGAATCATATTTATCAATGACTTGAAAAAGCTTATCACATACATCTGCGCTTATTTATTTTTAGGGTTGTAAGTATCTATGGTGATGCACCACCACTCTTTCACATGATTTATTCCAAATAAAAGCCATTTTTTGGTTGAAATCCCCCAAATTTTCATTCATCCTTTGATCCAAAAAAATCACAAATCCCGTTTAATTTCACAAGCGAATGTTTGTCTTTAATTTCATCGGTCGGTATATTGTCACATACATACGTACATATATTTCCAGCTGTTAGATATATCAAAAATCCGACGCAATTATTGTGAAATAGGGGATTAAATTTACGTAAAAGGGGTACATTTTAACAGAAAAAGGGTAGTTTAATGACAAACAACCAGAATAGAATGAATACAACAACATGTCGGATTTGGACGGATTCAATCTTTCCAGATTTGTGTAAAATTGGCACGTGCGAGTGCAGCTTTTGTGTGTGCTTCTCTCCCTTTTCTTCTATTGTCATTTTCTGTTACTGGGATTCATCAAACGCTTTTCAGAAAAAAAAACATATATATAGGGGTAAGGGATCGCTTGCTTACCTAAAGTACCTTCACAATGTTTTTGATCATTATGAATTTATTGTGAAAATGTTTTTTTTACACATATTTTGAATCAGCTGCTACCCTATTGTCATTCCATTTCTTACAATCAAATTCAATTTCAAAATGTCAATGAAATGATAATATTGCTTAAATTCAATAAATCCATTGAATAATAAATCAGAAAAATATGTGTTGGTAAACTTTTCTGACGTATAGTTTACAGAAAAAATAGTAGTTATAACGTAATAAATTCATTCGGACGATAAGATTTAAAATTACATATATTTTGAATTTGAACTTTCATAATGGAATATTAAAATCTAGTTTGTATATTCTGTTCATCGATTATTGTCGTGAACATAATAAATTATAACTGACTAGGATTATTGTAACAATAAAACACTAACTAAAAATAAAAGTCTTAGCGCCATCTAGTTTTGAATAGATAAACATAGCTTACTACAGACATAGGCAGATTTCAGCTGATAACTAAACCTGTGGATATCAGCTCACTCCACTAGATAGCAGCAGCGAAAATAAAATGTCCAACGTAGATTTGATTTTTTTAAAAGTTTACACGTATACAGAGTGTTTCTTAATTGATACGACATGTATGATGAGCAAAAATTAAGAGCATCTTTCATATCATTTTTTGATCTAAATCTCTTTTCCTCTATGTTCCTTCCCACTATTTTAAATTTATGGGAAAATATTTTTAATGAATAACAACTATGGCAGTACTTATTTAGATTTTTAGATGAATGAAATTTGGCAAATAAAATTGATTTAAATAATATTGAAATTTAGATGACTTTATTATCAATTTGAAATTACAGACGAAATGTTGGACGCTTCACTTGTGATGCAAATAAGTGATAACTACTGTGCAAAGGTAATAAAGTTCTATTCCACCTTGTCAAGGCTGTCATAATTAATAAAGGTAAGATGTTGAGATTCCTTCACAATAAAGCTATAAATTTCATTTTCTCTTATCTTCAGAAACTGGAACTGTTTGAATACGCGAGATCTGATAAAGTAATTTCACTTTTGCAAACAAATATTTTTGAGAGCGCATATTTCTGCTGAAAATATAGCTACAAGTTTAGTTTTAGCCGCAGAACGGATAGGAATATGTAATGTATGTAAATGTACTTTCATATACTGCAAATTGGGTTCGAGTTTAGTTCGAGTTCAAAGAACTCAAGCGCATGGTTCCAGCAAGACGGGGCCACCTGTCGTAATTCTGTCTCAGTAATTGCTGCAATGAACAAATTATTTGCGAGCACAGTGATTTAGGCATCATTAACTGGCCTCCAAGTAGTACCGATCACAGTCCGTTGCGTTATTTTATTCAAAATTCTAGGCTCAATAGTTTTTTTTGGACGTCAAAATTTTTATTTTGATTTTCCAGTATTCTTATTAAAACTACATGTCCATGTTGCGGTCACCTCTTAGACAGAACACCAGAGTGTTCATAAAATGGGTTCATTGCTAGTAAAGAACTCTAAAATAACTGCTGCGTGGTGTTGAAAAATTGCCAATTTGTAATTTCACATTTTATATATATTCAGAAAAATTATCGCTCTAGCTAACTTGTATTTTATTTAATTCCGTACGTATTTTTATTTTGATATATAATCAATAAATTAGAGAAAACGTTTCGCTAAACTATGTCTTATGATGTATCAGAAGCTTGTTGGAAACCAGTTGATATTTGGCAACGATTACACATATTTATAAATATACCTTGTATTAGAAATTGAGTAAGGTCACCACATTCAGTGTACAATAAATAAGCATCACAGATTACATCATAATGGACAAAATGCAATCTAATCTTTATCTGTAGTTTTTTTTGTTGGTATATACATCAATGAATTCTTAAAAACGATAATGCAGATTTTATTTCGTTGATCATACCCATCTCTAAACATAAGGAGTGATTATAAATATTCAAATATCATCTTAATGAATTTAAATGTATGCTAGATAAAAATATAATTATCGGAAGGGATCCGGTTCGATTTCGGCCATTTCTATTATTGATTAATCATCTTGGAACATCAGATGGAATTTGCACATTTTTTATTTAAAATGAAATTTGGAGGTCATCCACATAATCTAAGTGTGACCAACTGGTTATTTTTTATTACTCGAAATTCAGATACATCCACATCGAAAAAATAAAAGGTACATAATGTCAAAGTTGAGCCGAATTATGTTGAATGTTTTTTTGTGGGGTCAAGAATTACTCCTTCTTCTTATTTGTTGTTAGGTGAATTATCAAAGTCTCCTAATTATATTCATAAATGCTGTTTGTCCATTCCAAAACTTGTAAGCTCGGATATCGCAGAATGTGGTCATAAATAGAGATATCGCTGACATACGTACGAAATAATGATTCAAAAATATAAAATAATATTTATCCTATTAATAGCAGAATTACATAAGAATCACCATGGGAATCAAACCAAATGTATTGATACAATACAATTTATGATCATGAAGATTTTCAACTTTTATTTTGCATAACTCCAAAATATCCATAATTTTACATCAATTTTTTTCATAGATATTACTCTTCTATCTTCGGAGATTAGGGAAGAGGGTGGGAGGAAGATTGGACGAAGAAAAAGCGAGACTATATAAGAACTCTTCTTGTCACCTTTTTGGTACAGATCACGGATCCCTGATATACATATTTGTAAGGAGCCCTTATGTCACATGGTTCACTGCCTCCTGTTTTGTTTATGGCAATAGGCGTAAACCAGTATTTTTTTGTGCTTATTCTTGGTAAGTAACAATAACGACTCCTGAAGCAGTAAAACAAACGTACATGTAAAGTAATAAAACCGAAATCAGCAAATTTCAGTGCTTAGTGAAAACAATATTAGTTGTTTTCTATTTTCTAATCTCATTTCATATAAATATATAACTTAATTAACGTAGCTGTAAGTACTTGTTGTTGTATTACCAATATCCCAGTCAGTCTAAATCCAAATATTCTCCAGAACAGGTCCTTTTTCCGTGTTTCTGTCGAGTTTTGTGTAGTATTAACATAATCAAGCATTCAATATTATCACTGTTCTAAGTTCGAGTGTGTATTGTGTCTTTGGTGAGTTTTTGCAGATTTTTTCTCAATTTTTAAAATAGAAAATGGTCAAGTGCAAGTTAGGCTCACGTGGACAGGGTTCCAGACACCAAATTTTCGCATAGGTTTCCTATAAATTTCAAGTGAAGCCAAATAAGCTGTACGGTAGCTGAAAGTTCTCTATTTTTTTTCACGAAAGCCTCACAAACTGTTATTGTTAAGAACAACAATTACAAAAATCATTTAATTCGTTTTTTCGACGCTATACGACATTGATACGGTCAGTTAATTCTCTATAATTATCGAATTTTCAAAGACAGACAAACAGAAAAACAAACACGAGATTGATCTTATAATGGTTGCGTTTTTCCAAAGGATGTGTGGAAATTAATAAATCTGAATTTTTTCTGGCTATTTTTATCCAAAATCAGAAAAAAGACATTTTATCAATCAATCAGAATCATCTTGATAACATTTACATAATGGAACCTATTTTGATTTTTTTAAGCTTGGACGGTCGCTATCTTGAATTTACCAGCTTGATTATGGCAATTATCGAACTTGAACAAAATCTTCAAGAAATATTATCACGATAGCTCTAAAAATATTACCTCTACCGTGAAAAAAACAAAATTCTCACTTTTTTCCCATATCCAAAAATGCACAGAAATCCCATTTATTATTTCATCATAATAAATATCTTTTGGCAGGAAGCCAAAAGAATATTGAATTTATTGTTTTGAATAAGACAGAAATGATTGTTGATAAAGATGAGCCAATGAAAAAAAAACTTTTTATTCCCATCAACATAATGAGCGCATTTTATATTTTCTTGGCCACTATTTTGGAAATATTTGATCTCAGTAATGCTGATTATCAACATTTTTGACCGACTTCCCAAATTGAGGAGGAACACAATTCGTCTGTGCTTTTTTATGCTCGTTTTGTGCTTCGATTTTGATAATGTTTCTTTCATTTGAAAGTTGATTGCTGGGATACGGTCCCATATCAAAATAATATTATATCTAATGGTGCTGGTACCTTTGAAGCGGTTATAAAAGTCTTTAATCTACCTCGAAATTTGATTTTCAAAAAAATCAATTATTTTCAGAATGTTATGTAACGTTAATATCATCTGCTTAACTGGATAGAATATATTAACCATTTCTATAGCTTTCCCATTAATTACAGTACAGGTACCTGAGCTTTTGTAATCTTCTTACTGATTGAGAATTTTCTTGTGAGAATCGTATATGAGAAATATTATATAAGCTGAACCCTTTTCATATAACAAAAAAAAAAGACAACAACAAC
Organism: Crioceris asparagi; assembly: GCA_958507055.1. Lineage (NCBI taxonomy): Eukaryota > Metazoa > Arthropoda > Insecta > Coleoptera > Chrysomelidae > Crioceris > Crioceris asparagi. The sequence goes on along the minus strand of OY293833.1, from coordinate 2,856,580 downwards.
AAAATATCACTACAGAAACTCAATATTCTGACAACACAATAGCTTCAGGCATAAGACCCCGAAAAAAATTCCATTGTATCCATATATTTGATGCCATTCCATTTGTCCTTTTCATGAAAAAAAAGTAGGTAGAATCAAGCCGTTGGAAAAAGGGTCTTGAATTCTTTAGGAATGTGGGAGTGACAATATTCCTAAACGATTTTTGATTCCCTTCTTCTTTTCGAAGTGAGAAGCCCGCTCGACGACCTCCATAAGTTTTTATGTTAATAGCAACACAATAAATATAAAAGAATAATGGTCTGTTGTTTTTTCGGTTTTCATTGTCTTCTGGACATATTCTCGCATATTCCTTTAAGCAGAGTGTAAGAGAGAAACAAAGAGTCCGAACGGTCAGAATAAATCATATGGTTCAAAGGGCTTTTTGGCCAATGTTGTGAGAGAACTTGACTTTGACGTCGAATACTTGACCGAAAATATTTGACGAATAAGAAAGGAGTTCAAGAATTGTTGCTGTACTATAGAAAAATAAATATTTTTTATAATAAATATTTTTACAAAAAATTAGACCGACTTTATTAGTTGGTGCACTGAAAAATACGAAATAATATTAATTCTATTGGTGCTGGTACTTTTGAAGTTGTGCAGTTAGATTGATTGAACTTTTGGCACCAACATCACAAGTACCAGCACCAATAGAATTAATATTATTTTGTTATTTTTCAGTGCACCAACTAATAACGTCAGTCCATTTTTTTTGTCGAAAATATTTATTGTTTATATTATTTTATTAGCAATCAAAATCGTTGGACATTCACTTATATTCAAAGATTTCAAAGTATATCAGTTATACCAGATATATTTCTGACTTTACAATTTCTGGATCTTGGATATCGTTTTTATTTATTTAAGGCTTTTAATTTTTATTATTTTTTCTATCGCTTTTAGAGAAAAATGCTTCAGACAAAATTTGTTGAGACAGATTATATCTAAAACTCAAAAATATTTTTAATTACATTTAGTCGATGGCTACTTTTTGAGATATTTTTTTTAAGTTTGGTTGGTCACCATTTTTAAACTGCTTGTCCCATCATAACGAACTAGAACAAGATATTTGTGTGATCGATTTTCGCAGCAAATTTGAACTTGATATCTTCAAAAATGCGACCTCTATCGTGTTTAAAATTTTTGTAATTTCCCATATATAAACTTAAAAAAACAATTGATAAATTAGATAAATTTCTATAAAAAGTTGAATAAATAAATATTTTCTTCCAAAAAATTTGACCTATAGTATGATTTAGTTGGTGCACTGAAAAATCTATATAGTAGATAATATATAAAATCAAAGTGTCTGTTTGTAATATCAAATTAACAGGTTTTAACTAATTGCATATGGCAGTATATGTGTCACTAATAACAAAACAACAATTTTTACAATTTTTGTCTGTCCGTCTGTCAGTTTGTTCCGGTTAATCACCGTAACGGCTGAACCGATTCCGACGGGATTTTTACTGGCAGATAGCTAATGTTAGAAGGAATAACTTTAACTGCTTTTATTTTAGAATCAAATCTACCTATACAAATAAATAAAATCGAACAGTATGTTTGTAATTTCAAAATAACAGGTTTTAACTAATTGCATATGGAAGTATACAAAAAACAATTTTCATAACTTTTGTCTGTCTGTCTGTTTGTTCCGGCTAAACCGATTCCGACAGGAAGCCGAAGCCGCGAGCAGCAGCTAGTACAAAATAATATTAATAATTCTATTGGTGTTGGTAATTTTGAAGCTTTGCAGTTGTAGATATATTGAAAACTTTTGACATTAACTTTACCAATAGAATTATTATTATTTTGTATTTTTCAGTGCACCAACTAATAAAGTCAACAATTCTCAAATAGTCCTCAATCAAATAAAAAAAATATCATGAAGATCGGAGCACGTTAACAATGTAAAAGGCGCCAACATCCAAAAAAAAAAAAACATGCCAACAATCGAATTGTATACCTCCTCCGTTTGGTTCGTCGGTCAAAAATAACAATTTCATATAACCATAGACCTGAAAAAAAATGAGAGACACCAATAAATCAAATTCTAAATCAAATGCATTCTTCCTGAAGACATGTTATATTTTTGGAATTTTTAGATTAGTGGGGGGGGCGACAGTGCCGTCGCACAGCGGACGAACACCCTGTACAAACACAACACATAATGACAGACAGATAGAGTGAGAGTGAGTGAGGTGGATACCACCGACGGGTGGGTGGGTGTCTGCTGTGGGCCTTCACACAGGGGTTCCCAATAATGTGTGGCTAGATGCTGAGCCCTGAGCCGCCACGACCCCGTGTCACCAGTTCAAAGCCGAGAGATATAGATACTACTCAACTACCTAATCTGCGAGCATTTTAACCTAACCATTATTATATTATACTACAATATATAATGCCACACACTATATATCTATAACCTCTCTCTATACCATATAGAATAGAGGTTTGACTTAGTTATATTATATTATTTGCCTCCTGGTTCTGTAATAGTCAGTAGTGTTCAAGCAGTGCTGCTGGCACTTGGTAGTAGTTGTTGGGTAATTCCTTGTTGTCTTTCGTGGTGTCGTCGATTGTTGTGACGATGCGTCGTGTTCCGTTGTTCTTCGTTATTCAATCGTGTTTGTGTTCAAAAGATAAGTGAAGAGACTTCTTTTTTTTTAATTTTCTTCTGTGGAACAACGTGTAGTTTTGTGGACAGCGCCGACTATCTTCTATTTCACATTATAAAACTGTGTCTATATATTATATTTTTTTTTGTTATGATGTAAGTTTCAGCTATTTGAATTTCTTTTTAGTGTATAAAGATATATAATATAATTTTCATCTGTCAACACAACTAGGTACTACTTCATGTGGGCTTTTGAATCGATCTGTTTGGCGCAATCGGCGAATGATATTATTATTATTATTATTATTATTATTATTATTATTATTAAGCTGCGCAAGGCACACCTTTTCTTAAAAGTTGTTTCCCAAACTAGTTATATACACACTCACAGAGAACAGTCACTGTTTTTTGTTACATCACTGTTCATTTTAAATTCAGTGTGTTTCATTATGTATTCATTTTTCTTATTAAGGGATCATTTTTACCTACCTACTTAAACATCAAGTGAGTGCTTTGAATGCCCAATATTTAGGATGACATTTCAATAATAATTACAGCATATAATTTATAAAAGGGTACAAACTTCACGCTCTACTAGTGAAAGACAATAGCTAACCATCACAACAAACACATGTCTTTCGAATATGATAATTATTATTAAGCGGGATTCTCCCAACGACCTAGAAACATCAGTTCAACATGTTCAAAGTACATTAATATCGCTCTAGCTTTCTTTCAAATATATCTCATTATCTTAGCCACTCAGATTTTTGCTGTGATCTTTTTCAAGATCAAATATCTCCCGCCATATCACTACCGAAATCCTAAATAAATATTACCTTTCCCATCATCGAGAAAGACTTCCTCTTAGGTACTTCATACAATTTTGCGTATCATAAACACATTATTTCTAGTGTAGAATTTTAAACAAGGCACACGTTGAAATCTCCTTCCTGTTCATTTATTTTATTCGTTTATAATTGATATTACATGTTGCAATATTAACTTAATCCCTGAACGACGAAAATTATATTTTTTTATGTAATTATTCCTTTAGGCTAAAAAATAATCATGGGGGTTCGAGCAGTAGTAATTATTATTCAAATCAAACCGTCAGATATATTATGCGCGAATTTCAATACCTTTACTTTTCAATACGCATCATCACGTGACTGCGAGCATGTGTTATAGCGGGTGAGGCTTGTGACGTCCACAATCCTCAAGCAAAGATGAAATTATGAAATACACCAATCTTTGCCTGAAGTATTCAAAGTCATAGATCGTATTTATTGATTGTTGTTGACTCAATTATTGTCTTCGAAACTTCCCACCCCGGATTTCTCGAAAGGGTATACCTACATTGATAAAGAAATCGCTGAAATATGTACAAAATAATTTCGTGGGACACTACTTTTCAACCAAAATTTGCTTCGCCCCGTTTCAACCCCCTCCCCTCAGGAGCTACCCTCTTGAACATTTTAAACGGTAAGATGTTGTATCGAGTGATATCTTATTGGAAAGATCCTTTTAATTCTGTTCTTTTCATATTTGAATTTTCAAGTGCGTTCTATCCACTTTTGAAAAAGACAAAAAACTTTTTTTTCCATGACATGAACACCCTGTATAGATTCTTACTACACAAAATCACATTCCAGTACAAAATGTTTAAAGCGATAACATCTTTTTTCTGTAACCTACTGACTTATGTAATACCTAATATCATGTTCCAGGTAATAGGAGAGACTTTTAATTTATTCCTTGATATAATAATTTATTTGTTTATAAATTTTGAGGCCTATCTCTCTTCGTATTTTCTGCGGTCGATCTTCTCACGGTTTTGTAGCAAAAAAAAAGTTAAAAATATTGTCGATGAATCAAATCACCGTCACAAGTCTAATTCCATATCAAATAAGCATCTTGTGTTTCTTGAGATAAAAATGTTTTTTCTTGTTATAAAATGTGACCAATAGATTTGTTAATTGATTACTGGTCACTGTTCCCATCAAAATATGTGTCACAAGTTTGAATTGGTTTCAATTATGATATCTAAAAGTTAAAATGAAACCCTAGGTAATGGTGCCACTGTTGAGTCGAAAATAAGATTGTTTTTTAAGCATTTTTCGAAATTCATGATTTTTCTATAATTCTTAAGAAAATAGTGTCTTTCACTAATTTTTGTAATTCAATGAAGAAATAATATTCGAATTGAGATTTTTATAGTCTCATTTTGAAGGATTTTTGACCGACTTAAAAAAAGGAGAAGGTATACTATTCGGTTGTATGTTTGCTTTTTTATTTTTTATTTTTTATAAACTGTTCGCGCGTTTTGCGTAACTAGTAGACGTACTCCGATTCAGATTATTTTTGTTTCATTTGAAAGAAGAGAGTTTAGAAATGGTCCCATATTGAGGAAAATCAAATCCGGAAATGTTTAAATTGGACATTTTTCAAGATAATCATAGTTACAGTCTGAAATATGTGTTTCAGCTATGTGGAAGGCGCAAATTTTTTCGAAAATAGAAAATTAGAAAGGGAACCGTATCCGGAAACGTGTAAATTGAACATTTTTTCAAAAGATTCACGGTTTCCGAGTTTCGCAATGGTAAAGTCTGAAATATATGATATGCGTATTTGCGCTATGTGGAAGAGCAATTATTTTTCGAAAATTGAAAATATAAGACGGCCAAATTAAAGAAAAGATTATATGAAGCAACATTTATTAAATTGAGTTGCGAGTTAAAGCTGTAAAGTTTGAAATACATATGTATATTTGCACAGCGATGTTTTGAGATCTCTGAATAGTAAATAACAAGTAAAAGCTAAGCCTATTACTTTTTGGGTAACAACAATTTTCATGACTAATGTTACATTCAAAAATGTGAAATAAATATTTTTTTTACAAAAAATTGGACCGACTTTATTAGTTGTTGCACTGAAAAATACAAAATAATATTAATTCTACTGTTGCTGGTAATTCTGAAGTTGTGCGGTTGTAGTTTGTTATTGTAGGCACTAACTCTAAAAGAACCAGCACCAATAGAATTAGTGTTATTTTGTATTCTTCAGTGCAACCACTAATAAAGCCGGTCCAATTTAAAAAAAAAATACTAATCATATAGGCATTCCGAAAGGTTCTAGAGATTTCAAATATGATTACAACAAAAACTATTTATTTTCCATATCGGCTAGAATGATATAAAAAAACGGGAACGTTATTCTTGATTCCTATTTACTATCAGGGTCATCAGAGACATTTTGAACTTTCTCTGGATTATTATGTATTCGAAAAACGTGTGGTCTGCAGCAGAGCGTACACCCACAACACTTCATTATATTGAATAATTCAACACAAAATATATAGGTACATCTAGTGTCGATTATGATGCGTCAGCTTTTGCTAATTACAACGAAAACGTTGGCTTTTGGAACACCAGGTGATATATACCTATAATTATTGCAGCTGTTTACGTGAGTCGGTCAGCTAGGTATATGATGATGGTGATCTATACGCCTGCGATATCGATGGATTAAGGCCTGTAAGGCGAGGCCACATTTCGGGAATTGGCCATGAAAATGCTTGAAATGACAACTGCAGTGCAACAAATTTTAAAGTCGGTCTAGTTTTTTGTAAAAAATATTCATTTCTCCAATGGTAAATATAAAATTTTTGATAAAATTTAATTCTTGATTGAAAAGGCAATCATCAAGAATTTCTAGTTAGAATCGGATATAAATAAAAAGAACGAACTCTACCAAGAACATCTCAAGAATGACTTAGTCCGGTTACACAGCGAAGACTACCATTTTTAAAAATCCCGCGATCTTTTCACAAAACACACAGATATTGATAAAAACTTCCATAATGATTCATCGAATGATCGTTATCATTTTTCGTTATCGAGATATTTGGAAAATATTAACATTATCACAGCCCTTTTTATAACCACTACCAAACAGACTTTCCCTTTAGCAGTCAACAGATTAAGGTGGATTCCGAACCACCGATATGTCTCGAAGGAAATACCATTCTTCCAGATCAAGGTTTTTTGTGAGGCACACCACGCTGTTAACCAAAATCAGTTTCGAACCCTCGACCTCACGGCTGGAAGTCGAGCATCGTACCACTAGACCATCGGAGACTCCTAAGGTGCCGCTACAAGTAAATCCGCCCCTGTACTATACGGAGAATTCCACCAAAAGCATAAAAGACAATTGCGTTGTTATTTTGTATTGTAGATTCTAAAAAAATACACACATATGTGTATTGTGAGAGCAGGCGATGATTCACTTTAATTAAAACGAGCAGCCATAATCAATTTAGAAACAGGGTCTCATTTTAATGTGAAATACTACATACTACATACATTATATATTATTATGCTCTCGTATATATATAAATATATACAGATCCATTCAGTCAGACAGCAGAGTAGGCGTATAATATGTAAAACCAACAACTGACACGCTGAAATGAGTTGAGAAATGTTGCTCATTGATTAATTATATTTATGTCCTATTAGAGCTTTATGTACATCCCTGTTTTCACTTATATTAATTATTATCACGACGATAATTAATAATTATTGTGGAACACGTAACGTTGACCAACAAACAAGCATCGAAAAATGTGGCAAAAAACCATTTCCTATGTTCAACCACACCCTTATCCGTTTTACACTTCAAATCGTGTTTTGAAACGGACTTCATTATAATTCCAAATAGCATGGGTCTTGCACAAATGGAAAACCTTCTGTGTTACAGAACAAATAATAATAATAATAATTATGTTCACTGACTACTAAAAAGCCGCTGAAAATGCTAACCAATTCATCAGCGGAGAAATAAGAGAACCCCCCCCCCATACTAACACCTACTTCCTATTTCATAGTGGTTTAGAAATATTCATTGTTCCATGGTAAAAAACCTCACCCACTACAATCATAGAGTGGTGACACTTCACCGTCTTGTGACAAATTGAAAATAAAATATGTGGAGAAAAAAAAATTCGGATATAAAATAGGCATTGCGCCAAACACTTGCGCAAAGTGCTCTATCCGATTAATTCACCTGAGAGGAAATTCTTAAAAGTTTCAAATATTGTATATATAACACGACTTGGATTTTTTTATAATAACGAATACATATTTATTAAAACTAAAAATGTCGCCCAGTTCGAAACAACTACCTTCGGTTAGGTAACATAACCTAACCTATTTTCAACCAAGCTACGAATAACTAACCCACTGTTGAATAACTGGCGGATGACTAACCCCAAAAATAGCAAAAATATAGTCTCTCAGTGTTTCGAGGTCGGTTTAAGACATGGCACCACTTCGACACTGGATGACGAGCGTAAATTTTCCGGTTGGACCGCAACGACCCATTTGAGTGTAATGCACCCTTTAGGCTCCCAACAGCTAAGGGAAAAGGTGTGCGTAACTTTTTCAAGTCTTTCAATGGAAATCTGTGTCTATGATCTTATAAACAATAAATTAGAAACAATCGATCTTCGATAGTATAGTTGTAAACGGATTATATTTTATCCTTGTCGTGTGCGCAGATAAAACCAAGTAAGTAACCGAGTTCCGTTCGATATTGCAGGGCTCATTAAATCATCTTCTGTTTAATGACTTGTTATTATCTTACTTCATAAAGTCTATTTGTAAGATATTTAGTTGAATGACCTGTTGTGGCTTCACATAGCTACTGTATTTAATATTATTATTGCAAATAGGGAGGATGGCGTTTGGAATCAGTATCAATTTATCAATGACCAGAGGCGAATTCATTTCAAAGAGCGGCAACACACGAATCAAGAGAAGCTACTATTAATGTACATTAATACTTGCATTGAGTAACAACTACAAATCAAGTTTAATAAAGAGTCGACAAACAATTAACAACAACCAAAAAGTAGTGATGTAGATCGTTTGAAGTTGATTTGGAAGTACATACAGATTATGTAGCTGTAGTTTATTGAAAAACACTATCTACAAAAAATTCTCAGCTGATGTGCACTAAAAAAAATAAAATTCTGATGGAGTTAAGCCCTTGCAAGATATGCTAAGTTATCTTTGCTTGTGTCCGATGATGAATTGAAATAAACAATAAAAACCACAAATAATAAATTGGCTATTTATATGTTAAAAGATTGTTTAATTTCTTATGAATTCCATAAAAAATGATAACTGCAGTGCGATCCATAGGTATGGAATAAATTCATTTTTAGCGATATTATTTAATGGTTTAAAAAAAACTGAAACAGGTCGATTTCTATTCACAGTATGTCAATTGCTTCATCAGAAAACACAATTTTGTTTATGAACTGCAAATCGGCTTCTATTCTGTCCATCATCAGCTCACAGAATTTGTTGCCTTCTATCAGGATCATCCTCATTTAACTCCTGAACCAACTGAACTTTATATTTTTCTTTAAATGTAAAGCTCTCAGTATCGATGATTTACTTAAATCATTGTCGGCGACAAGTTGTCTACTTATCATTTGCGGATTATCATCAATCGCTAACATTACATGTAATTTTTTTCCTCATCCAATTGAACATTTCGACCTGGTTTTTGAATAGTTTTTACATGTCTCAAGACATTTTAATTCTCTTTTGCTGATTGTAGATTGTAAGAAGTGTTGACCAGGATATTTATAATTGAATATTCCACAAACTTCCTTTTGAGTTCTTATCTTATTACCGCATCCAATCAATATTAAAATGTCTATTCTTTGAGATTCGGATAAATGAGCGAGCTATAGCCTACTAGACTGACAAAATGTTGTAAAAATATTCCAAGATCGCCTTGTTTATTGTCAAGAAGTGAATGATGGTCATTTTGAACATTTAATTTAACTGAAAAATAAATTGAAAAATATTTCCTAAACATTATGTGACATTATTTCCTCCATTCTACTTTAAGTATCAACATTTTACATTTACAAAATGAATTTTCTCAGGTATGATTGCGCCAAATTTGAAAACCTTAGTATTACTGAACAGAGAAAATGCCATACGACCCTCCTTCTCATTTAAAATCTTTGACGGGGTGCTCATAATTCAGAGGGGGTGCAAGAAGGAAGTATAATTGTCAAATTGAGAATAGAAATCGACCTGTTTTTCCAAACAAATACATAATAACGCTAAAAATGAACTGATAAATTTTTACCACAAAAAAAAGTTACTCAGACAAAAACAAAAGAGATGGTGAAAACTACCTGTTTATCTCTTTTACGGATCAAAGAATGAACAAACACAGTATTCAATTCGTCTGAGGCTCTCAATGAACAAGATCCAGTTTTCTTGGAAGTATATATATATATGCGCTACAATTTCATGAATAAGTATGATCTCGATGGTTGGGTTGGTACTTCTTCTTGTCCTATTTCGTATTCCAAAGCTGCGCAGATAAACTTTTTGCTTTATTGATGAAAATAACGCGGCGACGTACGATTCTTTGTATGGAGAACGAAGAATTTCTTCTTTCATTCAACACAATATTTTTCTTATGGCATATCAACGATTTATGCAATTTATGGTAAGCATGTAATGGCCGTGGCTCTCTTTTCTTCAACAGGCTGCAATTGAAAAGCAAATTAAGTTGAATGACCGAGTTTTTTTTTCAACACGCCACAGTTAAACGCGCATTCAACAACGATACACACTTTTTTCAACGCAGAATGAACATGATTTTTGAATTTAATTTGTAGCTCATGTTTAAAGAATTATTCTAATATGACGCAAATATAAAGAAAAGGCTGATAACATGCGTCCATAATTCATCGTTGATTTTCTTATTTCAAGAATTTGATTTGTATACCTATTCGGATTTCTGTTCAATATTCAACAATATTGTAGACTATGAATTAACTATAAATGCACAAACCATTACCAGCACCAGTGGAATGAATATAATTATAATTGTTTCAGTGTACCAACAAATAACGTACTCCGATTTTGATAATTTTACTCAGAGTCGACTTGAGAAATAGTCCCATATTCATAAAACTCCAATTCGAAATCGCCTTCCCTCCAAAATCTGAGACGGCAGAATTAGAGATAAGATAATATCTGTAAATGTTTAAATTGAACATTTTCTCAAAAGAGTTACGTATTTCGATTTATAGGGTGGAGGGTGCAATTTATTTCATAAATTGAAAATCTGAGACGGCCAAATTAAAGACCAGGTTATAATTGTATTGGCAGATACTTGATGGAAATTCATGTTATAAAATATAAAATGAAACAATAAATATATTTCCATTAATATATTAACGAGTTGTCACTCGCATTTGATAGAAACACAGTGTGTCGAAACAATTGTCATGTGTTTTTGTTAATATATTAGTGGAAATATATTTATTTTTTCATTCTATATTTTATAAGGACCAGGTTATTTGGAGCAACATTGGTATTGAATCTTTTTTCCATAGAGTTACGGTTTTCGAGTTACAGCAGTGGTAAAGTCTGAAATATGAGAATTTCCGCCGCAATGTGTTCAGATCTATAAATAAAAAGAAGCATATACGTGGGTAATAGAATAAGTACAATCTACTTTGGTATTAGTGAACTTTCAACGATTTTCATGAATAATTTTACACTCAAAAGTGTGAAACAAAGATTTTTTACAAAAAATTATACCTACTCTATTTGTTGTTGCACTGAAAAATACAATAATATTAATTCTATTGGTGCTGGTACTAGTGAAGTTGGTGCCAAGAGCCTTCTATTTAACTACAATTGCACAACTTCAAAATTAGCAGTACCAACTACCAATAGAATTAATATTATTTTGTATTTTTCAGTGCACCAACATATGAAGTCGGTCCAATATTTTTTTGTAAAACAAAATGTTCTACAGTGATACCAGAAGGCGCATATGCAAATGACATGATAGAAAAAAAGATCGTAGCATATAAATCTAATCTGTTCGAAATTTCAATTTCACGGTTTAATTTTTAATCACTCAGTAACCGAATAGATTAACTCAATTCAATGTGTTTCGAGAGAGAAAAAAGTTTATATACCAATAGGGTTATAACATTGTTTATTTCAATTAGGAGGTCTATAATTGAATGTTGCTTTCTCAAAGGTAAAAGATAATCCTTTATAAGTAATAGTCCGATCAACTTATGCCCAGATAAGTCTGAGAGCAGACAGCAAAAAAACTTGGATGATCGAGTAAAAGGATGAAATACTTTGGAAATTTGTGAGTTTTCACGGCGACTGTAAGGAAAATCATGAGGTGTGCCTGGGCAGAAATTTTCCGTTCAACAACCATATCAATAAAGTAAAAACTTGAAATTACTCTTAAAACTTAGTATTTACTTAGTAGAATAGAAATATATTTGGCACCCTGCTTTTCTTTGATCCACTACTGTACCTATCGACTTACAGTATCAAACTATGATTTTATTCCATAAACTATCTTAATCGGTGTTCCTCAAGGGTAGGTTTTGCGTCCAGGTACCTCATGATTTTCCATATGGTCGCTGTGAACAGTATCATTTCCAAAGCAGCTGCTCTGCCAAAAAAGCAATATCAGACCTACACATGGATCGTGGTTTAATTATTCTTATAAGCTTTTCTTGAAACGATGTATCCCAATGAAAAACATTCCATCCAATATTATCATCAATCAACATTTTTTTATGCCGGCCGGCCGCTGTCGTAATTATTATTAATAAACTCAGACTAGTTGTTATTTTAAAGAGGGTCATGCTTATCCCTTAGGAAAAAATTAAGCTGCTCTTAAAACGTCCAAATAAAAAATTAGTCAATGAATGCATTACAGATTAAGCAATTATTGTGAGAGATATAAATGAAAACTGTCGAGTGACGTCACCATGATTGTTTATTATTATTATTATTACTATTTAAAGTGGTGAAGAACTTGTTTAAACAGAGATAATTTGTTGTTAACATTAGAAGACTAAAGTTTGCAAGAAGTTACAATTCTAAACTTAGTGATTGTTTTAAATATGTACATCAATTCGAATCAAATTTAAAGTCTTGGTTTGAAGGGCTATTTTTAAAAACCGGAAGTTGACACAACTTTGAAAGCAAGAGCCAACATTTTAAAATGTTTAGACTTTTTGAAAGACAGTTGCTGCAGGAAAATAAGAGTTGCTACATAAGAGATATTAAGATGAGATTTTTGTTTAGAAGTCTCATATGATGCAAATATTTGGATTTTGTTTAAGGTGTAGCTTAGAAATGCAAGGAACTCTCTCATAAAATTTCACATACTTGATTTGTTTAACTTTTTTGAAAGTTCTAAAAAATAAACAAAAAGTATAGATTATCTATCTTCTATTACTTCCCTCAATAAGGGAAGTATTGTATTCACGTAAAAAATCGACCTCGAGATTTTTGCTGATATTTACTTTTTGGGGTTCCTAGATCACGAAAATCATGGTATCTCAAGTCCGTCGGTCTGTATGTCTGTCTGTAGTCTGTTGGCGTTGTAGCTCAATAACGGCTTGTCCTAGGACAAAGAATTTTGGTATGCATATTGAAGGACTACCGGCGACGCCATGTAAGGGTTTCCGTTAATCATATATACAGGGTGTCCAAAATATTAAGTGTCAATATAAGAACGGTAGAAGCGACGAGGTTGTTTCCATCTCGAAATGGGGTGGTTTGTCGAGGGAAGTCATAGGTAAAGGCTTTTACCATTTTTTTTTAGATGAGTTTCCTCATTTATCTTTTTTTCATTTTCACAGTCATCGTCTGTCTTGAAATTTATATTATTTTTTACATTATGAAGAAAATATTCACATATATAGGGATGTTCTGTACAGTAAAAAAATTTTCTTTAGATTTATTACATTTTCAATTAAAAGTTCTAAGTTCAAGACGATACATTCATACAAAATTAACTAGGTAAGGTTTTATTGAAATAATTTAGTTTTATGTTGTTTCAAGGTAGATATAGTGCTTTGTTTCCATTACGATAAGGTGAAACAGCCTCTTGTTTTGTTTATTGCTTATTCAATAGGCATAAATAAACAAGTGTGGTGGCACTATTTTTCGTCCTGATTCTTCTAGGTACACATAACAAATAACGACTCCTATTAAGAAGCAGTCAAACATATCCATAATAATAAAACTGAAACAAGCAATTTTCAGCGCTTATTGAAAACAATATTGGTTGTTTTCTATTTTCTAATCTCATTTCATATAAATATATAACTTAATTAACGTAGCTGTAAGTACTTGTTGTTGTATTACCAATATCCCAGTCAGTCTAAATCCAGATATTCTCCAGAACAGGTCCTTTTTCCGTGTTTCTGTCGAGTTTTGTGTAGTATTAACATTATCAAGTATTATTACTCTTCTGGAGGTGGATTAATTTTATCTTTGGTGAGTATATTGCAGATTTTTTCCCGATATTTAAAATAAAAGTCAGGCTCGTGTGACAAGGGTTCCGTACATATGATTTTCTGACAGGTTTCCTGTAATCTTTAATGAATATTTTTTCAATATTATTTTTCATGTATCTTAGCGATATCTTTATCAATATTCACATTTCAAGAAATCCGAGGTGGGAAGCTTTGAAATGAACGCCCTGTATGCATAAGTACAGTATTCACTAGACACGTTAAGCTATCAAAAACGGTAACCAAAAGAAAAATAAATACCTATATGTACCTTATACAGTGACAGAATTAAAATGAGGATTCGAGAATGCGATGGCATGTTATAAAAACTTCAGAATTTACTGCCTATAAAATTACGTGTTGAATGTGTTAGGTATTGTTGAAGTATTATTTGAATTTAACGTATTACCATTGTTACTATTATTATTATATTGTTGCAATGGCGTTGGAAATCGCCGGAAGTATAATTTTATAACAATAGATCCTTCTGAAATTAATAATTTAACCAACCACCTGTATAGTATAAGGTGAGCGGGCGGAAATGAAGCTATCTTCAACAATATATATATATATATATATATATATTACATGTTGAGACATCAAAGAATAATTTGACACAAGGACATAGGGATCTGTACCCAAATGGTACAATGGTATAATTTTATTAAATCATTTTTGTCAAGAATAAATCTCATTTTATAGAAAACGATACTAGAAGTATGTTTCTTCCAATTCCAATTTTCATCCAGTATAACACCAAGGTATTTAACTTCATTTACTCTTTTTATTCTATCACATTTACAATTTAAATTATTATAACAAACATCATCATGTCTTGTCAGTCCGTCTGTAACTTCATCCCAACTGTCATCACTACATATAATGACTGTGTCATCAGCAAATGATACAATAAAAAAAAACCTAATATATTAAGTTGCAATAATCCATTAATATAGGCATTAAATGATAATGGACACAAAATTGAACCTTGAGGAACACCACCACCACCAAGTGACTAAGCTGTAAGAACTTTTAACACCATTAATAACAAAACACTGAAATCTATTTGAGAGATAGTTCCACATCGAATAATTAACAGACCCTCTTATACCAAGATCACTCAATATAATCAATAGAAATTTATGTACTACTGTGAATTTCTTATACCTACACATAGTTTTTTTCACAAAAACCTTATCAGTTTGTTCATCGAAAAATAGGACATAATATTAATTTTATTGCTGTTAGTTATTTTGAAAATGAGCACTTATAGCTAGAAGACTTAGTTATCGCTAATTCTAATTCCCCTGCAATTGTTGCATTTTCGCATTTTTGAAGATTGGGCATAATATAACACTTTTTTTATTGCCTAACTTAAGAATATGCAACGTTAAAATCACTTTAACGACCTGGTGAGATTTTAGAACTGGATGAAAAAAAAAAACGAATCCTGAACGCGTATGAAGTATGTATGAATCATCAATTTGATGAAATACTGGAAACTGTAAATGCAGTTGGCATTCATCCAATTTATTGGAAAAATATAATATGGAATGAGTAACGATGTAATATTATATTATCATGAAAATAGAAATGTTCATGCTCTTGTGAGTCAACAAGAAAAGAACAATATAAATGTACATGAGAATAAACAATAAAACTGACCAAGGGCGCGTCAGACTCGCACACTAAGGGTTCCATAGCGTCGTACAAGAACTATGTTTATATATTACGGTTCAAAAGATACAGCCAAAAACAAAAGTTTATTGTATGGGTGGCAAATTCCTTTCTCGACTCCTTAAATCGGATACATCACTTCTGCGTAATTTAGCTTGGATTTCAAAAAAAAATATATACATCGCTATTTTAAAATGTATTGCTTTGGATATAGCTGAACTGTTGGGAATAATAATTAATAAATGTATGTTATCTGGTATTCGGAGTAATCATTTTAAAAGAGCAAAAGTTGTACCAATATATAAATCTGGTGATCATAGATCAACAAGTAATTATAGACCAGTATCCTTATTATCAAATTTGGCTGAAATATCAGAAAAAGTGATTCGCAAGAGATTAGATGGTTCTCTAGAGCGAGAGGGAATGATAAATGAAAGGCAATTCAGATTCAGAAAAAGTAAATCGACTAATGATACTTTAAATAATGTCAATTAACTTCATGTGTAATCAACATGACAAAAGCAGATCGGTAATAACTGCATTTCTGGATATAGCGAAATCTTTTGACACGGTATAGTACAGGCAAAGATTAGAAACACCTTAATCTTTGATTGCGGAGTCCCTCAAGGTTAAATTTTAGCTCCATTATTATCTAATGCCTATATTAATGGATTATTGCAACTTAATATATCAGGTGTTTTATTGTATCATTTGCGGATGACACAGTCTCTATGTTTAGTGGTGATAGTTGGGATGAAGTTATAGCCAATGCTAAACATTCCTTAAAAATTATAAGATAATGGTTTAATTATCACATTATTGGGTTCAGGTCTACATACAGATGCGATTTGCATCTCGGTAGGGCTTCAAAAAGAAGCTTGAAAAAAAAAATAACCAGTGACTTCTTAGGCATGTAATAAATAATACATCGGAATAAGGAGAAAATAACCCAGTTTTATTTGCGCGATAGGTGATAAGAGAGATGTTGCTGCAAATGGATATTTTAGAAAACTTTTATTCTATTCTCTCATACATATATATTTATCAGGCAAACTGAAGTTTCACTCTAACTGGCAACTATCTAAAACGTCATTAGCCATCCGTTGTTGTTTTGTAAGACAGGTACATTGTGATAAAATTCTCTAATTAATGCCATGAAGCGTATTTTCTGCCATATTAGCAAGCATAGTTAAGATATAAATGTACCTACCACAAAATTTATGTTCTCTCTGTTCTCTATTGTTATATTACTTATTATTACTGCTTTTTATGTTCTATAATAATTCAATTATTACATTTACGACTAGTTACAAAATATATGATCCTTTGTTTTTACTCACTTACAAAGTTGAAGACTCAATAATTCAAAATCGATGACAGCGTATCGAGTTTTGAGTGTTTTTTTTTTAATGAATACAAAACAAAGGCGTAACTACATTTGTTGTTAGTGTAGTCATTTCTTAAGTTGTTATGTTTTTAATGGTTTCACGGATACATTCTTCTTCTGATTTGTTTGAGGAAATCCTTAAAGAACAATAATTGCTGGAATTATACTATTGCGTAATAATGATATATAAATCATCATGATTCATTGAGCCATTTGTTTATATTTATATCTATTGGGAACGATCGGTGTTTCTTCAACCGTTAAAATATTATGAAGAAAAAAAAACGATAGCCTTCATATAATCGACATGATCAGAGCCATAGGTAAATGTTAACAAATTATATTATAAAGTTGAGTAACTGTTTTTCCGTTTGTTGAGTCGGTAACGAACAAATCAAAAAGGAAATCCGATGATCGATTTGCATACATAAAAAAAATAATGTTCATTCCACAAGTCCAAATGGGATTCCTTTAACGATATTATCAGCATCATACATAAAAGAAAACAAAAAATTTCAGCAGGATATACTACTGAATGCTATATCGATTATTACGTACTTGCGTATGCCTACTTATCAATGTAAATAAACGTTATCAAAGATTCTAGTTTGTACATTATCAAAAGTTAAATATAATATACGAAGTATGCTTTAACTAATTCATGATATTCCTTCATACAAGGCATAGTATATATATATATATATACCTATATCTTACCTTCCTACCTAAACACAGCTTTTCTTCAGCCAGAAAATTTTTGTTTACATCCAGACAGTTGTATGTGTACGTCTCATTCAAGATCATAGCGATAATAAAGAGACAATTCAAGGCCCTTCGAGTCATAAGCTTTTATATTGTGTGTTCTTCAGCTTAAAAATGTTTACTTTATTAGAGATATACACATAGAACACAGGTTCATAGAGACTGAGACTATAAGAAGTTATCGCCATTCATGATGGCCTTAGAAATATTTTCCCTTTAATGGTTGGTGCACTGAAAAATACAAAATAATATTAAATCTATTGGTGCTGGTAATTTTGAAGTTGTGCAATGGCAATATTTTGCATTTTTCAGTGCCTCAACTAATAAAGTCCTATTTTTGGTAAAACATATTTATTTCACACATTTGTCATGATAATTTTTGAACGTTCACTAATACCAAAGCAGATATTACTTATCCTATTACCCATGTATAATCTTTTCTTGTAATTTGTTATTATTTCGAGATCTCAAAACATCGCTGCGGAAATACACATATTTCAGACTTTACCACTTCTGTAACTCGAAAATCATTTGAAAAATGTCCAATTTAAATGTTGCTGCATATAATCTCTTCTGTAATTTAACCCTCCACATCGCAGAAATACACATATTTCAGTCGTTACGATTGCTGTACATCGAAAACCGTAACTTTTTTGAAAAAAATTGCAATTCAAACGTTTCCGTATATGGGGTCATCTTTAATTCTACCGTCAGATTTTCGATTTTCGTTAAAAATTATACAAAATTAAAACGTATTGAAAACGAAATAAAACAAGTGGAATTTTTGAAAAAAATAATAAAAAATAGCAGGCATTTAAGATTTTAACCGTACCGATGAGTACTATTGCTATCTCTCCGTTTCTTGATTTGAACTATACTTATGTATATCTGTTTGCCAGCAACAGCAATTCCATAAGAAATTACCACAACACAAAATTAAATTTTAAATTAGTATTATCAACGTCTGACGTCTGACAATTGCGACAGCTGACAGTGAACAGCGCGACATAACCATAGAGTAATATATACGACGATCTGCCAGAGAGTACCTATATACCAGAGAACAGAGACGTATGTATACGCTCCATGTTCGTGCTCAATTCCAGTGACGGATCCCATTGTCCGACATTGTCGTTCCATGTCGAAGAAATAGTTTGATCTTGCTCGAATGAGATAATATAAATTAAATAATATTGGATCATACGTGGAGCTTACAGACGGCGAGATGTCGGCGATCTAAGTACGAATTCGAAATTTTAAGTCTCTAGACCGTATGAGGCCTGAGAAATCGCTGCGGAGTTCATCGATACAAGAACCGAAAGTAATAAAAACTATTTTAAAAAGGAGTTTTTATTTGAAAAACTGAAGTTGATTGTCGTAACTCATTGGGCTACCCTGTGTACATAAATTTGCCATAAAAACGCATTGAAAAATAGAAATCGACGGGTCGGAGCTTTTCCTGGTACCTACTGTATGTTTTGAATGATATAACGTGCTTCAATTTTTTCATATATCTTCATTTTACAAATCGAAATTCATCTGTGACAAGCATCAACTGGTGGTCTGTATGATATATCAGATTATAGCAGCTGTCTTAGATATTTCTAGATATCCGTCACATCATTTATAGATTCCTGTGGGTGGTAGGTGTATAAATTCACTTATCATCACTTTTGAGCGGAAGATATTTTTTGTACCCGAACGTATCATACAACAATATCACATTTATTATTATTATTTGTGCATTTTCGTTATGGTAACACAGATAAAATGGTAGGTATAATCCATCCAAGTCAATGTATAATTGAAAAAAAAAATGAATAATGAATTTTCTTCCGCTTTAAGCGAAGTAGTGATGTCAGTGTAAGTGTGAACCGTTAGAAAGATTTGGTAATTGAAAAAATGTCTGATTTATTTCATTCCATAGTCAAACGAAACAAAAAACAACTCATTAATGTTAAATGATATAGGTGAAAAAGTGAAGAAGAAGAAAAACAGCTATCCACTCTGAAGAGGAATCACCAACAAAATACAATAGTACAAACGTTGTCACAGTATTAAATACTTGGAGGCCGAGAATGAATACATTTTATAGAGAATGGTTACGGCCACGTTATTTCTTTTGAATAATAATGTGTTGATTTTATAGTGTAGTAGTATATAGCGCTTCCTTTTGATGCGTTTCAGTTGTTTTTTTTTTTTCAATACTTTCTTAGCAAGTATGTATTATTTATCATATTGTTTGTTGCACAGGTGTTCCAGAAGAACGGCCAAAGGAGAGCCATCTCCTTGTTGGTGAAAAAAATGACTTGTGGCAGCGACCACTATCAAGATCTGCTCAACTTTCTCGAAGAGACTGAGGTAAGTTCTCAAGTACCTAGAGTAGTGGTTGCGTTTAGCTGTCGTCCAATGACTTGTCTTCTGGAAGCTTCTTCCCGGAATTATATTCTGGGTATTTTACATACAATGATGTTGTGATAAGAGGTTAAAACAAAAAAAAAAAAAAGAAAGCACACATCAACCACATCGCATTATCTGGGATTTATGAAGAGAGCTTAGAATTTGTTGACTTCTAAGCTTCTTTGCCTTTCTTCAAGATTTATATACATTGTTTTGTTGATAATATCAGCTCGATAACTTTGTGTATGTTATAAGATATACAAAAATTTCGAATTAGGTACGTTCATCAAAATTTAAATGAATAAAACATAATTTTATTGACCAACGAACGGAGGAAGTATATTACTTTTTTTTGGTTCTTGCGCGCGTTTTATAGTAAACGTTCTGCGATTTTGATGATTTTTGATTCATTTGAGTCTTGAGAAATGGTCCTATATTCATAAAACGCAAATCCAAAATCTTCTTTTCTTCGAAAACCGGCCCCGAAGGGGGTAGAGGTGGCAAATTTTCTCGAAAATCTAAATCGGAGGTAAAATGGAACATCTAAAATAATTAAGCGTATTTCCGCAGCGATGTTTTCGGAATTTTCGGAAAATCATTCTGTTTTTTCCTGGCTTTATTTCTTAATCAATTTCTAAATACATAGCACATTTACATTGCCACTTTTTTCACTCTTTTCAATGGTGTTAATAATTTTGTAACCTGACGTTTCGTCTATGAGTATCTATCATGATTTTTTTTTCTTATGGGAGCCATATTGGCATTCCACAAATTTGAATAGCCCTATTTATTACCTTTTTGACGATGTTGGCCTTGTTGTCCTAAAAATCCGAGAAATTAAATAAAATACTTTTATAAAGTAGTTGGCTTTGATTTTTCCAATCGGTGACACGTATAGGCATTCTGTATTATTGTCAATTGCTGAGTCGTTGAAAATGGAGTTCTCCAATGAAGAAAAACGAGATATGATAAAACTTTATTAAAAGAATCATAGAAACAGTATGAATACATTGGAAGTGTATCATTTTAAAATGTAGGTCTCCCGAGAGACGACAACCCCACCGATCTTTATTCAACTTATTGGATAGAAATTTAGTGGAGCATGGTTCCTTTAAAAAACCTAGAAAAAAATCTGGAGACACGATTGATGAAGAAACTAAAGAAATCATTATTAATGAGGTATATCCATTCTTAAGTTTTTCAAACGAGCCAAACCCATCTCGAATTTTGTCCATTAATTTGGACAAATTTGGTTGTGGTTGTCGTTTCTCAGGATATATCTTAAGATACACTTCCAATGTATTTATTCACACTGTTTCTATCATCCCTGTAATAAAGTTTTATCATATCTCATTTTTCTTCATTGGAGAACTCCATTTTCAACGACTTAGCAATTGACAATAATACAAAATGTCATTTACGTATCACCGAATGAAAAAATCAAAGCCAACTACTTTACAAACGTGTATAAAGAAAAACATGCAGCCAAAACAGACGAATTGTATACCTTCTCCGGTTGGGTCGTCGGTCAAAAAAGAAGCAGCTTTTTTTTGATTGTGCCATATTTCAGCGCAAACGCAATAATCTCTCTCATTCATTAATGAGGCACGTATAAGTTTGTGGCGTTACATAAAGTGTTGAAACGTCTTGGTAGGTATATTATCAAATTGCCTTCGCCTCTTTAATAGAAATTTATTAGCTCATAGCTATTAAAGCACAAGCATGTTCCGAATATCCGTCACAATATTGACTCAACTAATATGCTATATAATACGTAAAATAGCAAAGTTTAAAAATACGTCAATTGTAGACATACCTTATAATTGCTTACTTAAATATTACCTTGAATAACAGGTAAGTAAGTGTACAAGAGTAAATTATTATATGAGACATCATTGGTCACAGGCGGCTCGTTAAATAAGCCTATGGGGCCGTGTCTCAAAATGTTTTATGATTTATTATTTTTCTTCACTATTTAGAATACGATTAAATGTATAAACGAATGTATTAGTACTCATTTAACATTACTGAGCATGCGGTAATATCTTCAGATTTATATCGCATTCGGTGATGAACCAAGTTGATTAACACGGAACATCAGTAGTGGGAGGGTTTTGAATATTGGAATTTCTCATCACCCAGCACCTATTTACATTCAGATAGGATAAGAAATTGGATTTCTATTAAACAGTGAGTATAATTTAGAGGAAATCTAATTCAAAAGCTTAATTCAAATATCAACTTAATGAATATAATTATTAAATTATAAATGACTTTGATCAGCAGTACTATTACCGTGCCTACCAACGATGTCAACAACTACTCGGTGAGCAAATACTCGAACCCGCATTGCATTACATCATCGTTGATAGGTGCAATATGCAAATATTGCAAAACCTTCTAATCCGTATGCTATTATTTCATTTGGAACAGATCATAGTTTAATCAAGTGTTTGATAGCCGATTTCGTTATCATTAGAACTCATCAGATACACATATGATGCGTGGACGTGTCAAAGCACCGCTTAAAAATAGGCCGACTGAAACCCATCGGGTACCGCTTGTTGCGCCTCCTAGAAGTTAAACGCGATACGTATAAAAAAATATCTTCTCATCTTTCATTTGTATTTATTAAATTTCTTTCTTGTGGCATAGCAGTGGAAAATGTTCGTGAATAATTGACATATTGAATTGCAAAAGAAGAAAAGAAACTATCTTAATCGGTGTTCCTAAACATAACCTTGAGGAACACCAACTAACATTTCCAAAGCATTTCATTCTGTTAAATGCGATCGGTCAGGTATATTCACGAAAGCATATTGTTTTACGTAAAGTTGTATAATTCATAGTTTCATGTATTTGGGACCAAACATTAAACAATCGAAATATACATGTGAACATGTAAATAAGAACTGATATTCAATTTAACTCAAATATGTAGTCAAACTACCTACTCCATTTTTTTTTCAAGTTCAGCAGATTTAAAATAACCCCGCTGCAAAAAATATCATGTGCCGTTACTGTCATTTATACACTATCATTGTTTGCAATCTTGATAATTAATTACAGTCGCTTAATGGAGATATTTCTGGCATGAAAATTTTCATATACTTAGGTATGTATGTAGTATGTAGATTATTTTCGTTTTTTTCAATTAGAAAATAGTACATTTTTTAATCGATACATTTCAATTTGTTTTGAAAATACATTCATTATCATTTTAATAACATTCCATATTCCAAATATTCTTATATAACCAATAGAAAACGTAAATAGCAGGAACAAGAAACTCTTTAATAATTATTATTAATAGACTATATTTATGGTACCAATTTTGAGTAATATATATTCCTTTTAATTTTTGCTTCGGATTCTTTTACCACGTGCTGCAAAAAATGGCGTATCGACATCTTCAACGAATTCTCTTCTATTTCTCAACTTCATGCTGGATTCCTTCTTGCCTCTGGAAGTGAAAAAGGGCTCATCGGGAAATTTATCATCTCGCCTCATCAGTACCCAATAGGGTTCATCGACATACAATGTATCTTGCAAGTAGGTGGAATCTTTTTTGCCCCGGTTTGCCCAAAATGGACCATCATCTTGTGATGAGCGTTTGATGCAGCTTTGACCGGAGCAAGATGAGCCGTCATCTTCGAATTTCCACAGCAGATCGTCCATTGACAAGGGCAAGGAGTTTCTTTTCCTTGGATCATCTGACTGCGGAAAAAAAAATCATTTCGTTACCCAAAATTTTCTGAGTAGAAAATCAAAATTTCGCACGTGCAAGATAATTATTTCTAATAATATTCACTCGATCCGTACTTTTTCTTTGGGGTGCTTTTGCTGAAAATTCAACATTAAAATATGTAATAAACATTTCTAAAATGGTCTTATATTCCGTACAGAATTCAACTTTGTATTCTTTTTTTGACCGACGAACCCCGAAGGGAGGAGGTATACAATTCGACTATCGGTTTTTTTTTGGTTTGTGCGCGCGTTTTATATAGTAAACGAGCTTCGATTTTGATGATTTTTGATTCATTTGAAAGAGGAGGCTTGAGAAATGGTCCCATATTCACAAAAACGCAGATCCGAAATCTCCTTCCCTCCGAAAACTGCCCCGAAGGGGTTAGAGTGGCGAATTTTCTCAAAAATCGAAAATCTTAATTGGTATACCTAATTAAAGATAGGACAATATCCGGAAACGTTTAGATTGAACATTCTTTCAAAAGACTTGCAGTTTTCGAGATAGAGGCATGTTATATTCTCAAATATATGTATTTTTGCTAAGTGGAGAGGGCGATTTCTTTAGAAAATTGAATACTTAAACGTATTTCTGCAGCTATGTTTTGAGATATCAATAATAACAACACTACAAACAAATAATATAATATATACGTGGGTAATAGGATAAGTACTATCTTCATTGGTGATAGTGAACGTTCAACGATTTTCGTGACTAATGTTACACTCAAAAATGTGAAATAAATAGTTTTCACAAAAAATTGGACCGACGTTATTAGTGGGTGCACTAAAAAATATAAAATACCATTAATTCTATTGGTGCTGGTACTTGTGAGTTGTGAGTTGGTGCCAAAAGTTATCAATCTAACTGCAACTGCACAACTTCAAAAGCACCAGTACCAATAGAAATAATATTATTTTGTATTTTTCAGTGCACCAACTAATAAAGTAGGTGCATTTTTTTATAAAAAATATTCATTGAAAAGAGGAATTTTGAGCATTGGTCCCAATTTTTTTTTGAAAAAATCCTATATGTTATTCTCCACAAAACTACCATTTCTATATATAACTTCAGTCCAGACACAGCAAGCTAATTCGAATAATTATTGTCTATTAGTCATTGATCTATGCCGAACTTCACATAATTTAATTTCATCGATTCGACTACTTGAGAGAAATACCAGACACGTTTATTTACCCACACGATTTACATAATAATATGCAAAAGATAATAAGATACATATACGTCAAAGCTGACACATCACCGAATATACAAGGGATGTGGAAAAAGTTATGTGTATACTACCGAAATTATTATTATCTTGAATCTTCATAGCAGCAAAATTTTGATGTCTTGGTAAAAATTTGAATTGTTTAACGTTTACTTATATTGAATTATTTCAAAATATGGGGAAAACAGTCTTGTACATTCCTGTTTATCGCTTTTGGGGATTTTTGGCTACAAGACTATTTCTCAGTACTTCAAGAAAATACTCTATCAAAATGAATCTATTATGCACAACTTCAAAAGTACAAGCATGAATTGAATTAATATTATTCTGTATTTTTCAGTGCTCCAACTAATAAAGTCAATCCAATTTTTTGACCGACTTCAAAAAAAGAAGAAAATATACAATTCGGTTGTAGGTTTGCTTTTTTTATTTTTTTATGGCTGTTTGCGCGTTTCGCATAGTAAACTTACTCCGATTTAGACGATTCTTTTTCCATTTGAAAGAGAAGAGTTGAGAAATGGTCCCATATTGAGAAAAATCAAATCGAAAATCTCCTTTCCTCCAAAACCGCCCCCAAATGGGGTGGAGGGGGAAATTTTTCTCGAAAATTGAAAATCCGAGACGACAGAATTACTAAAAATTCCATATCCGGAGATGTTTAAATTGGACATTTTTGAAAATAATCATCCGTTCTCGCGCTACAGTCTGAAATATGTGTTTCAGCTATGTGAAAGGGGCAAATTTTTACGAAAATCGAACATTCGAGATTTGAAAATAAGAAAGGGGACCATATCCGGAAACGTTTAAATTGAACATTTTTTCAAAAGAGTTTCCGAGTTTCGCAATGGTAAAGTTTGAAATATGTGATATGCCTATTTCCGCTATGTGGAAGAGCAATTTGTTTTCGAAAATATGAGACGGCCAAATTAAAGAAAAGATTATGTTTAGCAACATTTAAATTGAGTTACGGTTTTCGAGTTACAGCAGTAACTAGAAATATGTATATTTGCGCCGCGATGTTTTGAGATCTCTGAATAATAAATAACAAATACAAGCTAAGCCTATATATTTTTGGGTATTAGTGAACGTTCAACAATTTTCATGACTAATGTTACACTCAAAAATGTGAAATAAATATTTTTTACAAAAAAATGGACCGACTTTATTAGTTGTTGCACTGAAAAATACAAAATAATATTAATTCTATTGGTGCTGGTAATTTTGAAGTTGTGCCGTTGTAGTTTGTTGTTGTAGGCACCAACTCCAAAACAACCAGCACCAATAGAATTAATATTATTTGTATTTTTCAATGCAACAACTAATAAAGTTGGTCCAATTTTTTTTTATATTTATCTTTGTTATTATCTCAAAAGATCGCGTCGGAAATACATATATTTCAGATTTGACCACTGCTGTAACTCGAAAAACGAAGCTTCTCTTTAAAAATGTCCTATTTAGATGTTGCTGCTACATATTATAATCTCTTCTTTAATTTGGCCATCTTATATTCTCAATTTTCGAAAAAAATTGCTCTTCCACATAGCGGAAATACCTACACATATCACATATTTGAGACTTTACCATAGCGAAACTCGGAAACCATAACTCTTCTGAAAAAATGTTCAATTCAAACGTTTCCGGATATGGTCTCCTCTTGAAGTCTGCCATCTCAGAGTTTCGATTGACCCCCACCCCGTTTGTGGGCGGTTTTTGGATTTGGGTTTATCTAAATATGAGACCATTTTTCAACTCTCTTCTTTCAAATGAATCTAAAATCATCAAAATCGGAACACGTTTACTATGCAAAACGCACGAACAGCCAGCCATACATAAAAAAACAGACATACAACAACCGGATTGTACACATCCCCCCTTTTTTTGGAAGTCGATCAAAAAAGAAATATTTTATTGGTAAACTACGTTAACTTTAAGGACTTTAAAAGTCCATACCCATACAAATAGTAGATAGTTCTTGGCATTTGGACATCCCATAAAGTAATTATTTACGTAGGTGACCACATCCTTTGGATATATCAAATACATGATTCAATCATTGATTATTCTTTTTAAAATGTACCTACTACATTATTTGTAATTAGCCCGGTTAATAACACAAACGAGATTATGGAAAGTTTTCACACATGACATGTTTTCACACATGACATGTTTCCGCTTATCAACTTCCCCGTGGATAATAGCTGATCTTTAGGAAATTATAAATTTCACAAATCTGAAAAGTTTAACCACACACAACACCACATCTATCTTCAGTTGTAGTTAATTTTGTCGTCTCACTAGTTTTGGGGGGAAATGAAATGTTCGATATAATTGTTTTGATACATTTATGATCACAATACACATGATCCTCAATGTCCAGAACGATAGTTTGTCTAGCCCCTTGCTGAATATATAATTCTTTTATAATATTAGACATTAAGATGTACGTTAACCATCCTTATTATTTAAGTAGGCACTTATCATCTTTGAATTTAGTTAATATACACATTTGAAACAGGCAAAGTGTGCCAAAATAATTGTTATAATCAAACAATATATTAATAGACAATTAATATAGTGTTTTAATTTTTAATTAAATAAAACTTGGAAATGGAGAAAATTGCGTTAAACGGACCTTCGAACCTGACGTGGTCCCCCGATGACACAACTTTTGTTTTGCCGAATGATAATATTACGTGAATGAAAAGATTTGAAATATTTCCAAGTCGTATTCGTAAAAGTGTTATTATGCATCAAAGATTATTTACATAATGTGAAATAGAACCGGAAAAGTGGTGTATGTATGTGTATATATACCATATAAACATTTTGATGAACATATGTTGGACACTTGGCGCATTCATACAGGTCACATTCATAATGAATGATGTAACGCAGGGATCGTTCACGATGTTGACGCCTCAAGTCTCTTTCTTCTATAGGTCCTTTTGTTATTAAGTTTAGTAGAGCATCGTAAATGTTTGTGGCGATTTTAAACGGTTCTTCTTATTGCTGTAGGTCAGGAATAAACAAAGCAAAAATACATTCGATCACATATTAGGGAGTATTATAGGGTGTTCATTTCAAAAATCGGCACCTCGGATTTTTTCGCAATGTGAACATTAAACAAGTGAAATTTAAAAAAATAAAAATAATTTTTATTAGGCATTTAAGTTTTGAACCGTACCGATGAGAGTACTATTGCTATCTCTCCGTTTCTTGATTTGAACTATACTTATGTATATCTGTTTGCCAGCAACAGCAATTCCATAAGAAATTACCACAACACAAAATTAAATTTTAAATTAGTATTATCAACGTCTGACGTCTGACAATTGCGACAGCTGACAGCAAACAGCGCGACATAACCATAGAGTAATATATACGACGATCTGTCACAGAGTACCTGTATACCAGAGAGCAGAGACGTATATATATACACGCTCCATGCTCGTGCGTATTTCCAGTGAGGGATCCCATTGTCCGACATTGTCGTTCCATGTTGAAGAAATAGTTTGATCTTGCTTGAATGAGATAATATAATTAATCAATATTATATCACACTTGGAGCTTAACAGGCGGCGAGATGTCAGCGATCTAAGTATGATTTCGAAATTTCAAGTCTCTAGACCGTATGAGGCCTGAGAAATCGCTGCGGAGTCTATCAATACAAGAACCGAAAGTAATAAAAACTATTTAAAAATAAAGCGCTGAAATAACTGAAGAGATCACAGAACGAGATATTAGGATTATTTTCTGGTGTGACATCGTCTTTGGATAATAATTTTGGTAAGTAATAATCAGCCAATCAATTAATAACAACAATCAATTGGTGAAAATATTTCATCTAACTTATTTGCATCGGATGCTTCTTTATATGGAGTTCAATTAAATTAAAATACCAAGAAAGCAGGACGGCAAAAACAATCACCAATAAATTGCTTAGTGATTCATTCTTGACGATAATAATACACATATTTCTGTTGAGAAGCAATATTATTTGCATCTATAAATATTATCAGTAACAATAAATTGTTGCATTTTATTTATTTATAATAATTTATAGGCAATAAATCGCGTTCAATTTATGACCCACTAGAAAAATATCATCGATACCGTTTCATTCATCGATAATTTTTCATGGCGGGTATTTTGAGGATGTTATTAAATAAAATATAAAAGTTTCAAATTAAGATGGCCATTAAAAATCAAATCATATATTATCATCATAAAGATAACCTTTGATGACCCAACAGAGTAATTTGGCAAGCTTGCCAATAGTAATACCAATTTATAATTTAAAATATTATTTATTATATTTCCAAGAACAAATACTATAAATACAATATGATTCGATTTTCTTGAACATAATCTTCAATCGCAACAACGATCCATTGAAAATAACTTGTTTACCATCAGTCGACATATATTATGTTTTCATTTGATAAAATATTTGAGCCTGATATAATAATTTTGTGTACGTCAATTCAAAATCTATCAATGGATATTTATGATTAGAAGAAACCACAAAGACAAGATTTATTTTATTATCAAACATACTTATTTAGTAAAATCGAACGATCTAATAGAAAAATCGAAGTAGGCTATTGCAAATTGTCTTTGCTAGAGAATTAGCTGTCATCTGTCATAAATAATGAGTGCGTTCAGATAACCTGTAAAATCAGCGAACTTTCGAAGGCAGCAATCATATCGTATTATATAAATGTGTATATTGAGAATAACTGTGGTTGTGTCATATTTTTTTCTGCCATGTCCATGTCATATGTCATAGCTGCACATTACTTTGCTGTGGTCGTATGATGCACATTGCTTAACTTAACCGTACTATAGCGAATGAAATAAATGAGAAAAAACTTGATCGGTTTATTGTGTTTGTTTTGCGAGTAATGAACAAATTTATTTTGTTTCAAGTTTTGCTGTTTCACAACAATTACTATTTGGAAAATTACACGACGTAACTTTAACTTAGGTATGAGTAAATAAAATAGAATTCGTTGCGTGTTGTTCATTGATGATTAATGTAAAAGTTCAGTAATAAGTCGAAAATAATACTGAGAACCAAGTACACATTATAGTTCAGTTGTCGAAATTACAAAATATCTGAACTTAACTGTAGAGGCATTAGTTATGGTAATGTCTTCAATTATCTCATGTATTAAACTTGTTGTCGTGAAAATCTAGCTAAACTAAGCCACGGCTATCCGACATGAAATTTTCATGAAGTAACTAATAAATAAATATAATAAAGTTCAAAATTAAAGATCTCCCTTGAAATAAACTTTGCTCGATGTTAATAATCGCTTCACGGAACCTTTCGTGTGGTCATCCGACTCGCTTGGCCGTTTTTTTTGTTGATATTACCTTTTAGTAAAAGCAGGAGCTCCTTGGATTTTAGGTGGAACCAAAACTCCTCTGGCTTATAATCAAAAAAATAATAATCAAAACTGTTTCCTGAATGCTTATCTAATCTTTCTGCTATAAATATTCCCAAAAAAAGCCGTTACGTCGTCTACGTATTTCAAACAACTGCGACCATTTCGTAGAATTTTTGATCTATGTTTTTATTCCAATGTTGCCTGTTCTATTGGTGTGTAGAAGATATGGCGCTGTTAGTAGAAGAGAAATTGTTGAACAGTTTTTTTCTACATTGGACTCATTTTGGTATGAGTGAAAGATCGACCCTATTTTTTTTTTCTAATGATCCGTTAGGCAACAGGCGGTAATGAATTTTGATGGAAAGTTACAATGAATGACATATACAGGAAAATTATCAAGATTTATTTAGACAGAAGAGTGTATTGAAACATTTTCAAACAACAAACCCATTTAAATTCATACAAAATTAGAATAAAATGAGAATGAGTGGGATGCGTTCACCATTTTGAGACTTCTCTATAGACAAAAATGGAGCTAAATGTATAATTTCCATACATATTATATGAAAGTATACTCAACATTTAGGTACCGACCTTACAAGGTATATCTTGACTGCTTCTTTACATTAAATGAAAATATATGTTGGCAAAATTACCCACTTTGAGAATAATTGAAGTTGTTTATGGTCATCAATATTTTTGTGCGATTAGTAATAAATATACTGTTGATCTCTCAACAGCGCTCTACGTACGCTGCAACATAGATGCACAAGACATCAATGGAACTGCCACTATCAAAAGGAACAATAATGAATCAAAGATGAATTTAAAACAAAATCAACTAATATTCTATTTACTTCGACGAGTATAATGATACAACAATATTTTCATTGTCTTTTTTATAGGAATGTGCTAAATTTTCTTATCATCCTTGAGTTTCCCCAAAAAGGCGTTTGTCAAATTATACCTAATATCTCGAGGATATTAAAGCAAAATTGAAACAAGTTGGAACCAATTTAATATTTGATAATATGGGGTTTCATTCTAACTTTTTATGGAATTTGTTTCCCCTTTGATTAAACCGTCGAACATCAAAAAGTAGAACTGAATTGTTTAACTTCAAAATCTAGACTATATCAGTAGAATGAATTCAGCTATTCAGCAACAGATGTCGCAAGTGGTATTATTATTTCAAATAAATTCAGACAGATGATCTTTAAGCCCAACTGTAGGAAAATGATTTTCTATGGGAGAAAACTTATCCTAAATTGTCACTAAAGATATAGGCCAATCACTATAATCATTTTAAACAAAATATATTAATTATTTTCCACGTACTACTCGAACATCCCCAATAGATTTAATTATATCTATGTATATTCGGTAAAGAATTATCTACTTATACTATTTCCAATTAAGTTTAAGAAATCGTTTTTCTTTCAAGAATACATAGTTTTGAATAGGCGCACTTTTATATGAACCGTTATCAAACGAATGATTTAAACATAAAAGTTTTGAATAGTGAAATTACGCCATGCCTTGGGTTCATTTGCTAAAAATATATATATAGTGATAATAGAAATTATCATTGATTACATATATTATTAATTTGGGTGACCTTTACAATTAACATCAAATTAATTAATATTATCAGAGCTAATCAAAGGAGTATATGAAATAGTTACTTCTTTTGCTTGATAATATTAATTATATTGACACTGGTAATTCAGAATTGTGCATTTATAGGTAAATAGAAACACATTGACATCAAATTAAAAAGAATTAATATATTTTGTAATTTTTAGTGCACCAATTATTAAAATCTTCTTTAATTTGGCTCTTATATTTTCAATCTTCAAAAAAAATTGGCCCCTCTACGAAGCGGGCATACATATATTTCAGTCTTTACCGTTGATGTAACTCGAAAACCGTAACTCTTTTGAAAAAATGTTCAATTGAAACGTTTCCGGATATGGTCTCATCTTTAATTCTACCGTCTCAGATTTTCGATTTACAACAAAAAAATCTCCATCATCCCCTTCGGGGCGGTTTTTGTATTTTGTAAATTTTGTATTTGAGTTTTTCTAAATA
The DNA here is from genome assembly GCA_958507055.1 of Crioceris asparagi. Taxonomy (NCBI): domain Eukaryota; kingdom Metazoa; phylum Arthropoda; class Insecta; order Coleoptera; family Chrysomelidae; genus Crioceris; species Crioceris asparagi. Next base: position 2,823,849 of record OY293833.1, on the reverse strand, counting down.
TGGGACTATTTCTCAACTCTCCTCTTTCAAATGAATCAAAAATCATCAAAATCGGAACACGTTTAGGTACTATGCAAAACGCGCGAACAGCCGTATATAAAAAAAGCAAACATACAACCGAATTGTATACCTCCTCTTTTTTTAAGTAGGTCAATAGAAGCTACTTATCATTATCATTTTTCATTCATAAATTAATTAAATTAAGTTAAAGGCACTTTATTATCGTGTGAACATCTATATAAGTCAACTAGTGATCCACGAAAGTTCCATGCGGCCTATAGCCAGCCGATCGAGATAATGATATGGCTGTAAGCTACTTGGACAGCAGGATTCATCGATCGAATCCTAGCTGATAAAACCTACCGAGGGTTTTTTTTTCTCTTTGTGGAAAGCACTTACCTGTACAGCGACAAATATGATGAGCAAAATATACAAGGCAGCGTTAAACATTACGTATAAAGTTGTTAAGCGTTGAACAAGTTTTGGAATACTGGAAAATTTTCTATCAAGTATTTCCTTAAATACAGGTGGTCATGGTCTCTAGAGCGAGAATATTAGAATAGCCAAGAGCTACAGATATGATTTGAAACGGGAATAAGGGAATTTATACGAAAGAGATGGTGTTATATATAGTATATAAGCATGACCTTCACACAAAGTAAACCAATTTATATTTTCTTTCTATCAACAACAAACAAAAACAAGGAGCATAGAACATGAAAAATTCATGTGTAGATATTTGTCTGAAAATTTTACAACTAATACAATCTATAGGTAATATCACGAAGTTTATTATTTGTGCTTCATAGTTCAGTCCTTGCAGGACCTCTGAACAGACAATTGGGATATATTTTTGACCGACTTCCCAAATGGAGAAGTTATACATTGTGTGCTTTGTTATATTGGTTCGTCTCTGATTTGTTTGCGCTCTTTGCTCTTTGAATAGTTGAGCTTGCTACGATTTTGATGATACTGTTTTCATTGAAAATAGTTAGGGGAATGATTCTACAGTAGTTTTCTCAGTTGAATACTTGACATCCTCGCCGATAATCTGTTTACTGTACTGTCAACTGTCAACTAAACTGATTACCTCTCAATGTTAGGTTAGGTTAGATTTAGTTAGGTTAGTTAGCAAAAATACCGCGAAGAAACACTTCTGTAGTGTGTAAAAGCTTTTCTAAGGACATTTTTTTCAGTATTCTCTATATTAAGTTGGAACATGCCAAGAATTGATTAATACATTAAAGATTATCGAAAATGACTCACTTAATACATATTCAGTTCGTTTCGCGTGAAGATAATCGTTTTTAAATGATATTTCGGACTTTCTTTTTAGTGAAATTCGCTTTCCTTCGCTAAACGGTTCCAAAAGCACTTAATATTTACGCCATAATTAAAACAAAGCAATTATCGCAACAGGCAGGTTCGCCAGATTTTAAAAACTTGGCAAACCCATTTTTTTTTCATGAATTTTCCGAAAATCGTTAACAGTTGCGCACCTCAGAAGCATTTAATTTCGATTTCATTCAAACTCAATTCTCGTAAGTTGGGTTAGCAATCTTTTTAGAGGAAGAACTTTTGAATTTGCTTCTTCCAACTATATATAATTGCAAATTATACTACCTCAAAAGTACCAATACCATATGTCCTTAGATTTTGTAAAAATATTTATGTTAGATATTTTCACATAATGTTTATATTGCCTGAAAATATATTTAAATTAATAGATACCCAAATACTGAATATCTCTGATGATATAAGAATCCTTGAGATCATTCTGAGATAATTGAAATATTGACAAAAAATATTTGTTTACCTGTATTGTATTTGCTGTTCATTTTACGTTCTATTTCAAATATTTGAACAACATTTTTGAATAATTATTATCTTTTTCTTGTCCCGTTATTACAATATATTTCTGAAAATTTATGAACGAAAATTTCCAACCAATTATATTTTGTTTTATTACAGAATGAAATCAGCAAGGCATTCGAAACAGCGGAAAAGAAAAATGAAACCAACAACAATATTATCAAGAAAACTTACCATCCCCCGCCTTCAGAGGATTCAACTCCCACACCTGAGCAGGAAGATCTTGAACTAGATTTCCTGATTAAAATAAACAATGCCATTCAATTGGATATTTCTGAACTGTTAGCAAGAAATAAGCTCGATGAGACCGAATTGGATAATTGTAATATTTATTATAACATAAATGGCGATATTTCGTACAGTCCACGCGAAAGAAGACCAAAACCCAACCACCAAAATGGCAACTGCAAGAGTTACGACCACCACAAATTGCCATCTTTTGGCAGTGACACCAACTCACAACGATATTCTGTAAGTTTATCATTTATTTCATAGCTGAAATTTTGTTTTCTAGAGTAAGATTTTTGTTGCAGACCTCTGGAGTGTCCATATCACCTTCGACGAGCTTTGGAGACAACCATATTGTATGTAAACAATATTATCGAATGATTCAAAGAGAAAAATCATGTCTTCATACGCGAGTTAGATAGCAAAAATAGTTGTCATTTTCATAAACGAATCTGTCATATTAGATGCGCTCTATGAAATTGTAATGCTCATAGAACACCATATGCCAGAGCAAGCGGTGCCGGGAACGTAACCGACTGAAGGCATCCGAGCGTATCAACTGCGGCGCCATCTGCAGCTGGGTGAATTGAGTAAAGATATAGATTTTCTCTTCGATCGCTCGATATGATCTTTGAATTATTCAAATTTTAAATGTATTTGAAGTGACGAAAACTGTTTTTCCCCAGATAAATGTCGCCACACAAACATCACGTTCCTATTCGCCAAGCTCAACAAATTTGACATGGACTTCAGATTGTTCATCATCAGCCTGTTCACTTTCCACATCCGATAGTGATCTACTTGAAGATGATGCCCATTCAGCTTCATCCAATGATGTCCTCTACCCAAGATTTCCTAATTGGGGATCCAAAAAAATCATGGGCTACAAGTCCACTTCCACACCCATCCTCAAGAGGCCACCGGATAAGGTGAGATCTATTTTAAATCGTATTTTCGATCATAGTTGAATTCATCTTTATAACTATAACAATTTTGAAAATTTAATCAATTTTTAGCATTCTATTTATATATTATATAATAATTTCTAAATATTAGGCACTAAGGTATTTAAGGTACGCCCCTGTACTCAGGCTTCACATCTGTATTATTCGTTCTGCATCTAGATTATAATTATTATTATTATTTGTATTGCCACTGGCTGCGTATATTTATTTTTATATTGAAAAAACAGCTGTGTTATGAAATCATTCAACACTTTCAATAATTGTATATGATATGGCCTTTTGCGTCTTCTGTGTCGAGTGTTGAAATCCAGCTATTGGGGTGGGCCAGTTCAAAATAGAAAATGTTTGCTATGTTGGGAGCAGAAACTGAATCAGAATTCCACAATACTTGGGTGATGTTTCAGCATTGACGATTCCGTTGGTGAATATAATAATGATAAACTGGAACAAAAATAAGAATGTAAATTATGCTTTTCGGCGTGTTCTCTAAAAGGACACGAAGGGCCGATGCTAGCATAGGCGTACCAGGCTAATGGTTCACGGGGGGTCAAATCAAGAATTTCCCGTATCTAAATACATAAATAGAATGTGCATTTATTTTGAATTTTAATCAGTGAATAATACAAGTTTATCTGTTTCTATGGAATCATCCAAACTAACTACATGTTTTTAATATTCATTCAGTGTGCATCGACCGTTTTGTCTGTCTTCAATAATTGTTGGTCTTAGTTAGGTTTTTACGGCTCAGTCAAATCAATAACAAGTATTTTTGATTCTGTATGATAAATTGTTTTCTTATATGACTTGAGTCAGTGCAACAAAATACTAGAGGTTTCTTTCAGAAAATACTAGTCTGTCCAAATTTCTTCCGTTTTTATTATGGTGCAATCTTCCGGACTATTTTCATCGTTATTGAAAATATGCATTTCCATTATTGCCGAGGCTGTATAGAAACAAAGCGCCTGGAATTGCATTTCCATCGTTGCACCGCTTCTAAATCAATGGCCTATAAATGGAGTAGTGTCGGTATTGCTTATAGAAATGCAGCAATCTATTGCAAAAATCAATTAAAAAGTAGGTAAAACATTCGAACAGAGTGTTACGTTTTGCTCGATACCGTGCAGGTACCTATTCATCACGCGTGACGACGAGTTTTAGCCCCTTTGAACTTCATCCATCTGGTTATCCAAATGGGTGACCAAGCATAATTAATGATATATGTTTTCAGGTGAACTGGCAATCCCGATCACAGTCTGACCAACACCTAGCTGGTGAGTAGATCAGAGAAAAATATGTCTATCCGCGTCAAAGAATATAAGTTTTTCCGTAGTCTTAGTGTTAAAGTTAATGACAACTGGCCTGTTAGGAAGGCGGAACAATTATGGAGGCAAATGAGAACGCACAAAATTGCAGGTTGGTGGTGCATTTCACTGCCCCAACTTACATCGATGTACCTACCCTCTTCTAGCTAAATTGTCACCCCACCCTTGAATATTGTACAAATTTCATTTGACCCTACCCCAAAACTATTGACGATCGTACCAAAACCGAACGAAAAGTTTAAATTATTGCTTACATACAAATCTTGTACATATACATAAAAAAGAATCACCTTGACCTTCAGCCTTTTTAACATTCTTTCTTCATAGTTACAGACTACTTGTCTCATCAATTTCGCCTGATCTCCTCTCATTGATCGTTATTTTCGATATTTCAACCATTCCATGTTGCATTATCATAAATTCCAGTATGATTGTGATGTAGTATGCCTGTTTAATAGCCCCTATAAAGTTTCAGCGTATCAAACTTCCTATAGTATAATGCAATATTCTTATCAAGTTTATTTGAAACTCTATAATATTTACGGATATTCAAGTCTATCTAAAACATTGATAGGCCATCATCAACAAAGACAAGTGTTTTATTGAAATAAATTCTTATAATAGCCCATCCCATGCCCATACAAATCTCAGTAAAATGTAAAAAAAATTGCTATGCAATCTTATAAGAAATGTCGAGCTAACCCTCGTATTCTGATTCTGTAACAATATAACAAGCGTATATTCTATTGGTAAACATCGCTTCTCTGTATGTATATTTTGATAAGAAAATTGTAGAAGTTATCAGTTCCATTCATATTAATTGCTTACCGTTATCATACATGGGTTACAAATTACAATTCAAATATTGATTCTTCAAAGTTATTCATACCTTACGCGACATCTATTAGCTCATATTAAAGCTACGTAACTTCGAACAGTAATAATGATAATCACTCAAAGATGTCACTAGTTACTACATAGTACAGTGTTCTGTAATGTCAATGTCTAGTGTACTCAGAAAGTAAGGTTATGTTATATTTTTATTTAATTATTTATTATTTACTATTTACACACTACTCTCATGTCTCATACACATAATATATTATCATGTGTAAATTATTATTGTCAGTTCCTAAACCCCTTTATTATCTACACAAATACAATCCTGCTAGAATGAGCATGCAATTAATTGAGAAATGATGTTGAGTTTAACGAATCTTTTTAATATTGTTTATCGTTCAACACATTTCCAGAAATTGAAGCTGTTGAAGCATGCAGGTGGTTACGAGCTACGGGGTTTCCTCAATATGCACAATTATATGAAGGTAAGGAGCTTAGTTCTTTGGTGCATGCTTTTGAAGAGACACTGGGATACATGGGGTGTTCGAAAAGTGCTACTTGTGGATTTTTAACAGTGTGAATGTTGAGCACCTTTCATATTCATATTTATCTTTTACTCATATCAAATTTCACCATTTGTTTCTATCTCTTGAGATTGTTAGGACAAATATGTTTTCTTTTCTATTACACAAGATTACATTTCCAGATCACCAGTATCCTATAGATACGAAGACAGTTGCTCAAGATCACCCGCAATTGGCGAACGAGGAATTAGTTTCTTTGTATCGTCGCCTTGAGTTGCTGAACAATTGTGCACAACTTCATTTGCAAAAAAATTACAATGCTCCCGCAGATGATTCTGAAGATGAACATTGTGCTCTCTCCGAAAATTGGACGTACCAAAGTGATATTAAAAGATGGTCCAGGAAATGTAACAAAATCGGTAAATATGCCAGTTATCTAATCTAAAACTATCTTTAAAGCTATTCTCCAACAGCCGATAGTGAAGATTCTGCGATTCGCACAGACAAAGCGTTCAAAAAAGATGACGACGTATTTGAGAAAACGGCTGATAGTCCAAAGGAACGGCTCAGAAGAGCTGGCAGCTCGAAATTTAGGCGGCGACGAGAAGGTGTTCTGTTCAGTGATAAGGATGACAGTGGTTTCGATTCCCTATCAAGACAGCTCAGTGACTTGAAAGCTTATGAACTGAATCACGTTTCGGATTCTGAAGTAACACCCAAACATACTGTCCAGTCACGAACAAAATCATTTGACAAACCTGAAACTGTGACAACTCAGCCGCGCGCAGCCGCCAGTACTAGGTAAATATCCGTTTATAAAAAACAACATGATTCCGCTTAAGTTACTTTAGTAAGTTCCTATGAAGACTGTAGTTGATTGAAATCTACAACTTTAATTTTTGAGAGTTAAATATAAATAAAATACTTAGCTTCCAAGCGACGCTAAAAAGAATCAGATCAGATAATAAGATTCTAATTTTAAACTATCCTAGTACCATGGTTAGGCAGAAGTTGTCTGGATCTAAGGAACCTGTACCTCAAGCTCATGTACCTGCGGATGTTCAAGGTCCTTATATATATCAATTGTCTGGAACCCAGTTGCAAGTACTTAGAAGTTTGGCATTACTTAAACTCACAGCGCATATGGAGTTACATTGCCCGACAAACAGAACTGGCTGGAATTGGGATCTGCCCAAATTTTTGCGTAAGAAGCAACCAATATATAAAGGTAAATTTCCATTTACTAATAGTGAACTGACATTAATAATGAAACGAATAAATTTTATTAGACAAAAGTATTTTTGGTGTACCGCTACATATTACATTCCAAAAAACTGGACAAGTCCTACCAAGAATTATCGCTGAAGCCATGAGTTGGCTTGTGGATAATGCAGCTGATCAAGTGGGAATTTTTCGCAAACCAGGCGTTAAATCGAGAATTGTAGCATTAAGAGAAATAATGGAATCCAACATAAGCATTGATTTTGATGATTATCAATATTTCGATGTAGCTGATATGGTGAAACAGTATTTCAGGGACCTACCAGAAGCCCTATTTACTGTTAAATTATCGGAAACATTCTTATACATATTCCAATGTAAGTACCAGATGATAAATTATTTAAAATATTTTACTCATAGTATGATACATTTCAGTTATACCGGCAACATTGTTGTATGAAACGGTGCTGTGCACCTTGCTGCTGTTGCCAAATGAAAATTTGGAAGTTATACAATCACTTCTGAATTTCCTTCTGGCATTTGCCAAAAGGGCCAATTCAAACCAAATGGACGAACGCAATTTGGCCATGTGTTTTGCGCCATCTTTGTTCCATTATTCTGGCAAATCTGAAGGTAAAGAATTATTGGAGAATAAAGCGGGATTCGATTGTCTACTCTTCCTACTGACGAACTATAACAAATTGTTCAAGGTAAGAGTACAAAAAGCAGGTTTTAGCTCCTTAAAACTGTGAGTTTTCTTTACCATTTCAGATACCAGAAGAATTCATTACCCAGTGTAAGTCTAGTGAGATTAAAGAGCCCAAAGTGAAGCTCTTGGATGATTTGGGTCGAGAACAAGGAGGTTGGCGCGAATATTTGAACGTTTGTCACGTGAATCTGTTGAAAGAAGCTAAAGAAAAGCGCGGCTGGGAGACAATTCAATCTCATTTTGCCAAAGTGGATGTATCGATGAAGAAAGTAGCCGATGGCTTACCATTCAGACTGTGGAAGGTTTCCACGGAAATTGAAGCACCCCCTGCCGTTGTGATGTTACGTATATTACGTGAACGACACATTTGGGATGTTGATTTTCGATCGTGTAAAATTATCAACTCAATGGATCATAATACCGAAATATTCGTTTATTATAGAAAGTGTATTCAACCACTGCCCAATCAGGAGTTCTGTGTGCTGCGCACATGGCGAAGTGATTTACCCAAAGATGCTTGCACAATTATTGAAACATCTGTGGAGCATCCTGATGTTGAGCATATAGATAATACTGTCAGAGGTATTGTTTTCGCATCCAGATACCTGATTGAGCCCTGTGGCTCTGGCAAGTCACGTGTGGTACATCTTTCTCGTATTGATACTATGTAAGTACATGAATAAATCAGTGATAAATAAAATCACTTACTGAAATGTCATTCATGATTCAAATTGACGCCCAAATACAAAAGTGTTGTTTGTTGTTCAATTTTTAACATTTAAATTAAACCTAAAATGTACGTTCCGTTTGCTAAAAATTATTGTCATATGCGAGAGACGATTTCATTAAACATTTTTACATTATTTATAGGGGCAAAAACCCAGAATGGTATCTGAAGAATTATGGGCATTTTTGTGCAATGCTTTTGGCCAATCTACAGAACTCGTTTTCTCAAAGCACAGCTGGCCCTGAGAGTAGGGTTTAGACAGAAAAAGAGAGAGACAGAAAGACCAAAGAATGTAAGGTAATTTTTTATAGAAATAATGTGCTATTAATAGGATGATATATATATACATATATATATATATATATATATATAATATTATATTATATATTTTTATAATAAAATATTTTTAATCCGTTTAATGTAGAATGACAAATTTTTATATTACTGTTATGAAAATAATTTTATCAGTTACTACTATTTTATTAATACTATGTAAAATGTAACTGTTACCATTGAGAATTTATATTATATAGTAAGGTTACCATAGAAGAAAAAAATGATATAGAATTTTTTTAAACACAAAACACGTTGCCATATTATACAAGTATAGTATAATACATTATTGAAATGTGAATTTAATTAGAGAGAAAAAAAATGTTATTTGTTATCATTGTTATCTCAAAAGATTGAGCACATTTTCGTACTCAGAATACTGAAGCTACTCGAATATGATATAACTTTAACCCCTTCCCCACAAGCTGTTCGTTTTGTCAATATAAAACAACCATCATTGCATTTATCTGTATTTCTTCTTATATGAATTAGTTTCAAATATTTTAGTGAACCCATAATTAATGCTGGAATATTATTGGTGGATTTAATAACACTTTTGTACTTGATTTTATCTGGTCTTCTTAATATTTTAAAAGGAAAGTTAATCGTTAACACAAATCAAAATAATTCCATTTGTTAAACATAATATAATCAAAATTTTCTCGAATTGAATGTAATAGAAATAATAAGAAGACACTCTATGATACTAGTCATAAATAGACATCATAATATATGTATTTACATTAAAATAGGCGTATAATAATAATAATCCTGATGAACTAATTTTGAATGATCTTCGTTAATAACAATTGCCATTTTGCATACTGAGAATCACTCTAATAATTGTACCATTCATAGAAGCCAGTATTATCGACTATTTGAAACATAGATCAATAAGAATAATTGTACCCTGCCTACAGATATAATAAATATGTTATTTTGCTACTCTTGTCTTAATTTTCACCTCAATATTTTCATATTCATAAATCACATGATTTATTTAAATTGATCTTCCATTTTATCTACATGGCAAGATGAATGTTCAAGTATCCAATACAATTAGTAATGGTTTGTTTCGATTGCTTTGCTGTGAGGTATACGACATACAAGGGAATGTAATACTTGATTAAATTATCGTCATTATCTATAAGCATCTAGCTTGATTCACAATCATGGAATAAATTTCTTAAGTTACTCTATGCTCACAATTTAACCATCAGCTATCAAACTACTAGTAGCGAAATAAATTGCAATGTAAATATTTTATCCGAACTGGCGATATTATTTTCCTAAGGACATAACATTCTACCAGATCAAGTGGTTTTAAGGCATAATGTACCGGATGTCAACCGCAAAATTGTTCACTAGACATCCTGAATCAGACAACAAAAACACAATAAAATGAGGTCTTAAAAACTATCAATTACTTCTAGACAAATTTTGTCGAAGGATTGGGAAACCAAAGAGTGCAAGTTTAAATCTGTTTTATCTTTGATGTTTGTTAAGAAAGCACCAAAGCCGCCAAATACGTTTTAAATGCAAAAACACTCCACATATCAAAATAGGAGGATAATAAATGAACTGTTGAGTTTATATAATATTTTTAATAGAAAAGTTAATACAAAAATTAACCTGAAATTTCATTTAGCTATGAACAATAGCATTCACATATACCTCTATAAATTGTCATCTGTACTTGTTACATTACTAAAATCTTTTTAGCATATTATAACAAATATTAAAAACAATAGAATATTTTTTTATAAAAATACATTTTTAATTAAGAATTCCAATTCAACACTTTACTATTTAAATAATGTATTAAAGCATATTCATATTATAATTATATGTATACAGTCTATCCAAAAAAAAAACAGATCAACTACATCGTAGATTGGCACTAATGAAAACGTTAAACGCCAAATGGTAAAATTAGAATTAAATGAAAATCATCGGTGATAGGAACTGGTATTAGATTGTTGGAATGAATACAGGTTTTCAATGGGACAACAAAATTTATATTTTATACATTGTCTATGATCTTCAAAATGTCTGAGAAAAATCAGCAAAAAGCTCATAGATAGTGATGTTGCTTTTTTGGATAAACAGTCTACACATATGTTCAAGCAAATCTTCAAAAGGCAGCAAAGTTCGAACACAGATCACTTAAGTATATTTACAATATTTTTTATCATTATTTAAAGTTTTCCCTTTATATCTTGTCACAAGATATGAATGATTTAATACTTCTTTTCGTAATTAATTTCTGTAAATATATGTATAGTGACCTTTGTTTTTATGTTAGCAGATTTTTCACAATCTCTAAATGTATATGTCTGGTGACGAATCATTTATGAGAGTTCCAAACACCATTCATTCCTCGCTATTTGACCGAGTTCCTAAACAGATTCGATTGTTTGTCTTGGACAGTATAAGTGCTTCGATTTTGATGATATGGTTTTCATTTGAAAGAGGAATGGTGAGAGACGGTCGTATTCTAAACAAATTTATAATCCAACATCTCTATTTCACTGAAAACTCCCTCCAGGGGAGATGGAGCGGTTTGAATGTGCAAGATTGCTGCTGCTTCTGTTTAAAATCAATGAATATAAGTGAATTTTCAATTACTTTGATAACTAATGAAACAATTATAAATGTGAAATAAATATTTTTTACAAAAAATATGTCTGTATTAGCACTGGAAAAAACAAAATAAAATAAATTCTACTGGTGCTGGTACTTCCAAAGTTTGTGTTTCCAAATTCCATCCATTTGGTCAGTATAGTGTGACGTCATCAAATGATACCATGAATGTTCTTCTGTTCCGAAATTAAGCCAATATTATACACGCACAAAGAAAACATGAGACAAAGATATGATTTGTTAATCCTGAAACAAATACCTATAAAAATAAAATTGCGAACTTTTTTCTCAAAAATCTATACTTACATCAATCATATGTAATAAAATCGTTGCGTTGTCAATTCTCTAGAGGAAAATATTTTTAAATTACTTTTTTGCTACAGTATTCATAGAATAGGAGGAGGCCTCAAAACGATAACGAAAAGTGACATAACATTAGACATTGTTTGGTATATCATTACGCTGTGCAAATTATGGCAAATTATTTGTCAGTATTGTATATGTTTTTGGAACTCTCATTTTCCACCTTATTATAGAAATATTTAAATATATTTTTAGCTTATATATTGGTCATTTTTGCTAAACGATGATTCCGCTATAATAATACTAAAATAACGCACATACAAAAACAATTTGCTACCTTTTTCATATCGCTTTTTACTTTTTTTTTCATCGCTATACAGAGCTTCCAAAAGTAATCTCTAAATTCATTTGAAACTCAGTCGTGTGTCTTTTGTAAAAACGCTCGGACCGGTCGATTTATATTTCTTAATCTGTATTTTATGGCAAATACATGTATACAGGGTAGCCCAAAAATAAGTTATGGCCATCAACATTTTTTTAAATAGAACACACGGCTGGATTTTAAATGAATTTAGACATTACTTTTGGGACGCACTGTATGTTACTGGTTCGGTCCGGAAAACATGAGCGTCAGAAACAATACCGACTTTACAATTACAACCCCGTAACAGTTTAAATAACCGGGATTGATTGAACACGGTATTATTTCTAACGTTAAGTTATCATTTTTGACGTTTATGTGTCACCGAACTTAATTATTGTTATCCAGCAAACTTAACTATTAGCACGTTTTCCAAATATAGGTCTTCAACATTTTCGTTTATATTTTGTTGGCTGAAAGTCCCTCTCTTATATTCTTTTGTTTTACTAATTCTTCATCTTGATAACAAAAAAAGAAGAAAAATGGGACCCTGTTTATTATTTTACGCAGAAGTTCAATTTCATCGTAGTTTTACAGATCCATTCATAATCAAAGTGGGAACATTCTACATTTGAAATAGAGTTGGTAACATACTCTATTACTTTTTTTAAATTCCTTATTCGTATTCGAGCTTTTTTAAATAAATATAATATGGCTAGTTTCCCGTTGCCTTGTGAAATGAAGCGCGCCCTAATTATCACCGGTAACTCATCCAAATCTTCAGCATGCACTATGCTGCTTACCTTTGATGATCCGAGTCGGACATTGCTAGCCTGCATCAGAGACAAACTGAATGTATATGCAGAAAACCTTCAATAATTGTTTTTTATTTCAAGAGATATGCAGAATTTAAAACTTTCCAACTTTGATTGTGAAAACGATTACCGATGTTTTATTTGTCAATCTGTTGCAAACAAAACAATAAGCTTATTCATTCCTAATAAACATTGAACACTAGATAAATTACCACATTTTCGCTGGGGCTTTATATATGTATATATTGCGCTTCAAAAACGAAACATGTTTTCTATATATGTATATGTTTGCCTGTATATAATTTATAACACCTTGTTAATATTGATACATACCTACTTAAAATACATTTTTCCACACTGCTACATTCTAAATAATTATTATTTCTTCTATTACGAATCTCAAATTCTAAACGGTAATTATTGTTACTGTATCTATCATCTTTAAAGTCTCATAAAAATATTTCAAATGAAGTCCGCCTTTTTTGGTAGGAGGGAACTTTTAACAACAATTCAAAATAACTTTACGCACTGTTCGATTTAATTATTCATAACAAAAAATATATTTTTTTTGTGTACAAGGTTTGATTGGAAAGTTGATATAAAAATATAAATTACTAAATATTGATGTTTTTACGTTTATGATAAAGATTTTCATCAAAATTATTCAAATGAGGTTGAAAAAAAATAGTTTCTGCTCAATCTTAATAAAGGTTATACCTTTTGAACAGTAATAGATTTTTATGTTCCAAATTATTTTTTGCACAATCAAACCTTGCAATAGAAATTTCATACTCTATTATTTTATACAGAATATAGGCAGCCATACTTATTATATTAGAATTACGACGCCAAACGCCAAGTAGGGAGGTCGTAGAAGTCTAACTTTGTGGATTCCATTTAGCCAGAAAACCATACTGTACGCTACTATTATGAATATGGCCAAGGAAGATTTATCAATTCATTTGAAAGAGCCAAGAAAATATATTAATTTCTTGAGATGACCAGGTTGAGGCAGTGTTATTCAAGATATTATCCAATTAGCTTGATTTATCAGAATGACATTATAAGGTGTCAATTGTCAATAATATCAATATTGTGTCAAAGTGTCAATTGTCAAATAAATTATCTGCGCCTCTCGTACTCTCATGACGTTTGTTTAATTCGAACCTCAAGTTGAATTTAGTAAATTTTCTGATTATAGTTAGAAGCGTGCCTAATATATTGTCTTGCATCTTTCCAATTAAAAATTGTCGACTGTTATATTTATTATAACAAAAAAAACTTACTGTATTTATTATTTGCAAAACAAGCAATATTAACCAGAACGATTGGTCGACCACCTTCCAAATAAAAATTATTAGATTTTATTGTAGAGGCCTTATTGCAACCAAATCCGAATGATAGCTGGCATTATGCCTTAGATCAACGCCAATGCTAATGGAACCATCGCTCAGATCCTGGATTCTCGGTCTACGTCCTCGTTTATGATGTGTTGTTGGATGACATCTGCAATCGCAATGCATGACACAAAGAGCTACGGAAGTTGCTAGAGTTATCACGAATGGCACGGCAAAGTAATGTATAATAATGGCGACTTGTTCATCCCTTTCATAATGTGTCAATACAACAGTACGATTCTCCTGACTGTGGTAGCATGGGAATTCGGTGCCCTCAACACCGTAAGTTTCAGTGAAATTGGAACATAGCACCGTAGGTGGATAGCCACAACCTTTGATGTTTACTAGAAGTACAGCATCGTCTGTTTGATTGTATGGCTCTACCTGGCAAACAATTACAAGTATTTTGATATCACGACAGCTTTTTAAATATATAGGATCATCACAAAGTAAGGGGTATACCGTATACCTATATAATAAGCATACCGTAAGATTTGCAAATTTCAAAGAGCAGGGCACCCAGATCTGGGAGACCAACGACTAGTTATTTCTGTGTTGCCAAAGTTCTTCAGAGGTGAATCCGAATTCAAAACGATTGCTTTGGAAACCTCACACGGCTGTGAAAATTTTATGCAAAATCATAAAAAACTATACGTGTGAACTGAAACTGCTATTTTAATTAAATGTTGATCAGGTATGATTGAATCCGAATTATTATTCCGCACTGTATGAATAGATGAGATCAATTTATCTGTAAATGTACGGTCTAAAGTGGTGAGGTTCCACAGTTACCTAATTTCATCATTGGACCATACTTTATTGACGAGGCCGTATCTGTACAAGATATTCGTGAATAATCCTGCAAATGTTACGAGATTGATGATTGAGATCGAATTGAAAATATGGTTCTTTATGCAGGTTGCAACACCCCATCATATTTATCGACCAGTTAAACAATTTTTAACTTATTTCAATATCGTATTATGAGCACACATTTTGGTTTTTCGTGGCCTCTAAGATCACCTGATCTTAACCCAACGGATAACTAGCAAAAATCCCATCATAAACATATCCCTTACTTTATGATAAACATTGTACTTCGTACTTTACTGTCATTGTAGCTGACGTAGATGTGGGTGCAATGATAGGCATCGCTGGTGCAACCCTCCCGACACGAACTCCACGAGCAATTGGCCAATCCCATGAGTTCTTCTCGTCGTGTGGTTATGCATGTCACTGGTTCTGTGACAAAGTTTGAGACCAATGTGGATATGGCTGGGTCCACGTATAGTGGCACAAGAAATAGTAGGGATGAACCGGCTGCCATTGCAATGACAGCCAAGAGACTCGTTGAATAAAATAGGGCTTGTTCTCGGCATGATCTTCCTGTTGGTAGTTTTGCTTTTTTGGCTGCAGCTAGCTCCTAGAATGATATAGAGCACATGCATATCCACTAAATGTCACTGGCGTTATTTCTTATTTAAGAATATGCTACGCGCTGCTGGAACAAATTTCAACCGAAAATCCATTCATCCAATTCACAGTGCTACCGTCATGAATATTGCAGATTTATATGTGTCCAGTTGATGTAATTTTATTTGAGCAGTAATTTCAAGTTACCGCATAAAAGTATTGATTAACGCCTTATGAAAGAAGTTGGAAAATAGGGCAGTGCTTTTTATCGCACCCTGTCCATTATAAAATATTCGTATGATGGTAATGAGTAGAGAGGTTAAGCAAAATGAGGCCAAAGGTCACTATAACTACAAATTTGAAAATACTAGATTTTATTTAAACTTGCAATGAAAATTATCCAACACTGTTCAGTTTATTATATTACATGATGAGCAATGTGCTTATAAAGAAATAAGAAATAGTATATGAATCAGCTGATTCGGTACAACCAAATAAATAGGTATTTTTTTATTCTGACCTACATAATTTTTTCATTAAAAATATTTTCTCAATTTTGACCAGAATTAAGAATATAGTATTATTTAACAATTAAAAAATAGAAAAATGTGTTTAAAAAATACTATAATAAACCAGCAATAGAAATCGAAATTAAAATCCGTCCAAATGAACAAATATCCATGATTCATGAAGATAAAAAATGGTAAAACTTGAGGTATGACACATAGCAAAAATATGTAGCTCTAATTGAACAAGATACCTTAATTTTCCGTTTGCGTAGCTCCTCTTGTTGATCTAGGAGCAGTTCCGAACTACTGCTCCTCATTTTAAAGCGAACACTATGACATTTGGGTAAATTTTTGTGAAATTTTTGGCTATCACTAACCACAATAATTCATGGTGATTGTTAAAATGATTAGCCAAGTTAGGGAATCGGCGTATTTTTCAAAGCTATAAGAGCTTCTAGCTACCACCAACAAGGTTTTGTAGAACGCGTGCGCCAATCATTAATAGAGCAAAAGATAAGGTCCACCCAAATTACATATTTCGTAATGGTGAGCGACTCTCTCAAGGGATATGTTTTAAATTTTATCTATTTATGTTTGGCTGTTGTAGCAGCGAAGCAGATTTTACTTCATTAGGCAAAATAGCAGCATAGAGGGGCATAGAACGCGAATTAGAGCCAGGAAAATAAATAGAAGGCGTTTCCATCCCCCACTCGCTCTGGGTAAATTCAAAGAGTGTTACTGATGAATTTCTACTCCGGGTATGATCAATAAATTGGCGTTGAGTGGCCAACACTTCCTTTTCATACATAAGCTTCTGTTACTGAAAAGGAGATGGCCATCCAATACCAACAACAGATTAAAAAAAAATTAACAACCATGCGACACTCACTTATCTATGATAAGAACAAATAAATTATGCTGTTTTAGTGTTAGAGGTAGAATAATTATCAGCTTTTTATTAACTAATAAAAAAACGTTGACGTTGATGCCACTGTCAAGGTGTCCTACAGTTTAAGGTGTACTCCGAACCACTGATATGTCTCTAAGGACATACCCATTCTACCAGAATTGAATATCTGTATAACATATTGCCATGTAGATAGAATAAAGGTTTTGTGAATAGATATATTTATTATATTGCAGATATTAGCATTTGTAAGTCTGCATAGTTCGCCCCATATAAAATTATTCGAACACTCATGCGTGAGATTTTCTCTCCCGCTCAAAATGTTGTTTTTTCTTGTCGTTTTTCAATTATGTAACGCACTTTAAACGCACCAATAGGCGAGTTGGTGAGTTATCTATCATAAATTATAATGTCAACGATATCACCAATGTCATCACTGGTTTTCAATCAACAATACCATACGCCAGTGCGATTTAAAGCCCGGCTCTCAGAAAATGATTACGCTGGACTAATTTACTAACAGGTAGTAAATTAGCTAGCCTTGAGATCCTTTTTTGTGGATCTATTTGATATTGGATTCCTTGAATTGGATCTCGCAGAAGAAGCAGTTATGTTAATTTTTTATAATGGGTGCGTTTGGCGGGAAAAAGCTGAAAGCTAAAAGTGGACAGTTTCGGTTTTTACTATTTTATTTCAGTCTAAAAAGATTACACTCCATAATAAATTGATGCAAAAGTTGCTTCTTGTACATCAACAAACTATATTACTTTATATCTATCAACCATTTACCTACGGCCTCAAACAAATTCTAGCTGATCAGAATTTCATTGCAAATTGCAACCCCCATGCCCATGCGTACGTGACTAAGGTCACGTGGACATTCCACAGATGACAGATGAGTTTGACTGAAGTTTAAAGTCTTTCTCTTTTCTGCCCTATTGATTTTCTATCATTTCTGATGTTCGAACTCTCTCTTTTGTACAAGTACAGAAAGATCAATTGTTATAAATGATGACAGGTGTTCCTAAGCAGTAGGTATTAATCTATGAATACGATGAAAAAATTCGTTGTTGGATACGAAGAGAGACGACCGCTGTATATACCATCAACCATCATTTGACTCTAAATTCATTAAAAAAAAGAAAAAGCGTTCATTGAACTCTGCAGTGGTACCAAACCTGCATAAAAAAATGAGAGTTCCTACCAAGGATAATCTATTGCCTAATAATATATTCTCAATAGATTAGGATTCAAAACAAATTGTATTCTTGCATTAGGTGCATGTTGCACAGTATTGTTACATAGTAGGAAATGCATTTCAAAAGATGCCTACGTGAGAACTGGGGAAAGTAGCTTTGATGCACCTGGATACAACGTTGCCAGCGCCACATTCCTAATTTACAAGTCTGGTCTACAAATTTTTGAGACCATTGAGTATTTCTAAAGAATATAAAGATAATTCTTTTGATAAATGAATTTACGCTCAAAATTCTTCTTTAAAAGTTATTATGCCTCTCAAAAATCATGAAATATGAAGTCCCTAGCAATAATAATCTTGACACTTTAATAGATTGGCGGTTATTCTGTTGACAGGGCAACGTTGCTATGTCTCAACCTTGAAACAGCGGCGGACTGTCAGATTGTGGATTGTGGGATTTTTGATGTTTTAGTGTATAGGTTCTTATAATTTTATACCGGTGGTATGGTTGGCAATTCTGGAACGATAAGGTTGCGCGCGCAAGGTGTACGCTCTGCCATGGCGTGTTTTGCTTTTGCTGTGTGAAATGTACAATCGTGAAAATGTGTGTTTGAAGTGTAATTATTGATAGAAAAAATAGTTCTAATGGTGTTTAATTTTGGTGACGACAGTTCTATCAGCTAACAGCAAGTGAATTGGGAAGATGGAGCTAAAATTACATTCTCCCGCTGGGGCTGAGCCCGTATTATATACCTGGCCGTTAACCTCTGGTCGTGGAAATGTATGTAACCAATTTAATATGCTTATTTAGCAAAAAATGCACAGAAATTCAATGTATATTGGTTTAATGGCGTACATTTAATTTCTGAACCTTTTCATCGTCAATATAATAATTATCTTGAACAGTCGAACAAAAAAGTAACAACGGTACTTTACACAACAATTATTATTATTATTCGCCTTTTAGGAAATGTGTTGGTTTGTTATAGTTCTGTTTAAGTATCTCTCTGTTATAATTGAATCAAATATTATTTGTTTACTATGTGATGGTAAAGGGAGAGTTATTTTTGAAATCTAACTTCCTTTATAAATAACGTAGGCATTTCCACAAATCCTCTGAGGATCTATAAATATCCACATTCAACCTCATGCTTTCAATTCGTGTATGATAATTTGTGATATTATTACTCATTTAAGTTTCCCCAAAGCGTTTGTCACAAGATTCAAACAATTTAATTTAAATAGTTATCATCTCCATTACAAAAGCAACTGTGAAGATTGCAATAGACAATAGATTAAAACTAAACAAAGAATCAGTTTTCTCATTGAAATCAAATACAAATTTCTCTAGAAGTGATAATGTTTTGTTTGTTGACTCTACTAGATAATAAATTTTAAAACAATAATTGTTTCATTGAATAGAAACTAGGTTAGTTTTAATGGTGTATCAGAATAACTCTTCTGACATATATATTGAGTGCATCATTCAAAATACATACGAGAGTTCATGATCGAGGTCTGAAGTTTCATCTCTTGTTTACCAACAAATTCTTGATTATGCAATTCGAGCATTGATACTATTAAAAAACAACAATTCCTTTCAAGTGTAATGTTTTTTAGAAATATTTATGATTTATTCAGATGCATGGCAAATGGATCTCTAATAAAAAAAAGTTATTATTAACATTCTTCTTATATTTATTGGAACCTTCTTGTTATCTAATGTTTCTAGAGCAGTTGTTCTTGTATAAGTAGCAGATGTTTCTTTTACTAAATATGTTGGTGGTAGTCAAGTTATTTTTTTTATCTGAAGGCGCTTTATATATGGGCAGTTGCTTGCTTCTGACTTTAAAAGCAATAAATGATTTTTTTTCTGCCTTCTCAGCTGTTCAATATATTCATGTACCTGTTGTTTCTGTAGCTATAAGTTTCACAAGTAACCCCTCGCATTTTAGAATTAGAAAATGTACGATTTGCTGGTAATGTTTAAGTATTTCTTTTTTGTAGGATTGATTTTCATTCATAAAAATCATTACAGCTTACATAAATGTTTATTACCAATCCGTTTCAAAGATTCATGCAATCCACATGCTATTTCTATGTCCATCTTATCTTATGTAAATAATTACTTATATGTATATATTGCTAATGGTTTTCATATCCAATAAGCAAATGGAAGAAAATATGTTTTGATAGGTACCTAGTTAATTTTCGAATATTATTTTGTTTTTCTTTACACTTATTATTGCGAAATAAACAACACGGACAAATGGACATGCGCCAAATGATGAATTTTGTTTTATTATATTCAGAAACTATTATTAGAAAAAACTGGATATTCTTTTTACAAAGAAAATAAATATATCTATAGAATATAAAATAATGTTAAAGTAATAAGAATAAGCTATTGTATTTTATTGTCCTATTTAAAGCTGTATATCCACGTGGTTCATATGAAATCTAAATATATGTTGCAAATGCCAAAGGAAATAAATTGGAACAGTCACTGATAGTGTTAAAGGCTTGATCAGACAAATGATACCTATCTACAGTTGTGTTGGGCTAAATAATACATTAGATATCATAAAAATAATGATCTTACAAAGTGTTGGTAGTGTTTAATCGTTTAATTTAATTAATATCTATAGGGTTTGGTATAGATGAATAAAATCAAAGTCACTGTAATGAGAAATTATAGTTTTGAGATAGGTACTTGTATTTTTTGAGTAACTTTTCAAGTGAAATAGCTGCAATATTTAGGCAGTCTGTTTTTGAAGATTTCATAACAAATCCAGCGACACCTGCTATTTTATTTCTAGCTTTTGTTCAAACCACGGTCGTTCTAACATAGCTTCTATGTCCTTGCTCAGTCGGAATCTCATTTTAAATTCTTTGTCGCTCCAGTGTAATGTATTATAGTCTAAGAGAGTCTAGACTTAGATGAACATTTTGCGGTACCCTAAAATTAATTCTTCGATTTGCAGTCATCGTCATCGCTAGATTCCCAATGTAAATTACTTTCTCAAATTCCCGCCAATAAAGATTCTGACGATGTGAAATTGTTAATTAATATGAATTTTATTTATATTTGTAGTCTGCCTAGAAATTCAGACATGTCCAAATATAATAGAGTGTTTAACTAAAATTTAGACTGATTTCCGGTTAAGTCGTAAATAATAAAAAAGTGATGTTTAATTTCATCAAATTATCTACAAGACTGTACAAAATTAGAGGTTGTAGGTATAATAAATCCCTTGACAACGAATATAGAAAATATTTTTATAGGTAGGTAATTCATGAAACATAAAATATCTTCATGGCAGCAGATAAATCTTTTTCTCATAGAATTTGTTTTATGGGTAAGCATAGGTACTTGAAAAAACAACTTAGTATATGATACTTATTTTTATGATTATTTTTATTGCCAGTGTCAGTATATACCTACAATAGTTCTGTAAAGTTTGCTACAATGCTGCAATGTTCATTTCTAAAGGAATGTGCACACGGAGCGAGTCGGATATACCTATACGATTATAAACGGTAATGCTAAATAAGTCTCTGGGAGAATCTCCAGACTGGTGCTGTAACACAAACCATAAAATTAACCTTGTGAGCTTTGCACACACCGGCTGCACGTTCTCTAAGAATGCTAGTAAATATTTTATACAAAAAACCGACGTTATTAGTTCGTGTTACCATTTTAACCCGATCTAAGTCGAAAACCGTAACACTAAGGAAAAATGTTCCATTATAAATGTTTCTACAATAATTCTGGTCTTTCATGTGGCTCCCTCAGATTTACGATTTTCGATAAAAATTGCTGCCTTCACCCCCTTCGGTCGGTGGTGTTTTTTGAAGGGTAGGAGATTTTCGGATTTGAGTTTTTACGAATATGGACCATTTCTCAAGTCCCCTCTTTCAAATGAATCTAAAAATATGAAAATCGGAGTACGTTTGCTATATAAAACGCGTGCACGAACAAAAAAATGCAAACAGGCGAATTGTATACCTCCTCCGATTGGGTTTGTCGGTCAAAAAGTATGAAATATTTTCATCTCTTTACGGTGAGTAGAGTGAGTTTGGCTACAATTACCGACAACTTTATACCAGTATAATTAATAGTGTATTTTAATAGAAATCGTATCTCTTGAACCTTATTCTGTTATAATAACAAATAATCGAATTAAAAATTCACATTATGTATAGGTAGTTCTAATAAACCAACACAACTATTCGTATTAAAAAAAAAACGCATTATTCATGGCACAAAATTTATTGAGTCGATATTTACCAATTTTTTCATAAGACTCGATAACTTATGCAATGAATCAGCCTTGTCGAGTGTTTATAAAAAACAATTTTAAGATTATATTATGCAGTTTATCAGCTTCATTATTACATAAATCATTTAATAGATATGTACTTCAGAATATATGGTTCGAACACGTAGGAATTTATACTGCTGATTCAGATTGAAATTGGAAATAATAAATGAAAACAGTGATTCAGTCGGACGATAATTTTTTTTGTTACGTCATTTGATAACGTAAAATCCTGTGTGGACTTTTTCCTCTTATCGACGTCGTCTGGTTTTTATCCTTGGAAAAGTTGAAAACGTCAACTTAATACCCGGAAATCACCTTGCTACTATGTAGTACTTAATTAATAAAAAAATACCAATGCAAGATAAGCGAAGGTCTTATTTATAATGAACAGTTTTAATTTTACAATGCCATTAGTCATACAAATAATAATATTATAGAGGTAATACTAAAAGTAAATTGCATCTTTTTTCATGATGCATAAATTTCAGTCGTAAATCGGAAATGCAATAATAGGTATATGGTGGAAACCTTCGTACAATTTGACCTAGATTTCATTATACTGAAGATACCTAGTTCAGTTTATTTTATATCTAGGTAAATAACTAAAAACAGAATATCTGTTAAGTATGTATATACATAATATGTAGGTATATAAATTTAGAAGTTTCTCAATTAATCATACGTATTGGCTTATATCCATAGAAGTTCATATTACATAACGTTTATAATGTGTTTTTGTAACACTTGTGCGGCACTGGTATATTTGTTTATGTAAATACAACTTATAACAGAAACAGAAATTGATTATTTGAGGAAATAATATTTATTCCCGTCTGCTATCTTCATAGACATTGGCCTAAATAAAATGAATTCAACACATTTATAAGTATATAATATATATATGTATATATTTATGTTATATAGCCTAGCCAAAATATTTCATAATCATTTAAAGGCAACAGTGTTGTCTTAGTTATTCAATTTCGGGAATATGCTCTCACCTTTGATTTTTATTAATATTTTCAATCAGTTTTTATCTCAAATACTTTGAAACATTCAATATCTTTTGTAAATAAACGAACCCGTTCATTAGTTTATAAGTGATTTAATTAAATGCGGGACAAGTTTACAACGTTGAGGTCGATGTCGACAACTATTAGAAGGAGACAGGCAGTTGTTATAATACAATTATTGAACTTTTAACGAATAATCTGGAATATTATTACTAATTAATTGTATGCCCAAAGAAACTGATTGTTACAAATTTTTATCGAAATCCTAGGAGCAGTTTTTGGATATTCGAACATATTATTATAGATTGATAAGACATAATTGTTCGTTTAATATGATTATATATATTCAAATATTTTGTATATATGTTATCTCAATGAAACTGTAGAATTCTTATTTTCGCATTCATTTATTTATTTATTTCTCATTAAATTTGATTCTTTTCAGAAGTGAGTATTATCTAATTTTTGTTTCTAATTTTATTTTTCTTTCTATTCAGGATAAACATGACGGAGCTATTGAAATTGTGGAAACCATTAGGTAAGCTAAATGTTTTGTTTTCTGATTTGTAGGTTGTGTCGATATATCTTTGTATGGCCGACTAACTTTTAATTTCATTATTAATGTTTGCTAGCGTAGTTTCTAATATTGGTGTAGGTCAAAATATGTCTGTGAGGGTTGATAAATGTATTTTGATAATAACAGTTGATTTTCTTTGAAAGCAATCATTTAATTGACGCTCATTTTTATAATAATAAAAGAAACAAATTGAAGAATAACTTACTAATTTATTTCACTTTCCACCTGTCAATGTCTAAAGGCGTTTGCTCAAATAAGAAATATTTGCAAATTCAATGCAAAACTGCATCTTTACTTAATTATATAACTACATAGTTATAAAATATATTACCCTATAATAATAAGATTTCAAACATCTTTGATTAAAAAAATGCAATTATGATTTAATTAAAGTACACCTTGAATATTTTTTTGATTATCAACATGCTTATTACATTTCTAACCTCTTTTTTTATGCTATTAGCATCATTGGTTATCAATGAAGATTGTTTCAACACCTTGATAACAATTATGATTTATTTATTTTTATTCTGTTTGGTGATATTATAGGACATGAATCATTGCCAATATAATCAATAGATGTTGTGGCAACAGATTGACTTTTGACAGTGACATATCATTCATAAACATTGTTGCCAGTCATAGTATTTTTCTTGGCTATCGAAGATTTTTTTCAACTAGTCTAATCGGTAAACTAGAACAATTCAACAGATCATTTTAAAATAATTGGAATTAATTACGTTTAGGAATTATAATAAAAATTATGAAACTTCTTTGTAAATAAACTTTAACATACAATTATTTTGAGGGGCTAAACGTAAGATATTAAATATATAAATTCATAAAGCTTTGGTTGACTATCGGAGGTTATTGACCAGAATATATTTATGTTGCCTAGTGGCGTTGCAATAAAGGCTTATCGATTGAAGTGTGATGGCACTATCCAGATTATTATTGAGAGGGGTTTGGATAAATATAACCCCTCCTACGAACTCCTTTGTCTGAGCAAGGCGGTCATGTGTAGGGTACTCGGTGCAATCGAATAATTAGCAAGGTTCATTTACGTTTTTATTATTAACTCATTCATATTTTGCCGTTTTCTTAGTATGTACTTTCATTATGGGAAATATTAAGGGAAAAATACAAAAATTGTCCGTTCCCTGATCTTATTTACGGAACTTTTGAGCGAAGTAATTTTAAAATATACAGAATATAGGCTATCACTTGAAATCTATTCTTATAAATCATATTTTTGGTAGGTATGTGAAACCGTTGACCTAGTAACAAGCCAACTGTTCCGTCAACAAGGTTGGCATCTTCATAGGTAAACCTGTTACTGTATAAAAGTACAAAATATTAGGGATGTATTATGATTCCCAGACAGCGCTTGAAACGCCCTACAAGGTCATTATACGATGTATTAGGGGCAACTGAACTATCGTTTTGAGAGATATGGCAACACTGTAAGAGTGCCAGAGATGTTGAGAAAAGAGCAGCAACAGCAACGGGAGATCTAGCAGTTTGGGTGAATTGGGTGGGTGTTTTTGTCAGAGCTGGAGGGGGTTGGAAAGATTAAAAACACACTGTCGACCGAGATAGAAAGAGAGCCAAATAGCCAAGTCATACCATCGATTTTACAACAACGGAGGAGACCATGACCCTGCCTTGGCTTGACACCCGGTGCAGGATTTCGCAAAATCAATATGTAATATCCAACAACCAACATCAACGGGGACGATTGCTGAACACACACACAAAACTGTACCTTTTTGCTTGTTTATTTGTGGGGGAGTACGGCAGATCGATCGATGTGTGGTGTACTTGATGCTATTATAATATGTGTCACTCTGGATCTTGATATAACATTCGTTCAATAAATGTCTAAATTTAAAGTCTCTATTAATAATAAATAACCGGTATTAATAAATCTTGTATATTTCAGTGCATTAACTAATAAAGTCGGTTTTATTTTTGTAAGAAATATTTTTTTCACATTTTTAATTGTTTCATTCGTCATCAAAATTGGTGAATGTTAATATAATAAATGTCATTAACAAAAAATAAAATTAAGTGGTAACAGTTTAATACTTTCCTGGTGCAAAACGTTGAATTTTTTTGAAAAAAATCTTTTCTTCAATGCCTTATTGAGTTGAAATAAGACGTTTTTTTTGGAGGAATTTTTATTTGTTTTATGGGACTCTCAGCAATCCAATTTGCTATAAAAGCCCTAAAAAATCTAATATTTGCAAAAGTAGATGTATGCTGACATAACTTTTTATAAAATTGCTGTGGAAGACGCTATTTTTAATTATTTGTTAATAAAAAAGGAACTTACTACTTTTAACTGTAATTTTCGATTTGGAAGTATATTTTCAATCCCAAATAGTACATAATCATCCTTGCATTCTATCAAACACTAACATCGTTCAAAATTAACAAAAATATGTGTAAAAATAATGAATATAAGATCGCGAAAAAGGAACTGATGATTGACTTGTGAAGTGTGTTTGACATTTAAAAACTGTCATTTCCAATGTTGCCAAAACTACCAATCTCACATTTGGAATATTGAACATTTTTTAAAAATATTCGATAACGAAAGCATAAACCAATTGATCAGATTTTAATTGTCTGAATGTATAGTTTTATATATAAAATGTACAAATATGTTCTTGTTAATTTTTACTAAAGCAAATATTCTTGTAATTGTGTAATTCATAAAATAATCTAATGCTGCAAAAATTATACTGGCAGCGTTGCCAACATTGATATTAACAGCCTTGAATATACTGCACAAGTCAATCATCAATTCGTTCAACCTCAGTTTTTCGCGAACTTTTGTTTAGTATTTTAACGCATTTTTTGCTAGTTCTGAAGGATGTTATCGTTTAACAGAATGCAAGGATGATTATATACTATTTGGGATTGAAAAGATACTTCCAAATTGAAAATTCCAGCTAAAAAGTCAGAAGAACACCATTTTTCCCCTTTTCATTAACAAATCATTAAAAATAGCGTCTTCCGCCTCATTTTTATTTAAAGTTAACATACATCTATTTTTGCAAACATTTGATTTTTTAGGGCTGCTATAGCAAAAGGCGGTAAACTCGACTTTCACTTTACCGTATAATCTAATAAGCTTGAATTTTGGAAAAAATATATTTTATTATTGTCGAGATAATGTTGTAGAAAAAAACTACGTAAATCGTGCATACGTAAACACAAAAACGCAAACATTTACCCAAAAACCATTTCATATGACCTTAGATACACTGAAACGCGAAGATTTATCAAAATTACAATTTAGAAAAATCTGCCAAATTCCTAGTGATAAAATATAATTCAGACGATAGTAGTTCTTGTAGAAAGTGAATTTAAGAAAGCTTTCGTAATCATTATCCTTTCAAAAAAAACTGTTTCAAAGATATCGTTAAAAATATATATTTTTCTTTCAATTTCTAATGGCTTCCTCACGGAGTTCTTAGTAAGTTTCAGTCAACATGTTTGCATTTCATATTTTCTCACATTACCTTTCTCAATAATACATTTGTTGTTGTTATTATGAAACCCCCTTCTTATCCCTATGCAGAGCACCCTTCATAAAAGATTCAACCATCCGTCTATTCTTATACTATTTTGTTACAACTACCTGTTGTAGCTCTGCAATACACAGAAAATTGCGTGTACAGTTAGATGAGTTCAAGATATTATAATCTATCATCTTATGCCGGGATATTTATACCAAAAGACTCACAGCAGGTAAGAATACCACCTGTTGTTGACAACCAGAAAATGTTTTGGATAATCAAAATAAACATCTGAAGTCTGATTGAAAATATAAGTAGGCCAACAAGTGAAATCGAATGTTGGAAAATAAATTCAAACTTATAATATATATATACCATTTTTAAGTTAAGTTTATTAGAATATACAACAAAAAAAGATCTATATATAAACCATCAAATTAAACCCTTTCTTTTTGATGTCAATTGTGAAAGTGAAACTGAAATGGAAATGGTTATTCAATTTGTTTTCTTACTCTCAGTTTGTTGTCGTCTTATAGATGATGAGAGTTATTTTTATCTCACTGTTTAGTATTGTGGGTTCTGACGAATGACAAAACAAATCAACGCCTCTGTACAAATACTTGTCAGATTATTTGCTGCCTGTGGAAAGTATAATTTATCGATTTTTGCCTCAATCGTGGCCCTAAATCATTCGTGACGTTATTTTGTCACTCAGTATTCTCTCACCGAGCACCACAGCAGGCAGCAACACGTGCTTTCATCAAAATTTTGTGAATGTACCCAGAGCATTGCACCTCTTCTCTCTACTAGAATGGAGTGAAATTGAAATGTTAATGAACAAGTTCGCGAGAGGTATTTGACCTCACTTTATGGTTTTTTTTTTGGCGAACACGTGTGGTTTGCTTAGCGTAAAGAATTCTCGATACAACAATAATTATGAGTCATTTTAGGAAACCACTTTTGGGTATTGCTCAACTTCACTTGACTTACTAGGTATTAGTTCAAGAGCTGGCTGAAAAAAAAACCTGGCCGATCGAGTAACTGGATGATTTGGAAATGAAATAAGGAAAATCATGAGGTGCCCGCGGTAGAATTTGTTCACATTGTTTTATGACTTATCTCCAGAACATTTTTCTTAAAACTTGATATTTACTGAGTAGAAAATAAATATATTTGGGTTTTGCCTTAAATCTTGGTTCGAATACCTTGGCACCCTACTTTTTTATGTTTTTGGTCCACTGCTGTACATCTTGTTACTCGATAGACCAGTTTTTGTTTACGGCCAGCTCCTTGACTATATAATGATATTGCCAAGTGGTTTCAGTGTGAATGGTTTTCATTGTCTTGAAATAATTTAGTCAACAGAAATGATTTTTAAAACTTACTCTGTCTTCCATGTTTAATCTAAATTATTATTGTTATGCTCTTATGAAGCATTTTATCTTTTTTCTCTCCGTCTAAAGACGCAATTTCAAGTACATTCTAATCAATGAACTTTGACCCATTTCTCTGTACAGTAATTAAGATTGAAATAATGAATGAGATTTGGATTCATCTTCAACTTTGACCGATTTCGACTTTGCGCGGTTTCCATAATAAACGTGCTCCGATTTTGAAGATTTTTTTTTTGAAGAGAGTTGAGAAATTCTCCCGAAAAATCCTCTCCGTAGAGGTCAGTTGAAAGAAATCGGTAAACTAAGACGGCAACATTAATGAAGTAACCATATTAGAAAAACTGGACATTTTTTTCAAAATTTCAACGATTTATAGGTCTAGTTAAGGCCCTGGGAAATGGAAATATTTGTAAATAATTGTACTGAAAATAAAATTTTATCTCTCTCAAAATTGTTAAATAACTTTTTAAAATTGGATCAAATTAATTAGATAAACCTTAAAAAAATACTAGCACGAATAGAATTAATATTATTTTGTATGATGCAAGGTCAGTCCTCAAATAATTAGAGTACGGCCAGTTCTGAGAGAGTTCTGCACTATTATTTTATGCTAAAGTGTATTTGATAATTAAAACAACATAGAAAAAAAAATATTTCTTGAATTAAAACCTGGTTTTTGAAGTTGTGTTCAATATTATAAATATTGTTGCAGATGGGTATGTGAAGACCTGCCAGAGCTTAAGCTGCCATTGGAGAACAATATACTTTGTGATTATGATACAAGAAGTTACGAAAGCATGAAGTCCCTCTGTGATAGGTTCAACAGGGCCATTGATAGTGTTGTGGCATTGGTAAGCCGAATTCAAAATGGTGTAATATCGAATGTGCTAGTACGATTGATACCCACATTCATATATACTGTTTCTTCGAGTATTTTAGAGAATGAGTTTTTCACAATTTCAGGAAAAGGGTACATCATTGCCGGCTCATCGTTTGAATAAGTACCCATCAAGAGGTTTATTGCGGCATATATTGCAACAAACATACAATACAGCAGTGACTGATCCAGACAAACTCAATCAGTACGAACCATTTTCGCCAGAAGTTTATGGTGAAACGTCTTATGATCTTGTCTGTCAAATGATAGATCAAATTGAAATCACCTCTGAAGATATATTCATCGATCTCGGATCTGGCGTGGGTCAAGTTGTTTTGCAAATGGCCGCTGCGACACCGTGCAAAATCTGTTTGGGCATTGAAAGAGCAGATGTTCCAAGTCGTTATGCAGAAAGCATGAACAGGAACTTTCGTACATGGATGCAGTGGTACGGAAAGAAGTACGGTGATTACAAACTTCTCAGAGGTGATTTTTTGACCGAGGAGCACAGAGAAAAGATCAATCAAGCGACAATAGTATTTGTCAATAATTTTGCATTTGGTCCATCTGTGGATCATCAGCTGAAAGAGCGATTTGCTGATTTGAAAGACGGTGCTCGTATTGTATCATCGAAAAGCTTTTGCCCATTGAATTTCCGTATCACCGATAGAAATCTGAGTGATATTGGTACCATAATGCATGTATCTGAGATGTCACCTTTGAGAGGATCCGTATCATGGACTGGAAAACCAGTATCCTATTATCTACACATAATTGATCGTACGAAACTGGAAAGATATTTTCAGCGATTGAAGAAACCACAACTCAAGGTAATATCGATAATTTTGAGATTCGGGACATATTTAAATATTTTTTTTTCAGGCTATTGATGATGACAATACTACAAGTAGTTCAAGAAGTGCAAGAGAACGCGCCAAAAGAGACTTGTCCAAGCAGCTACCTCCAGATTCTTCTTCTGACTCAGATTTTGACGATCAGGACAGTAGTTATGGACCAACAACTCGTAAGGCGTGGTCCGATTACTGTTCAACGAAAGGCAAAAGTAGTCAGTCAGAAGAAGAAATGAACAGCACAACCAAAGTAAGTACCTATCTATTCATTTTGTAAATTTATCAGTGATTCATTTGAAATTAATTCCATCGTTTTTTAGAGTAAGCGCCAACCTAAAAAGTTGCGACGCAAGGTGGTTAATAGGTCGACAAAGAGTAATCCAGCAACACAGGAGAAACAACAGCCAACAAAACCAAATCAGAAACCTAGACGCGGTAGAATGAAGAAAGCCAAGTCCAAGAAACAAATCAAAATCAATGGTCTGGATCTTCTTCATAATGAAACATTACTGAGCACTTCGCCACAGGCCATTGGCAAGAAGCTACCACCTGCTCCTGGATGTGTTGATCAGCAATTGACGGCACTGAGTTCAGAAATTATTGTTCACAATGAATTAGATATACCTGAATCACCCTCAGAGACACCCTATGGCTTACAAGTACTGCTGGACATGTTCAAAGGTCACTACATGCAAATGCTGCAACAAATGCGAAATCCAACATACAAAACAACTGTTAATGCTCAAATCAACGAAGAGCAGGAAAGAAACAACAAGCTGAAAAGTCGTGCTGCGCAGCTGGAGAAACAAATCAAAGTACTAATAGACGACAGTGTTGCATTGCTCAAGGCCAGAATGAAGGAGTTGGAAATCAATGCTACATCACCTGTTGATCTACTTGCCAAAGCAAAAGAGATAGTTTGCCGCCACAAAGAGCTGCAAGCTAAGGCGAGCAAATTGCAGGTCCAGGTGGCCAATTTAGAAACTGAAAAAGACATGTTAGTCCAACAACGGCAATCAGAAGTATGCGAAAAATATATAGGCACCAATGCCGGCCATGATCTTTCACCAAGTGTTGCCCAAGAATATATTCTTCGTGAGATATCATCAACACTGGCGCATCGCAAGAAATTGCAAAACGAAGTATCAAAACTAACAGGTGATATAGATACGCTGCAAAGAACTGGAGAGGAAAGAAAACAGGCTCAAGCAATAGCTGCCCGACAACAGCAACCAGCTAAGGTATCGAGAAAATCAAGGGAATACAGAGCTCGTTCACAAGATTGGCCCGATGTTCCTGATATAGCTAAAATCGAAGAACAAAATCCGGAAATCTTGGCGCAAAAAATACTGGAAACTGGCAGGAAGATAGAAGCAAGCAAAATGTCGGCAGCAATATCAACAACTAATAAATCACCGCAAATGCTCGGCAGCAATAACAACGCAAAGTCAACACAAAATAATAACAATCAAAAGACTTTAGTACGCAATAATATGCCAGCTCCGCTCCCAATGACCAAACGACAAAAGACATCCCACAGCTATCCGACAACCAATGTGCCGACAATACCGCATCCGACAACAAACATTTCCAAAGCTCATCAGGAACAACAACCACCACGTCTCACAAACTTTGAAGATCGCCTCAAGAGCATCATCACATCGGTATTGAATGAAGATCAGCAAAATCGTACCAAGCAACAGAATAATCAACAGCAACAACAACTACAGCAGCCTGTTCTTCAGTACACACCATCAACACCACAAAGCAATAATGTACCATCTCAGTCGTCTCAACACACGTACGGATCTCATCATCATCATCACCATCATTACAACAGTAGTAATTACCAAAACAGTTTCATATCACCAAAGCAAGAGAAAGATGTGAGAAAATACCAACAACAGCCCACAGTTCAGCAGCATACATCGGCAGCAATAATACCACTGAACAAGTATTCACCACGTTGTGAGACTGTCGTTAGGCAGCAAAGTAATGACGATCAGCAGCGAGTACATTTCCCTGCTGCACAGTCATCATCTTCACATCAGGAAGGTTTAGCGGCTGGTATGATGGAATGTTTCCGCAGCGATGAAACAGCTCATCAGATGCCATTGACAGCAGCTACATTATCATCACGACAACAGCTGCAACAACAACAACAACAACTGAATCCCGAACAGCCGGATTACACGCAAGTATCACCTGCTAAATTGGCGCTCAGGAGGCACCTGTCCCAGGAGAAGTTGGCCCATCAACATATACCCGCATACAGTACATCGGATGGTGGAATTGTTGCTACGAGGACTATTGGTACGTTTTTTTTTTGTTCAGTTCTCAATAACACTTAAATAATAACGAAATCCAGCGAGTATATAAGATAGAAAAACAATCATGCATCATTTTAACATTGTTCCATAAATTCCCAAATTAAAATGTCTTGAAAATACTTTTACTAGGTGATTTGGTTTCCGGCGAAATTGAGAGAACATTGGAAATATCGAATCAATCCATCATAAATGCAGCTGTTGATATGAGTGATATACAAGGTACAGCAACATTAACATCCAGATCTGTAGTCAATGCTAATCTGCCACCCCGTCCAGAACGTTGTAACGTTAAAGTGCCTAATAATACCGAAATGCAATCCAAAGATGTGGCAGACCCTATGAGACAGCAAGTGTACAGCCCTATTTCCAGACCATCATCTACCGAAGGCCTAGAAGGATTAGCGTACATGCATTCACATGTGAAGGTGAGCTTATTGGATTGACAACTTTTGTATTGTTAACCAAACATTTTCATTGCTTATATACAGGTAAACACACATGCAGCCCATCAGTACATACCTCCACCTCAGCCAAGTCCACGACAACAGTACTCCCCAAGAACGACAGTTTTATATCCAACAACGCAACCTTCGAGAGCTCCATCTGTGAATTCGACTTACTCATCAAACGAGATGTACACACCGCTACCAAGAGCCGACATCAAACCCTATCATGAGTCATATTTCAGCGATGTTAAACCACAGCCAGGTGCTGTGGCTGCAGCGTCTGTGGTTGAAAGTGAAAGTAAAAATAGCTTTGTGGCTGAAGGATTGGCGGCCAGTTTGCAGGCAAGAGTATTGGCCCCACCAATCAAGGAGGAAGTTGAATTATACGATCGTCGACCTACTTACATACAACAGACGATCATGACAAATAATGTAATACCGTATCAAGAGCAAAATAACACTTTGAAAGTGGAGAATAGTAATAATGGTAACAAGATGATGTACGAGCGGGAATCTGCCATTGTACATGGACCAATCCGATCGGCATCAGCTGGACCTAAAAGGAGTAATTCCAATGGTGGTTATTTAGGTGAACCATCAAGGAGTACCTTTGTTAATCATACGCAGGAGATGCATCAAAATTCACCGTTGCCATCAATAGTTGATGATGTACATGACCAGCCTCCTACAACACATCCAAGACCAAGGAAATGCAATGAAGAAGGTAAGTCATATATTGAGATATGCATGCTGTTTCTACCTTTTATCTCTATCTTAAATGTCCAAATATTAGGCCAAACAATTGTTGAGCTACGTTGGTATAGGTTATTCATTCATTGAGGCGCTATTAGATCATCCAGTCTTAAATATACTATTTTCTACTAAGAACTTTATGATTCCAAGCTTTTAAAACCTTTTGAAGTTTTTCTAAACCATGGCATAATTAAATATCCAACATTTTTCTATAGTATTTAAAGAAATCTCAATTGCTTGGCCTATATATTTTTCTAAGGACTCACCGAATAATGTTATGCTTTTTGTTGATTATTCCTTTAGAGTTTTTAATATAGAAAAAAAAAATACTATTCGAATTTGTAAATAACAACCAGACCAAGAGAGCTAAATTCATATTTTTGCAGTTTCATCATTTTGCGAATTTTTCTCATCATTTTTACGTGACACATCTTATGGCAGCTTATTTCTATGATGTTTGATTTCCATCTCTACAACAAATTTAATTTTTCGAACGAAACGTCCCATCATGAACAGTTTTTATTCTTCAACTCAAAAATATTGTAGACATTATCCAGTTTAGTAGAAAATATCGACATTTTTCTCATTCTGTAGATGATTATTATTATAGAAATATTTGTTGATTCATATTTCGTGTTTCATTCAATATATTGTTATACGAAAACCTAATTTTTTATATCTCCAATGCTGATAAAGCTTCAATGGGAGAAATAACAATGAAAATCGACGCAATTTTTGCAATGTTTGTCTTGTATTCCTTCTCTGCTATCTCTTTTTGTCTTTAAAATAATTCAAGATTCACCGAGTCTGTTCTTTTTCTTTAGGTTTCTCATTCCAGAGGTGTCCCATTGATCTATCAGTTCGAGACCAATACAATCATTTCAGGTTGTCTGTCTGTCTTTCTGTCTGCTTGTCATTGTTTTTGATGTCCTAAATATATTGTTTGTTTATTGTTCTTTGTTACTTTCTAAATGTGCCATAGATTTCAATATATTATATTTATACAAATATTTATATATTTTAAAATTATAGTGTACGAATTGAATTGAAATCCGTCTCAGTTTTTCAAAAGAGAAGTTTTTCTGTATGAGAAACCGGGGAAATGCAAAGATCTCACAATAATTGGCAGGGTTCGAAAAAAAATCATGTACCTATAATACAGGGTTTATCTAAATGGGCTGTACCACAAATTCATGAGTTCAATATAAGTTACAAAGTTGGGTATTTTAAAATCATTTTTGTTATAGAATATCAAAAGTAATAAAAATATCTATCCATAGCCGTAGAACTTTTATATCTCAATAATTTCCAATTTAAGTATGAACTTTTTATTAGCTATTAATTTATTATTGAAAAAGTAATGTTGATATGACTCGATGTCTTTTATAGTTTGTACAAAATTTTTATTTGAAATTTCGGTTTAGTTTTAATAAAAAGCAATTATTCAACAATAAACTGAATTCCATCAGATACTGTTTAGATCATAGTCATATTTTTATATTTATAATGTTCTTCGATAAAAGTTTGTATCTATATAAATAGTACAAAATTTACATACGTATATGTTTTTTTTCATCCCTTTTGCAGTTGCTAATTTTTT
Organism: Crioceris asparagi; assembly: GCA_958507055.1. Lineage (NCBI taxonomy): Eukaryota > Metazoa > Arthropoda > Insecta > Coleoptera > Chrysomelidae > Crioceris > Crioceris asparagi. The sequence continues at coordinate 2,787,869 of OY293833.1, read as the reverse complement.
TTGAAAGACATTCAACAATTATTAAAATCCCAAATTTCAGTAAAATCATATTTAATCAAAATTTGCTTCGCCCCTTTCAATCATTGCTTTAGTAAACATTATACCCAACTGTGTACTAAGGTAAGTTTGTTTAAATCAAATTACTTTGATTTCAGGGATATGTGATAGCATTTAGAGACACCCTCTATAATATTCGTTTTGTTGTGAATTTTGACATCTTTTTTAAATTTCTAATGATTGTTGTGGTCGCCTACAAATATGTTGGATTACACTCTAAAATCTATATTCAGCACATAATCTTTTCCATATATCAACTTCTCTTATTGGATTATTCGATCAAAATGTAAAAGGACTCAGATTCGCAAAAATGTTAATAGTCATTGAATACTTAAATGTTCGCTTTCTACTGGTCATGGTATATATAATGCATGCTACTTTATATTTTGCTTATAGTGGGTTTCTATTTTCTAGACAATATTAATAGTTTATCTTGTGCAAATAGTTTTATGCTGCCTAACTAGATCTGCCCAAAATCAAAAAAAAACTAGAAATCATATTAATAGATATTTCCGTCAATTTTGCTTGAGGGCTGTTTTTGGCAGTTTTAATGCTTCAAAATATCAAATTAACACAGCTTGAATTTTCTTTTAAGTTATGTAGAAAAATGTTAATCACACTGTTCTTTTTTTTTCTTTTAAGTTGTAGGTCCAAATTTTTGTATGGGATAGTTTCTTCAAATTCTCTTTCAATAATTTTATGTTTTTAGTATTTTGGTTTTTGAATTCATTAAACACAAATTAAACTTGTTACACATGAAGCTTTTACTGTCTAAATGATCAGTTTTTTTTCTCTATAATTTATTTGAGTAAACGTTTTTGTTTATATATACATAGATGTATATTATCAAAGTTTACAGAATAATATAGCAGCAGTTTCATACCAATTGGCTGGATAGGATCATAGCCGAAAAAAGTCGTCGGCAAAATAAGACTTGATATAGTATTCTGTAAACTGTCATAGTTATGGTCACGGTTATATGAATATATTTTTCTTTAACCTTCAATTTTTGAAGAAGTAGACGCTGAAACATTTAGTAGATAGTAGTTGTATTGGCTGACACAGTTTTTTTGTGTTATAATGGTTTTTTTAGTGTAATGAAAAATTTCCAATATTTACTGTAGTTTGTTTGCGTTGACTATAGGAGGCAGCACATTCAGGCATGCACACAAAACTCACGCGCACAATATAGCGCATGCATAATATCCCCCCTACCATACTAGATTTAGAAGCCTGATTAAAAATGGTGGTAAGTAGCTTAGCGCCTTTTTTATCTAGTAATTTTTTTTGGCCCTGCTCCTTTATATAATACTTTTATTGGTGATGGTATATTTATTCTAGTTTGTAATGGAGATAATAATGATAGTTTTAAAAACATCCTTTATATATTTTTTTCAACTAACAACTGATCATTCTGTAAGAGAATAAATAATGCCTCATTGCATTCTAATCATGTCTAATGTAATAAGCAAATTTTGGTTTAAAAGTTGTCTCCCTCGATATTATTTGTTTTTACGTATTTCAGAAATGTCTTTATTAACGTTGTACCCTCAAATTGAGCAAAAAAACATAAAATATTAATTAACTCAATATACCAAAACCGTGAATAGTTTCAATTTATAGTGTTGCGAAACATTGAGGGATTCAGACTGCTAAGTTCTTAAGTATCAAGTTTTTTGTTTTTTTTTTTTGGCATCTGTGTATGATTCCTGTTAATTTTTATAACATAATATGGCACTCACGGAAAGTATCTTAATTGGCAGATGTGGAAGTTGTAGAAGAGGAAGGGGAATCAAAATGGCAGGACCGAATATCCTCTGGCTTTGACAGGCTAGTAGCGTTTGCGTCTACGGAACTAGATAAAAGACGAAGATCGACAGAAGGTAATGACAGCTGCAACACATCTCCCGATTCGGGTATAGGACATGGTCATGGAGATATGCCACCGACATCAATGGTGCCACATAAGCAAGTATTAAAATTGAACCCAAATCCAAAGCCAACATTATTCAAGATGCCAGTGAACAAAACATATCTGGAAACATCACCCAACATGGATCATACTGATGAAAATGGACATGCAAGAACACCATCACCCATCTCACCTCTGGCATCATCCAATGGATTGTCAATCAATTTTAGTCCCGAAATGGTACATATTGAGAAAAGTCCAACTAGACTCAATCCAGCGCTACTAAAATATCAACGTTACCCCGAAGAGAAAAAGAAACCCGATACACATTTCAAAAAGAAGTTCTACTATAGGGATCATTGGAGAGATGATAATTGGTCAAAAAATGATGAAAAACATGAGCCGCTGAAGGATAAATTCCGACCTAAAGGTAAAGATTGGGATTGGAATAAGGAACATCATCACCACAATGACATGCATCATCAACTGGTCAATGATGATTGGGGACGAAGTCATGAATATAATTGGAAAAATTGACATTATTGGAACTATTACTATCGCAACTTGTGCGATGATTTCACAAGTCAAATCTATAGACTACCATATACATACCCATTTTACTTTTAATGTTGTATTATTGGTTTTTCATTTGTTCAACATTGTGATAAAATTCATCATTCAAATACATAATAATATTTAAAAGCATTGCCGTATTGATTTGGTATTAATGATACATTATTATTATTTAAAAAAACAAAATTTGTCAAGAAGTGAGGTCTGCGAGCTATTTTTTATCATTATAACTTAATTTGAAATATCGTTCCAAAACGCTGCCAGCAAACGGCGCCTGCTTCTGATATCACGTCTCAAAAAAACAAAAAATATTCAAACTAATTGGTATGGTTCAATTTTGTTTCGGTATTTCACAGGTTCTTATTGATTTTTTGCATTACAGTGTTGAATGCTTTTATTTATTTATTTCTAATTTCATCAAATGCGATTTTATTGTATAAATTTATCGTATTATTTATAGGAGGGATGCTTGAGTTTGAATTTGTTATGGAAGAACAGTTTAACAATGATTAATGAAAAAATGAGAGAACAACCAGAGTTTCAAACATTTTTGATGGAACACTGCCACTTGATGTGTGTTTACTGCCATATGATATATGTCAATATATATTATACAATACATAACACAAGTACGGATACACTGATTTTTGTCAATTTGCTAAATATGGATTTGTTGGTATTATCACAATGTATGCAAAAAATACAACCTTGAAAGTGCCCTTTGATACAGAAGAAATATTATTTTGGTGATAGGAAGATTTGTAAATCTTAGAAGATTAAAAAAAAAAAAATAAATAAACAACGACTGCAAATTTGTGTTCAAATTGTAAAGTAATAAAATTAACTGGACGTTCGTGACGATGTTTTAGTTTCTTTTGTTTAGAATGAAATGTTAATTGTATTCGATACTATCACTGCCTTCAATATTAATTGATCCCATCTCATATTGTAATTGCATCTAAATTAAGTTTATTTATTTGTGTATAAAAATTGTATAGTACTTATTTATAAAATTCGTTGATAATGTAAATAACAAAAAAAAATCCAATCATAAATGAAAACTTAGTACAACTTTTGTAAATAAGTTAGCAAATTAAGAAATTTTCGACATTTAGGTAAATTAATTATACTGAGCATTTCCACAGTTTGACGTGTTAACGATCTAGAGAAACGTTTTTTGGTAGCAGTATAGTTAGGTTACTACTCTAAATAAGTATATAATAATTTTATCGTTTTTTTCTACCAATTTGAATCACAGTGCAAGTATCTCAATACTGCCATTTTCTTTTCCTTTTTAATAAAAGAATCGCAAGTACATCTCACAACGACATATATTTAATTAGATAAAATTTAGTTAAATTGTTGAGAAATGTACTTGGATTATCATTGCTTGTACTGAAAAACTATAATTGCACACCATATTTTGCATCTTGTTTTGTCACAAATTTGAACTTTTGAGTGCTGTTCATCAAAATCGTAATTATTGTAATTTTCATCTGAATTTCTTCAATTATTATTATTTGCACTGTTAAAAGATGAATGAATATGCCACATCAATTTTTTTCATCGTAATTCCTATGTAACCTATGAAATAGATTTTTAAGTATGCTGGAATAGGCACTGAGTGGCGAAAAGTGAGGAAGATTTGCGGTGTGAATTTGTCATTGTCGTACTAATAATAAAATAGAAATAAACTTTGAAAATGATGTGAAGCGAGTGTGATTTTGTGCAGAAGAAAGGAAAACGGACTTTCCACAAGTACTTTCTGTATCTATTCCGTTTACCGTGCTCGGGAGGGGGGCGGCATCACAGTATCTATTCCAGTATATTTATACAAATATTTCAGTGTATGACATTTCTTAAACATCTTGTAAACTTATGATTCAAATTACTAATGTATGAAAACTTCCTTGTTTCAAGTAAAATAATCATTTTTATTATTTGTTTTTTTCACCATATTAGAACATGTTTCTGGTGATATATTTTGTGCTTATAATTTCTATATATTTTTTTTTTGTTGTAACCATAACTCTATTAACTAATTATTCTGTTCATTATGTTGTTATTATTACTTATGTTATAGTCTATTTTTCTAGTGCTATGTTAAGAATTATTAAACAGTTTTGTTTGTAAAATTTTATTTTGATTTTTCATTCAGTTGTTTACTTTCCACGCTGATTTTTTCATCTCAATATGTAGCCAAAGTTAAATTAATTATACAATTTCACAGTCTTATTTTGGTAAATTTGTCAACATTTTATGTAATAATTATAAATAACCGGAGAAGACCAAAGCTTAGCAAAAAATGATTCGGACTGATTTTTTACATTCATCTTATCCTGTAATTTTTCCACTCATCGATCATTGTTAGGATTGAGAAATGTATGCGTATCCTTAGCTAAAGCTAAGATACTATTTTGAATGTGAATAAGACTAGGGATATATTGTATGTTACATGTATTGAATAAATCGGTAAATATGGTGTCACTACTGCCAATTATTTAATAAATATGTATGTACATACAACGTTTTTCATTTCTTATTGACTGATTGTCACGGACGTATTTTAGGTCATTTCATTGACAAAAAATACCTTATCCACAAGAAACATCAACTGTTACTCCCTTGGCAATTAATTTCGTTCGAGATTTTAAACAATAGGCTCCGTACCCGAAGAGTATTGAAATTGAAAAAACGTGAATTTTTCAGCGTTTGTTGCTCGACTCCAAAAATCGCTGTATGAAATTTCCGAATAGTAAACACTAATAAATTATGGAAATAAAATAAAGTTAAAAATTAAAGTGGGTCCCAATACAATAAAATTTCATTTGGGATGTATATTTTGAACCGCCGTTTGCTCGTAAGCGGTTAAAAAAATATTGAGATTTTCGGAAAATATTCATAAACAGAATTAAAATAAAGGGGGTCTCATACAAAAAACGTGATTTTTCAGCGTTTGTTGCTCGACCCCAAAAATCGCTGTATGAAATTTCCGAATAGTAAGCACTAATAAATTATGGATATAAAATAAAAGTGGGTTCCAATACAATAAAATTTCATTTGGGATGTATATTTCGAACCGCCGTTTGCTCGTAAGCGGTTAAAGATTTTCAGAAAATATTTATAAACAGAATTAAAATAAAGGGGGCCACATACAAAAAACGTGATTTTTCAGCGTTTGTTGCTCGACCTCAAAAATCGCTGTATGAAATTTCCGAATAGTAAGCACTAATAAATTATGGATATAAAATAAAGTTAAAAATAAAAGTGGGTTCCAATACAATAAAATTTCATTTGGGATGTATATTTCGAACCGCCGTTTGCTCGTAAGCGGTTAAAAAAATATGGCGATTTTCAGAAAATATTTATAAACAGAATTAAAATAAAGGGGGCCACATTCAAAAAACGTGATTTTTCAGCGTTTGTTGCTCGACCCCAAAAATCGCTGTATGAAAGTTCCGAATAGTAAGCACTAATAAATTATGGATATAAAATAAAGTTAAAAAATAAAGTGGGTCCTAATACAATAAACTTTCATTTGGGATATATATTTCGAAACGCCGTTTGCGCGTAAACGGTTAAAAAAATACGATATATATACAAATAAAACATTTATTCATATAAATAATTTTATTCCATAAAATTATGGTCACATAAGACATAGTTCTAGAATCTTAACAGCATATTTAAATCCATTCAAACATAACGAGATAAATAAATAATAAAAGGAACAACTATTTCTTTTTCTTTTCGCTTACTGTAACAGGCTTTCCAAATAATTGTTCTTTAATCTTATGATGAGTTTCGGAGAACATTAATGTTCCCGTGAAAACCATAGCAGTACCTATCCAATGTGCCATGGTAAATGGATTTTGGAAATAGATGATGGAAAATAGTAGCGAGAAGAATTTTCTCAAAGTAATAACAAGCGTGACGGTGAGTGACTGACACTCGGTGGTTAGAATGTAGACATTGTTTATACACATATATTGTGTTATCACATTGAGTAACAAGAATGCCCATATGAATGGTACGCCAATGTTTAATATAGGAACGTTTATAAGTTCGCTGTTGCTTGCTATAGATGCATGTTCCATTAGGCTAGCGGAATATATTAAAAATCCCGGTAAGGGATATAAATGCTGAAATCAAATACGAAACAAAAATAAATTATACTATAATTTCCACATATAATAAGAGAAGTTTTGTTTACCGTGTAATACAGAGCTTCGGCTGGATGTTTGCCATGCTTTTTGTACAATTGTTCCTGGAAAATACCCATACTTGCTGAAAGTAACAGTGCTCCAGTAAGAAGGAAAATTCCAATAATCCACCAGAAGAAATGATCTGGTGAATCTTCCTCCTTCATTTCTGGTGCAATAATATCACAGTCGGTACAAGTCTGAAATTTACCATCATTAGTGTCAAATTTATGAACAAAATACTAACTTTACACACCTCAGTTTTTGATTTAGCTGAATAAAGTGTACATATGATGATTCCTAAGGTTATGAGGACTACAGAAACGTATTTTTCCAATGTATACCTTCGTTTGACTATTACAATTCCTAGTATCATATTAGCGATGAGCGATCCCTAATAATCATGTCAATACTGAATGTTAAGACCGAATATCATTTGCTTATTATTATTATACATACAGCTCTAAAGATCATGTGTAAAGGCACGGGAATGTTGAAGGCGAATGCCCAATTATTTACTATGCTAGTAGTAAAGAAGAATACCACTAAAATCATATAATCCTTAAATGCTATCTTTGGTTTGACGGTACCAAATTTTGAGGTGAAAATAAATCCATGGAGAGCAATAAATAAGAATTGGCAAAATGTGATTAGATGTCCAGCACCAGGATCTAATCTGTAAATTAGATTTTTTTGCACTAAATTCACAAAATGACTTATATACTTACTTAATAATATACTCGAGAAATACATTATTGAGCATACATCCTAGTAGCACCAAAAATATTGCTTGCGTTGCTTTGGCATTCATTTTTTTTTATTTCTTACTTGCACCTCACATGTATTAAACCAAATGACTGTAAAAATATATTAGAATAATCCTACGAGATAACAAGTAATTATCAAATTTTCATTTGAGCGAATTACATCATTGATGTCGCGACCTTGTCATTGATTTAGATTATTCTTACCAAATTTAAATATCATCTATTATAATCAGGAGAATTTTACAGATCACTGTGACTGTTTATCCATAATTATCGGATAATTATTATCAAACAATAATTTTAAATTATTAATATTTTACAATTTTGAGGTTATACAGACATATACAAATGACAAATTTAAAATCATAGTACGACTTTTAGCCGTTGCACACGTATACAATTTCTGCGCTGCTATCGATATAGAAGCGCGAAGTATGAAATAATAATATATAAATCGCATGCTTGGGGTTCCGTACACTTTCCCTTGAATATGTGTAAACGTTTTCCCTCCGGGAGTTCGTTTTTTTGGCATACTTCCATGTTATAAGGACTCTAGAGTCGCAAAATATATTATTGGATGATGTCTAATGATTGTATTTCGACAAGCAGCGCACGCGCACACCACACCACAAAGAATTTTTGTCGTATCTTTAAACATATTATTGCCGAATGCCGATGCCAAAAAATTATTACCTATGCGCAAATTCTAATGAATTAATATATTGAAGAGAAAAAACATATTCATCACGGGTACGTTGAAAATATTTTATTACACAAGAAAATTTTCAAAAAAATATACCTGAGGAAGTCATGAATATATATAAGTATGACCTGGAAGAAAACATTTATCTGAAGAAGTATGGTGGAAATAATAGCTATAACCTTTTTCTATAGTTATATAAAAGAACTCTTCTGTATTACCGTCTACTATTAAATACTAAACTAATCCCATAATAATCATGCAACTCTCAAGTATACTTTAACAAATACTTGTTTTTTTGTTACCTGTCTTCCGGCATCTTCTAAATTTTACAGAAAAATTTTGCAGAACAGTTAAGTAACCTTCTGGAAAATTATCAACATATTATACATACTGCTATTGATTTAGTGATTTACTTACCAGTTGAGTTCCAAACATTTGGCTTAATCATTTTTTTTAATTTCATCACTACACTTTGCCCATAATTACAAATGATAAAAATAGCGAAGCGAAAAAAAATACAAATGGTGGGTTATATGGATTCTTACTACAATAGCGCGATCGTGATAAAGTATCCGAATATAGGGTTTCCTCAATTTACAGGACAAGCTATCAAACTATGCAAAAATACTGAGTACTAAACCCTCTCCCTCTCCACGCTGGTCCGACTGTCCGACTTGCACTCCAACGATATTTTCGTTTCAGTTTCAGTTGCACATTAGCTTGTCAAATTTTGCTGGAATACTACTGCTATGGCTTTTGGGATAAACATTAATAAAAAAACTTAAAAACTAAATCCTATGACTCACCACCACCATAAGTAATATGTAGTACCTGGAATCTGTATTAATTAAATGAAGTAGGCGTTGGAAAAGGGAAGCTTTAAACTTTATAAGAATATTTCTGAAAAAATGTAATGAAATACTGTTAGTAAACTATGATGATTATAACTTAACTTATTTGAACGAAGATATCATTCATAAATATATTTTTAACAAGTATTTTTGCGTTCTCAAATTTTAAAGAGAATTTGTGAGGAAGCGACTTCTAGGAAATACCTTAGCTATTAAAACTGAAATAAACATGGGTGAAAAATATATTATCTTACATTATTTGTACCACTGCTAAGCGAGATCGCTCTCCTGCTATCCAAGAATAAGAAAAAACGATGAAAACACACACTAAACAACATAAATTCACCCCCGAATTTATTTGCATTATATCACGTCGAAATGCTGATAAAATGCCTTTGTTCAATATCCATAGCCTTCTGTGAATTTTTGTTTTTTGTAAGCGTCATTATATTTTGCAATGTTGTCATTTAAAGATCTCTTTACTGTAAGAAAAAAATATCCTTCGTACCTATTATAGTATAACGCCCTATCTTCTTCTGGATATTTTCTCAACAGATTTAATTATTTATATTGAAAGGATCAAAAGAGAATCAAATTAAAATTATTCCTATAGAAAAAAATACTTTTGTTAACCTGTCATTGTAGGTTGCCTAAATTCTATCAGGAGAACATGTACATAGAAGTGCTCCATAAAGTTAAAATGCTAGATGCAGTCATCTCCTAATTCATTATGCTGTCCTATGACCGAAACTAATTTTAGATGAATCTTGAAAATGCCAAAAACATGTGAAAAAATAAATAATACGAAAAAATACGAAAATTTACCAGCCACCTCTTATAATCTATAAAACAACTACTAAGAGTTTCAGTTAAAATCATTCCCACATAAACATTAATAAAAAACCTGAAAACTAAATCCTATGAATCATCAAAACCGTATTATGTAGTCACTGGAATCTGTATTAATTAAAAGTAGAACGTATAGGCATTGGAAAAGGAAAGCGTTGTTGATCTCTATAAGAATATGATATTTCTGAAAAAGGCTTGAAATATTATTCGTTAACTATGATTATTATCACTTAACTCATTTGAACGAAGCTATCATTCAAATATATTTTTAATAATTATTATTCCGTTCTCTAGGAAATACCATAGTATCCTCTGTGAAAATTGAAATAAATATAGGTAGAAAAAAGATATTATCTCACATTATTTGTGCCCCTGCTGAGCGAGATCGCTCTCGTGCCATCCAAGAATAAGAAAAACCACGAAAACACACATTAAACACAATAAAATCACCCCGGAATCTATTGGCGTTGTATATCACATAAAACTGCCGATTAAAATGCCTTTGTTCGAAATCCATAGCCATCTGTGAATTCTTGTTTTTTGCAAGCGTCATTATATTTTGCAATGTTGTCATTTGAAGATCTATTCACTGTAAACAAAATATCCTTCATACCTCATAATATGTTTTCAACTTAACTCAATATTGATTTTGAAAGTATCAAAAGAGAATAAAATTAAAATTATTTGAGTCCTATAGAGAAAAATGCTCCTGTTAAACTGTCATTGTTGCTTACCTAAATTTTATCAGGAGAACATATGTAGAAGTGCTCCATAAATGCTGGGTGCAATCATCTCCCAATTCCTCATGGTGTCCTATTAACAAAACTAATTTTAAGATGAAATCTTGAAATTATTACCTCATAATTAATTTGTATCTTATATAATTGATGTTTTTTTATTCAGAATTATGTAAACAAAATGCTCGGACTGAACCATGTTTGGAGTTGCTTCAGTAGTTAAAATTTTCGAATATCGCGGGTGAATACCGCCGCGTCTGCGCAATAGGATGAGTAAAGAGGTCTACTACCAATAGAAAAAAGAATTTTCCCTTCTATGCTGAATACCGAATTGTATGTTTAATGTTTTCATACAATTGCTTTTGCCTATGCCCATGACATTTCTTGTCGGTGCAAAAATTAAACGTCAAAGTGATATTCAGTTTTTGTATATTGAACGTCAATAATAATAATAAGCTAGTGTTGTAGGTTAAGATATAAAGTTGTCTATTGTAAAACAATATTGCTTCATCGAGTGGAATTGTAATTGTGATGAGTTAGGGAGTAAAATTATTGCTATGGCGGAGTTGATTAGTACAGGAAGCGGACAGAATAGAGGCCTAGCTAAAGATAAATTAGGTTCTCCAAGTACAGGAAGTGACGACGGAAATGAACAGGAATTTCCTACTACTGCAAAACTGGAGCCCGAGGAGCCCGATCTTGGTGATAGCGCACCCTTTGCTCCCCCTGAAACCTTATGGTACCATGGAAGGCTTGATAGATACCAGGCTGAAGAGAGATTATGGCAATGCAACAAACTCGGGGCTTACTTAGTGAGAGAGAGTGATAGGAAGCCTGGTAGCTATGTTCTATCATATTTAGGAAGAACGGGGATGAATCATTTCCGAATAACTGCTGTATGTGGTGACTTCTACATCGGGGGTAGACAATTTGTTTCATTGAATGATTTGGTTGGATATTATAAGGAATGTAGTGATCTTCTCAAGCGAGAGAGACTCGTACATCCTGTCCCTCCACCAGAACCAGTCAATGACAAAAAGGTAAGAATTTCAATATATTCTGAGTCATGAAAAGTCAGTTTTATTTCTCTTTGGCAGAGAGTGGTTGCAATTCTACCTTATACTAAAATGTCAGATACTGATGAACTCACATTCAAGAAAGGAGATATATTCTTTGTGCACAACGATATGGGAAATGGCTGGCTCTGGGTAACAGCTCATCGCACAGGTGAACAGGGCATGATATTTCATGAACTTGTTGAAGATCTTGATGATAGCATTGATCCAAACACAGTATTTCCATGGTTTCATCCTAATTGCACCAAAAATGAAGCTGTGGATTTACTAGTTAAAGGTAAAATTGCATCGCATTATCCAAGAATTTCTTTGAATTTCATTATTTTCTTTAAAGCTGGACCTGGCAGTTTTCTTGTTCGTCCAAGTGATAATTCGCCTGGTGATTATTCCTTATTTTTTCATATAAATAATCAAATACAACGTTTCCGAATTGAGAAGAAAGGTGTAAGATATCTTATGGGTGGAAGGATATTTGAATGTTTAGATGCTGTCATTAATCGTTATAGAAAGGAGCAGATTGTCGAAGGATATACATTACAACATCCAGTGAGTGGAGTATTTTTTTCTGATAAGAATATTGTTTATCATTATTGACATTTATATTTCCAAAGCTTATCGTTGATGGTTCGAAACAGTTGGATTGGATACCTGAGAATCAAAAAGCTAAATCGGAAGCAGAGAAAATATATGCCACACTTAGAGAGTGTCGTGATCAAGCTGGGCTCAAGAAAATGCGTGGCATCAAACATCAGGGCTATTTGCACAGAAAATCTGATAAAGCTGCAAAGAAATGGAAATTACTTTATTTTGTTTTGCTTGTTGAAGGAACTGATACTCATTTGTATCTTTACGAGAATCCCAAAAGAACTAAACCTAAGGGGCTTATTGATCTGTCATGTGCGTACTTGTATCAGGTAAAAAGATATATACACATGTATCTGTTAGTCCGTCAGTTAACCATTTTCTGTTTCTTCAGGTCCATGATAGTCTTTGGGAACGATCACATTGTCTGCAACTGGTTGAGCGTGCCCTGCCCTGTCTTGCGACTGTCACTCATCTGGCTGCCCGTTCAATTGAAGACTGCCAGGAATGGGTGAATGCCCTGAAGCCTCTATGTGTTCCCCAATTGAGTAGAGCAACATCAAAAGTAAATACGTTAAATTATTTTTCTGAAATTTATATCCTTATTTTGTGTTAATAGGTACCAAAGCTGCGTGAGCTGAGATGTTTAACATTGCATATCTTAGATGCCCATAGATTACCATATAAATTGGTACCTCAACCATATGTTACCGTTCAAATGAATAATCAAGTTAGAGTAGCGAGGACCCGGGCCAAAGCTGGACCTGATCCTGTTTGGGATGAAGAATTTGTATTTGAGTAAGTTGAATCTCTTTTTTACATTTTAAAAGTTGAATACTTACTCAACATATGATTTTAATTTGCAGTGATGTGCCATGTGATATTGTGTCGTTTTCATTAACTGTACATAATAAAGGTAAGAGAGGTAAAGAACAAGAAGTTGCTGAGCTGCATGTCGAATTGTCATCACTTGGTAATGGTGAAGAAAGAGAAGAGTGGTATTCACTATCTGGTCTTACACCTATTGGCGAGTGGGGATCTTTGCGTCTTCGGACTAGGTAGATGTGTTATGAAATATTCTGATGTTTCTAACAATGATCTTTTTATGGTTTTCCAGATATCTGCATGATTTGGTAATGCCTGCTGAAGAGTACAGCCCTCTACAACAACTTTTACTGGAACCTGGATTAACGTCAGTCAAAACATTGGCAGAGATTTGCCATGCAGACAGAGCTCCACTCGCTACTGCTTTGTTGAGAGTTTTTCGGGCCGAAGGTAGAGAGACTGAACTGCTGAGAGAACTTAACAACGCGGAAGTGAGATATTTGCTTTTATGTATTTTCTTAATAAAGTATTATGAATTTTGTTCGTTTCAGATTCAAAGAGAAATGGAAACATCAACACTATTTCGAGCTGCTTCCCTAGCGACAACACTCATGGATCTGTATATGAAAGCAGAATGCGGTGGATTTTTGCAAGCAGCAGTCCTAGAAACTGTCCTGAGATTACTCGAAAGCAAACAAAGTGCCGAATTGAATCCAGCTAAGATGGAATCTCTCGATGATGCATGCAGCAATGCTGAATTCTTATTGCAAATATTGGATCAAGTAAGATGATCTATATATATTTTGTAAGAATGCAAAAGACAGCTCCTAAAACTTTCAGGTTACCCTCAGCATTTTTATGTCACCGGACGCCTGTCCACGCTCAGTACGTTACATATGTGGCTGCTTACAGAAGGCTGTTGTTGCCAAATGGCCTGATGAACGACATGTTCGTACGCGAGTCGTTTCCGGTTTCATATTTCTACGTCTGCTGTGTCCAGCACTTCTTAATCCAAGACAATTTGGTCTTGTCAGTGAACAACCTTCCCCATCTGCTACCAGGAGTCTTGTTATGGTTGCCAAGTGTTTGCAGAATCTGGCAAATCTGGTCGAATTTGGTGGAAAGGTGCGATCAATTATCAATTTTATTAACAACTATATCGTCCGCAGAATTTTAGAGAAAGACCTACTTCAAAGTAGATGAATTAAAAGAGTTTTGAAGCATGTTTTTTTCAATTTCTGCCTCTTATTAGATATAAGTTAATCCTCGCAAAGATGAGTAGTTAGTTTTAGAAAAAAAAAACGCTCTATCTGTGATGCAGGGTCAATAAAGAGAAAAATGTATCTTTCGAATACATGGTTTTTGCCAGATTTACATTGAATTATTGTTTGGTTATTCAGGAGCCGTACATGGAGGTGGTGAATCCGTTCATATTGAAGAACAAAGAGCGTATGGTTGTATTTTTGGATCAACTATCAATGGCAGGTGATCCGGGGGAGCCGCGCGTCACTGCCAAACCTGACACAGCCAAAGAATTAGCCACACTCCATCACATCTGTGTGGCGCATTTGGCCGAATTGCAGGCTGTTGCCAAAGTTAATGCCAACATTAAAACATTGGTAACAGTCGCTGAAATGTTGGCCAAACATAAACAAAAATATTTGGAAATGATGAGATAGTCGTTCTAATCTATCTTTCTCTTTTGATTGATTGTTGATAACTATTTTGAGAATTTTTTACGAGTGATCAGTGTGTTTTTTTATATTACTTTCTTGTACAGGGTATTTTTTATTTAGTGAGAGTAAATGTGTAGGGTTGATTTGAATTTGAAAAATCAAAAAAAAAACGTCTAAAAATTCAACTGAACCTTTTGTCATAGTGATCAAATATTTTAATCTCACATTCATGTTGATATTATCATGCTCATTTTTATTTTTATTTAAATAGTTTATATCTAGTGGCTTAACTACATGACAAATATTTATCTAGTGAATCTACTAATTATTGTTTTCATTGCTTCAAATGCTTTTTCTCCGCACAATTTTTACAGTTTAGTAATAAAATAAATTGTTGCCTTTGTTATTCGTGTACAGGTAAAAATATTAATGGACTCAAGAAATCATAAAATTTTTAATCTTGCCTTCCAAAATGGCATTTTCTAAATATTTCCGTTTAAAAATATTAGCAGTAGTGAAAAATTATATATTTTTGTGTTAGACCTTCAAATTGCGGCAGAATAAATATCAAAAGACTCGAACTTATTAAATGACAACTTGGTATCGGTAATCTGGCCTTTTTTTCGCACATTATCTTTACCGTTACGTTAACCAGGATCTCATTCAAATTCGTAGTCCCTTTTTTTCTTTGATATCATTGTGATACGATTCAATAAATGAGAAGTCCGTAGGATCATATTTGTTAAAAGTTTATCAGCTCTTCTGGAAACATGGTCAATTATAATGATGCCTTTCTAATCTTTGAAACAAAACAAAAAAAAATACTGGGGTATCGTTCGAAAGAAAAAAAAGATAATGCAGTAAAGTTCCGTTCACTCTGGATCAATTGATTGGTTTTTATGTAAAGAAGTGAAACATAACACTATGTTTATTTTCAGATAAACGGAACAGTGCTGTATAAATAAAAAAGAAACAACTCTTCATTTCAAAACGCTTCCTATAATATATCCTACGAACGTTTCTCACTGAATATCTAATTTTGCACTTATTTAAATCCTTTTTTCTCATAAAAAGGCGTTATCGGCCTAACATCAATATGTTTTTCTAAAAAAATAAATAATTAACCTGACCTAGCCTTACCTAACCTAACAAATAGGATTCATAAACAATGAACAAAAATGTCAGTGAAATATTTAATTGTTAGTTTTCAAAATGTATCGATGTACACACACTATAACTATCGTGCTTGTTTGGAGCGAATAAACATGCTAAAACAAATTTTGGTACGCACAGGGGCGGATTCAGAAATGAGATATAATATTCTTATGTGGTTATCCGCGGAACATGGTGATTTGATCTTTCCATTCTAGCATTTTTTGTGCCTCAAAACGGTATAAAAATATGTATATCTATTAAAAGGATTTGGCATGCATGTTTAGTGCTTTCTTAAGACGTTTTATACACTCTTTTCAAAAGTATTAATCCACCCCTGTGTATATTGTATATATGGCATCATTGCATTTTTTACATTACAAAATAATATAATATATTCATTCATTATTATGTTAGTATGGTTAGTGTTAAGAATAAAATTGTGATTATACGCATTTACTGATTTTGACTCTCTTATATTATGAATTTTAATGATTTGATTCATAGCAAATGAAACTAAAATTTTGAAGCATATGAAAATTAATGGGCAATTATTGTTGAATGATTAAATCTTTTGAAAATATTAGTTTCATTTGATATAAAAATATATAGTTTATTAATATTATTATAATTTTTGATCGGCTTGATTTTTCATAAGCTTTAAATACACTTTTTATTTTCTCCTCTTTTTGACATATGTACATATAATATGATCAATAAGGATATGAATTTACATAAAAGACTGGTGCACATTTTATACACTCAGTATAAAGAACGATAAATAACGTAAACATAAATCCATGCGACAATCAAAAAAAAATAGAAGTATTAATCTTTTCAAAATTTTGGACCACCATTTAATAACAAATAGATGATGTTGATTTGTTCACTCCAATTTGCCGTATTTTGGATATAGACTGATTCCTGATCATGCTAGGCATTTACTGAGAAGAATGTGCACAGATATATTCATATGATATTGGAATATTTTTTTGTTATTTTCGTATTTCAATTATTGTAATTAAAAATTCTAAATATACATATATATATATATATATATATCTATATAAATACACGATTTTTCATAAAATAATTTTAGGACCTATTCCTGTCTTTTTTCTTAGTCTAAAAACTGAATGCAAAAAATCCTATCCTATGGAGTAACAGAATGAAATGCTTTGGAAATGTTACTTTTCACAGCGACTATAAGGAGGTACCTTTGTCCACATTTTTTTGAGGGCTTTTCTCCGGAAGATTATTTGTTCAGCAGCCAAACCAAATCAGGAACAGCCTGAAATTACTCTTGAAACTGAGTAGAAAAGAAATATCTTTGGGTGCTATTAGAAAAAGCCACGTATCTGCTTGGCACAAAACTTTTTACCTATTTCTCAAACTATCTTAAATAATCGATGTTCCTCAAAAGTATGTCCATCTCTATAATCTTCACCAATCTTAGAATAAATAATAGGATTAAATCACAAAATTATATAAAAGTGAGAATCTTCCTCTACTTAGAGCGCATGCGCGAGCAGATACTTTAAATGACTGTCTCTTGGATTAGTAAACAGATTTCTAACTTGAGTATTTTATCTTTCTGTGGGCAGTTTGAATTTTTTTAACAAATTATTTAGGTGAGAAAGTCCAATAATATTAATAAATTCGTTATTTCATAATATGAAGATATATCCTGTTAGGATATTTGAATAAATGTCTACGTTTCCCAATAAATGAATTCTATTTCATAAGATGATAAAACATCGACGCTTGACCTTTGTGTTTCTATAATAATGGATTCTTGAATAATTTGATGACATTCTTAATAAAACCGGTTGCAACCTACCTAGCGATTGGCTATTTTGTTGCTAAATCAAATAAAATCATATGGGTATTTATATACATATTTATTTTAATATATCTATAATTCGACTAATACAATTTTAATACATTCAGTTCTTAAAACAATTCCATTTGATTTGAGATAAATATCTGCTCTCTTTTATTAGATTAATAATTATTTTAGAATCTATTTCTATATTGACCAGCAATTATTGATCTAGTGACAATTATTGCTTTATACATTAATGTTGGTACAATTTTGGTTGTCGGCACTTTCGATCAAGAAAGAAAACAATAATTGCCGTGATATAGAATTTCCAGACAACAACGGAAGCTTTCCATACAAACATTTGTCACATTTTTTCTTTGTTAAAATTTATCTAATAATAATAATAATAATAACAAGGTTTTATATTGACGTTTTATCAGTTTGTATTTAATAGATTCTTGCACTTATGAATTATAAGAAGACATATCTTATTAAGTGATCTGTAAACTCAATTTACGACATCCAAAAGTTTTTTTTATTTGAAAGGTTCCGTACTTATGACTTAGGCCGTCAATACGATGTCCTTTATTTGGTAAAGTTTTACATTTAAGTTATGTGATTTGACAATATAATCATATCTTGTCGACAGCTTTCTCACAGACGATTATGAAGATCCTTTATCTGGAAAGAGAGAAACATTTTGTTATAAATGAACTTAATTGAAAGCGCCTTAAGTTTGTATAACTTACATTTTGTTTGCGTTGATGAAAATATATGTATAAATTCGTTGTCATCGCATTTCCTCCAAGTCCATATGTGATCTTCTTGCGCTCTGTTAACCCCATAGCAAAAAGCGAAACATGCTTTCTTATCTATATTATAGTTCATCAGTAGTTTTCATCAGTCATTATATTTTTTTCTCCTATACAAAGACATAACAAAATGCATGGTAGTGAAGAGCTAAAGTTTGATTAAATATCTATATATATTTGAGATCCTCTTTTTGTGCGTCAGATTTTTTTTGGGCGCCTTGGACATATACAAAAATAACAATAAGGCCTTTGACATTATTTCAAATATTTAAGAACAGGCGCATTCAATCACTTGCATGTTGTCCCATTTTTCCAGCATCAGCTTTGTAGGATCATCCTTATTAACCAAAAGAATTTCCAGTGGGCCCAGCTTTGAAGGTGAACAGCATGACTTGCGTCTTTTCATTGGTTTTGAGGAGTTCTTTCTTTTTATCTGATACATAAGACTCTGAATTCTGGAATGATTTGTAGCATGGTTATAATTTGGTGGACACAGACCATAACAATAGCCAGCCTCGTAGACTTTGGGCTCGACAATAAAATTCATCTCTGGTATATCGACGAGTTTCTTGAAGTTGACTTTCATGTTCTGACGACAGCATTTCTTTGCTCCCTTCTGTCCTTTTTGACAATCCGTTCGGCGTTCACTTTGATATGGTGATGATCTTCGATGTAATCGCGATTCGGAATATACTAGAGCCGTTATGGCCGCTTGGATAGGTAGCAGATCACATTCGGCGTACAAACAAGTTAATTCTAAACCTAAATTAAGATCCCCTTGAAACCATGACTGCACTGCACTGGTAACGTCCATATCGCACCATTTGCTTTGATTTTGTGACAAATATAAAGTTCGTTCGCTTATGTAGCGTCGCCTTGTGTTGCTAAGTACCTGGTGAACTTGCACTTTGACTGCACTAGGGCCCAGTGTTTGTGGACGCATAAGCATACGCAGCTGAGCATTCTTGACATCGATTACTGGCGAATATGGTATCCGGAAGGTCAGTCTAGAGACACCATCCTTCCAAGTGAACTTTTTCTCTGAAATAGAATGAAAAAAAAAATTAGGAAAAGTAATTCGATGAATGTTGATTTCCTTCTTAAGGAATTAAGGTGTATTCAAATGAATGAATTAAACTTTTCGAATTAATATCATTCCATCAAACCGGATGTTTGGAATAAATTATTCGCACGAATGGCGTTTCGAGTTAAATTGATCATTTAGTACCTGTTATATTAACAATTTACAACGTAATTATCAATTATTAATTATTAAATTGAAATAATAATAAATGTATAATTCTGTAATATTGGAATTTCTTGAAGCCCCTGGAGCAAAAGTATAAACAACTTTGCTCAATCATTTCCTTTCGCATTCGCCAAATATTCGATGCTACGAGGGTTACACAAAAGTTACTATTTAGAAAGTGAATATAAAAAAATCATAATAACAAAATATTAAATAAATTGAATCCAAGGATTTAGTTCGATCGAATTTGTTATATTTTGTACGATGATTGAGCACCTATCTATTTTTATTGCTGGAATAGCTCGTGATGTTATTTGTATACCGGAGTTAGTTGGAAATAACCATTTTCAATTGGAAATGATCTAAATTTATATTTTCGCGTTTATTTTGGGTGATTTGTTTGAATCGTATCTTCCCTAGCGTGGGTGAGCTATGTATTATTATTCAGACGTTTTGGAATTTATATTATATATAAGTAGGTACACATGTATCTATAATATGTTGAACTACATAGCGGATGTTTAAGAATGGAATTTCTACAATTTTGTCAATAATATACGACGATTTGATGATCGAAATGAATGTTATTATAATGAATGACGAATGTCAAAAAGATTTATTACATGTATAATATTTAGAAAGTATTTGGTGTGTTGTATAGGAATACATATAATCAATGATACATTCTAAGAAATTTGTATCTATAATACTGGAACTCTAAATATAACATTACAATGTATACTATATATACACATATATAATAAAAATATCTTTGGTAAATGGTTTTAAAATAGTTTTATGTTGCCATTGATTTCGTCGTACAAAAACAAACCCACGTGAATAGTTATGATATTAATAATATAATTGAAATTCCAAAATTCTTTCCCATTTGTACTTTCATTCAAAAATAAAAGTACTAAATAGTAGCAAAAAGTAAAAAGGAATATAATTCCTTCAATAAATAGGTTTCACTGTAGCAATGTAGGTAGTTTGGAAAAGTTTTGGTATTTAATTTTTTCATTTTATAAAAATTTTCATTATAATTTTTTGAATTTAAATTACATAGAGCTTGTTACGAAATACTCAGCATTAGCCTGGCCAGGCTCAATGAGGTCATAATCCGCCGCCATATTGTACTGGTGAGGACGTTGGCTGATTTGACATACAAAGTAAATAGGTTAGGTTAGGCGTTTGACGTAATTATGCGCTGACATAAGAACGTAAACAAATAACCGTGTATAATTTTCATCTTCTAAAATAATTTTCTCTGATGTAATGTCCAATACGTCAATAATTTCTTTTTAAGATATAACAAATTACCTGAAGTGACTCTTAAAATGTCTTAACAGACATTCGCATGATAGTTTCCGTAATATAATTCTTAATTCCGGGAATTTCTTCACCGCTTTCATCTTTATAAGCCTGTAGCAACTCATCACTATCTGAATCACTGTCAGATGCGGATGTTTCAAATTTCAAATTCCTTTTCAAAAACAAAACGATATATTGTTGTAACTCCTAGTATTTCCCTCCTTTAGAGAAACTGTAAAAATTTCACTATAGAATATCAATGATTTTTGGTTCAGAATTAAATTTTAAAAACACGCTAAAATAAACTATTTTCAAAATTTGTTGTCAAACTTCATTTTCAAACTTCTTGTCAATTGTCGTCATGTCATATGTCAATGTCAAATTAACATGTTTTTTTCGATTTTCAATGATAATAATTTAATCAAACAAACAAGTGTAATAATTAACAGCCGTAAACAAGTAATATTGGAAAAGGAAGAAAAATGTTCATGCATGAATAGTAATTCGTCTCAAGAATATTGTTGTAGAGAGGTAAAACCCAAATATTTATATATATATATATATATATATATGCTGGGAAGTATTTGCTGACCAATTAGGAACAAAAGAAGGTTTATTTTGGGGATAGCAGCAATAACGAAATTGAGTACTCTTTTTAGTAATTTATTCCAAGCTTTCGGGTAACATTGTACCCATCATCCGGGAAACTACAAAGTAATGGAATAGACAATATAACCAAAAAAAAATATAAAATCAGTTTTAGTATTATTTACATACATCAAACTTACCACTAAGTGAGAATGTTTTCGTGGAAATTGATGGTAACGTAATCATAGAGAACTGTTCATTTTATATAAACATAACAACATTTTTTATCCTGATTAAAAGAAACAATAAAATACACATTCACTAATACACATTTCGGGAACAACGGCCATATTATAATGATAACTGAAATCGATATCCATCAACTCAACAATGACATCTTTTACAACAAAAAGACAAAGAGAGAAAATTTTGAATTAGACAGATGATAGCAGTTATTTCAGGAAAAATCCTTTACATTTTTGTTCTATGTCAACCAAATCTCAATATTCCTGTTGTATTCTATATTATTCACTCTATTTTAAAATTCTACATTAACAATCATTTAACTTAGAAATCAATGTTTTCCGTATTTCTTACGCTTGATTCCATAATCAGAAGATAAGCAAAAATCTCACTAGGATGACCTATATCTGATCTTCTATTCAGTGTATTGTCATTCATATATATATGTGCCATTTCTAGAAAAGCCCGTTTTGTGGTGTTTCTTTCAATATCTAAAACTTTTATCTGATCGTAGTTCATTTTGTGGCCACTTTTAGAAACGTGCTCTGCTAAAGCGCTTCTTTCAGGACGCAGTCTACAGTCACTTGCATGCAAACTAATTCGGTCTTTTAGATGTCTTGAGGAATGACCAATGTAGATTTTTTCACAGTTTGAACAAGGGATACTGTATACTGCATCTGATATCGACAGAACAGGAGTCTTGTCTTTGATTTTACTAAATATTTTATTTATGCATAAAACAGATCTATTAGTTATTTTAATACTCAGATGAGGACTGAAAATTTTATTTATATGAGGTGAGATATCTTTTATATATGGAAATCCAACATATGATATGAAATTGTTCTGTGTAGGAGGATCAATATTCATCACTGTTCTATTCATACTGTTGTTTATTAGGTTGATAGGGTAACTATTACTTGAGTTGTAAATCAATTTTTTAACCAACGATGTAGGGTACCCGTTGTCACTGAATAAGTTAAACAATATTTTTAAATTTTTCTTATGAAATGATTGGTCACTAATTTTTTGGATATTATCTATTTTTATCTATTATCTATATTTATCTGAAAATTTGTCATATGGCCATAAAGAAAAAATGGAGTGACATTGCTCAACACTGCTCTATTGATCAAGATTTCTTTCTTGACTTAATAACATTCCTTTTTGAAAGTAACTATTTTGTGTTCAACGGGAAATTTTATAAACAGACCTTTGGTACACCGATGGGTAGCACTATTTCACCGATTTTAGCAGCTTATGTAATGGATTATGTACTGGATATTATCATTCCTGTTTTACCGTTTAAAATTTTTTTCATTAAAAAATACGTGGATGATATACTGTTATCCTTCCCTCATGATTTTAAGGACGAAATATTATGGTACTTTAATAGCTTCGATCCACACATACAATTCACTTTGGAGAACGAAGACCAATTTAATTCAATATCCTTTCTTGACACTAAGGTTATTAGATATGGCACACTTCTGCTAGTGGATTGGTACCGAAAACCCATTAGTTCTGGGCGTTACATAAATTACTGGTCCTATCAAAAACACTCTATAAAAGTGAATGTGATTACGGCGATGAAGAATAGAATCCAAAAAATTAGTGACCAATCATTTCATAAGAAAAATTTAAAAATATTGTTTAACTTATTCAGTGACAACGGGTACCCTACATCGTTGGTTAAAAAAATTGATTTACAACTCAAGTAATAGTTACCCTATCAACCTAATAAACAACAGTATGAATAGAACAGTGATGAATATTGATCCTCCTACACAGAACAATTTCATATCATATGTTGGATTTCCATATATAAAAGATATCTCACCTCATATAAATAAAATTTTCAGTCCTCATCTGAGTATTAAAATAACTAATAGATCTGTTTTATGCATAAATAAAATATTTAGTAAAATCAAAGACAAGACTCCTGTTCTGTCGATATCAGATGCAGTATACAGTATCCCTTGTTCAAACTGTGAAAAAATCTACATTGGTCATTCCTCAAGACATCTAAAAGACCGAATTAGTTTGCATGCAAGTGACTGTAGACTGCGTCCTGAAAGAAGCGCTTTAGCAGAGCACGTTTCTAAAAGTGGCCACAAAATGAACTACGATCAGATAAAAGTTTTAGATATTGAAAGAAACACCACAAAACGGGCTTTTCTAGAAATGGCACATATATATATGAATGACAATACACTGAATAGAAGATCAGATATAGGTCATCTTAGTGAGATTTTTGCTTATCTTCTGATTATGGAATCAAGCGTAAGAAATACGGAAAACATTGATTTCTAAGTTAAATGATTGTTAATGTAGAATTTTAAAATAGAGTGAATAATATAGAATACAACAGGAATATTGAGATTTGGTTGACATAGAACAAAAATGTAAAGGATTTTTCCTGAAATAACTGCTATCATCTGTCTAATTCAAAATTTTCTCTCTTTGTCTTTTTGTTGTAAAAGATGTCATTGTTGAGTTGATGGATATCGATTTCAGTTATCATTATAATATGGCCGTTGTTCCCGAAATGTGTATTAGTGAATGTGTATTTTATTGTTTCTTTTAATCAGGATAAAAAATGTTGTTATGTTTATATAAAATGAACAGTTCTCTATGATTACGTTACCATCAATTTCCACGAAAACATTCTCACTTAGTGGTAAGTTTGATGTATGTAAATAATACTAAAACTGATTTTATATTTTTTTGGTTATATTGTCTATTCCATTACTTTGTAGTTTCCCGGATGATGGGTACAATGTTACCCGAAAGCTTGGAATAAATTACTAAAAAGAGTACTCAATTTCGTTATTGCTGCTATCCCCAAAATAAACCTTCTTTTGTATATATATATATATATATATATATATATATATATATATATAAGTAATTTCATTATGTATTTATTATGTATTATGTTATATGACCTCGAGATTGTGGAACGCCGGATTTTCTATCAAGCAACAGGTGATGATTAAATATATTATGATGTAACTTTTCACTCTTAAATATGTACAACTTGCCAAACTTGGTATGGAAATCAAGATACAATCAAACATAATCATCAAGTTGATAATAATTGCTTGTCCAACATATCTTTAATGAATTTTCACATCCATTAAACAGGACTGATAAAGTGCTGATTGATTTTTGTTTCAATAACAGACAAAAAAAGAAAATTAACTTTAATAGTTTTGTCCCATTTTATTTAATGAAACATTTCGATCAACTGAAATTTTAACATGGTTTGGTAAACAATATGTGAACATTTCAACGGACGTCCCGTTTTGGTTTTTCAAATGCTCAAAGTAGCAATAGTCTAGCAGACGCCAGTACATTCCCCCCACACATATTTCAACAGTGATTCGAATCAATTTATTCCATGTTTTTTGTTTTCACATACAATAAATTTATAGAGTTGCCAAGATATTGCGATGTTTGAAGATAAAACTATGTTTCAAATAGCACAAGTATAATCTTAGACACATGTTTGCCATGTGTAGTGCGAAACAAGAAGAAAACCACCCGATACACACACCACTATTTGAATATATGGACGATTGAGCAAAGGCAAGATAAACAATAAACCATGAGAAACAAGCGTTACAGTTTTATTAGCATGTTCTCTGTTCGTACAGCAAAATAATATTCAAGTGGTACATATATAAATACTTCTTAGTTTCTTAGAGCCAATAACAAAACCACCTGCTTGTAAAAACATTATTTATGAAATTACTTACTACGCGTTCCGATTTTCTTTTCTTGCGAACTCAAAACCATTCAACAGCTCAACAGCATATTGACCAATCATTTTAGTGGTCAGACAAGTTCAGTAACGAGCTTCAAAAAAACAAACAAGGCGACTAAATTAACGAAAATATCCGCTGGTTTAATGGCCATGTTCAGCGATAAGAAAATGCGTCCTTAACGGTCAGTTAAATAAGCTATCATCAACATGTATTTACTGATAGTAATTAGTTGTCATTTCACTAACGAAACAGCAATATTGGGAGGCGGTCAGGCACACAGATACAAATGACAGCGTCACTAATGACATTTACAGATAGTTTGTGAATGCTAATGGTTTTTTTATTATGAACACCATTTTGTTTACATATATGTCTTATTAAGATGCTGATATTTTTCTCTCAATGTGAATCTTTATATTTTTCGGTTCCGTACCCAAAGGATGCTAATGTCCATTCGTATGTCAGCGGGCTGTATTTCATTAACCGTTGACATTTTCACAGAATGTGTTGGTATTTCTATTGGCTCAATCTTAACAATCGCTGTATTTATCTTGAACCTAACATTTACAAAGCATTTCATCATGTTAGGTTTTTTTCAGTTAGCTCTTGGACTATAAATAGTTATTTCTAGCTATTGAAGAAATTGAAGCTACTAACATCGCGATATATATGTGATATGATTAAATGTTTATCAATAACTTTACATAATATATAAATTTCCCACAAGTTGTAAATATATGTAGATATTATTGGAAAAATCGCATTACGTAAGAGTGCATAGTATTATGATATACCTACTATTATTTTGATAGACAGATGTATGGGAAATGATAATAAGTTAATAAATATATGAAAAACCCGCATGACATCAAAAACAAACAATTAGTGTATTTTCAAGTATTTTTTAAGGCAAAAATTATTGAGTTGGTCAGCGTTCTATGAGTGTCCTATTATGAATTCGTTTCTCAACGTCGATTTGCTTTGTGTACTAATGATAATGAATATATTATTTCATCTAGTCATGCCAACTTTCTTGGCGAGGCACGTGTCGCATATTTTCAATTTAATGGTGACATAAGAATGACAGATGATTTTCGCCGCACATGTCAGTAAAACCAAAAAATTAGGTATATACCAGGATACACATCTTCGGATCTGTCACCTGCCTTCATTTGGCTTAAATAACAATATTCAATTTGTAATTTGACAGTGGTCGTGACGTCAGTGGTTAAAAAGTGGGAGGAGCTAGATGCTCATGGATGCGCTTGGTCATACCATTATTCCTAAATACCTGTTTTTAAATTACAATAAGTTTATTGACAGAACTAAATTGTAAGTTGTGTCTGCAATGACGTCAGCATCATCTGGATGACGGTATGGATATATATAAAAATATGGGTGAATCAATATTTTCAGCAAAATTATTGGTTTCTTCGATAGAAAACTGGTGATAATTAGTTCATCACATAAGCCGATAATAAGAGTGGTAATTTAGCTGGACTAAGTTCATATTATATTGGAGTGTTGTATATTAAGATGGTCAGTAAAGTAATTATTATACCATGACCACGACAAGGATGTGTTTTGATGAGATCATTTTACTGACCTGCAGCTAATTATCAATCTGACTGATGACTACTATACTGTCAATCATCATTAGATGATGAACTTTGTGATTGATTCTCTTGCAATTTCTCCCATTTATTCATTTATTATGTTCATGAGATGGAGGATATTATTATTTATCATTAGTTAATATCTATAATTAGAATAAATTATTATTACTCACCTACATTGAATGTTAGCAGATTAGGCGTGGTAGATTGCTCGGGATCCTTGTAGTTTCTCAAGTATACGTCCATCATTTTGGTATATTCATCTAAGCTTATGTTAATCTGCAAAAGAACATAATATGTTATGTTAGTTGTAGCATTTAATAGTCCAAGAGCTACTCCAGTAAAAGGATGAAAATCATATTCAGTGTGTTCTCTAATTTTGTTACGTAAAAACAAAGGTTTAAACATATTTTTAAATAAGTTTATAAGGACTAATCATATCGAGTTGCGGTTTTCACCAGTAACTGTAATTTTTCACGCTCTTTCTTCCTATTGAAGAATAAAAATACCATTGCATTTGAAATTTTCGAGAAATTCATAAAAATCTGAGACTTTGTCATAAAGCGCCATTTACCAACTCGGAAAATAATTAAACTCAAAATGTCATTATCCAAGTAGAAGCGCCCAAAACGCGTTTTAAAATGAAATGAAGTTATTCAAAATAGGTCATACCAAAAAAAAGTTATCCAGTTTTTTCAAACCAACATTTACCCCTTCCCCCATCCGTTATTTGACAAGATAGACAAAAAACTTTAATACAAAAAAGTTGTCTTATTTTTAATAGGTTACAAAAAAAATATTTTCATTATAGGTTAACTTGGGATAATTTTGAATAAAACAGTATTTTCTTGTTATGGGGTGAGTTACGCCCTCTAGCGATAGACTTAGCAACTTATAATTATTTTCCAGCTTCTCCTTTTGGCCGATTTACATCTAAATTTTGTTTTCTCCGGGTCGTCCGATTAACGGATCCTGAAATATAGCCGGCGGTCTTTTATCAATGGGCCACCCGTATCAACTTAGCGAAACAACTTTGGAAAATGACAAAGCCATTAGGTCAGGAGTTTGCCGCCTTTTTGCCTTTCATTACTTGAGGAAGAAATAATTTTGCCGCTCTTTTCTTCTTTTTTCTACTACAATCACTACTATATACATTATAGGTTCGGTCGCAGGAACTAAAAATGGGCATGAAACAATAGTTACCCTTCCAATCCTCGAAACTCTAATCTACACGATGTTGATTCGTTATGTCAAGTCACGTAACATGTCAAATGTCAGATTCGTGATTTTTGCCCAATAAAACATTTTTTTTTGTAATTATTCAACTAATTACTTGACAAAATTTCCTTTTTTCACTTTAACAATTAAAATACTTCGTATATATAAGCATATTTTAGCTTATCATTAAAAAAACATAAAAGCACAGATTTGATCTTTCTTTAGAAAAAATGTTGAGTATATATATATATATTATTTATTTCTGAAAAATATCTGATTTTACGATGAAGATGTGCGTTTCGTGGGTGTGTATGGAAATGTTTAAATTAATGTGGTCTACGTGCGTTTTCGAACCAACCACCTACTTTGTATTTTATTTGGGTTAACATTCTAATAGCGATTTCGATTTAAATAAAAACGAGTTAGTAATTAGTAAACTAGAAAGTATGTGTATGTGTATAATGTTGGGGTTTGAATTTATATTTTCAGGAATTATTTCAACGAATGAATCATACGGAAATTGATTCGCGAAAGAATGCTGCGAAAAAATAAATATATAAAGTCTATCTTACCCACCCACGTAAGTATGTAAATATATTGAGCGGTCTCATCGTTCGCCTGATTGAATTGATTAATATAGAATCTATTAACGACTTTTTTTTTCTTAATTTAATAATTGATCGATTATGAAATTATTAATGAATCGAAATTTTAATATTATACACGGTCAACATAAGATATTACGTGTGATTCTCGTGGCCCCTTAATATAAAACTTTTTCTACAAAAACTGGGAGAAAATTTATTGATTGGAGCATTTAAAAATAAAAGAATAATATTCATTCCAATAGTAATGGTAGTTTTGAATTTGTGCAGCTATATGTCGTGTCCACAGTATTGTCTGATAACAATCGTAATCAGTAGTCAAACAGTTGACGTCTTTAATATGACAGCTATCAGTAAACAATAGTGTAACATAACCTATCTTTTGTTTCAGCTATTTCACAATTCTATTATGGCGACATCTATCGTTCCGTTTACCACATAATCTTTTTCATTACAAATATATTGAACAGAAAATACTGTTTCTTCTTCCATTTTCAATTCGTCTTTCGTTTTCGCATACATTTTTGTACGTTCTGGCTCTTAGAACAATTTTTAATTATTAATATATGATAAATTTCCTTACTAACTCGATTTTTTTTGAGGTAGTTATTGTTTTGATCATCCTGTCTGTCTGTCTGTCTGTCAACACTATAACTCGGAAAATACTTAACCGATCAACACCAAACTTGGTACACAAATACGTAAGTGTGATACCGCCTACGGGATTGATTTTCAGCTGTCTGTCTGTGTGTCTGCCAACACGATATCTCGGAAAATACTTAACCAATCGACACCAAACTTGGTACACAAAAACGTAAGGGTAGTACTTCCTATGGGATTGATTTTCAGCTGTCTGTCTGTCTGTCTGTCAATCAACACTATATCTCGAATAATACTTGACCGTCTGGTCCGACGCAGAACCAGATTTTTTTTTGATTACTGATTACTAAGCGATTGGTAATCAGACATTGCTGTGAATGCGTCCATTGATAGAAGACTTTTGGCATCAACTTCTAATGTACCAGCGAATTAATATCAGGCATTTTGTATTTTTCAGTGTACCAACTAATAAAATCGATTCTAGTTTTTGTAAAAAAGTCACTTATATTCAAATATTTCAGAACATCGTGGAAGCACACATATACATGGTATTTTCTTTAATTTGGCCGTCTCAAGTTTTCGATTTTGTCCCTGCTGCCACTTTTGGGGCAAAGAAATGTTATATTTTAAATTTATTCAGTATGGGACCATTTCTCAACTTTGTTCTTTTAAATAAAACTATAACATCAAAATATGAGTACATACATACATACATACACTATAAGTGTGCGTACTGTGTACGAACAAAAAAACCGGGAAGCCGGTCAAAAATGTATTATCTTTGATTGTCATTGCTACCGTTTACGTAACGCTGTCATTTTGCCATTCATCAGAACGCACAACTATGTATGTAGTTTCATGGAACTCCCGTAAAGACAGAATAAGGACTAGCTTTTTTGACCGACTTCGCCACTACGAAGGAGGTATACAATTAATCTGTATGTTTGCTTTTTTATGTATGTGCCCGCTTTTTGCATAGTAAATGTTGCAAAATGGTACCACTTTCTAAAAAAAGAAAATCCAACATCTCCTCCCTCTTAAAAACATTGACAGGCTTAAAGAAATAAGATAATTTCCGGCAATGTTTGAATTTACAATTTTTCAAACAAAATCAAGGGCTTCCGAGTTGGGATGTGCAAGATTCTTACCGCTTTCAAATCCTTGAATATAAATAATAATGTGCGTTCAACCATTATCATAACTAATAGATCATTTTCTTCCAGGTTATAGAAATAGCAAAAGAATATTATTTATAATATAGGCCAACTCAATGAAACACGGATGAATGATTCATTTTCTCCCAGCCACCTTCGAGCCTAGGGTACCCACGCTGAATCACTTATAATTACGTCACAGATTTGAATACCAGGAAAATGAAAATCAATAGGAGTGTGTTTTTAAATTTTCAAATAAATATTCAAGCAAATAACTTATAGAACACAATGAATGATATTAATAAAAATAATATACATATTCCAGATTCGTTTCTCATGATACTGTTTTAAAGAATTCATGTACCTATTCTCAAGCATATCACCCTCGTTGTTTTCTCATGTAGTTAGAGTAATAAATAGAGACATTTCCTTGAAAATTCCATTCTCTCAATACAAAATTGACATATTTCCAGAAACGTATAATAAGCTCGTTTTTATCCAATGATAATATTTTTACCAAGAACTTCTTGTTTGACACAAATACAATTTTTCATCTTTGGCGAAATTGACATCGCCTGTCTATATAGAAATTTCAATAGCTTCCTAGAAAATGTAACTTTAACTATATTGCATATATATATATTGAACATGCAAAATAGAAACTTCATGGTTTTCGACTGGTTTATCCAGGATGGGGAAAATACTTCGTGGAAAATCTTAACGATCTTCTGTAAGAAATAGAAAATTCGAATCTGTGTTTTATAAAGTTTGTATCGCTGGTAATGAATCGCGCTGTAAACTGGGCAAATAGAATAATTTAGAAAGATGATCTTGTGGAATACGTACATACATTTTTATGGTACCTATAGAATTAAAGGGACATAGATTTGAGAAACTAAATAGTAGAAAAGTTCTCTCAGACTTGTATTGATAATTCGATATGATCGTTAAATTTCGATTAGTTGTTTGTGGAATATATATACCTATATGTATATTTGTGTTTGGTGCAATTTTGGTGTAACGAAGATTTTTTGTAGTCGATTAATGAGAGCGGAATGTACATAGGAGTAGGCGACCTCATTTATACAGTCGTCATAGCTAAAGGCGCTGATAAAAACGTGTTGGCGCGAATATACCTAGTCGATGCTGATTTTTAAATAAATTTGTAAATAAAATGTTGTCATAGCCAATTAAATGTCTAAACCTTGTGGTAGAACTGTCGAGTGCTTAGTTTGGGTGTGCAGCAGTTTGATGATCTATTTTGAGTTCGATCATTTCCTTATATCTGTAGTATTATGAAACTAAACGTGTGTGTGTCGTTTATTAGTAGAACGATTATATACGGGACTTCCTATTAATATAACCGTGTGCCGAAAGAGTGAGTTAAATATAAAATTGTCTAGGAATATATAATATAGTTTTTTTTTATTTTTAATTTTATTTACCTGCGAGATGCTCGGTAACGAGTTGAGTCCCAATTCTTGTATTAGCCCTTGATTATCGGCTGCAGCACCACCAACAACGACACAACTAATAATAATAATAACAAAAACAATGCCGACCGATGTCCAAACAGTGGTAGCACGCGGCCGAAAACGAAAACTGTCGCCCATCACCGAAAGCGAACGCAACAACACCGGCATAGATTGGATGTAGTTGTATGAAAGTGTTTAGGCTTGATGACACTTTTCAACATGCCTCTCTATACCACGATGTAAATACTGCACACTCACATAATATTACATACATACAAAATACGACAGACAGCTAAGCTGGCTCGGTACACTACTTGCGGTCCGCTCAGTAGGGGCTGACTTCAATTCTCGCAGCTCGGCACTCGCACTTTTATATATAAGGAGGGGAATTTGAGCTTTCAGGAATTGCTGCTGAATATTATACCGTCAGTGTGTGTCTTCTATTTTATCCACACACCGCCCGCAGGCCGCAGGGCGCCCATCATCGACGCGACCGATGACCCTCTTCACTCCGACACAACGACCACGAAGGGACAGTCCACGCTGCGCTTAACGATTGCATCAGCCCATGGTGGATTTCGCGGAACTGTCTAGCACACCCCTTAGCCCAAAAACCAACCCGATTTATCGCCCAATTCATGGGAATTTCACACATATTTCGAATGATGTTGAAAGAACACACTATCGAGCGCGGCCAAAAATCCTTGTTCAGTGAGAAGACACGTTTTGATTACATTTGGAAGGATCCACCTTCAAGTGGAAAGATCATTGTGCTGAGAGATGGTCTGATATTGAATTTTGTAAAATGCGCTATATCCTCACCCCCCCCCCCAAAAAAAACTTTCCTCCAAAAGGAGTTGGGGGGCTATTTCCTTCGAAAGATAATTCATGGCAGACCTAAATCATATATTTAAAATCCGCTAATATTCATTGATTTCAAAATGAAGTGTGTTACCATCTTGCAGATTTTTGAAAGCTGTAACTCGGAAACTCTTGGTTTTTTTGACCGACTTCCCAAACGGAGGATGTATAATGTATAAAATTCGACTGAATGTTTTTTTATGGATGTTCGCGCTTTATAAATAGTAAACGTGGTCCGATTTTAATGATTTTTTTTTTCATTTGATAGAGGATTACTGAGACATGGTCCCATTGAAAATCGAAAATTCAAGACGACATCATTCAACACTATTTTCATTTGAAAAAAAAATCCTCAAAATTGGACAAAGATATATACAAATAGAAAAGAAACTTGAACATTAAGTGAAACATTAATCAAGATGGCGATTGAATTGATTCAGAGAAAAAAGTATTATCGGCCACTTTTATATGGTTAAGTCATGACGCTGTCCATATTATTTTGTCGTCTATAATATGAACTGTCTATTATGTCAAATTCATTTGACAAATGACAACTATCTAATAATTGTTATCTGCCTGAAGTAAAATCACGATGTCTCATCCCGGAGCCCGCTGAGGACGAGTTTTTTGTGCTTGTTCGATACAAATGATGAAAACTTTCTTAATTAACACATACCCACCGATGCAGCAGTTCATTTCAATCGACTTTATCGCTAAGGAGATTTATTTAATCACCATAATTAGTAAGGATATGCAGCCGTTATCTTTCGATTAAACTACGCTAAAAAGTTATTTACTTAGTAGTACTTTAATTGAATTATTTTTTCCATATCTGCACGACCAGTAGGATAAATGTTTGTAACTTCTATTAAATATCATGTGATAAAATGTTACTGAATCTACTGTGTGTGTGTGAATTTGCGTCACCGCTGTAACCCAAAATTCTTTCAAAGTCATTTTGACACTTGCTGGACATTTGCTGTCATTTATTTCCAAACCAAGATCTTCATGAAAGCTGGAAAGACAAATGGGTAAATATTTTAAGGTTTATGAGTTAGGACAAGCTAAATATGGAAATGATTATTAAATTAAAAATAGTTTTTTGAATACGGAATTTGCTACAGTCCATAATATTATTAAGTTGTAAAAATTCTTTTATAAATAACTATAAATACTAGTCGATGTTCTCGAGTTTGTCTACGAAAAACACCGAGAAACCAACCCATTAATAAAACTATTTCACTAATAAATCAAAAATTATCGTATGTTTCGCCAAGAAATTTGGTTGGTGAAACACATGTCGGATTGTAAGGTTTTTTGTTATTAGTGTATGTTAAATAATAGTTTCTGATTTGGTAAAATTTTATTGTAAATTAATAGGAACGTTTTTTTAATAAGATTTCTAAGCATTAGGTAAGTACGGTAAAATAATATAAATATATTAAAAAAAACAGGGACTTCTCCTCCGTTAAGTCTTCATCAAATTTCCAATATATTTAATTCGGGTTTCACGGACTGATTTATAAATATATATAAACTAATTAATATTTCCAAACATAATTATGGCATGACCTCGATACCTATACGTGCTACAACAATTTCCGGAATCATTTCACTCGATTATTTTCCTATTAGGAATTCCAACTTTTTTTTCGCTATTTCTATTATTAGACGTTAGTGCATCTTCGCAAAAACAAAGTGACTGTATAATTATCAATATCATGATCCTAAGCCACAACAGCGTAAAGAGATAAACCAGGATAACTATGGTCATGGAAGTGGAAGACATGGATAAAGAAATGGAAGACTACATAGAAAAAAATCGGAATGGATGTAGCAGTTTTTTTTAAAATTCAGTGACATTTTTGCTTGAATGGTCACAATAGAATAGGACCGACTTTATTAGTTGGTACAATGAAAAATATAAAATAATATTAATTCTTTTGTTAGCGGCGAAAATCTTGTGCTTTAATTCGGCAACCGTTACTTTTTTAAATGGTGGATGAACAAAAACCATTAATGAGCAAAAATCAAGTTTTTTTATATGGCGGCCCCCTTTTTTCTGTTTTTGACAGACGAACCAAATAGAGGAGGTATAAAATTCGATTGTTTGTCAGCATGTTTTTTTAAATGTATGTTCGCGTTATTTAAATAGTAAACATCCTCCGATTTTCATTTGAAAGAGGACAATTGAGAATTGGTCCTATTGAAAAAAATCGATATTCGTTATGTCCTTCCCCCCTAAAAAGTTTTTTTTTCGAAAATCAAAAATTTTACATGACATTATCAAAGAAGAGACTTATCCGGCACAGTTTAAATTGGATATTTAAAAAAACAGGTTTTCGTATTATAGCAATGGCAAAGTCTGAAATATGTGTATTTTCGCGATGTTTTTAAATCTGTGATTAAGTATAAGCAAAGATGTATAAGCAACGTTCTTTGGTGAACGTTTAATGATTTTGATGACTAATGTTAAACTCAAAAGTGTGAAATAAATATTATTATATACCAAAGAAGATAGTACTCCTATTACCCATGTAAATTATTTGATTGTACTTGTTATTATTCAGGGATCTCAAAGCATCACGGCTAAAATAAACATATTTCAGACTTTACCACTGCTGTAACTCGAAAACCGTAGCCTCTTTTAAAAAAAATCCAATTTAAATGTTGCTTTATATAATCTCTTCTTTAATTTGGCTGTCTGATTTTTTCAATTTTTGAAAAAAAATTGCCCCCACCACATAACAGAAATACACATATTTTAGTCTTTACCATTGCTGTAACTCGAAAACCGTAGCTCATTTGAAAAAATGTTCAATGTTTCCGGATATGGTATCATCTTTAATGCTGCAGTCTTAGATTTTCGATTTTCGAGAGAAAATGACTCATCCACTCCCTTTGGGGGTGGTTTTTGAGAGATTTTGGATTTGAGTTTTTCTAAATATGGGACCAAAAAGCCAAAATACAATCGAATTGTATACCTTCTCCTTTTTGGAAGTCGGTTAAAAATGAATAGATGACTGAAAAATAACATTTTCATTTCGAATGGGTAAAAAAATGGACAGGCAATCCCAAAAAGTAATCTGATCAACGTCATTGAAATTGTATTGTCAGGAGTATGTACGAATTTGCATCAATTTTCTGTTCATTGAGAGTATCGTTACCGGTTTTCAAGTATTTGGATTAAAATGTTCAAACTTGTATCTAACACACCTAAATTAAATCACATTTGAAAGCCGCCAGTTGCATGAGTCATAGAAAAACGTTTCGATAAAAGGTT
Source organism: Crioceris asparagi (assembly GCA_958507055.1). NCBI lineage: Eukaryota > Metazoa > Arthropoda > Insecta > Coleoptera > Chrysomelidae > Crioceris > Crioceris asparagi. The sequence continues at coordinate 2,751,297 of OY293833.1, read as the reverse complement.
GTCGACACATACTTACATACTACAATATAACCTACTGTTGTTGTTGCTGCGCCCCCTTTCTTCTGAATTTCCCAAAAATATTATTTAACAAACATCAATAGGATCCGGCGAAGCGATAGCTGAAATAACATGCCTAGTCATTTCCAATGATTTCTTTACCTTTACCTCTGAGTCATGCCTTAACGATTAGATTTCATGTTAAAAGACTTCTATATTATTTTTTTTTAGTTGCTTTCAGTTAGTTATCGTTAACAATCTTTCTTCAATGTGATCAGTGAACTTTAATTTCTTGGAATCAACAGCCTGTTGCAAGGTATTTCGCAACCTTCTCTTTGTTGGATGGTTGGAGGAGGTTTACCTTCTGACAAATCAAATTATTCAATTAAAATTCTTCGAGAAAATGCAATTATCATATTATTATTATTATGCGGAGTTTCTATGCTCACTCGATGTTCTTAAATTATTAGGTGGGTTTCGGTAATAAGCAATTTCGTGATTGTATTATAATTATAGCAGTATTTCCTTGTGCCGTTGACTTTCTAATGCCAAAAAAATGTTCATCAAAACGAGGAGCAAATTATTTTACCAGGGATGTTATCTCCACGCTCACTGTTGCCATATCTCACAATTTTTTTTAGTGTTTCACCGACTTTACAAAAGAAGAAAGTATATACGATTCGAATGCATTTTTAATTTTGGCGATTCTTTTAAGATACTTTCTGAGAGATTTCCCAATACTAAAATTGTTCCCAAACAAGGGGGCGATTTTTTTCGAAAATTGTAAATTTTATCGAGCAAGATTGAGGAAAAGATCATTTCCAGCAACAACTTAGGTTGGAAAGTTTTCAAAAAATTTCACGGTTCGCGAGTTATAGCATTCTGAATGCCAATATTTTTTGAAATCACTCAATAATGTAGAATAATAGGAGTGATGTTATTAGATGCGAAACTGAAAAATGCAACATAATTTTAAAAAATTGAGGGCACTAACTATTAAAGCCAGTTCTTTTGTAAAAGAACGGGATTAAGTGAACGTCTTCGGCCGTTACATACCTGCGCAAGGTAATGTCCAACTGTGTCGAAATTGGTAAAGTAGGTACCATTTTTTTTCTTCTCATTTGAATATGAATAATGATCTGTCGAAGACGACTAATCTCGACATGATGAAAGTCGAGGCGGATGTTGGACTTTTCTCTGTTCAAAGCTGATATGATGAATAATTGACGGTGAAAATTATTTATCACAAAAAACAATATGGACATGGTTGAAAAGAATCGAGAAGAGATTGAAATTGTCGTGACTACTTTCATTTTTGGGTTATTCATTAAAATGATGGAACATTTCTTTTATTATGTGAAGAATGTCAAAATACAGATCAATGGATTTGACAAATTATGAATTGTTGTGAGTCAATAAATAACTTTAGAAAAAACTAGGACCAGCTTTATTAGATGTTGCACTAAATAAATATTTTTTTACAAAAAATTGGACCGACGTTATCAATTGGTGCACTGAAGAGTACAAAATAATATTAATTCTATTGGTGCTGTTACTTTTGAAGTTGTGCAGTTGCAGTTAGATTGAAAATTTTTGGCACCAACTTCTCAAGTAGGTACCAGCACCAATAAAATTAATATTATTTTGTACTTTTCAGTGCACCAACCGATAACGTCGGTCCAATTTTTTGTAAAAAGTGTTTATTTCACACTTTTGTAACGAAAATCATGGAACTTTCACCATTATCCATGTATGCTTTACTTGTATTTGCTATTATTCAGAAATCTAAGAACATCGTCGCGAAAATACGCATATTATAATAAATTTTACCACACTTTTAACTCGAAAACCGTAACTAAAAATGTTCGATATAAATGTTGCAAAAAATAATCTGGTCAATAATTTTCCATTCTTAGATTTTCAATTTTCGAAAGGAATTGCCTCTTCCACATAGGGAAAATACACATATATGAAATTTTAACATCGCAGAAACTGGAAAACGATATCTCTTTTAAAAAAATGTTCAATTTAAAGGTTTCCGGATATTTTAGTAGCTTTAATTTTGCCATCTCGGATTTTCGATTTTTGAGAAAATTTGCCCAATCCACCCCCTTCTGGGGCGGTTTTCGGTGGGAAGGAGATTTCGGATTTGCGTTTTTATGAATATGGGTCCATTTCTCAAGTCTCATCTTTCAAATGAATCAAAAATCATCAAAATTGGAGTGCGTTTACTATATACAGCGCGAGCACAAACCAAAAATAGCAGACAGTCGAATTGTATGAAAAAGGGTCGCTATTACCTACTCAATGCAATTCGAAAAACAATTAATATAATTTTTCGTCCACTACCAATGATGAGCCTATTTCAGTAGAATTCAATGAATTTTTTGAAGACCGTCTTGAAAAAGTTGACGGAATGATTAATTAGATAAAATACAAGAAGTACGATATCCCCCAAATTTTGTCCTTTTATGATTAATTTAGCTCGCCCCTGGTGGAAAATCCTTGAAAAAAAAAAAACTAGACGATTTCACTAGTAGCCGGCATGAGGTGGTTGTCAGGTGGGGAACACACCATAACTCACCCATCCCACCTGTCCTTAACTAGGCACACTATCAAAATTTCTGGAATCCCACATTCCGGTTACTTCTCAGTATAACAAATCAATAGAGTTCCTAGTTAACAGTCCGTTTACGTTGTTGTAGGAACGATCGATAGCTATAGAACAGAGTTATGCTAATATCAAAAAATAATTTATCCTATGGTGTTGACTTGATGATATTTTTTATTCATAGTCATTGATGTCATTTGATTGAATATATTTACTATATAGTAAGTACCTACAAATACAATTTTATCTGTCCATCTAGATGAGATTTACCTACCAGTGACGTCATCATTAATCGAAACATCCACGTGAAAGTGTTATATGACGAACTATTGTAATCCGAGATACCGCTCCTAGATAATTTGTCAATATTAGATACAAGAATGACATTTATTTATTTAATCATAAATATCCGATTTACAGTTACTTATAGGACTTGAATTATTCTCCTTGTCCAGCCATTTCAGTCTGGTGTTAGATATTTAGTCTAATTCCAAGGTATTTCACGTTCTTCTGTCTCTTAGCGCGCGTAATGTGTAACCGGCTTAAGCTCTAAGACATATGACAACTGACAAGAGACAAGAGATCTTGTTGGAAACTGCATTATCGCCTCGAAAATATCAAATTTTATTGTCTGAATAAACATAATCTATACTTAATAAATGCAGACAACGGTGAATATATTATTTTCAGATATTTCATGCAATTCAATAAGTAAGAAATTGTGGAAGTATAAATTGTATAATTAATAATTGAAGAGCGCCATCTAGCAGGACAAAACTGAAACTTTAGCCCAAGAAAATCAGGTTTTCGAAGACTCATACTCATAAGAATGAAAAATATGGATTGAAATAAATGTGACAAAATTTAATCAAATCATAAAATGAAATATTTGTAAATGGTACATAACATTGAACTGTTACTTCTGCTTGAAAAATAGAGAATAGGTATTTAATTGGAAAGTCCTATCATAGTATCACTGGTGGTTTCAGATAACCGTTTAATATGTTGTCTTCATATTTCAATAAATAATTAATTAATTCTATCTACCTGGATTGTTAAGATGACTTTAAAATCAACAATAAAGCTCTGCGCATTACCGAATTATAATGATTGAAATTTTGTGAAAATTTTAATAATCTCATTTGAATTCAGACTGCATTACTGTTTGTTCGGGACATATTTATGGATATATGAATACACTCATGCATTATTCTAAACTTATTCGGTGAAATAAAAAAGAAATGTCAAGATATTATCTATAAGAATTTCAATTTGAAACTTGGTAGTACTTAGAAAAAACCCACACACAAATGAATGAAATGAGGTGATCCTCAAAAATATATAAATATTAAATAGGAATAGATAAAATGAAATTGTATGGAACCCTATCCCGCCAACCGGCTTCAGTGGGCGTCGGAATGTGAACATTGACTTCGAAGCCGGTCTTACAATGTCCGGTTGACCGGTGGTTGGAACATAACCGTGACTTTCTGTGTTATAAAACCCCCGACCACCCAAAACTTGAAGTGAACCGGCGGTGTAGCTTCATCCAGCGGTCGAACAACCGTCGCTTCATTCGGTTGAACCGACTTTTATAAAACTGGCCCTTAGATGCGACTTGGCACCTATTTTGTACAATGATGATCTATCCTAGATCTAGTTTTTTTTAATATACGTCACTTTCAAGTCAAAGTTGATGGATTTTTATTAAGAGTTTATTAGAATTAGCGATGTTTATTTTGTTATATTTTATTTAGTGGCCTCCAGATCAGTTTGGGTAAATGTGGTTGAGAATAGTTTAGTATTTTAATAGAAAACATAAGGAATTTAAAGAAATTTACCTTGTTATTATTGCGTAAAGAAAACCCTTAGAGAAAAAGCCGCTATCTACAATAGTCTAATAATAAAAACCAAGATCCCGGTTGCCTAGCAGCTGCGTGTGGTAATAAAAATACATATTACTGTACTGGCTTGAGTCATTCTCATTCTTTGATTTTACTTGAATGCCTGTTCTCTGACAGTTTAATGACATTCGTTTCGTCGATTCTGTCTCCGCCTTTGGTAATTCTGTCATCCGTGAATCGTACGTCATTAAAAGTTGTCACGGTATCGAATAAATCTTCCCATTCTCCAACTAAAATGAACAGGATATCCGCTTAACGAATATATATATATTTTATGGGATTTCCCTCAATACTCATTCACCACAAAAAAGTGATGATCAAAAAAGTAAAATGTTTAATGTCAAAAAAAAATCCTGTTCAGATACAATCATTACATTCACAGTAGGAAGTTATTGTAATGGGTTAGATGTTTTGAATTATAATTTCGATATGGTATGGGTGTAAGTACAGGTGTTCGCTATAAATTACGAGTATCTGGAGAACTAAAAATTATATCGACTGATTTCATAATTCTGTCGCAATGTGCTGATTCGGTTTTTATAAAATTTTGTAGAACTTTTTTTTTAATCAAAATGAGTTGGTAGAGGATCAAATAATTGAATTTAGTTAATGAAGAAATAGTGTCATAAATGTCATTCAAAATATTTAGATACTTTGATTCATACAATTATTTCTAGCTATAATTTTAGTCAAAATTATTTTGGCGCGCTCATGTTTGTTTTTCTAATAAAAAAATGTTTAAGTCAACCAAAAAAACTAAGATAGACCAACTAATAAATTGGTGCACTGGAGAATACATAAATGTTTTTTACAAAAAATTGAACCGACGTTATTTGTTGGTGCTCTGAAAAATTCAAAATAATATTAATTCTATTGTTACTTTTGATGTTGTGCAGTTGCAGTTAGATTGAGAACTTTTGGAACCTTAACATTACCAGCTCCAACATAATTAATATTATTTTGTATTTTTCAGTGCACCAACTAATAATGTCGCTCCAATTTTTTGTAAAAAATATTCATTTCACACTTTTCAGTGTAAGATTAGTCACGAAAATCGTTGAACGTTCACTAATATCAAATAAGATAGTACATATCCTATTACCCACGTATATTCTTTGCTTGTACTTGTTATTATTATATATGGGATCATTTCTCAAGTCTTCCTTTTCAAATAAATCAAAAATCATCAAAATCGGAGTACGTTTACTATATAATACGCTCACAATAACCAAAAAAAGCAGGCAGTCTAATTGTATACCGCCTCCGTTTGGGTTCATCGGTCAAAAATAGTTACTGGTGCTGGTATGGTATGGTACTTTTGAATTGGCGCAGTAGAAATAATTTTATTTTGTATTTTTCAGTGCACCAACTAATCATTAGTCATCAAAATCATTGAACGTTCTAAGTTCTTCTGGAATCCGTTATTTTTTTTGAAAAAATGTCCAATCGTTGCCGGATGTGATCTGTTCTTCAATTCTGTCGTCTCAAATTTTCGATTTTCGAACAAATAAAGACACTATAATAAATTTTCACTAATATATTGTTTAAACATGACAACTGTTCTGGCAAAATGTGCCTTTTTCAAATGTGAGTACTAACTGAATTCTAAGAGGACACGGGCCTACTTAAATAATACGGATGTTTAACATTAATCTTAATGTTTAATATTATAAACTAATTATATATACATATATAGCAATGGGCTGGGCATACCAACGATCTGGTCATTGAGGAGAGAGACCAAAATATTTACGTTTAATAATTTCCAGTGACTAAAGTAAAATTTTAATCCTTTATTTTAGATAAGTAGGATTTTGAAATTATCATTGGGACGTAGCGCATATTTGCGATTTCGAACAATCACCTGCAACTGATTTCATAAACCCTACAATTATCTGATATTCTAATCCTAAACAAGGGTTATTTATAAATGATAAAATATTTAATAAAGTAGAAATATCAAAAGGAATATTCTGCAAATTATTTTTCTACCTGTAGTTAAAATGGAAGAACATCGCTATCATTATAATCTACCCATGCATGAAAGCCGCTTCTCAAATGAAAAAAGGGGAATTGAATAAATCACCCCTCATGAGAAAGAAAAAGCGTTATTCGATTACATTAATTCATTTAGCCATTTTTACATTATAATTTCTAGGAAATGCTGAATGATGATGATGATGTCCAATAAAAATGTTAGTTTGCCCTTGGCATCATTTTCTTCGCACGGCCGTGCCAAGTTTTACGGCAATAGTTTCATGGAAGGCATCCATTCCAGACACGGATAAAACAGGAGTGAATTTCAATAACGCACAAGGCCAATAACACTCCCCTTTGTAAATGTTGTAGCTTTGTATACCATCCCTGGTAGATGCAAAAAAGTATTTAATTCCCAGAAACCATTCTGTATCTATTCGAGCTTTTCATTGATGCTATGGTTTTTAGTGTAATTAAAAATTCTTACCAAGAAAATATAAAAACAAATAGTACAATCAATGTGGTTGAGGAAAAACACTAGATTAGCTGTGTACGTGAAAATAGAATGATTGAAAATATTTTTCCAAATAATTAAACCGAATTAATTTTAAATTGAGCAGTTATAGGAACGGCACGAACTTCAAAAATACCACCTCTATGAAATATTTGCAGTTGTGTAATTATTTCATCCCAGGTGTTCTTTGGTCGGCCCCTTTTGCGATTCTTCTGTATTCTAGCTCTCCATACTTTCCTAACTGATCTGTTGTCATCCATCCTCTACAGGTGTTCCCACCAAGATAGTTGTCTCTGGTCAACTTATCCTATAAGGTTGCCTTAATTTCTAGATCTTGCCTTATATCTATATTTTTCATTCTCTCTCTTTTGGTGACCCCCTCTAACTCTTCTTGAGTACCGCATTGCCGCCGCCTGTATCCTACTTTTATGCGGCTCTGTCAATACCCATGTTTCGCAACCAAAAGTAAGTACTGGTCTATATATCGTTTTAAAAACTTTTTCTATATTTTCTCCAACCATCATGACTTTGGTTTTGTTCTTGTTTATTCTTAATCTATTTTCTTTTAATGCCGTGTTCCATATGTTTAAATCGGTTGATAGGTCTTTCTCACTTTCAGTCAGTATTACCACGTCATCTGCAAATGTTCCTTCGCTTAATGATATTCTTTCTAATTTCTTGGTTCTGGGCTTGCATTATTTAATAATATCATGAATATGATAAACAAATGCGGACTAAGGCTCAATCCCTGTCTTAGCCTGTACTGGTTGTAAATGTTTCCGAGGCTATATTGTTTCTAATTACTGAGTTTAAGTTGCCTTCGTATATTTTTGTGTTAGTATTATGATCTTACCGCTTACGCCACGGCGCTTCAAAATTTTCCATATTCTATGTCTTTGTACTGAATCGAAAACTTTTTCTAGGTCTAAAAATGCCATATAAACTTTTCTTCTTTCTTGGCTTGCTTTTTCTGTGATTTGTTTAATCGTGAAAACATGGTCCTGTGTACTTCTTCCACTTCTAAACCTGCTCTGTGATTCTTCTAATGTGCTTTCGATCTTCGCTCTAATTCTTTTCTCTATTATTTTCTCAAACATTTTCATTTCTGTATATAACAAGGTTATTCCTCTGTAGTTATTGCAGTCCTTTGCGTCTCCTTTCTTATGTATGGGATCAACGTTATCTTTCCAGTCTTCTGGTAGTTGTTCTTTGCTCCATATCTTGTTGTAGATGTCTAGCAGTCTGTCTTCACCTCTTTGTCCAATATTTTTGACCATTTCGGATGTTATCCGGGCGCCTTCCCATGCTTTAGGTGTTTTATTACTTGTTCTAGTTCTTCCATGGTTATTTCATTTTCCTCTTCTTGTTTTAGTATTTCAGTTTGTTCTATTTTTTCCACTTGTTGTGTTCCATAAAATACTCTCTCCATCTTTTTATAACATCTTTTTCTTCTGTTATTATTTCGCTGTTCTTATTTCTGATGATCTTCGTATAATGTTGCTTTTCTGTTCGTAATTATTTAAGTGCTAGATATATAGAACAGTTACTTGGTTCTCTTTAGAGTCTTGTTCCATCTTCTCACCAAATATTTTAAATTCTTCGTTCTTAGAAGCCGTTATTATCGTTTTAGTTTTTTTCTCTCTTTTTGGTATATATAATAACTTTCTTATGTATTTGTTATCAATTAATGTTTCCATATTTTCATTAATACTGTCAGATCATTTTTTTTAAAGACCTCTTTGGAAAATCTCTTGCATTGTAGCGAAAAATACCCACTGATCAGGAAGAATATTCATTTATGTTTTATGCATCTTATTTGTGTTCCACAAACGTATCCGCTTGTGATTTCTATTCTTGAACATTGTTGACATTGAAGATGTTAATAACGAATTCCCAACCAGATGGAATTTTTATGGTGAAAAGTAGATATAAAATGTTATGATCAAATTTCGTTAAAAGTGCTGAATAATAATAATAAACTGAGAAGAGGTGTCCATTAGAAATATAATAAAAAACACATTTCAGATATATAATGACATAAAAAAATTATCATCTCTTATTGCTTTATTATCTGCTAGTGACCAGTCCAGATGACACGGATTCGGACATTTATTATATTTTGAAATAGAGCAAGGGCTGACTCAAGAAAAAACCTGTCCTATGAAGTAACATTATGAAATGCTAGGAAAATAAGGTGCCTGGGCAGAATTTGTTCGCATTTCTTCAGCAACCAAGGTATTGGCACAAGATTTAAAGCAGCACCGAAAGATGTTTCTATTTTTCACTCAGTAAATACTATGTTTTGATAGTAATTTTAGGTTGTAGAGAAATCATAGAAACTAAACCGATCGGCCTTTTTTTGCCATCAGCTGCTGGACTATAAATATAAAACACCTTTTTGATATCTTTTTGTACGCACTCCCTACATGAAGAATGCTGGATTAGATGTTCTGGGTATAATACAGGGTTCATAGTAATATTAAACTTCGTAGTACGAATCAAAGTTGTATTGTAAACGATCATGATGAATCACCTCATTTACCGAGACCACTTTAGCAATTTGCTTTAGGCGCAGAACAATTTAGTTCTTTCTACGAATATATATATATATATATATATATATATATATATATATATATATATATATATATATATATAAGTATACATACAAATATAACGTAACTATAAACAGGATGATTCATCCATTAGGTGGAAGTATTTAGACGTAATAAAGCGAACATTAATTTTTTAACGCTGTAAATTTTGGTGGAATTTAATCCAGGATAATAAGTTTCTGGAATTTGTTAGTAATGTTTGCTTATAAACACAGAATTAGGGCTGTATTTTATGATATTGAAGGGAAGCATCTTTAATCAATTACTTTTCAACAATCAACCTCATAAATATGGGGATAATATATGTTTGCATAAAAAATTATAATCTTTTCGATTATTCTTGGTCTCGCCTTTTTGTGCGGCTCTTCATATGCCACGTATGTGAAAATAGTGGAAATAAAATAATTATTTTTCTCTATGAAAAACCCCTATAACTCCTGATTTATGTTGTTTCCATTGAATACTTCTAGCTAAGGTATTAATCTACATATTTTGCATGTATCAGTTTTAGCTTCCAAGAAACAGATTGATATGTTTATTTCTATTATGAAAAAAACCGTATTAGAAAATAAAAATCGACGGGTCCGAGCGTTTTTACAAAAAACCTACGGTTGAATTTTAAATCACCTAGGTACTTTTGGGACTGTCCTGTATATCTATAATATCCATAGATAATATATGTGTGTAAGAATATCACGAATGCCATCTGTTATATATTTCGGAAAGCTTTCGAAAAGCCTACATAAAATCCTGCTTGTATAAAATGTTCAATCTAACATCGTGACGTAGTACATCAATAAAATAGCAGAGAATAGCGTGGACGTATTATATAGGAAAATTTCAACCAGTGACTATGATAATCTGAAAATAAATCTGTTTAATTGAGTTGAATTCCGACAGGTGTAGCTGTATTTGCCTGCATAGCTCTCAACAAATGAAATGAATGCCAGCTTCTTCTGTACGAGCTATGAGTTTGACAATTCGTTACATACATAATTTCAAAGAGCTGCTGAATGAAACGTGCCGCCTGGAAAGTATTGATTCTGATTTAAATGAAAGTAAATTTCCATTAAAACAAATAATAATTTGTGCTTACCGAAGAAAATATATTCTAGCTATAAGGACATTGTTTTTAAATAATATTCGTTTCTTGTGGCATAGATTTAACAGATTAATAATACATTTTGTAAACAATAAAGGTCCTAATATAGTACCCTGTCGAACTACGTTATAATCACTAATCACTTATGTAATTTTTACGAAATTTCCGCGTATTAACAACAGTCTATCTCAAAATATTTTTGATTGTACTCGACCTAAAGTCATTGCTTACTAAATTTCTACCAATTAATCTTGTGATACTTTTATTTTACATATTAAACAAACTTCTTTGTAATTATGAAATTGTCCGCTGAAAATATTATCTATTTTTTACATTTTTCTTCTAATTCAATGCTTTCCACGTTTTGTAAAGCTAAAATAATTCATAACTGTTTAATGTATGATATTACCATATTTTTTACTTGTTGTTAGATTTATATTTTCAAGTCAACATTATGTTTATCAGCGGTGACACACGAGCCTAAAAAAATTTTAATCACAATTTGCAGTCAAATCAAAATGTCCCTATTAAAAAAGATCGTTTCGTCACCTGGTTGAATGTGTAGATTGGAAAAGCTCCTGGAAATACTTCATTACGCGTTAATGTGCAATATGAGTTTTTATATTGAGTTTATTCCTGCATAGTTACTGCCTCTATTAATCCCTGGTTTATTGGTTTCCATGGGCTGGAAGTACCTTTGAAACATGTCATACTGCATAAAGATACACACGTGGTTTTATATACAAGGTGTGGACTTAAGTCAACTGCGGATATGATGAGAATTTGTTTGTTCTGTTACTTATTGACTGATTATCAAATACATGTATAATATCTGATAAATCGTGATAATGCAACATGAGTCTAGGTTTATGTCCAATTCACTGAAGGAGAAGTGTGGTAAAATATGTTGCTACGTGCCATGGGTAATAATAATATTGGAAGTTTTAAATTAGAATCATAAAGATTGTCGATATTGTAAAAAACAAGGTATACTGTACTTTAGAACAAAGTCTAGATTTTTCGACAAAACCTGCATAAAAATTCCATGATATGGCTGAAAATAAATGATCATATCATAAAAAAATACAACCACCGTTTGAGTCGGCAAAAATGAATAATTCCTGGCTTATAGAAGATCGGCAGCTCTTTTTAATAAATGTCCTGATTTGAGGGCTGCTGGAAATGATCTTTTATCTCGTCAGAAAAAAAATATTTTCGTACATCTGATGAGGAACCCTTAGAAGACCACAGAAGTGTCTGTCTGTCTGTTTGTCCACAAACGAAAATTTGATATCTATACAGACTTTCGAAGTAGGTATTGAAAAAAACTGACAGATGAAAAAATCCGAAAACGTTGATCATGATATGATTGAATGACATGGCAAGTAAATATTTGGGTCGTTTCACGAAATGTCACTGTCACATAAAAATTGTTATTAATTTGTCGCAGCGCTAGAGAACGGGAATTTCTCTAATTAATAATAGTGAAATAACAACTAAGTTGCAGCCCTGCATTTCCAGCCTGCTATACATATAGAACAAAACAAAAAAAGAAATACGACGCACCTGCAGCTGATTTCCTATTGAAACCTGTCGAATGCCGACGTATGAAAACGGCATCGAGTTCCAGTTAAATATACAGGGTGTGTTCATTTCAAAACTTCTCACCTCGGATTTCACAAAAGGTAAATGTGAAAACCAAAAAAAAAAGAAATCGCTGAAATACGTACGAAATAATTTCGAGAGCGACAAGTTTTTGAGCAAAATATTTTCATCCCCTGTCCACAGGAGGTATCCTCTGAAAAATATTAATTGGTAAGAGATAACGAGTGACAGCTTGTTTGAAAGGTCTTTCGAATTATTGTTTTAAGTATTTGATTTTTTGACATCTCGTTTTTGCACAAAAATTCAAAACTGATATTCTAAATTTGTACCTAATGGCTGCGTAGGGCGAGAAAAAGATATCGTCGGCACTGGACAGCTATTGCCAAAGCTAACAGTTTTTTTGTACAATACTTTTTTACAACGTTGAAAATTGCAGGCGTTTCAACAGTAATAAAGCTTGTTACATAAACTGACTATAGTTTATATCCTACAGCTACAGTTTAGGATAGGTTTTACCCAGGAAAAGAGCTTCATTTCTACAGTAGAGCTCAAAAATAAATTATCCGAAGTAAATTGAATATGTTGTAACGATAGCGACATCTGTTGCTGGTTAGTTAATCTACGTTTGAGTTCACACAATGATTTATTAACTAATCACTTTCAGTGGATAATTTAGATGATGAAATTGAGAAAATAAATTCGTATACAAGCTAAAAGTGTGTTACAAAAAACGTACGAAAGAAATCTCGGGTATCTTCTATTACAGACATAAATAGCTGTTGGTAATTGATACAAAGCGTGAATTAGAAATTTTAATTTCGATAAATAAGTTGATACAATAATTTTCTGTAAAAATAGCGTGAAAAACAATCCCTGGTTCGCTTTGTTGTTGTGTCTGTTTTGATTATATAGAGGAGATTTGAAAGAATTATTGGAGCGTGAATAATTCCAGGTCGATGACACTACTACTACTATACATACAGATGATGAACTGATAAATTCATTGTGTATTTCGATATGAAAGGTGATTCTGCATTTCATGTGATCATTCACCTTTTTCGATCTCGAAATATTCATTTCATCGATACCGTATAGAGATGAATAGGGAACAAGGCACAAATAATGTAATTTGATTTCCACGAAACGCCATGCGAATAATAATAGCAACGAGTTCTATAAATATGAATCTAATTATGTATATCGTTTTTGCAAAAAGAAGAAAATATTGATACAATTCAATTATATATGTTTGTCGTTTTCTTAACAACTTTTCCAAGAAAATCACGAGTCTCCGAATAGAGAACTTGAAAATTGCAAGATTTCTAACGCTGTATTTAACTTTTCACCCATTTTGATGAATAATCAAGCATTCAAAAATGTTAATAGTTATTTATAAGATAAGAGAAAAAGTATTAGATTTTAACTCGAGTTTAAAATGTAATATTCTTCCCGTGTATAATATTTTTTTCTACGATGGGAAAAACGATGATTTAATATTGAAAAACTATTACAATATATTAAAGTCAGAAAATCGAAGTGAAATTTGAAGTTTTAAACTGGTAAGCTGTTGTACTTATGGCGGCCGTATATATACCCAATACCCGGAGAAAAAGTAATTTTATAAAAAGTGATACTTTTTCACCTGTCAATGGAGATAAAATGTCAAACATTTCAGAAAAAATATTTTTTTCTACAAAAAGCTATAGCTAACTCTAGTAAATCTGAAAGTACAAAATAATATCGGTTAAAATGGCTCGTCAATACAGCCGTATAAAAACAATCGACTTGATTATTTCGAAAAACTCACTTAATCCTCACGACTACAGTTCTAAACCCAATGCTTGCAAACAGGGCCCTATTCCTAAGCCTCCTTTATCTATCCATCTGTACAAAAAATAATAAAAATTGAATAAAATTATTAATAATAGAATAAACGTGTTTTCTTCGGCATTTTTTACACGACGTTAACAATCACAGTATCCCTTGAACCTTAATACGAAATTTTTGGATGTTTTTAATGGTTGTTTGGCGTAGCAGAAGTAGAAATGCCGAAAGATGTTCCCAAAATACAACATATCATATTCTCCCCAAAAAAGAAACACCCTCTAGTAATTTTTGCTTAGTTGCTGTTGGAATAACAGAGTTATCCATGGCCTATTACATCCGTTACCAAAATAACAGCAACCGGAAACATGCTGGAACAAATATCCCAATATCGAATACCCACTACTTATCCAGAACAGATACCAAGCATTCATGCTTCCAGCGTAGGTATACCTTGATGAATAACAAGGAAGAGGTCGTGAATCAATGTCCCAACTCCTGGCAGCGCTCCTTCAATCCGATTTACGATCTACGTGTCAACCCTCTTGCTGCTTAGCTTTCCAAGAAAACAACACACCAATTCCCGATCCCGTAGGTATATATTTACAACAACACCCCGGCAAAATGTCAAGAAAGATTCAATTGAACTGAAACTTTATGTATGTGAACGTAATTGAACGTAATTTCCAAAGATTTTGCGATTGGAATTGAAGAAAAAAACAAACTCATTTAATCAGAGTGGAATACGTACAATACCATATTCATGATTTCCGAGTATTATATCGAGAAATTCAATGAGCTTTTCGAATAATTACGAAAGTTTTTAGTGTAATGTATTTTTATTCCTGCTTTGATTCCAGCATATTAACTGAACTAGAAAATTCATCACTTCAGTAGAGATATTCGATATATCAAATGTCGATACAACGGATCGCAACTGGATATATTTCTATATGAAATAAAATTTCAGCTGAATAATCAAAATATCGGGGTATGTTTACTTATGCAAAAGGCGCGCTTGAAGCAATTTATAAAAAACATACAATCTAATTGATGCCTCGTCTTTTTCTGACAATTTTTTATTCATTTATCATCAGAATGGTATAATTTATACCAATACGATTATTTTAGTTGACAAATAAATTAATAACTTTCAGAATTTATTACTAGGTAAATTAGGTATATTACAAATACCAGTTTGAATCGTGTTCAATCTAGATTCAAGCACAGCAAAATAATAGTTTCATCTGACAATTATAACGAAATTTAACAGTTAAATAGCAATTCGTGGAATATCTGCTAACTTTTTGCATTTTCAATTTATATGAACAAAATACAATCCACTTTATTCGTAGAAATATTAATTCTAGAAATATTCATTACACTTCAAAAAATATAAATGAAGGAGAAATACCCGGTCGAAGCATAGATAATAAATAAAAGATCAAAATATTATATTAAAAATATTATTTGTTGTACAGTATGTAGAATTAAATTTCTGGCGGATGCGCCTCACCAAAATTAAATTCACTTCTTATGTCAATGTGTGAAAAACCTAACCAAATCTATTCTAACCTCCTATCTCGCAGGTAACAGAAGTAAAATTTTTCGCCATTTTTTTACCACCATTTCGCGATTCTGTATCCTAGTACAATTTAACCTAACGTAAGCTAACCTAACCTCATATCTCGGGTAACGGGAGTAACATTTCTCGCCATTTTCTGTCCACCTTTTCGCGTTTCTATTATCTCGATACAATTAAGACAACCATATATTCGATGAAATGTAATAATAATTGTCCAAATTGAATTTTAACCTCCTTAATCGAAGAAAAGGTGTTCACTTAGAACTGAAACAAAAAACCAGCGTTATAAGTTATAAGTATCCTTTAATAGCCTTAAGAAGTGCATAAATAAAATGTCAAGGGGCTATAATATAAAACATCGTTGCCAAAATGCGTATCACTTCTTTAGTGTGTCAATAGATTAATGAATGTATGAAAAACCAAACCAAACCGAACCTAATCTAACCTCATATCTCAGGTAACGGGAGTAACATTTCTCGCCATTTTCCACCTTCTCGCGTTTCTGTTATCTTAATACAATTTAGACAGCTATTCGTTGAAAATTGTTTAAATCGAATTTTGAACTACTTTATCGAAGAACTGAAACCTTTAATAGCCTTAAGAAGTGTATAATCTAACTATTATATAATAATAACGTTGCTAAAATGCATCTCATTTTATATTTATTTCGAAAAAGACAACATATAATCAAATAATATACGATCATTTGATCTCTCTTTTCCATTGGGAAATAATATCTACAATAATTCTTATTGTGACAATATGAATTCTGTTGGGAAATAATAAATTTGATATTATTCTTATAAAATAATATTATTTTCGATGCATATAATTCAAAAGAATTATGTGAATTGCATTTCTTTTCTTTAGAAAAAAAATACACAAAAGATGCTTCTTGTTAACACAAAGATTTTCTTTTGTAGCTTGAATCAATAATTTAATTTGCATTTAATTAAAAAAAATATGAGTGGGCAAACAGGGATAACTTCTGTCCAAACGATATGTTGATTTCCTATGAACAAACTTAGTTTTTTGACAAACGTGATGGATTTCAATAGCTGATCATACGAAATATGAGAATCGTAGAAAAAGAGCTGCCATTAATTTCTTTCTATTTTTAATTGTTACTAAAGCATAAACATTTGCCCACCCTGATATAGCTTGCTTTTCTGGGTCCATCGCCTTCACAAAAAGCGCGAATCAAACTTCACAACGATTTTATTTGCATTTTGTACGGAGCATCGAGTACACTAGTTCTACTCGCACCTGTTCGTGAATTATTGTGTATATGTGCAGTGTTGGCGAAAGAGAATGGTAAATCTTAGTAGATATAGAATCGATATTAATTTGCTCTGATTAAAAATCGCATACTACAGATATCGGTCTCTGAGATTGAAATAATTATAAAGCGGGTGTCTTTAACAAAAAAAAAACACGATAATAAGTTATCTCGGCACGAATCGTCAAGAAGGCTGAATGTGTCAGGGAGAAAAGCTGACAATCAACAAGAGAAAACAATAAAAATATTAGAGAGACAGCGGTAGGCTCCTGTGCCCTGCAGGAGTATTAGGAGAGAACCTGGGAGAAGAATGAAATAGGATAGGAGCGCGCATGGCAGCCGTCTATCGATCTCCCAGAAGTCTGCATCCAGATGAGAAGCTGAGCAATTTGGAGCACTATTAGCAGCAGTAGCCAGCCAACACAGATCACCTCTGCTGCTCACACATAGTGCGTCAGGCCCAGCCAAACTCACTCATTCGCAACATGGTCAGAAATAAATCGTCGGTCTTCGGTATCATCGTCAGCCAGAGCTGATCTCGTCCGTGTGCAGCTCAAACGCATCATCATCACTACTCAATATTATCAAATAGAAGAAAAGGGAGATAGGCCCCCAGGAAACAAAGATTTATTGTTCATTTGGGCCATCTCCTGGAGTATGACTGCGAAGTCTGGGGGAGCCATGAGATGTCTTTCTAATTAGGATGCCCTGGAAAGATCGAATGTTGTCGACACTGGTTATTGCCTTCCTCCTAATCATTATGCTTCCAGGTAAGTTATTTCTATGTCATCTAACAACATGATACTGTATATTCAGGCCATTTTCATTCAACGGTTAGTACCACACATGCTGTTTTCTCTTGATCCCCCCATCCTTTATTATTGATTCGCCACCTTTGCAAATCATCATTCCTCATATACGTTCACTTTCATTCCATTTTTCCACATTTTGCCAAAAGTCGCTTGCTTCCATACAACGCTTCTCCCAAACTCAACTCCAACAATATACCTAACTGTATATATGGAGAAATATTTTAAAATAATAATCTCTCAACGATAAATTATCAATATTCCACCTACTCAACACTTACTACTATGATTTTTATTTGCATTTAGATCGTTGACCCTATTTGTCATAAACCATTTTTTGAAATATTATTTTCAATGAACCAAATCTCGATAGAAAGAATTATTTTTGTACTTAAACTAAACGTTGAACGAATGAAAGTATTTCGTTGTAATTTCTGATCAAATAATAATCAATCCATAAATGTTTATTTTCTTAGGCTTGCATTTTATTTTTTATTCTTTCAAAAAGATCATTCAAAAAATGTAAGACCAATAAGATTTCGAAAAAAGTATATCCAAAAATTGACAATATTTTAAATTTTCGGTGTTTTAGAAACAAAATATAAATATATTGAAAGAAACAGCCAGTTTTTGAAGTTGATGGTGGCAAGAATAAATAATATATTTTTGTAATTTATTCGTTTTTTTTCATAAATATCGAATGAATTTTGTGTCATGTGTTTTATATTTTTTAGTCTAGTCTAAAAATAGTCTAATTAGCCCCATTACATTTTTGACAAATTATATTTGACACTTTTGTTGTTGGAAAATTTCACACTCCATCAATTTCGTAAGAAAAACACATTTGACTAAACTGAAAGGAAAGCTCGAGCTTGCCGGAAAGTTTTTAGTTCTTTCATGTTCTTTCATTGACTTTTTTAACGAAATATAATCAAGCTATTTTGTGACATATTTGTGAATGAATGAAAGTTTTAAGCATTACTTCGATGTTAATCTCAAAATATTATTATCCAAAAATTAACCACCACCAAAGTGTTGATTATTAATTTTGAGTCGTTCATACGAAAGCAATTCATCTAATCTAAAATTGATCAATCAATGTGCTTTGAGTATTGAAGAATGAGATCCAAAGCTGTGTTCGATATGAGAGTCACTCGAAATCAACGTTGAAGTACTCTTGGCAACTCTTTGTTTCTGAAGTGTTCTCCTTCTGTTCATTGAAAATTCTAAAGACAAACCGATATTCGATTTCAGTTAAAATCTTATACTGTCCGCTTTTTTATATAATATAAATATAGTAAACTTACTCCTATTTTGATGATTTTTGATTCATTTGAAAGAGGACTTGAGAAATGGTCCCATATTAGTAAAAACTCAAATTCGAAATCTCCTTTCCTTAGAAAACTTCCGGCAATTTTTCTCGAAAATCCAAAAACCCGAGAGAATTAAAGATAGGACACTATCCGGAAACGTTTAAATTGAACATTTTTTCAAAAGAATAACGGTTTTGGAGTAACAGCTATGTTAAAATCTCAAATATGTGTATCTTCGTTAATTGAAAGGGGGTAATGTCTTTCCAATAATTGAAAATCCGAGGCAACCACATGAAAGACCAGATTATTTGTAGCAACATTTATAATGAACATTTTTTCCATAGATTTACGGTTTTCGAGTTAATTACAGCGGTGTTAAAATGGTAAAATCTAACATACTTATGCGTATTTCTGCCGCGATGTTTTGAGATCTCTGAATAATAACAAGTACAAGCAAATAATATACGTGGGTAATAGGATTAGTACTATCTTCTTTGGTATTAGTGAACTTTCAACGATTTTCGTGACTAATGTTACACTCAAAAGTTTGAAATAAATATTTTTACAAATAATTGGACCGACGTTATTAGTTGGTGCACTGAAAACCCCATAATAATATTAATTCTATTGGTGCTGGCACTTGTGAAAATGGTGCCAAAAGTTATCAATCTAACTGCAACTGCATAACTACAAATATAATTAATATTATTATATATTTTTCAGTGCAGCAACTAATAACGTCGGTCCAATTTTTTTTTTAAATATTTATTTCACGAATATCGTTGAACGTTCACTAATACCAATGAAGATAGTACCTACTTATTTTAAATGTTACCATTTTAACATCGATTTATCTCGAAAACCGTAACTCTAAGGAAAAAATGTTCATTATAAATGTTGCTACAAATAATTATATATTTCATGTAATACCCACAGAGTTTTAATTTTTGAAAGAAATCACCCTATCCACATAGCAATAATACATATATTTGAGAATTTGACATGCCTCTATCTCGAAAACCGTAACACTTTTGAAAAAATGTTCAATTTCCGGATATTGTCCTATCTTTAATTATACCACCTCAGATTTTCGATTTTCGGTCCTTCGAGGGCGGTTTTCGGAGGGAAGGAGATTTCGGATTTGCGTTTTTATGAATATGGGACCATTTCTCAAGCCTCCTCTTTCAAATGAATCAAAAATCATCAAAACCGGAGCTCGTTTACTATATAAAAGGCGCGCACAAACCAAAAAAAAAAACAGACATTCGAATTGTATACCTCCTTCGTTTAGGGTTCGACGGTCAAAAATTCATGTAAGTTACGGAATATTTAGACAAGCTTTGCCTTACATCGGCAGCAATTTATCAGTTTCTAGGAGCTTCTAAAACAAGAATATCCAAATTGTCATTTCCAAACGTAATTAAAGTCTACAAAGTAAAGTTCGTAAATTAGACATTTTTCATCACATTAGTTCATAGCTTTATGCATTTCATTCAAAGCCGATCAATGATATATCTAATAATGACGAAAAACGATGTGAGAAAATTTTATTTTCCGTTGAACTTCATCCATAAATCCTTCGGTTTTAAAATAATCAAAGAAGCTGATGGAATATTTCACAATTATCCACATCGCTGTGAACTTATTATTATCGATAATAATTTATTTAGTCTCAGTTACTTGTTCATCAACAACAACTATCGACCTCAATTAAGTGTTGTTGATAGATTATAATTAAATCCTGTTTAAGTGGTAAACAGGATTTAATTATAATCTATCAACAACACTTCATGCCAATGGCTGCCGAGAACATTATTCTCGATCCTTGAAGCGATTTTCAAATAACAAATAAAAATATGTGTTTGGTTGTATCATTAACATGAACAAGAGGGTGATGTTGAGCATATGGCAACGTCTAGGATTTTCTTTGATAGTTATATTCGGAACCAAGGTCAATGTAAGGACAATATGGAAAATCAATTGATACTCCATGATGCTGTTTGACTTGAAGCATTAGTCGTTGTCAAAACTCATGAATGTCAAGACTACTTCCTGGATCAAATGTTCCTAGTCTTCGAGGGGCCCAATCATTTTGATGGTTTATTTTGGAGAGGGGGCAGTAGCGATGTTGGAAAATGGTTGATCTAACAGCGAAGGTGCTGTAACCGTTGATAGAACAAAATCGACCATCCATCTTGAAAGTCAAACTGGATTATAAGTGACAAGGCAGAAAACGCTCAAGCACTGCCAAAGATGATGGATTTATAGTGTTGCGAACATTTCGAAATAGACATAAAGAAACGGAGGAACTGAATGAGGTTTGTGGATCCAGGATAAGTAAACGAACTATCAATTAATTTAAATTCAAATAGAGCTGCTATAAAAGCTCCAAACTCCAGATAGGTCCTAGCGCATTTGCCAGATGCGACGTATCCGGGAGTTCCGGGAAATATAGCGAACAATTTATTTTGTCACGACTGCTGAAAAGGTTCAATTAGAGTGCGACGTGGCATAATATGTGTCAGAGCAAGCACATGTAGTTAATGGTAGGAATTGATGCAGCTGAGCTCCTACCTAAGGGATATGATGCAAAAGATCACATGTGGTCCCTTTTTGCCCCACATATCGGAGCAAATTTTCTCGTGATGAGAATTTAAAAGTGTTCAGTTCATTGAAAGCAGATACGTTTTGTTTATATTATATGAATGTGCTTTCATATTTACGATTCCAACAGTTTTGGGTCTTGTCAGCACTCGCTAGAGTGCCAATTATGGTAGCATAATAAATAGACTATATCTTCGAAAATTCCATTACAAATATATTTTGCTTGAAATTCCATTTTAACGTAGTGTTTATACTATTAAAGTTCGAAATATTTCTTTTTCATACCATGAGAAAAGACACTGAGAAGCTTTTTGTTGGGCAGCGCTTTTTGGCCTTTCATGCCCATATCTTTTGTGCGAATTTCCATGGCAAGCTTTTGTTAAATGGAGAACGTATCGATTGACGTACATAATATGTTCATTTTCCAAAAGCCCGAGCAGGTGAGGGACCGGAATAATAACGTACTTACTTTAAGCTATAATGCGGTATGATCTATAGATATAGATAGGTATATAATATGTAATAAATCTTTTGGGAGTTTGCTCGATGTTTGCGTTCTGGTCATAGCATATTATATGAGTCATCAGTCTTGGGTCACATTTTTCCGGGAAGGCGGTAAAAGTGTTTCGACAAAAATGAATCAAAAACAACTCTGCTCAAAATTAAATTGAAAGAATGATACTCTTGTTTACTCGAGATTCGTCGTTGAATAAGTGTCAACCCACAAGCTGATAAAACAATAGACCTTAACGAACTATGCGTTGACACTACGGCTTATTAACCGACTTTAATGGAATAACAAATCGTGAATCAAGCAAATATTGTTGCAGACAACATTATACTGAAAAAAAGCTTTTGTTTGATTCTGTGGATGATGACACACAAAAGTTCCTACTCGCTGAATGGCTTTCCAGCTATTGAGATTTGTGAGTTTAGATTTGATTTGACGTGTTTTGAATACGTTTTTGTGCTTTTGTAAGTGGAACGTCAACAATATAGTGGAATTACCTCACGTCCAGCGTCAGTACCCTTTGTTGTGGAATAAAAAATCTCCACGTTTCAAGGTGTCCAAGGTCAATGAAAATGTTTTCTATGAAGATGTCCTCGTGTCCGTTTTTGATAGTATGGTTTACGTAGTGATTTTTGCTTTTAATTAGCCATAACTTATTTCTATCATTTGATTGCAGATTCTCACCAAGGTCCACACGAAAAACTGCTACTCAACAATTTGTTAATGTCATACAATGTATTGGAGAGACCCGTGGCCAACGAGTCTGAACCGTTGGAAGTGAAATTCGGCCTAACACTGCAGCAGATTATCGATGTGGTAAGTTTAATTAAAATTAATATCTCTGTTTATTGGAACATTGTGTAACATACTATTTATAAAAATTAGGATGATGAAATTATTAATACTCTGAGTCTGAATCGAAATCGAACAATAAGAATCACAAAAGGCCTTATTCAAGATTAGATGTGGGTATAGGTAAATTATTATTTGTTATTACAACGGCAATAGCAATACAAATTTTGGGTAAATATCAACTATCTATCTATTAATGTTCATGAGATATAGCCCACTGATATATGTACATCGGAGGATAAGTAACAGGGTTCCGTTTTGGATACGGAACCATAAAAATCATCCAAGTCAAAATTTAATTCAACGGAATTGCATGACCTATAATCAATTCTCATACAAGAAATCCCAAACTATATCGATCAAAAACACTGATAAATGCCCAAAATGTCACCATCAATTTTGTAACCAATATAAATTTAGCTTTTCACCGGTTACATATATAAAAATAGTTTCATTGTTTTGGTTCCATATTAAAAACTGAACGAACTATTAATAATAGGTATGCATTTTCTGTAATTCTAATATTTTCCCCACTTTATTTCCGGAGATACTATACGGTCTCAACGAAATGTACTCGTAGTTTAGCCTCTTGTTTATAAAATGTTCACGCCATCCGCTCTGCTGAGACACTGTTTATCACTTATTCATATTATGTTCTGTGGATTCAAGAATCACATATCCTCAGCTCATGTGTAAGAGTGTTTTCTGTGATTCCGGTCAATTTATATGAATAATAGACCACCAGACACATGGTGGCTGGCTGGTGTGTGGCGTTTTACGGCGCAAATATCCACGTTTGCGTTTTTCATGTTGCTGGTGCATCAATTATTCCCACATGTGTCCAGGTCCTAGGCTAAATGCGGTCGTATTGATTTCCACCACCCTCCAAACATATAAAGTAGGTTACAACAGAGAATTATTGGCCATGATGTTCGCCCTTTTCGGTGTCTACTACTACTCTGTGTACCACCAGCACCGAAAATCATTGGGGAAGAGAGCCCCAACGGCACTCGCAACATCCTCTCCCCATCCCGCCATTTTCAGTATCTCTAGCTGTTCCAAACTCCACCACCGCGAGCACAGAACCTAAGCCGTTTATCTGTTGTCGGGCGATAAAACCATTCGGAAATTGAATATTTTTCCCGATAAAGGTGAAAAATCATCATCACGAACGCGAACATCTTCTGTCTAATACATCTCGAGCAAAAAAAAAAGAAAAACGTCCTAGACAATTAAAATTTTAGTCGTTTCTCCTATTCATTCTGTCTTCCCCATTGAATATTGAAATTCTATGCTGCAACAAAGACTGGAAAAAGCCATCACCCGCCACAAAAGATATCACACACAAAAAAAATACGCCTGTTGTCATGTCATATGATCTTCGTATGATGATAAAAGCCTTTGATTCCTTTTGCACATTATTTTTATATTACAGACATGAAAATTCGCGTAATTACTTTCCAACTATCAAATATGAAATAATCATTTAATGGCGCAGCCGTTCTAGTGTAATATATATATATATATATATTATGGCAGATGAATTAAATCCGGAAAAGGTCGTAAAAAAATATCAGAATCTGAGGCTTTGTGTAAAAAACATAAACAGCCGTATTTTCAATAAAATTCGAATGGAAAATAAAATATTTTTTACGCGAAATTGATAAAACAAAAAAGTATTTCACGCTACAAGTGTTTGTATATTTGTTAAAATTCGATAACGTATGTCGCTACGATCCTTGGGCGATTAGTGACAACCATTGATGACTGTTGTTGTATCACGATTGTCAGTTTAATTTCTTTTCTTACCTGTATAGGATATATTATTGTTTGGACCGCTAGCTTTTGCCTGAATTTTCAAGGCAGATATTACATATAATATATAGGTCCAAGGATACTTCCTTGCGGAACTCCCGAATGGATTGATAGCGTCTGGGACTTGCACTATTAACTTTGACTTCAAACTATCGATTGAGTAGATATTAATTCAGTAATTTGAGATATCTTGATGACAGAAATGGTATGATCTTCAGCAGTTTATTGGTTTATAAGCGTTACAGTCAGTTTTTAAGTTATGCAGTCTTTGTTTTATCACCGTTGTTACGGCTTATTTTCCTGATATATTTGGGTATGTAGATCAGGGATCTTATTTGGGTGAATTGGGTCAGTATGTAGATCTACCTGTAGACAAAAAACCATAGCTGTTTTTTTTATGAAGCTTTTGATATCTGCTTGCCTTTTTTGAAATAGGTAAGCTATTGCGGTATCGTTCAAAAGCAAACTGAATTAAATTCATGGTGATATTTTGGGTAGCAATCAATGACAGATGTTGACAAAAGAAAATGAATAGAAGAAATAAAATTCTGAAAAAATTAAACAACCTTGGTACCTTATAAGCAATTTATCTAGTATCAAGATTATTTAACCCGTATAATAGAATCACGGTAAATGAAAAAAAAATAAATCTGAATCTATCATCCATCAGTATTGTCTGCTGCAAGTGCACTCAAACTTCTTTGATCACAAACTAAACGTCGACGTCGAAATTATTCATTTGCGAGCGTCCTTGTGATGGAAACCATATACCTCTTTATTATACAATAATGATCCACATCTAAAGGGTGGATTTGATTGAAATTGTCAAGCCATATATATATATATATTATTCTGGCATACTGCCACTACACAGTGTGTGGCCATTGAGACACCGATTTTCGGATTCCAGCTTTATAGGTGATCGATTTAAGGCTGTATATAGATATACAGAGCATTTGGATAAATTAAATTCTACATAGAATATGTTGTTGGCTAAACATTTTCGGATGTTATGGAATCACAGCTACTTATTCGAAACCTAAACCAATTATTGATAGACTCTAAAATAAATCATTCGAAGTACGTATAGGCTATATTGCAAATTAGAACGATATCTCAGCATGAAATTATCAATTTACTTCAGTCATTTCCAAGGTCAGCAAAGTGAAGTTCAAACATATTTCTATGGTCATATATACTTTTGAAAATTTTAGTTTTGTTCAATAAATAGGTGTATTTCTTTCAGTAGCGAACAAAATAACATATTTCTGCCCCAACAAGTGACAAGCAACAATTCGTGATATAAAGAAAGACATACGTAAACATTTTCTCATATTTACACAAGGCATACTTTGAATGGTTTGTTTTGGATGACTCGATATTTAGAAGCTGATCAGGTTCTATTTGTTGATGTGTACCTGGAATCATATGCGACTTACGATTAATACTCCATGTAGCCAATAACTTGACTAAGTTACGACATCCGTATTCTATGCGCAACGGAACTAACAAGTGAATATGAATCAAAAGTAATTAATTCTTCTATTTCAGAAGTGTTACATATACAAATATCTGGTAAATGAATGACTATATAGTTAACAACATTAATGTTTTCTTATAAATTAAATAATAGTAACGTCTAGTGGTGAAATATTTTGTTATGTTATGTTTTATAGAAACATTACAGTCTATTGATTTTGTAAGCAGGAAAGGGTTGAAACAAAAACTTTCGCTGATATTGTAATACTCGAATAGATAGTCGATGAAACCTTGTCTGTTTTATAACAATGTTTGGTATTATTTTACATATCTTTGCAGGAATTCAAATATTTATAAATAAAACATTTGGTTTATCTATTAAATCATAGGGTGAAATAATTATGATCAACTTAGCCACCCTATGTGTTGCTTTGCAGAATGAGTAGACTGTTCTGTAAGAAAATATATCTCTGAAATTCCTTTAATTATTATAAATAAGATCGCTATATTGGATAGTAGGTACCTATATATCATCTTGAAAGGCAATTATTTCTTTGATTCCGGATTTGGAAAGAAAATTGCCAATACTTTCCACTTGTATAAAAGTGGAAACCCGATGAATCAAAAGGTTCCCAAGTAGAGCAACGAAAGGAATGGATCAAGAGAGTAAATCATTGGTTCAATTAATATTGACTGTAGTCAATAGTATCTCAATTATAAATATAATGGAAAAAGTCTAGTTTCTAAGTGTGCAAAAATAAATAAATGCATTTGCCAGGAAACACCTCGAAGTCCAAAAACTATTGTAATCTACCTTATAAGTCCATTATTGAGCCTCAGATTAGTTTAGTGCCTGTTAGAAAAAAGCAGAAACAGTTTGTGCCGTCAATTTATCTGAAACATTCAATTCAGTAGTGATTCTGCTATTTTCCATATCTCCTAAAGAAATGAAGCAATAATTCCGACAAATTCGACAACGGCAAATATAGGAATTGATATAACTTCTAGGTGTTTCATTAAAAATCAGACTGATCATTTTGTAAACGTTAAAAAATATATATCCATGCTGAAAGCCATAAGTGGAAATAAATTTAAGAGTATCACCACTTTGTTTTATAATTTTTTCTCCTGTGTAGGATGAAAAGAATCAGATTCTCACAACAAACGCGTGGTTAAATTTGGTAAGTGCCATTGGGTCCTTTTCAAAGTGACGCAATGTTATAGCAATGCGGACACCTACTAGAGTTGCCTGGTCGATCAGTGGGTGTTTGATTTTTCAGTTGATTGGCTATTTGCTCCCAATTTATTCACCAAATGGACATATAGATAATATATGTTCATCCTGTTCGACTGCAACCAAATACTACGCAATTTTTAATGTTATAATTGATTTGTTTAAGTAATTTTGCTGAAACGATCAACACAGTTGTACAATTTAGATTTGGTTTTCATTTCACTAGATTTAAATCAGCTGTCCATCCAAAAAACACAAAATCTCGATGTAACAAGTCAGTGAAATTACTAACTGTAGATCGATTAATCAGGTCAACTAAAATTATTATAATTTGATTCTAGGATCAAGAAAAAAGTTTATATTATAGGTATAAAGATTTAGTTCACAATTAAAAGAAAACATTAGCTGACTGCAAATAAGCAGTTGCAAAAAATATAAGCAATAAAATATTCGCGAACTACACGAAAAAAAAAACTATTGACGTTAGAGAAATTGTCTCAAAGGAAGAGGAAGAGGAATTCTCCGAACAAAACTGTCGACTTTTCCGGAACTTCTGAACTACACCCATTGTTGGCTGAATATCGTTTTTATTGTTATTCAAGGTATGGATAAAATCGCGAAGTATCAGAAAAGGACATTATGTTTAACTGAGTTAGAAAAATGCGCAGTATTTAGTTCCAGTAGACAGGTTACAGAGTATCTATATGTCCGTTCCTTACCGACTTTTAGCGTGTAAAGGAGTCAAGTTGTGTCAAAGGAAAAAACAAAAAAAAACGTTTGTGCTAATTGAATGACGACAAATTATTGACACTTGACTCTTCTTCCGCTATTATGCATGCTCTGTTATGTTAACTAACTACCGATGTTTTCCCTTTTATTGTTTTACCATAGGACGAGAAGAATCAACTCCTAATAACAAATATTTGGCTTTCTTTGGTAAGTGAAAACCAATTGACTAACTAATTTAATTTACACATACACGGCAGTTGTTGATTGCGTAACGGTTTGTATTATTATTTTTGTTTTGTTTTAATTATTACTATCATTTTGTTTTGATTTCCCTCCAACTACATTCTTGTTCCTACACTTATAATCAACCCATTCGAATGGTATGAAATATGGTATCTTACTCTATTATCTGTCTGTATCGAGCTAGTATTTACTAATTAATGTATGCTGTGCCGTTTGCCAAAATTTCGGCGGATCATCTCACCCTCCTTAGTTGCTTTCTCGTATTTAAAGTTGGACTAGTGCCCGAGCCATGCTCCAGAGTATTCTCATTCAGATTTTTTGTATAGGGATCTCCCACAGTCACGCACTAGCCTACATATTTAGGCTACAAGAGAATGATCACTGTATTTATATTGTTTGATATGTAATACCTAAGATGCGCCCATAAATTCACTTTTGGGCAAGAATTCAGTAAAATCGATATAAGATTCTGTGAATCAAGCCAAGCTTTCGAGAATGTTTATTCTCTTCGTCAGGGCAAAAGTACTGGGTACATTTAGAATAAATTAGCCAAAAACAGGGAAGATTTCATAAATAATGACTTCAATTTGAACAAAAATCGTAGTGATCGATACGAGAGGTCTTAGTGCGTGGTAATGGGTCCCTTCTACTCCACCCCCCCCCTTTTTTATGGAAATTATATTTTTCCAATGTAGGTAGGCACCATTTTGAGTGCTGTTATACAATCCATTTTTATTGCTTTTACGTAATAGTAAAAAACACACATATACCCATTATATACCTACCTATATAGAGGCAACACTTTTCTGTTTTTCTGTAAATATGTTTGGGTTGGTTACAAGACATAAAACATATCGTTCACAGAGGAATATTATTATTATTTTTATTTAGTAGATATATATATATATATATATATATATATATATATATATATATATATATATATAAATATATATATAAATATATATGTACCTACCAGTTACGGAAGCTGGTTGCATTGAAGAAAAAAATCTTATCTCTGTGAACGATGCAAAAGTATCCTCTTACATTTTATTTTTTTATCTTTTGATACTTATCCATTTGACTTTAACATGATATTTATCAAGTCAAGTATCTTTTGAGTCTATCCTCAATAATGTTTCAAGCTATTTATCCGAACTATATTAGAGCCCACAATCAAATTCAGTCGTTTTAGGAAGTATTTTCTTCCAGGTGATTCTGACGTGAGTGAATTTCCTTGAGTTTATATGCAAAAATAATAAAGAAATGGGGCAGCAAATCCCTTTTTTGTATTTTGGTGAGTTCGAGCGGTGCTGCTACCAAATAAAAAGGTCTTTGTTGTGCTAAATGGGCTGTGGCACCATCTTGCTAGAAGCAATTTCACTGCTATAATTTCGCATTAGATGTGTATTTCTACCATTTTGTCAATAACATTATTTTGTTCGACAGTCAACAATCGAAATCATAATTGATTCATTAGAGTTTAGCTACGCGTAAATTTACTCGTGACATAATCCTACACCCATGTTATTGACATCAACGTCGTTCTTTCCACATGATTCTAAGACAATAAAAAAAAAACACCTTTATTCCCTCATTTATTTCTAGCGATATCATTAAAATGGTGAGACAAGATTTTTCAAGGCATTCTTCTATAATATCTACTCATCAGTCTTCAATTTTATTTACAACGAGGTTGATGAAAGTTGGAATCTTTTCTGTTTAATAATAACTCCTTATATCAACAATGCTATTATACAGCAACATTATTTCTATCTATAGAATTCTGATAATTCTGTTCTATTGTGTGCTTGTTATTTTTACATTATAGAACTTCTGAATGAAGGTGGAAATATTTTCAACGAACTGTCATCATTACAAAACACAAACGTTTTCCAAGTATCAATAATGTTTATCGAATGTATATTCTCCATCGATACCTATATTATTATATATACCAATCTGTCAAAGATGATTTTATAAAATTAATTCTCAATAATTTTTGTTGTACATAGAAGAAATAACAGTGCCATATTGGTGGAGTTCGATTACCTGACTTCGAGTAAGTGTTTTTTAGTTAATTGTTTCTTCATTAACATTATATAAAGTGTTAAAAAAAGCAACAAATGATAGGAATTGTTTGCGATTGATTATTTATTCCTTAAACCTCAACTAGAATCAATATCGTATAGATACTATTTGCAAATATGCAGACAATTAAGTTATTTCGTTCCCTTTTTTATCCTCAATTTCCCAATTTCCACAACAACCAGTCAACAAAACTGCCGGTAAAGGTTTCATTGTACTTATTCAATGAGAAATTTTGACACCTTTACATATAAAAATGAACAACTCTCTAAATATCATATATACTAAAAATGGAGCCGTTAAAAACCAAAATACTAAAAGAATGAATCCTAGTTGGCTATTTATCATGCATCGCTTTTTGTATATTCATATAATATGGCTCTTTTAATCTAGTTCTTCCCTAAGGCCATGGTTCGACAGTGCTTTTGAATTCGATGTCAAAAAAATATAACAGGAACAGCATCTTAAAAATGTAATTTCAACCTACAGGGTTGTTATTAAAAGTGCTGATACTGACAAGCCATGGCCTTTTAAAAGTAATTGTTGTGCTTTTTGTAAATGGTAGTAGACCCCTCAGCATGTTCGCTTTTGGCTGCGTAGCTTCAGATATTTATAATGTGTGAGCTTCAAAAATGTGTGTAGACTTTTTTTGAATAGCATAAAAATGTTTGATACGTTGTTTTTTCTTTCGAATTGATAAAATAATATGAAAATGAAACAGCCATTTGTTGACACCAAAACATGTTTGTATATTTCACATCTACAGGAGTGGAACGACTATAACCTCCGATGGAACGAATCGGACTATGGAGGTGTGAAGGATTTGAGGATAACACCGAATAAATTATGGAAACCTGATGTTCTAATGTATAACAGGTAACATGTGTTATGCAATGACTGTGTCGCTTGAACAAATTTTCCACTACCTGTATATATATATATAAAAAAAAATATGTGTTTTTGGAAATTCACTATGCATGCCTGAGTGAACTTTCCAGTTATACAAAAAATAATAATATATTCTATGAGAGGCATTTCCATGTTACAATTTGCAAGTGAGGTACTCTTATGTGCATTGCTTGTTTTGATAGTGAAATCTGGCCTGCCAGAAATATGGAAGAGACATACCTATTCCTTATTCGGGTACTTATTTTAACAATAGCATAAAGGGTGTCAACAGACTTAATTTTAGACAAGCGATATCTGCTAATATTACCTAAAAATTGAATGATGAATGAATTTATTGTGAATTTTAGATGAAACACTCGGTATATTTATGAGTTCTGGAAGAATTACACACGTACTTTTCATTTAATTTGAAAATGAATCAAAAATTGATATGAACTTTGGCAACGTTGTATTATATGATAGCTTCTTAACGTACTTCTTAAATTGGTTTAAAAACGGCTTTTCGTAGACTTCAGAATTTCCGCCAATGGTTGAAATTGTTCTCAACTCCTGCGCCAGTGTTTTGAATAAGTTTAGCTCAAAAACTTCATGGTAAGCATCGGAAAATGGATTTCATATATAAAAGTAGTACGAATTGACGTTACAATGGTGATGTCAGTATTAATCACATTTAAGGTTTTGTGCTGTAGTCGGAGAATGAGTTCTAATATAAATTAAAATTGTTTTCTTGGGTCCGAAATTCCTTAGTATGTCGAATAAAATTGCTTTTTTGTAAATATCTTTAATTACATTTCAGATATTCTAATACCCCACATCTTCCGAAAAATTGTTTTCACACTTGGTTTTCTTGAGACTTGAAAATGTATGCGGAGCAAATATTCGAGGCAGTTCATGAGAACGGCATTAGGTGTAGAAATGTGAAAAAAGTGATCAATTTTTGAAACGTTGAATCTATTATTTGACAGGTTTTTATCATATTTATTTCCAAACTTCTTAAGGCTATTAAAAGATACCTACGAGATTGGTTGATTATTCCTATAAATATAAAATCACATACAGTGGATTAATGAAGATATCAGTTTTCACTTGGGTGGCGCATCCGCCATAAATTAAAATGGTCTGCTAGGCTCAGAAATCTCATAATATTTCGAATTAACATACTTCAAAGGCTTTTTGTAAACATCTGTAATTACATTCCAGATATTTACATAGTTTAAATCTAAATTGCGGTCGTCATAGTAGATACTAAAACCACACATCTTCGGACAAATTATTGTAACTCTTAATTTTTCTCGATTTTGAGACTTGAAAAAAGTATGTGGATCAAATATTGCCTGCAGTTCATGATAATGGCAATAGATTTTATGCTATCTTGAGAAGAATTGTTCGAATTCATTGAATCAAAAAGTAATATGAACTTTGGCAACGTTGTATTATTTGATAGCTATTTGACGTAGCTATTTATACAGATCTTAAGGCCTTTAGGAAATCCCAGGATGATGACTTCTTGTTCTTATAAAAATTGAAATGATCGATAAACGACTTTTCGCAGATTTTAGATTGTTTCAAGTTGCGTGGCGCCTCCGCCAAATACTAAAATTCGTGGGTATTCTGCTTGGAACTTCTTCATAAACATCTGAAATTCTATTTCATACATAAGAATAGCTCGAATTAACGTTGATTTTGAGACTTAAAAAATATTTGCGTAGCAGATACTCCAGGCATTTTATAATTACGGTACGTCGAAAGTAGTGACTCAAAAATTTTGGAAACGATGTGATAGCTTCTTATTTATTTCTACACTTCTCAAGGCCATTAAGGGCCACCGATAGGACTGGCTTGTTATTCCTATAGAAATCACATACAGATGATTGAAGAAGTCCTTTTCGTTGATTTCAGTATTTTTCATTTGAGTGGCGCATCCGCCAATAATTCAAATTATCAGCAAGTGTCGGGCCTTCCAAAATATTTTGTATATTAATGCAATTTGCATTGATCTCTTCAACTGTTTAAGACCGTTAGATTGATTAAATGCGGTTTTGTTCTAAATCTAAGACATGCAATGCAATTTCTGGTCAAGCCGTAAGTGTGCGAAAGTATGCGACAGCTATGATCTCAAAGCGCATATTTCTCAAACTAATTAACATATCTATAAAACTAGGTGAAGCTTGTGCAATAAATCCGTTGACAGCCCTGTATGCTGTCGAATGAATCGAGATCACTGGATAACCGGGAATGGACCAACAAAATGAAAGATTTCTAAAGATAAATAAGGAAAAAGCCTAAAAGCTCGTATAAATGCATTCAAAAACGCAGTTAATAACCAAAAAACTTCCATAAAATTAATGAAAAAATGTTTTTCAAGAATAGAAGTCTGATAAGTTTTTTTTTTCAAGGGCACCAAACGTCATGTGAAAGTGAAATTTATAAGAACTTTAAGTAAAATAAAAACAGCCATAGCGATAATATTTAAAATAAAGCACACAAGTTCAACTAGCGAAAGGATAAAATTATAGGTATTATTTTGGTCTCATGTCACGATGTATGCATTTTTGGTACGGTTACATAATATATTTGCAGTTTAACAAGTCTATTCATGTTTGAAATTCTCTCCCAAAGCCTGTCTGAGCCTGAGCTGTAGTTATACGTTGATAACTCTGTATAACTCTATTCATCGCGAACGTTGTCGCGCCCACTATGTACTTGCATCGGCACTATATGCACCAATCAGATCAAGCGCAAACCTGGGATTACATGTTTTTTCCATATTTCATGAAAGGCCACTAAATATATATATATATATATATATATATATATATATATATATATATATATATATATATATATATATATTGTGTGAACGCCGGCTTAGAAATATCCCCTTCATGAAAGAGCTATACCGGAATATTCATAGCAGAATGGTACGACAAAATTCAAAGCCCACATATATTATTTTGAATAAATATAATGCGTAGACTCCAACACATGGAAATTTCATATCTCGATGAGCAACAACACCTACGCATTAATCAAATATAACATATATGCATATATTTGCATTTCCTTTCAATTATTTCGATATCCGAAATAGTCCAGCAAGTATCTCAAGAATCGTGGAAAAATAAACAAAAAAAATAACAAGTAAATGTGAATTTGAATGAACATTATATTCGATTCAGCCGTATGCTAAATAGAGGGGCATATCTGAGAAAAAATGATTCAATTGCGAAATTAATAAACAATTAACAAGGAAAAGGCTTCAGCTACCGGACAGTAAATGCAATTTATTTCTAAAAATAATCATCGGAACCGTTATCAACTCATTATTAAAGCATCAAATCTATTGGCAATTAGTTGAACTGAACTTGATACTCGAGTTGACACAGTTAAAATGTAAACAACAACAAAATAATCTGATTGACAGTATTTCCAAGAAATAAGTTTGCGTAGGTTTTGAAGAAATTGCTAATTATTTTTTTTTTTCGTTCAATAATTGAGTTTTCAATACTTACATTCTAGAGGCTGACTGCAAAAACCGTGGCATAATTTGTCCATATTTTTTCAAAGACATATGGTCGCTATGAAAACGAACATTTTCAAAGTTACTTAATAGGTCAAGATTTTTGTAGTCAGCTCCTGCTCTATTATAGGAATATATATCGTCTAGGAATATATATAGTCGTATTTTACTCCCCTTTTTCGCTTAAAATGCTGCTGAATCGAATAGGCCTTCAAATTCACATTTTTACATACTATGTCTGAGACATTGGCTGGACTAAGACAATAAATTTGTCTGCAGAAGCTTGTTGTAAATAATAGTTTTGGTATTTACCTATTGATTTTTTTTCAATTAATATATGTGTAGCTAGATTTTTTTTCGTTGAAATTGGTACTTTGTTTCCGATTATGTGGTTCTTTTATTTATCCAACTTATATATCACATAGAATATTTATATATAACTATTCCAAATTCACCAATTTTATGCCTGGATACCATAAAATACCCTTAATACTATGTTTGTATAAGACCATTGATAATTTGTATAATTAGTAAAGCATGCGTTTACCCTGTAATATTTGGAGATAATTTTTCAATTTGTAATTGGGGAAGTCTATTTATACATTATGGAAAATGATCATTCCATAATTACTATATGAGTTCGCAAATTAACTCAAACTGAATTCCTCACTCCTAATGCGCTGGTAAAAATAAAAATTAAAGAGACTTCATAACATAAATTCAAAGGAAGACCACGAAATTTCATCGAGCACAAATTTACTCTTAGTGTGATTTATCTTGGTAAGTCGTTTCTGTCCTACTGTTCATCCATGATGTATGGGCATAGCTATTTCTGGGATATGTATATAGGTATATATATATATATATATAAATATATATACATATATACATATTAGTAGTGATTGGTGAGCATTATAGTCACTTCATTGAGTCATGAATTTGGGCAAAACATTAGTTTTCTCTAAATTCATGACTTTTGCCTTGACGATGGAAATGAACATTTCCGAAATTCCGAAAATCGAATGATTAAAAACCTCACCAATCATTGTCTATGTTGAATTTTAAAATATTAAGCCAGTTATGAAAGGGTATATATATATATATATATATATATATATATATATATATATATATATATATATAATAATTTCAGATAAAAAAAAACAAGCACTGCATATTTAACTAAAGTGCGATTTGTACGGCGTGATTGTGTTGCTTATCCAGAAAAATTGTTGTTTTTTTTTAATTTTAATCTCAATAATAGATTTTTCTAGCTTCCTAACACTTGCCTCAAAATCGTTGTGATAAGTGATAGCTGTCAAACTGCTTCTGCTTAAAATTTGCAAAATTATATGCCTTTATAGATCACCGCCGCCCCCATGCATGTTGCCTTGGGGGGAGGAGAAAATGTCTCAAAATGACGATAGATTTCTTCTAGCTAAATACACAAGGACAAACTTCATTCGCTGCTCATGAAGAGAACAACATAATAATATTTACGCAATTGTTGTCATAATATGCATATATTCATCACGGGAATCAAACAAATAATTTAAGCGAAAATTGCAGCTACAGATCAAATCTGTAAATCAAATACATTTTTTTTGGCACATACTCGATGGCTATTTTTGAGATTTCTTTTTCAAACTTTCAATGGTCGCCATCTTGAAAGTAAGATGATGACACAATTCTACTTCAAATATACATGCATGCCTACAACTGGCCAACATTGAACTTTTTTATAATATTTGCTACTTGTATTGGGGAACAGATATTCTGCTAAAGTTATTACAATTTCAGATAGACCCCATCTTGAATATTAATAAACGGCGCCTACATTAATGTGCGCACAATTTTCTCCGGCATTTACAGCCTCATACGCTGTGCCACCTGTTAACCCAAGTGTAACCTTTTTTTTATTCTTTTGAGCCCTACAATAATTGGACTTGAAATCCGACGCAGATTAGATTTTTTTCTCCAATACATTGTCTCCTGTTTAAATATATTATAGAATGGAATATAGATGAAAATATGCATAGGTATGTAACTCTTAAAGTTGGCCGCTTGAACAATATTTTCTGGCACAAAGCTTAGTTGATCTATCACGCCTGACATATCGCATCTTTCAGTTAGAACGTACAAATGCTATATCAGAGTGTCAGTATTGAAAAGTTACAATTGCCATATTATCTGAGAAAACAAAGAAAATATCAAAACTCACTCGAAACAAATTCTATATAAAAGGGAGTGCTGCATTAAATTACCTGTACTCCATCATCACCCCCTCACTCACAGCCACAGAAAGAAATCAAGAGGTCTTGGGTCCGGAAATCTAGTTGGCTGGTCATTCAACCTGATCTCATAATTGAATGATAACCAACTGGAGTTACAGAATGAGGAGGTGCTCCATACTTTTTAAAATGTCGTCAAGTATCTTCTAAAGATAAATTTCCTCCTTTTCTAATTCATGCACTATCGGAGTCTCGATAAGAAGTAAATGTGCTCTATATTTAAGAACTCAAGATAAATTTGAAGGGTTTTTCTATAATAAAATCAAAAGTATAACATCGAATACCTATTGCTTTCTGGTACAACTGAAACGCATATTTTCATATATTTCAGTTTTAAGAAATGGTATCAGAAGTTGGGATTGCTTTGTAAGATTGTTTATTTCGCTTGGCTGATGAGTTAGGTGATAAAGCGTTGGTTCTTTATATTATAGAGTTTGCTTTTGAGATAATTTCGATATATGTAATTCTTTTGTTGCTCAGATATGGCCATTGTAAGTTTCTAAATTGACAACTTGTATATGAATGGATTACTTATCTATATAACATATTATTAATAACTGTGGGGTGGGAAGTACGATACAGCTAGCCGTTGCTGTAGGTCACAGCTATTTCTGACCCTCTGGAGTCGAATTATGGGTTGATACCTAGCAGTCAGCTTGGCCAGTCGCATTTTCTTTCGCGCTTATATTTCTTTAACATTGCATCTAACAAACATATTACAAAAGGATGGACAGTGAATGTGTTCGATAATAACGAATTTCGATTGTCCGTCAACGGCTTGCATTGATGTTCATTGATTGGATATTGGAAGACAAGTAGTATTCTATTTCTCAACACTCATACCAGAAACCAGGATATCGACTACATAAAAATGTGACAGACGGACGTTGAACCAGTGTCACCAGTATCGCTTAACCAGTTTAATATTGCTTTGATTCATAGCATTATTAGCATTGATGTCGGGTTAGAAATGTCACAAAACACGCCTTTTCGATGCACAATTCTGCAGTAACTATAAAAGCAGACAATGTTTCTTTGATATTCAACTCGGTTAATCGGAGCTCAACATATTGTTAACATTCACAAGAACAGCCGATGCAATTGGTAAGATTTAAAGAAGGCTTCTCTTTTGGCTGATGAGAGAAGAACTCGTGTAACATTTGACGTGTGGAGATTAATATTAGGAAATATCAAAATGTGACTGATATGCAAGTTATTGATCGATTGTAATCGAGTCATTTTCGAACTTGTTCTCACTCCTGTATATATACAAATAAGTCTATGTATTTTTATATTAGGCCACTAAAAAAGATGAATATCTAGCAAAACAATGCCGCTTCAGCTGAGCAAGATTCATGGAAATCAACACAGCGACTTCACTGAATGAATTCTGTGAATTTTAGTTCTGATGAAATAAGTTGTTTGTGAGATATCGAAAAAAATATGGATTGATGCCTAATATGGAAATATATACACAACAGCGTATATATACATATATATATGCAAACATATATAAATAATCTTTTTTGTTTCTGCGTATGGGTAGCAGCTTAGAACTTCGACTTCTGCTGGGTTGGAACATGTCCCTGAAAACTCTCACTCACTAACAGCACAAAATATGAATAAACTATAAAGACAAGCTTAAAAAACATTGAAACTAAACAAAAACCAGTATAAGACAGATAGCGGTAATCGGTGTACTAAGCTAATAAACAAACCAGTGCTAAATAAAAAAGTGTGCCTAAAAATGGAGACAATTTAAAACGGATCCCTATTAAAACAAAACAAAAAAAAAGGTACAAATGGTGTAAACCTCGGCTATATATGGCTGAAGCGACTTCGTATGTGGCTAGCTTGGTCTGTGACTGTGTGACAGCTGTCAATGTTGCCTTCTACATGTTCAGTGTTATCAATACAAAATTAGATATTGTGTGTTTTTGCTACTTCGAGATATATATATATATATATATAAATTTATATCTATATAAAGAGAATAGAAATATAGAATGTTTGCATGACAGAAATATCAAATACGCGCGTTATAACCGTTTGCTTACTTAAGAGAGACAAAAAAAAACAGAACAAAGAAACAGAAAACTGAAAGCAGAATCAAAAAAGATCTGCCTCACAATAATTCAAGACCAAAAGCTCAGCATGAGAACAACAACAACAACAACAACAATAAACAAGTTGTTGTAAAAAGTAGCGGTAAATTTGTTAATGCCTTTGTGTTCTTACAAATATGAAGTGCTGATGAGGGTTTCGACGGGACTTACCAAACAAACGTTGTGGTCAAACATAACGGCAGCTGCTTGTATGTCCCTCCCGGTATCTTCAAGAGCACATGCAAGATAGACATTACGTGGTTCCCCTTTGATGACCAACATTGTGACATGAAGTTTGGTAGCTGGACCTATGACGGCAACCAGGTATATTTTATTATCAGTTTATGTTTAAGGTTTTTTTTTTAGTTAACACTATAACATCCATCTACACTACTACAATCACACTGTATACACCTTGAGCATTACATACACTCACCATAACATCATGCGCGCCAGAGATTTTTGATCTAATCTATCAAAATATCGAGCTTTAAATGTGCTTTAAATCATCGAAATTAGATACATAATCATCACATACGCTCTCCGATTTATCGATAAAGAAACCATCTAAATGCGTCGGGAAACTCAGATCACTCCCAGTTGAATTGTTATCAATGAAATAAATATTTAGAGGACATTTATACAGGGTGTTTGAAAAAAGACGCATCAATATTTAGGGTAGTATGTAATTCATTTTATGAAAAAAAGCTCTTATAAGCTTAGGTCCTGAAATGCATTGTTTCCTAGATACAGATTGTTAGTTTTTTAAATAATTCTGATTTATTCTAAAGTAAAATAAAATTATTAAATCCAGTATACGCCACTGAGGACCTAAGAAATTGATTTATTGCGATTAGAAACGATTCCCTGATGTTTTTGTGAGAATTCGTCAGTTAATGAGGAGAATAAATAAATAAATTAAGTATAATAAAATTTTGAAATTTTCTACTAAATATTTGTTTTTTCCCAAAAATCATTGGAGCCCAAAATATTCGTAGGGAAACAAGGGCCAATGCATTTTTTCCAAATGTTTTTGCATGGAAATACAATATAATGGTTTTTATTTTTTATCTGGTGAACGAAGCAAGATACGCCGATAATTCAAAGTTACATTTTTAACAAAGCTGTTGAATTTCAAAAAAATAGAACAAAAAATATTTGAATTATTTACAAAAATCCGTTATTTAAAAAAGCTGTTTCTTAGGAAACAATGCATTTCCGGAACTATGTTTATAGGAACTTTTGTTCATAAAATGCCGCGTCTTTTTTAAGCACCCGGTATACATCAATCTCGAACCACTAAAAAAAGACTGCGGAAAATATGACTGTATCATTTAGAAGTAATATCTATATTCATTTAAAATTCAACCGTGAGTTTTTCATAACAACTCTCAGACTGTATTTTTTTATTCGAAAATTGGAAATATAAGATGGCCAAATTAAAGAAGGGATTATATGTAGCAGCATTCAAATTGGACATTTAAAAAAGTTACGGTTTTAGAGTTACAACAGTCTGAAATATGTTTATTTTCGCCGCGATGTTTTGAGATTTCTGTATAATTACAAGTACCAGCAAAGAATATACGACATGGGTAATAGAATAAGTACTATCTTATTTGCTATTAGTGAATGTTCAACGATTTTCATGACCAATGTTACACTCAAAAGTGTGAAAAATAATATTTTGACCCTTAAAAAAAATAAAAATCTATGGATCTGAGCGTTCTTACAAAAAAAAAACACGGCTGAATTTTAAATGAATTTTGACATTTCTTCTGAAGCTCACTGTATTTATAGCAAGAGAATACAGCGATCAAACAAAGACAACATTTAAAAATTTAGCGAATGTTGCATGAACGATGTGCACACATAGAGGAATTTATTTAGCTTGAGAACAAATAATATAAGCCAGATATTACTGGAAGGTTTTCTTTTCTAATATCTAGTATCGTAGTTTACGAAAAGCTAGAATGTATAAACCACACTGAGAATAATTTCCAATTCGAAGACATGAGCCAACAATAATTCAAAATCAAAATCGATATTGGACTGTGAGAGCAATCTGTTACAAAATTGTTCGATAATAACACAAAATTCAACTTGCTACACTAAGCTCATTCATACTACATACAGTATATGCACACATGGGAGTCAAAATAATTAGATTATTCGGAAACGTATTTAATTGAATAGAATCCGAGTCTATATATATACATATATATATATATATATATATATATATATATATATATATATATATATATATATATATATATATATATATATATATATATATATATATATATATATATATATAGTATATATGTAGTTTTTATCAATGGAACTGATGATAGAGGAATTATTGAAACCAAAATTGTTCGACAATGGAGATCGTTATACAAGTTGATTTGAAATTGTCTATCAAAATATCGCATAGCATTGATTTTTATAGAAAATAGAAAGTTAAATAAATACCCGACAATTGTTTGCTGAATAAATTATAATTTTGATATTAGTTACATTTTATTTAGCAGCTAGAATATATTTCGATACTCTTATCTGGTTTATATTTGAAGTTTCTCTTCTATATAATCTCCAACTAAAACAACAATTACTGACAAAATGTTGGAGGTAAAAAAAAGATCTAGATGTTAGAGATAACGAATTCGTTAACAAAACTTATTCAACACCATTTAGAGGTGTTTATTTTTGCATGGCGCAACTAGGCAATACCTGCCCTAAAATATCGAGCGGTCCAATGGAAATTTCTTTCTCAGCGCCTCAGTCGGCTGTGGAATTATAAGTCACGTCTTTACTTAATTCAGCTGACAGCTGACATCAAATTATGATTCAGCCTGTTCCGAAATATAAGCCGTTAGCCTGGCCAAGGTTTAAATTGTAGGTTAGTTTGTATTTAGGAACAGCAACCGTTTGCCATTGATTGTAAACAAAATGGCTTCGAAAATGAAGAACATAAATTGAAGGAATTGTGAAAACCGGCCAAGTGCCAGTGTAAATCGCACACCAAGTGTTCCGTACCATCGTACAAGAACTGTCTACCTAAATGTTATCTGAATCAAGTAAAGACATGCCAAATGTTTGTCCAGCACATTAAGGAAGGAATTATTTTTGGATTGCTCGATATATAGCGAAGCTATACTTCCATTAGTCCATAATAAACAATTAAACAACATTTCATCACAATAACCAGCATAGATACAATAATAAATATATATTATCTCTCACGAATATCTATTACTCTTATGTTTATTGCTATTTTTTGCAAATTCTGTAACACACAATTATTCAGCTTTAGCTTCTAGATTCTCTTTTTTCCTACCTTTAACTGTCAACTTTGCTAAAAACAAAAAACAACTTCTCGGCTAGCTTGACGCATCTATTTACATCAAGTACAAAAACAATTTAAAAGCATTTATAAGAATAATAGATATTTGAGATACCATCTCACTAATAACAACAACCAACTGAAATAGCA
Source organism: Crioceris asparagi (assembly GCA_958507055.1). Classification (NCBI taxonomy): domain Eukaryota; kingdom Metazoa; phylum Arthropoda; class Insecta; order Coleoptera; family Chrysomelidae; genus Crioceris; species Crioceris asparagi. The sequence goes on along the minus strand of OY293833.1, from coordinate 2,708,286 downwards.
CTATATATTATATAGTTATCCAGATATACTTAACAATTTTTTATCGGCATTCGTATTACACGCCCGTATAATATAAAACAACACACAGATAAATAACTTTTTTAGGTTTGAAAGACCCGTCTCAATCCAGCTGCAAAAAAAGGGCCGTAGATAATTGGTTGCTGAGCATTTGGCTATCCAAGCTCGATGCTCATCTTCCAATTATCTGGATCGGTGTTCAATGGGCCATCATCAAGCCTTTCATAACAGCCTCTAATTATCAAAAGTCACGTGCGTGTATGTATTGGTTTATTAGAAAATGGATGGCAAGTTCAAGTGCATCATCAACAAAACGAGCTTATATAGTTCTTGTTTATTTCATCTTCTGAGATTGAGCTGTTACGTAAAGCTTGGAGATGTTCTATTTAACCTCTCAAATATTAGAAAATATTGTAGCCTAACACCACCATTAGGGAACCATGTCAGTGTAAAATTAACCGACTATTTTGCATGGAGCATAATGTCATCGGTTTCTCTGCTATTAACTTGACATTTACATAATCCCAGTATGTTCGAGTCCTACAATATCCCTATCTTCTATCCGTGACTTATATAGTCAATAACACTATCACCAAAGAAATCAAAATTTGATAGTTTTTCTAGTTTTGTCAGAAGGAAGTTGAGAAAAAATCGAAATAGGATTTCAGATTGGATAGTTATTTTATCCAACTACAACATTATTATTCAAATTTCATTCAGTTTATTTGAATATCTAATTTGAAGCTTACTTACTGTCGCGAATGTATTTAATTGCATTTCGAGTATTATTGCCAATGTTGTTACTAATAATAATACAATCAGAAATAGCTGATCGAATTTGATTATTGGTAAAGCAACAATAATTCAAACTATCGAGATTTGGAAAAAAGTAGCTATCGATGCGAATCTACGATACTCCAATTATTCAAATTTGAGCATAAAATGTTCAATAATACATCAGTAATCATTTGTCAAAACTCAATATAATTTCAAAATCCAATTATGACAAATTTTATTTGGTTATACAGGATGTTCACTTCAACACTTCCAAATCTTAGATTTCTCCAAATATGAATAGCAAAAAATAAATCGTTAAAATACATACGAAATAATTTCGAGGGGGGCAACTTTTGAAACAAAATTTGCCTCACTCTTTTCAATATCCTTTTAATTGTTTTTACACTTTGATATTCTTTCCCCATATCTCCTCATCCATCCGATTCGCCCGTTGAGTTTCTAGCAGAGGGACTGAAATATATATATTCCATCCTATGCGGTATAAAAGTGTTGGGAGATCCAACAATAGAGGTTTTTTTATACGAAACAAAAAAAAAGGGGGAAATCTTGTATAAACTACCAATTAAAAATGTGATGCAAGTTAAAAAATGACTTTTTTTGTTATGGTAAACCTTTTTGTCCAAAAATAGTTCGACGCATCTGAATTTGCATGATTTTTAATCAAATTACCTACTGAGTAAGATTTATTTGAAAGTAACCCTCACAGATTTAATTTTCTAAATAACTCATTTAGTTTTATATCGCATTTCTGTAGTATGTTGTTACTAAAAACAAATAAATGGCATGACATAATTTTCTGCTGAAACATCACATCACAAAATCACAACCTTCGCTGTGATTTAATCTTCAGTTAATATTCAATCATATGTCATTGCTTAAAGTCAATGCAATATACTTTCAATAGAATTTTGGATGCTCTAACATTGAAACTTTTCTTATAATTGTGTTCAAGCTCTTATGAATTTTCACTTTCTTCTCAAAAATAAAAAAAAAACATTTCAATGTTAGACAAAATTGCTGATGAATCTTTTTTGCATGAAACAATATTTATTCTTGGACCTATTTTTGGTTTTGATACCTACTATGAAAGATACATTATTAGATAAAAAAATGGACTATTTTTCAGTGATTGACACAAAAAAACTTTACGCTTCAACAATGGGGGATCTGGGATGTGGTAAGACATGCAAGGTTTTTTCCGAAAAAAAAAGAACAAAAAATAAACCACACTTTTTATAAAATATTTATAGAGTTCCTATAGAATGGTGGAATTTTCTCTTACAGCCTCAATATTTTGGTGTTTACCATTATATAACTACAAAACAGAAACACGAATACAATTTCTTTTATTTGATCTGGCATATTTTCTGTCCACAGGACACATAAGGACTGTTTTCCCAAAATTTGACATACAACATTTAGTTGAATTTTATTATTGTGCAATAATAATAATAATAATAATATTGTTTCTGTTGTTTTGTTATCAGTTGCCTAGACAATTGTTATATGCTTTTGAGTTTTGTGTAGCTTGACTTGGTACTGAATTCAGAAGAAGGTGGAGATCTGTCAGACTTCATTACCAACGGTGAATGGTACTTAATAGGTATGGGAAAAATCATTACGGCTATATAGCTTAGATCTAGGAAGTAACAGCCACCACAAAAACTATTCCACCCTGAGCTATTCCGGATCGAGCTACCATTTGGCTGGACAGTGTCGTTTCGGTTACATTTTACGTACATTTATTCAGTCCGTGGAACTCTTCTTTGAAAGAACGTTTGTGGCCTGTTTGCTTTCTATTTCAATAGTTAGCTATAAAAAAAATACCTGTAGAGGACGAAATTATATGATAACTTTACAGGTATGCCCGGAAAGAAGAATACCATAGTCTATCAGTGCTGCCCTGAGCCTTACGTGGATGTCACATTCACAATACAGATAAGAAGGCGCACCCTTTACTACTTTTTCAATCTGATAGTTCCTTGTGTACTGATATCATCGATGGCATTACTAGGATTCACATTACCTCCAGATTCTGGAGAAAAACTGACCTTAGGTACAATCACATAATAATATTTATACATTTATTTCATCATATTGTTATTGTTGTTTTGTGGTTATGTAATGTAAGGCAGGTGACGCCTGACATATGACAAAGGGTATTCAAAATTACACAAATACATCACTGACACGAAACTGTAGCAGTGTATTAAGGTGCAAAATTGTTTTGAAAAAAAAAACAGGGATATTATGAGAATAGCACATAATAATACAAAGACATTCAAAACCCGAAATATCTTCATTTCAGGTGTCACCATTCTTCTTTCATTGACAGTATTTCTGAACCTAGTAGCTGAAAAGATACCAACAACTTCAGATGCTGTTCCGTTAATAGGTATGCTTGGGCTACTGGGAGCATCGTGTGATTAAATTATAAAAATCCGCCCCAGTGTGTGTACCCTTTTTTGTCCGGACTGTCCGTTGATACTTGGAGGGCATCGTACCTTTGACTTTTTTTCATTATTTCGTTTTTTTTTGTAAATCGATTCGATATCATGTCAAGCATGAACCCAAAGAAAAAAACTATTGCTTAAGGTAAGTACCGATATGTACATAGTCCGGAAGAAGCAAAATATGTGACCAACATGAGTTTGGAGGAGAAGATGATTTTTGTTTCGATAATTATGTACCTAGTGTGAATCCAGAGATAATACCTGCGCTAGATCAGGAAATGGTACACAAACCAAGATGGAGCAAAAGAAGACGATTTTATTTGATTTTATTTCGATAATGTTGCGTAATCCAGATATATATATTCTGTTACAGGAGTGACCATCTTACTGTCCTTGACTGTGTTCCTGAACCTGGTGGCAGAAACGTTGCCCCAAGTATCTGATGCCATTCCGTTGTTAGGTACCAACCGTTATTTGTCTGACCTGCCTGTGCTGGCCTACCATCCTCATTGCTGCCTGATATTTCATTTTGTTGTATGATGATGTGTATCGGTACAGCCTTTTTTTTGGAAATTTTGCACATTAGTGAGAGATACCTACTGTGTCGATATGTGCGTGTCGATCAAAGAAGAAATGTTATATCTTTTTTCTGTTTCTATATACACTTATATACTTAGCAGTTGTTTTGGCTGTTATTGGAGCGAAGTGCTGTTATGGTTGTTCTTTATATTGTGGTATGTTCGGTAAACATTTCCTCTTTGGATCGCGCGACATTCGATCTCAGGGTGGGGAGGGAGCCCCGGATACTTGGAAAGAAGGGTTCGAGATTCCACTAGCAAAAACTTGTCTCTAGTTTTAAATAATTCGGCCTCAAGACAATAAGGATTTTGAAATACTATTCAATGTTACTGAAAATCCAAGGATGCTTTAATTTAGATGAAAATTCAATTCAACAATTTTAGGAAGCAATCGTTTTTCCTAAGAAAAACTCTATTAACTACTGACAGTGTTAACTTTTTTGAATATTACAAAATATGCGTTTCCGTAAAAGTGTCATTGGTGTCTCTCAATGTTGCCTTAAGGTTTTTGCATTGGCCTTTTTGGGAGAAATATGTGTGCAGAAGCTGTTTTTTGAATTTGTTCAATTTTAATTGTTATCAGAAAGCTATAAATCCAAATTTTTGTGTCTTGCACACTTTTGTTTTCATGTGCAAGGAATAATTTGTCTTTGGTAATTGCCCAGAATAAAACAATAACGCACAAGCATGTATATTCTTGTTGTGTTATGGTAAAATGTATTTTTTGATGGTAGTAACTATAATGTGTTGATTGCAGATTGTAGGCAGCGATTTTAAACGCAAGGTTACGGAGATATAAATGTCCTCAAACAACTGGTTTTTCTCCTTGAAGCAAAATGATAACTGTTGTTCTTTCTAGCCAAAATCCTAAACAAAAATCGTCCAAAAATGATAATGCCCTGATGTAACGTTCTCTAAATCAAAGCAAACCTAAATTTCCAATAACAATAGGTATAGTATTTGAAAATCTGAATGAATTATTGGCCTTTATAAAAATGTCTGTTGTTGTTATAATAAATTATTGCGGCACAGGTCACAGGTCAGACGCCTCGCGTGACACACACTGGTCTGTTGCAGGTGTGACTATCCTGTTATCACAGACGGTGTTCTCTCTCCTGGTGGCGCACGTGATAACCCAGACGTCAGACGCTGTGCCCCTGATAGGTTAGAGTCTCGGTTCTCTCAATTCAAATAGTTAGATGATTGAAATAATTATTCTTAATATATATATATATATATATATATATATATATATATATATATATATATATATATATATATTTGCCAGAAACAGAAAAGAAATAAAACAAAAAATAATAATGAACCGGTCGATCCGAGGCGGCTCTGTCTCACTTCTCTCTTGTGTGAAACGACATCCGCGCAATATCAGAGGCGGCTGGCTGCTGAGGCCGGGCCCCCATCAATAATTAAATAACTTTTCAATAACAATAACACTCTTCTTTTGCATGCACTCGACTATAACAGCACTTCGCCGAACTACTATAACACAAACACGACACAGTATATGGGACTAAACACTCTATCTGTTGATGACCACTACTGTGTTGATATAAAAGGGTGAATAAACTACATTATTATATATATATATATTATAAATAATACGTGATCCACTTTAAATCGAACAAAAGATCCATCTTTACTTCATAATATACATACTAGGAGACATTAAACCCAAAAAAGGGGAAAGCACAATATTCTACTGGGTACATGCAATATATTATGCTTCTTCATTTCTCTGTTGCACTTATTTATTTATTAGAATATATCTTTGTAGCTTGTTATCTGAATCTCCACTGCTACTATCTATCTCTTTTCATATTGCTTCCTGTTCCATTTAGAAAAACGGTAAATTAAATAATATACCAAAATTCTAGAATTAAATAATTCCCATGCTATTAAAAAAGTGCTTTGATACGCCTCTGGTAATATATTGTGCGGATTAGCCATAGGCGTAACGTGAGGTCGAGTAAAAAAGATTGGATCTAAAATCATATTTGCTAAACAAGTTCGATTTGAAGGTCGATCAAGAAATATATTGGTAATCAACATGAGCATTTAATCAATGACGTATAAAATATATTAATGATTAACGAAATTTTTGATATAATAATGATACAGAAATCAACCCAATCCAAATTCCTGCCAAGATCCTTCTGCCTCAACTTTGCCGCTGTCAGTCCTGTCAGCCAATAGGGTATGACGGAATGTTCAATTTATTGCTAATTATTATTGATTATTTCTTTGCGTTCTTCGACTCACTTATCTTAAGGTGCGCTGGCTATATGACACACTCTGACTGCAATAAACCTTCTTACCTCCAAGTATCAAATGGCTCTGTCCCACTAGGAGTATCAATCTGTATGTTTTGCTGTTGAAATGTTTTATTTCTTATTTGGTTTTTGTACTGTTTGCCTTATTATTATAATTCTATTTTATTTTCACTAATTCTATTTTTTAACTCGTTACCTCCTCGTTTAAATAATATTTAAATATCATTTGAATCAAAAACAACTGAACTAAATAAATTAAACAGTTAAACGACAAATCTGACTTCAAAGCATACCTCTGGACGATGATATTATTATTCGAACCATCACAAAACAAACAATATAATTAATAATTGAAATTCTAAGATGACAAACTGATGTTTATTTTAAAATATTGGTTTTTTTGGTGCATAGATTGACAGAGTGGTAGCGCGACAAGTTGGGTGAAACTTAAATGCTCAGAAAATACTCCAACGCACTCAGCAACCACGACAAGGTAAATCTTGCACAATAAATAACCAGATTAAAAAAAAACAATTAATTAAAATTGCACCTAGTGTTTCTCACTTTTGATACGCATTTAGAAAGAAAGCTTTTATATGCCTTTTTCTCCATTTTTTATCTAATTCTCAAGCTTTCATCCCATTTAACTACCCGATTCAAAATAAAAGCTGAAAATTTAACCTCATCAATTGTCACTAAAACACTGCCGCAGCGACCTCGACCGGTCATATAGCTAATTATGACATTATTGAGGAGGGTACGATCGTAGTAACGTGGTCAGAAAGTAACATATTTGTATGTTGTACATGTTCAAGCTTGCGTGTATGTATGGGCGTGTGATTCTAGTAAATATGTTTCACAGTTTTTTGTTTAAATAGTATCTATGTGTTCAGTCGACGGAAACGCTTGACTATCCAACTCACCGAAAACATAGTATCCCTAATTGCATGAAATATTTACTTAGCTTATTTGCTGAGTATCAAGCTGTCACTTGTCAACCTAGAACTAACGCGCTTGCGCCGACTGGACACACCCAATGGCATATTCCGTAACGTAAACTAGCATGAGGACCAGTGCTAAAGCTAAGCCGTGAAAATGTGACAGATATATGGTTTATATTACGGAATACGCTGCTATAATTACCCAATAATTGTATATTGTAGCTATTTCGGTATAACAATGTTAATTGCTTGGCGTATATCAGAATATTATATATAAGTATATATATTATTGTCTATTTATGTTTTCTTTTTGTAAATGGTTTCTTGTAAGTGGTTTTTCTGTTTTTCTCATTTTATATATGTTAGATTAGTATACGTTTTTGTTGTCCCAATAGAGTAGATTTGTGTTTATATTCAAACATCCAATGCATGCGTTAAATATTGATTGGATTTTGCAGGAACTTACTTCAACTGCATCATGTTCATGGTAGCCTCTTCTGTCGTGCTGACAGTCGTGGTCTTGAATTACCACCATAGGACAGCGGACATACATGAAATGCCTCAATGGGTGAATATTAACTTCTCAACAAAACACGTGTTGCATAATTTTCGTGAAATTTGCTGTAGTAAACAAAAATGTTCTCACTCAATGCTTTAAAATTGGCTCGCTCTGTTATTCCAATCATTGCTTCATTTGTTGTAAAATAATATCCCGCAATTCCGTCGAACTAACTCCATAGATATGAACCGGGTAAATATAATTGATCGTTGGGCTAACTAACTGTACTTTAACTACAACTCCTTGATGCTATAACGTCTTTACAATGCCAATTCAGACGTCTCTATCTTCTTCTCCACGTCCGGACCCTCAGGCGGGCCTCAGCTTCCTAGATGCCATCCAGACATCTTCCCGGCCTCTGTCATCTTCGCCAGCCCTTTGGCTTTTCATAGCATAGAAGATTCGTTTACAATCCTGAGATAAGGACATTCTCGCTACATACCCAGCCCACCGCAGTGTTTATGTGCCTTCACAAGGTTGTATATACTTAGATCCATTAGCTCCTGGTTTGTGCGGATTCTCCAGGACGCTCCTACATATACGTGGCAGTCTTCATCACTCTTGTCACATTGAGTCCGATCAGGTCCATATCATCCACATAGGATAGATAGGTCAGGTGGCCAGATATTGTAAGGATCTGTTATTGTATTGTGTCTCCTCGATTTATTTCCTTTTGTCTCATAACTTTTGCCAGATATGTCTGACACGTTTGAAGGTTACGGTTTAGTATTCCACTCTGACCTCTTGGTCAGGAAGTGTATCGAAGGGCATTTAACAGGGCGAACCAATAGATATTGGTTAATCGAATGCATGTAAATTTATTATAGTATTTAATATGTAATTAAACACGAGTTATTTTTATGTTTCTTGTAGTAGATGCCGTTTATTGTTCAAAAGGAAAAGAAAAGTTTTTGATTGAAATTGTGTCATTTCCAGATCAAATCAGTGTTTCTGCAATGGCTGCCGTGGATTCTGCGAATGGGCAGGCCGGGCAAGAAGATAACCAGAAAGACGATACTCATGAACAGCCGAATGAAAGAGCTGGAACTGAAGGAGCGATCATCGAAAAGCCTTCTAGCCAACGTGTTGGACATCGACGATGACTTTCGAAACATGTCTGGAGCGACAAGTGGCGGTAACAATGCAACCCTAACGACCAATATGGGCACAGGATTCCTGAGACATCCCACAACCATCGAGGACTCAGCCATGCCGGGCTCAGGTGGACAAAGAGACTTGCAACTGATCTTGCGCGAATTACAATTCATCACAAATCGAATGAAAAAGGCCGACGAAGAGGCGGAAGTAATAAGTGATTGGAAATTTGCCGCAATGGTAGTGGATAGGTTTTGCTTGATAATATTTACAATGTTCACAATAATCGCAACAGTTGCCGTGTTACTGTCAGCACCACACATAATCGTCCAATAGAGCCGGTCACTCAATGATATACTGAGACTCTGAACGTTTACTGTGATAAAACAGCATTTGCCTTTTTTGTGGAACATTCACGAGCTGTAAAATATTACAAAGAAAGGCAGGCACTTATGTGCTACTTATCAGCGACCATATATGTGACGATTAATCTTGAGGTGGTGATTGAAAATTCAGCGAGATACTACGAAAATATTATTCAAAACCGGACTAATAAATAGTGTCCTTTCATCAAAAAACAAAGCTATATCGTAAAACTATGTCGGTACTCTTGTTAGTTGAGTACCGTAAAAAATGTGCAACTAGCTAAATGGTAGAGAATCAAAGTATCATATTTATATATATATATATAAATATATTATAGTTCGAGGTACACTCGTGTCTGCCTTTTATTCGCCCATTGATAAAAAAAATAATTGAGAAAACCAAAAGGTGTCCACCTAAAGTAAACATATTGTGATGAACTTCGCAACTTAATAAATTGAAGTTAAAACCGTAACAATAAGATTCTTATATATTAAGTAGAGCTAGAATATTAAATAATAATAAACGTCCGAATCGTGGAAGCAACAAAATGAAAACAAAACATTTAACACACATGATAAAAACAAACAGAGAGACGTGACCGACCGCCGAGACGTCTGTTGTACCGTCTATATCCCTAGATTCTTCTGGTGGATGTCCAGTCAAGTTTTCTGTGTCCTATCTCTTGTACTTGGTATACATTCGCTGCTGGATTCTAGAGCTCCTTGCGAACAAGACGACGAACTCGGCAATGCATAACGTTATGTACCCGGCTATTATTATTATTATTATTGTTGTTGCTTCTTCAGAGAATCCCCATAATAATAATAAATTATGCCAAATAAATCCAAATATGTTAAGCCATCATCATCATCAGCATCATCGTCATCATCATCATCACATATTGACCATCACCTCAATATATATAGAATATAGTGCATAATAATTAAAGAATAAATATCCCTCGTGTTCCGAGTACATGTTGTTCATCGTTCAACTTTTATATCATATATTTATAATAATTTTTACTTGAGACTTGGAACTTTTTACGAGTATTAAATGTGACATAATAATAACAAAAAAAAAACAAACAAACAAATCCAAGTTTACGATAATGAAACGGTTAACTGATATGACTATATAAAAAAGAAATTGTTCATTAATACTCTATGGTTAACAATAGATTTTAATATAAAAACAAATCTCTGGGCATTTTTCATTTGCTAGACGTTACCAATGTAGCTTAAATAGCCATATTTTATGATGTTTTTTTTTTCTCTGTTGTCGAACTATTATTTTCTTAACACATCACATGTGTTAAGGTACATTGCGCTTGTTTTAATTTCGGTACTATCTCCCTTCATGTGGAAAATAGGCCATAATATTTGCATAGGCGTGTACCCGATTTTAGAAACGACAATTATTAGCAGTTACCTATATAATGATATTCCTTGTTCCTTGGCTTAATTCATTTTTCTAATAATAAAGTATGCTCAAATAAAAACTTGCGTTTCCTTTTTGCCATATCACGATATTTTGTGATTTCTAAGGTTATTGCACTAGATATATTATATATACTTGAAATGAATTATGTATAAGAAGAATCGACAAATAAATAAAAAAAAAATATGTTTTATATTGTATTTATACGTCTTTGTTTTCGCAGTTGTTGATATGAAAAATAAACCATTACTTGTAAAGTTTTATTCAGGTTTATAAATTCTATAATGTATAATTGCAAATAAATAATGAATTTTATTTTGTTTTTTTTATTGCATCCAAATTGCAACACAATCAACAATCAGCGTTGGGATTTAATCCACATTTTTTACGAAAATGTTCTGTTCAGTACCCATTCCAATAAAGTAACATCCTGAAATTACTCTCAAAACTTATTTACTGAAAAGAAATTAATTATATTTTGTTGTCCCGTTAAATCTTCTGCTCCTACTTTTTTTTAGAGATTTTTTTGTTTCACTAATGTATTTATCTACCAACAGTATCAAACTTTGATTACTTTATGTCTGCAATTTTTAAAGTGACGGGAATTCAAAATAGTATCACGTGACTGCATCATTGGCACTTCTATTCATAAAGTAAACATATTAGGTTACATCTACTCCTGTGAGTCTATTGTTCAATTATATGTCCATATACTGAATTTAATTTAATAATAGTTTTAAAAAAAAGTGGGAAATGGTTCAGCTGATATATAGATCACAGCTATCAGCTCCCCAATAGATGGCAACACATTATCCAGATGAAACTCATTGTACATTGTAATTCATTCATAACTCAGCTGACAGCTGGAACAAAGCTAATAACAATATCGGTCACAAGTAGTGCCATCTATTGGCTAGATGTAGAGCAGCGCTGATTCTCTGATCTCTTTTTTGACTGACGAACCCCGAACGGAGGAGGTATACAATTCGACTGTCTGCTTTTTTTGTTTTTTGTTTATTCGCACGTTTCATATAGTAAACGTACTCCGATTTTGATGATTTTTGATTCATTTGAAAGAGGAGGCTTGGGAAATGGTCCCATATTCTCAGGAAAAACAGCTCGTTGCTCCAGATAATATAGGTGTTCTTTGAATATTAAATGCTTCTTGACGTATTTTCGAACCATGGATTCCAAGATATCACAGGTTAGTTTTCTTCAGAGATAGACTTCTTCCTCCATTTTAATGAACATCTTCAGACCAGATTTAATAAAAACAAAGATGGGATTTTCTTAAATTATTTTAAAATCGTCAGTGAAAAACTCAATTTTGAGTTTCGCAACTTGCAAGCTTACTGCGTTAAAAGATCTAACTTCAAGACAAATATTTTGCCTGTTATAATCTTACAACAGATTTCAAGATAACCGGATGAGTTTTTTGAGTATGAAAAATTTCCAAACCGTAAGTAAGCCTTAAAGTTGGTTTCCATAGAGGAAATGCAAAAAACTGATGATAATTTTGTATGTGAAGCGGTGCCGGGAACGTAAAAGCTTGAAGGCGTTCGAGCGGACATTACTTATTGATCTCTTTTTTGAAGACGACAAAAGTAAATTGCCATCAACTAAAACATGGAAATCCGAAGAACTTCTTAGTGTTTAAAAATGTTTATGACATAAAAAAGTACAAAGTAAAATACATATGAATAAACTGCACATAAAATAAAAAGGCTTTAGTTCATCACATTTAATAGGTTATCATAACAATACAAAATACCAACAAAAAGATATATTTTCTGAGGAAATTCAATAAAACGAAATACAGTAGTTTCAGCTTGGTAATTCTGCTTCATATAATAATTACATAAACAATCTGGTAGAATATTAATTCATTAACAACATTTTTTAAATATCTCTTTTTCCAGAGGCTAATTTTTTTGTTTCTATACATACAGAAGTACAAGTTATAATGATATATCTTTACTTTTACATTTATTTTTCTTCAGTGACATTTATATAGTCAATACATTTTTTTTTTGGATAATATATGTACGTTCTCAGGCAGAAGAATAATGTGAATATAGAAGTTATCATTTTTCTTTTCCATATAACGAAAGAGAAAAAAAATTGGTCAATATCATTTTGTTGCTTTATATCTGGCGAACATATCCATAAATATGATTATGCTTTATAAACATATAAAACTTATTTTTGCATAATTGATTATTGTCATAAATTCATTATAATTATTTTTTCATATCATTCTATATTCTCTTGATCAATTCAGCTTTTATACAAATTGAATCCTGACAGTTCTTTCAAGTTTGTCTGTTCAATTAATTTCGAGAAAATTCAAAAACAAAATTTAATGCTGCGATTGTCTTCTTGAAAGGGCCTCTTTTTTTATTGTCAGCTTCTGCGCAATGCACATTTTTTTAAATAGAAAACGTCATACATCGTGTAATGTAATTTCAGCCCCACAGATGAAAATGTGTAATTTTGTATAAAGCAACCAAACTGATATACCTCAATATATCTGACCATTCTTTTTTTCTTTAAAATTATATGGACAGCGAAAAGTGTAACAACATCTAGTTGGACATTTATCGTACAGTGAGATCAAATGGCATATCTGATTCCGGACAGGCCAATTCACAATCATTAATATCATTCGATTGAGCATGCAATGAATGATTCACATCCAACAAATATCTTATTGAATGCTGCGCTTCCTTTTGACACAATAGATTATCCTTGCACAGGTCGAAAGCTTTAGCCAAGTACAAGGCATTACATTGTCGAGTCGGTGTAAACCAGCTGTTGTTGCTCTGTGAAAATCAAAAAAAAAAATGAATTGATTAAAGCAAACTCACACCCACTCGGTAGATAAAGCACTAACCTAACCTAACCTATCTAAGCTATGTGTGAGGGATCGCGCGCGGCGGAAAGGAAAGCGCCGCCATTTTGATGTCGTTTCATAATTTGCGTTTATAGTTTACGTCGTTTGTTTGAGTTTCAATCGTCATCTTTCGTCAAGATCTGTCGATTGCTTGTATAAAACATTAGTGTGAATGAAATAAGCCCAATGAATATATATTTTGTTAAAGTAGGAAATTATAATAAATAATGCTCAGATTTTGAAGATTCTCTTTCGTCATGGGCAGCCCTTTTTGCGTTCACTCCTGAACAGGCCTCCTCTTCACTGCCTTATCAGTATTGCGACTGATAAGGGGATCCCACAGCTTAAGGTGAACTCCGAACCACCAATATGTCTCTAAGAGACATACCATTCAACCAGATTAGAGGGTTTTTGAGGCGTACCTTACCACGCTGCCTCAACGCGGGTTGGTAAGGGGTAAGTGATGTCCACCACTGGTTTTTGCCATTTTATATATATATTTATGGAAAAATTCTTTGACCTAGTTGGGCTCGAACCTACAACCTCTCGGTTAGAAATCCAACGTCTTACCAACTAGACCACCGGGGATGTTTACATTGTGAAAAAGATTGTTGTGAAATGGTCCCTTATAAAACAAAGTCTCTTTTCCTTTGAAAACAACCCTTAAGAAAGGGAGGAATTAAAAATGTTATATTACAGGATTAAAGAACAGATTATTTTAAGTAAGGACATTTTTTTGATTCACTGGTGTACATTCAGCCTTTTTCATGACTAATGAAATAATCAAAAATTCGAAATAAATGTCTTTTATATAAAACTAACTTTATTGATGTTGATTCATTATTCCATCATGGCAGAAGCCAATATCATAAACCAATTATTGTATATTAGGTACTGATAAACCCAAATTGCAAGATTGAAACATGCGTTTTTATGGTTGTCCCTTACGTTTTGCACGGAGTGGACGTAATTGGAGACGCGCGTGGTCTTATCTTATTTTCGTAGTATCATGCGTCATACGGTTCATGGCTTCATCGGATTCGCGATTTTGCCGATGAATTCATTTACACTGGTCATACTTGAAAAGAAAATTAAATTTTTGATAATTCTAGGTGCTACTTACGCAAATTAAACACATCTGATGTGTCGAACAAGCTTCTCGGAAGAGACGACCATATTGGCCAACAATTGTGGCAACATTATTGCAAGCTCGTTCAATAGCAGGACATTCATCTGAAATAACTATTTTATGAATCAGTTTCTGATATGTTATGTATATATAGCTAGGTACCTATACCTGGATTCAAATGGTTCTCCACGATTTCACTGGGTGTTCTATAACTTTGCTCATGACAGTCTTCGTCTCCTTCAGTACATTTTATATTGTTATCAGCCTCGGCCACATTATCTTCGACAACTTGCTTACGTGGTATCGCAGTGCGTTTCTCCTCGAAAATGTAATCATCATCATCTTCTGGTTTTCTATTAGTTAGTCTTTCACGTTCCTTGGCTACCGCCATTCGGTATTCGCCTAGAGCGTTGCGCATTTTTTCGAGATTATAAGCTGCCGCCAGTCGCGCTATTATTTTATCTTTAACTTCTTGAATCTCCTTTGGATCAGTCTCACCCTCATGGGCACCAGTATATTTCAATGTGTCATCGACAATTTTATCTTCCATTACTTGCAGCTTCGAGTCGATTTCATCCAACTTTTTGTCTTCCGGTAAATGCTTGCTGGTATTATTGTGGGCATCATTCTCTTTTTTCACCAGACCATCGTGTTTACGGAAGGAAGATAAAGGTAGCTCGGCATTCCTTTTTTTATTTGTCATTGCGATTGACTTGTGATATCTCTCGATCAGCCATTCTTTATCAACGTCATCATCGGCACCAGATTTCTTGCGTCTGTCTAGTCCAAAATAATCGGACCAGTCGATGGATTTCTTTTTTAATTGAAGAGGTTTTTGGGCCACCAATGCAATTGGCGAATATTCCTCTTTAGTGTTAGCCTCTGGTTTCTTTACAGTTTTCTTTGTTGGTTTAGTTTCAGGTGTAGATTTTTTCATTGCATTAGGCTTCACAACTTCTGGTTGATTAGTTATTGATTCATTATTCTTATTACCGAAAATATCACTCAATTCTTTCTCAACTTTTGGATCTGTTTGGGTTTTTGGTGATGTTGAACGTTTTCTTTCCAGTGTCACATCTCTGGACTCCATTAAATAATCACTGCTTCGTTTTGTAACAGGAAAACGTTTCATTTGCGTAAACTGATACATAGGGCTATTCAACTGGCGTTGTCTATTTAATCTGTTGCCATTCAAATACCTTTTTCTCAAATAATTATTGGGGATCATGTCATTCTCGCTGTCGCTTTCATCCAAATCATAATCACCAACTACCTCTTGATTGGTATATGTCTCATCAATTTGATCATCATCATATGGATTGCGTTTTCTCAGTCCAATACTATCCAAACCAAACCTTGGATAATAAATGCGCTTGTTAATTATTGGAGAATAAATACTGTTCTGTTCAATAGGTCTGCGATATTTCTCCCAAAGTTCACGAAGAAGTTCTTCATAATCCTCATCAGTATATCGTCCATTTCGATCCAGGTTCGATATCAAATTCTGGGCACGTTCTTCCAGCTGCTTCTCATGGTCTTCTTCGACTCTTTCTCTGAACGCGGACGATAGTCTTTTGTTGTATTTTTCAGTACCATATCTTCCTTTTTCCATGTAAGTTTCCTCTGAAAATTCAATTTATCCTTTGGTAGATAGATCCATGGTTTTAATAAGAAGGCATATTTACCAGGTGCATACGCCTTTAGGAAGGCAATATCATCAGGATGATTCAGAGTGTATCCATATTCATCTTCAGGCAATTCCCTTTGGCGTCTCTCAATTTCATCCAAAGCACTTCGCAAAGAATCGCTCTGACCATTAATAGTCCAGGTAAGAGCAAGCAATAGCAATGGAATCATCCATGGTACCTTATGCATACTGGTAGCTGGAAAGAAATGTTCCAAGAACCTTATAATGTTCTTGATTTCCTGTTAAGGTTGCACCAAATGATCAAAATGTTATTGTTAACTCTAATAATAGTTTGTTCCAACCAAGATCTTCGACAATACAATGGTTATGTATACATTTTGCTCTAACCTATCTGACCAAGCAGATGCGTTAGTTTGAATTGGTCAGAAATCGGTTGGTGGAACAGAGCAATATCTGTATTTGCATTTTATTTCATTTTCCAATCTATGGGATTGGATTTTTGGAAAACTGAACGAATTGCACTCTTAATAATTACCTATTTCAACGATATTCTTAGCTTATCCAGCATATAAGTCATTTATCAATGGCGTAAGAACGTAAATCATTTTAATTATTTAGACTTAAACTTCTATTTAATTTTCTATAGTTAATTAATCTTTTTCAATTAAGAAATATTAGTCTAATTTAGTCGAATCGTTTTGATTTAGTTCTTCCATTTGAATGATATTTTTTTATATTATTTTGCACTAAATGACAGCTGCTTATATCGAGAACTGATTGATCAATGATCAATGACAAAGTTCTAAACCCAAGAACCTTTCAAAGCAGTACTATTAATCACTACTTATAGCTACAGAAAGAAAAAGCTACTTGAATTTAGCTAAGTAGTCGTAATGTCTTATACACTGCGAAATTTTATTTAATTAACAATAAATAGATCGAAAAAAATATTAAATTTGCATTTGAGAAGCGAAGTTCAATGAAAACCAGTTTTTCGTATTAAAAAAAATCGTAGGTACATACCTTGAATTTTGTAAAAGTAACTGGCCAAATTTCTCACACTATACGAATTAAGAAAACAATTTATAGGTAGATATATAGATTAGTACCTATATAATGCGAGGCTTCGCAGCGGACAAAAAATCAATAAATAACATGAAGGATTTTAACCTGTTGAACATTTTGCTTATAGATTTTTCTAAAGCTTGCACACAGCTCTGTAGATATTCATTCAATCAGACATATTATTCTTCTTCTTGATTCATGATTACCTGGCTATATCTATATTGGATTCAATCAATAGCAGCAATAAGCATATCAAAATTGATACATATCCCGTCCAATGATACATTGCAAATACATATACCGAATAAGTTCGTTGCAATTTAATTACATATTCGAAACAAATCAAAAGCACAATACATGAACCGCTACAAAATACTACATCAGATTGTATAACTTACCTTTCAATAATAATTCATGTGGTTATATCAGAGAGCACTGAAATGACTGAAGTGATTTGAACGGTCCTGAATATTGCCCAGAATATGAAACGTAGGTTTGTTTATATCATTGCGCAGGTCTTATCGTTGCGATCGATAAAGGATCTTTGAACAAAAAAATGGAACTTTCTTATATTCGAATTGAATTATCTTTTTGCAATCATTAGTGGTAGCAATTAAATGTGAGCTTTGACTCTTGAAAATTAATTGCACCTGTTATGTATCTGTGGGCTTTTTGTTGCCAGATTCGTAGTGTAGTGTCCAATAGTACATTCCCTATATGTATTCGGTTCGGTTCATAACAACAGGTATCTAAAATACCTAACAAACTACGTTATTTCAAAAGGAATTCATGAAAACGATGTGATACATGAAGCTTTTAAGAAATGGGGATAGGGAGCCCCTTTAATTTTGAATTTCATTTCATTTTCATTCTGTTATTTTAGTAGCTATAGCGTAGGTATACCTACTTAACTGTCATTTGTCTGGGGAAATAAATCAAGAGG
Organism: Crioceris asparagi; assembly: GCA_958507055.1. Taxonomy (NCBI): domain Eukaryota; kingdom Metazoa; phylum Arthropoda; class Insecta; order Coleoptera; family Chrysomelidae; genus Crioceris; species Crioceris asparagi. The sequence continues at coordinate 2,690,069 of OY293833.1, read as the reverse complement.
CATTAGGTCCGGAGATCTACATGGCCTATCAGCAGGACCTTTAGTTAGTTAGGCGAAATCTTCAAACCAACAAGGAAACTTCTATGTAACTTGAACTAATCTCTTTTAGTTTGGAAATGTTCCAAATATAGAAAAGAATAATACAAAATTTAGTTAATTAATCTCTTTATTTTGAAAGAAATAGGTACATTATCTCCGTTAATATAACTAATTAACATATATGGCACTGAGAACCAACAAGCTCTTCTAAGATCATTAGGTACACTTGTTCCAAACTCAAACGCAACACTTCACGCGCTTCAAGATAAAAAATAAATATTAAAAATTAAATCAATATAATCTATAATGTCATCATCATCCATCGAGCCTTATATCGCCCAACTTGATCACACCGAAGAATGATTTGCCAGGCTCGAACAAGGAATATCTGCCTTCAAATACATCCGCCACTGATATGGTATCACCTTCGGACAAATGTTCCACACCGGCTGTATAACAGGTATTACCTTTTTGTACCACCACAGTTGAGTGTGTTGTGACAGTACAATGTAGTATGATGTCGGCATTTTTGTATACTCGATAAGCGGCCGAATCGTGAACGTCCAAATAGTATATCTGCAATTTTAAGATATATTCATGTTAGAGAAACGTAAAAACAAAATAGATTATTTATTTCTAATATCGCACACATTATTGCAAGAAATATCTTAGAAATGTTCGATATGATTAACGTCTCGATACTACGAAGTAGATGGCAATAAAATATCAGTGCTTATTAAGATCCTCGTATCATGGAATGGACGTAGACCTCAGACCAATAATACTCCTGAAGTTTTCATCCGCAAGTGATTGGCACAATATTATTGTAATATCTAGCCCTTTCGGTTTATGAATCCATTGTTATCTAAGGGTGAAAAATTGAATAAACTTTACCCTTTTTTGATAACATCCACCTACAATTTTCGGAACAGAACAAAGCAGTACATTAATGCATCCCAATATCCTCTCCCACTCCAGCTTGAAATCCGAGTTATTTAATTATACCTCAAGAATTTCATTATCTCCATATTATTTTCCTCTTCGCTTTCCCCCTTTCTTCGCCAAAAAATGTATTCGTTAAAGCGTCTTGAAATCGCTAAAAGAGTATTTATTCATCTCAGGAGTATTATTACGATCTTGTGCCCTTTCAGTTTTTAACCTCAATTTTCTGGATATATAGGTACCTACTTAATCATGGTAATAGAAACTACTTTTTATTCATACCAAACATCAGTTTATAATTAAATGATTTGCATGTAGGAAAAGGAAGGAGAATACAATAATTATTCTTCACCAACCAAAGCAATATTTTACTCGATATTAAGCGGGAAAATCAAAACAGTAACGTTTGAAACTTACCTGCGCATAAACAAAATAGATTCCAGATTCTTTGATGGTTAATACACCATCGTGAATCTCAAAATGTGAAGCCATGCCCGTATTCTTCACCCAGTCGCTGGCCTTCCAATCGATGAATGTCCGCTGATTATGTTTGAGATGACCATTACCTGCAAGATTCACAAATAAACTATATTAGTTGTTGCAAATATATTTTTCGAATATATTTGTTACCATTAAAATTGCTGTGTTGTCCAAAAACATATCTGGAAGTGTCACCGCCATAATGTATCGAAGGCAACGGTTTGATACGTCCAACCCGAGGATGTCTTTCGTCCAACAGTTCCAAATTAGCATGTCCTTGTCTGTATCTGCGTCGATTATTCCCTACATTTATGATTGTGAAGTTATTGTGTGGAGTGCTTGAAATTTCCTCCTAAATTCAACAAAAAAATCGTTATTTCAACAAAGTTTTAAGATTCACTTGATATTAAATAATTTAGAAATCAAAGTTCTACGCCTATGGAAAAAAATATCATTTCAGAACTGTTTAGCGCACAAAATACACAATCAATTTATTTTTATCTGACGAATAATTTTTTGACAGACCATGTATAACTCAAAAAAAAAACACTCACATATGATTCTGAAAACGTTCCTCCCGATTTCAATAATGACGACTTCTTAACAATTTGTCGGAAAGCTTTGGATTTATCATCATGATGCATCACTCTCGATTGTCGGTTATAAACAATTGGCGGGGACCTCGTAGTGTAAGATCTTGTTGACTCAACATGTGACCTTCAAATGTAACTTTGTTATAATAGGTATATTTATACTGTGTAATAGAGCACATGCTGATAAACCCGGCCGATCAAATAACAGAATGGAAATATGCTCTGGAAATGTTAGTTTTCACATCGACCATCAGAAAAATCATGGGCAGAATTTGCCCACAATTTTTTATGACTTCTCTATTTTTTCTCCAACAACCATACCAATAACTTGCCCACAGGCACCTAATGATTTTCTTTATCGTCGCTGTGAGAACTAACACTTTCAAAACATTTCATCCTGTAAACTCGATCAGCCAGGTGTTTTGCAGTCAGCTCGTGGACTATAAATCAATTGCAAGATCTATCTATGTATAACATATTGTTCTCACCCAAATTCAGATTGTTGAGCAGGTAATGATGCAGTTACATGATTGTATGAATGACTGGCTTCTGTTCGATTTCGTTTTCTCTTCAATGCATACGGTTCTGCATTGACCAAAACACCATCTTCTGTAGCTCCAATTACATTACGTCTATCTCGCGACAAGACGTCATCTTTGATATCCTTCGTTAAAACAGATGCCGATCGGTAATTATCACTACTTGTCGTTTTAGTATTATCTTCGTGCAATGGTTTATTTTCTACGTCCACTAATAATGACTCATCTGTTTCGTTGATGTTTTGATCGTAAGCATCGTACTCGGCATATTCTTTCTCTACGTCGATTTGCACAATTTCAGGCTCCTCCGTTTCATCATCTTCATAGAGCTTCAAACAAAACAATCATATTTATTTATCATAATTCTTATGTTAGGCCAAGAGCCAACAATTTTTTTCAAGATCTCATAACAAAAGTTGTGAAAGTGTTCCGTTATTAGGTACCTATCGTTTCATGATCTAAGTAAATCAGCCAATCGGATTCGCACATGAAGAGTTCTGCACCAACGTAAAAGAACTGTCCTCTATTACAGCCTGACGACGTATGGACAGCGCAATAGGGTCTGTTGGCACCATTTGGGCAAGGAACCTTAAAAATGATGTGCATTTGGATTTTTTCGAAGTATGTACAATGAATTTGTTCCATTTGGAAAGCTGTCGCGCTAAACTTTTTGCAATTTTAGCGAGTTTTTCTCCGACGGTGATTTTTTATAGAATCAAAATGACAACTTGAAATACTTGCTGGCACCCATACTAGTGATATCAAGCCGCATCTTTTCTTGCAAAATATTTATATTTACAAATGGATTTAAGAAAATTTGCGGGCAACAAATGATAACATTCACAATAATGGCCATAAATAGATACTGAGATAAGTACTTATCTCATAACTGTTAAACTATTAACACAGTCCGCCCGGTATAATGATGGGGCATTGCAATGGGAGATAACATTATAGTCAGGATAAGGCTATCAATCATTATTGTGACGTCGGAAATACAATGTCTGAGAAACAGCGGATGCACCTAAATCAACAGGCTCTCGAAAGATTGACAATTGTCATCAACAGGAATTCATTATATCATCGCCTCATATTATTGTTTGTCATATTTACTATGCGTATTTCAATTAAATAAGTAGTGCAGAATAATTGATAGATTTGGCTTAAAAGATAAACACAATATTTTTCATTTAATATTAATCTTTCTATATATTAATTATTCATTTTTATTATGTTACCTTGACTCACTCAAAACTGCGACCATATAATCTGCATTAGAATTAAAACCCATTGATGAATATAATTATTAAATACTTCTTTTATTTATAATTAGCTTAAAATCATTATTTCATTAAATTAATTATCACATGCAATTATTTTAACGCATATTTTAATAAAGGTTACTAACCTCACATCATATTTATCAGTAATTAATCAAATTTTAAATAATACATACATCATCACCTTCGAAGCCCATTGGATCATCATCCAACATCTTCATTTTAACATAGGCTCTCTTCAAACTGTCCACTTCATTCTCTAAAATCTTCAATCGGCTCAACATGAACATACAGTTGAAGAATAGAGAAACAATTAGAATAAATAACAGAACGCCACAAAATATATAACGCGTATGAAATAAATTTTTCGCTTGTTGGGGCGCGTATAAAATTCCATTTTCGCACCGAGATACTTTCAATTTTTCGGATGTCATTTTTTTTTCTATCAGAAGACGCTCACCACCGCCACTATGAAAATAAGAATACGATGAGAGTCTTTGACTAACTGAGTGATGTAAATTGTTTGTAATTCATTCGTGCACTGACCAGCTTATCTGCGCCCGGGTTATTTAATATATCATTATACTGCTGTCGGTTGGGATGAAAAACTTCTACGTTATTCAAAGATCTCAAGGATACGAGTACTTCACAAAATGTCACTGTCAAAATTAACACTGCATTATATATTCTACTCAAGAATATACACTAGCCTATTAAGCTAAAGTAATCCTATTACCGCAATGGGTATTTTAACAAGATTATATTTTTGTCGGAATAACGTTATCCTATATTTTGTTGGTTATAAGTCATCAAATTTCCAAATAAACAATAGGTTGGATATATTTTATCTTTATTACGGATTTCGTTGGAATGTCAAATAGTTCACAAAAAAAAGTTTATTGTATTAGGCATTATTCTATAATTGTTTCTGGAAAAAAATACTATGGTAACCTATTTTTGTTGAACCGCTACCGGAGGAAGGTATCCCTTGAGTAGAAAAAAGTCTATTTTGTCGTTTTTAACCGACCTCCACTTTGCAATCGAAAAAGGTAGACATTAGAAATTCGATCTTTGGCTTTTTATGTCTGTTCGCGCCTTTTGCTTAGTAAACGTGCTCCGATTTTCATGATTATTTTTTCATTTGAAAAAGGATAATTGAGAAATGGTCCCATTGAAAAAAAATTGACATTCAACATGTGCTTCGCCACGAAAACTTCTCCCAAAAGAGGTGGAGGGAAATTTTTTTTCGAAAATCGAAAATTTGAGTCGATAAAATTAAATATGAGACCATATCCGGCAACATTTAAATTGAACATTTTTTAAAGAAATTTACGGTTTCCAAGTTGCAGCGGTGGTAAAGTCTGAAATATACGCATTCCGGTGATGTTTTGAAATCTCCAAATCCAAATAAGTATTAGCAAAGTTTGAGGTTGGGGTTTTGATGATTAATAATACAATCAATAGGTTATTAGTTGGTGCAATAAGATTATTATCATCTTGTATTTTTCAGTGCAAAAATAAATCATTATGATACTTTTTACTTTCGTAGTTATGTAAGAAAGGTTGCAATCGTGTAAAATTTACCAATTTTCCGTTTAAGGGTCGCCTGTGTCAAAAAACATATTCTCAGCCCTCTACCACTCTTTCAAGACGAATCACAGAAAAAGCAGAAAATAGTTTTCTCTTTAAGATTAAAAATAAATTTATACCTTGCATATAAAAGAAAATTATTATTGTCTGTCATTGTAAATCATAGATTGCAAAATATGCGAAAGCGATATGTTAGCTTCTATTTATACAATGCTGTTAAAATAATATATCAGATTAAAACAGCGGCTGTTAAAGTATTTATACATTGTATCAACATAAATAAGTTTTCTAATTACTTAATAGGATGTCATATTTAATTTCTTAATGTTATGCTGAATATTTCGAATTCTTTTGATACAATATTCGTTTGTTTGTGTTGCTGTTTTCAAGAATGGCCGTCGCATTTTGAATAGTTTAATAAATTATGGCATAAAAAAAACTAAAAAAGACATGCTTTAATAACCAAACGAACTACAAAGTAGGAGTAGCGATACAAAGTTTGCAAATGTTAATAATAATAATAATAATGAATTAATAAATTTTATTCTGAAAAAACTAACTGGCAAACACTTAGGTATATAACTTCGGAATACTTCTAAGTAAAAATTACATGCCGACTGGCCTATCCAGGACTAATTCATTTCTCATATTATATATTTATATGCATATTCAATATAAATAAACGATTGTGAGCTGTGAGCTTTTCTATTTCCAAAGCAATTAAAAATACACAGAGCACAGTATAGTAGCCTCTCTATAGCGCCGCTATAACTTTTGACGATTTATATTTTCAGCATTGTTGGTTGTCTAAGTTCAAACAACGCTGTGCTCTGTGCTCCTTACTCTCGTTGTAGGTGTTTTGTGGTTCATAGTAGGTCTTATGTATACCGGTATGTTCCATTCCATTTTGCAAGTTGTTTATTTTTGTCTGCAAACTGCAAAACTGTATTATGATTAGCATTCCATAAGCAAAATGTATTTCCTACATTTCAACATTAGCAAGCCAAATATATTCTTTATTTTGGCTGCTGGCGTGTACCTATTAATTTCTACAATCATTTTTTACAATGTTTTCTTAACATCAAAGATGATAGTTGACGAACAATTCCATATTCCTCTTGGAAGATTGTATTGTCAATTCAATTTTAGTACTGTAAGTATATCAAATGAATTTTGATAATTTATACTTATGGCTCTGTTTTCAAGTGGGATCCAAAAGTTACAACATTACCTGGAGTGTATTTATTCAGTGCTGCAATACTTGGACCTTTTCAATTATGCTCGCTTTTGTGGTTGAGATATGTGAATGTAATAGCATCACTCATAAATATTATTTATTTACGTATGTTGTTCAATATATATGAACCTGTAAGTCAGTAAGCTTTGAAAGTGTTACAATTTCATTTCAAGATTTTTCAGAACTTATGGAAGAATATATGTTCAGCAATCACTCTAGCACTTCTTCCTCCTATGTACTTTGTTAGTCATGTTTATTACACTGACGTTGTCTCAATAACAATGGTTTTGAGTATGTTACTTTTGTATGAAAAAGATTCACATTTCTTCGCATCAATATTTGGTACGTATACTTGCTATTTAATGAAAATATTAAAATGATGAGAATGTAATTTTTAATCCAACTAAAGCTTTATATTACATTTTGAGGTGATTATTACATGGTCTTATCTATGGTAATAATTTTGGTTTAAGAAAACCTGTTTGACATTTTTATTTTATTAGGCATGTGCGCAATTTTATGTCGCCAGACCAATGTGATATGGGTTGTTTTTGTTGCTGCTCGATACGTTATGTTGCAACTTTATGCAGCGTCTATGCGAAAAAATCCCCAAAACGTAAAAGCTGGAATACCTTTTGAAGTAAGTTTCTCTATTTCGAAAAAAACATCGATATTGATTTAAATTTGCGATTTTTCAGAACACATTCAAGTTTATGAGGAACCTAAGAAAGATATGGAGTTTAATATGTAATATGCCATTGCAGTTTTGGCTCGATTTTCTGTCATATACAGCAACTCTTGTAACATTTGCATTATTTCTCTTGTACAATGGAGGTATTGTGGTTGGCGATAAGAGTGCTCATGAAGCCAAAATCCACTTGCCGCAAATGTTTTATTTTTCAATATTTTGCCTGATATTCGCTTGGCCGCATTTTCTCGGCGAGATAATCAATTTTATCTCGTTTGTTAGATATAATAAACTATTTATATCTGCCACCATTGTCGTAGGTCTGCTGATTGTTCATACAAATACCTTAGTACATCCATATATGTTAGCAGATAACAGACATTATATTTTCTACATATGGAACCGATTTTACGGCAAATACATATTTTTTAAATACATAATGGTTCCAGTCTATGTATTTGCCTTTTATGTTATAATGAAAACTATTTCAGCAAAAAACGATATGAGTTTACTTCTTTTATATGTTGCATGTACGACACTGGTTCTTATTCCTCAGCAGCTTGTAGAATTCAGATATTATTTTATACCATATATTATCTTCAGGTTACATATCAAAAGTGACACCTATACTGTCTTCAATACGATATTGGAACTTGTAACTTATGTACTTATAAACTTCATTACATTCAATTTATTTTTTACGAAAACAATAGCATGGAATGAATATTCTGAGCCACAAAGATTGATGTGGTAACTGCACTTGCAATGTTGCATTTATTAATTTAATCATAAAGCAAATATATTATACCAACAACGGACACTTTAATTTAATTTCCTGTAGAATAGATGCATACAACTTGTGATAAGATTTATTATTTTCATAACATTCTTAGAAATAGTTGCTAAAGTGAGAGTGAGAAATTATTTATATGGAATAATATATTATTTTTATCATAAACAATTATAGTTGTATCTGGCTGTATATAATTATATCCAGTATATTACTAAAAGTGACTAAACATTTATTTGTAATTCATGTTTGTATTGTTAATGTAATAAATTCGTTATCCAGAATATTCGAGTATAATTCAGGAATAAAAATATTTGGTTTCTAATAATAGCGTAGCATTTTTCAGTTAAATTCACTTTGATTTATTTTATTTATATAAGAGAGCTGAGACCCGAGACTGTTTTTCCAAAACATGTTTATGATCAAATCTTTTTAATAAAATGTTTTGATCCAATGTAATTATATTATACTTCATCGAACAAAATCCTAGAAATGTGATTTCATCAGTAATATATAATCTTCAAATGGATAAACAGTTTTACAATCCCAATTAACAAAAAACGTGAGCAAATCATATGACGAACTTCTTGACACATCCCCACATGACAACGTGGGTACGTTATTTTTCTATATATATATAACCTGATTATAGGTTATATACTGAGCGACCAACATTTAACTAATAAAGAAATTCGCGAGGAATGCAATACATACGATGTTAGTGCCATAGTATAAATAAGTTTACTTATATACTACGGTAGTTCATTTGATTCAAGCGCGAAGACGCTACTGAAAAGAACAAGAAACCAGCATCCACCAAATAAATTGAAAGATAGCTGGTCTTCAGCATCGCCAGAAAGAGGCCAATGTATTTTTATAAATGCATTCTTGAAGGAAAATGACATGATAACTAGCAGCCAGTGACAGCATATTATGATATATCTGCTAGCAGCTTTTAAAATTTCCCGCTTATTGAAAAATCGTCGCGAACTAATACGAGCATCGTCTATCTTGCACCTATCCAGTGGACCAGATGTAGCGAGAATAATTTAGCATAGTCTTGAACGAGCTTGACTTTGTTTGGTTGGACCCATTATAGACGGAGCATGGATTGCTCGGGTTGACACAGCATGACGGCAGTTCTTTATTTGTGTTTTCGCCAGTTGGTGAAAATTACCTCCGTCTGTGGCATGGTCATAATCTGCGGCTGTGAAAGTACAAAATCTTGAATGGAAGTATTAAAACGTTCAAATGTGTATCTTCATTAGCTGTGAATTTATAAATAAGGGGAATAATATTGCGTCTGTGTGACAAAATAAACAACATGAATTACAAGTGGACTGTTCTCATGAGAATAATTTTTGGATTACTTGAAGGTAAACATCCCCTAATCAATTTGCGCTAAAATTAACACATGTGATTATAGCGGACGTAGCAAGAGGCTTGAATTGTTACGTTTGCGGTGAAGATGGACAACCCTCTTGCAAATCTTTTGGTACACTTAAAGAAAAATACATCAAACAATGTGATCCAAACCAGAAGGGTTGTTTATTACGAACCAGAGGTAATTTAATTATTTATTATATTTCCGTAACATTTTGAGAGAAATGATTATTTTGAAGAAAAAACATTGCATTTCAATATTATCATGTTAAATTTCATATATTTCAATCAAAAGTTATAGATATGTATAGAGATATCCATTCTAGGTAATAAAAAATTTCGATCGTGTCAAGAAACATCTATAGAGGACTGTAAGATTGCTAATGGTGTTGAGTATTGTTTCTGTACAACTGATTTATGCAATGATAAGCCAAAACAATTCGATCCTCCAACAGATGATGAGGATTTGGCTGAGGGTAGTGGTTTTCGGGTAACACCTGAAGAAAATATAACTCCCCCTATTTCAGTGATTAAAGTAGCTTCCCAGGGATTCCAGGTTAATCTTGATATATTTTGTATGGGATTTTTGTTAAACTTCTTGTTAATTGTTTTTTAATTTCAGTATTGCACCAGATAGAATTTTTCAAAATCGATTTGTGTGCATATTTTTGCTTTAAATGATATATATTTATTTGTATATATAATACAATAACGCATTTACCATTCCATATATATTTTTAAGTGAAAAACAATACTTTTTTAGGGTAGATTATTGAACATCGTAAGAAATATTTCTAATTATTTCTATATCACCATCGAAACTAACTAAGCTCAATTTTTCTCGAAACTTATCGGCACTAATGACTGTATTTTATATGCTGAAATATTGAAGCGAAATAATTCCCAGAATAATTCATATTCTCCGCTTTTATCAATTGAAGTAATGAACTTAATAAATGGCAGCATAATTTTTTATTGTGATATTACAACCAATCTAGACAAGATCCATGGCATATGTTCATCTCGGAATTCTGAATAGCTTCATTAGCATAAAAATGTTGATTCGAGATTTTTGATTTTACTTTTGAACATAAATATTGAAATTGGACAGGTTTTACATTATTATGTTGAAAACACTATAGTCTACCGGCTATTGAAATACATCTTATTAGAATTGCCCTACGGGCATAATGATGATGAAATGTATCCTATTGCCTAAACACTTGACTGAGTTTGAAAGTTCACGTTATATAAGTGTAATACATTAAATGATCCGATGCGATTATCTCTAAATAAGATCTTGTTGGTCATACCGACGATAATTAACATAATATGTAATTATTTCTCAATTTATTTATGGTATTCTGGATGTGGTTCTAATATAGTTTATAAAATTGATTTTTGATATTTAAATTAGAAAAGACCACTCAAGGTGAACCACAGCTACTTATTTGTCTACTACATATTATCGTATCTATGAATCAAATTAATAATGTTGAGATCTATGAGAGTGGCAGCGTGCCTGTTAAAACACGGTAAAGGTAGGGTTCGGCTATGCCTGCATTAATTATTTTCAGTAATTTACAGTGCTCAAATGCTACATAACAGTATTATGTACTTATGATTGTAATCAAAATTATATAAGTAATCACTTATATCGAACCGCGTTTCAATCGGTCCCTTTAGGGTTCGTTATAAGCGTACCTATTATATATATATATATATATATATATTGTTTGATTCTGAATTCTTGACTGGTTTATTATTTAATAAAATAGATTTTTGTTGGGGATGCAGTCATTTAATAAATAAAATTCTTTGGATTATGCCAAGCTTTCGAGAATGTTTATTCTCTTCGTCGGGGCAAACTAAAAATCGTTACAAATTTTTTTTAACTACATAATAGATTATTAATTAAAGTACTTACATTCGTGAATTTATATAAAATTAACCACAAACAGGAAAGATTTCATAGTCAGCAATCAGAAATGTCATTAGTTATTTATAAATGTCATGGTAACAGCATATCTAGAGTTGAAAGTGTCTAGATTCAAGTTTTCTTAGAAAAAATCCAAATAGGAGTTATCTTTGTGTTTGTAGCTCTTTTTTAACAAGTCACACATTAAACTTAAAAATATTGAGGCAGATATAAGTTTAGTAAAAAGAAAAAGTTATTATTCAATTATATATAAAAAAAATATATTCATAACAGACTTAGAAACACATAATATAAATAAATATATACCCGTACACAGACTAGACTATCTGAATTCGTAGGTATTGCAGTATAAATTCAAGTTTATTATGTCAATAATATTATTTACTATTTTGTTAGGCATTCAGATTATTTGTTAATTATATATAATCATATTCTCTCACAATACGACATACATAACTTTAAAATGAATAATGGAAAGCGTCAATTACATAAAAAAAATAAAAAAAATAAAAAAAAAAAAAAAAAAAAAACAAGTCAATCTCTCTCACAAATTAACCTTTATTAAAATTTATTAAAATAAGATATATCTAATAGAGAAATATTAACATATATCATCTTTATCGTATTCTCTCACAATACGATAAATACACAATATAAATATACTGCAATACCTACGAATTCAGATAGTCTAGTCTGTGTACGGGTATATATTTATTTATATTATGTGTTTCTAAGTCTGTTATGAATATATTTTTTTTATATATAATTGAATAATAACTTTTTCTTTTTACTAAACTTATATCTGCCTCAATATTTTTAAGTTTAATGTGTGACTTGTTAAAAAAGAGCTACAAACACAAAGATAACTCCTATTTGGATTTTTTCTAAGAAAACTTGAATCTAGACACTTTCAACTCTAGATATGCTGTTACCATGACATTTATAAATAACTAATGACATTTCTGATTGCTGACTATGAAATCTTTCCTGTTTGTGGTTAATTTTATATAAATTCACGAATGTAAGTACTTTAATTAATAATCTATTATGTAGTTAAAAAAAATTTGTAACGATTTTTAGTTTGCCCCGACGAAGAGAATAAACATTCTCGAAAGCTTGGCATAATCCAAAGAATTTTATTTATTAAATGACTGCATCCCCAACAAAAATCTATTTTATTATATATATATATATATATATATATATATATATATATATATATATATATATATATATATATATATATATATATATATATATATATATATATATATATATATACCTATAAATGTATTTTTCGTAAAAATGTGTTTTTATAATCGTAAAAATATAGTTGCTTCAACGATATTGTGCGCATATGTTATTTTTTAATAGAAATTATTACGTATATATATAATAACTATATTTGACTCATTTTAGATATTAATAATTATGTCATAGTTGTTAAAAATATGTTCCAGTCTGAATAAACAGGAAGTGTGCCAAATCTGTCCACCATATATTTTATCTTAAATATAAATACTATAATCAAGATTTTTCAATGAGTTAATTCAATTTATTTCTATGAGTTTGTGCTTAATTGAGATGAGCTGCTGTTGGATGATGCTGTAATTTATATATCTGGTGTATGCTAGTCACATAAAAGCTTCCAATTGTTTTAATAATAAAATAGTTACTCGCCAAAGAATACAATAGAGCAGATATGTTTTAGTTGAATTTGTGATATTATCATTTTTTTTTCTATTCAGTGCAACTGTACTATCTATATATATCTATTTATATTTACCTTCTTTTTGTTCTTTAAAAAAAATTAACTCAATTATCTTATTTGCTTTTAAGTTATGTTGACATCTATCATTACATTGGTCCCGATTAAATACAAACTTCATTTTCATAGCATTATATTGCATCTATTTTATAGGTAATAAACTGATTGAAATAAATTAAGAAGAAAAATATTTTACTTAAATGTACACCCTTCTCTGGAAAATACATTTTATAAATTGAATTATATAAGGGCTCAATCATTAAATTGTTATCAGTTAATTTATCCCACTTATTGCTCGCTTTTACTGATCGCCTTATAGCGAACACAAACGTTGCCACAATTGTCGACTCATTACCACATGTGAAAAAAGGCAAGAGGTACATTATATACCTGTTATATGCCGACGGAAGTATGTTATGTTATAATGATGAGACCTAACATAAATCAATCAGCAAATTGCACGGCAAAAAGCATTGTGTGGTGCACTCATTTCTCCAAGATTAGAACAATCTGTTTTAGCTTTTTGTTTATTTTCCATTTACTATCGAAACTGCCATAGATACTACATGTATAAGCAAAAAGTTAATTCTGTTTCGATTATTTAGACGAAGTTGCAACCGTAACCGATGCATCCTATTTATTGTTGCAGCATATGTGGGGCTTTTCTGAGGCTTACTCAATATATTTATATGTTGACAAACAAAATGGTTTTCAAAACTTACACAGTACTTGATTTGATAATATAGATATTTCACATTTATTTAATAATATAAATAATAACTTATTTCGATCAGTTGATTATTTATGTCAAATATTTTACGCATGGTATTAAGCTAATAACAAGTTCCTTGCTTATTAGTTCGCTATTTAAATTAATAAAAAAATGTTCTAGTCCTAGTAAGATAAATTTATATTCTTGTAACATTTTTTTTGTTAAATAAAATTTATACTTATATATCTGTAATTATACTTTTTTGCCTAGAATATATCCTTTTAATGCATTTCTAAAGAGGTTCAATGTTTTTATAAAGCTCACCTACTTGTCTGTCTTTCTATTCTGACATTTGTAAACATGGCAAACCATATACTTCCTGGAAATCTTGCATCTATTAACATTAAACATCACAATAAAATGATCTGTAGACTTGTTTACGTTATGTATTTATAGATCTCTAGTAACAGCGGGCCGTGAATTAAAAAAAATACCGAAGACATTTCCCCATGTATCCCTACTGTTCCATCAACATAGTAGAAAATAATTATTCATATTATTAGCCTGATCTCAGTTTGATGTTCGGTACTATAAATAAATATGAATGAACTGAAACGAATATAAATGTTATTTTGAAAAATTATATTTAAAGTCGAGATATTTTTTTACCTACTTCGGAAAATGAAGGGCATGTACAATAATTCTCTATTAACCATTTTTGAGCAATGCTTATCATATTTGGTCTAATCTCCATCAGTACATTTATGTATATCAGATACAAATCTGCTTTATTATTTGAATAAAGTATTGAAATTGTATTAGTTCTTCATATTTTTCCTACTTTATCACGTCAAATCAGCTTCTATAGAGAGTTTTCCCATGTATTTATTGATCAAATAAAAACATGGTCTGCTTTAAAAAAATATATTAGTCTTAGGGTCGATTCAGAAATCTGGCAACATCGAAATGAGTTCTGAAATATTTTCTTCTCATTCGTACAACTTTTCTTTTTTCTATTTCTTTAGAAGTTCTATTTAAGCCTACAAAATATAGTAGAAATTATGAGCAAGAATTTTATAGCTTTACCTAGGTCCTCTGGCAACAATGGAAAATAAATTAATCGTAACAGAAATGTTTTTACTTCATTACCGAGCTATTTACAACAAAACCCAAATAGTCGATCAAAAATACTCAATTTATATTTCGAGGCATATTGCAAATAATATGCAGAAAAAAATGAATTTACATCCACAGTTATTGATAAATTGATGAAAGGAAGCTTTGCCGCGTAATTTTGAAATTTGGGGAGTTATTTTTAAGCTGTTGGTATATCTGACATTTGAAGCGCCACCTGTTCCAACCTCTTTAATTAATTTGTCAATAGCTGACCAACAGATAGAGAAAGGATTTGTAATTTGTAAATAATTTTCGCGAAAAATGTCAACGAACGAACAGAAAGCACAGCAGCTTATTGCTGAGGCTGAGAAGAAAGTGTCTTCCAAAGGATTTTTCGGATCTCTATTTGGGTGAGTGCTGTTGTGTTAAAGTTTTTCGCTGATTTCTGATGAGTAATGTTTTCATATATGTTTGATCATTCCCAGGGGTTCTAGTCGCATTGAAGATGCTGTTGAATGTTATCAAAGAGCTGCCAATTTATTTAAAATGGCTAAGAACTGGCATGCTGCTGGTAATGCTTTCAGTGAAGCTGCCAATTTGCACCTGAGAAGCGGGGCTAGGCACGACGCGGCCACAAACTATGTCGATGCTGCTAACTGCTACAAGAAGGCTGATATCAACGGTAATTCATTTATCATTATCACTAATTGACAGATATTTTTCTACAAGTTCAATTAACTCACTTTCCATGACAGTGTAGTACTTATCTATAAAAATTCTCGTTTAAAATCGTTCTTTGTAACATTCATTAATGCCTTCTAAATGATAGTTGTTGACCATTTCTATTCTGAAAGAATTAAAGCAAAGAAGACTATAGTTTGTATTATTCTACTAATTTAATGCGAACTTTTATTCCAGAGGCCGTAAATAGTTTGTTGAAGGCTATAGAGATATATACAGATATGGGTCGATTCACTATGGCTGCAAAACATCATCAAACTATTGCAGAAATGTACGAGACAGATGCTGTTGATCTCGAAAAGGCCGTGACTCATTATGAGCAAGCAGCTGATTACTTCAGAGGTGAAGAAAGTAACTCGTCTGCAAACAAATGTCTTTTGAAGGTAGCCCAATATGCTGCCCAACTCGAAAACTACGAGAAGGCAATTCAAATTTACCAAGAAGTTGCTTCGTCTGCTTTGGAAAGTTCATTGTTGAAATATAGTGCTAAAGAGTATTTGTTCAGAGCAGCCCTTTGTCACTTGTGTGTTGATGTTTTAAATGCACAACATGCCCTGGAACGTTACATTCAAATGTATCCGGCATTTCAAGATTCAAGGGAATATAAATTCATAAAAACATTGGTAGAACATATAGAAGAACAGAATGTTGATGGTTATACAGATACTGTCAAAGATTATGATTCGATTTCTCGTTTGGATCAGTGGTATACCACAATATTGTTACGTATTAAGAAACAACTCAACGAAAGCCCAGATTTGCGCTGAAAATTGTTCGGTCTTCATTGGTTGACTTGCTTGATTGTTAATATGAATATAAACAAAAGTTTATTTATTTGTTAATTTAGTAGGGATATAATCTTTTATACTAGTTAGTTTACTTGATACAACCACGTTAAATAAACAGTTAAAAATAGATATCAATTACTAAAATATAAAATGTTGTTTTATATTTATATTCCATTTTAACCACTAATGGATTTTTGTTTTGAATAAATGTTTTTTTAGTTTTTGTTTTCTTTTGAATGAAAAATATGTTTTTTTTATATTATTAAGCTTTGCATGGTTGTTATGGCCTAATTGATGATCAATCATTTCTGAAAGCTTCAGCTTATAACAAAACACATCTTATAGAGATCAAAATATGATGTCAGTTTCCTAGTATATGAAATATATATTATTATTTCATGAAACTGTCAGCTCATTATCTGATTTCAATAAAAATATCGAAATTTACATTTTGCGGAATTTGATTTCTGCTTCACTGTAACCAAAATGAAAGTTTCCATATACCTATATCAAGCACCAGAATATTGTAAAATTTAGTTAGGTTGTAACTATATCCTAGTGTTAAATTTTTTGACCATCAATAACATTTTGACATTCAAACAATTTTATCTCGAATTAATTCCCTGTCAACAAAACATTGTTGGGAAATATTCACAATTAAAGAGTACTAGAATGAGTATGCATGTCTGCCTAATATTATTTTTTCCCAATAACTATTTAGTATTTACGAACTTCTTTTTCTTTATAAATATTTAGTTTTAGGTCGACCATGTGATTCCAAAAGAGCAATATTATATGAAATATTTTGTGTTATATGGGAAATGTCTTCACTCATTTAAGTTGTTATTATGGTGCTTCGATACATTTATAATTACAGATAATTATCTAGTAAGAACATTTTACTGTTATCAAGTAGGATCGGTGAGTTCTAAAATTAAATATTCAACTCATTATATCTTCGATATTATAAATTACTCAGCTGTATATATCATTATAATCGTAATAAATTACAGATTCAGATTTTATAAAGCGTAATTATTGTTGTCATCTTCCTTAATATTTTATGTTTATCCGCTAATAAATCTTTCTTAAACTTGATACCAGTTATTGGTCACTGGAACCTGTATATATTTCAATTTTATTTATGTTGGTGTCACTGAATGAAAATACAGAAAAAACGCGTTGATATCCTCTTGAAAGTATTATAACATTTTTTTTTATTCGTAAGAAAATACTTTTGGAACAGTTTTCTATTTATTATATTCAGCGATTTGGATTTGAAATTTTTGCTAGCATATCAACGAGTTATATATCTTGCTCCTTCTACAGACTCAGATACACCAGCATTATTATTTGATACTTTAATTTATTGTATATTTTTACGGTAAATTTAAAACACTTGAAAATCTATAGAGTTCAATAAACAGTATCAGCGTCATAAACACCTAAGTATACATTTACACTACACTACAATCCCCATTAATTCAAGATAATTTACTATCTTGTCCACAAAAATTATCTATTTTCATATGCAAGAACTTTTGCATAGTACATTTCGTATCCATTTCTCATAATTTTCAATAGCTATTTTTTTATTCAAGATTCAAGAAGTGGTTCAGTAAAGGAGAGAACCAACCACATTTAAAAAACAAATTCATCTTGATTTGAAGTTTTATTTAATTTTTTCCTAGGCATAGCAGTGTTTGTTCAGCTTCTCTCTTAAGTAATTTTGATTGCTTCTAATTTGGCAGAGATTTTTTTATCTTCAGACATTAGTCCTATAAATATAGTGTTAATTAAAATACTTTGATAAAAGTTTATTAAGACAGGACGTTAACTTGGAAAATTTATAATAGCTCTGGAAATCTGTTGTTGAATAAAATATTCTTCAGAGTTCTAAGCCTGTTCATTAATTAAAATTAAACAACGATGATTTCAAATCATTTGTAGTTTGGACTCTCCTGTGTTTCAGTTAATAGTACATTATACAGGAAGCAACTATCTGCAGTCATAGCATATTGGTTCTTAGTTGGCAACGTTGCTAAAGAGTGAGAAATTAAGCTTGCTTTAAGGCCAGTTTCCAGTTTCATCCATTCGGTGACAAGTGACAGTGGTGCACTAGTTCTTGTTCAGAGTTGGCGGTAGTGTTCTCTGGTTCAGAGCGATCAGCAGCAAATTACCTTACGAAACAGCCTGTGTTGTTCCTAGTGATTGAAATTTGTATGAATACCAGAAAAAATCTTCGTGAAACTAGTGCATTTGTTTTCCGGACTGAAACTTTACTCTCATGTCTGAAGTGGAAATAGTTGAAATTATTCTTGTTTAATGTAACGGAGTCAATCATTTGGGAGGGAATTAAACAAAAAATGCCTTTATTTGGGAAAGAGAAAAAAGCGAAGAAAGATGATAAAGACTCTAACAAGCAACCTTCTTTGGAGGATAAATATTACTTGAAGGAGATGCTGGGAACGTAAGTGTCATATGGACATTTAATGTTTACATCCAGGTATAACCTTTTGTTGCTATTTCAGGGGAGCCTTTTCAGTTGTAAGGCTCGCCGAAAGTAAAGAAAATCCGGGCATGATGCATGCTGTGAAGATAATTGATAAGAAAGCCTTAAAGGGCAAAGAAGATTCATTGGAAAACGAGATAAAAGTACTGCGAAGGTAAGTTTGTCTTTATAAGTTCTCTATATTATGATTTATGATATTCCTGAATGCATGTATACTCGTGTCAAAACATAAGATGCTATGAAATCATTTCCTGTTTGTATATTAAACAAATATGTTTAAAGAAAATTCTAAGCATTAATCATTTAAGGACATTATCTTGAATCGTGTAAACTATTTGAACTATAAACATATCAAAAGTAAAGGTTACATATGTTACATGGCAAAAACTTGTTTATAACATTCCTTTTATAATACTTATTTGAGAGAAAAATAAGCGATGGTTCACTAAACTCGCATATAATGAAAGAAATATTTTCCCAATTATGTACAAGAATAATAAAAGCCTTAATATTAAACTACCTAACATAACGCAAATTTTCTAGTATATTACCTTATTTCATACTATATTGATTGATCACAAACTAATAGTAATCTCAGTTAATTCTTAATCATTCCTGCATGATTTTTTTTATGAACGTATTGATTCATGAAATAGATTTAATGGTTCCAAGTCCAGAAACATAAAAAAATAATGACGTCATTTTCACTCAAGTCTTTGGAGGTGTTGTGGTCTAAATATAGAAACAATCATATTAATTTATACCTGAATTTACTCAATGAACAACTGTTCATTTTATTTTTATTATATGTATTTTTATACGAAGGCGTATTCGTTTCCTTTCATTTAATTATTTTGGATAGTACTATATATTTTTTAATCCTTTATAGATTATAATATTGTATTCTATGTAATTATTGATGTCTTTGAAAATTATTTATTATTATTAATAGTATCTAGATTCTTTTTTATACCTATCGTAGGCTTGCAATTTGTCCGCCTTTAGTATGATACTAAAATATTATCACAAACAAACCAAAGTAGTATTGAAATAATTTAATGAATACGGCTGGAATAGTTCGATTATAAATGATCAGATTTCCAAAAAAAATGAAAGGACATTTTAAAGAATATAATACTCGGTACGTCTTACCATTCCAGATTATTTTTAAATGTCCAGCTCCTAGGCGGGAATGGAGTTAAAAGGGGTGAAACCAATTTTTGTTTAAAAGTTCAAATTTCGAGAAATCCTACGTAGAAATATCTATCAATGAATTTTTAAATGTCCATTACTTACATAAGTTTTTGATGAACAAAAATGGAACTAACTAATCATTTCTATAAAACTACGTTTAGAATATTATGTTTTCTTATAATAAATAACATTGATATTACTGATATCCACAGTATATTTATTATTGATGGGGGTTCTCAGCCAAAGCACAAGATCGATAATATATTATGTTCTTATACATAATATCTTACATCACTTTTGTGAGGTATCAATTTATCATTGGAATTAAATACATTTCATTGTATAACTAAGCCCAGACCGTCCACTTCCGCAATTTAGAAAATAGATTCTACAATGCCTTAATATATTTTTGATATATGATTACTTTACTCACTTTAAAAACAGTAATAAAGTTTGGTTGTGTTCTGTTTAATGATGTACATAAAATATTTTGTACTTACTGATATAAAATGTTTGAATTTCATATAACTTTTGAAGTTGTCACAATTGACATTAAACCTGATGGCCAGATAAAAGCATGTGAATAATAAAGTATATAATATTTTGTCTTCTAAACAAGTTCTGTTTCTGTTTTTTTATTTTACAGTGTTTCCATCTAATGAACTCGAGTCTATTATTTTAAATGATATATTATTATTGCCATCTCTTTTATGTGCAGAAATCTATTGTTGAGTTTTATCTTATCTTATCAGAAGGAGGCGGGTATCTAAAATCTCAATCGGACCAATACGTAGTACCTATATAGATTGGTGGTAGGAGGTTTTCCTTATATTATTATTTTCATTCGTAGAAATAGGTTCAACAATTTATCTTGATAAGATACACATAGGTACATAGATATAGTTTGTCCTCCCCAAGAAGAAATGTTCATATCTTTACTCCTTATGGAAACTGGATTCTTTTTGAGATGATTATAACGCATTATCAAAGAAGTTGTTTTTCAAGTAAATGTGCCTTTGATACGTAAATTAACTCTTTATAATGAGATCAACCACATTACCATGAAACATGCATTTTATGTATCGTCAACTATTTAACTCCTCTATTTATAGATATATACATATATATATAACACAACACAAATGAAACTTTACAAGTGTTGATAAAAAATGTTTTGTTGTATACATATGTCTTTTTTCGGAAATTAGTAACACTAGATTCATATCATTGCAACCATCTATTTGATAATATCGGCCAGGTTTTCTGCTATCAGCTCTTTATTATTTGATCAACTTCACTAATTCATTACTTTACAATAAATCAGCATGCTACAGATAGATTGTCAAAGATTATGTTGTTAAAAATGTGACATTTTGAAAATATTCTGTGATGCTAAAATATATTTTTACCATTTTTGCGTGTTTGCCTCGAAAAAGCGGTAAATTGTGAAGACTATTAACATAAAAAAAATTTAAGACCGCCATATAACTTGTGAGCCGTTGGTAAGATTTTAATGTTTTGCGAAACCACTGCAAAGACCTTGATTTTTTTTTATTAGTAAATATGTTTTACATGCCAGTTAAATGCGGGATAAAATTAGATGAAACTATTATTTGGATGTAATTTTAAATCGGGCATCTGCTATTTTTAACGATCATTGAACATAACAAGAATTATTCTCTATCTCTTTCCAAAAAATGGAATGGTTCCGATTCCAGTGAACTTAATTTTTTTATAGGTATATACCTTCTCGTTTTAAGGTCCCTAGAGTCCGGTATTATATGGTATTTAGGAATATTTCGGTATGTACAGTTGTTTGCAATGATTTTTTTATCTGTCTCGAAACCCAAGGTAGATTGTTAAAAATTTTCACAAAATGTGTATTTCTATTGTTACTATAACAACAAATAATAAAAATAGAATAAAACAAACATCAAGGGGAGGGGCTCCTACAAAAACCTGTGATTTTTTCGACGTTTATGCTCGACCTTAAAATAGTGGCTGTATCTTTTGAACAGTAATATGTAGACAGTTCTTGTACGAAGGTACGGAACCCTTCGTGTGTGAGTCCCACACGCACTTGATCCATGTTATTTGCGTCCAGATTATTATTGATTTTTCCTCAACACATCTTATTATTGTTATTTTTCCACTTAGTTTTCCGAGATGTAATCGATTTAAAATAGGTGATGACATGATTTTGAAAGCCGTTGAGTAGGTATACTATATTTATAAGTGGAATACTCTCGAGAGTTATGCCAATCCTGATACTGACAAGGTCATTACAAAGTAGGGGATATATTTTTTTAATAAATTAAGTTAAAAATGAAAACTAATATTATATTTTATTGATTCTGTCTTCATTCGCTAGTGTATGTATAAGATCAGGCTTTCGTTGATTAAATAATTATAAAAACAACTTCGAATCACGATATCAGCATTTTTTTCTTCAAAACGTTATTTTATCTGATGCAATCTCGGTCGAGTTCGTTAATGGTCGTCCAAACTTTTAATAAAATTCTCAAAAAGTAGCCATTGATTAAATATCATATGAAAATATTTTTGCGTTATTGAGATCATTTGTACGACTTTTGTTCTCATGATTCTCTGAAAGGGTTCTGCTGAAAGAAAAAAACATGGAAAAAAAGTGTGTTTTTTTTAAACTACCACCCTGTAGCTCAAAATTTAAGACCTTTGAATATTTTTTTGCTCAAATTGGATCCAAGATAAACTTCCTAATAAATATTGACCTGTTATTAATAAATACCCTGTATATTTTATTCAAATTTATTCTGTATAGCCTATCGTGACCACTGTTATTGATAACATCGGATTTTAACCAAAACTAAGAGAAATGCAAATCAAGTTTGACCTTGAAAATATTATTATATGATAAGGTGAATGATATCTTATATAGATCTAGGTGAAACAGTAAATTGCATGAATTATATGTATATATATAAAAAATAATGAAAATATTTAGCAGCAATTGGGATATATAATTAATTATTGATCTGAGTATTTTTTTATCACTATGATTTTTTTAAATTTGAATATGGACGCTTTTGCTCACGATACAACATTTTTTCTCAATCAATATAGGTATTTTTGAACCTTAATAAAACTTATCCAAACCTGTACCCCAACAGATTTATTTTATGTAAATATGGGTATATCAAAAATGTCTTCAATATTCTCTTAAATTCTATGCTACATGTTGAATTGCTTGTTAGACAATATATAGGTCAATGTGGCATTTAATTGCGAACAAATATCGATAAAACGAATGAACCCATTCAATTGTGAGCATTTAAGCATTTATCTACAGTTCATACAAGGTGGATTAATACGAACGCTTCTTCAGCTCATCACAAAAGAGTCGTCTAAATAAATATTTTTTACAAAAATATTGGACCGACGTTATTAGTTGATGCAAATTACAAAATAATATTAATTCTACTGGTGCTGTTGCTGTTACTTTTGAAGTTGTGCAGTTGCAGCTAGATTGATAACTTTTGGCACCAACTTCACAAGTACCAGCACTAATAGAATTAATATTATTTTATATTTTTCAGTGCACCAACTAATAACGTTTTTTTGTAAAAAATATTTATTTCACACTTTTGAGTGTAAGATTAGTCACGAAAATCGTTGAACGTTCACTAATATCAAAGAAGATAGTACTTATCCTATTACCCACGTGTATTATTTGGTTGTACTTGTTTATTATTTTTAAGATTACAAAATATCGCGGCGGAAATACGCATAAGTATTTTAGATCCTTTTTTTACCACCGCTCTAACTTGAAAACCGTAACTTTAAGGAAAAAATGTTCATTATAAATGTTGCTACAAATAATCTGGTCTAGCCATTAAGGACCGAAATATGTATTTCTCAAATCTTGTTTAAGCAGATATACCGCAATGACAAAAATAACATTTAAGAATGTAGACAAAACAATTATATATTTTTGAAATTTGAATGTATTTCATCTAATCAAGTTAAACGATAGTCACGTACACATAAAAATAAATAACTAATTCCTGACTCGATATTAGTTACGAAAGAGATCTCTGAACAGACCTCTTTCAGAAATAAATCACTAAAATCGGTTACTATACACCTATATATATATACTATATATATATATATATATATATATATATATATATATATATATATATATATATATATATATATATATATATATATATATACTATATATATACCTATATACCTATACCTCGTCCTTTATTAAAAGTCGGTCAAAAAACAACTACAAAGAAATTACTTTCTAGTAAAACAATAATTAACACATTGCCAGAGGTGCAAAGGCCAACACCATTATTTGTACTAATTTCCAAATCAAATAAATTGTAAATACAATAGAAACATGAATAATAATTTTGTTATTATTAGTATGCACTGGTTATTATATGACGCAGAGATGTGATAAAAAACGTTGATTTGATCAAATCCCTAAGGTAGATGAATATGATCAAATTCGTGTAGGTATTAGAATAACAACTGTACAGGTTAATTACCTTGGGGAAATTAAGCGATTCGATGAAATTCTTAAGTGGATTTAGTGTAAAAAATAAAATAAAAAATGATTTAGTTAATCAACCAGATTTTACTAAATATAGATTAATACATCAATGAAAACAATTATAAATTATATGATTTATCTCGAAACACACAACAACAAAATATTTAAGAATTCAAGTGAATAGTAACCAGAAAGTATATTTTTAAATAGAATTCAGCGGTGTGTTTTTTGAAGAAAAAAAAGTTCGTATACGTCGCTTATTATTTATATATCTATTTTTTATTACATATTTGTTATTGGGAAATTATAATTTTAAATCAATATAATTTATTCGAATTAAAATGTGACATCGTATCCAACACTATTTCATTTAAATTCTATTGTTTCACGAATCAACCAATCCATAACAACTTGTCTTAAATTATTGTTCTACTTTAGATGCTTGTTACAATGGTACATTACATCTTTCCAAACAATCATCTGTGTGAAATCTGGAGATTTGAATATTACGTCAGACATCGTCCCAATTATTCTTAAACTATCTTATAAATGGTAATAGATGCTTTATTTATATATCGTAAGGTCACGTTTTGTCCTATAATCTTGATATTCTTGTTGCTTGTTAATAATAAATTTGAGTTTATGTTTATGAAATAGCTTTTTATTGTAAAATCACAGATTTATCTCTCTAATAGTATACAGAGTCACTCACGTTCGTTTAAAGGAAAACGGTCCATTGAATCTTTCTGTAAATTTTGTTACTCATACAGGGTGTCCTAGAAGTATTGGGAAGATATTTGAATGGTGATTAGTTTGAACAAAATTAAGACTAAAATTTTCCGTACGGGCCCTTCCTCTCAGAATTATTCTTGTTCAACAGTTACGTCCTGAAAAAGGTTTCATCAACTAGTTTTGCTTTTGATGTTTCGATCAGTTTATATATAAATAATAGTTAAAAAAAACACGCTTGAATTTAAATATGAACACAGGCCTGCAAATCCTTTTCCATTTGGTAAAATAATATAAATATTTATAAATTATTCTCGACATAAATGGATGTAAATAAATAATATATAGAATGTGTGTCATGTTATATATAAACAAAATACGTTGTAAACCGGCACATAAATCTTCCCAAACGGAGGCAGGGGTGAAGGGGGCAATTATTGTTTTCGAAAATCGAAAATTTGATTACAACAAAATTAAGGGAGAAACCTTATTATTAAAATGCTTGAGCTTCTCTGTTACAGCCTATTTTCTGATAAAATATATAACGATGCTATCTGAAAGAATTTTTAAACTAGATAATAATTTTTGACCGACGAACTCCGAACGGAGGAGGTATACAATTCGACTGTCTGCTTTTTTTTGGTTCGTGTGCGCGTTTTATATAGTAAACGAGCTCTGATTTTGATGATTTTTGATTCATTTGAAAGAGGAGGCTTGAGAAATGGTCCCGTATTCATAAAAACGCAAATCCGAAATCTCCTTCCCTCCGAAAACCGCCCCAGAATCGGGCGGAGGAGGCAAATTTTCTTGAAAATCGAAAATCTGAGGTGGTATAATTAAAGATACGACACTATCCAGAAACGTTTAAATTGAACATTTTTTTCAAAAGTGTTAGGGTTTTCGAGTTAGAGTTAAATTCTCAAATATGTAGGTATATTTTTGCTATGTGGAGACGGAATTTCTTTCGAAAATTGAAAATCTGTGGGTACTACATGAAATAATTATTTGTGGCAACATTTATGATGAACATTGTTTTTCCTTAGAGTTACGGGTTTCGAGTTACAGCGGTGGTAATAAAAAGTTAACATCTAAAATACCTATGCGTATTTCCGCAGCGATGTTTTGAGATCTCAATAAAAATAACAACTACAAGCAAAGAATATACGTAGATAATAGGATAAGTACTATCTTCATTGGTAACGTTCAACGATTTTCGTGAATAATGTTACACTCAAAAATGTGAAATAAATATTTTTTACAAAAAAGTTGGACCGACGTTATTAGTTGGTGCACTGAAAAATACAAAATAATATTAATTCTATTGGTGCTGGTACTAGTGATGTTCGTGCCAAAAGTTATCTATCTAACTACAACTGCACAACTTCAAAAGTAACAGCACCAATAGATTTAATATTATTTTGTATTTTTCAGTACACCAACTAATAACGTTGGTCCATTTTTTTGTAAAAAATATTTACTTACTCATAAAATGAACCTTTGTGATGAAAGCCAAGATCTCGGAAATGTTTATTTCCATCTTCAGAGCAAAAAAAAAACGGATATCAAAATATAGCTACAAACAATTATTTCATTTAACATGTGATTTAAATAAGACGTTTTTTTCTAGACTCAAACATCCAAATATTGTACAGCTACAAGAAACCTTCGAGGACAAGTCCAAAGTATATCTAATTATGGAATTGTAAGTATAAAGTCTCAATTTATGGAAAAACAAAAAAATTCAGTGACATTTCTTTTATAGAGTGACTGGCGGTGAGTTATTCGATAGGATTGTTGAAAAAGGTTCTTACACTGAAAAAGATGCAGCTGACTTGATAAGGCAAGTGCTTGAAGCTGTTGATTATATGCACGAGCAAGGAGTTGTACATCGCGATTTAAAAGTAAGACATTCCAGTGTATATAAACTAGTTATTATTCCTATAATCATATAGTGAGGGAAATAAGTAAAGAACACAATCTACATAGAAATTATGTTCTAATTTTGATGAAAATTATTATCGAATTCGTTCAAAACATTTGTCTCGCCCTGTATATTGATAAACATATTTATTATTGACTCGATATTATATTTAATTTTGTGTCATCGGAATTTATTTATAAACTTCTAATTCCTAATATTAATGATATGATAAAATGTATTCTCGTATTTTGCTTAAAGTTTGGATTTCTTTTGAACCTATATCTCTAAATAATTTAATGACACAATAATATATCGACTGATGCAGCATTGCCAGACTTCCTGCCTTATAGGAGATCTTACAGGGAACTAACAGAATTTGAATCATATTTTTAGAACCGAAAGGAAATGAATTCGATCCATGGTATATTCATAACAATCTTCCATATATTCCATATTTCTGGAAATTATTCAATCAATTGGTATATGTAATAGTATAGCCATAATTTCATCAAACATGAAGCTTTTTATTGTTTTACTCTATTCATCAAGAAAAAATAGAATATTTAATATTTAAAAAAACATGTATTTTGTTTTAACATGAACCTTTTAGTGCTTTGTTAATTTTAATTGCCCATACCCACCTATTAAAAAAATAGCAATTATTAACGGATCTATTTTCAATCCTATTAGAATCGGTGCTAAACATGTTTTTCGAAAGTTACGAGCTGCAATAATTATTTTTATGTATACATATATAATAAACTTTCTTACTCCAATAATTATTTTAATTAGGTATTTGGTAAACACTTTTCCAATGAAATAATAAGTGTGTGATTTTTGACACGCAATAATATAAATAACATAAATGCGTTCTGTGGAATTCACTTAAATATTGCAGTATTTCTTTTTCAACTCATTTTTCAAATTTCACGGCTTGCCGAAAAGCATTTTCCACCAAGACACAATGTCAAGTATAAGTAAGTCTCATATGTTTGGATTAGATACAGAAATGATCAAATATACAAGGTGATTGAAAAATTAGGCCTATCTCCAGCACGCGGAACTATCTCAGGTATGAGTGGTTAAGTTCTGACTTCTTACCATCCCTTCCAACGGGTTATCTTCTGTGCACATATAATATACAAGGTGGCCCATTAATAAAGGATGCTAAGTTGCTTAGTCTACCGCTAGAGGGAATAACTCGCACCACGAATTAAAAATCACTGTTTTATTCAAAATGATCCCAAATTAACACATATTGAAAATATTTCTTTGTAAACTACAAAAAATAAGACAACTTTTTGTATTAAAGTTTTTTTTCTCTATCTTGTCAAATAACGGGGGGGAGGGGCAAATGTTGGTTTGAAAAAAACTGGATAACTTTTTTTTTGGTATGACCTACTTCGAGTAACTTTATTTTATTTCAAAGCGCTTTTTTGGGCGCTTCTACTGGAGCAATGACGTTTCGAGTTTGATTATTTTCCGAGTCGGTAGATGACACTTTATGACATAGTCGCAGATTTTTATGAATGTCTCGAAAAGAGCGTGAAAAATTACACTTACTGGTGAAAACCGCAACTCAATATGATTAGTTCTTATAGACTCATTTAAAAATATATTTAAACCTTCATTTTTACGTTAACAAAATTAAAGAACACTTTGAGTATCAGTACTTTTTATTGAAGTTACCTATATTTTATATAACCTACTTTAACTATAAATAAAAATTTTCATTACCTATGACGCTCTAGATGGGGTGATTTAAGTTAAATGTAATCTTATTTTCAGTAGTTTACAATTTTTTTTCAATATAGGCGGATTTGGGATAATTTTGAATAAAACTGTGATTTTTTATTCGTGGTGTGAGTTACGCCCTCTAGCGATAGACTTAGCAACCTATAAATATTTTCCAGCTTTTTCTATTAGCCGATTTACCTATAATTTTGTTTTTCTCCGGGTCGTCCGATTAACGGATCCTGAGATATAGCCGACGTCCTTTATTAATGGACCACCCAGTATATATATATATACTTATTTAAAAAATAAAAAATGAATCGTGGGAATGTTTGGGACAAACAAAAAAAAATTGATCTATTTCTGTTTCAGCCTGAGAATCTTCTATATTACAGTCCAGATGAAGACAGCAAAATAATGATTAGCGATTTTGGATTATCCAAAATGGAAGATTCTGGTATAATGGCCACTGCTTGTGGCACTCCAGGGTATGTGGGTAAGTTATGAGAACCTTAAATTTTTCAATCTATGTCGAACATTTGTGATTTTTTTAGCTCCAGAAGTTCTTGCACAGAAGCCATATGGTAAAGCAGTTGATGTTTGGAGCATAGGTGTTATATCGTACATACTACTTTGTGGCTATCCACCATTTTATGATGAAAACGATGCAAATTTATTTGCACAAATACTCAAAGGTATACCAGACAACGTGTATATACAATAAATAGTATAACTAAATATTTATTTATTTGTAGGTGAATTTGAATTTGATTCACCCTATTGGGATGAAATAAGTGATTCGGCGAAAGATTTTATCAAAAATTTGATGTGTGTCAATGTGGAAAAACGGTACACATGTCGTCAGGCTCTGGCACATCCATGGTAATTATTAATATCCTTATACATAAATCCGAAATCATCAAAAAACTAGTAATATAATTTTGAGTATGAATATGAAATCTTATTCTAATGTTCTAATAATTGTATTTCAAATTCACCCTGTATATGTGAAATATTATGATAAACGAAATATTACAGGATATCTGGAAATGCGGCTAGTAATAAAAATATTCATGGGACTGTGTCCGAACAGCTCAAAAAGAACTTTGCCAAGTCTCGCTGGAAGGTAATGACAAATATTTATTCATATTAGCATACTGTAAATTAATGATTCCTATCAAAATTCCTCCAGCAAGCCTATCACGCGACAACTGTTATAAGACAGATGCAAAAGATGGCGTTAAGTAGCG
The DNA here is from genome assembly GCA_958507055.1 of Crioceris asparagi. Classification (NCBI taxonomy): domain Eukaryota; kingdom Metazoa; phylum Arthropoda; class Insecta; order Coleoptera; family Chrysomelidae; genus Crioceris; species Crioceris asparagi. The sequence goes on along the minus strand of OY293833.1, from coordinate 2,659,555 downwards.
GCTGTGGGGGCAGAAGTCCCACTCCACAACGTAGCATCTCTACTCAGTCAAGTGGTGAAGCAAGCGGTGGTAGTGGCATGAATGGCGGTCAAGATAAGTAAATACTTTCTGATATATGTAATATTATACATATGTTCAATATAATCTTAACTTTCTAAATATGCATCTCTTTGCAAATAATATATGTGTAAAAGGTAAAACCAACTAAACAATTTCATATGAGAACTAAACCATAAAAGTGTTTCAATCATTTGAAAATTGATTCTGTCCAACATTCCTGGTAGAATTTCACAGATATAATAAAATAAATGAAATACCACAATTATTTTTATCGTTATTACAATAATTATTCAAGAAATATATATCTAATATGTATTTTTCGTTTGTTTATTAGCAAAGAGATGTATAGTTTCTTATGTACTGAAGCTTTATACTGGTTGCTTTCGATACTTGATTATAAAAGCACAAAATTGAATGATGAAATACCATAATTACATTTGGTGATTATATAATCCTGACCTTAATGTATATGAATCTCATCTATTGAATAGCTAATTGAAGATTATTCTGAAATGACTAGATCAAAAGAAAAAAAAAATTGAGTTACTGTCTCGTAAGCAATACTAAGTGTTGAAGAAAAAAATATGTAGTAGTATTTAAATAAACTGAAGTATATAAAACATGATTGCTTGCTTTATATAAAAAAAAGATATATTTAAATGTATTTCTGTGGTTGAATATCTGTGCTATATCCAGAAACATGTTTTTTGTTCCCATTCTCATGATCCTTATTAGTCTTATCAATTTGGTCACGTACATAAAACTAATTTTACAAAGCTGAAAAATAAATAAAAATATATTTTTCTGTGATACTCAGATCCTTATCAAACTGTTTGATGTAATAATCATTCAAATGATATGTTTACTGTAAACACAAATTGAGATTATATTTAAATTATTTATTTACATCTTAAACTTCTTTGTTTGATTTTCTTTTCAACTTTATTGATTAGAAAGCCTGAATATGGCCACTGAATTGTCATCCGTCCTGTATTTACTTTTTCAAAAATATAGTTATTGAAGCATTTACTAGAACATTGCAGCATTAGTTTTTCAATAATAAAATGACGATGCTGTAACTTGTTTTTAAATATAGATATATTTATATATATATATTGTAATTTGTAAAAACAATATATTTATTTTCTAGAATTTTTATTTTATTCTTGCGAAATTGTAAAGTTACAAGTCATATATGTGATTACAGTAGACAGTTTTGGAAGAAAATAAAAAAATCATTGTATTTCATTTGATATTAGAACGCAATGCATCAAAATATTGTAATTTCTATTTATTTTAACAATCTGCCCTCATTTTGAGAATTGATGCAATCTACTTGCATTATTTCCTTTTTGTAACAAATCAATATTATTTGTTTTTCCAATAAAATCCATTGGATTGAGTTAAACTCACCGTCGTTATCATATATTGACATTTTCGGTATTATTACAAAGGTATAATTATTGTTAGCTTGCTTTTGGGATCATGTAGATATCAATTTTATGAATGAATATTTTCGCATTTTGAGTGTTAACGCTTTTTGCGTGATTTTATTTATTTTTTTAAAGGATAGACATTTTTGTTCATATGAAATAAACTATTTAGACGTATATATGTGATATATTTCACATTCCAATATTGCATTAATTTATTGTTTATATTATTATATACTTTCTTGTGAAAGAAGCTCTAGGAAATTTGATATAAATCTGATACATCGATCAAAGAAAAATTATTTTGCAATATTTTATTAGAATCTCTTCATTTTTGTAAGTGTATTTTCGATAAATTGTATATACAATTAAGCAAATGTAAATGACCACAAGGTAGTCTTTCGCAGTGATTAGATTTTTATAATTTTATAATATTGGGTTATGATACTTAGATTACTTAACGTTATAGCGCATGCTTTATATTCTTAGGAAAATATGCAGTGTTCATAAAATTTTGAAAGTTTATGTACTGTTAATGCATTTATTTGTTTCTTATATATATTATATTTTGTAATATTTTATTGTTAAATATACGATGGGTTTAGAACATTTGCACACCTTTCATTTCTTATTCTCATTCACTTTATTATATTATATAAATACAAAATATCGATATAATTATAATTTTGTTGCAGATTACATCTATTAATATAATAATTTTAGAGATGAATTATTATTATAATTACTTGCCAATGGAAAAAAATGAAAATTTAACTAGGAGAGCTTATTTAGTCAAAAAAAATTGAGAGATAAAATTCAATAAAGATTAAAAACATACAAAAAAATATTCGATTACCTAATGAAGTAACAAATTAATACAAATATATATATATATATAGAAAATGCTCCAAAACTTTCTAATACTAATACTATGGTGATTGGATCAAAAATATTAACATCATTAATGCCGTTTTCATTTTTCCCAATCTTATACAATCAAAATATTTAACATTGACGTAAATGTTCTGGTGCATGATAATGCTGAGGGTTCAAAGAAGGATGTATAGGCGGTGGAAAACATCGAACATGCTCCACAGATAGTTCATCATTCTCCCCAGATTTAAGAAATTTATTTAGTATCGCAAATATTTGCGAATTCAACACCTGGAATCTTCTTATTCTATCTACCATCCTCTTTAGATTCTGAAAACATATAACAACGCTGAAATTATCAATTCACTTCAGAAATTTCCAATGTTATAAAGATACAAGTGGAATTAAAAAAGATACTTTTTATTAGACATTTAAGATTTGAACCGTACCGATAAGTACAATTGCTATCTCTCCTTTTCTTGATTTGAACTACACTTATGTATATCTGTTTGCCAGCAACAGCAATTCCATAACATATTACTGTTTGTCTACCACAACACAAAATTAAATTTTAAATTAGTAATATCAACGTCTGACAATTTGATAATTACGACAGCTGACAGTGGACAGCGCGACATAACCATCTGCCAGAGAGTACCTGTATACCAGAGAGCAGAAACTTATATATACGCTCCATGTTCGTGCCGAATTCCAGTGACGGATCCCATTGTCCGAAATTGTTGTTCCATGTCGAAGAAATAGTTTGATCTAGCTTGAATGAAATATGAGATAATATAATTAATCAATATTGGATCACACTTGGACCTTAACAGGCGGCGAGATGTCTGCAATCTAAGTACGAATTCGAAATTTCAAGTCTCTGGACTGTATGGGGCCTGAGAAATCGCTGCGGAGTCCATCGATACAGGAACCGAAAGTAATAAAAAATATTTCAACGGAGAAATAGACATTTTAAATGTTTGTTATGTTCATTACATTAGTTCAGGTTTGTGTATTTTTCTTTCAATGTTTACTAATAGTTTGTTTTCAAGAGACATTTCAGATATACTCACAATACGTTTAACAACTTCATCTTTCATATCCGCTCGCTGAACTCTTAATATGTGATAGCAGAAATCTAATGCCTCAAATCGCCTCTGCTGTCCCAAAAGGACTATCATCGTACAACCTGCCCAATGCAGTCCTTCGCCAAACATTTCTCTGAGATAAAGATTATGATAATTCAAATGAAAATGTCATATTATATGATAGAATAAACACTTACTCAACTGTATATTCATTTTCACTAACAGGAATACAATAGACAAATTGCAACGCCGACCATAGGCGATGGAACTCGGTGCATTCATCAACATTCATAACACCATTGGCAGGTGGTGGGCCAACCCATACAGGATCGTCCAGAAAGCTTTTCAGTCGATTCAAGACTACTTCGAAAATTGACAGGCCACAACAAAGTCGCTCTCTTGTTAGAAGGTCACCTTCACGTGATATCATTGCTTGTTTAGCTGTACCCAGCTTCTCTATATTTGGTACTATTTGTAATGCTGCATATTTGGCTTCTAAGCGCTTTTGTTTGTTCTCCAACTTCTCACCTTCTGCATATCAAAATATAAAATATATACAAATTTATTATGAATAAGAATAGATCACATCACCTTTGCAAAATGGTCTTGGCAGAATGTTTTGGAATGGTGCCGCTTGAAGAAGATCGCAAACTTCTTCCTGTGAAAGTGCTTGCTCCATCAGCAAACAGAACAAGATTATATTGCCAAATTCTCTGAAGTTGTGAAATAGTTCTGTTCTAGCATCTGGATACTGAACAATATCATTTAGCTGGGCATGATAATATCCCAAAACACCCGGTGACCCATAATCATATCTTGGGAGTTTACATATTTTCGGCATTGCTTCCATTAGCGTTTTTGTAAATTGAAGTAGACTTCCTTGAATCAAACTTTTAACGATCTTCAAAAGCTCCTCCATCACAACAGCTATGCCTTGGTAGCCCAACAGTTTGCACATAGTATGAAAATGTTGAGGTCCAACAAAACCTTCAAATTTGAGATTGTTAACTAATAATAATGTTGCTCGAAATAATAATTATTATTGTTAATATAATCCTCATACCCGAATATTGACCATATTGTGTGGTATAAGCCAGATTTAGCTGTTTAGTGCCCCACAAATAATGGTGTGACATTTGCGGAGGTCTATCTCGTGATACTGCTGCACCAAATGCTATACCCCTGTACTTCGTGAATCTAAAATTCATAAACAATTATCAGAGACAACTTATTTATTTCAATTTCTATTAAAACAAATACCTATTCGTTGCAGCATTGTAAACGTAATTGGGTAGAAAATCATAGTTCAGTTCCCAGAATACGTGTAAAGTTATCCTACCATAAGGCGCCAATACATTGTGATTTGCTTCTCGAAACATTGAATCGAAATCATCCAATGCTAACCATTTACTCAACAATTTGTGACACAATCTGTTAACCTATAAAATAAATTAGGTACAAACAAACCAAGAAATATGTTTCAGTAAATCTTGCATCCACTTAAAGGGATAAATAACATATTGATTTTTATATACCTGCAAAAGTCCATCCAATTCAATTACACCAGTAATATCACCAGCTTCAAATTTACTTATTGCTAGATCGAGGGACTTCTGCATATCTGCATTAATCCTTTGGGTGATAAGCTTATTGAGATCAATAGATCTACCTAATAATTGCACATGCCTTTGTTTCAGAAGAGTTTCGTAACGATTAGCTCGAGGATATGGCAGTAAATAAGCTCCAATTGCTGAACATTCAACTCGAAAACGTTTATCTAAAAATATGCTGAAAAATAACAAAATATTCATAAAATGTACAATTTCAAATCACAAGTTTAACAGCTTCAAACATTACAAGTTATTCATGATTAAATTTGTTTACAACTAACTAATAAGTATATATTAATGGATAAATTTGTAAGTTAGGTTAGGTTACCAACATCACGTATACATTTAAAGAAACCAATTGAAATAATGACTAAATTCTAAATAAATGGCATATTTGCAAATTATTAAGCCTAGCTTGGCTAAATTCAATAATTTTGATGAAATATTAACGGAAAAATTGTACTCACCTGGCAGCAAGTTGTTTATAATATGAGAAAATTTGTTCACTCAATTTATAAACAAACTGATCAAAGCATAAATTGACTTCTGCTTCTACTTCATCGTACAAAAATTGCTTTCTGAATATTGTAAGTGCATATAAGGCACTATCATTGTAAAGATCCAATGGATATAATACATATCTGAAAGAAATCAATATGGGTTAAAATTGAATGAAAATAATATGATCAACGTACTCCATCATTGAAGGTTCCTTCGTCTTAAGAATGTGGTCTGTTAATATCCATGGCATCGACATGTCAATTGGAAATTGAATTCTCTTTTCCATTGTGATCAAATCATTACATTCTTCATTGTGATGATGCCGAACAGTACATTTCTGTAAAAAAAATAACACTGTTTATTTAGACGGACGCCGAATTATTAAATAATATTGCTCACATTAATACGTCGTCCCATTGTCATTTCGAGATAAAACTCCCTGTACCATAGCTGTGATAGATCGCAGCATTTTTGCAAATACTCTATAAATATGAAAAAACAAATTGATAAATCTTCGATTATTTCAGCACTATTATTTAAGATTACTTACCACTAAAACTTAATAAATAGTTCCAATAGAAAGATGTTTTATGGAATTGATCGATTTGCATCAAATAATGACCATCAATGTCTTTTCTTAAGGTTCTTTTGCCACCAGATTTATCAGCTATCAAAGACTCCAACATAGTACGGACCATGTATAACTGCGTTGATGACGGACCTTTAATAATAATGTATATTGTTAAACTCGTTGCTGCCAATTAGAAATGGCAAAATCTAAACACTGAAACTAAAAGTTTCTTATTTATTTTAAGTCACACAGGAGAATCTGCAAGCGGTTTTTAGCCAAAAAATAATCCCTGAGAAGCAATGAAGTATTGGTTCAAAGGGTCAAATCAGCTTTTGAGTACAGTCAGACAGAATCATTCGACAAATATTGCAATGCTCTATGATTCTGATTATTAAAAACATATTTTCTTAATCAACAGTTTATTACCCAATGAATGGAGCTTCTCTGTTTTGAAAGGTTAGTCGCTTGTGATGTGCGGGCTCAAGTGGTTAATTATTATTATCAAAATGAAATGTGTAAAAACAACTTACCAACATTACGCCGTGGAACTTTAATACTGAATCCAGCATCAGGGTCCTTTTTACCTTTAAGGACAGGATCTTGAACAGGATCAAATTGTCTGGGCCAGTCAGCACATGTCTCCCTTACAGATGTAATAATACTAAGGAAAAAATGTTTAACCTACATACCAAATACATGGCAACAATATTCAATCCTGTTACCTTCTTATAAGATCTTTCTTGTTCTTGATTGCCTTACGCAGAGGCTCCCTCAAACTGAGTTGAACAAAATCTTGTAATTCAGCATATATGTTTCTTCTAATAGCATCTGTAAATACTGTCTCCATTCTTGCCATTAGAACTTGTAAACCTTTAATCATTGCAATAACTTCTATAAGAGCAAACTTCTCCTCTTCATTATAATTATATCGTGTTGCTCTCTCATATTCTTCAGCTTCTTTAGGGCATTCTTTGTTCTGATGATGGTCAGTTGGATGTAACAGTTTCCATGAATACAGTTCAGTGACAACGCTTGTCCATTCCGATAATAATTGTAGTCCACGTAATGCAAGTTCGGCGGTTTCTTTATTTTCAGAATCACTGCCGCATTCTTTATATGTAGTAGTCACTTCATTGCTGTACCTTGAAAGCTCGCTGATATATTTGACATGATCTTCGCGAATCTGTGGCAGATGTACCATCAGATCCGCTTGAGGAGATGGTGTTGTGCTACTAGATAAAGGCCATTTATTAGCGTCAAAATGTTTGCTTCTTTTAATGTAATTAAACGGGGCTATTTGCATGTCTCCGAACAAAGGAACAACTTCCAAATTCTGGAATCAAAAGAGTTAAAAGGAAACTAAGAATGCATATTACATGTAAATCAATCATACCTTGAATATTCTATCAATTTTGTCCAATCTCAATTTTTTCTTTGTATCAAGTTTATTGATGTTACACAATTCACTGTCCATTAAAAATAAACCAAAACCTATAACCTTTACTAGCATGTGTTTCTCACTAGGTGTAAGGTACATTTTAGTTTCAAACATATGAACACATATATTGACAACATCTGCCAACAGTTCCTCATAACCAGTGACTTTTTCCAAATTCTCTTTGACTGTATCACGTATCTTGTTTTGTGTAGCCAGGAACATCGACAGATTCTGAGATTCTTGTAATGTCTGTGAATCTGACATTACCTTCAAAAACTGTGCAGCCCTTGAAAGTTGAATATTTCATGTAATTCAAATATATGTATAAGACTTATATAGAATATATATTACCTTCTATACGTCGAATAGTCATTTTTTACACTTGATTTCATGTTTTTCAGCTCATCGAGAACAGCAAACATATTGATAAATTTACCAAGAGTTAATAAATACGCTTCGGATACGAAATCTTTCCTTTTCTCTGTGTGACACAATCTTTTAACTTCTTGAGAGAATCTTTCAATAGCTTTTCGCTGGAAAATTATTATTAATTGTGAATTAATAGAATAATTAACACATATCTCCACACTCACTTGAAAATACATAAAATTTAATAATTTATTGACTTCTGGAGCCAATACTTCAACAGTCTTTTCATATATTTCAACACGGTTGGGTTGTTCATTCGACTTGGGTTGTGGTATCGCCCTGGAGCAACATCTCCATGTATATAACATAACAGCATGTTCTTGCCCTTCATCTAACAACTCATTCTAAGGAAATTAATAATGAGACATAGTCCAACAGAATGAACAACACACATACCAAACTAGCGTGTACAGTAGCTTCCTCAATATACTTTGCTATACCTGTAACAAAACCATTTCGATCCTCGAAGTTTGTATCGAAATTTGCCTGATAAACAACAGAACATGGTTGTGCTTCTATGCATGGCTGTTCATCTGGCAGAGGCAACTCATCTAATACTTCTACATTTGATAATGCATCATTCAATGAGACTCTATCATTTCCTGCCATGGTCGTATTTTTTGTTTACTTATAGTTACATTTACTTGTTACCCTGAAAATAATGAAGATAAAAAACGATAATGATGGATTTGTTAAATTTACCTCACAGTAACATTTTGTTTTTTTGAAATTCAATAAACATTCTAACTTAGATCCTTATAATCTTACTAGTATTAAAATTGAAAGAGAAGGTGCGGGGTGCGGCATTATAACCCAAGAGAATAAATAATGTCATCAGTCATTCAGCATTCAGTCATCAGTCATCATACAAAATACAGAGCAAAAGCTGGCAACAGCTAGGCAAATATCAATACAGGCTTCTTGTATGCATGATGGAACTGTCAACTATTATCATTCTTAGAACGCGTACGTGTCATCAACCAATAGATGACTCTGACTGTGTTACCATTCTCATTCTCCATTTTTATTTCGAAAGTCGAATGTTGACATGAAGGGTGTTCGAGCAGTAGTTTGGACCAGTTTCCAACTGTGTTCCGTGATTGTGGAGCATGCGCATATTAATTTCCGTCTTCTTAAAATTAAAATGCGCATGCCTCTGACGGTTTGAGTTTGGTTTGAAATCCTGCTCGAACACCCTTGTTGACTCAGTGACATTGACACTATGTAATTGGGTTAAGAAAAGGGTGTTTAGGTTTCTTTTTATGAACAAAATTAGGGCTGAGAGAATAAACATGTTGATAAAGACGTATTTTTTATGGTAATTCTTCTACAGAACTTCATTCTAAGATGGCAGAATGCAAATCAAGCCCCCAGGATTTTATCAAAAATGCATTTACTCCACAAATTGCTATCAAATGTACACAAAATGCAGAGAAATGTTGTTTTAAGAATAATCTGGACTTCACTGAGCTGTTACAACCATTCTCCAGGTTAAATAATGATGGTAGGCACTTATTAATAATCATTTCTCTATTATTACAAATGAGATTTTAGTTTACTTCAAAGATCCCTCTGGAATCAATGTATGTGTACGAAATCTCAAATTAACATTCCTGGATCTATCCTGGCAGCCCCCTCAAACACCAATAGCAAGAAAACTTTTGAATCAATCGGTTAGCTCAGCACCTGAGAGTAGGACCATTGTTCAATCAATTGGCAGTCATAAGCTTAGCATTCTTTCAAGTACACCTTGGTTTGAAGCTTGGAGGGAGACATTTCTCAAAGTTCAATATCCATCGGATCATGAATTTACAAAACACTTTCTTGCCTGTGTTTTAATAGTCAGCTCCTCAGACAATAATCCTACTGATTCTCTAGCTCAGCTTATTCAAAGCCTCAATCAAGTTCAAACTACAGCACCAGGAAGGTTACCAAAGTGGTTTAATGCTAATATTATGAAATATTATGTGATTTTACATGACAATATTGATGGAGATATCCAAGTGTAAGTGCATATTTTGCTATCTAATATATAAATACACATAAATGATTATTTTACAGGGCAAACAAGTCTTTCGAAGCAATAAAAGCCTTGTATGGAGTCCAGAGCTGTTTTTTGCTAAAAATCAACTCTAGACATCCTCATTCATCTAATAGCGAACATTTGCCAGATCCCTGGAGTCAATTTCTTCCAACACAAGTCGAAATCAAACAAACATCAGATGATAATGGTCCAAATGTACCATTAAACAATTGTTTGGAAATTGGGCAAGAAGCAAAAGAGTTCAAGTCTGTTACAAATTATCATCCATTAGCACCTCTTTCAGATCATTTAACGACGGTGAGTATTTGTTTCCTCTCTAAGTATTTGTAATCTGTTATCTTCATAATACTTACTAGATTGAAAACAGTCAAACTGAAGAAAAACTATCCGAAAATCCAAGAAAAAACAAAGTTCATGGAATGTGTTTGTCAACTGAAGATGTTGAAAATATAAAAATGATGATATACGAATTCACTAGAAGTTGTTTAATTCCTTATGTTGAAAAACAAATATTTCTATTCAACGATGTTATCTCAAATAAGAAAGGCGTCAGCAAGTCATTATTTAGTGCAACTAAAAGATGGTTCAGTCCTAATAAACCGGGATCAAGTCTTGTCTCCGCAAACAATTTAATGTATGTATGATCTCAATTCCATTCTCATGATAAGAACATCTATATTATAATAATTCAATTATTTATAGATACCCCCCAGATTCGCCAGAATTACAGATACGTCGCTTAGGTGATCTTTATTTTCTATTTGGTCACTACTCTGCTGCCTTTCAAGCATATCATCTTGCTAAAAGAGACTACAATTCGGATCAAGCCTGGTTATATTATGCTGGAGCATTAGAGATGGCGGCACTAGCTGCTTTTATGGCCAATGAATCGTCACAGAAAACTAGTGATTACATGGAAGAGAGCATCACCACCTATGCCAACACCTGCAAGTAATAGACAATTATTTATATAGAGCTACAGAAATCAGACGGTATTTCGTATGAATATAATGAAAATCAATGATAACTTCCTCTATTTTCAGAACAATTTATTGTTTGTTTACATTAAAAAGAACAAAAAACAGATGATTGTTAAAATCGAACTCATTTTTAGGAGAAAATCAACAATAAAGGAAAAAAAGTAGCTTTTTGTTATTCTAGGATGCCTCAATTTGCAACAAGGGCCACTTTGCTTAGTACCGAGTGTCTCAAACATCAGAAAATATATGGAGAAGCTGCTCACCAGTTCATACGGATGACAAGCGAGGAATCAGATCTGCGATCTGCTTTATTTCTTGAACAAGCATCATACTGTTTCTTGAAATCGAAGATGATAAGAAAATATGCATTTCACATGGTTTTAGCTGGTCACCGATATTCGAAAGCAGCACAACGAAAACATTCATTGAAATGTTATAAACAAGCCTATCAAATCTATGATAATATTGGTTGGTATTTGGCAAGTGATCATATACACTATACCATTGGACGACAAGCTAATAATCTTCAGAATTTCGCTGAAGCAGAAGATGCCTTTTCGAAACTGTTAAAAGGTGAAAGTAAACAAACTGCGATGCAGCAAGTGACATTTTTAAAAGAATATCTAACTATATTAGCAGTAAGTAACAATGGATAATCTATATATTTTTTTGAATAAATTGATAAAATAATTTTGCAGAATAAGCTTAATGCTGACAATGAAGACAGTAAATCACTTCCAATACTACCTGTGCCTGAGCTGGATGTAAAATCATTGAAAATTTTATTTGGCAAAACTCATTCCATATCGACACCAGGTAAAATTTCAGCAATGGGTATCAACTTGACCAGCAATGATGAAGCATCAGAAGAAAGCAAGTGGATCAAATTGGAAGAGATGTTGTTGCAAGAAGCTGAAGGTTCATTGCCAATGCTATTCAAGCCTGTCACAACATTGTATACGATAAATAATCTAGAAAAAAATAAACCAATTGCGATAGTTAATGAACGAATTCAAATATACATCAAATTAATAAACAATCTTCAAGCGGCACTGCACCTTAAAGAATTGTACTTACTGTGGTCGTTCACTCGGCGTGATAGTGGTGAAATTATTTCAAATGAAACCGATGAGGAAACAGCCGATGCACATGTAAAAACATACAAAGAATCAATTTCATTCGACGGTCGTGCTACCAAAGATATTATTCTATCATTGACACCTCTCACTACTGGTGATTTAACTATTGAAGGTTTCTGCTACACATTAACTGGTTCAAATGGTACTGGTGTATCGGATAGTTGTAATACTAGCTGTTTTGTTAGAGGAAAACAATTAATTCAAGTGCCTGGCGATTACAGTAACAACAATAACACCGTGCAATTTGGTCAAGAAGACAAGAACAATAATAACAATTTACAAATTAATGTTGTTTCGCCAGCTCCATATTTACAAGTAAGTCAAGCTCTCGGAAATAGCTTTAAAAAAATGTAATACTCTGTATTTGTATATACCTCCATATGAAAGTTGAAAAATTATGAATGAATTTCTGGGAGAACTAAAGTTTATAAAAGATCATTCAATTTCAGGTTACTTTCTCTGAGATAGACCTTGATTTTCTTTGTGATGAGCTTCAAAAGGTAACAGTGGACTTTCAAAATACAAGTTCAGTTCCTTTAAAGAATATTTATATTTCCACATCTGTACCACATCTATTATTATTATGCAACAGTAACAGTGATCAATTATGCGACAATGTATGTGATATTATAACTACTGAACCGAATACACCGGCAACGAGAGAAAAGTGTGTTCGGAAGAATCATGTCATCCATATACCTTTGCCAGATGGCAGTTTAGGTCCTGGACAAAGTTACTCGTTCGATGTTTGGTTAAGAGCACCAAGTAAAAAGGGTGTACAAGTGGTAGATATGCTTGTTTATTATGAAAATGTCAAGGAAAGCGTACCAAAGTGAGTAGAAAAAGAAATTAACTTATAAACATGATAAAGAATATTATTTTCATTCCATTATTATTTTTTCAAATATAAGAAAATGTATGGGTTTATTCACACCGCCAAGTAATCGCATGTTTTATATATAGCGTTTTGTTTCTCTCTAAAGTTTTCCTCGTTTCTGCTTTTCTCATCATAGTTTTTTTGTAGACAAACTCAATGTTTCACTATTATAAATATTTATTTTCATTACAGGAAAGATCAATATCTTTCTCAGTTTATCATGGTTATTTTTTAGATTTTGTTGCACAGTTTCTTTGATTAACATTAACACTTATTCTTCAGTGAGTTATGTAATAGGATCAATATTGCAATATAACGATAGTCAGACATCAGACACCTATGTATTGATTTAATGAATTGAATTTCAAGGTATCGACTGGTCAGGCATAAGTGGAATTTGTCAGTGCAAGAATCAATAGCTGTGAGTGTAACAACAGAAGCTAGTCATAATACACAAAAAATCGAAGAACTATCTCTTGGATTGAAAATAACAAATTTGAATAAAACACATAGCTCAGTACTAACCGACATAACATTGTTGAATGTTGGTTTGTTAAGTAAGAATTGGAAATTGATCAAAGAATTAGTAACTCATCAATACATAAGTTTAGTATCACAAGAATCCGCTCACATATTATTGAAAGCTAAAAGAGATTCAAGTAATACTCCATCATATACCAATATACTTTTGAATAAAGACAAAAGATCTATACAAAGTTTAAAGAAGACGTACTTGGCTTTTGCCAAAAAGAACTTGAAACCTTCCATAACTATGTTCGATGATTTGGATAATTTTATTTGTAAAGAATACGAAGATGGTATATTACTGGTTCATTGGCAAGCTGTTGTATCTGATGCGAAACGAAAACGAATAGTTAGTGGACAGTGTCATGTACCAGTTGAGATAAATAGAACGGCCCATGATACTATTCAATTAGAAAAGGTGTTCTCCGATGCGATTTCGTTGAATGATAAAACTGTTATGGAAGAAGAATCAGCTCAAATTGCTCAAAACCAAATATCATACAACCTTTGTCATCCACCCGTCGTATATCATAATTTCAAATTAAATAAACTATTGACAATACCTATCAAATTAATTATTCACAGCATAACCAACAAGAATTTGCTTGCAGTCGCCGTGAATACAACAGAACCATGGTAAGAATATAATTCTATCACCAATTCCCTTGTTTAATTAATCCTTGGGGGTTTTTTACTTTAATATCAATGTTTCTTTCTCAAATGTAAAATATTCTTTCATTATGAATATCTAAGGGCTTAATACAAAAATTATACATTTTGAACGAAATTATTTTTTAATCTCAGTGCGCGACAAGCTACGAAACAAAAGCTGAACATCTTTCAAACACTTCCATCTACCAATTTTACATGGTTGAGAAATGGCAAAACCGTATTGGAATTGAAACCGTTGATGTCCACATCTATTGAGCTCACAGTGGTGCTTCCAGGACCAGGAACTTACGATCTAGGATCACATATTAAAATTTTATGTAGGAAGTTAGAAAGTTCGTCTGTTTTTACCCTGCAATCATGCCAGATCCACTCAGCATTGATTGTCATCAATGAAACTTTATAACTCGATATGTCTTTTTTGTTGTACTTTATTTAAAATATTATTTATATTTGTTATTATGGAAATTTTAAATTAATTAAATCTACTGTATTATATTAAATATAAAATTGTTATAAATAAATATTTACATAACTAAATATTGTTGACTAGTTCATTTTTGAAACCAAAAACTTATTTTAGCCATCACAAGAATTTCGAATCGAATTTCATAAACAGGAAACAAGAGCTCAGATTGAACGTGTTCTCTGTATTGAATTTGGGAAACACAAACCACAGGATAGGTAAGCTGTGCCCAAACCCTGTTTTATGATTTTAGTTTGTAATGAGGTAGTGTCAGAGACAACAGACAACCATGTCTGTTTATAATTTTAGTACACTTGAATGTACTGTTTTTTGTTCTCTATCAGAGAGAACATAATAAATGTTCTCTATTTATTGGTCTTCTATGAGTACACTTTCCTAATATTCCAAGTTTCTGATTCGAACATTCAAATTCGAGCCATCCGTTATCCTATTCCCTGTTTTAGTAGTAGTAGGTAGTTATATGAACGAGTAATAAGCTGCACACTGCGATAAACTATTTTCTTTTACTTTTGTATTTCTACATTTAGAATTTCTTAATACATATTTTCATATACCGAATTACATGCCAAACTATAATCAATCCAATACAAGCTGATCGGCTTCTTTTTTCGATGAATGATAGCCAACATTGTGATTGTCTTTATCAGCTGCTGATGAATTTTGATAAAGCTGCGTTTGTTTGATTGCAGCATAAAGACAAAACAACAGATGTAAAGATTGTGTACTTTTCTTGACCACAGGTATTTGAAAAATATTACAAATAGTAACAATGTAATCAGATATTGAGTCACCTTCTTTGAATGTTGGGAAACCATCTTCTTTTAATTTCAGTTCCATTGATTCGGGCCATTCTTGCATAAGATCGTCCAAATCGGGCATTTGTCTGTGTTGAATATATCAAAAATTGAACTTTATTTTTTCTGGCGACCATATAATACTTACGTCATGTAGCGGACGTTTGAAGACAGTTTACTTTTATGTATATCAGATATGTCCTTAATCCATTTGTCTATAACTTTGAAGTTCTTCTCTACATTGTCTACTTTCTTTGTTGCCTAGAAAGACTTATTTTATTAGTATATTACAGAGTGGCTGAATTGTCAGGTATAAGAAAAAGTTAAAATAATCAATGACGCACGTTTAAAAATATTTTTCAAATACACCGGATGGATAGATGAATAATTTTTTCGCATTAAAAAAATGACTTTCCTACTTCTCTTGATAAATGAATAATTTATTTAATTTAGGCAATAAAATAACCAAACACTCACCACATTCCCTTCATATCTTTTGTTTGGCAGATTGGCCGAAGCAGCTCGTAATTGTAGATACAACAATGCTGGGTCACTTTGATTTAATGTCGGCTCATCAAGAACTGTTATACCAAGATTTAGAGACTTCTCATCGAATTTTTCATCATTAATTGTTAGATTTGGTGGTATAACTTTTAAATATGCATCAATATCACCAACACCTGGTAAAAACTCTGGTATGAACGGCTTAAATTTATAATCTAGATTTAATTGCTGTGGTGTATACCTTAAAAAATCATGACTGGTATGAAATCAAATAAAGATTGTTAACCAGAGATATTGTGACGATGTTAACAGTTGTTGACATAAAATAAGATGACCCGAGAAAACATAGTGATTTACCTCAAGATATATTGAAATATTTCCTTGATAGTATCATCTACCTCGATATCTTCAAACTTTTTTGGATCATATTTCTGAGTTATAGTGAGTTTATTTTGACTTTCCTGATCACTATCTTCACTTTCGCTTGATGTATGTATCAATTTATCAGTATTTTTTCTCCGCAGAACTGTCTGTCTGCCCGAGGGACCTGCACTGGGCAGCTTTGATGTTTGCTGTCGGCCATAGGTATTTCGAATTATTTTATTTTCATGCATTGTTGAACTCTGTAACGCAAAATAGATGATAATATTCTCCTGAGCTATTGGAATATAAATACCTCAGATAATACACAAGATCTTTTTGGGCTGTTATTATTTTCCTCTGAGTCAGTTAGTTCTACCTCAGAGGTATCGTTTTTAAGATCACATTTCGCTTCAGTAAGTTCATTTGCGTCATGATTAAAGCCATTATCATCCTAAAATTATTCAATTTCTCAGGTTGATATTTTTATCATCATTCTATAAATATTTTACCTCTATAATAGAGAACGAACGTTGCATTATTATAGATTTATCAGTTGAGTCTTGTATAAAAATTATATTTTTCTTTATTTTAGTCTATGTATATTTTGTATCCACAGTTTATTAACTTTTGTATCTATTCTCATTACCTAGGCAACCAAATACAAATTTACAAAGCGCGAAAGCTGTCTAGAAATGTCTGGTTTTATGGTGTCCTGTGTTCTATGGTCATAGTGTTAATAAGAAGTTCGAAACACGGGTAACGTTATACTTGGAGGTTGATAGTGTTCTCTGGTTATAACACATTAACACATTTGACATTTGGTAAAAATAGAAGCGCTAATTTTGGCTGAACACACCTATATATTTTGCTCATGTCTCAGCAAAATAATAATATTAACCTATTCCTGTTGTCAATATTTCTAAAAATGTAATATTTTTCAAAAAGCTTTTAGATAATTATGTGGTTCTTAACTTTAGTCACCTACCTAGCTATATTAATTCAAATTGTCTTCTTAACAGTTGCCATTGGTAAGTGAATTACATTTATAATACATTTTATTTAATAATTACTTTTTTAGCTGCGGGATTATATTATATAGCAGAATTAGTAGAAGAATATACAACAGTAGCCAAAAGACTGATTTCAGCTATGAACAATGTAAGTTGCTTTATGTAGACTGATAACTATCTAAAACTTTGATCGTTTCAGGTTGTTTTTGGTCTCTATATATTGTTATGGTTATTCGAGAGCTTCCCTCTCTCAATGATTGCTACAGGTTTATTATCTCATCTCACAAATATTGCTATACTTAAGGATTTTCCATTTGTATCATTTTCTTCTCCGGCATTTATTATAGGAATTACTCTCATTGTTGTTAATCATTACTTTACGTTTAGTTATTTCGCAGCTGTTTACCATCCATTTTCAGAGGTGAATATAAAACTGGAATATCAATAAATTACTTTATTTATTTATTTTTGCAGGTTATATCATTTTTCACATTGTTCCTGTGGTTAGTTCCATTTGCCCTTTTTGTATCATTATGTGCTAATGATAATGTATTACCTACCACTGCAGATAGAACAGGTGAGAAAAAAAAAAACACGCAGCCATTTAGAAAAATATTTTTTATGCCGTCCCGGCATTAATTACACTTTTGTAAGATTGTTGCCCTCAGGGCATAAACATCTACTTAATACCCCTGGTACATAAATAGTCCTTGAGTATTCAACTAAATATTTTTTCAGATAGCGATGTTGTATCAAACTACTTCTCCAAAAGAAACAAAAAGTATGGTTTGTTGACTTTTTTCAACTATGCAAAAGAATCACTTCTACCTGTTCGGACTAAAAAAGGATTCTAAGTTGAATTTTGAATCAGGAGCTATTATTTATTTTTGTATAGATAACTTAATGCTTATTAATAGATAATAAAATCAAATTGTTATTTTTTGTCTTTATAAGAGTATTAGATTACGCGGTGTATGTTGCCAAACAGGATATTTTCTTATCGCGAATAAATAAATATGAAAGTATATGTTGAAAATAAGAATTCTCAATCTACTAAATGGGTTCTAGGAAATTAACCTTTCCATAGTACAAATAACAGTGTTTTTTATATAATATGCAAACATGATAAGGACCTAATTAAACTAGATTGTTGGTATTTGTAAAAAAAACTTCATGAATCATCCTTGTTATAAAAGTTTATTTTTAAATTCCCATAGGTTTGAAAAAAAAACAAAAAATGTACATCAATATAAATACAATGGAACGATACAATGTACGTGAGAGGAAGAAACTACGAAAGAAATAGACAAGCCAAAAAATATTGTACAATAATGATTATTATTATACTTGTGCAGAGGCAAAATAAAGAAACTTTACAATATTATTAATGTAAGTACGATAAATAATAAAATCATTTTGAAAATAAATAGTGTTCTCTATGAAGTACGGCAATAAAAAAATTATTCATTTTCTTATACAAATATAAAATAAATCCATTCAAAATATCATTTACATCTCTGCAATGATCTGATTTGACATAATTGTTATAATAAAAATCGATGAGTTAAGGGGAGGTGATTCGAATTACATGCATATGTATGTATATTTCTATATATATATAAATATATATATATATCACTCACGGCACTCGAAAACAAACACACATTCATTAAAAAAATGACTCATGTAAACAATCAGCAACATTTCACAATGGTGTCTGTTGCTTCAGTTGCGCTAGTTTTGTCTTGACCTCTTGGAAATTTGGTCTCTTATCAGGATTCAAATCCCATGCCTGTACACACAAATGATTATATTAACTAATGAATCCATTCTCAATTTTTAAAACGAATTCTCTTTCAAAAAAATCGTCTACCTACCTGTCTCATTATTTCATAGACTTCTGGAGGACATCCTTCAGGTGCTTCCATTTTATATCCCTTTTCCACATGCTTTACCACATCCGCAAGAGGCTAAAATATGAGATGGATAAGTAGACTATTGCTGATACAGAGTGTCCAATAATATAAAGACTGGGGTAACATTAAGAGCTCGACAACGGTAACGCAGAAGGAGTTGGTTATATTTTTTTTCAACACAAAATAAAAGAACAACGTTTTTCCCATTAAAGCGATTCCATATCTCCGTTTTCGAGATCCTAATACTCTCCCAACCTTACCTTGGACACACTGTATACCAGTTCACTTACTTTTAGCCAGTTATAATAATACTTACTATTCTTGGGTAAGGTACGCGCCCGAATGAGTAGATTTCCCACAAAAGGATTCCAAAGCTCCACATGTCAGATTTATTTGAAAATTTCTGGAAAGAAAACAAATTATTACAGAAATTAAAATTTCTCTCTCATCAACATTTGTAATATGTGTTTTGATCTTTTTTATTCTAGAAAGCTCCCTGAATCCGATATCCTTCACGTAATAATTTCTTTGTTGAAATTTTTTTCGTCTTCTAAATTTTCACAATATTCTTATATCGTTGATTCCCAAATAGGTGAAGTCTAGAAGATTGCACTATCAAGTATAATGTTCGTTATAATATTGAGTGGAGCAATGAAGGCGATACAAAAAGGTTCTATAATAATAGCACAGAACATGACGCAAATAATAGGATATGTAGACGATGTTGCTCTTATTGCAAGCTGATACACAAAATTAAGACGTTAAGACAAAGCAGAGGCAATGTTCTTGACAAGTAGAAATGAGGAAACCTTGAAGGATAGGGAAGTGACAAGAAAAATATTTGGGCCATCTAGTAACAGAAGATATGGCTAGACATTCTTACATTTTGCTTCAACGCTTCTGGAGCTGTCCATTTGATAGGTAATTTTGCCGATTCGGGTGTCGCATTCTTCTCATTCCTTGCCAAACCGAAATCAGATACTTTTGCTCTTCCATTTTCAGCAATCAATACATTTCTAGCTGCCAAATCACGATGGACGACGTGCATTTTTTCCAAATACTCCATGCCCGAACTGGTGTCGAAGGCAAAATTGATTTGATCTCGTCTTGTAACGTGCTGTCGACCACGCGATCTGAGATAATCAACTAAACTGCCTTTACTCATGTATTCAGTAACTAGATAGATCTGGTCTTTTTTTCTCACTATGCCCAATAAATTGACTAAATTCTCATGATGCAGCGATCTGCAATAGAATGTTTTAGTGAAAATAAAAAAAAACATTTCGCTCTGTAGTATCTTAGATGCACGAATAAATTCACTTACTTCATAAGAATAGCTTCAGCCTCGCTAGAATCTTTCAAAACTTTAACTGCAACTTTATTATTTTTCCATTTGCCTAACATAACCTCACAGAATTCCCCTTTGCCAATAGACTCGCATATCTGCAACAAAATATGAACTATACAATGTGTTCTTGTTATGGATTCAATAATTTCTATACTAACAGCCAATTCTTGTTCGGGTATAACAAACAGATCATCACTTTCCTTAGATGGTTGTTTTGTTATAACATTTGTATAAAGAGCTTCATGTTCTTTTGGCAATGGTTTCGCTAATTTAGTGCACAAACCGTCTGCATCTTTTTTATAATGTTCGATCAGTTCTTCCAGATTGTCAAAGAATTCCTCATCATCAATGGTAAGTTTACCACTGGTAGATTTTACTCGATAATGTTCTACTTTTGATTGAAAACATACACACAGAGTATAGTCGCCTGGAAAATTTGTTGATTCTCTAACTAGAAAGAGTCCATCAGTTCTCGGACGCAATAGATTTTCCGCTTCTTCGCGTGATATTTTACCATGAAACCATCTGTAATTATTTTAAACATTTTTATTCTATAAGTTGTCATAAAATAAACTTATTATATACTTACGGTGTTGACATATATTTGGAGTTGAAGCGAATGGGACTTTGTACCCGGTTAACATTGACATCATGATCGTTATTTGTTATTTGATTTCTGAAGTTGCTACCATCTGCAGGACTAACATTCATATTATTTTGCCTCAGAAGAAAATTACAATCATGTAAGGCTACATTGTTGTCCATCTGCTGCGGTGGAACATCCTGGGGAGGTACCTAAATAATTCATATCACTTTTGAAACGCTCATCTGAGGTATTTTTTTAACACTCCAATAATGTTGAATTGAGGATATAAGCAATGAATCATCGTTATATTTATTATGTAAATGAAAGTGTCTTATCGAATTCCTAATCATATTTTTTGCAAGATCAAAATCAGTGATCAATCATCACAATACTTTTGCTGATAAGTTTTGTTTACGCGTAGCATTCAATATTAAACGATTGTCGTCCTTTCGGGTGCAATTGTCACATCTAAGTTCTTTACATTGACAGAAACTTTTTATATATATACCCTTTTGATATTTGTAACATAAGAAAGTTTTATTATTTCACAATAGAAAATAGTGAATTTATCCCATACACTAAAAATTATACTAAATATTGTTCAAGGTTCTATAACATTAGATCACTAACAAGACACAATTACTAATATCATGAGATATTATTGAAAAAGAATGATTCAAAACTTCCAATAATGTTTATTGTTTTATCAGAATTTTTTACATTGTTGAGAATATGATGTGGAAACAAATTTTCTGATTGCGATACACTAAAGCTTTAATTGCAAATAAAATTATAAATTCAATGTCAAATATGATGACATAATTGATTTGTTTACCCCACATATATACATATATATATATATATATATATATATATATATAAATGATGCCTCATGAAGGCTTAGTCACTGGCAACGATTTATTAAATATATTATACATCCTAAACAATTTTCCAATTTAATATTTATAATATTATGAAGAACATATAATACAGGTCTATTATGATACGCCTCAAATGCAAACAAATGTCGAAAGCTTTTGATTGTGGCATAGGCCTAGGAAAAAAATCTTACCCAGGTAGATTCCTCATATGGACGGGTGACTTCGTTTGGGGTAATGCGTTTTATACCCCTGGCTGGAACTGTTGGAGGGGTTTGAGCTGGAGAAGGCTCCCACTGCGAATCTGGTTGTCGAAACTGGTCAAAAATGTAAGGTTGATACCTCTAGAAAAATGAAATAATTTTCAAAAGTGCGCACATACACAGATTTCCGATCATAATAATTCATTAGACTAATTTGATCAAATGAAACCCACATAACGTTTAATTATAACGCACAGGTAAAAAATTAATGAGTACCAAGTATGTCTGAACATATTTGGAGCAACTAATTTACCTGTGTAAATGAAGAATTTTGGCTTGTCATCACTTTGAGGCAGCGCAATTTTCAACACATTACACATTAACAACGGGCCACTATTCCCATGAAGACAGGCTGCATATTTACATATTATGAATAAAATATGCTAGAAAATGTGTTGCGGCTCACGAAAAATTTTGCTAAGCATATTATTCTTATACAGCACTCTTTGATTCAAGTCCTGATCTACTTATTTAATTCACTTGTGTGTGTAATTGTTTAATAACGGAAATGACTCCAAACACAATATTATCATCAAGGCATATTCCATTGCTCGAATAGGGTATGCTTATTTTGATTATTGTAACAGGCACTACAGTCAAAAACACTGCAAAATCACTTTATTGTTATTATACGATTCAGTGACCTAATAACCATAAATATAAAAATATTTAACACTTGTTTGTACACAAAGAAACATTCCACTTTCTAAACTCATCAATTTTTTATATTGATTGGCATCAAATGCATTTTGTTTTCAAAGTGAATAAATGGATTCGAATTCCGAAAACATATTTTTAAAACGTCAATTGCCGAATAACAACCACCATTTTGCATTTTCTCCACACTACTGTTGGTACTGCAGTTCCCTGCAATGTTCTTCATGACGTCATATGTTACGATAAACTCATAGAACACAGGAGACAGAAATATGACTCAAGACATAGACAACCATCACAGGACACAGAACTACGCGATAAGGACAGAGAAGGGAGTTTTGAGTCTAAAATGTTCTTGGTTGTATTTATATCATAACATATTTATACCACAGTATAAAATAAAG
Organism: Crioceris asparagi; assembly: GCA_958507055.1. Lineage (NCBI taxonomy): Eukaryota > Metazoa > Arthropoda > Insecta > Coleoptera > Chrysomelidae > Crioceris > Crioceris asparagi. The sequence goes on along the minus strand of OY293833.1, from coordinate 2,636,108 downwards.
AGAATTATTGCCTATTTTAGATATCGAAATCTACAAATTGGGAATAAGGCCTTTTAAAAAATCATTCCACAAATTATTATTATATATGTATTGTTTGCATTAACCTCCATCTGTGGTTTGCATTAAATGCAAATTGCAAATGTTCAAATTTAGCTCAAGAATATTTTTTCTTATATTTTCTCGAAACAGAGGAGCTATAATTTGATTGTTTGTTTTCTTATTACTTAGCATGGTAAACGTTAGATTATTTTTTCGTTTCAAAGATATTGTCTCTTAAATAAAGATAAGAAATACTATATATAGTGTTTTCTATACATGTCCTTTAACGAGTAAAGGGTGGAAGGTGCCTATTTTTTTTCTAAAATTATAAAATACTTTTCCATAAACCATTGCCGATATTACGGGACCTCAACATACCTAATCCCGTAGGGTATTTATCTATGAAGTTAACCATGCAGGTAATTTTAACAAAAAAGAGCCAAAGTATTGACAAAGATTAAAAAGGTTCTTCTTTGATATTTATATCAATTAACACAATTATTTGATAGGGCATTTGACAACATTAGCGTGTCAAGTTTTCAAATTTTCAGATGACAGTATGACAGATCTCAAGCACAAGCATGCGTCGTAAATAGTAAAATGTCATAAATTATAAATATTTGGTTCTGTTATTTGTTATGTATGGTGTAATTGCTAATTGTTAAACAATATTTACGATTTGAAAAGTAAACAATTTATATGAAATGTGATTTGTTTCAAGTTTCAAATAGTTTCGAACATAGTTCATAATCTGAAATGCTCTATGTAAAGTATTACTGAGTTAAAGGATAAGAAATAGAAAATATGGAGTCGTATTTCTGGTTCGGAAAAAAAGTTGATAACCTACTATTTAGGGGTTTCAGTGTAAATTCATTAGGTGGACTTGTTGGAATTTGCTTAATGATAAGTTTCATGGCATTTGTCTTCGAATACCTGAGATATTTACAGTCAAAATACAAACAACAAGAATTACTTTGGAGACTGAAGAAACTCAGACTCTGGTGTCCCTCAGAGTCAGCCTCATTGCTTGATAGGACAGTCATAAATAGGACCAATCATCTAAATACTACTATTTTTGATAGGTAATAAAATTTGTCAATATGTCATGATCCACGTCCAAATCTGAGATATCAGTTTTGCATGAACTTTTAGTTGATATTTCAATTATATAGTAAGAATAAAGATCGTATTGAAATTGAACCTTTGGAAAGTTTTTTTGTGTGTATTTTAACTTTTATTTCACATTACAGAGCCTTCCTTTTCGGTGTTGAATTGTCTTTATGGCTTTTGGTACAAAACCTTGGCTATTTCTTGATGCTTATCATTATGGTTTATAATGGTTGGTTTCTATTATCTGCTGTAATTGGTAGCGGATTGGGATATTTTATATTTGGACACCAGTTCATGCGAATGAACATACAAAATTGTAATATTATGAGAACAGCTTTTTGCAAACAAATGTGCGGTGAAACAGGTAGGTACCTATATGTATAGTGCTATTAAATTTATAAATTACAACGTTTTCTTTCTCTCTCATTTAGATACCGAGGCAAAAGAAGGGCAATCAACTCCTATTGCAGATGATACTCCATCCACTTCACATTCCGATTTGGAATGCCATCGCAGATCAAATCCTGCTGAGGTGACAGTTCAAGCTGAATGTCATTAAATTGTATTAAAACTCATCTAAAAAGAAAGCTCAGAATGTATAAATAATCAAAAGTTAATAAGATACTAATTTAGTATGTTAATACATCATAGAGATAATTGATATTAGATTGTAATTAAACTAGAATTATTATTATTATTATTATGATTAATTATCATACTAATTTAGTGTACTAACTTTTGATTATAAGTACGTCGAATAGTGTTCCAACGATGTTAAAAGTTTTAATGCGAAACAAATACGTATTGTACTGAAAATCTGTATCTATTGAACTGTCTTTAATACTACTGAGACTATTTGCATCACCCAGTAAACAGTATCCCTTATCCAGTAATTTATATTCAAATGAATAGATGTGTATTGATGTCCTGATATCTTCTTGAACCTTCTCTTTGCTATGTTTAATTATTTTTCATTATCATAATAATTCTATCACAAAAGATATTTAAGTAGTTAATTTATTGTTGAGAAAATCATCATATTTAAAAACACCTTGTTCTCAGTATATATTTATTCAGTTTATTCTGTATCTATCATTACATACTTTTATTAACCTGACTCGATTTTGTTAGTTAAAATCACTCAAATTATAGGTATGTTATTCATTTTAAATTGTGATGTTCTATATTCGTTATATCTACATATATAAATCTATTTTTTTACGTTATTTGTTAGATATACATATATTGAATTTTGTTTTGAATATAGTTTATAGCTGGATTATGTATTACATAGATCAAATAAAATATAAACATAGATCTTGCTTCTTTTTATCCGAGATAAGAATTTTATTCCTCTGATTTATTTCAAAATAATCTCTTTGTCCAATTTCTTATCACAATTTTTGGTACAAAAACATCCTGATTGTACTACTTTTCTTTCGACGTGGCAACATCGATGATTTGTTCGAGTGTAAGAATCTGTAAAATTTTTTTCTTATAATGCCATGGTAGAGTGTATAAACAAGAGATGGCGCCTGGTACCTGACATTAATTAATGATCTGTTCGCAGAGTTTTTCCGGAACAAATCTGTGCACCGAAACCACTCGAAGTTCATTTGAGTGTATCAACAAAAACATTTATTTATTCCACTGATGAAGGTAATTTACCCCAGCTTTACCAAAGTAAATACCCACACCGCCGTCACAACTGCGCTCTTGGGTAGTATATCCATGGTGGAAGAAACAGTGGTGTGGTTTTATAAATAATCCAAAATTCTCGTGTGTTGTTACTCAGTAAGATACAGTGTCATGTTGCATGTTGTAATGCACGTAGATTAATTCGTGTGGGTTAATTGTCTTTCAATGTTTTGCTGAAGAATCATACTCCGCATTAAGTACAGACACCGGGTAAGTGGAGATCATTAATTTTTGATTATTACAGCATGTTTCATTTTTATCTTTGAATCTTTGCCTGTAATGAACACCATTTAACTCGAGAAGTTTTTTCAAATTTCATAAAATTTAGAACTATTGTTGAATATAGTTAATTTTAAGCTTATTTTATTGCAGATATGAATGGTAAATACAAAAAAATTAAAAAAATCGTAGATGTCATTGAAAGTATCTTTCATTGATTCATATTTTGATACAATTTTTATCAAAATTATTTTTTTAATGATTCAACAATAAACAACTACTTAGGAATTTTCTGATATTATACTTTTCAATTGATTATCCCATAAATATATAGTAACTCTTATAAATGACTGATCATCTAATTATGAGGCGTAAGTAGGTATCCTTTTTTTTCAAACTAATGTGGATTAAAGAGTCAGTGATCTTACATCAAATAGGCACAAACAATTATTATGTATCATAATTGACCATTCGAATTATTGTCTAAGTTATAGTTGACCCCTTTATCAGCTCTCTGATTAAAACAGAGGAAACAGATATTAGAAATATAAATTACATCTGTTTATGTACTTATTATTAATTAGAACATGAGCACAGCTTACTTACTGGTACTCGTACTGGTATGATGTGACATGAGTCTTCAACAAGATTATTTATTGCCAGAGATTTGTTTTATCATAAGAAATTTAGATTAATTGATTGTTAATATAAACTAAGATGCTTACATGTGGGATTTAATTCATTAATTCTCTCGAGAATTTTAACATTCAACATTATTCGATTGTATGATTGAGTTTTTTCTTTGAAAAGTTGGAAATTCTATATAACATCATTTCTTTAATCATCACTTCTATAGAATATGCTAAAACTCCTAACTAAAAAGCTAAAGATAATTTATTCTTTTGCGAGTAAAATTAAACATTTTAATGTTAAATTAATAACCTTAAATGTTTGTGACTTTTATATTTATTTAAACTAACAACTTTTGTCCTGAAGATGGTAATAAGCATTACCGAAAGTTGGACGCTCATTAGATTTTGTGATTTTGATTTTAATCAATTATAGAATTTGACGTACCTATAACTGTTGTAATAATAATCAAAAAGGAAATAAATAGTAATTAAACTTTTTCGCAACTATCGTATTTAATTGTATGTTATTTTATTTATTTATACATATTTCTATATAAATATAATATACCTACTGTAACAAGGTATATATTTTCAATGCTTTGTGGTTCTCTTAATGATTTTAGACGTAACATCTGAGAGCACATATTTCTCTTGCATCCTTGTTTTGTTGATCAAAATGCAATTACATATTATTGTTACATTCACTCACAAATAAAAAAAAACACATTCTTCACATATTGGATATTTCTTCCTATATACGCCACCTACTTTTCAAATAAAATCAAGTCTCATAGACCGGAAACGTAATATTGGCTATTATTCCTGATTTTTAATTTAATCATTAACACATTATACCGGCTAATTATGGTAATCGACATCGCAACTACGTTGTACACTCACCCCACAGGTAATAAACTAATAGATGCTTGCTCTCTAATCTTTCAAAGCATTTAAGATAATTTTTTTTTTTAAATAATTGTCTTTGTTTATACAGTGAAACTTGGTACTCCAGATACCTATTTCTTTTTAATAATAAAAATTATTGCTAGGATATATATACTTTTTGCCACTTCCTATCTCTTCTAATTTAGGCTGTTAAAATTAGATAATACGATAAACTTCAACCTCTGAGATAAGTATTCTAATTTTCCACTCGAGATGATTTTAAAAGAAATACATGAACCTTATTGATTCTATTTAGGTTTTTTAGAAATATTTTACAAAAATTAAATAGATAATTGCAGTCAGTGTACAACCAATCTACGTATGAAAGAACAGCAATATGTATGTAGTTTGAAGAGCATCTATAAATAGATAACGAATGAGCGGTATTCCGTTTGTAACAGCTTGAAATAGATTAATTACATTGTCGTATGTTATGTTACTCACTATAAGGAAATGACTGCTATAATAATCAATTTCATTATGGTACAGCTTATACATCGCAAACATATAATGCCTTAAAGCGTAGATGTTCGTTTCTATTAATTGTTCTTTTGTTTAATACTGTGTAACTATATTATCGATGATTTTTTTCCTTCCTTTTAAAAATTATCTAACCTTAATTTTTTATGTTTGATTTGAAACGTAATTGGTATTCTGTAAGCTCAACATTTAATGCATCCCGATAAAATCTAATATTTTAGGGCATCCTATTAAATCTTCCCCGAGGTGTCACGGGTGTTTTGTATAGAAACTGATCACAGTTGTCGCGTCTTGTGCTTCTTTTGATTTTAAGGTTAGGTTAGGTTTGATTATTTGATAAAAATCATAGAAATCTAACAGCCCGTTCCGAAATATAAACCATTAGCATGGCCAGTAGGCGCATTCTGTACGTTTGCTTAAGTCTCAGAACTAAAAGTTGAAAGTCAGAATACATCAAAACTCAACAAGTTTAGTTGTATTCTGAATTTCAACTTTCAGTTCTGAGACTTACGCAAATGTACAGAATACGCCTACTGTCTCAGGTCAATTATTACTTATTATTTCCTTTAGGCGTATTCTGTACTTTTGCGTAAGTCTCAGAACTGAAAGTTGAAATTCAGAATACAACTAAACTTGTTGACTTTTGATGTATTCTGACTTCCAACTTTTAGTTCTGAGACTTACATAAATGTACAGACTACGCCTACTGGTATTGTAATAAGTCTAAATCAGTTTCTTTTGAGATTCGGTTGCTGCTGGTTTGTTTATAGAATAAAGAATCAAAAGCGATTATAGGAAAGAAGGGTATCTTCTATTGTTCCTTTATGTTATAATGAATTTGATCATAAATAATTAATATTATTAATAATGTCAATTTATAATGACTAGGTGCTTACCCTACACATTGAAGTCGCTCAATTTGAGAATATTTTGAACAATTTTGTTGGAAGACTCGAGAAGGATGATAGCATAAATTCAAAAAGAAAATCGGCACTGACAAATTTTCAAAACCATAAGAACCGTGGAACTACACAAAACAGAATGGCGGCACCAGACAGAAATTTCTGAAAAAATTATAATTGAACTATGAAATAAAATATATCTACATATCCTGTAGATATATTCTTGATAAATTAATATACTAATACATCCTTTATTCTTCTATCTGCCATTAAGGTATTCTCAACAACAATCTAAAAGACCGATATAGTCGTGACTTTCCATTTCGTGCTACGTATTTTTTTTATATTTATATGTATATATAATCTTTAAACATCTTCTTAGCATTGCACCATCCAACCACACGACATTTCGAATTCAGATAGGTAGGTAAATAAGGCAATTCAAGAAATATAAGAACACCTATACAGTACTCAATGTTGCGCTCTCATCATCATCATCATCACCGCAACAATGCATTATGTGGTGGTGACCTTCACTTTTCTCTTGTTCTCACAAAAAAAATACATAGAGTAATCTGAGATTGCGCAATTCCCGCAAGCTTATCATCGTAACTCTTTGAGAGGATGAGTATCTTCAGTGAATACTTTCAAATTTGATCAGTTATTCGTATTTTTTTTATTCTTGATTTGCGAAGCATTTCTTTCTTTAGGTAGGTAGTAGGTAATACTTTCATATTTCGAAAAATATATATTTTTGAAATATTTTGATGGATATTTATATAATCCATCAACCATCTGAATGAAAGTCTATGACCTCTCCTGTTAATTCATTTATTACGCTATCTTAATTTAACATCCAGCCAGATTTATAAATGCTTGATAATGTTTATATAGAACACATATGTTGAGTTCTTCTGGTTTAATTACTTACTTATTTAATAGTGGTCTATATAATCGTAATTTTTCGGTATTTCTATCATTATATCTCTTAGCTTAAACAATAGGTGCATGTGTTATGTGTACGCGAGAAATCAAATACATATTTTAAATCAATTTTGGTTTTATAACATAGGCAGTGTTGCTAAAAGTCATAATAATTTTTTAAATAAGATACTAGTCATTAGTTTATTCGAAATTAGAAACGGCATTTTGAAATCATCTTAGCTCAAGGTAGAATTAAATTGAATTTTATTTTGCAAGTTGTAAGAATCACTGATCTGTAAAGAAATAAATCTACCATAATTTACGCTTTAAAAATGATATGGGAGAGAATTATATTTGTTTCCTAATTTGTTCTAACATTCTAATGCTTGAGTAAAATGTATTAAATGAGAATTTATATTATCAACAATGGGAATATTGAAATATATGATCACGTAGTAGATAATAATGTTTCAGCTATAATAAACCGTAAATAATAATATATTATTTCTATGAAAATTCTTACAACCAATATTTGATGGTTTTTCCATTAGTTAGGTATATCCTGTTGCATGGAAATAAAATATTTTATTCGAAAAAAATCTAAACGATCAATCAAACACTGACCCGCTTCAGTAGGTGTGGGATTTACAGTGCCAGATTTTGTTTCCAAAAACCATAAAAAATAATCTCTGTGTGGTGAATCTACTTCGTCCCGTTCCATCTGCATCCAGCTTAAGAAAAATACGAATGTCGCAAAACTTCACGAAACCATAAATTTGGTCTATCAAATTTTATGAGCCATTAATATTTATACCTACTTCCTTCTAAAAATCAAGAAGTAATATCTCTTGTCATTTCTTTATATTTATGTAGTACAAATTTGTCACGGATAATAGAATTTAGAAATGAGTTTCGAATTATTACTATTATTATACAGAATGTGTTGCAATATTTCTCTGCGTGAATTTAATTTTGGAATTATTATAGATAATAAAATAATGATGAGTTTTAATCTAAATATTAACAACATCTTCAGATTCGATGATTTTAATATGTAATGGAACTTTCTGTAAATAAAAACTCTATTATAATACTATATTAACCTTAATCTTTTATGTATTTTTAGGAATGAAGAAAATGTTGCTGTGTTACCTGATACTTCCGTTATTATTTCTCGCAAGCTATGTGAATTGCGAAGTATACACCGCCCTAGCTGATCTCGAAGATCTTCTTCATACTGAAGGAATTCTGATTAACACATTAGAAAATTATATACGGGCTGAAGAACAGAAACTTGACCTTTTAAAAAGGTAAATATATATTGATAGATATAACACCGTTATTTGATATATAAATCTATTGAAACTATCAGTCAAATTTACGTTATATTTAAAAGTATACTACGAATATTGTTGAGTTTTGGTAATGATAAAAACAGGTTACTTAGTAACCAACCTAACCTATAAATTTTATAATAAAAGAAAATTAGATTTCGAATGGATTATCCTTTATTCTACATGCCACAATAACGTTTATTGATATTGTAAATAGATTGTTAAAGGCACTTTTTTATGAAAAGGTTCCTTGATGTTGATGTCAAATATCTGATACATGATTGGTGCGTTTGAAAATTAGGCTTTTTCCGATTGGTTTCGTTAAACACAAGGCTTGTTGTGTTTGGTATCTCGAAATCAACATAAATAGACCAAATAGATATGAATATTATCCTAATATTGAATTCCATCTTACAGGTATGCAAATATTTATCAAAAACAACATAATAAAGCAACTGAAAATGTTCAGTTATACGTTGCTAATCCAATAAATGCATATACATTAGTTAAAAGACTAACATCTGATTGGAAACAAGTTGAAGCACTCATGGGAACTGTAATAAGTACTGGTTAGTATATTATATATTTGCTGCAAACCACCTTTTGAAGTTCAGCAAATGACAGAACATTCTTATTGTTTCAGAATATCTCACAAATATCACATACATAAAAGATACAATGAAATTTCCAACAGATGAAGATTTGAATGGAGCTGCAGTGGCACTGACTCGTCTTCAAGATACGTACAGGTAAAGCATAACTAAACTGACTGACGTAGGTAGATGCATTACTTTATGACTTTATATTTGATCTTAACAATTATTATATTAAACATATATCAGATTAGACACTTCATCATTGGCCAGAGGCGAGTTAAATGGTGTTAAATATAGTGCTGAACTTAGTGCAGCTGATTGCTTTGAACTTGGTAGACAAACATATAATAATGGAGATTATTACCACACTCAATTGTGGATGAGTGAAGCTGATGCAAGACTGAAGAGGGAAGCCAATGAAACGGTAGACCGTAGTGATATTTTAGAATACCTAGCATTTTCTACTTATAAACAAGGTATGGAAGAGAAACCTATTTAGAAATTACCATTAATTATTGCTATTCGATTACAGGGAATCTACCCTTAGCACTAGATCTGACTAATAAACTTTTGGAAATCATTCCTACGCATCAGAGAGCCTTAGGTAATAAAATTTATTATGAAGAAGAATTGGAAAGAACATCCAAAAAGAAGAAAGGCGACGATGAAAGTGAAGATATACCCTATGAAGAAGGGGTAAATACTGTTAGAATTAACGTAATAAATTATTTGTTTTGTAGCATTCGGAATGTTACATACTATGCCACATAAGAAAAAGTCTAAGGCTCGAACGGTGATGCTAAAAAACAAATATAAACAGCAGAGCGGTGTCTCTCCCGCTGTCCATATACCTACACCTGAGGGACAGCCTAAGACTAATCCTTTTGCGTTTTTTTATTTATTTTATGTACATGCTGTTTGCTCACCGTATCGTAGTTTAATTTGAAATTGCATGATCACGTTCTTGGAGTCCATAACGTTTTAATATATCGCATTCATAAGAATAAGCTGGAAACTATGCACGTCAAATTCCCCTTAGAATTCAAATAAAACATTCTTTCGTAATGTTACATTCACTCAATTATAATACATAGGTATTTATCTATTTTGGTTTTCCACAGACCTACTACGATCCTTATGGCAGAGAACATTATGAAACGTTATGTAGAGGTGAAACTCATCTACCAATCGAAGTATCATCTAAATTAAGATGCAAATATGTCAACAACAATAATCCATTCCTTCGAATTGCACCTTTCAAAGTGGAAGAAGCCCATTTGAAACCTGACATATGGATTTATCATGATGTTATGGGTGATAATGAAATTACTACTATCAAGCGATTAGCAACACCTCGAGTAAGTTGAAAAATAAAATAACAAATTTGTTTTCTGATTGAACATGTTATTTGTATACAGTTCCGCAGAGCAACTGTCCAAAATTCTCAAACTGGTGAATTGGAAATAGCTCAATATAGAATCAGCAAGTCTGCATGGTTGAAAGAAGACGAACACCAACACATCGCTAATGTTGGTCAAAGAGTGACTGATATGACAGGATTGACAATGGAAACGGCTGAAGAACTGCAAGTTGTCAATTATGGTATAGGTGGACATTATGAACCTCATTTCGATTTTGCCAGGGTGAGTGGAGTTATAGAAAAAAATAGTGGGCTATTTAGTAATTAATTGATTCAGTATATTTATTATTATAATATATACCAAAATTCTAAACATTTTTTGTAGAAAGATGAGAAGAACTCTTTTAAAAATCTCGGAACCGGTAACCGTATTGCAACTGTTCTATTCTATGTAAGTAACGAAGACATTGATACAATTTCATTCATGATGTAATTTAAAAAAAACAAAACATCATCTAAGTATAGAACTTTTTCCCAATTTATATTTTAGATGAGCGATGTGGAACAAGGTGGTGCCACAGTATTTCCTGTTATCGGAGCCGCCCTGAGGCCGAAGAAGGGTACGGCAGCATTCTGGTACAATCTTCACCCCAGCGGTGATGGCGACAGGTTGACGCGGCATGCGGCTTGTCCTGTACTTGCTGGCTCAAAATGGGGTAAATATCGAACGATCCCAAACAATCACAATTATTATCAACAACAAAATAAAGCAAGTCCTACTTCGGATGACTTTTTTGGAACGCTCAATAGCATATTCATTGTGTGGTGAAATTAACCTCAAAGCCTTAATTCTGTTACATGAAAGAACTTAAGCAGCTCTCGTGTGAGAGAGGGACTTCATGATTGAAACTAATAAATTTTTTTTTTAGTTTCTAATAAATGGATACATGAACGGGGACAAGAGTTCCGTCGTCCTTGCACATTAGAAAGACCACCAGAAGATCAGACCGTGTAAACAAAATAACTAAGAAACATTGAAGAAGACTGTTCGTTGTCACGTCGATATTGGTGTGTTATTTTACTTAAATAAAGTTATTTTGTTTCTTTCAGATATTTTGAATCTGTATACAGAGAGATTGAAAAATCAAATATACCAAATACGCTTATCGAGAAATTCTAAATTTTCAATAAAAGTGTATTATACCCTTTTTATATGAAAAATAACTAATCATAGTCGAATGTATATAGTTATATGTAATATATGAATGTTTAATCCTGTTGTATGTTTCGCTAACCTCAACCTTTAATATAAAAAAGGAAATTTGAAATATTCAATCTAGAACAAATTCCAAAGTAATCTTAAAGCGTGCAGATATGTAAAAAAGTCACATTAATAACATCATAATGGTATTGTAATGCTGCTGTATCTTTAAAGCAGCTGGCGGGTTTTCAATTTCTATTAGCATAGGATGAATGATGTCGAATTTGTATTAGGATAACAGAAATGCGAGAAGGTATTCAGAAAACGGTGAGACAATTATTTATCATTTTACATTTCAACGAATAGAAGGTTGTCTAAATTGTATTAGGATGACAGAAATGCGAGAAGGTGGTCAGAAAATGGTGGGAAATCATAATCCTGATACCTGCTCCAAGTGATTATAATTCAATTTGGACAATTATCATTACATTTAAACGAATAGACGGTTGTCTAAATTGTATCAGGATAACAGAAATCCGAGGAGGTGGCCGGGAAATTATACCCCTGTTACCGGCGATAGGAGATTATATTTCAATTTGGACAATTATCATTTCAATTCAACGAATAGATGGTTGTCTAAATTGTATTAGGATAACAGAAATGCGAGGAGGTGTCCAGAAAATGGCGGGAAATTCTACTCCTGTTACCGGCGATAGGAGATTATATTTCAATTTGGACAATTATCATTACAATTCAACGAATAGATGGTTGTCTAAATTGTATTAGGATAACAGAAATGCGAGAAGATGTCCAGAAAATGGCGGGAAATTCTACTCCTGTTACCGGCGATAGGAGGTTATATATAATTCAATTTAGACAATTATCATTACAATTCAACGAATAGATGGTTGTCTAAATTGTATTAGGATAACAGAAATGCGATGAGGTGGCCAGAAATGGCGGGAAATTATACTCAATGGCGATAGGGGCTTATAATTCAATTTAGACAATTATCATTACATTTCAGCGAATAGATGGTTGTCTAAAATGTATTAGGATAACAGAAATGCGAGGAGGTGGCCAGAAAGGGCGGGAAATTATACTCAACGGCGATAGGGGCTTATAATTCAATTTAGACAATTATCAATACAGTTCAGCGAATAGATGGTTGTCTAAATTGTATTAGGACAACAGAACTGCGAGGAGGTGACCATAAAATGGGGAAATCATACTCCTGATACCTACGACAAGAGATCATAATTCAATTTAGACAATTATCATTTCATTTCAACGAATAGATGGTTGTCTAAATTGTATAAGGATAACAGAAATAAGAGAAGGTGGTCAGAAAATGGTGGAAAATCATAATCCTGATACCTGCTCCAAGTGATTATAATTCAATTTGGACAATTATCATTACATTTAAACGAATAGACGGTTGTCTAAATTCTATCAGGATAACAGAAATCCGAGGAGGTGGCCGGAAAATTACGGAAATTATACCCCTGTTACCGGCGATAAGAGATTTTTCAATTTGGACAATTATCATTACAATTCAACGAATAGATGGTTGTCTAAATTGTATTAGGTTAACAGAAAGGCGAGGAGGTGTCCAGAAAATGGCGGGAAATTCTACTCCTGTTACCGGCGATAGGAGATTAAATTTCAATTTGGACAATTATCATTACAATTCAACGAATAGATGGTTGTCTAAATTGTATTAGGATAACAGAAATGCGAGAAGGTGTCCAGAAAATGGCGGGAAATTCTACTCCTGTTACCGGCGATAGGAGGTTATAATTCAATTTAGACAATTATCATTACATTTCAACAAATAGATGGTTGTCTAAATTGTATTAGGATAACAGAAATGCGAGGAGGTGGCCAGAAATGGCGGGAAATTATACTCAACGGCGATAGGGGCTCATAATTCAATTTCGACAATCATCATTACAGTTCAGAGAATAGATGGTTGTCTAAATTGTATTAGGATAACAGAACTGCGAGGAGGTGACCAGAAAATGGTGAGAAACTTGGGCAACTAACATTATATTTCAACGAATAGATGGTTGTCTAAATTGTATTAGGATAACAGAAACGCGAGGAGGTGGCCATAAAATCATACTCCTGATACCAACGACAGGAGGTTATAATTCAATTTCGACAATTATCATTACATTTCAACGAATAGATGGTTGTCTAAATTGTATTAGGATAAAAGAAACGCGAGGAGGTGGCCAGACAATCATACTCCTGATACCTACGACAGGAGATTATAATTCAATTTAGACAATTATCATTACATTTCAACGAATAGATGGTTGTCTAAATTGTATTAGGATAACAGAAACGCGAGGAGGTGGCCAGAAAATCATACTCCTGATACCAACGACAGGAGGTTATAATTCAATTTCGACAATTATCATTACATTTCAACGAATAGATGGTTGTCTAAATTGTATTAGGATAAAAGAAACGCGAGGAGGTGGCCAGAAAATCATACTCCTGATACCTACGACAGGAGATTATAATTCAATTTAGACAATTATCATTACAGTTCAGCGAATAGATGGTTGTTTAAATTGTATTAGGACAACAGAACTGCGAGGAGGTGACCATAAAATGGGGAAATCATACTCCTGATACCTACAACAAGAGATCATAATTCAATTTAGACAATTATCATTACATTTCAACGAATAGATGGTTGTCTAAATTGTATAAGGATAACAGAAATGCGAGAAGGTGGTCAGAAAATGGTGGGAAATCATAATCCTGATACCTGCTCCAAGTGATTATAATTCAATTTGGACAATTATCATTACATTTAAACGAGTAGACGGTTGTCTAAATTCTATCAGGATAACCGAAATCCGAGTAGGTGGCCGGAAAATTACGGGAAATTATACCCCTGTTACCGGCGATAAGAGATTTTTCAATTTGGACAATTATCATTACGACAATTCAACGAATAGATGGTTGTCTAAATTGTATTAGGTTAACAGAAAGGCGAGGAGGTGTCCAGAAAATGGCGGGAAATTCTACTCCTGTTACCGGCGATAGGAGATTATATTTCAATTTGGACCATTATCATTACAATTCAACGAATAGATGGTTGTCTAAATTCTATTAGGATAACAGAAATGCGAGGTGTCCAGAAAATGGCGGGAAATTCTACTCCTGTTACCGGCGATAGGAGGTTATAATTCAATTTAGACAATTATCATTACAATTCAACGAATAGATGGTTGTCTAAATTGTATTAGGATAACAGAAATGCGAGGAGGTGGCCAGAAATGGCGGGAAATTATACTCAACGGCGATAGGGGCTCATAATTCAATTTCGACAATCATCATTACAGTTCAGAGAATAGATGGTTGTCTAAATTGTATTAGGATAACAGAACTGCGAGGAGGTGACCAGAAAATGGTGAGAAACTTGGACAACTAACATTATATTCAACGAATAGATGGTTGTCTAAATTGTATTAGGATAACAGAAATGCGAGGAGGTGACCATAAAATGGCGGGAGATTATACTCCTGTTACCGGCGATAGGGGTTTATAATTCAATTGAGACAATTATCATTACATTTCAACGAATAGATGGTTGTCTAAATTGTATTAGGATAACAGAAATGCGAGGAGGTGGCCAGAAAATGGCGGGAAATCATACTCCTGATACCTACGACAAGAGATCATAATTCAATTTAGACAATTATCATTCCAATTCAACGAATAGATGGTTGTCTAAATTGTATTAGGATAACAGAAATGCGAGGAGGTGGCCAGAAAATGGCGGGAAATCATACTCCTGATACCTACGACAAGAGATCATAATTCAATTTAGACAATTATCATTATATTTCAACGAATAGATGGTTGTCTAAATTGTATTAGGATAAGAGAAATGCGAGGAGGTGGCCAGAATATGGTGGGAAATCATACTCCTGATACCTACGACAGGAGATTATAATTCAATTTAGACAATTATCATTACATTTCAACTAATAGATGGTTGTCTAAATTGTATTAGGATAACAGAAACGCGAGGAGGTGGCCAGAAAATCATACTCCTGATACCAACGACAGGAGGTTATAATTCAATTTCGACAATTATCATTACATTTCAACGAATAGATGGTTGTCTAAATTGTATTAGGATAAAAGAAACGCGAGGAGGTGGCCAGAAAATCATACTCCTGATACCTACGACAGGAGATTATAATTCAATTTAGACAATTATCATTACATTTCAGCTAATAGATGGTTGTTTGAATTGTATTAGGATATTATAAATTCCTGGAGATGGCCAGAAAATTATACTCCTGTTACCTGCGATAGGAGGTTATATCAATATGGACAATTATTAGATTTCAATGAATAGATGGAAAAATATCAACAAAATAGATTTTATTTATATAGTTACAACCATTCCCAACATATTAATATATGAATCACAATTATTATGTACAATAATATAGTAAATTTATAAAAATATGTATTTTTTCTATATATAAATATATTTTACAAGGAAATACTTTAAAAAATGTAAGTAAATAGTATCTGATACGAACGTCACTTTATATAGACAAAAATATATTAAATTATAATAATTTTCTGATCAATCGGCAAGAGTACCATCCAATGTGGGATTCAATACGAAAAGTGCAGCTCCAATTAGATGAATAGAACCTGTAACTAACACATCACATGAACGTCCATCGTCTAAAGATTGTACGGCTTGTGCAAATGAAGAAACAACTTTAACATCTCTAGGAGTTCCATTAATTTTAAGCCAAGTTGACTTGTTTTCTTCACATCTTTTGATTTGTTTGTCCATTGTAGCTACCATATCGACGTTATCTATAAATAAAAATGTACGATGAAGGAATGGCGTTACAATATCGCTAAAATTTGAGAGGAAAGTCGAAAGCATGCAGTGTGCAAAGACATATTATACAGATCGAATTACCCGAGTACAACCAGAATTAGTTTATACTTTTTTTTCAGACTATCAGACTGATCGTACTCAACTGATTCGCAATGTATAAAAAAGCAAAAGAAAGACAACTAATACAGACATAAATTACCAATTGAGTCTTGACCATTCAAACTGCCAATATTCGGCGTAAATATAATGGTATCAAAATTACAGGACGCTAATTCCTTGAAAAATTGACTCGGTTCCCTATCTCCTGTTAGATTGAATATGAGTGCTCGTTTTCTTTGTTCAGCTTTGGACATGAACCATTGTTTACAAATTTTCATGCTTTCCAAAGTATGTGCCCCGTCCAAATAAAATCTGAAAAACAAAATATAAGATTAGACTAGAAAATAGAAAAGATGTGCGAAAGATTTACGTTATATTTTTGTGCGGCAATATTTCGTACCGGCCTAGCCATCTAGTGTTTTCAATACATTTTGTAGCTAGTTCAAACGAGAACAATTTATTATTGTTAGCATCTGCAAATAAAATTGGATATTAATGATTTTTATTCAGTGAAAGTTTAAGAATTCCATTTACACACATTGCTAATAGACTTGCTGTACTCGATAGTAAATATGTTTTTTAACTTTAGCTTAATACTTATAGTCTTACCCTTTTTAATGAAAGCCTCAGATATAGCCAATGCTAAGTTAGCATTGGATCTTTGACACTGTTCGGGAATAGCAGAATCATGTTTTCCTTCATAACGATTCTCCTCCAACACATGCAATGTACACTGTCAAACAGAAATATAAAAATACAATTTCTAAAAACTTATTTTTCTCTTGGAAGCAAAGGTTTTCCATTTAAAGTAAATATTTAATTATTTGGGTTTATACCTTTCTTTCGATGCTACGTTGCTTGAATATGTTAAGTATATTATCAGGTTGAACAGTACAAAATACTTCAGCTCCTTCTTTCATAATTCCGCTCTTGTTCCACGCTATGGATTCCAATGAATTACCCAATAAGACTGTGTGGTCGAGATCGAGAGATGTAATGCCCGCAACAGCAGTTTTTCTATAATTATGAAGAATACATTGAAAATTAATACACCCCGAAAACGGTAATTAATAAAAACAAAAACAGACCTTAAAACATTGGTACAATCCTGCTCACCACCAATACCAACCTCAATGATAGCTACGTCAACTTTTTCTTCGAGAAATATATGAAATGCCAAAATCGTCAAATAACGGAAATATAATGGCATGTCACCAAGATGGTCCTTGAATACTTTTCACAATTAATAAAAAAATACCAGAATTAATAAAATAACACCTTTTTCCCATCCAATAGATCGTGAATTTTCCAGAAATGTTTGAGAAACAAATCCTTATTAATAGGTCTTCCATTTATTCTGATTCTTTCGCGTACGTCCAATAGATGAGGTGAACTATAAAACCCAGTTCTGTAGCCATGGCCTCTAAGAATGCTCTCAGTGTATGCGCAAGTAGAACCTTTACCGTTGGTACCTGTTATGTGGATAACAGGGAGAGAATCTAACAATTCTAAGCTTACACCAGATCTGAAAAAATATATAATTTTAATATAAACAATACACAACATTGCGTTTAAACACCTGTTGAGAAATTTCGTAACTTCTTTCAAATTTGAAACTCTTCTAAATTCCTGAGATACCTCTTTGATGTATTGAGCATTGGTCTGTAAGTTATTAAGTGCCGTGATAGCATCCTAAAATAAAACAATAAATAAATTGAACTTAGTCTCTGTATTGAAATAAAATACCTGGTAATCTCTGACATGTTTAGATTTCATCTTATTAACACTGAAAGTAGCAGCTGGTAAGCTTCTTATTGTTCCAATAGCGGAAAAGGAAAATAAACGTGCTAAAGTCATTTATTAGAACTTAAACATAACCTCCACCATGTGTAACTATTGCATTTGAATATTTTTATAAACATAAACTAGATCTGATTATCAACATAACGTTGACCTATAGCTAGAAAAGACATTACTTATCTGTTTACTTGTAAACAAGCTTGACATTAATTTTGAAATTACCATTTCAATTATTTGAATTTTATGCCAGTCAACCAACAATCTGAACAAATGAAAATTGTGATTTTGACTTTCAACACGATACATTAAAAGCTACCATAGAATTCAAAATTCAAAATTTACATGAACAAATTTATCCGTAAGATGAGATAAGATATATATATAGTAAGAATGAATAAGATTATTTGGAATTCATTATTAAAAAACTTAGGTCTGAGAGAAATTCGCCAGAAAATTCAAAATAGGTATATAAAATATTGAATTCGGTTACTTACTTGTTAATAACCCCTGTAATTCAGTGCAATAGGTATCACTGTTTTAATCAGAATGAGCAGTTCTAATATAAATGCAAGAAGGACATGATAAGAAACTAATTCATAAAAAATATATGAAATATGGAACAATAAGTAACCATGAACTTTTTATAATATATCTGTTCCGCGATAATGTCGATTTGGAATTTGAATTCAACAAAGTTAGCGAGTCGATTTATGTACTGTGTAGAAACGCTGCTGTTAACGCAAAACAATTGAAAGAAGTATTTAGTATTTTTTAATTAATAATTAATTAGTTTTTAATAGGCAGTTTGAGACTTGGAGGAAATTTCTTACAAGGAACATTTCTATCATATAATATAATTCTTCCTTGAAATAGTAAGTCTCAAGCTCTGTGTATGTTAATTTTTTCAGTTTCTTTGAATTTTATCAAAAATAAGAAGACCCATTTGCAATTTTTTGAAAGAATGTCTAAAGAATAAATATGATTTATTGACAACAGATTATATAAAAACATTTTTTAACTGTACTGCAGTATTCAAAATTGCTAGTAATTTTGATGTTGTGCTAATCAAGGTAGTTGGAATTTTATAAAAGGAAATTATCATGCGAATTTAGTTGAACGTTCATATAATTGTCTACAGATATTAAATGAGGGCTGACGGCACAGAAATTTTAGTTTTAAGTATCTTCGAACTATTTTTCCGTGTACTATCATTAGAATATTTTCTTATTGCAACTCATATATTGCTGAAATCAATTTTGTAACAAAAATTTCTCTACGGCTACTCGATTATTTGAGACTTTAACATCTGTGGCACGCATATTTTAAGGAATGCAAAAAAAAAATTTTTCTAGTTACCTTCGACCGTTGTGATTTTTTATAGATATTTGAGCAATTGAATTTAACATAGTTTCTCCCGGGGATGTCGAGGCGGTGGGACGCTTATTTTGATGACCAGAAAATTCAAACGTGTTATGTTGTACGAATGTTAAATTTTGTGATACATGATTGGTGCATTTGATAGTTCGGCTAGTTTCGATTAGTATCGCTAAACACAATAATTATTGTCGTATTTTGTTTCTCGAAATCGACATAAATCGTATGTAATATGTTCGATCTATTCAGGCCAGAGACAACAGACAAACATAGTTGTCTCTGCTCTGGCAGGTACTATATATAAATAATATTTGTAGAAAATCTGGTCTTTAGTAAAAAACAAAGATATAGTCGTTTTAGTTTATGCGTTAAACCTCTGAGCAAGATTCCTGTGAAAAATTTTGTTTGAGAACCGCAATTTATTCTATTTATATAGAATTTCTTAGATATTCCACAGCAAATAGCAAACAGTTATTGCTGAATTCTAGATGTCTGGTCTAGGTACATTATTAAAATTTCGATAACACCAGCTATCAGTTACGACAAAATTGCTTACAAGCGCTTTTTATCTCTGGCGCTAGATTGTAAGTGTCTGCTGTAGACACACCCATTAATTATTCAAATCATTTGTTCTATGGCGTAAATGACCACAAAACGATTACTTGAATCCAAGTTTGAAGCTTATTTTTTTCTGTTAATCAAACCAAAAGAATGCATTTATTATTTGTGTCAGATTTCTGAGCAAAATTTTGCTGGGATTTTGACAAAAACTTATACTGTTGGATATAGTTCTGTGATCTTGGTATTTGGTTATAAAATTTAACGCTCGGAACAGAAGACAAAACTTAGACATACATAGTCCCTTCTTGCCTGTTTTATGTGTATGAATCTTGACAATAAATGTCAACTTCACTTTTAAATAAAATTATTTCAAATTTTTGTCATATGTCATTGGACTATAGACTATATAAAAATTTATTCCGTTGGTAAATTAAATTAATCCATTTTACAATTTGGATATAATCATAATGGATTCATTTTATGATGCTCCCAGGCGTGCTCCAATTCCAATTCAGTTCGAGGATGTGAGTTTTGTATCTTTATAATGGTTCAAAACAATTCCCCGTAATAGTTTTTAGCTACCCCTGCTGTATCTGAAGTATCTATGATTGGCCCGTCCAAACAACAAGAGAGCAATATATTGTCATACAATCTATGGAAAAATCAACATAAGCACAGCAATAATACTATATCCCCCAATTTGGATCAGTCCTCAGATGCCTTTGCTGCTACTACATCAATTAATACCTCACAATCTATGAAAAAACAAGTTCGTTTCGAAAGCCCGAAGATACAACCGAAGATCTCAAAATGTGAACCAATAATTAAAATCGCTGAACCAAAGGCACCGCCTCCTGTCCAAGACCTAATTTACAAAGCAAGAATGATCAACGTTCCGTTCCAGAAACATTCGAATAACATGGATTTTAAACAAATATATATGGCAAATATACCTAAACGCGAGTTGGATTTGAGTGTTATTGATCTGCCAAGGCAAAGAGAGAATAAAAATCAAGTTCAAAATTTAATAACAGAAAATGCACAGGAGAGTACATCACCTAAGATTCATATCAATGAACAGAACAAAGAAAATATCGAAGTAAGGGAAGACATTCTGCCTCAGACTTACAGAGAGTTTCTTGAAAAACAGAGTAAATCGCCCAAGGATGTTGACAAACATGGTAATGATTCAGTGACGGATATTTTCAATTATAAACGCCACCAACCACAGACCGACAATAGAGTACGATTTCATGAAAATAACCGAGTACAATCCCCTTCAAATTATAGACCACATTCTCCAGATATTAATTACCAGCGCGTTCCTTATGCTGACATGACTTGCACCAAACAAGCAATGTTGAGCCCACCTAAACGTGGTGACGAAACTAAAGATTATTTAGCCAACAGATGCAATGTGATCGATAAACATAATTACTATGGAAATGAATCTGCTTATAAAAAATGTGATGTCATTACGCAAACAAGTTCATCTTGTTTACAGAATTTGAACAAAAATGAAGCGAATATATGTAACACAGATCCTGAACTTCTGAATAAAGATTTATTGAAAATTATAGCACAACAAAATGAACAATTACTGTTACTACAGAAACAAGTTGCTATGCTACTTCAAAGGGACCATCAATCACAAAATAATAAGGCTGTCGAAGCTACACCCGCATATCATGCTGAAAAGCTAGTTTCCAGTACTCAGAATGAACAATTCCTTCAGGAAGGGACGCCAAAAAAAAGAGGTATGTCGAAATTTTCAATTGATTTGATGACCAGCTTTGAAGTTGCCATCAGGCCACAACATAATAAACCAAGTTACGTGAATATGGCGCCGAAAATACAGGAAATCACTGAATCTGAGAGCACAGCTTTGGAACAAGAAGAAAAGGTTGTGGAACAATCATTGCATTTACAAGAACCAGTACGAGAAATTTGTCCAAGTCCAGAACCCAGTATAAATATAAAAATGCAAGACTATGATAGTTCTGAGTGAGTATGCTGAATCAAAATCACATCAAACAATTAATAATACTTCAAATTTACAACAGAGATGAAGCTACAGTATCCGAAATTGGAGCTACATTCTACAGAAATCTGATGGTAGTGTATTTCCATGTTTTACATATGCAAAACTGTTTGTACTTATTTGTTTTTAGGGTCAAGTTAACCATATATTAAAGAGGGCACATGTTCAAACTCAAGATGATTTAGCTGCTAAAGCAAAAGACATTCCACCAGTGGAGAAAAAAACTAAAACTATGAACAGAGTTAAAGAAGCTACTCTCAAGCATTTGAAAAGTATAGGTGTGACAATTGGTCCAATGACAGATAGTGACGATTCAGAATGGTAAAAAACAACTTCACACTACTGTTATAAAAACAGGCGATTAAAAATATTTATATATGCTAATATTTTCAGCTCTGGTAACGAAAGTAAGGATTACAGCCCAACTGAAATAAGTTTTGCTGTTAAACAGTTATTGATGAAGTATTTACCTGACGAACAGCTGGCCAAAATTCAGAGAACCGAAGCTTTGGCCATTGATAGAAATCCTGGCATAATACCGCCTAGGCCGGAATTCTCTTTTGCCAGTGTTCAATATATGAAGAAATACAATTTGCTACCAACTGATGGTAATGTTAGAGTACCAAGACAAGATCTACATTGTGATAAAGGTCAAGCAGACAATCAAAAAATATTGGATATGACCACATTGAAAATGCAACCTAAGTTTTTGTAAATTTGTTTTGACGATTCTCCAAATAATTTGTACATAGGAAGCTTTAAATCATGACTACTTAATTAAAATTTGAGATTAAACTCTTGGCAGGGCCAAGTTATATTTTTGGATCGACGTTTTTTTTTAATAAAAATAAATTGAAATCGTTAACATGAAGTGTTTTAATTGTGCACACCTACATCAACAAAGGAATAATATACAAGAAAATTCAGACTAGATCATAACTATTATTATACACTGAATGATTCGCCACATCCACACGTTCCTTTTATGTTTGGATTATTGAATACAAATTCTGAACTTAATTTATTTTCTACATAATCCATTTCAGTTCCTAATAGCGTTAATTGAGCCTTTTTATCGATAAAAACTCGCACTCCGTCTTGTACCACTTCTTCATCCATTTTATCTAAAATGTTACTCTTAAAACTAAAACATTGACATTAAATATTATCTAGTACCCTTCGCTTGTGCATAATCTAATGTATATGATAAACCATTACACCCCCTTTGTCGGACTCCTATTTTCAAGCCAATCTGAAACACAAATTAATGCATCCAAGAGATCGATTTCTCGCACAAAGTTACAACTATATTAAATTATTCTAGACTTTAATATGGGCTTACATAATTTTTCTGGTCTTTCAGTATTTCTTTAATCCTACTGACTGCAGAAGGGGTCTGGAAAAATTATAATTCTTTGTTTATGTTTCAACAGATCAGATTTGAAACTTGATCATCGATTGTAATTTACCAAAAAAAGAGCTGCACGTGTAGGCAGCAATTTCCTTTTGACCGCCCTTACGGTCGCTGTAGCTACAGTTCTTGTTGCCATTATGTTATTTTCTTATTTGATTGATTTAAAAATAATTTTAACAAAATATCAATATTGCAATTTCTTATTACATGATTTGGCAGTCAGTTGTCGTTGTCAGTTCTAAAAAATTGTATTATGAACAAAGAACAGTATCTCCAAAAGTCATATTCCCATGATGTGCATAGACATAATAATACAAAAGAGAGGGAAGGATCACCACAGAAAGTATTAGAGCATAGCTTTTGATAAAAAATGAGCCGATGAGCTGATAAAAATGAAAAAAAAAGTTAGCAGGACATACGTCATATTGCTGGAATTGTCACTTGTCACCTTGACTTGAAAGTGCGTTTTCCACAGAATATTTTTTCTATTTTCACGCATATTACGGCAAAATTTTCGAGATTGTTATTGTTAAATGAAATACAAACTTGATTCCATACTATATGAGTTCGAAAGCATACTTTTACTCGACAATTCCAGCTACCTAAAAGTCATAAGTTTTGAGAATAATATTTTTTCCCTTTTTTTATGAACAAATTGTTAGAAATAGCGTTTTTCGCTTCATGTTAATTAAAAGTAATGTTAAAATACACTTCCACAAAAAATTATTTTTTGGGGCCTCTTAAACAAAAATCGCTAACCTAGACTTCTACCAAATATTTTTGAGAAGGGAACTCGTTCCTTGTTCAACACCCTCGATCAATTTCAGTTTCTTTTCAATGACTTTTTCTCATGGCATTCCTACTCTACTGTATTAACTCTATGATGGTGTGAATTGATTTTTGACCGACGAACCCCGAACGGAGGAGGTATACAATTCGACTGTCTGCTTTTTTTTTTTTTTTTTTTTTTTTTTTTTTTTTTTTTTTTTTTTTTGGTTCGTGCGCGCCTTTTATATAGTAAACGTGCTCCGATTTTGATGATTTTGGGTTCATTTGAAAGAAGGGGATTGAGAAATGGTCCCATATTCATAAAAACGCAAATCCGAAATCTCCTTCCCTCTGAAAACCGTCCCCGAAGGGGTGGTGGGGGCGAATTTTCTCGAAAATCGAAAATCTGAGTTGGTATAATTAAAGATAGGATAATATCCGGAAACGTTTAAATTGAACATTTTTTCAAAAGTGCTACGGTTTTCGAGATAGACGCATGTTAATTATGTATTTTTGCTATGTGGAGAGGACAATTTCTTTCGAAAATTGAAAATTTTTCGATACTACATGAAAGATATAATTATTTGTAGCAACAATTATAATGAACATTTTTTCCTTAGAGTTACGGTTTTCGAGTTAAATCGGTGTTAAAATGGTAACAACTAAAATATTCAAGCGTATTTCCGCAGCGATGTTCTGAGATCTCTATAATAACAACTACAAGCAAGGAATATACGTGGGTAATAGGATAAGTACTATCTTCATTGATATGGTATAGTGAACATTCAACGATTTTCGGGACTAATGTTTCACTCAAAAGTGTGAAATAAATATTTTTTACAAAAAATTGGACCGACGTTATTAGTTGGTGCACTGAAAAGTATAAAATAATATTAATTCTGTTGGTGGTGGTACTTGTGAAGTTGGTGCCAAAAGTTATCAATCTACCTGCAACTGCACAACTTCAAAAGTACCACCACCAACAGAATTAATATTATTTTATACTTTTCAGTGCACCAACTAATAACGTCGGTCCAATTTTTTGTAAAAAATATTTTTGTCAAATTTTAACGGTCATTTTAACACTGGCGAGTATATGGTCCAGTCCATACTGGCCAGAATACAAAGCAATACAAAGACGCAATGTTCGTGTTCACACCAGACACATGCTAGCTAACAGTACAGTATGAACAAGTATATAGTTATTAAGTAAATAGTGTGCGGTCGAGAACACACTACGTTCTCTGATAGCAAGAAATTGGTGGTCTAAAATTCACTGATACAAGACGCAACTTTTGTTTGCTATTGGATGCGTTACTGCGCATGCGTTAACTTTACTGCAAATGCTAAATTTGCTTTTCCTCCCGTGGAGGTGGTGTAAGCAGTAAGCAAGTGCATTGAGAGTAGAAGACCCCATATTGTTGTTTATAATGGTGTTCGAACAGCGGTTCAAACCAGTCCCAAACCGTCAGACACCTGCGCACTTGAATTTTCGATGAAATAATTTATTCCCAACTACTAGTAAGATCTTCGAGGGGTAGTTTGACGATTTCCAAACTCAGTTTGAGACAGGCGCAGTTGTTTCAGGGAACACCACCAGAGTCCTAAGCTAAACCCTGGTTTTGTGTTTTGTCCATCAGTCTTTCATTGATGTTGTCTCTTATCTTTGGTCATAAAACATATCTATCGGTATAGTCATTTGTTCTATGACGACGAAATTGTAAGAAAGTGGAAGGGGTAGTTTGCGAACTGCAGTTTGGTGTTCGAGCAACAAAATCCCAAACCACTTGGAAACTGTTTCAATCTGCACATGCGCATTTTAAACAGGTATCAAACCGTCCCAAACTACTGCTCGAATAGCCTTTATGTTAACCTATACTGTGGATTATGTATAGATGATCCTTAGACTCTAGTCTAAGAGATGATCCAATAAAAATATTCGTTCATTCAAAATAATAGGTATAATGGAATTAATCTTGTTGGATAAAAGTAAATGGACAAATTATTAAATAAAAGTAACAAGAGAGGAATTTGATAGAGCTCATAATTAGGATTGATGATTTTTTTTACGGTTGGTTATGGCGTTGAAAATTCAATTCCAAAGGTACCTAGTACCTTAATATAAATTATCCGTTCAATTTCCCTGAAACTAACAGTTTCATTGTCATTTGTATCTTAATAATTTCAGTCGTTGTGTCTTCATTCACGGATTGCGATTGACAGCTTGTCGGTCGGAAACAAATTTGCATCAAATGCTGCCAACGACTAAATGTATAATGTATAATAACAAAAACCGCTTGCTACCTTGCTACTTGCTGTGTTTACTCTACTTTTATTGCTGCAATTGTTTACAGCGTGTTCTCGACCGCACCCATAGTGCGGAGCAATTTCGTGATATATCTGACAGTCTGACAGCTAGCAAGAAGCAAGAAATATATATATATATATATATATATATATATATATATATATATATATATATGTATATATTATATGAATCCTCTATTCGTGTATTGAATTCAGTTAATTTTGAATTTCAATTGTTAATATAATAGCTAGCTTAGCGTAAACCAAAGTTGTATCTTGTGTCCAAGAGTGTAATTTTAGATTTCCGCTAACCTGCTACCCAGCAGGTGTCTGCTGGTGACACGGCCAAATTAGTATTCTGTATCGTTGTTTTGAAGTCCAAAATTGTAATGCGCATGTATATGCCTCTGGCATTTTGGAATGTTATTGGTCAGCTGCTGCTAGCAAGTGCTTCTCATTTACTTTAAAATTAATTATTACTTGAAATTTTAAATACTATATCACAATGATCTGTAACACGTAGTTAGAGTAAATGAAGTAAAGATGACTTCAGAAGAAACTTTACTGATGCAACATATTGGTGTAACTCTCGGCTCAGGAAATTTACGCCTAGCTGTTATGTTACCAGATGGAGAAGATTCAAACGAATGGATCGCCGTCAATAGTAAATGTATACTTTGCCAAATTTTAATAAAACATTAACGATAAATATATTTTTAAGCTGTTGATTTTTTTAATCAAATTAGTATGTTATATGGGACCATTACGGAGTTTTGCACTGAGGAAAGTTGTCCAATAATGACAGCTGGACCGAAGTATGAATATCACTGGGCTGATGGTTTTACTGTTAAGAAGCCTATCAAATGTTCTGCACCCAAGTACATCGATTACTTGATGTCTTGGGTGCAAGATCAGGTTGACGATGACTCTTTATTTCCGTCTAAGATAGGTACTAGAATATAACTGTTGATGGCATATTGTATTGGAATTATAATAAATATTCTTATCGCCGTAGGTGTACCATTTCCGAAGAATTTTCAGTTTGTTGCTAAAACAATTTTCAAAAGACTGTTCCGTATTTATGCTCACATTTATTATCAACATTTCGAAGAGGTCAAACATCTTGGAGAGGAGGCACATTTGAATACATCTTTTAAACATTTCATCGTCATCGATATAGATTATATATAAAATCTTGAAAAACAACTTATTGCAGGAATTCAACCTTATAGAAGATAGAGAATTATCTCCTTTGCAAGAGTTAATCTGTAAACTTACATCAGTGGACATAAGTTGAAAGTATCTCTCATATTTAAAAGGAAAATTGGACAAACGTATGCAATAATTATATAAAAGTACGCTCTGCAGTCACTGAAACGATGTATTTTTAACTTTCTTAGAATTCGAGAAGCTGCTATTGGGATTCGTTGAATTTAACTCCCAATTCACATATATGGGGCAAATCTGAACATTGATATTCGATATAAACAGAATATTTGATTATTAAATGTTAAAATCGCTGAATGTTTTTAATTTCTGTCCCCTCAATTTGACATATCGGCAAAGTTGCAGTTTAGTCCGCCTAAATATCACCCATGCTATAAATTGATCCTTCTTATGTAAATAAAAGTTGAATTTTTTTATATCTGAGGGCAAGGTAATATTCGGAAACACACTCAAATATATTTCCCTTGCCCTCAATAGGTAAATTTACTTTTATTTTCATAAAAAGGGTCAATTTATAGCAAAGTCCGCCTAAATATTACCCATGCTATAAATTGACCCTTCTTATGAAAATAAAAGTTGAATATGTCTATCTAAGGGCAAGGTAATGTTTGGAAACACACTCAAATATATTTCCCATGCCCTCAGATAGATAAATCTACTTTTATTTTCATAAGAAGGATCAATTTAGAGTATGGGTAATATTTTGGCGAAATATCTTAAAGTAATTTGACGCGTAGTAAAAAGCATTTGGTAATTTTTAATTCGTGTATTGAGATTTTTTTGAAATATAAAACATTTTTAACTTAATAATCAATTACATATCTAGTAACTTGCTTACATTAAGGATTAATTTCTACATCACAGCCATAAAAATAACTAAGTACTAATCATCTGAATTCTCGCTTTCTGCAGAAGAATAAATTTCTTCGTCTTGTTTGATTTTGAAACACATTCGATTGTATCTTTCCTTTGTTTGTATTTCCTAGAATAAAAAATGTCGTTCATGGTTCAAATTATAATGTAGTTATATTTCAAATTCAGTTTTACAAAAAATGCATTACCATGAATAATATATTAACTACTTAGTAGTAGTAATTAGATAATTACCTTCACCCTTTCTTCTTGCTTCTTCATGATGTCTATGGATTCAGGAAGAGAAATTAATTTTGATGGATTAACAATGGGCTTGCAGTCTTCGATAATTTTGAATATTCTGCTATCAGGCTTTACTTCTTGGACTTTGTTTAGAGTAGAAAATGGCTTGTATCTGTCTTTGGCAGGTACCTTTTCGATTTCACATAACCGCAAATCATGTTTGGATTGTTCTTGATCCAATTTTAATCCGCTAACAGTGTTCTCAATGGCACTAAGGTTTTCACGGTATTTAATTTCAAGTTCGATTTGATCACGGAACTCTAGGATGGATTTACCTTTGTCTGGCAGTTTGTTGATAAGTTTGCTAAAAATTATTCAGAATTACTTCCAAGTTTATAAACATACCTATGTAAAATAAAACAAGAAGTGTACTTACACGTTTTTTAAAAGGTCGTTCTCCCGCTGCAGGGTCTCTTTCAATTCAATAAGAGATGATTTCTTCAATTTTTCCAGTTTCCTCTTATTTTTATCAGAAATAACAGAGATTTTACCATCCATGGCATCCAAATATAGATGAAATTCGATAACAGATAAATGTTAAACTTTTTGGGTTTGGGTTCAGTTTTTAAACTTATTTTGACAATTGACACATTGACAGAATTGATGTCAAATGACAACTGTTAACATTGAATTGTTTTCGAGACGAAACATAAAACGGCTGGTTCACGACTTCGACTAGGAAAGAGTTCCTAGTCTAATGTTTACGAATGCAATTCAAATATGTCATGCTTCAACCCATAGAAATAATGCTAGTATTATTTCTATGTTTCAACCAATCAAACATTTTAGTTTGAGCTCTCTGATTGACAATTTGAAGGTAGTGTTCTCTGATGACAATTAACTTAACCTCTATTCAAAGAGTATATATAGGGCCTCTATTACTGTATTGACTTGGTGTAATTTGATTTGTGATTTAACTTGAATTGTAGGATGGATCCTGGTGCCTTAAGAAATGTATAATATTTAGATAATCATGAATATCAGAAATGACATGAATTTTACATTTTTAGTTCAAAGATTTTCTGCAACTATATAACAGAATGACTGAAATGTGTTTTGCAAGGTGTGTGGACAATGTGAACTCCAGATATCTAGAACCAAATGAAATTGACTGTGTTGATGATTGTTCGATGAAATTTATTAAATTCAATAATAAACTAATGCACAATTTTGTTATTGCACAACAAGAAATTGTTAACAAACGTGTAAGTGAAATGGAAAGTATACAAGGAAATAATACCGCCATTAACCAGCCTGAAATAGACAAGACTTTGCCAGAGTTAAGTTCACAGTCAAACCAAAATGATGTTTTACCAGTTGAGCCGAGCTATGAACTTTCTAGATAAATAAGTATATTTCTATTAAATTTTATAATATGTCTAGTATTTTGTAGATCATTGTTTTCTTATAATTATTATTGAATCTATCTTTTTACTGTTATCAATTTAAAATTAAACTACTATGTTGCAGAAATGTGAAATGATTAACCATCTATTCCATTTAACGAAATACCATAACCAGCCATTTGCTTAAAACTGATGGTTGTTAGGGGTTAAAATTGTAGGCTTTTTTTATCACATCCTCAACATATTTCCAAACCGTTTTTATTCTAAATACTCTTTAACTCGAGATAATATATCATAATATAAAAAAGCCTAGGATCGTTGGTTAAAGGTATTATTCCAGATTCCAGCTTATGCTTTTCAAAAAAATATTATTTGTAGGAAATGAAATGCCGAC
This sequence comes from Crioceris asparagi, assembly GCA_958507055.1. NCBI lineage: Eukaryota > Metazoa > Arthropoda > Insecta > Coleoptera > Chrysomelidae > Crioceris > Crioceris asparagi. The sequence goes on along the minus strand of OY293833.1, from coordinate 2,605,288 downwards.
TGAAAAATAAACTTTTATTAGCACATAATTGGAATGAGCTGATCAGTCTATAAAATATAGAGCAAATATTAAGTAATTTGTGGCCTCAATTTAAAGTTTTAAATAGTAGGTAACATGATAAAAACTAACAATGTAAAAAATGTATACATAATGGGATGACTAATACTATAGTGTCCCTCTTGTGTTTCTCAACATCACATCTTAAAAGCAAGAGAGCATAACCTAAATACTTTCATCCAATAATTAATAAAATACTGATAGATAATAAAATAGGCAATAAAAGGCTTAAAATCCACAGCATGACGATTTTATGGGGTTTTCTACAGGATTTCCACGACTGAAAATTGAGAGTAATTGGCATCGAACTCTGCAAAAAAGCACACTCATAACATTATATACATTTTCAATCATATCGATACTCACTTTGCTCTTATATTGGTTTGATGTTGAACTTCACCATCGCAATTCCATCGACTCCCACTGCCAGCACCTTCAGTGGCTCGAAAACAAAATTCTCGAGCACAATATGTCTCAACAAATGGCAAGTTTTCGACACTACCGTCAGAACTTGATAATTTCAACAGCAATCGCAAATTGTTGATGAAATTTGTATGCTTAACCAACACCAAGTGTACCATACCGTCACCTAAATGACTATAAGGCGCTATCCCATTTGGGCTACGGCTACAAGCGCAGCTAATATTGGCACCACTGACCATAAAGAATTTACCAGACACTGTTTGCCACTTACAACCTAATTTATCACAATCATTTTTTCTGCTGGACTCGCAGCGAGTGCAATTCTCGCGACATACATTCTCAGCCACTTTGGTGGACTCTGAGTACATGGCAATCTCGCCTTGGTAACCTTTGTTCATCACTAGCTTCTTGAAACCTTGACAAAAAATAAAATCATGTTCACATTTATATCTTTTCATGCGACAATGTTTGATTTTTTATTACCGGAATAATCATACCGATGTGGTCCCATCCATCGATATTGGTCACTCTGATAGGCGACATCGCCTAAATATCCATAGCTGAGGACGCTGGCGTACAAACGGAGCAGGCTGTGTTCATCATAGACAGAAACCAAGTCCAAGCCTAATGCGTCACCGAATATAATATGAAGAACAGCTGTTGTGGGATCTGTAGTGCCATGAATGCAATAGGCTATTGTATCGGTGCTACCACCTTTAACAAAAAATAATAGAGACATATTAGGTATATCTTTATCAACTTAGATATATATGTTATGTGCAACTGAGAAGTGTTAGTCTATGAAGGGGTATTCAATTCAATTAAAAGGTAAATATTTTGAGAATTCGTAACCTTCTCTTCGGGAACCTGTTGGGTAATCGAGATGCATAATACTATGTATTTGTGAATGGATTTCTGAAAAATTCTCCAACATTATGCCAGGCCTCTTAGCAATTATATTCTGTCAGTTTAAAAGAACACTTATAAATGTTTCCCTCAAGTTTTTTTATTAATATGTAATATTCAAATGAAATCATTCAAGGGAATTACAATAGGTGTTGATTTATAAACAAAAATAACACTGGTATATTGTCACTGCATTTCATATTTAAATTGGGAACATGTCCAGCATTTAATTTATTATTGTAAACCACCTTGGATCATTTTATGGTAATAACTACCGTCGTCCTTGAAATACATGACATGAATATGTAACATTTGTGGGAAAAGAATATGAAAATAATATCGTTTTTTAACTATGTACCTTGTGGAAATAATTTTTATACAGCAAGAAATGAAAGTAAGCCGTACACAGCACTCGAAATTTTTATTTGTAATTGGAGGCGGTAGAAATTGATTGAAAATTATAAAGCTATTAAATAATTTTATAGGTATATGTACGAGTATAATAATAGAATAACCGAATGACCTGATAAAATGTCAACTGTATGTAATATGCTATTTTATTTAACATGTGCTGCCATCCGTTGGCAGCTAGGCCTAATAGACATCAAAATAATTATATTATTTTTGGGTTTTCTTACGATTAAGGGTCTAAGACAGACCTTTTTCATATATCTATTATTTACCTGGTATAATACCAACTGGTATAGTTGGTTTTGGCAAACTTAGATTTATATCATCCGGATCTAAGCCATGTATTCTACATTCTCTTAAAACTAATCCATTAAACAATTCTGATACAGTTCCATCACCTCCGACACAAGCAATTGAATCGAACATATCCAAATTGTGATTGATAAGATAATCTTTGATTTGATCTTTTCTTTGTGAAACATTCACAGTCACTTCAATACCAGCCACATTCAATAGATGTTTGCCATAACGTTCATAAATTTGCATTGCATTTCGTTTGCCACCAAATGGATTAATAAATAGCAGTAAATGTTTTGGACGCTTGGCCATTCCTTGAACAAGAAAAAAAAATTATTCAATTAAAAATTAAAGAAATGGCGGATCTCATTCATTGATACATGTTTGATTTGCTTCTGTATTGAAACTAATTTGCTGTGAGATTATGAATCGATAGCTATTTGTTAATAATGAAATAATTAAATATATAGGTATTCATACTATTGTTGTAAAAAATAGAGAAATCTCCTATATAGAAAATTAATTATCACATTTAATAATATGCTCAATTTTAAAATAAAAATTGTTGCAAAGATATTATTAAGTTGGTAACTGAGATGACAAATTAAACATTTATTTGGAATTCGGATATTAAAATGTAGCACGGTTGCTTCAAGGTTTCACGATAGCAACACTATGATAATAATATGCGTGTATCGAAAAAAAATTACATGAATCAAATGATAAAAGCTGGTATTTCTAATAAATTTCTACAACAAAGATTACTCTATCATGTATTTGTAATATTTTACAAATTACGACAAACTCCTTGAGTTTTATCCAATAAATATTGATGTTTTTTTTATTGTGAATTGTTTCGAAAACACGACAGAAAAAGCATGTTTATTTATCGCGCGAAAAAATAATGGAAAAGTAATCCTCTAATCTAAACAAGTATGTTTATCGGATATAAGATTTTAATTATCAACAGAAGTTTGTAGCATTTTGAGAAATATTATTTACGTTATTATGACGTAGTAAGAAAGATTTATATATAGAGTAAATATAATCTTAGGTTTTTCATAATATTTCGCACTTGAGAATAGAATAAATTTCACTTACTTTTCAAGTAGTCTTGTAATGTCTTGACCCATGTGACAACTAAAGCTGAGTCTGTATGTTTGAGCGTTAGAGTTTTGTAGAGCCATTTTGAGCTTTTGCCCCTTTCGGAATAATGAATTGTAAAGTGGTACGGATCGATTTGCTTATTTTCAGATGGATGATTATTTCTTATATAATTATGCTGTACTGATATAATATTTTCGATAGGTAGAGTACGTTGATCTGGAATTGAATGACAGAAATGTGGCAAAAATTATTTATATTGATAAAAAAACAGATCTAAAGATTTTCAAGATTAAGCCTTGATACACAGGTACTTGAGTAGATTGCAATTATTATAGTATTAATTGAGAGCGCGCAAGCGGTATATGATAGCAAATATATAAATTTTAATATAAAAATGCTTTTATTATCCGCTCTTGCTATAAAATTCATGAAAGTCAACTTACCAGAAGGTGGTTTAACATTATCCCAGACAACATTTCCTTGATGTAGAATAATCCTAAGTTTCTTTTTCCCTGTGCTAAATGTGCTCAAAAGCACTGCATTTTGTACATCAATACTGGACATTGTAAATGTGAAACTTTTTTCAACGCATTATAACTATAAAATAACACATTTCTTTAAGGAGGAACCTGTTTTTTGTATTTTACATTATGATGACTAGAGTTCACATTTTAATTGATTCAGCTCCCTCCTCTCGTTCAGAAATTTATTTTGCACCCGAAGGCCATTGTTTAGCAGCAGCTGAACCATAGACTAACAAGCTGAGCTGAAACAGAGCACTCACGTTTACGTACGCACACAAATAATAATAATAGAAAAGTTGACAAAAGTCTAATGATGCAAAGTGCAAAGAGAAAACAAATTGACTACACTATAATGCGCAAGACACATCATTGCAGTTGTGTTCAGAAATATAGCCTAGTTTACTGGAATGGAGGTAATGTTCTTAACTTGGATAGTGTTCTCTGTTATTAGCTATCACTCAGCAAAAAATCTTGTCGAATTAAATGTTGGCTATTTGCTGAGAAATATTCAGTAAATGCTAATGTTAAGATGATCTTTGCTTTTATCTTGGAACTGCTTTATGAAATTGTGTATTTATTTACACCGTTATTATATTTCTGATGTCATATTAGAGCGCTGTATAGATATTTCTATATAGCGTTCTAGTCATATTCCAATCAATCAAAACGTTTATCTATTTTTTGTTTGGACTGTTGCAGCACAAATAACACCAGACCCGTGAAATATGGCGTCAGTTCATTCAATAGCCTAGTTTACCGCCTAATTTATATTTCGGAACACACCTTACCTAAATTTCTGTGCCTAGAGCTTGATGTGTCAAGTGTCACTCAACTCAAGTAACGTTTTGGCGGGAAGTTTGAAACATAAATATTGATTTGTGTATTTCTAGCTAAAGCTAGAATGACCACGATTCTTAGGATGTACAGAGGGATTTTCTCAGTGATGGTTCCGTACAAAGCAGAATAAAGAAATACTGATGTTTTTTCATACTTCATCCTTTGGAAAACAAGTTTCATTGTAAATGTATTTCCCATCTCCTCATCATGTATGCATATAGCCAATGTGCACTAATAATTACACGCGCAAATAAAGTAAGAAGATCATAAATTAAACGGTCCTTCAGATATAAGATTTATTAAAGAAATAAGGATTTAATACATCTAGATTTATTTGTTAAATTTTTCACAGGCTAATACAAAAATATGTGCTAACAAAATTCACATCTTATATGTTGACTAGTGTTTCTTCCCAGTCACTATAAAAATTATTTATTCAATATGTTACAAATAATTACATTATTTTACACAAAAAACTGTAACTAACTAAACTAAAATTAACATCATATATCTGCTAAAAATATTCACATTTGTGATTTCGTCAGATCTTTTTTAGTGTTGAAACATGTATAAACTGAATTTAAAAGATAATGATATTTCCAAATACTTTTGATAACTAATGTCCAAAACTAACTACAATCAATTCAAAATAACAACTACCTACTGTTGAATTAAAACATGACTAGATTTATTTCTAATGTTACCTCTGTCATTTTCAGTTTGAATACAGTTTCAAGAAAATTGAATCGTGAACCTTTTCAATTGATATGAATCGTTTGCTTCGAGAAAATGTTACATTTCAAAATTGACTGATCACAGAAATACCTATACTAAATACATCATATTCTTTCAATAAGTTCACATTGCATGAGCTTGGCGAACATTGATGCAACAAAATGAGATTAAGCGCAATAGACACACGTAAAATTTCACAGAAGACTAGAACTATTTATATCTATCACATTTAATGGTGAAATTTCTTTTTTATTATCAAAATATATATAGATTAAGTCATACACTCTGTTATAACAAAAAATGTAGTCAATGATGTTATGATAATTTTCTTTGGTATCATTATTATATTATTATGAATAAATTGGAAAACTGAGTTCGACTATGTAACTTACAACATTACGTATGCACCCTACCAGTGTTAGCAAGTGCAGTAGTTATTATAATAACTTATATATCTCCATGGAAAATGACTCTTGATCAAGGAGTATATGGTGGCGGTGGTATACAATACGGTGGTGGGGGTGTAGGGCACTGAAATGTGTCCATGTTATCATCGAAAGCATCCAACAAACATCTATCGTCATCTCTGGCATAATTGGAAGAATGATATGGAAGTATCAATGTGTAAATTATTCCCAAACACGTCACACCACCTAAAAATATAGAACTAGAATAAAAATTGAACGAATTACCAATATTTTTCGGATAAATACCTGATGCAGCAAGCAAATAGAATCCCAAACCATATGTAACTGTAGTTTGAACTTTTGGATACACTCTAGCTAATGAATCCTCAAGAATAACAACTGTATAATATGATATGCTTATAATAGCCATTATCCAAACAACTGTGAACAAAAAAAAACAATTAATTATGAATGTGTTTAATACAAAATCGTAGCAAAAAAATGTTCACCTGTACATGTACTCAGAACGGCGTATCTTCTCATTGCCCGGTAACAGATACTTTTAGGACCAATTATTTCCATAAAAAATCCCAATAGAGCAAAAAATATCGCCATAAAACATATAAGTATTATTGTCCTCATCATATTAACTATTCTTGTATTAATACAATCATAATCTGTAAGGTTTTCAAATAAGTAGAAGCAAACAAACTAAGTATGTAGGTATTTACTAACCAGAATAGTCAATAATATCGTTTTTAGAGAAGCCGAACCAAAAGAATTGTCCTAAGGTAAGGTAAGGTACACAAACATCACCAGATATAGAAAACCAAGTAAGATCAACCAATGACATACTCATAAGAGTAATTGTGATCATGTGAAAAGAGGCTGTTATAATATTACTTTCATCATCTTTAGGTTGTAGCCAATTGACAACATTGCTCATAACTGTTTGAGACATGTTTCCATTAATAATGTTTCACCTGTTAAAAAAGTAAATAGCTTTTTTAAAATTATTATGCTATGTCAAATATTTAACATACCTCAATAATATTATTTAAAACTTTGGTTGTTCAAAATTGTTCGTTAATTATTATTAAATTGATCAAAACTATTTCAAAATTAAAAAACGATACGCCCCCACAGAGATATTTCATAGATTATTTTTAGTTCTTTTTTTCAATACAATAATTTGTTGTCTAATTGTCAATTCCGTTTGTCTCTGTCAATGTTCCCCTCCCAAATTCTTAATTTGACTCCATTTATGTCAAGATTGTGACATCAGATACTTACTTTGGCTTGTCCTTCAACGATGGCGCCACTAGTATATCGATTACCAGGGTACCAGATATGATCAAGATTGATTTAAAAAACCGCGGTAATATATATAAGCACGGCCAACTTTGTATAGAGTTGGCCGTGATATAAGATTCAGGTAAATTTCAAAAATAGCCTTTGGATACAATAATCATTACTTTTATTATTACAGTGAATCAATGGATCATCGATAAAGCTTCATTAGATTATTCAGCGATAGAACCACAATAAAAATACTGCTTAAATCAGACCGGTCATTCTTAAGGTGAAAATAATGGACTCGTCAATAAATTGAGAAATAAGTATTTCGAAATAAATTACTGTAATTAATGCATTCAATGAATTTCGACAGTTGTCATTAGCTAACTAGTTTTTTGCGTATATGTAGGTACTTAGGAATGATATAGCGAAAAAAAACAAATATTTATTAATAAATTTATTATATATATGTTTTTATGTTTATATATATGAGAAGTAAGATACCTTTGGTAGAATTATTGCCCCTGAACTGCTAATACAAACTAGATCGATGTATCGATGTAATGTAAATAGCTAAATATAAACCGACTATAAATATAATAATATAGGTATATAAAACTCTTAAAGGTGTACTGTAGATAAATGTATACATTAAGAGGGCCATCTGGTGTCTCATGACTAAAATAGACGTTATATATATACAGATTTCCGAGGAAAACTTTACAAATGAAATAAATCAAGATACATTATATACAATCTCCAGTTTATTGAAGTTCAAAAAAAACGTTGTGTATAGAAAATTAAACAAAAACAATTTCCGGGCATGTTACATTTATGAAGTTATCTTCAATAGTAACCACATATCGATATTGGAGCGCTATTCTTGGATCAAGTTCATAGAGTTACTATTTTTTGTTGTCACATGCATTCTCTTCTTAACGTATATTGGAATATTTGAAGCACCTGAATATAAAAAAAAGCCACACATCGCTTTTGAGATAAAATGTTCTGGCATAGGTATAGGTTTATTGTTTATTAAAAACAATTTATTCTTTGGAATCTATCATAGCTTACATCAAGAAATATTTACAAAAAGGACAAAATATCGCTTGTCCATTTCCAAAAAGGTAATTATCCGCCACTGCAGATGTTTTTCTAGAATGCTTGTTCCTGTTTCAGTTCCAAGGCCCACACGTGTTGAGGCCAACCTGTACGCCCTTTCGCCTTCTTGGATATGCTCATGTTGTTATCTTCCTGTTTACAATATAAAAAAAAACTCTCAAACAGCTACATATGCAATTATTAGTAGTTTATGCTATAAATGTGTAATGGGGTGAACATCTCGTGATATGATAGGTATTTCAATTTCACTGAAAGACGTGTGTGTCGCTACGAGCTAAAGGCGAGTAGGGCCGACCAATTTTAATAGAAGTGCCTGATTACTAATCACTTAGTGATCATACTCTACTTATATAAATATTGTATCTATGATCATACTCTCGTGGACACGATCTATGCATCGCTTAGCTCATTTGTTAAACTGACGTTACTGACTAATATAATTGGATAATAGTAGATAGGTTATGTTAAATTATTTTTTACTGATCACCTGTCAACTTTCTGATTTCTAATTGATTGGTAGGCAGTCACTTCTATGGACACGACCACACTGATTGACGTCTGACTCAGTGATTCACTTGCGCAAGCGTAATACCTATCCTTTCAATTATTTTGTGCCATAACTGTCATAAAACATTCGAATTTTCTACTTAGAACGCATGCGCAAGTGGATCAATTTGAGTATAAAAATCAGGCTGTCAATCAATAAAAATTATTAAATTCCATCACTGGGAATGTTATACTTTTTCAATATTCTGGTTTGAAAGCATAATTCGAGATAATATTATTGACGTAAGCTATCTGTGTTGGTTCTATGTCTTGACTGAAAACTGAGTCTGAGTGTGCGTAAAATAGGTAGATAATTGAGTTTCTGATCTAGTGCTGCAAAATGAATTGTGTGAGAAGTTATTATAAGGACTGTGGAAATTGAGCACTGCAAGTCACGACCATCATTGCTCGAAAATGAAATCTTGAAGGTAGGTCTACATTTTTTGATGTTGTATGGTATTGTATACTATTGTATTGTAGTATATTATTTAGAACTATTAGATAAGAGCTTCACGCACCAGTATTCATTAGATCAAAAATGTTATAGGTACCTAGGTAATGACTATTTAGAAAACAACTAGAAACGAGATCACGGAAAAATAGGTAAGTACCTACCTACAATAGGTATAAATGATTTTGATTATTTTATTGATATCTACTGGAATTACAAACTTATGATCAAGTATTTATTATAACTGATACTTCCGAAATGATCTGCATTCCTATCTAATAAAGTTGAGTCTTATTTTGCGTTAAACGTTATTTATTACTTTCTATCTGTCGGTAGGGCGTAGGGTTTCCATCAAATTAAGGTTTGGAAAATCGAATTGTAACGAGTGCCAAATGCAGTTCTGCGCGTTCACTTAACGTTGATATACAAGTTGAATTCACACGCCTCCTCAAATCCATTATTATCTATTTTTGGGGAGTTAATGATTGAATTTGGACCACGCCTCTGCAATCTATATTATATGTCAGTACATTATATAGATAGACTAGAAAGAATAATAATAACGTTAACAACGTTTCTCGTTGTCGTCTATAACAACCCGATATTATCAAGATGCTGTAAAGCTGCTGTAGCAGAGTCACCACAATAAAGGGAGGGTGTTGAAGCTATTATTCTCCAAAATATAATTGGATTACCAGTTGACACACGCTACCACGTGTTAGGTACCCGCAATGTTTTGACTCGGTAAATCTCATTTAGAGATAAATTATCTACAATTAGGTAAATTGGATTTTTATGTAACGCATCTTCCATTTGGGAGGGGGACTTTGCCGCTGACTTTATGGTCATGATTCAATTATATCTTCCGTTCAGTGCGCAAATGAACTCTTTTTGACCGAATTGCAAAAAGAGAGGAGGTACCTATACAATTCGGTTATATATTTGTTTTTTTATGTACTTATGGCTGTTCGCGCTGTTTGCTTATTCATTTAAAAGAGGAGAGTTGATAAATGTTCCCATATTTAGAAAAACTCAAATCCGAAATGTCCTTCCCTCCAAAAAACGCTTGCGAAATGGCTGGAGGGTGCTATTTTCTGGAAAGTCGAAAATCTGAGACGGCAGAATTCAAGATGATAGGGTCAATGTGCCTGTTCTCGGCCAGTTAGTGAACTGAGGAGCAGAAATCAATTATGAAATATTTATTTTTGCAAATATGGTACTCAAATTTTAAATGTAATGCTTAGAAATCCTTAGTCTACTATTATGAATCAGTATCAGTTGGATAACTAATTGCTTTCACCTTCAAAACTGATAAAAACGAAAATTTCCTCATTTTCCCGGTTTTCGGCCACTAGTTTCTCAATCCCGGCCAGTACGATACCACTTCTCGGCCGGCGGCCGGAAAATAGGAATTTGATTTGCTGGATGACCGGCCATGACATACCTCAATGAATACACCACGGAAAATACAAAATCATTTATAGGTACAAAACTATGCTGCATATACTTTGGTAAGGTCTAAAACATAAGAGAATTTAGTCACTCGTTATCACAAAATATAGAAACTCAAACAAAACAATAGAGAAAACGATTATTCTTGAAACAAGTTGGTACCCCTACATTTCATGAACAACACTCGCACTTATATTGTTCGTAAGCCGTTCCGAAAAATTATGTACACCATATGTGATTGCTTCCTATGTTTTTCTCGTCTTCATCTTCAGCATCGCTGAAAAGCTCTTCTGAACAACTGCCGCAACAGATGATCTTCTTTTCAGGTTCTGATGGCGGCTGCATGTCAACTTCTTCAGCTTCTTTTAATTTTTTCCTGATGTAGCGTCTCTTCTTCACTGCAGTTTTCTGCTTCTGTTGTCTTGTTGTCCTTTCTCTTTAAGGTCTTGTTTTCTTTCAAAACATCTTTTTCCTTATAGAATTGTCTCCATGCGCTTGATGATATATATACCTATTTTTATGAGCTGTGGATAATTCAGGTGTTTAGCAAAAGGTCCTTAAGATGTAAGTAGGTTACTAGTGCTGTTATTAATCTCTCCTAGAACATCCACACAAGTTGGTGAAACGTTCGTTTTGCTGGCATTTTGTTCAGGTTCCAACACAGGAATTGCTCCAGAATTTACACTATTATCTCCATTTTCGCTGGTAATTGTTAGATTGTTATCACTAGTGTCCTGAACAATTTGCAGCATTTTTGCCGGGGTTTACCAAACTTTTGCCATTCTACCTATCTTGAATGGTAGATTTTGGAACTCCAAAATTGCTTGCTGCCCAGAAGCCCATTTTGTTTTCTCGAATTTCTCTTAAAATTGTCAGAAGATTTTCATGGGAATATTTAAGAAGCTGTTTTTGTTTGGCTTTCTTCAATTTCAAAACGCCTTTCTTTGTTTTTTTTTTATTTCGGAGTCATCTAGAATAGTTATTAGTGATTTTTAGTACCTAGCATAAGGCTTTAATGCATAAATATAGAGTTGGCCGAACTAATGGGGAGCAGGTCAACCCTTTCTCGGCCACAAGTTTCAGTCACATTTTCAAATATTTTGGGCGAATAAACTGTGGCCGGAAACCGGCCAAAAGATTTAAATATCATTTCTGACACAAGCGGAAAAAAGACTGACCCATATAATTCCGCATACATTGAACAAAGACATCAGAAGAAACAATAGTGTATACCGGTTCTCGGCCACCCTGGCCGAGAAAGGGCTATGACAAATTTTTGCTATACCCGTTACCGGCCACTTTTTTTTCAAATCCAAAATTGATTTTAGGCCATTTTCTTGCACAAATCGATAGATTAATATGTAATAAGCGACATCAATCGCAAAAAACCGATTAATGGTTGAGATGTAATATATTATTTGCTATTTGCGCTGTACCCAGACACTAAAAATTTTGTAACTGCTGCTGAGATCTGCTATTCACACGGACATGGCCATCTTGTATGTTTTCTTTTAGTTCAATATTCCACCTTAAGAGAGAACCACTTTACCATTCACTAAGGGAATAGTGACCGAAAATCGGGCAAACGACAGTGAGTACTATTATGAGATTAGTGGGTTATTTTACATGTTTATACATAAAACTGGCCGACAACAGGGACTGGCCGGCTAACCGGCGAAATGACCCTACCATATTCAACAGATACATTTAAATTAAACATGTTTTGAAAAAGTGGTAAAGTCTGAAATATGTGTACCTATTTTCAACGCGATATTTTGAGATCTCTGAATAACAAGTAGGTACAAGCAAAGAATATGGGTAATATTAATTCCATGGGTGTTGGTACTTTTGAAGTTTGTGCCCAAAGTCTTCTATCTAACTACAATTATTGCACCACTTCAAAATTGCCAGCATCAATAGAAATAATATTATTTTGTATTTTTCAGTGCACCAACTAACAAAATCGGTCCAATTTTTGGTAGAAAGAAACCGTTGAAAACTTTCAGAAATGTCCAGTTTAAAGGGATGAGCAAGTTCTATTCCTATTTTTTCTATTCTTTTTTAAAGGGATCAACTATGAGCAGTCTTATTTCAAATAAAAGAATCATCAAAATCGGAGAAAAAATGCCAACAGATACTTGTGTCATTTTTGACCGACTTCCCAAAAGGAGGAGGTATACAATTCGACTGTGTGCTTTGTGTATAAACGTACTCCGATTTTGATGATTTTTGATTCATTAGAAAGAGGAGGCTTGAGAAATGGTCCCATATTCATAAAAACGGGAATCCGACATCTCGTTCCCTCCGAAAACCGCCCCCGAAAGGGGTGGAGGGGGCAAATTTTGTTGAAAATTGAAAATCTGCGTTGATATAATTACAGATAGGACAATATCCGGAAACGTTTAAATGGAACATTTTTTCAAAAGAGTAACGGTTGTCGACATAGAGACATTTTAAATTCTCAAATATACCTATTTTCGCTATGTGGAGAGGGCGATTTCTGTCGAAAATTGAAAATCTGTTTGCAGTACATGAAAGACATAATTATTTGTAGCAACATTTATACTGAACATTTTTCCCTTAGAGTTACGGTTTTCGAGTAAAATCGGTGTTAAAATGGTAACAACTAAAATATTCAAGCGTATTTCCGCAGCGATGTTCTGAGATCTCAATAATAACAACTACAAGCAAGGAATATACGTGGGTAATAGAATAAGTACTATCTTCATTGGTATTAGTGAACGTTCAACGATTTTCGTGACTAATGTTACCCTCAAAAGTGTGAAATAAATATTTTTTACAAAAAATTGGACCGACTTTATTACTTGTGAAGTTGGTGCCAAAAGTTACCAATCTACCTGCAACTGCACAACTTCAAAAGTACCAGCACCAATAGAATTAATATTATTTTATACTTTTTAGTGCACCAACTAATAAAGTCGGTCCAATTTTTTGTAAAAAATATTTTATATCCTATGAATGAGTGTTTCCGATATTTTTCAAACTAAAACTCCACATATAATTTATCACTCTATGTACTGAAATAAGTTATTCCTTTTTTTATGACCTCGAGAAACCATTAACGCCTCTAATTACACCCATAAATGTGTCACTATATATGACCTGGTGAATATCTCAATTTGTAGCCGCCGACATTTTTGATTGGCTTATTAAATAAGAGCTGAATTAGTCGTTGTTCAATATGATGTTCTTTCTAGAATAATGAATATACCTTAATATTTTTTACCAAAAATTGAACCGACTTTATTTATATTGATTAGTTGGTGCACTGAAAAATACAACGTGATATTAATTCTATTGGTGCTGCTACTTTTGAAGTTGTGCAATTTTGTAGTTAGAAGACTTTTGGAACCAACTTCAAAAGTATGTATCTACATGCACCGATAGAATTAATATTATTTTGTATTTTTTCAGTGCAACATCAACTAATAAAATCGTTGAACGTTCACCAATACCAAAGAAAATAGTACTTATTCTATTACCCATCTTTGCTTGTACTTTTTAGGTATTTAAAGATCTTAGAACATTCCGGCGGAAATACACATTTTTCAAACTTTCTCACTGCTGTAACTCGAAAACCGTAACTTTTTTTGAAAAAATGTCCAGTTTAAACAACGTTAAATATAATCTCATCTTTAATTTGGCCAGCTCAGATTTTCGATTTTCGAGAAAAATTGACCCCTCCACCCCGTTCGGGGGAGGTTTTTGGAGGGAAGGAGATTTCGGATTTGAGATTTTCTAAATATCACCACTTCTCAACTCTCTTCTTTCAAATGAATCAAAAATTATCAAGATCGGAACACGTTTAAATACTATGAAAAACACGCGAAGTCGCATAAGAAAAAATTATTAAAAAATAACAAACATACAATCTAATTGTATGCCTCCTGTTTTTTTGAAACCTATTGTATGTTCAGTTTTGTTCTAAGTGCAAAATCTAATAACGTCGGTCTTAGTTATTATTTTTAAGATATATTTAATTTAGAATAAGTATTTGAATTGATCTTGATGTAGATGGCACGTTTTCCTATTTAACAGCAAGGATTGCATTAAGTAGAAATAAAAATAAATTATGTATCTATTTAAAATTCAAAAAAGAAATGGCTCTTCACATTCTTATTGTTCGTTAATATAATAAAAATAATTATTATCCATAAAGTGTACCTATTCCGAGTCTGTGGGAGCAAATGGGGAAAACCTCGAATTATCATTATTATATAGACCCAACATTTATCATTTTCCTTATATACTTACGGTGTGGTTTGATGATATTCTTATATCATGTCAAAATAATAAACTCAATTCATTTATATTTCGATATGTTACAATACCTATAATATTCTAGGATTATAATAATGCTGCAATGGAATAAAAATTACATATTTGTTTATTGAAATTGCCCAATTAATTTTAAGCCTGCTTAACATTTGAGAAATTGTTTGTATTATTATGGTGCTATATTCATATTATTATTGAAAATTCTATCAATACATTTCATTAACATAATTGAATTTTAATTGTCTCATAGAATAATCTCAAATGAGAGTATTTATTATTCTTTATTCTTTGGTACTTAAAATAATATACTATCTTCACTGAGTGAATAATTTTAGTTCATAAACTAGGTATTTTTAAAATATTAATTTCTTAATTTTCCTCCTTGAATTTAAATTTTCTTCATATTTTTGATCGACGAACCTCGAACGGAGGAGATATACAATAACGTACTACGATTTTGATGATTTTTGATTCATTTGAAAGAGGAGGCTTGGGAAATGGTCCCATATTAAAAAAACGCAAATCTGAAATCCCCTTCCCTTCGGAAACCGCCCCCCGAATGGGGTGGAGGGGGCAAATTTTCTCGAAAATCGAAAATATGAGGTGGTATAATTAAAGATAAAATAATATCCGGAAACATTTAAATAGAACTTTTTTTTCAAAAGAGTTGCGGTTTTCAAGTTAGACGCATGTTAAATTCTCAAATACTTATGTGTATTTTGCTATGTGGAGAGGGCGATTTCTTTCGGAAATTGAAAATCTGTGGGTACTACATGAAAGACCTAATTATTTGTAGCAACATTTATAAAGAACGATTTTTGAGTTACAGCGGCGGTAAAATGGTATCATCTAAAATACTTATGCGTATTTCCGCAGCGATGTATTGAAATCTCAATAATAACAACTACAAGCAAAGAATATACGTGGGTAATAGGATAAGTACTATCTTCATTGGTATTAGTCAACGTTCAACGATTTTCGTGAATAATGTTACACTCAAAAGTGTGAAATAAATATTTTTTACAAAAATTGAACCGACGTTATTAGTTGGTGCACTGAAAAATATAAAATAATATTATTTCTATTGGAGCTGGTACTTGTGAATTTGGTGCCAAAACTTAATTATCTAACTGCAACTGCACAACTTCGAAAGTAACAGCACCAATAGAATTAATATTATTTTGTACTTTTAGGTGTACCAACTAACAAAGTCAGCTTTAAAATTAATCGCATGACAAATATCAATATACAGGGTGTAAGGTAAACATGCGGCAAAAATTTAAGGGGTTATTCCTTATTCGCAGTGTTGACGTATTTTCATTATGTACCTACATAAGTTTAAATATTGAATTTTTATACTCATATACAAACATAATTCTAATATATATTATAATATAAGAATAGAAATTTAAAAATTAAGATTATGTAGATAATTTTAATTCAATAATAAAAATTCGGAAATTGATATTGTATATCTACACAATTTTCATTCAAAATAGAAATAAGTAACAAAAATTTAAAATAATTGTTAGTTCAAATGATTATGATATTGAAAATATAACAATAATTTTCTGAATTTGAATGTTATTACCGAGCAAAACAAATCATTTATTCACAATTATTTCATGGAGGAATTATTCAATTCCAATTTATGCTTTAAAATAATTATCATATATTTCTATGGTCACGAATTTCTGTGTGAATAATATTTTTGATTATTAATTTATTTTATATCATTAAATAGCAAAATGGCATACCATAGATATAGATCTCATGGCAATATTAATGTACTGTTCTATTGAATTTGTAGCTATTTATCTCACAAGGTAATTATACTAAACGAATATCTACTTAATATGGGTCTCTTAATGAATACAGATTGAAAAAAAAACAACAAGCTTACCGAGTTCACACTTTCCGGCGATACTTGGCCCATCGAACAATCGTTGTTGTTGATCATTTGCATGGCGACGGTGGCGGCGGCGGCGGCGGCATTGTTTGTCGTCGTTGATTTTCTGGATATTGTCCCTAATTCGGCTTTGAAGCCCCCAGCTGGGTCGTCCGTTTCCAATGCACGTGTCAGATAGGATATATACGATGTAGCCAATCGTAAAGTTTTAATCTGCCCGATAAAAACCAAAAACAGAAACAGAAAAAAAATAACAAATTAGTATTGTCGATTTTAGAGTGGATTGAAAAATATTATTTGTGTAGCTACAGTGTCTTTTTTTTTTCAAAATAAATAAATATATATTTATTATATCTTACAAATAATTTGTAACCGATCACTAAAATATTATTTTTGACCCACTCTCGGTATTTTTTTCTTGTCATTCGGAAATAGGGCTTTACCTTAGATAGTTTTGTATCTAGGGGCACGTTTGGAATGCACCCCTTGAGAAAGGAGTACGCCTTGTTTATCAATTTACTAGATGAGTTTCTACCGGTTCTCTAAGACAAAGAAATGATATCAAAATATAAATATATGCTATCAGTCTAATTTTATAGATTATTTTATTTATAGCAGATATATCCCTGAAGATAAAATAGCAGTTTCCGAAAGCTTGAAACAGTTCACTGTTGTCTACTTGATGTACCTAGTTCCCCAATATTATTATCTAAGTCTATAATCTATAATATATTCTAAGCAATTCACCTACCTTTGATAATTTAGTATCCGCTGGAACATTTGGTATGCAATCTCTTAAATCTGAATATGCATTGTTAATCGATTGCGTTCTTCGTCTCTCCTTTTTGTTGGCTGTTGATCTTCTTTTAACACCTCGAACAAATGGTCCGGGATTTATATTATTATTTTGATGTGATGGAATTTCATTATCGGTATGTATCGTTGGATAAGCTAAGATAAAGGAAATTATAACCTTAAAATAGATATAATAGTAGTCTGCAAATGATCTGAACGATCGAGTAATAGGATGAACATTTTCTAAGTTAATTTTATAATGACTCTACTTATATCAGTATCTATCAATCTAAAATATTTATATCAATGGACATCAAGCACCCCACGTTTTTTTACATTAAAATTATATTTTTTTTATTTTATAATTCTTAGTTTGGTTTGCTATTAAAGCGTGTTTTTCTAGTTTTTTTAAACTATTATGCAATCTTTGTTTGTTGAATAATTTCACATACCTGATCTATTATTATATAATGATGAATATCTGTTTGGTGTTAGGCTATCCACTTGTGTGTAGATTTGATAGGTGCCCCCAATTGCATTTGTTAAATTATTTGGTGATGGTGATTCCGATCTGGATGGACTGTTGGACCAGAAGTTTGTTTCATCGCCACCAATAGTGCTGCCATCTGTAATTGATATAGATCAAATAGAAAGAGGATTCATAGAATATAAATAAATTCGAATTCGATTCATGCTACAGATAAAAGGAGTTTTTGTTATACCTATCAATTTATTGACGGAGCTCATAAATTGCGAAAGGAAGTACCTAAGTAGAATTCATCTGTATGTTTGCTGTTGAAAAATGGTCCCGTATTAATAAAATTTAAAATCCAACATTTCATTTTCGCCAAAAAAGTGCCACAACAATGTTTGTGGGACAAATTTTTTTTCCATTTTTTTTCGTAACATTAAAGAAAATATTATTTCCAGTTTCCAGCAAGGTTAACTTTTGTTTTTTGTTTTTAAATCACAGGTTTTCGATTTACAATAGATTCTAGGAAACTATATTATTGTTGCCTCGGCCATATTTTGAAATCTCTCATGTAAGTGAACGTTCGCAAGTTTTCATGATAAATGAAACACTCAAAATTGCGAAATAAAACTTTTTTCTGCTTTTTTCTTTCTCGAAAATCTGAGACGGCAGAATTAAAGATGAAATCATATCCGGAAACGTTTAAATTGAACATTTTTTCAAAAAAGGCACGGTTTTTGAGTTACATCTATGGCAAAGACTGAAATATGTGTATTTCCGCTATGTGGTGGGGGCATTTTTTTCGAAAATTGAAAATAGGAGACGTCGAAATTGAAAAAGAAATTATATTTGAACATTTGAATGGGACACGGATGTCAAATTACAGCAGTGGTAAAGTATGAAATATGTAAATTACATATTACAATATACATATAGGTAATAAGATAAGTAGATACCATCTTCTTTGGTATTACTGAACGTTCAACAATTTTCGTGACTAATGTTACACTCAAAAGTGTGAAATAAATATTTTTTACAAAAAATTGGACCGACGTTATTAGTTGGTGCACTGAAAAATACAAAATAATAATCTAATTACAATTGCACAACTTCAAAACTATCAGAACCAATAGAATTAATATTATTTTGTATTTTTCAGTGCACCAACTAATAAAGTCGGTCCAAGTTTCGGTAAAAACTATTTATTTTCTCCTTTTTCGTTCCGTTTTCTAATAAAGCATGTTTACAATTATTTATTAGGTAGGTAGATACTTCATATGTCCATATTTCCTGAAGCAGTATATTTGAATAGTCGAAACAAATTTTATGATTTCCTTTGAACCAAATCATGCCTCCTTGTGTGTTATTCTCAACGGTAAATCTCATTGTAGATATGTACGAAGGAAATGCACAAAGTCAAATAATGTATATATATATATATAAAAAGATTTATATCTTTCAAAGTTTATTTTCATTTTGTTCATCTGACAAAAATAACTTCATTATACCTAGACTGCTATATTTACCGAAACAAAGTTCATAAAATTTGACAAATAAATAAACAAACATGACATTAAAATCTTAGCACATATAGCTTCATCGTATACAACAGTCGTCAGCTATTATAATATGCTTATTGACCGACTCCCGAAACGGAGGATGTATACCGGCTTTTTATGTTCGTTTCGTATAACAAATGTGCTCCGATTTGTAATATGTTTTCATTTGACAGAGGAAAAGCAGAGCCCCTAGAAGGGGTGGTGGGGTAGTTTGTTTTATAATCGAAAATTTGTGACGGCTAAATTAAAGAAACGATCAAATATCGCGTAGATATCAAGAAAAAATAAATTGGACATTTCTAAAACAAAAAAAAACTGTTTCCGAGTAATAGTAAAGTCTGAAATAGGAATCTTTTTGACCGACTTCCCAAACGGAGGAGGTATACAATTCAACTGTTTGGCTGCATGTTTTTTTTTAGTGATATTCGCGTATTATCTTTGTCGAACGTTGAATTATTTTGATGACTAATGTTACACTCAATAGTGTGAAATATGTTTTTTTCGAAAAATAGGACCGAGTTTATTAGTTGGTGACCGAAAAATACAAAATAATATTAAATCTACTGGTGGTGATAATTAAATTAAATTAAAATTACCAGCAACGGTACAATTAATATTATTTTGTGTTTTTTATTGCACCAACTAATAAAGTCGCTTCTAGTTATTGTTATTTTCTAAAAAAAGATCCACGCATTTTTCTTACAATAATTCTACTTTATTTCACAAGAGATCTGAAAATGAATTTGATTAATTTCCAACATCCATATAAACATGATTATACTTCACAGTATGTCATGTAGATTGTTTGTATTTTTTTATGTCATATCCAACCATGGGAACCATTTTTTTGTGTCTATTCAGAGAAGTAATTCAAGTATATATTATATATAAATTGTAAAAAGATCTTGTGACATTGAAAGGCATATAATGTTATAGTTTATTTGTTTTTGTATGAATTTTTATAAAGATATAATATACTCATGCTCATACCATTTGTTCCACAAATGTTTGAGCTTTGGAAAGGTGATAATTATATTTTTTTAAGTAGGTATATTTAAAAAATGTTTACCTTATAATGGGGTCTTATGATGGAAGAGTATTTGTAAAATGTTTATTTCTGCAAGAATTTGTTGACAGGGAGGAGAACGACATTTTGATCGTCATAATTTAGAGGATCATTTCTAAATAGAAATAATTCAAAAATATCTATCTAATAATGGAAAAATTGAAAATTTCCTCGTAAACCAAGTTACCAAGTAGACATTGATTATTGTAATAAACTTTATTTCTAAATAGTTTCAAAGAAAAATACTTAAAATCAATGAATTTTTACTGTAGGTAGGTACAAAAAAATATTAGTTTAAAAAACTAAAAAACACGTTTAATAGCAAACCAAACTAAAAATTTGAAAATAAATATCATTTTGATGTAAAAAAGCGTGGGTGCTTGATGTCCATTGATGTACTTAAATATTTTATGTTGATTGATACTGTTATAAGTGGAGTCATTATAAAATTAACTTAGAAAGCACCCCACGATATTTCACATTAAAATCATATCTTATTTATTTTCAAATTTTTAGTTTGGTTTGCTATTAAAGCGTGTTTTTTATTTTTTTTTTATTTATTTTATACTTTTTAGTTCGGTTTGCTATTAAAGCGATGCACGAATGTAGGGAGTGAGATATAAATAATCACATTCAGATTATATACGAGGACGGTATTGAACCTTCCACCAAATAGTCCCACTCTTAAACTCAATCGCAAATCCTCCAAGACACATTCATATCGAAAATTCCACAAAAATCCATCCATAAAGCTCCGAGAGGTATGTATGTCTATAGGTATGAAAACCTTCATCAAAAAGTTCCACTCGCACGTACACAACTATAAGTATGAAACCTTTCATCGAAAAGCCCCACTCGCACGTACCTGCTTACAAAACATCACAAAACGTCCCAACCCACAACATACACATAGAAAGTTCCACGAAAATTCATCCAGAAATCAAAAACACCCATAGGTGTGGAAACCTCCAACAAAGAGTCCCACTCGCACTCACACACCATCATATATCCTACCAACACACATGCAGATGGAAAATTCCACGAGAATCCATCCATAGAGCTCAGATATATAGGTATGGAACCCCCCATCAGGGAGTCTCACTCGCACCTACACAACTTGAAATTATTGTATTGTCATTGGTCCTTTTAAAGTATACAAAGTTTCAATACGATCCGATGTTTTTAAGTGGGTGAAAATCGTGTCCAAAGATTCCGTTACCTAGATACAATACAGTATAGTATACCTACATACCAAGCTAATAAAAGCGTGTATTAATTCTATTGGTACTGGTAAATGTGAAGTTGTGCATCTTTGGTTAGATAGAAGAGTTTTGACACCAATAGAATTAGAATTATTATTTTGTATTTTTTTCAGACCAACTCATAAAGTCGGTCCTATTTTGTGTAAAAAGAAATATTTTAGAGATGTTACGATGCTTATACTTATTATTCAGAGATTTGGTCTAAAACTAGGACCAATTTCATTAGATAGGGCACCGAAAAATACCAAATAATATTTAAATTTTCATTAAATATGACGAATTATTTACCAATTTTCCGAAAGCTTCCCCCTTTCAATGGGTCTAATTATGAAACCGTTAAAGTTTTTGCAAAAATTTCCAATTCAAAGCTTTCCGAAAATAGCCTCTTCTTTAATTTTGCGTTTTTTTAATGAAGTTTCAGTTTTTTTTTCATTCTCAGGGCTTTTACTATAATTTTATCATTAACCACAAAAAATGTATGCTACAGTCAACCACATCGTATTTTTTAAAAGTTGGGACATTTTGGGTAATTTTTTTTATTCAGCAATGTTAATTATAAAAATATTCATCAAATAATGTAGGATTCGGTAAGTACCTATCACATTTTTTCAGGATTTTCGAGTGGTTTTGGAACTACAAAAATCAACTTGAATACAAAATCTAGATCTAGACTATGAAAGGAAAATAGCTTTGATAAATTTACCCCGTCATTTTTTAAATTGAATAATAAAATTTGAAAGATCATAAAAACAACCTACAAGTGAATATAAAGTTTGAAGTGGAATATGAAGATTTTTGACCGAATTCGATGGAACTAGCAAATATTTGGTGCAAACAGTAATTTCCCATATCGAATTGTTATTTAGAATTTCATATAGACGTAAAGGAAGGAACATGCATGAAGACGTAGGTAGATAGGTATATCTACGAGTTGAACTCGTGCCCTGAGGATTCCACACATACCATGATGATACACCTATAATGCCATTGTAAAATGTTTAGGTATCGGTAGGTAAAGAAAAACTGGTCTCTGACACTTGATCTGTATCAAAAGTCACAAAATGAGCCTTAAGCTAATTGCAAAGGGTGTTTTCTAATCTTGACTGAAAATTAATCATTATCTACCTATACCTATATGCATTTAGTGAATTGTCAATACTTTTCTGGACATTCTGGATTCTTGTTGTTTTGTTTGTGAAAATGTTCAAAGATTATGACGTCATTACCTAGATACTTAGACAATCTACCTAATGAATGAATCAAGAGAGAGATTAAGAATCCTATATAAGGAGGTAGGTACCTAGGTACAATCTCACCTGACATATAGTGATAGTTATGTGGATAACCATACTGGAAGACATCATGTGACTTAGCAGTCGAACCATTGTACGACGACATTATATATAGAAAGAAAATTTTGTCTTTTGATTCTGCACTAGATCAGACGCCACAATAACACGACAAATATCTATCTAAACTATTCAATCAACTTGATCACGTAAGCGGTATAGGTATAGGGTATATGGATGGACCTGTCACTCAAACCGGTTTTAGGTACTTATATCACCGCAAAGTTGGATTAGTCCTGGTATACTAACATGATTCTCGTATTTTGAATCGGTAACTCTAAAACTAATAAAAATGTGGGATGCGGCCTCGGTAATCAGTCGTTTCACTATTGGTTGCTGGGTGTGGCTTATACGATGACGAATGCAACGCCTACTTTCCAGATCAATATTTTATTATATCTAAATGCTTCTCCGGAGAAACCAGATAAACTAATTGATTTTGATGATCTAGTGTTATTGGATTTCTTGTTGTTGTTGTTGATGTAGATATAAGTGTTTATCAAGTTTAGATAGGTTCTTGATGATATTAATGCGTTTATAAATATTTATTAATTTATTAATGTTCTGTTCTAGTTTTAATTAATGAAGTAAGTAGTGCTGTTATAGATGCAAGACTTTTGACACCAATTTCAAAAATACCTATCTACCTTACCATAGCACCAAATAATGTTATTTAGTCGTTTTCACTGCACCAATAAAGTCGAAGACGAGAATTATTTCACATTTTTGAGTGTAAATCGTGGATTTTAAATTTGTCTTATACCTACCTTTTGAGCTATAGGTATTTATCTGTTAGGGCAGGAGCTGATTGCAAAAAACCTGATCGATCCAGATGAAATGCTTTGGACTACAAAGAAAATCATGAGTAGGTACCTATGAGATGTCTAGGCAGAATTTGTCCAATTTTTTTTGACCGACTTCCCAAAAGGAGGAGGTATACAATTCGATTGTGTGCATTTTTTTTTTTTTTTGGTTTGTGCGCGCCTTTCATATAGTAAACGTACTCCGATTTTGATGATTTTTGATTCATTTGAAAGAGGAGGCTTGAGAAATGGTCCCATATTCATAAAAACGGGAATCCGACATCTCGTTCCCTCCGAAAACCGCCCCCGAAGGGGGTAGAGGGGGCAAATTTTGTCGAAAATTGAAAATCTGCGTTGATATAATTACAGATAGGACAATATCCGGAAACGTTTAAATGGAACATTTTTTCAAAGGAGTAACGGTTTTCGACATAGAGACATTTTAAACTCTCAAATATACCCATTTTCGTGGAGAGGGCGATTTCTGTCGAAAATTGAAAATCTGTTTGCAGTACATGAAAGACATAATTATTTGTAGCAACATTTATACTGAACATTTTTCCCTTAGAGTTACGGTTTTCGAGTAAAATCGGTGTTAAAATGGTAACAACTAAAATATTCAAGCGTATTTCCGCAGCGATGTTCTGAGATCTCAATAATAACAACTACAAGCAAGGAATATACGTGGGTAATAGAATAAGTACTATCTTCATTGGTATTAGTGAACGTTCAACGATTTTCGTGACTAATGTTACACTCAAAAGTGTGAAATAAATATTTTTTACAAAAAATTGGACCGACTTTATTAGTTGGTGCACTGAAAAGTATAAAATAATATTAATTCTATTGGGGCTGGTACTTGTGAAGTTGGTGCCAAAAGTTACCAATCTACCTGCAACTGCACAACTTCAAAAGTACCAGCACCAATAGAATTAATATTATTTTGTATTTTTCAGTGCACCAACTAATAAAGTCGGTCCAATTTTTTTGTAAGAAATATTTATTCACTTCCTTATCGTTTTCTCGTTATATCGTACCTGCATATGCATATTATGAAAGAAAGAAAAAAAATGGATGTCGATAGGCATACTTGTTTATGAAAAACGACAAAACCGCTACCTAAAATACACTTCAACCTGTCTTCGAACCTAATAAATGAAGTAGGTAGATAATGTTAACAAATCGAAGCATAAATATTGCAAAAGTTGATAGGTACCTGGGTACTTCGGTAGCAGAAGGGTCTTCATTGAACTTGGTTTGAATTTACGGAACAAGGAAATTTGATAGTTTTTTTTGGAATTTCGAAAAAGTCCTTAAAACTCTGACAGAGATTGATATTAATCTACGAATAAAATTTTTTTTTACAAAATAACCTATTTTTGACCGACGAACCTCGAACGGAGAAGATATACAATAACGTACTACGATTTTGATGATTTTTAATTCATTTGAAAGAGGAGGCTTCAGAAATGGTCCCACATTCATAAAATCGCAAATCCAAAATCTCCTTCCTCCCGAAAACCGCCCCCGAAGAGGGTGGAGGGGGCAAATTTTCTCGAAAATTGAAAATCTAAGGTGATGCTTATAATTAAAGATACGACAATATCCGGGTACGTTTAATTTGAACATTTTTCACGGTTTTCGAGTAAGAGACATGTTAAATTCTCAAATATGTGTAATATTTTTGTCATATGGAGAGAGCGATTTCTTTCGAAAATTGAAAATCTGTTGGTACTACATGAAAGACCTAATTATTTGCAGCAACATTTATAATGAACATTTTTCCCTTAGAGTTACGGTTTTCGAGTAAAGCGGTGGTAAAATGGTTAAATCTAAAATACTTGCGCGTATTTCCGCAGCAAAATTTTGAGATCTTAATAATAATAACAACTCCAAGCAAAGAATATACGTGGGTAATAGGATAAGTACTATCTTCATTGGTATTAGTGAACGTTCAACGATTTTTGTGACTAATGTTACACTCAAAAGGGTGAAATTAATATTTTTTACAAAAAATTGGACCGACGTTATTAGTAGGTGCACTGAAAAATACAAAATAACATTAATTCAATTGGTGCTGGTACTTGTAACGTTGGTGCCCAAAGTTATCAATCTAACTGCAATTGCACAACTTCACAAGTAAGTATCTATAGAATTAATATTATTTTGAATTTTTCCAGTGCGCAAACTAGGTAATAAAGTCGACTCAATTTTCTGTAAAAAAATATTTATTTTACAAAAACTAGCATCGACTTTATTATTTTATCTAATTACTTTTGTCCATTCTCGTTATTTAAAGTGTAATCTTTGAGCCTCAATCTTATTGCTGTTGTTTAAATTCTTCCAATAACCTTTTTCTAGGCAGAAAATTGCATAAGCAGTTCTTTTTTTTTTAGATTGTTGGATGCGAAAAGCAATATTTCAATAGGATACTGTTGTCACTGTCACTTAAATCTTTTCTCTTTAGCAAATGACATAAGTGTGAGTGAGCTATATACATATGTATATATAATACGTGTGATATGCAATAAATTTGAGTAATGCTGATGGTCAGAGACCCTTAGCCTGGCGCCAAGAGTGTATAATATATATGTACACATGTCCTTGTTTTTGGAGGGTTCCCACATTATAATATATGTTGTTCATGTATCTATAGTAAAGCCAGCACTATGTTCTTGGCCACTTGAAAACCCAAGATAAATGCTACTTTAAATATATATATATATATATATATATATATATATATATATATATATATCTCGTTTTAATTTTTTTATAATAGCAGCAGAGATTTAATATTATATATCGAAGAGCGGTATTAGAAAAGCTCTTGTATAAAGTCATATATTCGATGGCACAAAAATTCATGATGTTGTATATTATATATAGATTGGTATTTGTAATGATTTAGGTACTTTATTTCATCGGGGCCGGTATTTTTTGATCGACTTCAATAAAAGAAGGTATATACTCTCGGTTGTATAGTTGTTTTTTATTATTTTTTTATGGCTGTTCGCGCATTTTGCATAGTAAACGTACTCCGATTTAGACGTTCTTTTTTTCATTTGAAAGAGGAGGCTTGAGAGGAATTGGTCCCATATTTAGAAAAACTTAAACCTGAAATCTCATTCCCTGGTGGTAGGGGCAATTTTTCTCGAAAATTGAAAATCTGAAAAGGCAGACTTAAAGATGGGACCATATCCGGAAAAGTTTGAATTGAACATTTTTTTCAAAAGAGTTACGGTTTCCGAGTTTCGCAATGGTAAAGTCTGAAATATGTGATATGCGTATTTCCGCTATGTGGAAGAGCATTTTTTTTCGAAAATATGAGACGGCCAAATTAAAGAACATATTATATGTAGCAAAATTTAAATCGAGTTCCAGTTTTTTTTTCGAGTTTTGTCTGAAATATGTAGGTATTTGTATATTTGCGTCGCGATGTTTTGAATCTCTGAATCATAAATAACAAGCTAAGCCTATATCTTTTTGGGTATTAGTGAACGTTCAACAATTTTCATGACTAATGGTACACTCAAAAATGTGAAATAAATATTTTGTACAAAAAATTGGACCGACTTTATTAGTTGTTGAACTGAAAAATACAAAATAATATTAATTCTATTGGTGCTGGTAATTTTGAAGTTGTGCCGTTGTAGTTTGTTGTTGTAGGCACCAACTCTGAAAGTACCAGCAACAATAGAATTAATATTATTTTGTATTTTTTAGTTCAACAATTAATAAATTCGGTCCAAGTACTTCTATATCTGACTCTATTTCACGTTTTTGAGTGCCAACAGAGAATACTCAAATTAAATCAGTAAATATGTATCTAATACAATGATTTACCATTTTTTACTTTCTTTTCAAACTCTGAAACCGTTTTCCGTATTTGAAAAAATGTTCGGCCTCTTTTTGAATGTTCTAAAATCTAAAAAAAATCCTCTACCACCTTTGAGGGGATTTTTTTGGGAAGAAAAAGTGTCTAATTAAAAATTTTGGGAACATTTCTTAGCGCTCTTTTTTTCGAATGAAATGATAAAAAAGCAAACATTCGCAGTCGAAAAAGAAACTAGAAATATATCGAATATTAAACATTTTAAATTGGACTTTTCTTAAAATATTTTTTCTTAATAGGACAAACTTTATCAGTTGGTGCACTAGAAAATACAAAATAATACCTAATTCTATTGGCACTGCTCTAATTTTGAAGTTATGCAATTGCAAGACTTTCGGCACCAACTTTAAAATTACCAAAAATTAAACTTATTTTGAATTTTTCCGTACACCACCAACTGTTCTATTTCTTGCAATAAAAACTCCACGAAAAATATAATGTAAGTAGGTATAATACGTATTATATTGATTAGAAATAATTTTGCAAGAATATCCCTAAAATTTCTTGAGCTAGGTACCACATTTGAAAATGAGGATCTATTGATATTTACGGCCATAGCAATAAAACCCTTATTTCAGGCCATATTTCCTTATGACAAAAGTCCATTGTATATTTCGGATAGTAGGTATCGTTTACAGGTCATATATATATATATATATATATATATACATATATATGTCTTTTTAGCGCCTTTCACTGTGATCCCGATCTCATTCTAGTTTTACAAACATGCAACACAAGCTGTCTCTATGTGTGTTTGTATACAGACAGACAACAGACAGACGCCACTAGCCACTTCCCATTCACATATATAGGAAGACAACAACAGTGATATATATACATGACATAATATGAGTGACATATAACGTCAAGTCAAGCCCAGTGTAATTTATATCCTCTCAAAGGTCAGATAAAAAAAATCAGATGTATTTTGTTGTTAAAACTAATACAGGACACATAAAAGTGGACTCAGCTCAGTTTTTGGGGCTCAATTTTTTTTGGCCAACTTCAAAAAAAAGGAGAAGATATACAATTTGGTTGTAAGATTGATTTTTTTTATGGCTGTTCGCGCGTTTTGCATAGTAAACGTATTTCGATTTAGACGATTTTTGTTTCATTTGAAAGAGGGAGTTGAGAAATGGTCCCAGAAAAATCAAATACAAAATCTCCTTCCCTCCAAAAACCGCCCCCAAAGGGATTGGAGGGGGTGATTTTTCTCGAAAATTGAAAATCCGAGACGACAGAATGAAAGAAAATTCCATATCCGGAAACGTTTAAATTGGACATTTTTAAAAATAATCATAGGTTTCCGCGTTCCAGTCTGATATATGTGTTTCAGCCATGTGGAAGGGGCAAATTTTTCCGAGTATCAAAAATTCGAGATTTGCAAATTAGAAAGGGGACCATATTCGGAAAAGTTTAAATTGAACATTTTTTCAAAAGAGTTACGGTGTCCGAGTTTCGCAATGGTAAGTCTGAAATATGTGATATGCGTACTTCCGCTATGTGGAAGAGCAATTTTTCTTCGAAAAAAGATTATATGTAGTAACATTTAAATTGAGTTACGGTTTTCATGTTAGTAAGTAAAGTCATCTCTGAATAATAAATAACAAATACAAGCTAAGCCTATTTCTTTTTGGATATTAATGAACGATTTTCATAACTAATGTTACACTCAAAAATTTGAAATAAATATTTTTCACAAAAAATTGGACCGACTTGCACTGAAAAATACAAAATAATATTAATTATATTGGTGCTCGTAATTCTGATGTTGTGCCGTTGTAGTTTGTTATTGTAGGCATCAGGTTTATGATTTTCGAGAAAATTTGTCCCCTCCATCCCTTCAGGGGCGGTTTCCGGTGGAAAGGAGATTTCGAATTTGTGTTTTCATGAATATGCGGGACCATTTCTCAAGCCTTCACCTTCAAACTAATCAAAATCAGAGCTCGTTTATAAAACGCGCGCACGAACCAAAAAAAACAGACAGTCGAATTGTATACCTCCTCCGTTCGAGGTTCGTCAGTCAAAAATATGAAACTTGGAAGATAGGTAGGTACATTATCTGGGGTCTGGTAGAATTTTACTAAAAAAGATCCTATGAGATTTAAAATTGAAAAAAAATTAAACCTTTAAATTGGACATTCTCCAAAAACTTGAATTTGTAAATACCTATTTCTTGATTGGATTGAAATCAAGAAGATTCCCGTTTGTTGTAAGTATTTTTTTTAAATGCCTTGTAGCATTGAATTTACACCCTGTATATAAATATCCTATACCGAAATGTCTTTTTTTTTCATCTTATTATAAACAAACGTGGAACAAGTTGAGTAAATAATTCTTTGGAATTGCACGTGTTTCTTCGAGAGGATGAGATGCTTCTGAGTAAGTAGCCAGGGTATATTCCACCGCTTACCCCATTAATAGTCCAGGAAAAATAGGATTTTGCAAAAAAAATATATCTACTACCTACCTATTTGTTTTTTTTTAATGGAAAATGTTAGAATCTGTCTTGAAAAATGCGCTATCTGCAAAAATTAGTAATATATCTTTTTTATACGTCTAATTTTCGACCGATTTCCCAAAAGGAGGAGGTACCTACACAAAAATACGAGTTGATCTAATATTCAAATTATCTAGAATTAATCAAGATTATCCATTGGAAACTGGCATTCGAATGGTCAAAAGTGGTTTTTTTTTCAATGATAAATTACCTCCTATATAAAATGTATTATTTAATGATGATCATTTTGACAGCGATTAAAAATGTGCATATCTACGGTTTTTTTCACCGATAAAAACGCCTGTTCCTCATAAACAAACCAAACAATTCATAACAATTGTGTGTTTAATAACTGTTCATTTAAATAAATTAATTGTATCAATAAAGAATAAAGATAATTAAGTATTGACGTTTTTCATCTTGCCAAAAAACACTCGAACTTTTAAGGATAAATTTCATTTAAACTCAAAATTTTTCCATCAGTATCACAATTATCATTATCTTATTAAACAGTCACTCATTCCAATCTGACTCGGTTCTCATTGTTTTGTACGAAATGGACACATAATATTCAAATTTTGAAAATTAAATTATTCATCTTTTATCAATGGTTATATTGTGCAACATTTCCTGGATTATATTGATCATCATGATGTAAACACGACAAAACAAAATGGTAGGTAATAGCGATGTTGAATGAAGGAGAAAAAAAAAAGAGGTTGAATCGGAAGCACACGAACGAATTTCCTCTTTTATCAAGCATATAATATATATATGTATATAAGAATCTATATAGAAGGTAAATACAGCCCAAAGTCAAGACTGATATATTGTGACGAAAGCCAGAAGCTTTAATAGCTAATCAGCTTAAAGTGAGCTATAGCGGTATACCTTGAATGTATCTACTGATATCTATAGATTTTTGACCGACTTCAAAAAAAGAAGAAGGTATACAATTCGGTTGTAAGATTGCTTTTTTTTATTATTTTTTTTATGGCTGTTCGCGCGTTTCAAATAGTAAACGTACTCCGATTTAGACGATTTTTGTTTCATTTGAAAGAGGAGAGTTGAGAAATGGTCCCATATTGAGGAAAATCAAATAAAAAATCTCCTTCCCTCCAAAAACCAATTTTTTTTTTCGAAAATCGAAAATCCGAGACGACAGAATTAACGAAAATTCCATATCCGGAAATGTTTAAATTGGACATTTTTGAAAATAATCATACGTTTCCGCGCTACAGTCTGAAATATGTGTTTCAGCTATGTGGAAGGGGTAAATTTTTTTGAAAATCGAAGGGGACCATATCCGGAAACATTTGAATTAAACATTTTTTTCAAAAGAGTTACGGTTTCCGAGTTTCGCAATGGTAAATTCTGAAATATGTGAAATGCGTAGGTATTTTCGCTAGTACAAGCTAAACCTACCTATAACTTTTTGGGTATTAGTGAACGTTCAACAATTTTCATGACTAATTTTACACTAAAAAATGTGAAATAAATATTTTTTACAAAAAATTGGACCGACTTTATCAGTTGTTGCACTGAAAAATACAAAATAATATGATTTCTATTGGTGCTGGTTCTTTTGGAGTTGGTGCCTACAACAACAAACTACAACGGCACAACTTCAAAAGAACCAGCACCAATAGAATTAATATTATTTTGTATTTTTCAGTGCAACAACTGATAAAGTCGGTCCAATTTTCAGTAGCGCGGAAACGTATGATTATTTTTAAAAATGTCCAATTTAAACATTTACGGATATGGAATTTTCTTTCATTCTGTCGTCTCGGATTCTCAATTTTCTAGAAAAATTTCCCCCTCCACCCCTTTGGGGCGGTTTTTGGGGGGAAGGAGATTTTTGATTTGATTTTTCTCAACTTGGGACCATTTCTCAACTCTCCTCTTTCAAATGAAACAAAAATCGTCTAAATCAGAGTACGTTTTCTATGCAAAACACGCGAAAAGCCATAAAAAAAAATAAAAAAAATCAATCTTACAACGCAATTGTATACCTTCTCCTTTTTTTGAAGTCGGTCAACAAAATATTAAATTGTCCATCTTCTTCAAAACAAATTAAAATATCTGATAAAATTGTGGAATCAACTCTTCAAGGAATATCTAACGTTTCTGATCAGCAGCAACATGAACATGGAACATCTTCGGAAATTTATATTGGAAGTAATTGTTCAAAATTTACTATCAATTATTATTTCAATAAATGAAATTGTTTTATGATGAATAATCAATTTATAATTGACTCTGTTAAAAATACATCCTTCAAAAAGTAATATTTCATGTTTATTTTGTAAATTATTTTGGCAGTGAAAAAAGTAAACATTTACGAATCAATGCAGCAGAAATGTCATGTTTTTTTGACAGTTGTACAAAAAATATATTTTAGATGTCTATGAATAAAAATGTATTATCGCATTATGTTAAAAGAGCAATTAAGTATAGGTATGTATATCCTCTATATTTCAAAAACACAAAAATTAGGGAAAAATGTTCTCGCAAAACGCGCTAACAAATATATAAATATTTAATATATAACATACCTACGTGCTCCTTTTTAAGAGTCGCTCAAAGAAATCGACGGGCAAAGATTATTAACACCATCTTTGCTACGGGCTGATGAAGATTTGTCAACATAATTTGCGACAAATTACTAAAAATAGTAATTTTTTCATTCCCAAGCCAACTAATTAAGATAACGTACTATTTAAGTATACCGAAGAATTTGAAGAAAAAAAAAACTATAACACTTAAAAACTACTTAGCGTAAGGGGAACAAGAAGGACTGGCACCTATATTCATATTAAAAATTTTTAGGTACAGATTAGAGATTATGAATTAAAAGGTTTTGAGTGGCGGCCCTATTTGTTTTTGTTTTTTTTGTCAGAACAACTTTGATAGTGAGATATGAATGACGCTTTCTTAAATTTTAATAAGACATAAAATGGTGTGGGAACAAATCATTATCTGAGAAGATGCCCGCGACTTCGTCCACGAAAACAGCAAATAATTTTAATTAAAATTGATGGCACCAATTAATAAAAGTCATGAAATTTCTCTACTATAAATCGCAGCCAGCAATCCTAGATCGAATTTCCTCATCCTGCGGAAACATTCACGACTTCTAATCCACATATATGTCAATTAAGAGATTTAACTTAACATCATGATTAATACGTGCCAGACACTATAGCTCGAAAGGGATTTGGTCGAGCTGCAGGGGTTTGTTATCGTCCAGGATAGATACACCCCAGGACTCCTCTGACGCAATACAATGGAAAAGGTATAAAATCAGGATATCTCAATAATATGGGTATCAAAAAGCAGAAGACCATCGTCATGGATAAAGTTATAGTGGTGTCTTGTGTTTGTGTTCTAATTGTCAGCTATTTTGAAACTGTGCTAACTAATCAAAATGTAAGTTAAGTATATGTAATCTTTTTTTTTATCTAGTCAATTGTACTTTGATATTCAAAGTTCTATCTAGTTTCTCCCAATGTGTCAAACAAATCCTTCTTATGACTTCCACAATTGTTCGTTAATTTTCAAATTTATTCGTAACATTTACCTACCTGCTCTCTGAATCTTTCAAATTTTCAATAAAATTCCAGTTCGGTTCTGCGCTGGATGCAAAAAGAAACGATGAAGATGACAGCAACAAGATATCGCCTCTATGGTTTAGTCCAAGGCTGGGAAGAAAGAAGCGAAATTCCAAAGATGACATTTACAAACCGAAACTCGAACAAGATATCATTGATCTAATGGATGCATTCGATGATTCACCAATAGCCATTGTGGCTGTCAATGGCAATGACAAGTTGGTGTGCAAAAATCTGAAGGGTAGGTGAAAGTTAAATGACAAGTAGTGAATGGTTGAATTCGATATGGCTTCATCATTTAGAAAGAAAAAAGATCAATTCTTTTATTCCATTTAGATACTTTTTGCTACTAAAAATTGTAACTTTTATTGTATATGACATGAATGATTTAAATTTTATAGTGTGTGGACTGCTTTAGATATATTTTAGATATTTATAATATGTATAAAATTGAAACAAGGCACATTATATTATATCTCTGTAATTTCCTACTTTCTATATAGTTTTTTGTTTGTCTCTTATAGGTAAGAGGATCACGTACGATCCCAGATTGGGTAGAAGTTTGAATGAGGATACGTCATCAAGTGAAAAATGGCTACACGACATCGACAACAATGGTGATTATCTGATACAGAGATCACCACCATTTGCACCACGACTTGGCAGAAGATATTCACAATATGTACCCAGATTGGGTAGGGATATATAAAATAATATACTACCCATAACAATAATGTTGGATTAACTTTGAATGAACAATAAATATTTGAGAGTTTTCTGGTTTTTATATTCTGTTGCAATACCTACTTGTGTACGAGTATTATACCTACCTTCCAGGTGATTTAGACTGATAATCGAACTCTTGTAAATTTTATATCTACAGAAAATTGTTGAATATTTCCCCAAATTCACCAACGCAGTCATTAACATATTTCTACGATGACATAATGACATATGTCAAAATTGCGATGGCCAACACGTTACATTTTTCTGGAAACCTTTAAATTGAACATTTTTCAAATTCTTTAACGATGTAATTAATAACCGTGAATGTGAATTTAAATATATGGCATCAAATACAACGAGAGCAGAGAACAGCATCTCCAAAACGCGACCATCGTAGATAAAATATGACATGCGACTATTTATCTTTTATTGCAGATTGCACAATCGTTGCTGTCAAAATGACCATTAGCTACAAAAGTGTTAATTGTTGCCGCATATTTAGTCTTGAAGTGATGCTCGGATAAAAAGTATCAAAGCGATTACTGCACGAATTTTATGATGATTTTTAAGCATGTTCTTTAAGAACATTGTTGCTTCATACAATCACAAATACACACACACACCCACACACCACGATCGCAACTTTGCTTGCTTGATTTTACATGATCTGGGGGTTTCTACGAAAATGCGACTTTTCCTATTAGGATAACAGAAGAAGCAGGCAGTGATCAAACACTCGAATTATACCTATAGGAGATGAAAACTTTGTCGCAAGTAACTTGTGACATCAATCAATGAATCTCAATCATATTTACTTTTGGTGAATTTCTTTTTTTTCTTCAATATACTTGAAAGAATGATTGCTTTTGTCTTAAATTGACATTCAATATTTATTTATATAATTTATAAAATGGGATGATACCTACCTTTCCTGCGTCGACGTTTCTAGGCAAAACCAAACTGTCGTAGCAGGACTGCATAATGTAATACAGGTCAGCAGAAATCCTATTCAGTATTTCACTTGAACAGTTCTTATAAATTATCACCTTGTTTATCTATGATTACTTCTAATGTACCTATATTCTTATAACTAATATATTTTTGATCTAACAGAAATTTTGGTCTGCTACAAAGGCCGAGATATTAATTTCCATATTCAAAGCCATAGGTATTATCTGGCTTAGATAATTTATCAGTGCACCTGAGAATAACAGGAACAATAATTTGATCGAAATCACGTAATAAGAAAAGTGGCATGTATTCTCGAACGTAATTTTTATTGTTTAAACATAAATAATAGATTGAAACAAACAATCTTTATATTAAAAAAATATAATAATATTTAACGCGTGACATCTGGTGGACATAACCGACACTACGTTTTGCGGTCGACATATTGCGTTGACTTTTAGTCGAATATTGCGCGGTCCTCATTGCTTGTTTAACAACATAAAAGTTTATTATAAGTGACTGTGCGTTTTGTAGTAGATTTCAACAAAGTTATTTTGCGGAGCCAAGCTTCTTGAAATTTAATCACAGTAGGAGAATAACTGGGATAGCCTTAAAATTTCACAACCTCCATCACTAATATTCGGGTAAGTGCAACTGTTCTTTTTTGTGTGCTACTTGCCTAAAATGGAGGAATTATCTTGAATTGCATTTATATTGAACGAAGGCTGAACAAAATAGTTGTAACTGTTATTTTCAGACTATGAAAATGCCAGGAAAACAGTCAAAAGATAGTGGTTTATATGATTATGAAGAAAATTCCTACTTCGGTGGTGAAGTGGAGAACAATGGCATAGAAGAACTAAATGCACCTCCGGAAAATGATTTTTCCGAATATCTATGGATGGAGAATGAAGAGGAATTTGATAAAGAGGTAAATTAATTGTGATTTAAACAATCTGTCAGAATATGCTTTTATCCTGCAGCATTTTCTCAAATAGGTCATGCAACGATTAGAAGAGGAAGCACTAATGGAGGAGTGTATCGAGGCTTTCATGAATGATGAGAACAATGTATCACCTGGCTCGAATAATACCACGAGTCAGTCAAAGTAAGTTGTTTTCTTTTGTGTTTTATCTATGCTTACTATCATTTTTTTTTTGTAAATCATAAAAGGGTGCAATATCTATGTCCAAATACATATCACTCAACCAACCGTACAAGTACGAATGTTTGATTGCCTACATTTTTAAATTTTATTTCATTGTCGAAATACATCAAAGAACATACTATACCTATCTTCTTTGAATACATCAAGGCTGATATTCACGACGAGCTTGTGAAATCCTATATTATTAAAGAGGTACATTGCCAAATCCTTTCACAAACTCTGGCTAGGTCATTTCCTTGTTTTTCGTTTACACTGTTTTAGTTTGTTTTTTATGCATATGATTGTATTTGTCACGTTTCAAGGTACATTTGGTATAGGACTTGAATTTGCAAATAAACTATTGCAACATAATAAGTGTATATATCTATATTATACACTTTTTAAAATTCATTTTATAACATAACCCTGCATATATTTGAAATAAATATTAATAACTGACTGAATATAAATTATTCGTTGGATATACCTATATATATATATTGATGTTCTCATTAATATAATTAGAAATTTACATAAACTTGTTTTCGTTTCGATGTACTTTATATTCACTGAATGACGGCAGTTGTCCTAAATATGAAAAAAATATATATCTAGATAACTGTGTGAACAGATTTTATCTTCAGGTTGCTCGTTTTTTTAATAAATTAATTAAATATGGTAATATGGTGGTAGTGTTGCTGGTTATTTTGAAACATATTCAATCTACCTAACTTTAATACCTATGCAATTTGAATTTACAGCAACCAGCAGTCGCATGAAAAAGTTGTCAATTCCAAGTTGAATCCCGAGGCGGCTGAATTTGTGCCCCTGAATAGAAGGCCCAGCGATGCCCCAAGAACATCTTCTTAAATTAACAGCTCCTGATCTCTGTTTTTTGTTTTTCTTTCATCGAAGTACTGTATATATGAGATTTTTTCTTCTATTTTTTCCCCATAATGAATTATTTGCTTTAAATCTTTGGTGTTGTGCATATTTTAATAATAATAATTAATTAATTTCTCTATCAAGTAATTTCGTTGACCGCTAAAAATTATTGCCAACTATTTGACATTGAATATTATTTGTATATCTGATTATAAAATTGATTTTTTTTAGTTCCATCAAAGATTTGTGTTTGTATATATAGATAAAAGTGAAAAAAAAAGAATTGGCTAATAAATATATTTTTAATAGAAAATTTAGTTAACTGAATGTTATTCAGACTATCCAACATATAGTTGAATATTTAAATTTTTGCGGAATTGAGATAAAAAAAAGTGAAAGAGATTTCAAGTTATAATTATCTAAGTTGTATATTTTGCTATATTGTATATTTAGGTCTTTTATAAAGAGAATAATGGCAAAAAGGTTATCGGGTATAAAGAGAATACATAATTTAGTTGATGATATTGACAATGTTGAAGGGTCTTTTTTATGTATGACTTGCCTTTGTTGGTTTGTATTGAAAAGAAGAGGGATGTAATTTAAATTTTGTAAATAGATTATCTGTTGGAAATTCTGTTAAAAATATGTCCTTAAGTCAAACGGCTGCTAAAAAATATATATATATATATAATATATTCTTTGATGATAACTGTATACTATTAGATACATATTAAAAAAAAATGTTTAGACGGTAAGCTTAAAACCAGTCACAATTAAGTAAGCTTACTTTTAAGTAGTTTATAAGCATATTTATGGATGTTGAACCAGTCTCGATGTTGATCTTGAAGTGGAGTTCCCTTTTTTTCTATTTCCTTACATAAAAACGCAGAAAAGTACAATAGATATGTCTCTTAAAATTAGATACAAAGAGACTGACTGTCAGATAATTCGCTCTATAAATAGAATCAATTAATAGTTTTTTAAAATATTTATTTGTAGATAATCACAAATGGTACTTATTTCAAATAAATTTAGACCTTTTTTAAAAAGAAATTCCATCCATATTTATACTTTTCCCCATTCGAAAGTTAATGTCGTCGTATATTTATATTTTTATTATATATATATTATTATTATTATTCCCACTGACAGAAATTATTAGTAGTATCTAATTTTCGGAGATGGTAAAATGTGTCCTCGCTACAATCTCCCAAATACTCACATTGAATTGTGGTGATATAAAACGGCTGTGCGAGAACAAAAACAAAAAAAAATAACATATTTTGTACCCTCATTCTGTTTGCTCTCTTTTTGTATAAGAAATGTTACTTTTAGATGGTGCAAAACATTAAATAGGTGGATAAATTTACTTTGGTTTACTTTTATTTACCTTCTATCCTTTACCTATGTATATTTTTTTACAAACCATTCTTGTTGAACGTTCACTTATATTTAGAGATTTCAAAACATACCTGAAAAACCATTAGATTCAATAAAAACAGACCAATCTTGTCTGGTATCCTGCCAAACAAAACATTTATCTGTTCCATTTCTGCTTAAACAATTGATTTTTTAATTGTACCAGAAAGTATTTCTTCCGTGCAGTCTTTAACGGCAAGCATTGAACAAATGTGTCTTATCATGAACTTTTCTTCTGTTCTTTCACATAACCAGCACTGTAAATATTTCTTTGTCACTCCGCTTAATAAATTCATGTTCCGTTATCGAACAATTTGACTCTCCATTCCATAAGTTAACTTGCACAAGTGTCTTGATATCAGCTAAATATCGAGTACCGAGTTTCACCTCAGTAAACCATGTCATTTGTTAGAAATGAATTGAGAAAACCTTTATATATGTTAGGCTCAAAGACCGAATTCAGCCACTGACCGAAATTCTTACCCAGAACGCGACGTGGACATACTCACGTCTGCTTTACTCTAAAGAAGGAATTGTACACGTCGCGTTGTGCGGAGGAGACATTTCGGTAAGTGGCCGAATTCGCTCTTTGAGCGTAGCATATATATACCAACCGTATGCCTCATAATAAATAAGAATGATAATCGATTACCTCTTTTATTAAAATTTTAAAGCTATTTAATTACTAGCTCGGAACTTTGAATATTAAAATAAATCAGGAATTTATATACGTAATTCTCTAAGTAACAAATTAATTCGGCTACTATCTTATAAGAACGAACTCCTTTGTTAATTTTTATTACTTATCTGAAAAGTGTGGTGAATTTAGAACGTTGGGGACTGAAAGGGTCGAGCTAGCCGGTACTTGGTATGAATTAATTGCAAATCTAACGAATAATTGCGAAAACTTAATTTTCCAGTTTATTGAAAGAATACTTTCAATTGCCAATCGATTTCTCGACACAAAAATCATCGATCTGTGGAGTTATTTTCTAGATGGGTGTTTAAAAACATATAGGTAAGTAGACATATAAACAAAAACAGTAACTAAACCGATTTTTTTTCAGGTGCAAATTTTTTTCCAGCCATCTGTTGAAAATAATTGATTAATGTTGTGAAAAAAGGAAGAGTGTTGTTTTTAAATTAATAGAACATTTTTTTATAAATATATAATGTATTTCTTCAAATTTTACATAAAACTTTACAGTAACATTTTAACAATAAGAGGCACAAATATTTGCTGTTCAACAATGCTTATAATTTTTTTTAGTATTGTTTCATACAACCTATACCAAAACTAAGTAGTGTAGTAACAAAATTCTAAAGCAAATATTACCTCTTCGATTTACAATATTCAAAACAATTAAAAAAACATTAGAAAATGCGTCGATAAGAAAATAAATAATGAAATCATTGGCAATGCATGTGGTTCAAATACTAACCTAAGTAGAAATATAATTCTGGCGAGACAATTGTATCTCGCTTAGTCGAATTTAACATCAAATGTTTACAAATAATTCAGAGATTTTCAGCAGAACAATTAAGTATTTTGTGCAAAGAAATTCTTTAACCACACTATTAGCATAGATTTATGATTAAAAGAATGGAGAGTTTCGTATCTATATTGGTATTATTTTTTCTACTCTTAAAAAGCCCAAAAACACTTAACATAACCACATAGCAGAAAAGCTGATAATCTCCGAACTTCACAAAATCAACTAAAATACGTTAAATCTAAGTCTTTGTCTATAACTCATATAGTTAGTAAATATATCTCGTTTAATATACATACAAGTGACTAAATTAGTCTTCAAAATATTCGCGACAAACACTTCGTATATAAGAATAGACTTAGGTAATCCTTGGGCATATTCAGTAACTCTTTAAGGAAATTTCTATTTCACCTTCAGGG
This sequence comes from Crioceris asparagi, assembly GCA_958507055.1. Taxonomy (NCBI): domain Eukaryota; kingdom Metazoa; phylum Arthropoda; class Insecta; order Coleoptera; family Chrysomelidae; genus Crioceris; species Crioceris asparagi. Next base: position 2,564,151 of record OY293833.1, on the reverse strand, counting down.
ATAAGTACAATTATTGTTGTTCACATTTATGATGGAATTGTATTTATAATCTCAATAAAGGTCTGAGTAACATAAGTTAATATTAAAGTTACAATTCCAACATATACCATCCAACTGTAGTATACTTGAAGATGGAATAGGAATATTTCCGAAATCTTGCGATAAACATTGAAGAAATTTCTAATACTTAATGAATATTCCTCAAATTACCCAGGTTTATTCCTTACATATATATACACAATAGAAGAGTTTGTAGTTCCCAGAGAAAACTTTCCAGAGGAAAACCGATCGTAAGATATATTTTAGTCTAACTTATGTCAGGGTGAGAAATATTTCAAATATTTACTTGAAATTATTGAGAAGAGGGTTATTTTAATACTTCTAGACTCGATTTTTCTTGGAAAGTCCCCTGTTCCATTAGAGTCCAAAAAATAGGACCATAAAAAATCACAAAGGGCTTTTACAAAGCTAGAAAGACCTTCCAGGCCCCATCACTTTTTATATGCAACGATTCATATGACTTAAAAATGTTAATAATGAAAATTACCTACAAAATAACTAGTACGGCTTTTCATTGAGTATTGAAGATACGTCGAAATATATGTTTTCATTAGAAAACATTCTTTGGAAAATACCAGATTTATTCACCGATGTAAAATAATTAACTCTGAAGCTGATGGGGAGGGGGGATGGATTACAACCATATTATTGAATTTCAAATCTGAGATATATAAGATATGTTACATGGAAATTTTCTGAGAAAACTGAATTAGTTGGTAGTCAAATAACATGAGGATCAAAACGATTGTTTTTTTTTCACTTTGGAAAATTATTTCGTATCGAAACAACAAATAAAATTCACAAACACAGCGCAAAACAAAATTTAAAGCGAGTAACAAAAATTTATCATACAACATATTTAAAAACTGCTAATTTGTTTTTCGTTTTTTGTATATTTTGTTTTTTTTTTGATTACACACGAAAAGAAATGCAACAAGTCAAAAGTGTGTATCTTCATACTTAAAACTAAATGCACCTTAAACTTAATCAGTCATTAAAATTGAACCACATGCCAATGATTTTTTGTTTGTTTATCAACAATACACAACAAGGAATAAAAATTTTTTTTTTCAAAATTGTTAGGTCCTTTGAGAGAAACCAACCTTTTCGGCTATATTTCCAAATATTGCTCCCAAAGAATTGTCAGGTCCAAATTTGACATGTTTGCAGCCAATTGAGGAAAAGTAGCAGGTGTAAAAGAATTCACGTACTTTTAGTAAGCGATCTCTGCGACTGCAATTGAAACAAAAAAAAACCTTTACTACCAAATAGACAAAGCTCAAAACAATTCTAGCAACTAATAGTTAGATCCCAATACTTTTTATACAATGTTATCATGATCGTCTATCATTTTTGTGATACCTTGACCAAATTATTATTAGACTCTAGTGAGTGTCCAGTTGGATTACTCAGTAAAAAGTGAATCAAATTATATTTGCGTTCATGTGGGCAATATGTCATTCTGTCAGTGACGTCAAATGCTGCAAATCTGATTACTAATATAACGTGTTCCTCAACGATCAATAGTAGTTCCAATATCGTTCCTGATATATGTGAATGATATTATTTTTATGTACCAAACGCTAGTCTTTATAGGTTGCGTTGTTAAATGTTGATAAAAAATACAGTGTTAATATTATTATTCATTTATCGCACTTACCAAGGTGATTGTACCATTGGATCAGGATATTCGTCACCATCGATGACAGTGCACATAGAAGAATGAGAAAATGGAATATCTCCACATGTTGATGAATCAGATCCTCGCAAGCTGCCTGTATGGGTTACCACCTATTAAAAAAAACAAAATTGCATAGTAATGTTAACTTAGATCGATTTACCTAGTTTTAAATTGCATTGAATCACATTAGAAATGTTATTATTTAATTAGTTGTAAAAGTAAAGACTTCTACCTGCCAGCTGCTAGAGCTATTCGAGCTGAGATTGCTATTGGTGCTATGGGTGCTGCTAGTGGTGCCCGATGATTCGGTACGCTTCAGTCTGGTGGCACACATTGGGACGGTTACAGGTGAAGTACGTCTTGCCTGAGGTGAGGCAGATGCTCCAAGTGCCAAATTATCACGTACATCAAGGGAATTGCTGGTGGACAGAGGATTACTGTAAGAATTTATTCACTCGATTTAGTAATAAAAATGTTTTATATAATTTATGAGTTCTTCAGAAGTGGGTCTCTATTTTTTTTGAACCAATATTGACTTCAGAGGAGTGTGAGCGTCTTCAATGTGACAACCATTACCAAGAATTGTTCGATTTTGAATACCACAATATTTGTGAGTAAAGCATATATTTTATAAACTCTGATAACAGCTAAAAGCTACACATAACCCATTTTATGTTAGAAACATGCATTCGTAATTTAGAATTTCAAATGAAAAGTTATTGCCGTTTTATTAACTGAGATAAACAAAAAAAGGTCATAAACGAAATAAACAAGAAATTGCCGGTATCCCAATTTGGTTTTTGATAGATAAATCTTACCCATTAGGTTCATCAAGATGGTGACCCCAAGCTGTGGGCTCTTGAGATTTGCTACTAACGGACGAACAGATTGAATTTAAGCTAATATTAGAGCCCCGAAAATCTTGCTCTAAAAGTAACTCCAACTGAGAGTCACTATCAGTTCTATTTACACTTTCGTCAGCCACTTTTTCTGTAAGCTTTTTCATTTTGTATCTATAAAATAGAGAGAAATATTAATTTTTCCCCATTTCCTATTTTGGATTTTTTTACGTTATTTATTTTTAAATAATTCTCATTAAAAACTAATAATTTTGGATTGTTTCTCATCAAAAAAATCATATTCGGTCAAACAATGAAAATATCTACAATACCAAGAAAACAACACTTACCTTGGGGCAATAGAAAATTCGGAGCTAGTAAGATGTTTCAACATGTAGAAACAAAAGAAGAATATTTCTTCACCTTTATCTAATCTATCACAAAGATGATGACCAAATAATAACCAATCATATGCAATAGTTAGGAACAGTATTTGACGCTCATCGAGACTTTGATGGATCAATCCATCAGCCCAAAGGCTTAGACGTATCATGGAGATGTACAATGGAGTACGATCCCATCCACTGATACAGTGGATCAATATGCCGGAACTATTATCCTGGAATTTACAGAACAAGAATTTTGTAACTTCATTTTTTGTTATTTGATAATAATTGAAAGTTATCATAAAACCAAGAGTAATGAGTGAAATTGTGCAAATTTTGTTCTACAATAATATTCTATAATAGCCTAGACTAATTGTCAAGCTTACCTGCAAGTATTTTAGCAAATATCTAGTATAGTTCTGAGTCATGGTAATCAAATCCCAAGATTTGTAATTGTCCCATTGAATTTTCAAATGTGCCAAATGTGGATTATCTGGTACCGATACAGTGGCATCACACTGATCCTGGCTCCAATCGAATACCAGTCCTTCGGCATTGAAATTATTGTCGCGAAAATCTTTGAAGAATTCACAACCCGGGTATGGCAATGATATGATATTGAAGTCAGAGTAGCGATTCTCTTTGTCAACTTTCTCGGATGATGTAACGCTACAAGAGAAGAAGATTCATTCAAATGAGTATACTGAAAAAAACTAGGACCAATAGAATAAATATTATATTATTATTTTTTAATAAATAGCTGCGACAATCTTGAAATGTCCATGTGATTTTTGAAAAATGTCTCTCTTTTTTAGATTTTGAAAAGATGAGACTTCAACTTACTTCATACCAAATTTAACCTTCTTCTTTTCCACCATCAAATCGACAATGGTGCCAATGTTGAGTTTTTTCAATAATTTGATATCGGAGCTGCGTACTTTATCAAACAATTGCCAAGGATCATTTTGTGATGTACCTCCACTTTCTGAATCAAATGCAGCATCGAGTTCATCATCCGATTTGGATGCGGTATCGCCGCTGCTACCGTAGAATAAGTAATCTAGACCGGATCTGCCGTATATTTCAGGGCCTCCCGAAAGGGTCGAAGAGCGACAGATATATTTGCTTTTATATAGGATAACAGGTATGGGGAATCGGGCTCGGCACCTAAATTTGTACATTATATTTTTTGGATTCCTTGTGTGTATTTAGTTTAACAAATCTTACCTTGCGAACTTGGCGCGATGGAATAATTCACGTATCTTATGTGCATCGTAGTTGCTCTCGTATATAGTGTTAGTGGTCCTGCTAGTGGACTGGCTCGAGTTCAAATTCAAGTTATTAGCTTTCTCATATTCTAATATGGGCAATTGACTAGGATAATGATAGCTCAATTCTCCATTATTGTTTTCCACTGTTATTAAACTGTAATCTTCCTCAAGTAGTTTCATGCATTTTTTCAGTATATTTTGGGCCTAAAAATTGAAAGTTGGGTTAGGTCAAGGGTGTAAACACCATGTAATTCAGTTCTTACCACATCGGGTTCTCCTTTGGCAGCATACGTATTTTTGGAAAAATAAGTCAATAAATCTCTTATATCGTCGCTCGTTGTGATAACGTCTACCATATTAGACTGTTCGAAATTTTGGTTATCAGTGTCACACATGGTATTGGTATTCATTTTGACGAACAATTACCAAACACACTACGGATTAGAATTGAAATGACAATTAGTTCAGATACACAGCGACCATGTTTGGACAAAATTCTCGGGGGGTCCTGAATTATTACACAAATGCTAATTTCACTGATATAATAGCCATTCCAAATTTTTTTTCAACAGAACGCAATAACTAAAATGACAGATTGGTCGCCTAGCGCGGCAAGTTGCAAATTAGAGATCTTTTTATGTCTTTTGTTTTCCTAGCGTTCTTCTCTTTTATCATGGATACAGCAAAATGCATTTGAAACTGAAGCACAGAACAACAATTTCGCAATTACTGGAATTCGAACTTTGTACCCTTTTATTATTTAAAATGTCCAATCACAGATAACTTGTCAATGTCAATTACAAAGATTAAAATTCATTGACATGTCATATGTCATACATTTTTCAGATGGAACGAGACAGAAGATAGAACATTAAAAATTATATTTCACTTTTTACTTTATACATATTCAATACGACGAGAAATATTTATCAGTTGAAGTTGAATATATTTTTAATAAAAAATATAGAAGATATCAGAGTTCCATTTTTTTTAAGTGTTTACAGAAAACAAAGTTGGTCGATAGATTTTTAATCCGTTGAGATGCCTGATTTCCCCATGCTTCTATCTCTTTCCAAGCACAGTAAAATGCTACCTGCTAGCTAGAGTCTATCTCATTTTATCAGATGGCGAAAGTGGGTGTAATAAGAGAACTTGTGTCGTAAACATCACGGAGAAATATTTCAATTTTGCATTTTCTCAACAATCGCAGTTGTTGGCACTGGCTTGTTTGGTGGCATATATCGTATCGTAGTCGTTCTAGAAAAGAGGCTGCGGCCTTCGGAAGCCAAATCTAAGATCATTTTCACATATTTGCAATTTAACAAATATCAATAGAAATGACTCGTAAGTTATGGATACAAAAATGCAGTTATTTACAATGAATTATCAACATTATTTTAAGGTGGAAATCAACGTGAATTAGCCAGAGCAAAGAACCAAAAGAAACAACAAGAATTGAAAAAAAATAAAAACAATGATGGTTTAACGGTGGAGCAACGAAAATTCAGGTAATTTCATTAATATAATTCTAGGATACCTTGTTATTGCATGTGATGAGTGAACAGAATTAATGTATCATACTTTTTTGGTACTGGTCTATTTATACAATGAGTGTTCTATATCTCATCCAGATCAAACAATGATTACATACCTACGTATTGAAAAGCATCTTAACGTTATGTTAACCACATAATTTGTGTTGGAAATAATACAAGTCTGTTATTGCAATGCCTTCTAATTCTCTATAAAAGTTATACCTATATAGGCGGAAATATTAGGATTTTCTCTAATTGTTGATTTTTCTTACAGAGATGCAGAAATGATGCGAGAAAAGCAAAAGAAAAAGGAAGAAGAAAAGCAACATAAACAAGCGCAAGCTTGTAAATAATAGTTTCAAATAAACTTGATTTGGTATTATGATTTGAGTAAATTTTAAGGACATTTTTTTACTATAATGTAGTTCAAACTGTTGTATTTATGGTTTTTGAGTGTGATGTCTGCTTCGAGAATGGTCGCAGGAGATAACTTTTCATCAGAGTGTTTATCATTTATCATTATGTAATTAATTTTTCCATATTTTCTGTATATTCTGTAATGAAAAGTGAATTTGATGAGATTCTGATATTTCACTTAATCAAAGTGGAATCGTGAGCTTATTCTATTCATTCACATTATATATTTATGTTTATATTAGTAAACCTAACATCTCGTTGAAAAATCCTAATTTGTATTTACTTTTTCTAAACTGAAGCATTATATATAAATATTATCTTTATACCTGGAAAAAAATCAGATTACCAATATCTTGATTTGTTGGATAATGAATATTATCTATATCTTGATATTAAGTTGAATTATTGTTATGAGTCGATTGTATAACTACTATGCTCTTTTTGTAATAAATCCTAATTTTATAATTTCGAATAAAAATATTACCAGCCATCGATTTTTCTTTTCAATATATCTACGATGATAACAGTGTGATATATTAAAAAAGCAGTTCGCTGAATTCTTTGAACTGTATTGAATTTGTATGTCTTTTGGTCAAAAACTAGATTATGGTGCTAAAAAAAAGTTCTAATACACATTGTCTTCTTGAATGAATGAATGAAATATTATATAAAATTTGTTTTATCTGATAAATTATTTATAGCTACATGACGTTGTTGATGTTCCAAATGATGGAATTTAGGCTTGAAATTTTCAACTTATAACCTTCAAACATATAAATAGAACACATTCAAATAACCCGCCTTATCGACACACATGGCTAAAAACACTGAAATACCCATATAGTTTATTTCAGTGGCTGCTGAAAACAGATTGATACTCTGAAATGTGCGACACCAGCGTTGGGCTACTTTTTGCATCAAATTCTGATTTTTCTGGCTTGATATCTTAAGAAAATAATCCAATAAGTTCTCTGGTTCTATTTAAAAAAAAGTTGGATAAAGATTTCTACATTTAAAAACTTGACATTAAATATGTCAAGTTATAGTGACATATGACTTGTTATGAAGTTTGAAGTTGAAGCAACGTGACGTAAAAACATTTTCATATTTATTATTTACATTTTTTAAGAAGAATGACTATCAATGGATTTTATTTCATATATTTTTTATATAAAGAAGATAATACAAAACTGGTTTAAAAAGAAGAACAAAATTGAAATATTGTGCCTTACTGAAAATGTAATAATACTGAATAAGCCTTATGATATTAAAATTAACAGCAATAATACAAATGATGTAAGTCATCTAATTCAAAGACGCATAAATCCGGCATAACTCCAGTTTATACTTATGTCAAGGTGTTTCTCTAACTGTACAAAATTATTATATTAAACTATAAAATACGTGTGTTCCCTTTCGGGACCAGAAAAAATCACAAACCCTAAAATGCACTCAATTTCAACAACTTTTTTATGCAACAAAACCCTTTGACATCTAAACTAAATTATGATTTAATTGATAAATTAATTAAATTCCATAGGTTACCGTTCAGACAATTATAAAAAAACGTTACCCATCACTAGCTAATAACAAATTGTACCATGAGTTCTACTTTCCGCAAAGACTGGACTATGCAACCAGTGGGATAATGTGTGTTCCACTAAATAGAAAGGAATGTCAAATAATTTCTAAGGCTCTATCCCAACGAAAATGCGAAAAATATTACATTGCACTGGTTAGAGGACTCCTTTCTCAAGAAGCAATCGATATAAATATTCCAATAGGTATTGTATGAAGAAAGGAAAAACTTGTAGTAATTGTTAGCCTCATTTGAATATAGGAGAAGATACACGACATCGAAATATACAAAAAATGTGTACAAGTCAATCACAATTTTGTGAGAATGCACGTTTAGCTAGAACAATATTGTTGGTGCTTGAAGAAGGTATTTTCAATAATTATCCAGCTGTGAAAGTTCTCTTGAAACCATTCACTGGAAGAAGGCACCAAATACGAGTACATTGTGCATGGCTAGGGCATACTATAATTGGGGACTACACTTATAGCAACAAAAAAGATACACAGCCCGAAAGAATGTATCTACACTCGTTAAGGTATTAGAAAATCATCATATATATAAGTATATATATTTTATCACAGTAGAAATGAAAGTAGACTTGAATCTGCACAAGAATTTATGTCAATTTTCAGACTTATAATGCCTACTAGCAAGGAATTAATGGACATAGAGACTGAAGATCCCTTCCATGGTATATCGGATTGGAAAACGACCAAAATTGTAAATGAAATCAAAAATGGTAAGGCATACGACAAAATACAAAGATATTTAACTAATGTCAATTCATAGATATATATTTGTACATAGATATTGATTGAATTATTACATAACATTATTTTGTATTTGTTGTATATTTTACCAAATAAACCATAAGGTATATGATATGATTTATTTTTACAAATATGTTTTACCTATATATTTAAGCTAAAAATAAATTCAAATTCTGAATCAACTCGATCAAATTATACCTGATTAACCAAGAACAACAAATTTCTATTCGATTCACCATTTGGTTAATTCCATTTAAACTTATTTGAATTATTATTGTTACTTTAAGCCATAAAAACTCAAATATTTGAACTGCCTACATGTGTAAATTTAAAATGGATGCCATTTTATAAGGAAGAACCATGGGGCTCTCAGATTTCTATTAGATTTGAGACAATTATAAAGACTTACCTCAAATACTAAACGATCACACTGAACACAGTTTATTTGATATAACAGAAATTTTCAATTTATCAGTTAATAACAGTTGTTTTACCACCACATGTGAAAAATATCTAACATACCATGTACCTCACAGACGCGGAAATGAATCTAAAATGGCTACTTAGCGTCTTCTTATGTAGAAAAAACGGAATTCTAGAAAACAATCGAAGATTTAGGGCGCTATTCTCGATCTTTATGGATCAATAATCAATATTGGAATCGTCCGCCCTCGCCCTCTGTGAACTGAACACGTCCCAAACGGAAGGGGTTAATATTTAGCGACTGATAATTCTATCTTGAAATTTATTGAGTAAAACGATGCAATATGTAAAATGAATGAATAAGTACAATTATTGAATATTATTTTTCATGTAATTTCATTTCTATTAAGCTAGAATCAACTTGGATTTCTTATAGGGGTATTCGAAATTGGCGATACCCTGATTCAGCACTTTGATGTCACATGACATAAGCATAAATTTATTGCAAATTCTTTTAAACTAACTAAACTAACCAATTAATCATTTTTGGCTTATAACTAATCTTAGCATTGATTGTTTTTTAATTTTAAAATGTATTCCTGTTTTGTGTTATATTTATTTACATTATTGTAGCTTCAAAATACCGCGCTTAACATCAGTCGTTAAATTCTGGCGCGAATATTTGAAATATTCAAAGGTAGAAAGGTTGCTGTAACATGCATCAAAGTTTAAGGAATTTATGTACAGAGATGGCGTTGAATGAATCTATTTTGAATTTTATTATTGCAAAAGCCTTATCGACAATTATGTAACTCTAGAAATGTTCGTATTGAGATATTTTATCTATGGTATAGAGACATAATTAGATCGTTTGAAATTTAACCCAACTAATGTATTTTCTGCTATTTTTTTTCACATTTTCAAGCGTATCAAGTACTGACTCATGTATGAAGTATTCGTATTTGGTTCGGGCAGTGTTTTTTTAATTTGATTTTTCTATCATAACTTCCTTTTTAATAGAATAATTAAAGCACACCTTAATATTACTCATACCAGCAAAGGTCAAATCGATTTAATGGAAAGCGCAAGAACTAGGCGTGATTTTTATAGCAAAAGTTGAAATCATATCGCTGTGTTTTCAGCAAATATTGATTCAATTCCAAATCTGATTTCAACTTTATCATGAACCTATCTAGTTTACAAGAATTATTCGCATTATATATTAAATATTTCATATGCATTTTCATTTACTTCTCATTATTATTAACTGCTAATTAATATTATTAATTTAAGGTCGCTCTTTTTTACGGTACGATCTACTAAAAAAAGTATTTAACATATTGAACAGGTTGTGACCGTTAATATTAAACATATTTTAAACGCCCATATTCTATGTACCAGGTACACAGTACAATTAAAAATTGTACTCCAATAATAATTATCTATATATAATTAATGCATGTTAGTTAAATATCTAACAAAGGGAAAGTATATCTTATAAAAGCAGTACTGTTGTGAAACTGGAATTTTCAGAATCCAATACAGACTGGAAATAATTTGCGTTGTACCTATATGAATATATATTATAATACGTAGGACAAAAATGTCTAAACTATGCGTATTTATTATTGGGCAAAGACCTAGATGCACATGATATATGTTATAATCATTACGTGGTTAGTACAATTTTTCATAAAAAAAACTTGCGGGTAAACGCGCAAAAACTGAGATTGCTTAATGTACAAAGACTATGCATCATGATGATTTTGTCATTGAAACAGTTTTATTTACATAGTTAAGAAAAAGTATTTGAGGTACCTTTCTTAGGACTTCTCACATTAAAGTCGCAACATATCTATGGCTTTCATATGTTTTAGTGCAATGTAATTATCTACGAAACAAATTGCAATATGGCTAACACAAACGCCCTGTACAAAAAATGATTAACCTGGATTTACAAAGTAATTCAATCTAAAATATATATACATATATATATATATATATATATATATATATATATATATATATATATATATATATATATATATGTGTGGTAATATTACTTGCATATGTTTAACCTTGCAAATGAAAGAATTCAATAACAAGTCGTATTGGCCAAATATCGAAAAGCTTTGACTGAAAATGAAATACACATACATTCACAAAGCCATGCCCAACTCTATAAATGCATGTTAAAACGGAAAATGCATCCAGTTCAGAGAGAACCATTCCAGTTTCAGCATTCTCATTGAGCAGAAGTATCAAGTGGAACAAACAGTATGTTGAAGACCGTGTTGGTTAGTAGTAGTAAATAGTAGTAGGACAAAGTTTTGATCAGTGTACAGTGTGAGGAAAATGTTTTAGCGTGCTATCAACTCATCAGTAGTAAATCATTTGAATATAAATCAAAACTATTATAGTTTTTGTTATTTAAACATTTACAGTTTTGCTTCAACAATTTTTCCAAGTGCTATAAAATGAAATTATGACAATTTTCTAGGTCTTAGTTGCGTTTTCGGCGATTGCTGAGGTTAAAGCTGGTTATAGCCTACTATCAGGAGGTGCCGGATTGTATAACAACTATGCAGGAGAATATGCCGCATCTTATCATAACTATGTAAGTTTTCAAATATTTTAACAATAACCGAATAAAACAAATTATATTATATATATATAATAATAGGTGCCGAGGCCGTACGCCTTTGAATATGGTGTCTCTGATCCCCATACTGGTGATCACAAAAGCCAGTGGGAAACCAAGGATACTGCTGGTGTTGTAAGAGGTAGTTACAGTTTGTTAGAACCTGACGGTAGCACTCGAATTGTAGACTATATTGCTGATCATGGTGGATTCCGTGCGGTCGTCAAACGTATCAACATCCACGGCTATGGCTCCGTCGAAAGCCATGGTGGTGCCCTAGAAGCACCAGTTGTCGGAAATCTTGGTCCAATTATTGTAGCTGAACCACCAGCACCCATTCATTCAGTTGCACCATCTGTTCTACCAGTAGCAGCACAGCCCCATTTACTGATCCGACAACCTGAAATCTATGCTGAACCACCCCAAGTCTTCGGCAGTTACGATGGAGGTCATCAGAATTACCAGAATCTGCTACCATATCAAGTGCAAATACCGCGCGCTGAAGGCATAGCCAACATTGTAACAACAGCACCAAGACAGGACATTGGTTACGCTCCACAGGAGCTGTTTGCATCAAGGGTGCACGATGAGTACATTCAGCAGCCACAGTATGTGATACCAGCTCAACAGCAAGACGGTGCATCGTATCAAGTACCCATAAATACTGCCACATCTTTTCAACAGCACTCGCAGCCGATCTACAGGGACAGAGTGCCTGAAACAGTGTACCAACAAGCACCCATACAACGTTATGAGCCTCAAATTGCTGTACCAGCTCATCAAGGTAACTTGCCCATTGACAACTATCAGTTGGAAATGATCTACGGTGCAGCCACGGTGCAAGACAACAATAATTATGCAAATAACTTCAATAATTTGGTCAATCAGGGCTCTTATGCCAGCATCCCTCAAAGCAATGTGGACCATGTTCAGTATGCACAGGAGGGAAGATATAAAAGAGAAAATCCTAAGTAATTAACATTTTAAATGTCAGCTCTTGTAGCTATATCGATCAAATTAACATTAATGATATAAATTAAATGTGAATAAAATGTATATTAAATTGTTTTCAAAGTGTTTATCAAAGAATAAAATATTCTCACGAGTTATTTATGAAGAAAAATTGGGTTTTTTCTATGTGGAAGAAATGAATCTAAAATATTTCTAAAGAATATTTATTTTAGAAGACATAATAAATAATATGGATTCACAATCAAGATTCATTGTTTTCACTTAATGAAAATGCAATATCAACTACTCTTAGAGACATAAAATACTGAATGTTCAAAATCTCATTAGTTTTTTCATGGTAACTAAATGATATTCTATTTATAAAGAGAATTTGAGTGTGTATATATATATATATATATATATAATGAATCATTTTAACGTGATTTTTTTTCTTCTGGGAGGCATTTATCACAAATATTCTAAATAATAATAAACAAATAACTCATAAATCAATAGTAAAATCTTCTCTAGATGTTATATATAATGAAAATTCAACTATGCTGTCAAAATTCTCAACATAAAAATAAATTAAAGCCAACTAGACAAATTCGTGTTGTTACATAAATTAAATTTAGTCTCTTTTTTGCTTCTTGACGAAAAAAAAGCAAAAAATTGGCACACACGCGCACACACCTACTACGATTTTATAATTTTGGAGCAAATTTCATTGGTGAATTCGGAACATTTAGCTTTGCCACCCAAGTCTCCAGTTAGGTACTTAGCCTCCTTGATGGTCTCATAGCAGGCATTCTCAATCTTGGCAGCGTGATCTGTCAATCCCATGTGTTTCAACATCATAACAGCAGATAGCAACAGGGCTGTGGGATTTGCTTTGTCTTGGCCAGCAATGTCAGGGGCAGTTCCATGTACCTTCAAGTTATTACTCACGTCAATATATAATACCGGAAATATATTATTCTATTTTTATAGCTTACGGATTCAAACAAAGCACCATTGAGACCAATATTACCAGATGGAGTCAGACCTAATCCGCCAACTAGACCAGCGCACATATCAGATAGAATATCACCGTACAAATTAGGCATAACCAGAACATCATACTGAGTTGGATCTTGTACCATGTTCAGGCATACTGTATCAAGATAACGTTCTTCAAATTTCACATCTGGATATTTTTTGGCCATTTCACGACAACATCGCAGAAAGAGACCGTCTGACATACGCCTGAAAATAAAATCATTACTTATTTTCTTCATAACTATTAGATATAGGTAAATGGTCCATACATAATATTGGCTTTGTGAACTGCTGTGACTTTACTTCTTTTATTCTCTTTAGCATATATAAAGGCGAATTCAGCAACTCTTCTTGAAGCATCTTCTGTGATCAGTTTGATACTTTGTACAACACCTTCAACGATTTCATGTTCAATTCCAGAGTATTCACCCTCAGTGTTCTCACGAATAGTAACGACATCGACATGATCGTATAACGTTTTGTAACTGTAAAAATATAGGGAACAATTAAGCCAATTCTACGAAAATTAATCATTAGGTTCATACCCCTCCAAGCTTCTGCAGGGTCTGACATTAGCATATAGATTGAACTCCTTTCTCAAGGCAAGATTTAAAGATCTGTGGCCTTTTCCAATGGGTGTCATAAGAGGTCCTTTAAGGCCAATTTTGTTGCGATTAACAGAGTCAATGGCCGCTTGTGGAATACCAAATTTTCCGTCGGGACCCTAAATATACGTGGGATATTTTTGTTTAATACATATTCATACAGGATATTTGATAAATCGAAAGCTACGCCTACCCTGACTGGAGTTACATCTACGCTTTCCCATTCTATAGGAACTTTTGCAGCTTCGAAGATTTTTTGTACTGCTGCAGAAATTTCTGGACCGATTCCATCACCGGGAATAAGGGTACATTTTCGTATTTCACTACTGAACATACGACTATATAAAGGGTTGGAGGTAGTCTGAAAATAAGGGTAAAGTTAGAGATGTTGCATGTGACTTAACCTCAAAAAGAATATATGTCAAAATTGAAGTTACATAACTACTTACGTCTTTAACTTTTGGAGGATTTTTATTGAAAATGTTAATGAACAAATTAAAAAAATTAGACAAACCATTATTCGAACTTTTAAAGTTAAACAAGTTTTTGAATAATCCGGACATTATGTTACATGAAACATAAAGATCTATGACAACGATTTGCTTTTATAAACTTTAACATATCAATTTTTAGATCAACAGATAACAATCAATAAATAATAATATATTCATATTTAAGCCGATACTTACAAGTTTTCTTAGAATATTTGATGCCATTATGAAAGGGTTAATTTAAAGTTGTTTTATTTTTAAATACCTATGCTAAGCCCGCAACCTGCAAGAAAATATTGAAAATTTTTGAGACTGTCAACTTCAACGAAATAGACGAATGTCAAGTGTTGTATGTATGAAACTGAGGTGGCGCTGTTGATAATAAACATTTTTCCATTTTTTAATATTGACATTGAAAAATATATTAAACATGTTTTCGTTTGGTCTAAATCTCATTTATTTTGCCATATAATTCCTGGAAATTTCTAATGAAATTAGATATCCATATTTGATTTTGATTCAAATCATTCAAAATTCGAACACATCTTTATGCTTCAAAATATATTCGCAAGATGGCCTGACGAAATAACATCCTTCATTTGTCAGAAATTGCACTGTACTCAAAGAACTAAAAACCCCACGGTATTATATTTTTTACTAGATCATCACATCGCCCAAGCATCCTATTTGTACATAGCACTTGTCATATGTATACGAAGTTAATTTCATCATTTTAGTTTCATGAACTTCGTAAAAAATCTGTGGTGTGAACCTACACATAGTTGCAACTTATCTTTTCGTAAGCTTGTTAACTAATTATTCAGCAACAGATGTCGCCATCAGCACCATTCATTAAAATTCTAGGGAGTAACTGGATTTTTTTAGTAAAAACGCTCTTTTTGAATGAAAAAATATCTTTTACTTTTAATTAATTTAATGATATTAAATCTATATATCTACGTGATAATACGACTTTGATGTAATATCCGCAACAGGCAGTATTATCATAAAATTTACAGGAATCTACCTGATACTTACTTTGGTCATGATAATCAGAAGAATTTTGTAAATTGATATCTGACACAATTAGATTTCTAAGCCTAACTGCAGCTAGTTCTTTAATATAATTAGAGATGCAGACACTATGAGTTTTTTTAAATATGGCTGCAGTTGTACACATTTCTCGACGTGTTTGATTCGCAATAGCAAACTGGGTTATTACGATTTATTTTTAGAGGTGTAAGTCGGTTACATTCGATTAATACGTTTGAAGCTTTTCTAGTACATACGTGCAAAATGAATAAAACAAATAGTCGGTCTGAAGATTCAGAGGATATCAGTATGACAGCACAGGAACTTCATATTTTGTCCGAACTGGATAGGTAAATAAAAGTGAATAACATGAATGTGAACATTTAAATTAAAAGATATTGGTCTTTCAGCCGTCAGTTTGGATTTTTGTTGTTAAATCAACCAGAAAATGCCAAGAAAAAAGCCCTAGTACGCAAGGTAAGTAGGTACTTGATATAGTCTTTGGAATCATTGAAGGATTATTGTTGCAGGCTGTTAAATATCTCCAATTAATGGTGATTCAGGCTAGAAGACAGCAGAAAGTTCAGAATGAAAATGAGCCCAATAATAGTCAGATGAAAAATATCAGTATTGATCCCAAAACATGGGTTAAGTTGGGACATTTTCATCTCCTGCTAGAAGATTATAGAAAAGGTTAGTTTGTTTTGATTCAACATGTAATTTCTCGATACATTTGATATGTTTTTAGCTTTATCGGCATACCAGATGTTCTACAAAACACAAGCTGAAAATCATTGGCAAGACACAACTTTCTTGTATGGTCTAGGACTTGTTTATTTTCATTACAATGCTTTCCATTGGTAAGATATTTTCGTATTACATATGTACATAGCATAGGTGCTTAATTCAAATTATAGATGGCGTAACGTGTTATGTTTTGATGGCTCTGTATTATTCAAAAATTCTAATAATAAACATATTTTTTTTATTTTACTTTCCTAAAACAAACTATGAAGTCTTGTGATATTTTATTAGATTATAGAGTTTATTCTTTAATTATACAATTAATATTAATACCCTTAATAATACCATTACATTTACTACTATCGGTGGTATTAATTTAACTACCTACTGAGTTCACCTATCAATTTTAAATTAATTATTAGAAAGCATATTTAAAATAATAATAAAAAAGGATATCGTATTGCATACTATTGAATATAAAAGGTAGGTACCTACATTTGATTAGCGTAATATTATTAGAAATCTTTTCTTAATCATTTCCAAATCTAAATCAGTTTCATCATCTCCAAATCATTTTTTCACACCAATTAGCTGCATTTCTCCCAAACACGGTAATCTATGATTAGTGTAAACAACAACGTGCAACAGATGCTCATGATTTTTGATCATGGCAGAGGTCATTTGACCGTATCAGATTCTCACGTTCAAGGTCATGAAAAAAAAATCCAGACTTATAGCCCCAGGAGTTCCAAAATCGAGAACAAAGGATTCTCTACATTATATTCAATCCGCCTTCCGCCCGCTGATGTCTCGGAATAAAATTACGATATCTTACGACTTACATTCATTTGAAATAATCAAGTTATTTCTAGTAGTGTTTTGATATCTGCGTTATCTATAGTGATGAACTAGTTTATGTTTTTTTCAAAAAACCGGATGGAACATCATACATATATAACTATTTTACAAGAAATACATTTTAAGGAAACTATTATTAATAAAATACAAGAGACAAATGAGCAACATCAAATTCAATTTCAATAAATCATGTTGAATTTCAAGTAAGCTAATCGGTTTTAGTTGATTCATCATTTGTTGACTGCAACACGATCCTTCCATCAATCTAATATATCTATATATTTTTTTTTCGGTGCTTTAAATAATATAAATCTGTCAACATTGTCCTAAACCTATCGCTGTTTTGAATCCTATAGTAGCGATGATAATGTGACGTCAGCAGTGTAATGAACTCAGTCTTGCGGTCCACAACACAGTTCATGCCCTTCAGTGGCGTACGGCCAGTATATTATCTACAAAACTTAATAAATAAATAATTAATTTAATTATAAAGATATTCAAACGAATAAAATAAATATATATATATATATTCAATTTTTGATGAGGCAAAGATGGTATTTGTATTTTTTTTTCAAAAACTAAGACCGATTTTAATAATTGGTGCACTTAAATATAAAAATTATTTTAATTTTACTGGTGCTCGTTATTTTGAAGTTGTGCCATTAAAGGTAGATCGAAGCCTTTTGGTACCAACTTCAAAAGTACCAGAACCAGTAGATAAATATTTTGTATTTTTCAATGCACCAAAAGTTGGTCCCAGTTTTTGTAAAAAAAATATTTTACTTTTTTGAGTGAATCAATAGTCATCAATTTATCAAAATCATTGAACGTCCACACACACATATTTCAGACTTTACTGTTGGCATAATTCTGAAACAGTTCATTTAAAAAAAATCCTAATTTAAATGTTGTCCGATATGGTCTCTCTTGTTTAATTCCGTCGTCTCAAATTTTCGAAAAAGCTTGCCTTCTCGATCTCCTTATTTTCGGAAAAGAAAATGTTGTTTTTTCAATATTCTCAGCACTCCTCTTTTAAATGAAAAAAATATCAAAATCGGAGCCCGTTAATAGGATTGACAAAGTCAAACATTCAACAAAAAAAACTGTCACATAAATTATTTTTAAGGATTCTGCACATCCGACGTTTTTCATTTCTATGATTTGTTCTAGATTGTCAAGGTTATCTCTTAAATAAAACTATCTTTTCAAGTTACAACTGCTCAATTTCAAAATTAGAATTATTCGTGCTAGTAAATAGTGCAGTAAAACACCCAGGCCGATTTATTTGTGTCGTACTGTAGATGTTGACATTTTATATATCTTGTTTAATGATCAAATGGCAATTATTCCGTTAACATTCAATATCGATTTTTTGATAAAAAAAATAAAAAGGCACTTGTAAAAAAGACAGGAAATTGACGTTACGTGTAACATGTAGCTAACTACCGAAATATTTATTTGTGCAATTAAAATTCCGTTCATTACGAACGTGCGACTGAGAGCTGGCAACATTGTCGTGATAGAAATATTATGCGCTTCCGATTCGTTACGACAGCTTCCGAAAGGGTATTCTCGATATGGCCGGCAATTTTGAACCTTACAACATGGATATACAAGGATCAACTAAACAATATACCTGATATCCCCCGCAAAACGTATAAGTGTAATCCGACTTGGGCCGTATCAAACCTGGTGTGAGCTAGAGGGTGAAGTCTTGCTTAGTTGGAAGGAGGAGTTTGAATCGTTGGTTACGGTGTGGAGGAGAAAGGAAGGTTATTTTTTTTGTTTATTTATTTATTTCACTCGAAGTGTTCAAAAATAAAAATACCTTATTAAGGTGATTTCAAAGTGTTCATAATTATAAGAAAATCCACCAAGTGCTCTTTGTGCCTCAATAGTTGTTGTTGAACGTTCCGAGTTTTCTTTTGTTTACAAAACGCCGAAGGATTCCAAATAGTGTTGTACAAAAACCCCTCAGGGCGACTCAGGATAACGCAGCTCCATCGAATCTTGTTTCTATCGGTGAGTTTGTTTTTTTTTACCATAATGTATTTTCTCGCAAAATTATATATCTATATAGATGTATATATATATATACATATATATATATATATATGTTCTCATCACCCTTGGAGATTGCGCCTGTACCATCATCCGGATGTTTAGGTTTAGGAAAACATATCCGCCATGATGGCTGTGACATATATCACGTCATCCCTGCCCTCATTACGATATCTTCCGCAATAATATGACGTCACTACTGTTAAATGTCTTGTTGATAATAATATTATTATGATGTTGATACTACTACTACGTTTAATAGTAATATTCATGTACCGTTACAAATAATGTATTTCCATTTGGCTTTCAAACTAAATAACACACTCTCAATATATTTAATAAAAATAGTTCTCTCTAATCTATGTTTTATACCTATATCATTTAAATTCAACAGTTTGTTTGATAGTGGAATTGATAGTATTATAAAATTGTGTATCCTATTTTTTTACTCTCGATGTTGTGAAGGATATTGAGTTATAGAACTTGAATTAAACATCAGCTGACTTGAATAACATTTTGTTAACAGATATCTACTTTATTTTTATGTAGTTTTATGCTAAATACATCGTTTTATATTGCAAACTTAACAATGGTTAAGATTCTACTGTGTTAACAATAACACATAAAATTATTATACCTCTTTTTATTGTTGATATGCCCTTAGGAATCATTTGTAATTCTTGATAAGTAATGCTGTAGGTCCTTGAGGTCCTTTATCATTTTGATTAAATCCACCACTTTCCTGTAAATTTCAAATTAGATAATAATTGTGTATGAGATAAAGTATCAGTTATAGGTAGATAGAAGACTCTGGGCACTAATCTCAAAACTCTTATGATTTTTTTTACAATATATTATGTTATCTTTAGCTAGATTTTGTTGATTTACGCGATATTCCTAAGTTTGTGATACCAATATCAACAAAATGAGTAACTACATTAAATTCATAGTTTTTCAAATGACAAATCACATTAAAATGAAAACTTTTGTTGAATATATCAAATAGATGATGACAAGTTAATATTTGGATACATTTCATATAACTTCTTGTCATAAAATCTTATACCTATAAATACTGCACTTAATTTTAACGTGAGAATACGTGACACACGGTTATATGGAACAAATATGAAATGAATGAACCGCATAACATACAATAAGTAGGTACTTATACTACTTACCGCCAACACATTTTCCTCTATTCATAAATCTTGAAAGACCGTGTTTATTGCACACTAAATTAGAAAACAATTAAAATACGTTTTTATTGTTTTTTCCATTTTACACCTGTAACATAAAATCACACACTAAAATTTATTAGTTATTGAATATAGAGCAATTAATAGCTCAGTGATATTTCCACAAAATGTATTCCCAAATCTTATAAATATACATATTTTCCTGAATATTTATTGAAAATTAACTTCATCCTCTACATTTATACACATGTTAGTGACTTTTTTACCAACTATTATTCAAAAACACGCACCCCTATCCGATACACTACCCTTTTTGAACGAGTTCGTAAATAAAAAACCGATATCACTACATATATGTAGGTATATTATTGGTGTAAGGGCTTAGTAGGTATTTTTATAAATAGAATATTTTGGGGACGGGTACGCAGATGATATTCCAATAAACTAACGTATCCTATATTATCTAATAAAAAAACTCAACTATCGATCTCTAATACATATTTAACTATTATAAATACGTGTATCGTTTATCCGATCAAATATGACTGCATCAACTGATACACGTACTCGAAACATTACTCTGTTATTTTGTATAGTTTTGTATAGATATCAAAAGGAGCTTTCTACTTCAAAGAACAAGGAGACTTATTACCTTCGAAAATGTGAGAATGCTATTTTTCTTTCAGTTTATTCACTTGAATTCTAGAGGGTATCATTAAACAATAAAAAAACTGGACGGTTATTCAGATAATACCTACCAATATTTCTTGCACATAGTTCACCATTAAAACTCCTTGAAACATACCAAATATTGTTTGCCCTGTATTTCTGATTTTTCTCGAAATCTCTGAATCATTAATTTCTTAATACTTTTTGACATATAAAATCTATTGAAAAAAAAGGAATAGAAATTAATAATTCACTATTTTTATTACTTGGGTGGTATTCCGGAAATAAATAAATATAGTTTTACCTCTTAAGAAACTACAGTCCTATGGATGCACTTCTAAAATTAAACAATGTAACACGTATTAAAATAGAATGTTATATTTAGCGCTAGCTTGATAGGAATTCCACAAATGCTATTTTGATGAGAAATACGTCTTCATGTACATATTTATAAATATAATAACCTTAAATCTTTGTCTTTGTGGCTGTTATATTTATTCATAACTCTGCAACTCAAAATGATTCAGTACAAATCTGGCATAAACGCGACTGGCAAGAATTAAAAGAATATGTTGTACATATATATATATATACAAAATACCTATCTGGGATGATGCCACAGTTGTTTTTCTCCTTAAATATTAGCAAGTTATTTAAAACAACACCCTGTATAAATAGACTCTGATGTGTTGGCGTCTAGCGAAACGAAAAGGGTGAGAGAAGCAATGAATTATCAATCAGACTAAATGCGAACATAGACTACCCTTCCATTGTAGCATCTGTGAATAGTTAATTTTTGTTGATGTCGATGAACTTTCACCATTCGACAAAATCGATATCAGCGGTCATCAGCGCTTCCATTAACAAACGGATCATTTTGTCAATTTGTGATGTTATCAAATTTGATAACCAATTTTTTCTATCATTTATAAAATGACAATATTTATAGAAAATTTAATACAAGCGTTGGTAGGTGTACGATAGAAAATTGAAAACGAGGTTATTACATATCTGTTTTGTTTACCGAAAACTTCGCCGAAAACTTACTAACTAATTGAACTCAACTCACCAAATAATTTAAGCCAAGCACTTTTCAAGAATAATTTAAAATATACACATATTCCATGCTAGTAAATTACTGGATTATTATTTCATGCATTTTCATTTAAGCTTTTTATAAAGAGTTTGCACTAAATTATATACCGCATTAATTTACATAAAACATCTCGTTTGTATGTCAAAAGTCAAAACTAGAAACATATAATTCACAAAACATAACAATATATCACAGTGCATATGCTTTTTCGTTGGTATTTCAAAAATTGATCTACATAATATTTGGATTTATTCTTTTCATCAAATTAATCATCATTTCTTTATAATGTATGTCATGTATTGGATATTCAAGTTGTTGAACTTTTTATTTATTAGTCACTTCCTCTGTAGGGCTTCAGTTTTTCTATGAAAATAATATCTGGCTTTTTTTTGATGAATCATTGTATAAAAATATGAATGTATACAGTTGCGGAAGGTCATCGTTTTCGAATAATATAATTGGCCAAAAATCGGAGGATGGTCGCGACCGTGGCTGGCTTAACATTTTGACCTTGGTGCTACTGTTAATGACCCCTATTGGTTATGTCTACTACATCACATCTACCTGCTCTGGTCTCTGCCTAGATTTGGTAGCAAAGAACTCTCTATACCTATAATATATTCTAGGAAATCGGGGAGAGTTCAACCTTAAATTTTGTTGGGTAGACTATATTTTTTTTCCTCATCATTTATTAGGGGAATGGGCATCTTAATAATATACAAGTCAGGTATAAAATATGGTTCAGACGAGAAAATTTTATACGGCTGTAGGTACTTGTGCCCTTGACAAAAGCTTTTTTCTCTTTCATTTTATGTTTGATATAAAATCATTTGTTATATTTTGCAACATTTTTATTGTTCTAAGCTCATTTCATAATCAGTTTAGATTTTGACATGTATTGTCAATGACAATTTATCAACTTGTTGGTAAGGTAAGGTGTAATTCAGAACGATTCACCACTGGTCAGCATAGGTATTTGGTTATATTACGGAACATGTTGTATATAATTATAGCATGACAATGACAAGCGGCGGGTGGCTTAAGAAGGTGAAATCGCAGGTAAAACTGATGGTAGACAACTTAGCTGGTTTTTGTACAAATATAGATAAATATCGAAGCCTGTGCGGAAGCAGATGCTATAAGAAATTGTTGTTGGTACCAGCTGTGTATTGAACATCTGCAGGTAGTCGGTCGAGTGCGGGTTTCTTTGAACAACAAAAGATCTTACTACTTGTCATAAAAAAAATCCTATTTTCAATCACAGAAATATGTATATGTACTTACCCATTTATTTCTAACGCTGCGTTGGTACTTTCTGTCTCTCTTCTATGAAGTTATTTATAAAGACGACTTGGTTGCATTATTTAAATCAAAATTTGTAGCATGAAAAAAATGCTTGGTAAAATACGTGTGATACTTCATTGGATTCGTGCAATGGCAATGACCGAAATATGTGTAAAATGCTGATATAATTAATAATTATTACAAAAGTCTATGTACCGACCTATCTTTGTTATTTATCTACTTTCTGTTCCATTCCATAAAAATAAATTCCTAGAGCTCTTGTCTAAGATCGAACTAGAACGTTGCATAGATGAGTATTATCGCCGCCCGCCATTATGTGTCCTGACTGTCACGTCAGTGATATAGGTTATGCATACAAGTAAAGATACGTAAACAAGCGCTCTACCTATACCACTGACGTGACAGTCTGGACACACAATGGCGGGCGGTGATAAATACTCATTTACACAGCGCCTCTAATCGAACTAGTGCAAGCTGTTTTTAGCATTGTCAAATTGACAGAAACTAACCTGCTTTTGTAAAAAGCATAAACATAGATACTATTTTTTGTAGGTCTATGGCCGTGTCCATAGAAGTAACTGAGAAGTAATTATGACAGTTAATCAGTAAACAATATTATTTTTTGTTTCTGTTGTTACCCAATTCTATTATGAACATCTATTGTTTCGTTTGCTACATAATCTTTTTCACTTTAAGTACCTATACTGAACAGAAAAAAATGTTTCTTTATATTTCAATTCTCTTAGCAAATAAGTTGCCTCAGTTGTGTCCACAAGAGAATGATCAGTGATTAAGTACTGATTACCAATCAGTTACTTATCTGTGGTGTCCATTTTATGATCTTGAAGAATTTCCGAATAAATGAGGTAACAAACTTACATAAAAGTGAGCAAGAAGATTGGAAACAAGGAGATTAAACTCGCCCTAAGAATCGTGTAAAATTTCATACGCATATCTTTTGTAAATGCGTCTTTGCGCTCCATGCCGTGCGCAAAAAAGGCATTAGATCTTGATCACGAAGATAAATGTGGCTACGTAGAGAAGCATAGGAAGTTTACTCTCCTTGTTTCCAGTCTTCTTGGTAGTGAGTTTAATTCTCATCTAGAGAGCATGCTCGGTTTAGTTTGATCGAAAAAAGTCTGTAACTTCTGTCTGTACTGTCATTTTGAGTTTTTCCACAAAATTAATTTCTGTTAATGTGACATGGAGCAGTTTGGTGGATTCTTAATCAGATGTCGCTCCAAAAAAAAAAATGACGGCTAGTGTCATCATGTTATCATTTTCAATCAATATTTTCTTTGTTGTATCTTCATATATTTTACAAAAATGCTAGTTTTATAATCTAAAAAGCTCAAGTTGACCTATATTATTATTCATCATGCTTCAATTGAGTAAGTGTTTTATTTTTCTTGATGTGAAAATTGCACGATATACCACGCTAGGAAGATGGATGCATTTTGTCATGCAACGTTATGCTAATTCAGCACTAGTATTACCATATCTGGGTGCATTCTATTATTCGATGTTATGATTTTGGATTGAAATAAAATCAGATGACATTTTTCTTTATAATATTATATTTCATCAAAACAATATCAAACATATATTTACAACTTGCTTCAAATGGCGAACCTAAAAAACAGTAAATAGCTTTAAAATCACTTGAAAAATTACAAATTTTTAAATTTTTCTTTTCTTCATTTGTTGATATAGCCCAATCTATACTAGTATCTGTTCATCTTCCAGTTAACCTATCTCAAGTATTGGTCCAGTTGGTAGTACGTGTGTGTTGCCTGAAATATTGAAAGTCCAACTAGGTGTATCAAATTCTCCTGTTCACCATCAATCTCCGCAAATAATACGTTAACTGCAAGAAAAATATAATTTTATTTGACTATCCTATTTTCTGAGTTAGGCTTTTGATTTTAATGTAAATGCTAATTCAGTTAAACGTTTTAATCATGGTATGTCAAAACAATAATATTATCCATCATGCCCAATGTAAAAAGGTTCTTAATAATACATTTTAATTGAAGTAGTTTAAAAACTTGTCTGATGAAGACAGAGTCCTTGCCTGTCGTAAATGCTTATTCCTTAGATCAGCTGCTTTAAATTCAAGTGCAACAATTTTTGGGATAACTCTCCACTTCCATCATCTTCGTAGGGTTTTTCCAAGACTGCCAAGAAAATGACTTGTGAATTCAATTTTTATAATAAGCATACAAATTAAAAATTAATTCTAAATCAGATTAATTGTTTTATCATTATAGATCAAATCGATACTTTGCTCATCATCTTGGAACTAATATTTCAAAATAATATGTTGGAATGAATCAAACACTTTCCTGGCAAAGAAAAAGTCCTTGGCTGTTCCTAATGTTCATTCATTAGTTCTTTTGCCATAATTCCAAGAGACGTTGCAGTAGTTAGCAATTTTCTCAAATGCAACGAATTTATTTATGGCATAATTTCTCCCATTTTCATCCAATTCCTTAATCATTCCATTCCAAGACTGTAACAGAATGAACGAGTTAATTCCATTAAAGCATTTCGGAGTTAACATGTTCATCATGGTGTCATCTACTCTCTAAATCTGATTAAAATATCTTGAAAACTTGCCTGAAATATTCAACGTCCTTATATCAAATTTCCATTCATCAGTTTTGATAACTTCTTAGATTTAATAGAGCTTTTCTCCTGTTCACTATCAATCTCCGCAAATAATACGTTAACTGCAAGAAAAATATAATTTTATTTGACTATCCTATTTTCTGAGTTAGGCTTTCGATTTTAATGTAAATGCTAATTCAGTTAAACGTTTTAATCATGGTATGTCAAAACAATAATATTATCCATCATGCCCAATGTAAAAAGGTTCTTAATAATACATTTTAATTGAAGTAGTTTAAAAACTTGTCTGATGAAGACAGAGTCCTTGCCTGTTGTAAATGTTTATTCCTTAGATCAGCTGCTTTAAATTCAAGTGCAACAATTTTTGGGATAACTCTCCACTTCCATCATCTTCGTAGGGTTTTTCCAAGACTGCCAAGAAAATGACTTGTGAATTCAATTTTTATAATAAGCATACAAATTACAAATTAATTCAAAATCAGATTAATTGTTTTATCATTATAGATCAAATCGATACTTTGCTCATCATCTTGGAACTAATATTTCAAAATAATATGTTGGAATGAATCAAACACTTTCCTGGCAAAGAAAAAGTCATTGGCTGTTCCTAATGTTCATTCATTAGTTCTTTTGCCATAATTCCAAGAGACGTTGCAGTAGTTAGCAATTTTCTCAAATGCAACGAATTTATTTATGGCATAATTTCTCCCATTTTCATCCAATTCCTTAATCATTCCATTCCAAGACTGTAACAGAATGAACGAGTTAATTCCATTAAAGCATTTCGGAGTTAACATGCAAAAGCAGTGTAGATTTTGTCAGCTTAAGTTTTTCTCATTTCGAATCAAACAAACAATTCTTCATCATGGTGTCATCTACTCTCTAAATCTGATTAAAATATCTTGAAAACTTGCCTGAAATATTCAACGTCCTTATATCAAATTTCCATTCATCAGTTTTGATAACTTCTTAGATTTAATAGAGCTTTTCTCCTGTTCACCATCAATCTCCGCAAATAATACGTTAACTGCAAGAAAAATATAATTTTATTTGACTATCCTATTTTCTGAGTTAGGCTTTCGATTTTAATGTAAATGCTAATTCAGTTAAACGTTTTAATCATGGTATGTCAAAACAATAATATTATCCATCATGCCCAATGTAAAAAGGTTCTTAATAATACATTTTAATTGAAGTAGTTTAAAAACTTGTCTGATGAAGACAGAGTCCTTGCCTGTTGTAAATGCTTATTCCTTAGATCAGCTGCTTTAAATTCAAGTGCAACAATTTTTGGGATAACTCTCCACTTCCATCATCTTCGTAGGGTTTTTCCAAGACTGCCAAGAAAATGACTTGTGAATTCAATTTTTATAATAAGCATACAAATTACAAATTAATTCTAAATCAGATTAATGGTTTTATCATTATAGATCAAATCGATACTTTGCTCATCATCTTGGAACTAATATTTCAAAATAATATGTTGGAATGAATCAAACACTTTCCTGGCAAAGAAGAAGTCCTTGGCTGTTCCTAATGTTCATTCATTAGTTCTTTTGCCATAATTCCAAGAGACGTTGCAGTAGTTAGCAATTTTCTCAAATGCAACGAACTTATTTATGGCATAATTTCTCCCATTTTCATCCAATTCCTTAATCATTCCATTCCAAGACTGTAACAGAATGAACGAGTTAATTCCATTAAAGCATTTCGGAGTTAACATGTTCATCATGGTGTCATCTACTCTCTAAATCTGATTAAAATATCTTGAAAACTTGCCTGAAATATTCAACGTCCTTATATCAAATTTCCATTCATCAGTTTTGATAACTTCTTAGATTTAATAGAGCTTTTCTCCTGTTCACCATCAATCTCCGCAAATAATACGTTAACTGCAAGAAAAATATAATTTTATTTGACTATCCTATTTTCTGAGTTAGGCTTTCGAGTTTAATGTAAATGCTAATTCAGTTAAACGTTTTAATCATGGTATGTCAAAACAATAATATTATCCATCATGCCCAATGCAAAAAGGTTCTTAATAATACATTTTAATTGAAGTAGTTTAAAAACTTGTATAATGAAGACAGATTCCTTGCCTGTTGTAAATGCTTATTCCTTAGATCAGCTGCTTTAAATTCAAGTGCAACAATTTTAGGGATAACTCTCCACTTCCATCATCTTCATAGGGTTTTTCCAAGACTGCCAAGAAAATGACTTGTGAATTCAATTTTTATAATAAGCATACAAAATACAAATTAATTCTAAATCAGATTAATTGTTTTATCATTATGGATCAAATCGATACAATGCTCATCATCTTGGAACTAATATTTCAAAATAATATATTGGAATGAATCAAACACTTTCCTGGCAAAGAAAAAGTCCTTGGCTGTTCCTAATGTTCATTCATTAGTTCTTTTGCCATAATTCCAAGAGACGTTGCAGTAGTTAGCAATTTTCTCAAATGCAACGAACTTATTTATGGCATAATTTCTCCCATTTTCATCCAATTCCTTAATCATTCCATTCCAAGACTGTAACAGAATGAACGAGTTAATTCCATTAAAGCATTTCGGAGTTAACATGTTCATCATGGTGTCATCTACTCTCTAAATCTGATTAAAATATCTTGAAAACTTGCCTGAAATATTCAACGTCCTTATATCAAATTTCCATTCATCAGTTTTGATAACTTCTTAGATTTAATAGAGCTTTTCTCCTGTTCACCATCAATCTCCGCAAATAATACGTTAACTGCAAGAAAAATATAATTTTATTTGACTATCCTATTTTCTGAGTTAGGCTTTCGATTTTAATGTAAATGCTAATTCAGTTAAACGTTTTAATCATGGTATGTCAAAACAATAATATTATCCATCATGCCCAATGCAAAAAGGTTCTTAATAATACATTTTAATTGAAGTAGTTTAAAAACTTGTATAATGAAGACAGATTCCTTGCCTGTTGTAAATGCTTATTCCTTAGATCAGCTGCTTTAAATTCAAGTGCAACAATTTTAGGGATAACTCTCCACTTCCATCATCTTCATAGGGTTTTTCCAAGACTGCCAAGAAAATGACTTGTGAATTCAATTTTTATAATAAGCATACAAAATACAAATTAATTCTAAATCAGATTAATTGTTTTATCATTATGGATCAAATCGATACAATGCTCATCATCTTGGAACTAATATTTCAAAATAATATATTGGAATGAATCAAACACTTTCCTGGCAAAGAAAAAGTCCTTGGCTGTTCCTAATGTTCATTCATTAGTTCTTTTGCCATAATTCCAAGAGACGTTGCAGTAGTTAGCAATTTTCTCAAATGCAACGAACTTATTTATGGCATAATTTCTCCCATTTTCATCCAATTCCTTAATCATTCCATTCCAAGACTGTAACAGAATGAACGAGTTAATTCCATTAAAACATTTCGGAGTTAACATGCTCATCATGGTGTCATCTACTTTCTAAATCTGATTAAAATATCTTGAAAACTTGCCTGAAATATTCAACGTCCTTATATCAAATTTCCATTCATCAGTTTTGATAACTTCTTAGATTTAATAGAGCTTTTCTCCTGTTCACCATCAATCTCCGCAAATAATACGTTAACTGCAAGAAAAATATAATTTTATTTGACTATCCTATTTTCTGAGTTAGGCTTTCGATTTTAATGTAAATGCTAATTCAGTTAAACGTCTTAATCATGGTATGTCAAAACAATAATATTATCCATCATGCCCAATGTAAAAAGGTTCTTAATAATACATTTTAATTGAAGTAGTTTAAAAACTTGTCTGATGAAGACAGAGTCCTTGCCTGTTGTAAATGCTTATTCCTTAGATCAGCTGCTTTAAATTCAAGTGCAACAATTTTTGGGATAACTCTCCACTTCCATCATCTTCGTAGGGTTTTTCCAAGACTGCCAAGAAAATGACTTGTGAATTCAATTTTTATAATAAGCATACAAATTACAAATTAATTCTAAATCAGATTAATTGTTTTATCATTATAGATCAAATCGATATTCTGCTCATCATCTTGGAATTAATATTTCAAAATAATATATTGGAATGAATGAAACACTTGCCTGGCAAAGAAAAAGTCCTTGGCTGTTTGTTCCTAATGTTCATTCATTAGTTCTTTTGCCATAATTCCAAGAGACGTTGCAGTAGTTAGCAATTTTCTCAAATGCAACGAACTTATTTATGGCATAATTTCTCCCATTTTCATCCAATTCCTTAATCATTCCATTCCAAGACTGTAACAGAATGAACGAGTTAATTCCATTAAAGCATTTCGGAGTTAACATGCAAAAGCAGTGTAGATTTTGTCAGCTTAAGTTTTTCTCATTTCGAATCAAACAAACAATTCTTCATCATGGTGTCATCTACTCTCTAAATCTGATTAAAATATCTTAAAAACTTGCCTGAAATATTCAACGTCCTTATATCAAATTTCCATTCATCAGTTTTGATAACTTCTTAGATTTAATAGAGCTTTTCACCTGCTCACCATCAATCTCCGCAGATAATACGTTAACTGCAAGAAAAATATAATTTTATTTGACTATCCTATTTTCTGAGTTAGGCTTTCGATTTTAATGTAAATGCTAATTCAGTTAAACGTTTTAATCATGGTAGGTATATCAAAACAATCACTTTATTCATCATGTCCAATGTAAAAAAGTTCTTAATAATACATTTTAATTGAAGTAGTTTAAAAACTTGTCTGATGAAGACAGAGTCCTTGCCTGTTGTAAATGCTTATTCCTTAGATCAGCTGCTTTAAATTCAAGTGCAACAATTTTTGGGATAACTCTCCACTTCCATCATCTTCGTAGGGTTTTTCCAAGACTGCCAAGAAAATGACTTGTGAATTCAATTTTTATAATAAGCATACAAATTACAAATTAATTCTAAATCAGATTAATTGTTTTATCATTATAGATCAAATCGATACTTTGCTCATCATCTTGGAATTAATATTTCAAAATAATATATTGGAATGAATGAAACACTTGCCTGGCAAAGAAAAAGTCCTTGGCTGTTTGTTCCTAATGTTCATTCATTAGTTCTTTTGCCATAATTCCAAGAGACGTTGCAGTAGTTAGCAATTTTCTCAAATGCCACGAATTTATTTATGGCATAATTTCTCCCATTTTCATCCAATTCCTTAATCATTCCATTCCAAGACTGTAACAGAATGAACGAGTTAATTCCATTAAAGCATTTCGGAGTTAACATGTTCATCATGGTGTCATCTACTCTCTAAATCTGATTAAAATATCTTGAAAACTTGCCTGAAATATTCAACGTCCTTATATCAAATTTCCATTCATCAGTTTTGATAATTTCTTAGATTTAATAGAGCTTTTCTCCTGTTCACTATCAATCTCCGCAGATAATACGTTAACTGCAAGAAAAATATAATTTTATTTGACTATCCTATTTTCTGAGTTAGGCTTTCGATTTTAATGTAAATTCTAATTCAGTTAAACGTTTTAATCATGGTATGTCAAAACAATAATATTATCCATCATGCCCAATGCAAAAAGGCTCTTAATAATACATTTTAATTGAAGTAGTTTAAAAACATGTCTAATGAAGACAGATTCCTTGCCTGTTGTAAATGCTTATTCCTTAGATCAGCTGCTTTAAATTCAAGTGCAACAATTTTAGGGATAACTCTCCACTTCCATCATCTTCATAGGGTTTTTCCAAGACTGCCAAGAAAATGACTTGTGAATTCAATTTTTATAATAAGCATACAAATTACAAATTAATTCTAAATCAGACTAATTGTTTTATCATTATAGATCAAATCGATATTCTGCTCATCATCTTGGAATTAATATTTCAAAATAATATATTGGAATGAATGAAACACTTTCCTGGCAAAGAAAAAGTCCTTGGCTGTTCCTAATGTTCATTCATTAGTTCTTTTGCCATAATTCCAAGAGACGTTGCAGTAGTTAGCAATTTTCTCAAATGCAACGAACTTATTTATGGCATAATTTCTCCCTTTTTCATCCAATTCCTTAATCATTCCATTCCAAGACTGTAACAGAATGAACGAGTTAATTCCATTAAAGCATTTCGGAGTTAACATGCAAAAGCAGTGTAGATTTTGTCAGCTTAAGTTTTTCTCATTTCGAATCAAACAAACAATTATTCATCATGGTGTCATCTACTCTCTAAATCTGATTAAAATATCTTAAAAACTTGCCTGAAATATTCAACGTCCTTATATCAAATTTCCATTCATCAGTTTTGATAACTTCTTAGATTTAATAGAGCTTTTCTCCTGCTCACCATCAATCTCCGCAGATAATACGTTAACTGCAAGAAAAATATAATTTTATTTGACTATCCTATTTTCTGAGTTAGGCTTTCGATTTTAATGTAAATGCTAATTCAGTTAAACGTTTTAATCATGGTAGGTATATCAAAACAATCACTTTATTCATCATGTCCAATGTAAAAAAGTTCTTAATAATACATTTTAATTGAAGTAGTTTAAAAACTTGTCTGATGAAGACAGAGTCCTTGCCTGTTGTAAATGCTTATTCCTTAGATCAGCTGCTTTAAATTCAAGTGCAACTATTTTTGGGATCACTCTCCACTTCCATCATCTTCATAGGGTTTTTCCAATACTGCCAAGAAAATGACTTGTGAATTCAATTTTTATAATAAGCATACAAATTAAAAATTAATTCTAAATCAGATTAATTGTTTTATCATTATGGATCAAATCGATACAATGCTCATCATCTTGGAACTAATATTTCAAAATAATATATTGGAATGAATGAAACACTTGCCTGGCAAAGAAAAAGTCCTTGGCTGTTTGTTCCTAATGTTCATTCATTAGTTCTTTTGCCATAATTCCAAGAGACGTTGCAGTAGTTAGCAATTTTCTCAAATGCAACGAATTTATTTATGGCATAATTTCTCCCATTTTCATCCAATTCCTTAATCATTCCATTCCAAGACTGTAACAGAATGAACGAGTTAATTCCATTAAAGCATTTCGGAGTTAACATGTTCATCATGGTGTCATCTACTCTCTAAATCTGATTAAAATATCTTGAAAACTTGCCTGAAATATTCAACGTCCTTATATCAAATTTCCATTCATCAGTTTTGATAACTTCTTAGATTTAATAGAGCTTTTCTCCTGTTCACCATCAATCTCCGCAAATAATACGTTAACTGCAAGAAAAATATAATTTTATTTGACTATCCTATTTTCTGAGTTAGGCTTTCGATTTTAAAATGCTAATTCAGTTGAACGTTTTTATCATGGTTTATCAAAACAATGACATTATTCATCATGCTAAAAGTTCTTAATAACACTTTGTATTTTATGTAGTTTAAAAACTTACCTGTTGTAAATGCTTAAAGCTTCTATTAACCATAACTGCTTAGACCGGTAAATTTAAGTGCAACAATTTTATGGGATAATTCTTCATTTCGATCATCTTCATAGGTTTTTTCCAAGACTGCAAGAGAATGACTTGTTAATTCAATGTTTATAATAAGCATTCAAATTACAAACTCTAAATAAAATTATTTGTTTTATCATAGTTGATCAAATCGACGATGTATGCATCATATTGGATGTAATATTTAAAAATAATGATTTGAAATACATGAAAAACCTACCTGTTTCATTCAATTCAAATTGTGATAATATAACTTCTATGATACGCCGCAGTTAGGTATTTTCAAATTCAAAGAATTTCTACGATATAGCTTCATGTTCTTAATGTCTCTCCCATCCCTTTTTGACCGACTTCCCAAAAGGAGGAGGTATACAATTCGATTGTGTGCATTTTTGATTCATTTGAAAGAGGAGGCTTGAGAAATGGTCCCATATTCATAAAAACAGGAATCCGACATCTCGTTCCCTCCGAAAACCGCCCCCGAAGGTGGTATAATTAAAGATAGGACAATATCCGGAAACGTTTAAATGGAACATTTTTTCAAAGGAGTAACGGTTTTCGACATAGAGACATTTTCAACTCTCAAATATACCTATTTTCGCTATGTGGAAAGGGCGATTTCTGTCGAAAATTGAAAATCTGTTTGCAGTACATGAAAGACATAATTATTTGTAGCAACATTTATACTGAACATTTTCCCCTTAGAGTTACGGTTTTCGAGTAAAATCGGTGTAAAATGGTAACAACTAAAATATTCAAGCGTATTTCCGCAGCGATGTACTGAGATCTCAATAATAACAACTACAAGCAAGGAATATACGTGGGTAATAGAATAAGTACCTACTATCTTCATTGGTATTAGTGAACGTTCAACGATTTTCGTGACTAATGTTACACTCAAAAGTGTGAAATAAATATTTTTTACAAAAAATTGGGACCGACTTTATTAGTTGGTGCACTGAAAAGTATAAAATAATATTAATTCTATTGGGGCTGGTACTTGTGAAGTTGGTGCCAAAAGTTACCAATCTACCTGCAACTGCACAACTTCAAAAGTAACAGCACCAATAGAATTAATATTATTTTATACTTTTCAGTGCACCAACTAATAAAGTCGGTCCCAATTTTTTGTAAAAAATATTTTTAAATCGACTGCTTGAATTATATCGTATTCAATTTGACGGTTATGTAAATCCCACAAGGCATTTTAGTTCTTCCTTTTTTTTATTCAGTGAAATGAAAACCATGCATTCCAATAAAAAACAACGTTATTGGAATATTTTGAAAACGGACCTAAAATAGAAAAAAAAACATCAAATAATTTAATTCACTCATATTACTTGGAACAATCTTATAACTTAATTATATAATTATCAGTATCATTAGTTGTATCATATAGTAGATCAATAGTACACTCAAAAAATCATCATTTTATATATATATATATATATATATATATATATATATATATATATATTTAATTATTATAAAAAAACTACTGATTATGTACATACTACATACCTTTTTTCTTTTTTCTCTAATTTCAAGTCTTCCATACCTGAAAGTTTTATATTTCTGAACTTTATGGCTGGGTTTTGATGGTCTTTTTACCAAGCATGTTTGTTAAATTTATTGGAATGATCCGGTAGTGGCTGTAAGTGTAACTGGGCCTCCTAAGTGGAGGGTTCTATACCTGTATTATCCGGAGAAATATCTATTAGCTCTATGTCTGAATTTTCGTGGGTTTTTCACTATATTTGTGTGAAGTATGTCACTGGACTGTTTTGTGAGAGTCTATCAGTACGACTGGGACCTACAGGGGGAAAATCCTAAAGACATATGTAGGAGTAATTCTCATGCGGATCTCTCGATATATATTTTAAACTAGTTTTAATCTAAAGACAAAGATTAGAAACGCCCTAACAAACAAGTGCACATCGACTTGTTTGGCCACTAACTGTAGAGAGTTTATTATAATATTTTTATTTTTTCGTAGAAAATAAAAGAAAAATACGAATGTAATATACAGGGTGTTCATTACATACAAAATAATAACAAGGGAGACAACTTTTTTAATTTACCCCAGAAGCTACCATGTTTTCGATGTACACATTTCGAGAAATCCGAGATCGGAAATGAACACTCTGTATATTTTTTAAGATACCTATGAATGACAAAACTCACCTGTTGGCATACAATAGGCGCAGTCTAAGATATGTTTTTTGGAATACTTGACTAACATGATGCATGAAGCTGAGTTTTGTATCGATTTTAAGGCCTAAGATCTTAGTAGAATCGCACAACTGTAATACATCCGAACCAATTGAGATACTAAGCTTATCACTGACAAGCTTTTTGCATGTATCGGAACAAAATAACATGATTCTTGAT
Source organism: Crioceris asparagi (assembly GCA_958507055.1). Classification (NCBI taxonomy): domain Eukaryota; kingdom Metazoa; phylum Arthropoda; class Insecta; order Coleoptera; family Chrysomelidae; genus Crioceris; species Crioceris asparagi. The sequence continues at coordinate 2,528,021 of OY293833.1, read as the reverse complement.
TTAGATGAGTTAACCATTTAAAGGTAGATCACAAGAGTAGATTAGAAATAATATTGGACGCAATACTGATCCTTGAGGTACTCCAGAAACGATTCTTTTCAAATCTGCTCTTGAATTATTCAGAGTCACACATTGGAATCGATCGAATAGGTAATTTTCAAAGAAGCTAAGAGATATAACTGTCAAATCCAAAATATTTTAGCTTACAGTGCAGAAGTTTATGATTTATTTTGTCCAAAAGCTTTTGAGTAATCAATAGAAACGAGAACTGTGCACATCTTTTTATCAAGGGCACTAAAAGATATTATCAGTGATATTTAAGAGGGCAGAAGTGGTGGAATAATTCTTACGAAAACCAGATTGGTTGTCGGGAATGATCTTGCAGCTTTCTAGGAAGTCACTGAACTGAACTTGAACGACTTTTTTCAATACCTCTGATAAAATTGGAAGGAGGCTTATTGGTCTAAGATCACTTACTTCAGATGGGTTGGTGCCAAAAGTTATCAATCTACCTTCAACTGCACAACTTCAAAAGTAACAGCACCAATAGAATTAATATTATTTTATACTTTTCAGTGCATCAACTAATAACGTCGGTCCAATTTTTTGTAAAAAATATTTATATGCTTTATTTTAACCTAAGGATGTAGTTTTTGAATACAGGCCACTGACAGTCCGTAGACTTATGATCAACTGATAAATCTTTCTTTTTGGATTTATTGAAGTTCACACAGTTTATGATGCATTTACTAGTAGATGAGGCATGATCACCAGCACAGAACGAACAATGGAGCTTAGATTTGCAGTCTTTATAAAAATGACCAAAACCACAGCACTCAATGGCACTTTATTATCATGAGATGATCTTTTATGACAGATCTTTTCCACCCAAGATAGATTGATTGCTTCTGCAAGAGTAAACTACGTAGTTCAGAGGAAACTTCTATTATCAGGTCAGTGTAGTTTTCGTTTTCTAACTTAGTTACGAGTTTAATTTCACTTTGATACCTCTCGTCTATGCTGTTAAGCGACATAATATTATCAATGATCTCTGCATCGGTTTCTTGGCCGTCTAAACTTGAAAATACGAAGTCGAGGATTGTACATACTGGGTTCATTTACTCTGTACTTTTCACCTAGGGAAGATCTTAAGTTTGACTTCAGGTTGTTTCTAGATGTTTCATTCTCACAGTATATCGCAATACCATTCTTGATTTTGTGAGTTGAGTTGAATTTATGCAACTTTTAATTTTGGCAGGATTATTAGTTATTTTGAAATGTCTTTCATTATATCATCATTAGATAGAGTATCTCCTGTCGTTTTTATTAGCAAAATTGATGTTATCGTTTCATGTTGAGGCTTTATACTAGATGATGGCTTAGATAAAACTTCACTGTACATTTTTTGCTGTGGGTTGCCATATTAACAACAGATTAATAATATAAATAAATAAATAAAATAATTCGTATTTTCTAGTGAGAAGAAAAATATATGAGATGGAGACAACCATGAGGAGATCAGTATGGTTCAAAAATTGTTGCAAATAATAAATATTATCAAGACTTGAAATTAGAGAAAAAAGAAAAAAGGTATGTAGTAATTTCAAGTCTTGATAATATTTATTATTTGCAACAATTTTTGAACCATACTGATCTCCTCATGGTTGTCTCCATCTCATATATTTTTCTTCTCACTAGAAAATACGAATTATTTTATTTATTTATTTATATTATTAATCTGTTGTTAATATGGCAACCCACAGCAAAAAATGTACAGTGAAGTTTTATCTAAGCCATCATCTAGTATAAAGCCTCAACATGAAACGATAACATCAATTTTGCTAATAAAAACGACAGGAGATACTCTATCTAATGATGATATAATGAAAGACATTTCAAAATAACTAATAATCCTGCCAAAATTAAAAGTTGCATAAATTCAACTCAACTCACAAAATCAAGAATGGTATTGCGATATACTGTGAGAATGAAACATCTAGAAACAACCTGAAGTCAAACTTAAGATCTTCCCTAGGTGAAAAGTACAGAGTAAATGAACCCAGTATGTACAATCCTCGACTTCGTATTTTCAAGTTTAGACGGCCAAGAAACCGATGCAGAGATCATTGATAATATTATGTCGCTTAACAGCATAGACGAGAGGTATCAAAGTGAAATTAAACTCGTAACTAAGTTAGAAAACGAAAACTACACTGACCTGATAATAGAAGTTTCCTCTGAACTACGTAGTTTACTCTTGCAGAAGCAATCAATCTATCTTGGGTGGAAAAGATCTGTCATAAAAGATCATCTCATGATAATAAAGTGCCATTGAGTGCTGTGGTTTTGGTCATTTTTATAAAGACTGCAAATCTAAGCTCCATTGTTCGTTCTGTGCTGGTGATCATGCCTCATCTACTAGTAAATGCATCATAAACTGTGTGAACTTCAATAAATCCAAAAAGAAAGATTTATCAGTTGATCATAAGTCTACGGACTGTCAGTGGCCTGTATTCAAAAACTACATCCTTAGGTTAAAATAAAGCATATAAATATTTTTTACAAAAAATTGGACCGACGTTATTAGTTGATGCACTGAAAAGTATAAAATAATATTAATTCTATTGGTGCTGTTACTTTTGAAGTTGTGCAGTTGAAGGTAGATTGATAACTTTTGGCACCAACCCATCTGAAGTAAGTGATCTTAGACCAATAAGCCTCCTTCCAATTTTATCAGAGGTATTGAAAAAAGTCGTTCAAGTTCAGTTCAGTGACTTCCTAGAAAGCTGCAAGATCATTCCCGACAACCAATCTGGTTTTCGTAAGAATTATTCCACCACTTCTGCCCTCTTAAATATCACTGATAATATCTTTTAGTGCCCTTGATAAAAAGATGTGCACAGTTCTCGTTTCTATTGATTACTCAAAAGCTTTTGGACAAAATAAATCATAAACTTCTGCACTGTAAGCTAAAATATTTTGGATTTGACAGTTATATCTCTTAGCTTCTTTGAAAATTACCTATTCGATCGATTCCAATGTGTGACTCTGAATAATTCAAGAGCAGATTTGAAAAGAATCGTTTCTGGAGTACCTCAAGGATCAGTATTGCGTCCAATATTATTTCTAATCTACTCTTGTGATCTACCTTTAAATGGTTAACTCATCTAAATCAAGAATCATGTTATTTTGTTCCGATACATGCAAAAAGCTTGTCAGTGATAAGCTTAGTATCTCAATTGGTTCGGATGTATTACAGTTGTGCGATTCTACTAAGATCTTAGGCCTTAAAATCGATACAAAACTCAGCTTCATGCATCATGTTAGTCAAGTATTCCAAAAAACATATCTTAGACTGCGCCTATTGTATGCCAACAGGTGAGTTTTGTCATTCATAGGTATCTTAAAAAATATACAGAGTGTTCATTTCCGATCTCGGATTTCTCGAAATGTGTACATCGAAAACATGGTAGCTTCTGGGGTAAATTAAAAAAGTTGTCTCCCTTGTTATTATTTTGTATGTAATGAACACCCTGTATATTACATTCGTATTTTTCTTTTATTTTCTACGAAAAAATAAAAATATTATAATAAACTCTCTACAGTTAGTGGCCAAACAAGTCGATGTGCACTTGTTTGTTAGGGCGTTTCTAATCTTTGTCTTTAGATTAAAACTAGTTTAAAATATATATCGAGAGATCCGCATGAGAATTACTCCTACATATGTCTTTAGGATTTTCCCCCTGTAGGTCCCAGTCGTACTGATAGACTCTCACAAAACAGTCCAGTGACATACTTCACACAAATATAGTGAAAAACCCACGAAAATTCAGACATAGAGCTAATAGATATTTCTCCGGATAATACAGGTATAGAACCCTCCACTTAGGAGGCCCAGTTACACTTACAGCCACTACCGGATCATTCCAATAAATTTAACAAACATGCTTGGTAAAAAGACCATCAAAACCCAGCCATAAAGTTCAGAAATATAAAACTTTCAGGTATGGAACCCACCACATAGTGTCACATGGGAAATAAAAGATAACCTATGTCCTTTCCTAAGGTCCCGTATTAGATATTATTTCTTATATAAAGTCATAAAACGTCTTGAGTATGGAACCTTTCTACCTCAGAGTCGTACTCGCACGAATAATCAGTCCGAACACCCATCCAAATCTATCCATCCAAAGAGAGCAGCTTAATTTCTCCTACATATTTCTTTGGTATTTTACTATTAATTAATTTGACTAATGCTATATTCTTTGGAGAAATTATAAATGGGAAATTATCAACTATAATTATAATAATCATTTTATTCAGGCTAATATACAAATCTTGATTTTAAAAAATAATAATGATAACAGGTTGTTGACTTATTATAAGCCCTACAAACCCGTACCTATTTTCTACGGAAAATTAAAAATATAATAAAGTCTCTACAGTTAGTGGCCAAACAAGTAGATGTGCACTTGTTTGTTAGGTTGTTTCTAACCTTTGTCTTTAGATTAAAATAAAAACAGATTAATGGAAATCCAATAGTAAATCCATATCAAGGCATTTTAGTTCTTCCCCAATTTCAATTAGTGAAATGAAACCATACATTCCGTAAAAAAAAACGTGATTGGAATTTTTTGAAAACGGGCCTAAAATAGAAAAAACATCAAGTAACTTAATTCGCGCATATTACTTGGAACAAGCTTATAACTTTTTTTATAAGTATCAGTATCATTAGTTGTATCATAGTAAATCAATAGTACACTCGAAAAATCATCATTTTAATATATAATAATATATATAATAATTAAAGAAAAAACTGCTGATTATGTACATACCTTCTTTCTTTTTTCTCTAATTCTTGATAATATTATTTGCAACAATTTAGAATCATACTGATCTCTACGGTTGTCTCTATCTCATTTATTTGTCTTCTCACACTAGAAAATAAGAATTACGCAAATTTGTTAATATTATTTAATCAACTCCGATTTAATCATCTTCATCATCAATCTAAAAATAATGATATTAAAGGAATTAACACTGTTCTAAAATCTTGCCTGATATTAAATGTTACCAAAGTATATGATTTATAACTAAATAAATAAATTTATCATACATAGGAATCTTAAAAAAAATATACAGGGTGTTCATTTCCGATCTCGGATTTCTCGAAATGTGAACATCAAAAAACATGTTAGCTTCTGGGGTAAATTTTAATTAAAAAAGTTGTCTCCTGTATATATTACATTCATATTTTTCCTTTATTCTTTTGCAGAAAATAGAAAATATTATATACAAGTCTCTACAGTTAGTGGCCAAATAAGTTTACATCTTTATATTAAAATAAAGAAGATTGATTAACTTTGCTATCAGTTAAAGAATTCGTCGATTTTCATTTTGTTTTTCTCTATTTTGTTACAGGGCAGTTAAAGCTTTCCAACAGCTGCTTTATGTATTTCCTGGGTTTCAACGTGCTAACGAAGTCAATCTGCGCCTCGGGTTGATATTCAAAATAACCCAAGAATATGAATCTGCCCACAAACATTTGCAGCTAGCTTTAGTAGATAACAATCCACTATCTACGCCAAAAAATATTGGTAAGTCATTGGGCAGCTAAGCTAAAATTTAAATAGAGAAAATTCCGACGGCCCGTTGTCCGTGGATAGGTAAATTTGAGGGTTTTTAATTGAATTTAATTTTTTTCAGTCACTTGGACCGACGTTATTAGTTTGTGCACTAAAAATACAAAATAATATTAATTCTATTGATGCTGGTACTTTAGTGCAGATTGAAAACTTTTGGCACCAATTTCATAAGTATCAAGTGCTCCAACTGAACGTCGGTCCAATTTTTTGCAAAAAATATTTATTTCACTTGAGTGTAATTGTTCACTAAAATCGTTGAAGTTCACTTATACCATTACGCATGTTATATTCTTTGCTTGTACTTGTTATCATTCAGGAATCTAAAAACATCCTCGCGGAAATAAGCATATTTTAGACTTTATCACTGCTGTAACTCGAAAACAGTACCTATATGAAAAAAATGTTCAATATTGCTACAAATAACCTGTTTTTAATGTGGTTGCCTCAGATTTTCAACTTTCGACTGAAATTGTCCCCTCCACATAGCGAAAATACACATATTTGAGATTTTAACATCGCTATAACTCGAACCATGAAAAAATGTTCAATTTAAAGGTTTGCGGATATTGTTCTTTCTTTATTTCTGCTATCTCAGATAGGAATCTGATTTCGGATTTGAGTCTCCTCTTTCAGATAAACCAAAAATCCTCAAAATCGTGTACGTTTACTATATACTCCGCAAGCATAATCCAAAAAAAAAAACTTATAAGTCCTGTGTTTGGATTCGTTGGGCAAAAAAAAAATCTTTTTTTTATTATAACCTGAATAACTTCCCAAATTGTTTTATGAAATTTAGCACACCTCCTTTTAGCATCCATAGCAATTTTTGGATGCGAAAGATTTTTTTAAGTTTTAACCAGTGACGTCTGTACAGGGTATGAAGTAGATATATATTTTTTAAATATGTACGTCACTGGTTTTTCTTGAATAATTCCATTCTATTCCCTATTCATTTTATGACAAATTTGATATCGTCACATTTTTTCATCCGACATGCGATTTATGCGTAAAAAATAAAAACGATTTTTGCTTAAGGAAACAATTGTAGTATTAAATAATAAACATTAAAATAAAATTTAACTATTTAATGAACTTACTAAATTAAAAGGAACTAAAATCAAACAATGTGAACGAAAATGAAAACAATTTAGATTTGCTGTTGCAATTATGCCATACTTCAGCTCTTAAGAGTCTCGTCGGAGGAAAAAATGTGAACAGCTCCAATTTGCCATAAAATTATTGGGGAATTTAAAAATATTTTTATGTTAAGAAAATAGCGTACATAATATTTTCCAAAAAATATCTACTTCAAACCCTGTACAGGCGCCACTGGTTAAAATTTAAAAAATATTTTCAAATCAAAGAATTGCAATGGATGCTCAAAGGGCGTGTGCTAGGTAAATTTAATAAAAATATCTAGGAAGTTTGAAAATTTATAATAAAAAAACTATTTTATTCTTAGAACTTTAACACCCTGTAGCTCAAAAGTAAACAAGTTTAGAACATGGGTTTTACTTGAACTTTTCTCCTTAAAATCACTTGAGGTTTTACCCCCTTAAAGATTAGCATCTCATTCTGAAACACTCTGTATATATAATTGACTGATGTGCCATCTCGTATTTTTGGTTAGGTTAAATTAAAAGACAATGCCCCTGCGACTCTCCCTCTGTTGGGAAGTAGAATAAATAATATTCTTCGTTTTATGTTTTGACAGAGAACAGCGACTTTGTTGTCTAGTGTTGATTTTATGACTTGAAATGTTTTCATGTTATATTGATGAATGTACCCTTGATTAACGTGAATAAATCGATAGCGTGCTTTTTTCCGGTTAACACTATCGCGTATATTATGAATTTTGTAGCAATGAATCATCATCATTCGATTAATAATACCTCTAGTAGCCTTGAGGGAAATGTATTGCTCTACAAATTTCTAATAATATTGTAACCGCATGAACGAACATTATTTGCGGATTTGAAAGAAAAAGAGAAAGATATATAATAGAGAAGGATTAGGTATTACACACTCAGCTTCAGCATAATCGTAAACATTTTATCTAAAAATAAATTGATGATGACGTAATTCGGAAGATAAATTTTGCACGTCGATTTATTATTTCACTTTACTCTATTTATACATAACTTTTCCTGACCTATACAACATTTGCAACGATAACCCATATTATTATTAGTCTACGAGCTAACTGAAAAAAAAAAAAAAACTGGCAGGATGAAATGCTTTTGAAATATTTTACTCAGCAACTATAACAATCAAATTAAATACCTAACTGAATGTCTGAAATTTACTCTTGAATTTAAGGAGTAGAGAAGAAATATATTTTTAGTTGCATGCAATCGATCTCCGGATTATTGTAATAACTTGCTATCTTTAAAATTTGTCAATTATTAATCCTATTATCCTCTCATCTGCCTCAAGTGTATTTAAGAATCCAATTTTTGAGCGAGCAATTCATATACATATCTAAATTATACAGGGTGGTTAGTTAGAATGTCTGGAAACACCTGATTTCTGACTTAACTATACGTCTCGTACTTTGATTTTTAACAGCTACGCTAATTTCCGGGATATGGCGACATCGGTGTTTTTTCTTATGTAACACCCTATATATTTTTGCTTTTTCAAAAATATATAGGGTGTTGCATTAAAAAAACACTGATGACGTCATATCTCGAAAATTAGCGTTAAAAATCAAAGTACGTATAATTCTAAAATTTTTATTCGGATATTTTTTCATATAACGTAAAGTTTAACCGAAAATCAAATGTTTACAATCTAAATTATTAATTAAATAGCTACTTGATGAAGGATCGGTGAAAGTTATCATTGTGATACACTGCATTTTAGTTTCGTTAGTATTTTTTGAAATAAAGTTTTATTTGTGAATTGTGTTGAATTATTTAAATGAATTTTATTAAATGGTTTTGATAACTATTATTGTTGCTATTTCACCCCTACTTTATATACATTCATCTACTCCACTGCTTATTCTGTATGCAGTGGCGTAGACGGGTCAAATTTTTAATTCATAACATATTCGACTTAAGAATCTAAGAATCACATTTGCAGATGAAAGTATGAAAGTGATAGAAATATACAAGAATGAAACAGTTGGGAGAAGTATACATCAGCTTTAACTCGGAAGGCCGCTATTTTCCATCGACTGCTATGATTTTTCGAAATTCTAAAAAAAATCTCATGTTTGAATCTCTCTGCTGGTTTCATTATGCATTTCAGATACATAATATGTATTTGTAAAGAACATTTCCATAATAAAACACTAGGTATTCGAAAATAGTTGAATAGCCTCCATCTTGTATGACCTCGCATCACAATTGGATTATTGAACTCTAATCCATTTTCATCTATTCACGCAATTAGTTTTTGATTTAGTTTTCAATACATTTGAATCATGATCAGTCGTTTATTACTATTTTAAATTGAGTTTTTCTAGGTAATAAGATTGTTAGCATGTACACTTGAATGGCCACCATTCTCATTCAATCTGAATATCCCTTGTTATCTCAATTTTGATTTGTTTATCAAATTAACTAACGATGCCTTGAAAAGCGATTGGTAATTTCCTATCTATAAATGCATGTATTTTTTATAATTTACTAGAGATTTATATTAGAAAATTGAAATTTCTCCTTCCATATGAATGGCCGCCATTTACATTTGATTTGCATATCACTTGTTATCTCATTTATGATCTATCAATCGAGATTAATTAGTTATGTGTTGATTTCTGATCTGAAATTAGGTATCTATATCTCTAGATATTTTTGTAGAAATATATTTAAAAGATGCATATTTCTCCTCTCATGTGCCTCTTACAAGATTCTAAAGACACTTACCCAATACGCCGACATTTCTTTCTTGAATTTTGGCACCAATTGAAACTAAACTCGCTACTCATATTTATCAATTAATAAATGATATATTAATTTGATTTTGACATTAGACACCCCCGAAAGTATATTAATTTGATTTTAGACACCCCCGACTGTCGACTGGACCAAGTACATTCAAAGTCGCGAAACCGCCGAAGAAAGAGACCGATGCACTTGCAATTCCCGACTTATATACCCTCATCCCGCGTCTATTATTACAGTTTCCTGTTATGAATGGATGATAGAACACTAAAATCTATTTATGCTTAAAATTTGTTTTCAAAATATTTGAGAAGAAGCATAATTAATTGAATTACAAGATTCAAGATCCTCTTTTGGGAATAATATATGAATTATAATTTCAATTAATCCGTCCCCTAACATTTGCTTTCAACTTAGTCGTACGATATGCTTGACCGTATGTAACAGGCTTGACGTGATCTGTTTCAAACACATACTTATGCGGTATAATATACTTTATCTGAGCAAAATAGGAATGAGTGCGTTAAAATATTTGAATATGACCAGTTTTTTGATAGATAGATATAAATTTATTTAGTTTCCAACTCAACTAATTTTGATAAAACTATAACAAATATAGCCCGTCTCCCTTTCTTCAGTAGCAAATGTTGAATTATTACGATAATGACAAACTTTCTATAAATACCCCTCTTTCGCAGACAATTGCCTATTCCAGTTTTTACATATATATTTCAGTGGCTATAATGAACAGAAAAGTGCTAGAATGTTGAACGTCCCGTGTAACATATGTGACATATGTCAAAATATGTTTACTGACACTGACTATAACTATTTTATCATCATCATTTTTTCTTGTTTGCAGTGAAATTTCACATAGCCCATCTATTCGAAGTCCAAGGCAAAATCAAAATAGCCAAGGACCGATATGAGACACTTCTCAAAGAGAAAACATTGAGTCAATCATTGAGAGCTGAGGTGTTACGACAACTCGGTTGGTTATATCACTGCCAAGATACCTTAGGTGATAAAAATCAAAGAATACCATTAGCAATACATTTTCTACAAAAAGCTAACGAGGCAGACCAATTTTCTGGTCAGACACTTTATCTATTAGGTAGATGTTATGCTAGTATTGGAAAAGTTCATGATGCCTTTATTGCTTACCGAAATTCTGTTGAGAAATCCGAAGGTAATGCAGACACCTGGTGCAGTATAGGTGAGAGAGTTGGTTTAATCATTTCTCCCTCTTATTTATTGATAATATATCATTTCAGGTGTGTTATATCAACAACAGAATCAGCCTATGGATGCACTTCAGGCATACATTTGTGCTGTTCAACTAGATAAATGCCATTCAGCTGCCTGGGCCAATCTTGGTATACTCTATGAAAATTCTCTACAGGCCAGAGATGCTTATGCATGCTATTTGAATTCCAGTAGAGGTTTATCGAATAAAGGCTACACAGACGAACCGAATAACAAATTGCCCAAGATTAATTTACAAAGCGTGGGAATGAACCCACATTTGACACAGAGGATAAACTTTCTCCACACTCATCTAGCCAACGCTCCCATGCCTAGCGTTACATCCCAGTAAGTTTTTTGTTTTTTTTTTATTAGGTTATAAAATATGGAACATGCACAAAATTGAATCGATCGATTAATTAATTACAGAATATATTATGTACTTTTGGAACGCCCCTGGTATACATAGCAACCATAACACTTCACTAGATTATCAGTTCCCCTCGTAGTGTTATCTTTGTTGCGTTGCGCAATCTCTCGAACGAACCCGCTGATATGTTATTTCTACATTATAATCTCTGAGACAGCTATATTATAATCTTTGTTTTAAAATCATTATTTACTTGAACGAAAAGCTCATAAAAATATTTATTATGCTTTTTTTTGGTAATTTTTTTTTATAACGTACAATTTTTTAAGCATGTTCCACTTATTTTATGACCTAAAATTATATTTTCTCATTGGAGCTTTCTATCATTATTTCAAAAGATATTTAGCCGTATTCATAACAATAGAGGGTAAAATATGAATTAAAAAATTCAGAATCATGTTTTAAATTACTTTAAGTTATAAATTTAATTCATTCTTCTAAATTATGAATACGACCGATTAACTTTAATGCACCATTATAATAAGATAATCATGGAATAATATTAGTGTGGTTTCTTTTCTGGGTACTTAACAAAATTTTTGGTAAATTTTAACTATTAACTCTGTAATTTTTTCGATACATTAAAATGCATGCCTATATGGGAGTATTTTTCAATTCTTTGTGGTAATAATATGTATGTGGGACTTGTCTCTGGTCTTAAGCTATTACACCCTACTTAAATTTTTGTACAGGTTTATGCAATGTATCGCGATTTACAAAAAAACTCTCTCCGGTGTACCATTTGCGAAATTTTTGATTGTGTATTTAGTTGAATCATCAGAAATTTCATAATTTTCCCATCACTTGTTACTTCTAAGATCTGAAATATTTTATTGAGCATTCAATGCTCAATTGAATGTTTCACAAATGACGAATACCCAAAAACAATATTCCTAATTTTTGAGGTGAAATAATCCTAAATCTAGGGAGAAATATCATAACTTGGCAACAATGGAACGCAACCACATCAGTAACCAATCTTGCGCCCCCCTCCCAATTTTGAGGTGTGTTTAATCAGGTGCGGGACTCTGTGCCATATAAAGGGTGTTCGAGCAGCGGTTCAAACAAGTCCCGAACCGTCAGACGCCTTCGCACATCAATTTACGATGAAATTATTTATTCCCATCTACTAGTAAGATGTTCGAGCAGTAGTTTGACGATTTCCAAACTAGTCCGGACTCAGTTTGAGGCAGGCGCACTTGAAGCGTCTTAGAGTATAGTGTTCTCTGTTGTTGGAGAAATCCCTTTCAGAGAACAATACTACAGTCCTAAATTAAACGCTGGTTTTGTGTTTTGTCCATCAGTCTATCATTGATGTTCTCTTGGTCATAAAACATATCTATTGGCATAGTCATTTGTTCTATGGCGACGAAATTGTAAGAAAGCGGAAGGTGTAGTTTGCAAACTGCAGTTTGGTGTTCGAGCAGAACAAAATCCCAAACTACTTGGAAACTGTTTCAAACCGCACATGCGCATTTTAAACAGTTATCAAACCGTCCCAAGCTACTGCTAGAGCAGCCTTATCGTATTCTATTAATCGATAAGATTCTATACCTGTAAAATTCTACAGGTCTCTAGGTGTCGAGAGAAAGCGACTAAATTTATCACATTTTATCGGCTCACGTTGATTAATAGAATACTCTATGACACTGAGTCCCGCATCTGATTCGATATGTGACAATGGAGATGAGATTAAAATAAAAGCTCTATGAAATACATGTGAAGTACTTTGAAATCATTATTCAAAATCAATGTGAATCTCAGATGGCGTTTCTGTCTTTGGTATTTTTGAAATTTCACAATTAGTGGAATTCAAAGGAATGGTCACACTTCTGTCGAGGAAAGCACAGAAAGGAGGGGATTTTACACAAATTGACAAATTAATCTAATTGTATTCAAATAATAAACAATTAAACCCAAAGGAAGGGAACTAGGATAGCTTATCGTTTATTTCAAATTGACATCTTCAAAAACTTGCTTTAGAACATAGATAGGGAACTCATTCCATAAAGAAATTTTCATTTGTTACGACAAGTACGCTTCAATTATATTGGAATATGACATGTTTTTTTATCTGAACCAATCAAAAACCGAAAAAGGTATTTGATTAAAAGTAAGTCTAAATGTTAATTTGACAGTCACAAAAATCTTAAAGGCTATTCCATATATCCGTCACCAGATGCCTGGCCATTACTTAAGTTTCTGGATATTTAATCTGCCAATTTGACTATATCAAAAACCCTTTTATAGAGCGCTTCAGCGGATTTGGCACCAGAGGTCTCTGGGTTTCTAACCTAAAACCCAAAATGAAATGATAGGGCATAGTACCTATAAATTGTGTGAATTTGACATGTAGCAAAGCAATGACCAGTAGCCATCTACTGGGAAATTGGGTAATAAAAACATTTTCTCCTCGTGCATTCACGATAAACCGTTAAAGTTATAATCAATCCATCATTTCTTTATTTCTAGTTTCTTTTAATGCGAATTCATATCAAAATATTCATTTCAACCCTTATGCAAGTGTCACTTGAATGAGACTTAAAAATATATTCATATAAATTTGTGGTGGTCTAAATTCCGCATATTTCCGATCTAGGAGAAGGCAATTGCTTTCTATTGAAGAAGCTTGGAATTTGCCGATATCAGCAGAAATGTCTTCTCGTCAACAACAAACATCTAACCAACCATCGCGCAATGGCACTTCACAATCATTCCCCAAGGCACCACAAGGACCACCACCTCCATATCCTTCACCAGGTGGTGGTGGTATTGCTAATAAACCCTTTAAGACAGAAGAAAAATCACCAATACCATCAGCTGCTCAACAATCGTACAATTTGTCTGCACAACAGCTGCAGATGTTGCAATTTTTCCAACAGAACATCAACAACCTAACTCCAGGCCAACAGACACTGATGCAACAACTACAGCATCAGTATAGAATGATGCAGAGACAGAATCAAAGACCAACAACTACTACACGAACTGTTCCAACGCCACCTGCTTATGCAGGAAGCAATTTTGGTGGTTCACCATTGAATTCAAGTAGCAATGACAAATTAGTCCAACCCAGTCCTCTAGTGGGACCAAGAGATTTTCTATCACCTGGACATCCATCTGCAGCAGCTGCTGCAGATTTGGATGAACATTTTGCTGAAGATTTGAAAGATCTGTTGTCACAAAAAGATCTTGCTGCTACATTAGCTGAAGATTTGTTGAAACACTTTGGATCTGATACCACCGATATCAAGGAGGAGACCAGTAAGGTGTCTTCTAATGGTAAGTTTATTTCTTGTAGTTGGTACTTATAAAGCAGGAAACAAGGGTGTGCGATATATTTGTCACGTCCCACGTACATTTTTTATGTCAATTTTGTAATTAGCTTTGCTAGAAGTTAGTCAAAATTTATTACTACTAAGGGTTTTTATGTTTGATTATAGTCCATAGAAAATATTATATTCTGTAATAATCTAGAGTTAAGTTTGTTTTGGAAATGGAAGCTTTTTCCTAACATCAGGCATGATCAGTTTGAATACTTTAGGGAATTTTCATATTCATATATACCGAATGTTTCAAGTTTTGAAAAAAAAACTACTCACATTTTAGTTCTGAAGGCTTTTGAGACCTAAACTAAAAAAATACTCCCCATTCACTACCGATAATACCGGAAAAATAGACTGATTTTCTTATTTATCAAAGTCTGAAATCATTCTCTAGGACAACTTGCTTACTTCCGAAGGAATACTTTGTAATTTATAGCATTCCATATATGTATGTACCTAAATTGTAGAAGTTAAATGTGGGTAGCTTTCGCCATTCGCCGTGAAACAATCTTTATATATACTATATACCTCATATCATATATGTTTGTGGTTTTGTTATCTAGGTAATAATTCATCGCCAGGTGGTATACTGTCATCTGGACCATTTTCACCATCGAATATTGATCCCAAACCAGAAATGCCTCCAGAATCAAGAAAGAAAATCAAATCACCCATGTTACATCAAGACAACAGCATCCTGACTGTGAAAACGGAACCACCATGGGATTTTGAATCGCTACATTCAATTGAGAGACGTAGCAAAATCGATTACCACATCGACATGGATGCCGCTACGTTGATGAAGCTGTGTAAAAGTGAACGAGTCAATGGTGACATCAACAATTCCCTAGTATCAGATACAGCTCCCCCGCCCTCGCCACCTGATCCACCATCGATCAAATTGAATCATCAGCAGCTACTTCCGCCCACGCCATCAGTTTATTTGGAAAATAAAAAACACGCCTTCGGTCCTCAGCTACAAGAATTTTGCCTTAAACATCCCATTGCTGTTGTCAGAGGACTTGCGTCGGCACTTAAATTGGATTTAGGTTTGTTTTCAACAAAAACCCTTGTCGAAGCCAATCCCGATCATAGTGTTGAGGTGAGAACGCAGATACAACAGCCTTCAGATGAAAATTGGGATCCGCAGACGGGCAAAAAAGTTTGGGCATGTATATCGCATCGATCGCATACGACAATTGCAAGGTATGCCCAATATCAGGCATCCAGTTTCAAAGAAAGTCTAAGGGTAAGTTTGCCAGTAATGTGAAGTTTCCATTTTGGATTATGCTGGTTATTAAATTAAATTCTAGGAGGAGCGCGAAAAAGCCGTCAGCGGTTTATCCGATTCAGATTCCAAAGATTCCGTCTACATTGGTGGCAAAAGAAGAAAGCTAAACTCCAACATCCCACCGACAAATCCCAAGACTGGCAAAGAACACAAAACTCTCAAGTGAGTTTCTCAACACAATCAGTAATGATTGTGTTCTATCAAACTGTATTCGTAATTGTTTATAGGTTTGGTACGAATGTGGATCTATCGGATGAACGAAAATGGCGACCACAGCTACAAGAATTGATGAAGTTACCAGCGTTTGCCAGAGTTGTATCGGCAGCCAATATGTTATCACATGTTGGGCATGTTATACTTGGAATGAACACAGTACAACTCTACATGAAAGTAAGTTAGCCTTCTGATCATGCTGAAAAGCTAATTTCATTACCCGGGAGGGGGCTATGATTTTGTTGGTTTTATTTTTGGTGTCACCTTCATATTTTGTTGCCTCTTAAACAGGTACCTGGAAGTCGAACACCAGGCCATCAGGAAAACAACAACTTCTGCTCAATCAACATAAATATCGGTCCAGGTGATTGTGAATGGTTCGCAGTGCCTGACGCATATTGGGGTGCTGTGTGCGCTCTATGCGAGAAAAATCAAATCAACTACCTGCACGGCTCCTGGTGGCCAGTTTTGGAAGATCTCTACAATGCCAATATACCTGTCTATCGATTTCTTCAACGACCCGGCGATTTGGTATGGGTCAATGCCGGCTGTGTCCATTGGGTGCAGGCTGTCGGATGGTGTAACAACATTGCTTGGAATGTGGGACCGCTCACAGCACGACAATATCAATTGGCAATCGAAAGGTATGAGTGGAATAAGTTGCAGAGCTTCAAAAGTATCGTGCCGATGTTACATCTATCGTGGAATTTGGCTAGGAACATCAAGGTATCCGATAAGAAATTGTTCGAGTTGATAAAGTAAGTTATTTTTGATTAGTCTTATTTACCGACAGTTCAATGATAAAAGACGCTTGTATATTTCAAATAATGTTAAGGTGTACGCCATTTCATATAGATGTTACTGGGAGTGTCCGAGTATTCGCGTATGTTAAGATGCACCGTTGTATGACAATAATCATCAGTTTCGATGGTGTAAGTCCCAAATTGCTTCATTTTAAATCGGTCATACATACTGTAGCATCTCAGTTCATTTAGTTTGCTCTGTAATTTTTTTGTTTACTATGCAATGGCCATTCTTTTTTCTTGTTTTTATTACATTGGTTTATTGTTGATGAAAGAAGAGTGAATCGGAAGCACGTAGCATTCGCCTAAATTCAAAATACCTCCATAAGCTTTTTACATTTACAGTTGTAAATTAAGTGTATAAGAAATTATATGGAATCATTATTTATTTACAAAGGAACAATCAGGATTTAGGAATAATCATTCATGTGAAACGGCTCTAAATTGGACAATATTCCAATGGAAGAAGGCGACAGATATAGTCGATTCGGTAATAGCAGCAGTTTTCCTTGACGTCAAACGAGCATTCAAAACGCTAGATACATCAATAATAAAGAAATTAAGCAGATATGGAATTCGTGATATTGAGTTAAAATGGTTTGAATAATATTTGAGTGATAGGGTCAGAGGACAAAGGTGGGTGACAAACTTTCTGAGAAACTAAATATCCATTTGGGTGTTCCGCAAGGATCTGTATTGGGTGTCTTACTCTTCTTAATTTATATTAATGAGGTTCATTAGGGACAATGTATGAAAAAAATATGAACATTTGTATTTATATGTATTTATAAATTTGTAAAAGTTCGAAGGAGCTAATAATAAATAAATAAATAATAATAAAAAATAAAAAAGATGTGTCAACTACTGTCAACTGATGGACAATAATTATTATCTGACAGACATGCTCAGACATGGTTCCGGTTTTTGTTGTTGCAACAAAGCAAAGTTGTAGTGGTTTATGATAAAATTCACTGGTAGATGACCAAAATTATCATGAAATGATTCTCCAGGCAGCTTGGTGATGGTTGACATAGACGCGTGCATGGTCTTATTGTACCATGGACGAGTGTATCTTAAAATACACAGCGCTTCGGACATCCACAGTAGCAAATATATCCATAGACGTAGAATTTTTTTTTTATCAGTGCAAATTTTTATTGTCTATATCAACTGTCTGTATTTTATTTATTTTTGAAACTCATCTACTTGTTTATCGAGTAGTTTTCCCTATGGTTTCTTTATCTATTTCATTTGTTTTCACAGAAATTGTCTTCTAAGAACATTGGTGAAATGTTGTCGTATACTTGAATTTGTTAAAGAGAAAGGCGTAGAAGTAAAATTCCACGGTCGAGGTAAAAACGAAGCATCCCACTATTGTGGACAGTGTGAGGTAATTAAACAAAAAAATATACACAGGGTGAATTTTTAATTATGTATTTGCGAATATCAGAAACCATGGTTCAAGATGAGGGTAAGCTTGACTTTGTGTCCTTGATCCATACCTGCGGTGGTATTTTTAAAACTAAATATAATATTCTACCTTATCATTGAAAAGTTTTCAACAGCTTATTATTTTTGACTGGATACTGGATACAAGTATTTACATTTTTATTTCAAATTCACAGAGTATATTGTAATGAGATAGCTATGTGTTTTTTTGCTATACTACAATTGTTTACAGATAGAAGTGTTCAACATTTTATTCATAAGGGAACAGGAGAAACGTCACGTCGTCCATTGCATGGACTGTGCACGAAAGCAATCACCAAATCTGGATGGATTCGTTTGCCTTGAGGAATACAAAATGCAAGAATTGTGTGATGTCTACAATAATTTCATATTACATACAAATTTGACTTCACCACCAGATCAATATCGAATTGTTTAATGGGAGATGAGATAAGATAGAAAGAGAGAGAGATAGATATGGAACTATAGAAATATTAGAAATGAAAATGGGCTAGATTTTCTCGAAGAAAAAAAAGTCAGCTAACACTGCCACATTGTAACTGATGTACAACTTAATTATAAAAAAAACACAATTATTATTGACCGTGTCTACAGCAAACAAAATTACAAACACATTAAATTCGTTAAACATAACCTACAAAATTTTAAAATTTCTTTTATTTACTTTGATTTTGCACATATCATTGTCATAAATATGTCGTATTCGATTCCTCCGTTATTTTGTAAAGAAATCAAATATTGTGCCATTTTTCTTATTAGATTATTGAAATTGAACTAAGCAATCACCCAAAGTTGTGTTGTGATTTTATGATTTACTGTGGACACGGCCATTGCTTGTTGAAACATAAATGTAAATAATTATAATATTAATGACGATAATATGACAAAAAAAAAAGAAAACATGAAAATCGCGCATGTGTGATATTTAAATATTTATAATAATTATTTCTTGATTCTTCTCTCCAATCATGTTATTATTATATTTTTCTCTCTTTTTTTAACAGTTAGGTGTTTTCGTTTTTAATATAGGTAAAATAATAATTGGGGGGTATTACTAAAGCACATCAGGTGAATTTATTGTTGATTTGCTTTTTTACATTTTAATGTTAATTTAAAAACTTGGAATGGCTATGACTCAGGCTGAGGAGCCAAAGCAAATATCAAAAATCGCTCGAAATGAATTCTGTTTTTTAAGATAGAAGAACCAGAATGATGTATTAACTGAACTCGAAAACGATTACATCATCATTTTGGATACCTGTTTCTCTTGAATAGAATTTGTTTCAAGCTATTTTCGATATTCTTTCTAGTTGCGCAGATATATCAATTGTAAGTTTTTCAAATTAACACCTTGTATACTTATTTTTCAAATACTATGTTGCCAAATATATTTTATTTTACTCGAACTTACCATTTGTTACTACTGGAAGACAATCATATACTATAAATAAATATATATATATCGTCCTGTGTCCTTAGTTGAACATGATATAAAAAATATATATTCTACGTAATGATTGCTAGTCAATATAACTTCCAGTACAAATAATTCGTTCGATTTGATATATAATTCCATGATTTTTCAGAAGCTACCGCGAGTATTCGTTTTTGTTTTCTTATTTCTTGATATAATCGTCCCGACTCCTGTGTACGAACGGAGAAAATTCAAATTAAACTTTTATACAATATAATAAAAATACCAGGTAATCTGTGAGAAACTACGCTACGCTGTGTTCTTAAGCAATAATTCGATATGTTCATAATTAATAATGTAACATAGGAGTGACGATGTGTAATCGTAGTATATTCAAAGGCAATATGATTTTATTCTCAATGCGTATTGTTTGTAGGAGTAAAATTATAATTTTTAATTTGATTAAAACACTTTTTGATGTTTTAAAAGTGTTACAATCTATTCAGCTGGTATATTCACGATGCAAAATCAAGATCGTTACGACTTTTCAAAATACTTTGCTATTTGTTTATTTCGACATAGACAATTTTTCATAAAAATACTTGATAATGAAAAAAAAAACAATGAAATCTTTTGTTGTATTATATCATAAATATATATTTTTGGTTAGCTGAACAGTAAGATACAATTTGATGATATATTTTCGATTCTTTGAAATTAATGTTGATAGCTATTTTGGTGTGCATCTTGTAAATTGTCGAATAACAGCTATTTTAAGATGCTTGGTTATATACAAATTATCATATTAAAAGAATCATTATATTTTATGCTATTTTTCCTCCTGTGCTATAGTAAAATCCGTCAAACAAAAGTGATCTCATACATTGTAATAATTAATTAAAATAGTTGGATTTGTATATAAGGGGGAGGTAATAAATAATAATATATGAACTATATAAAAGTATATTATGTATTTATTACACAGCAAGTAGAATAAATGTAGCTATGAAACCCACCATCTACCACAATACACATCAAAGTTACATTAATAAAAATATATTTGGTATTAGAACGTTCACCATAAAATATATTGTCACTGCCAAGAAAGTAATATACATACATACATAAATCCTAATAGTTTTTATTATTATTATTATCTTAGCATAAAGGAACAACACCAAAAACAATCGATGAAACTTTTTTCCGTATAGGTATATGTAAATTTTCACATTAAAATTGTTATTTTGTTCGCATTCTCACCGTAAATTAAAATAATTGTTATCATATCTTTTCATTTGGTCACTTTTAGGTGTATCATCACTACCAATACTCAACAAAATCGGGTATATATAACTTATATAGCCTGTATTTATATAACACATAAATATGTATAAGAAAAACTTTAAATGAGTGTTTGCGAATTTGTTCTCGATTTTTTTCTTTGGAATATCTGAGTAAAAGTGTAGGCAGTAAGATGATCATCAAGATATATATATATAATAATAATATATATATATACATATTGCCATTATGTGATAAAATACTGCCCCAAAAAACACAATAGAAATTAATTTCACATTCACAAAGCACCTGGGAGAAATCAGTGCCTTCTTCTGTAATTTTTCAAAAAATAATAACTATATTGATGAAGAAAAGGGAATATTTTTTGCATTCAAGACCAAAATTGACGTAGTCTACATTGTGTAAATATAAAAATAGCAAGGTATTCTTAGAAGAAGAGAAAAATTTGAAGAAAGTTTTTAGCTCAATTTTTCTATCTAAATGTATTAATGTAATATACAAATATTATATGATTTTTCATCCTTTTTTATTTTTATCTTTGTTTTTTACATTTATGAGAAGTCTGATTTATTTTGTTTATAGATATAATTCCTAATATAGCTCTAAGTTGTATTTATATTTGCATAAATAAAATAAAGAATATATGAATCTAAATCTCTTGTGTATCTGTCCTATTTTACTTATATAATAATTTCTGAAATAAACATAATATTGGTATATCCAAAAGTGATTATCATTCTAGAGAAATTTGTCCACAGAATCCAGTTGTGTAGAAATTTTTTAATTTGGATTACGTACGTTAAAGGTGTTAACTGTATCTTGATGAATGTAGTTAAAAAGGGGGCTTCAGAAATCTTCATTTATCTAGTGGAACTATCACGCGTTTACCTTTCAATTATTAGAACTAGTGCATATTTATCAGTAACTATGATAAAAAGTCTATCTTGATTTGAATCCAATGTTTCACAGTCTTTTAAGTTGCTTAATAACGCAATTTTGACGAGTTTGAACAAAGAACATACAATACTTGAATTTGGAGATAGTGCTGCTCTCTGGTTTGAACACGCGCACAATAGTTTGGGTGGCGCTGTTGATATCAGAGTAGAAACAGGAAACTGTAATATAGATGATAGATTTCAATCGTTCACAGTTTCTTGTTTTTACCGTAATTTCGATGGCAATATATCAATCTGAGACTTAAAGTTCAGCTTTTAATATATAGGTGGCGCTACACTGCTGTAATATTTACTCAAATATTTATATTTTAACTCACTATATTTCAGAATTATTAACAAAAACCAGAGTATAATAATACATTAATTGTCCAATTTTTTTAAAAAATATTCTCTTATTGTAGTAATTTGGCCTCTATATAGTTATGAAATTAAAATCAACGAATCTATAAAAAAATTGAGATACGATCGAAAGTTGTGAATGGGTATCTGGAACTATATACGAATACATTACAATAATAAATGTTCCAACGGATACAATTAGGTAATATACAATTTAATGGTTAATTCACTTTCGTTGCACAATCGAGTATGAAAAGAAAATCGATTCGTTACTGTTAGAATAAACCGCAAATATGTACGTTAGAAATAAATTAGAAAAAAAAGCTTCGAGAGATGCATGACATAGTCGGGCAATAAATTCAATTTATTTAAATGGAAAATTGATACGAAAGAAAGGTATACTGTAAAAGTTTCAATTAGTAGACAAAAGCACGCCCATGTTTCTGAAAAACGGAAGTTTTTAGAAGTCATTTCCTTAAATATTTATACCGAAGTATAAAAGTAAAATTCAACGACTTGGTCGCGTTCACTCAACGTTCACAATGTGGCCGCTAAGATTGCTTCTTATCACGAGCTATGCTTTTGCAGGACATTCCCATATTGACGATATTTCATTTTTCGGTGCTAGATATAAAGATATATTTCCAAGTAACTCTAGAGAGCTACTTCTAACAGCTGCATCTGATGATAAAGGTACGAATAACTTCTAGAATTTTTGTCTCAGTCTAATTAACAACGTCTTCTAGGTGTAGTGCAAGGGCATGGCCAGCAACACCAAGCCCATAATTATGCTCAACATGGGGGTGCATCAAAAGAAGGCTATAAGAATGATCATCATCACAGCAAAGGATTACACAAGGATCATAGTGATCATTACAAGAATCACAAAGCAGATGAGAAGGGTGCCAATCAGAAGAAACACCACGATGAAGCATCGCATTTCAAGAAACATCATGAAAGCCGGAAAGGTCACAAATCTGCAAAATTTGGCGAAAAGAAAGGCCACAAAAGAGGACACAAAACCAAAGGCTACCACAACAAATTCCACAAAGATGAATATCACAGAGAACACAAATTCTACGATGATTTCCATAAAAGTGGCCATCACAGCAAACATGGTGAATATAATCATAAACATCATAGTGACGAAGGGGCCCACAAAAGAGGCAAAAATCACAAATCCGGCTATGATGAAAGAGACTATGGCAAAAAGTCAGATGTGGATAAAGGTAGACTGGTTAGTAATCATAGAGGCCATGAGAAAGAAGATGGCAGAAAAGAGCACCATAAACATTACACTGATTATGGAAAAAAGGGTGGACATCAAAATGGAAAGCACTATGGATATCACGTGGTTGAATGATAATACCTACTAATGTATTTTCTTTTTTGATTTAATGTTTTTCTTATTATATTTTAGTTAGTAACTTATCTATTTCATTTCAGCCATATTTTTTTATCGATATGTTTTCCATAGAATATAATTTTTGTACGAAATTTTATTGAAATAAAAATTTGTTCATATTTTTTTTCAATTATTTCTTCAACTCAAGTCCATGAATTATTAAGAAAAAGAAAAGGATCATGACCATATCATATGATATTTTTTTTTCACTTCTCACATATCAATTTAAAAGATAATTCATGTAGGTAATCTGTAATTTTCATTATTTTCCAAGGCCTGTGTAGTAGTGGAGATTCAAAGGGCTGACAGCAACGATTAGGGTTATGGGACTTTTCGTTGCTTTTATCCAATGCCATCTTCTTTGGCGATATCCAATAAATAGTTTATCTATGACGATATCTTTGAAAAGCCACTGTTACATGTCATGAAGTTCTTGATGTTAGAATTTATGGATTACATTCTTAAAAGAATGAAAAGTGTTGTTGCCAAACAAAAAAACGAACACACCATAAATGCGTGGAATAGAAGAAAAAAACTAAAGAGATCGAAGTATGTTGGCCCTCCTACACTACGCTATGGAAATATCAAGTGGGTGAACTTGAAGTGACGTTGAATTAGGTTCCCACTCACAGTATTTTCTCAAATGGTCTATTGCATTTTGTTCCGACCATTTACGGTATCTTTGGCTGATTGTGTATGTACTTAAGTAATATAGGTAAAATGTTTATGATGTGTTGAATTAGAAAACACATTTTTTTGCGGAGGTGTTTACCAAAAATGGTCCTTTTTTTAGTGTTTATGGTTGATTTCGAGAAAAATGATTTCATTGATTTAATCGGGCTTTCGTCAGGTTCTTATTTATTCGTAATAATAATGGACGTAGGAAATAGCCTCCTACTACATAGGAGGTAGGTATTTACTATTTTAAAAACGAATTTTTAATCTTTCTTCAGTTTTTTTATTGAATATTACAGATTGTAGGTATTTCGAAAAAAAAAAAGATTTTTCAAACAGGGCCTTTTCCGAAATTTTTGTAGATTAAGCTCAGACTCAAAAGCAGAGCGACATGAGTCGGTTTCGATTCCGTCATTCTGATTCTGACCTCTTGATAAAATTTTGAGGCATACAATTATAGAAAATATAGAATTAGATGAATTCTATTGTTACTGGTTTGAAGTTCTTGATACGTCTTTTATCTACATATAAACGCGCAACTTCAAAATTACCAGCCGAGAACCAGAATTACCTAATATTGTTTTGTCGGCCCAAGTTTTTATAAAAAAATATTCAATTTCTGTCGATAACTTATAAAATTAATTCTGAGACCATTACGTACGTCATCCTGATTTTTTTATTTAAAGTCTTCAAATCTTATCTTTATTGTTATGAAAATAAAATAAAATTCCCAAAATGTCAGGTCGGTTTATATCTTTTTATAATAATATGTCAATGAGGGTTCATGACCTCGAAAGATGATATTTTTTTCTTCAATCCATAATATGCATCTTCTTTTTTACGTTAGTTATGTTTTTGAAATAGCTAGTAAAAATTTTCATTGATCTAGAATTTAATCCTACGCGAATCCTTTAACAACTACGCATAGACAAATTCATTTGTTATTCGTCATTTACTTAATTATTACTCATGACTGTTTATCAATTGAGATTTACAAAAACGTACGTAGGAGTTTAGAGGTAGTCTAGAATGCGAAATCGAATCCTTTTAACATGCTAGTAACACGTTGTTGCCACATCGTCGATTTGTAAATACAGTTTTTTTTTTCAAGAATATATTTTTATATACCTGCATGTAGTCAATTGTATTTATTTGATATTTATTTCAACATTATTTTGATACAGAATTACACAAGTTTCCAGAATCAATTGGATAAGCTTCTCATAAAGCCATGCTATCTATAATAATATTATGTATACCTATGTTATATACATTTTTTGTCAATAGAAAAATTGGCATATTATTTGACTCAATATTTATATACCTATGCGATAGACAAACAAATTGAATGTTGTTACTGCAAAATCTATTGTGATAAGATAATGCATGTTCACCCCCAATGTTCTTACCTATTTATTAATACACTATAAAAAATATAGGTAAAGGTGAAATTTTTATCTCAAAACCATTGTTAAATTTATTATATCGAGAGGTATGCTATATTCTTTTATTTTTGAAATAAATTGAGAATCCTCAAATTTTGATAGATAAATATGAACGTAATAGGTTTTGCAAAAAAAATTATAACCGGCAACGTATTTTTTTTGTCATACATCAAATTAAAGGTATTGCATTGCGCATGTGCTGACCCACATGAAGTCACCTTCTATTTAGAACCATTCCTGCAAATCTTGTTTCAGTTTCATTAAAATCGTACTGTTGTGATCAACGTGAGTTGTTTTCAGTGAATCTTGAGTGTAAAAATCATTTTTAAAAAATGTCTGAAAGTACGAAAAGAAACATCCCCATCAAAATGGGAGATTTCAGTGTTATCGATACAGAATTCAGTAGCATCCGTGAGCGATTTGACGCTGAAATGCGTAAAATGGAAGAGGAAATGAGCAAGTTCCGTTCCGAATTGATGAATAGAGAATCAAATAACTTCTTCAGAAGCACAACCAGGTAGTTATTGAAATTATGATACGATTGCGCTCTTGTAGTCTGCATCAGGAATATTTTAAAACTTCAAGCGGCTTAATTTACTATACTTTCTGATAAATGCTTAACTTATAGCTAGGTATATTGATTTCATTTGATATATCTAAATCTATTCATAAATCTGCTTATTACTACCGCAAAAAGTGTATTTCTCTATCAACTAACAAGCTAAATTCCTAATTACAACTTCACAAAGGAAGGATAAAGTTTTTTTTAAATTCCAGTCATGATATTATACAGGAATTTAACATTTCCTCTTAGAATGTGAGTTGCTGTGTTTATCTGAAATTATAATCCGCTATTAACGTAAGAATTTTCTGTAAAAATAATAAATATCTAATACCTAATGCTTATGCTGCTTCCAAGAATTGATAAAGGATACCATCGTTTGGAGTACCATGTTTGACACACTTAGAATTATTAAAGGTTAGATCATTTAAAACTTAAATTCAATTTCTTGAAAGATTCTCTGCTGTTAAATCAGATTTGATGGAGCAAAAATAAAACATTCATCCAAATAACACTACCTACAGCTGGTTTTATTGAATTTATTTGATGGAGCAATCCCTTATAAGGAATGTTGGTACCAAGGGTGTTAACTTGGTCAACTTTCCAAAAGACTGTCCCAAATTAAAACACTTGATTTTTTTCCAGCATTCAAAAAATAAGAGCAAATCCATTGGCATGTTACAACTATGTATATAATCTGTTTCGACTTCGACTCAATAATCCTTCACTATTGCCGCTTTATTTTTATTTCAAACCAGACAAGTATTTCTAGAATCTAAACAAGCTATCGTTGAATCTAAAATTAGACGGAAACTATTTGTGATGTTTGCTTCTGCATTCTGGCGTTTTTAAATGCAGAAATTATTTTATAAACTCTAGCAAGTATATTAACTTTCAAAAAAATTTAAATGTTGATGGCAATAAACATACAAGGTGCTCCAAAAAACATGGCCAGAATGGCAGGATCAATAGTAGGGTATGTTTAATAAACTTAAGTCTTAGCGCTGTCCATTTTCTGGATACAGAGGGTTAACGTTTAAAATCCATAAATGAAAATTTTCATTAACTCAATAGGCACATTTTTGTAAAAAAATAATTTATTTATTATATATAAGTAACGACTGTTTTCAATTATTGTAATTTGATTAAACTTTTCCTTGCAAATTTTGTAAAAAATACTGAGTTATAGGCTAAAATTCATTATTTGTTTATCAATCAAACCGTACTTATTTTTAGACTTAGCATTGATCCTGCCAATCTGGTCGTAATTTTTGGGACTCCTTGTATAAATCACGCTTGATTTTTGTCCCGTTTTCTCCACTCATTTAATTTGTTTGCCATTGTTGGCAATCTTTTGACATTTATTCTATTTATTTGTACTTGAAAAATATAGTTTTGATTTATTTTTTTCATTGTGGAATCGCGAAATAAAGATCTTAAAAAAATCTCCCAAAAAATATTTTTGAAATATCGAGAAAACTAAAAACATCAAAACTTCGAATAATATAATATTTATTAATCAATTAGCAAAGTTTAGAGTACCTACCTATTTAATAAAATAATGTATCCTTGTCAAAATTAAATTTGGTTTCTGATTATTGGTTTCCATTTTCTAATACATTTTATGTTTATTCGATAATGTTTTCTTCAATATATTTATTTTTTTGAGAAACAAACACTCTATAGAGTTATCAGTTTTGTCTCTTTGGTTAAGGAAAAACAACAATATGGTTCAAAAAATATTTTTTATCTACTGCTATATTTATCTGACTGTACAGATGCTGTCACTGTCACTTCAGAAAAATAAAAATAAACATAAATACTTTAAAATAAACATAAATACTTTAAAATAAACATATATTTCGCTTCACTTGACAAGCATTATGTAAATTAATATATAATATATATATATATATATATATATATATATATATATATATATATATATATATATTAATATACTTATAGGACATAATGATGACTGATCAAGAAAACTATTATAGGGATACAAAAAACTATTTTACCTTCAATGCTCATTTACTGGACATGGAAAAGGTGTATAAGGGTTTGCTTGATTCATTTTTAAATAATTGTCTTTGTTTACCCAAGTGAAACTCGGTTTTCCAGCTATTATATATAAACTGGGGAATATATATTCACAACATATGTATATAATTTTTTTTACGGTTCCTGATATTTCTGTTCGAACGATAAGAGATTTCTTTAACAGGATCTGCTAAATAGAAAACAAAGTAGTAGGTCGATATGAAATGTTTCCTTAGAAAATATCGCATACAATTTATTGTGTTTTTATACGAAGTAACTTTCTCTGTCAGACCATTAATATTTTTTTATATCAAAATATTGTACAATTTTTCTCTAGATATCTTAGTTTCGGAAATATCCGACTATTTTGAATACAAATACATACCTATGTAAAATTATTTCTTTCGATTACTTTGCCCTTAGCGTGGCAGTTTAATCGATTTAGATAGCTACCTACCTACTATTTTACCTACGTGCACAACTGAGATTTCTACGGAAATTTTGCTCTCTAAATAGGTATGTTTTCGTTCAGCTTTTCAAAAACATTTCATGAAAGATGGATATATGTACATGTATCACGCTATAATGTTGGAATATTCATAATAATTATTCTAAATACATAAAACCGAACCATGACTCTTTCACAATGAACGACGTGTGCCGGCCAGTAGTGAGTTAAATCCAATAATAGAACTCTCTAGAAATATATCACTCAATAGGTAACACATTCTTGGTTTGAATGGTGCTATTCCTGTTACTTTATTATAGTAGTATTCAGGAATGGAAATTCTTTAAAACCAAATTGACACCAGCTTATTGATCAGTAGTTGTTAGGTGATAGTTTGGTGAAAAGTTTTTGGCTAATTAAGATAATTATTTAAATTAAAATCTTGGCAAGTCTGGAGATATTTTCCAGCGATGATATTTTACACATAATTAGAAGTGCTTATGGAGCAAGTTCAAAGTTTTTAGTACAATGTCAAAAGTGTAATTTGAAGCATCAAAGAAAAAAAATAGGTACACGTATTTTTTCTTTATAATAATCACTTGTAATCCGTCCAAAAATCTTTTGAGTAAATAGTCAACATATTCGAGTTTTTAAATAACAACAACGAAGGTTGCGAAAACAAATGAAAAAAAACTCAACCAACGCGTGTTCAGAGCCAACAATGTTATATGAAGGTATATTAGATGCAACACAATATTCTATTTTTGTACGATGATATCA
Organism: Crioceris asparagi; assembly: GCA_958507055.1. Lineage (NCBI taxonomy): Eukaryota > Metazoa > Arthropoda > Insecta > Coleoptera > Chrysomelidae > Crioceris > Crioceris asparagi. The sequence goes on along the minus strand of OY293833.1, from coordinate 2,498,333 downwards.
TTGTCGTATTATATATATATATATACAGTTCTTTAGTATAGCCTCCCTTCCACATTGTGACCGTTTAATATTCCAAACATTCTGTCTTAATTAGATTAGTTCAGTTCCAGTCACATTTCCATTCACCATTTTGGATAACATGGATGTAATCTAATCTGTCTTAACTGTTGGTAACAATGATTATTATTCTTCATTCTTGGTGATAAACGTTACTTTATGGCGGCCATCAAAGAGTATTATATTGTTCTTAGAATAAAACTCACGTAAACATGTAATAACATAGGTACATACGGAGATAAGTAAGATCAAAGTTTAGTTATGTAGTCTGAATAATTCGAGGCCAAAGACTCAGACGGAAATTGAACCCGAAGGTTATAGTATATTTTATGGACCGATAGAGCCGATTACGTAATTCTGCTGTTTTTTTTATATATAAAATAACTGTAATCAATTTCCAAAAACAGTGAATAGATTTAAAATCAAAACCAAATAAGTATGCTGACGGCATGTATACAAATTCAAAATATTGGTACCAGTAGGTACCATATTAATCTAAATTTGAGAAGAAACTTATGGGTCAGTTATTTTTTGTTGTAGAAAGCCGACCCTGCTCTCCTAAAATAATGATCAACGTATTAATAGCACGTTAAAATAATGTTCAGCTAGATGATAATGTCAATATTTATTTTCTTTACAATGGGGAATCAAGGTAATGTTAATTTTTCTCACTATAAATAGTGAACAGTCAGATATACCTAACAACGTTTCTCGACGATTGAATAGGATATTTTTGATACATTTTTTAATAAAAAACAATGAACTATCACCTACATGTCAATTCTGATTTTTCAATAAAAAAAAGTCCATTTAATAAGTAACATTAAAAAAGAATTGTACTAAATTGAAGCTTATCTAATTTAATAAGCAAAAACTCCTTATTTTCAATTTACTATAACATACTTCTTCTTATTTGGGCTTATTCAATGGACCCATTTGATTGGTAAGTTATCTCTGATGGACAGTTCTAGTTCCATCTGTGAATAATCCAAATTTAATGTCAAACGTCACATCTGATGTCATTCCTTGTGAATTAAAGACTTTGGACATTGGGAAGTCATAATATTGAAAACACAAACATGATTTAGAGTTTCTACCTGTAACTTAAAAGTATATATATATATATATATATATATATATATATATATATATATATATATATATATATATATTCAAAATTATTATGACAATGACTGCCCATCAAAGATACTCTTACTCTCTTTAATCAGGCTCTGTTTATTTCTGTAATGGCTTTGATAACCAAACTAACAGTGCTTTTTTAATTTTGCATGTCTTACGAATGTGAAACTGTTTCTGGAGGAAATAAAACTTCATCGACAACGAGGTTTGTATGTTTGTCATTTAAATGTGTCTGTCTGTCTGTGGTTGAACGTCTCTACAGTTTTGTTGTCCACTCTTCTTTGAATAAAGGATCTTTCCGATTGTAAAATACAAATCCAGTCCAGTATTCACTATTATTTCAGTGGTGTTCTTTCATGTTGAAAGATGATCGTTTTTCATCGCACAATGCACTATACTATATGATAATAAACCTTGTCTTCTGAATATTATAAACCAAATAATTGTTAAATTACGACAGTCCCAGAATACTCAACTAACCGATTTTTTTTAACAAATTTCTTAGCACAACAACACAATCCGGTTCCGATTTAGCACAAAGGGCCCCTTCAGCTGGAGCTGGGGATGTTCGTACATGGTATGACGATCTTAATTCACCTTTGATCCAAGAAGATGGTAACAGCAAGTGCCTCAAGTTGAGATTCGATGTAAGTCAGTACGCACCCGAAGAAATTGTTGTTAAAACTGTCGACAATAAATTATTGGTAAGTTGAAATTAGTTACATGCATGCATAGAAATAGAAATTGACAGCGTGTTCCTAAATACAAACCAAACCAAAAATGCCCTTGGAAAATTGACAGATATACGTACTCAATATAGGAATATGACATTGACTGATGACATAATTTAAGCCAGTAGGCGTATTCTGTACATTGGCATAAGTCTCAGAACTAAAAGTTAAGTCAAAATACACCTAAACTGAGTTTTGATGTATTCTGACTTTCAATTCATCAGCAAATGTACTGAATACGCCTACTGTATGCGTATTCTGTACATTTGCGTAACTCTCATAACTAAAAGTTGAAAGTCAGAATACAATAAGTTTAGTTGTATTCTCACTTTCATCTTTTAGTTCTGAGATTTACGCAAATGTACAGAATACGCCTACAGGCTAATGGTTTGTATGTTATATTTAGAAATACGCTGCCAATCTGCGCATGCGGGTATATTGGTCATAGGCAAAAAATATATTAATAGCGATAATCACAGATTATGAAGGAGTTTTAATAGAGACTATACATTATTTGATGATTGTAGGTCCATGCTAAACATGAAGAGAAAACTGAATCGAAATCAGTTTATAGAGAATACAACAGGGAATTCCTTCTACCAAAAGGTACCAACCCGGAGCAGATAAAGAGTTCCTTGAGCAAAGACGGTGTTTTGACTGTCGAAGCCCCACTTCCAGCAGCTATTACGGCAGGCGAGAAATTGATTCCCATACAGCATTAGATTTTATTAACAACAAAATTTACTTGTTCCCTCCCACAAAAAGCTTGAATAGATATTATTGAAATGGACTGTACCCACCAAAATTAGTTCAATACTCAATTGTGTACGAATTTAATTACATGGGACTACTAATAATTATTTATGTATATTATGAGAATGAAACTCAACAAAGTATTTTTCCGATGATTCACAAATAAAAAATTATTTATATAAATATATATTATAAAATGATATATTATTATAATACCTAAATTGACTATACTGAATGTTTTTATAGTTTTATTGTGTTGAGTTGCTATTGACTTGCGGAATATATTATGAATTTAATTTTTTTTTTCAAAAAATACCAATACACAGTCGTTAATATTTTTATTTATGTTCTAACTATTCAATATGGTTCTAATTATGTGATGGCTTTTTTTGTGTTACTTACTATATGCTAAGTAGAAGTAATAAATTATAATTTTCTTTTCTAAGTTATTTGTAGAACATATAAAAAGAAGTATTGTCAAATTTGTCTTTTATATTAATTCTATGTGGCTTTTCTATAAATTAAAATATAAAATAACGTTCGCATAATTATTTTATTGATATACGTTCCTCTCCTTCATCACCAGTAATGCTTTTCTCATGATTTGATATCCATTATTTCACATAAACATCTTTGATAGGTGCCAATAGGTGTATCAACCCACTATGTAACTTTATGTAGATATTGATCCTTGTTGCATTGAAAATGAAAGTATAGATTTTCGAAGTAGTTAATGAGTTATTAGATTTTAAAATATTTAACACTGATTAGCTAATACGTTTTTAAAATAGACCTTACTCTATTTTGAACTCAATCTATCAATTGTTTGTGACTAGGTATTTTTTTAGAAAAATCAAAAATTCTAGGCTTAGGCAACCAACATCACACGACTGTTTATTAACACAGACAACTAAATCAAATATTACCATCATTTGGATAAGCAACGTAAGTTTGTGTGCACTAGTGAGAATATAACAAACTCTGGTGTGCACTTAGACGATGCGACAGTAGAATGTTTTTATATGTAAATATTGAGAACAGAGAACACTACCTCCAATGAGAATTTACAAGCGATAAATGTCTCAGCTAACACCATTGACCTCTAACCATATATATCATATGGTTAGAGGTCAATGGTTAATGCGATGTTTTTTATTCTTTGGTTAAGATTACCTCCAAAACTCAAAATACTATGGAGGGCTTCATCCATAAATGCAACATCTCTTATCTATGCTACAGAAATGCCTTTGCAGTGGTGTATAGTCAGTTGCCTAAACCTATAAGCCTTTAATTTTTCTAAAAATGGAGTCACAAATTATTTGTTATACATTCATACATTGAATCACAGATTATGAAGGTTTAGGTGAATTGTCGAAAGATATAGAATGAGCTAACAGAGTTTGTGAATTGAAAATGTGCTGTCTAATAGCACCGTACTTAAACTATATTATACTGTGCTAATAGGTTAAATATTTAACAATCTAATAAATTCTACTGAGTCACAAACGATTGGTATCTACAGTCATACCAAATTATATTCATTTCAAATGTATGTTGGTCACGTAATACGAAATTTGACTATAGTACGTGTCCAAATTAGTGTAGTAACGCATGGGGGCGACGAGCCGAGAGGGAGTTCTATACATAGTTTTTTAGGTGGTATACTTAATCGGATTATATGGTTGCATCATTGCGCTATATTGTGGGAACAGAATATAGGAAATGTTTATTCGTGGTAGGTTGCCACAATCGTCTCGATGACCATTAAAATAAAACAGGTAGGATAGTAAATGAAAAACTAAATTCACAATCAGTTTTTATTTACAAATAATATTGAGAACACCATCCATTTGTAATAATTTAATGGAAATAAAAATTCAAAGACACCATTATCTTGCATATCTGTTTATAATTATTTCTCAAATGAAGTGTTCACCCATCTTATTAAATATTAAAACAGAAACATTTTATTCGTGCTTTTGAGACAAAGAAACATCAACAGTACTTATATATCAATAGGAAAACGCAGCTCCGAAAAAAAAAATAATATACAAAAAAACAAATCAAAATATTCACGTTAAAATATATCATTTTTCTGCAACTGTAAATTTTATAATTATTTTTTGAAGTTTTATGTACAAATTAATCAAAAATATTCACTTTTAAATGTCGAATTTTCTAACTAAAATTTTCTCCAATAAGTGCAGTCTAAAATTAAATTATATACAAATCAATCATATCGTAAATTTTATCTTTGTGAGGAATAACCTTTTTTTTCTCTAATAACGACGAAATAAAAATATTACATACCAACTGAATATAGTGAAAGTCAAAATATCAATTTTATCAACTACCATCTTGTATAACTGCAAAAATAATGCTACTAAAATGAAGGAAAACATTTTTGGCTAAGATTAGGAATTGGGGGGGGGGTCGAGGCTGATGTAAATCCATAGGCTACCTTGACTAGATCAAACTCGCATGACTGGCAACGGAAAATGTCGCCATACCCGTGTGTTCTATAAGATTAACTGAAAGAAATAATGTAATATTGAAAATGAAATGAGACAAAACTTAATGAAAACGTATACTTATTATATGTAGTTTCGGGAATGTTTATTTCCTTCATCAGGACAATTATTGTCCTGGTTAAATGAAAGATTTCATTCGCATTTGATGGTTTTGAAATCTCCTGTATAATTTTTTATTTAATTGACGGTATTTTTCCCGAAAGGCTAACTTAATTCAAATAATCTTATTTAGAATATATATGTATTTATATATAGTCGAAAGATGGTAGGAGGTATTTTTTTATACAGTGACTAGAGTGAACTCTTATATTTAGGCCATATGCAAAAGTAAAAATTATATATAACATTCGGTAAAAAAAAACAGCTACAAATTAAATATACTATATTCCTACTTTAAATTTCACCAGGTTGCATGCCAATTTCAATCAATAACAAAGAAGAAAAAATAAATCAGAATATTTAGGTAAATCAAATCAGACTAAGTACAGTGTTGTGAATTTGACTTTACACTGGTAATGCCAGATAATTTTATTTTTGTCTCACAGTTAAGATGGTAGTTTTAATAAAATTGATTATTAGAGAAATAATTTTTAGTATAACCAGTTTCATTTTATAGTGGGATATTTGGTATTAAAACAACATTGTTATTAAAGAACAATGGAAAAAAACTTGGAATGTAGATGGAAAATAAAATTCTAGACAATGTGAAAGGTAGATATTTTTTTGGAGCAACGTCGTTATTATATACATATATTCATTAAATATAAAATTATCTACTTAAAAAGAAGGTACTTCTTAGTTATACACATATTTATTCACATTAGATTTTTGTGAACGACTATTTAACTTCTCCTATAGACAAATTACAGACCTGTTTTTTTTTGTTCTTCTCTCCATTCTTTAAAAAAATTAGAAACAATAGTGTAAGATAGACTTCACAAATTTATATCACAAGAAATAATAATAGGAGATAATCAGAATTCTCTAAACATATTGTGAATTGTAATAACTAAAGTGTTATTTCAAATATGATTTGTATAAATAATCAATCAATAATAAATTTACAAGCATACACAAACAAATTAATTATTATATAGTCTCTCGAACTATTTGGTTTTTTGACAGAGTGTAGTATTTCTTTTCAAGAAACTTGTATACTCGTTTGTTTACTAAATAAACAACAAGAGAAATTTCAAAAAATAATATGAATACTAATAATATATGTATAATAAACAATAATTCATGAAGTTCATACGATCAAATACGGTTTGTATATTTATAATGGTAATAAGGTAAATTATTGTAAATGTCAAAAAGAAAATCACGAAAGAGTGATATTATAAATATATAAGTATATGTATTTAGGTCTGCCGTAACATATTTTTGTTCCCAATGTTCTTACCCAAAAATTTCATGAAAATTAAATATTAGCTAAGAAATTAGTTGTTTTTTTTTGTACAAAATGCAATTTAACGTTTTTTTTTATACTAAATCTGCTCTTTTTAACATCAAAATTAACTTAGGTAAAAAAACACTACCTAAATTCAATATGATGCAAGCAGTCCATGTGAGATATATTCTTTTTATTTTTTCAAAATTTGAGAACATATTGTATATATAGTTTTCTCTTCTTTTTTTGCAGCCGACCAAAATGAGAAGATCGCATTCTGGATAAATAAATTAGTAATGACTATATTCTGCTGTCAAGCATTATTAACAGGAGTTATATTTTCATTACCCGAAAGTTCTTCGCGTACTTCTCATTATGGCACTTTGTCTAATAATAGTAATAATAAACAATAAGTAAAATCAGCAACTCTCCTTTTCTTTTTAGTTATACATACATATTTACTGATCACTTATTATTGTTTCTTCTGTCTTTACATCGGTGATACCTTGCATGGCTTTTGTTAGTACGGTGGCATCTTTCAAGGATAATACCTGAAGTACCTGCGGAGCATCCCCACCAGAACTTTGAATCATCATTGAGTGGGTCGTTATGCCACTCGGTGTCACTGTCAATGTTTCCATGCCATCTCCATTGTTTGGTTCAACCTGCATAATGTAAATAACAAAAATGTTAACCACATGAAGATGTTTACCCCCCCGGGTGGTCTATTGGGCAAGATTCTCCATCTCCAAACATGAGGCCATGGGTTCGAGCCCGACTATGATATACGGGACTTTTTCTCTAAATGAAAATTTCCCAAAATAAATCCGGGGTACAAGGATAGCTAATGATGAATGGCAACAGCTAGGATATACCTCTTTATAGATCTGTTAAAATGTGATGTGATTGTAGAATCTATTCAGCAGTTGACATACATAAAGATTGATATGATTAAAGATAAATAACGTACCTTCGGTACTTGTACGACCGGTGTGACACATACTGTACCATCGCTATTAGTATGTAGGTGTTGTATATTTGCTACCATGGTTTGGTACATTGAAGCAGATACAGGAACTGTTATTACACCACTTACTGCACAAAAAAAAGAAAAAATACTGTATTAACAATAGGGAAACATAAGAGATGAGCTAATAAAATTCCTTAAAAAATGCATGTGACTGAAACAAGCTAAGTTTATTACGAAGACATAACTTGCTGTCAAACTTACCATGACCATCTTCAGCTGTAAGGATGATCTGTCCTTCAGAGTTGAGTGTGGCTTCTGTCACTGAATTCAAATCGACCACTTCACCAGGTTGTCCTCCTTCGGTGATAGTCTGAATTGTATGTACTTGATTTCCTTCACCCTGTCCAGATTGCAGCTTTAATAATCATATCGTATTTTGTATAATAATTGTATATTTGTCTTTTCTTACAGCACACACGATTTATTGCAGATTAAACACTAATGTAACTCTAAATAGCTGATTGTTCTGGTTATTGCTATTTCTTTATATTATCTACTTACAGTTGCCATTCCCTGAACATGGGCCGTCGTACCATCTGGCAATGTGATGATCGGATTGTTAGGATCAACTTGTACAATGCTAACAGTACCGTCAGCATTTGTAATAGTATGGAGAACTGTTGGTGTGTACTGTGTTGTTATCTGGAATGTCTTAAATGTGTACATAGTACAAAACTCAATTGAAAAACGTGTATTAAGGCATTTTCTTCGTATATATTATATAAAGTAGTACTATTACTTTCATACTTTTGATGTTGGTTTGGAAATTTAAACGATATATGTATCAACATCAACTAATTTCAAAACCAACACCAAAATTACTTTCATTCTAGCGATTTTCTATACCACATGTTATTAAGAAATTATTCGGAATTTATAGAGAAGGAAATTTAAACAAATATAAGAATAATACAGGGTGAATAGTAACATATAAAATCAATTAGCAGTTACCTTCAATATTATATACCATTTAATCACCTTAATTAGAATCAAACATTTAAATATTCAAAATCACCCTGTATTATGCTGATATTACTATGGAATTTGATTATTTTCATGTGGCGGACCTCACTGGATATAAATACATAGGTAAGCCGATCTTAGAACTTGCACTGGTCAAGTTAGCGCATAAGTCATTACAAGTGATCTTAAGTGAACATCTTAAATTTGAACTTTTTTCATGCTGTAGCATCTTAGGTAAAAACAAAAATATGCACACTGATGGAACTCAGTCTGATTATTTTTTTGTAGTATAACAAAGGTGAGTGAGGTTCAGAAGTACGAATTATAATTATATGTTCATATTTTGATTTCAGAACTCACAAAGGTGAGGATGAGGATTTATTGTATGAGTAAGGAACTTCAAGAACAGATTAAGATTAAGAAGAACTGCAAGTGCTTTTGTCGAAGAACTAGTAGACATAAAAAATGGCTGACAACGATATGAATTATATAAAATTGCGAAATACATGAGACTTGAAGATTTAATGCTTTGAAAGAACACATACGACTTTTTTGTATATTTATATAAATGCATACTGTAAATATATGGAATACTAGTTTGTTTTTACATTATTATACCAGTTGAGATCTATTCAAATAAGAAAGCTTAAAATAATCAATGCAGTTTTGTTTGGAATAGCAACGAAAAACTGCCAGAAGCTATTTGCTGATGTCATACGTCGCTGTATGTCGGCATACCTATGTGCTATAAGAAATAAATAGAATTTAAGGTAGGAAACATGTGGCTGTGGTATTTTTATTTAATATACATCCATCCAAAAAATAAGTTTTTTGTTATTTACATTTTTTAGATTTGCCATCCCATAAGAAGAAAGCTTGTATGAAAAATATTTTTGGATGAGTATATATTATCACAATATATTCACGTATACGTATATGGTTGAGGTGACGAGTGTTTGCTGATGATGATTAGTAACATTTCGTCGAATTAGACGAGGTAATTAATTTTGACCAAACCCTAGTCGCCTGAACTATATCTATATATAAAATTGGAAGAAATTTCAAGCGCAAACATCTAAAAGTATACTGAAAATAAGAAAACAAAACCAAGCTATATGGGTAACGAAAAAATATAACTCAGATGCATGTAGAATGTTTTTTTTGGTAGTGCCATTTTCTTTTTTGGAGACTGAAGAGTTTTCCTGCATTTTAAAATTATATGTTTCGATTGGATTTCAGAGTGACAATGTAATTTTTGGATAGATTCCTCTTCAACACATGCTACATAAACAATAACCATGCAAGAAAAAAAAAAGAATAAAATTACAGATTAGGAATCTTCGGAAAAGTTTTCATTAGAATGTTACGATACGGATTCAAAGATCGAATTACGTATAATTCTCATGAAGCTGAGAGGTGCAACAATCTTTTAGGTTCTGAAAAAAAAATCATCTTAGTTATTATGAAAATATGTTTCGAATCGCTGAGAGTTTTATTTATGTAGTCAGAAAAAATATAAGTAACTGTAAAGGCACAATAATTTTTTTAGCGTGCCGAAAAAATTGGATAAACTACAAAAATAAAATTAAACAAAAATAAAACCAACCAGAGAGAATATTTTTAACTGAAAGAAAAAACACTCGAAAAAACGACATCTATAGTAGTAAAAAAATTGGCTACACACATCAACGTCTGAGCTATAGCCAGCAGGGTCTAGGCAAACCTGCGTGGATGAGCCAGACACACCATCTGGTGATGCGGCTATTATTTGTGGCGACCCGTTAGCTTGGATCTGTATCTTATGAGTGGGCATCATGCCTGATGTGTGGTGCATTTTTAATACACCCACAGATGTACTAACAGTTGCATTTGCTGTGGCGGCGGCATTTGCTTTCTCATCTTCTTCGGAAAAGGCGGGCAACAGATCTTCTCGCCCATGGAATTTGTAACAATTGATCACTATTTGACGTAGGGCATGTGTCCATGAAATCTGTTGGAAAACACGAGAAAAAAAAAGTATTAAAATCAGTATTATCAACGTGAAACTCGGTACCCTAGATGTATATAATTGCAAGTGCAGTAGATTCGGACTAATAGAACAGAGCGAAAAAATGATCTTATAAGGTTTCTGTGCCTTTCTTAAATGTACGGAACCCTAAAAAAACAATTCAAATATAAAAAAACAACACAGCAATAACTTTCCATGTTGAATGTGCATTTGGGAAAAGAACTTTGAAATCATGATTTCTTTGTTCTGCTATTATCATAACAAGTCATTATGACTCAAGTTCTACGAGCTGCCAACCTTCCTGCAATGTTGCTTGACAACATATTTTTGATATAGTTGATTCGTAAGAATGATCTATACGCTTTGCTTGTATGTTCAGCTTTTTGTAATTTAAACTAAAGTCTATTTCAATCAGCAATGCTTTTTGTCATGTTTTGCAGATTATGAATCATATTTGATGTTATTTTTTATTCCAATTCCAGTTCGTTATTTTCATTCAAGTTTGTTAAATGTTTTGAAAAATGAATGTGACAGAATATATAATAATTAACTAATGATGATTTCAAGATACAAAATACAACAATCGTTGTTTTCAACGAAACCAGTCGAAAATAGTCAAACTTTCAAACGCACCAATCAAGTATGAGAAATTTGACATTTGGTCAACAAAACACTTGTTGTGTTTCCATCACGAAATCATCATTTATCTACCAGTTGATTCTTATCAATTCCACCTGTCACGTGATAAAACTGCAACATTTGACCATACTTTTTTTTGCATATAATATGTATAATACATACATCCGTATTGCAAAATTAAAGTCAATAAGCGCAGGACTGAAATTTCGAATGTAGCTTCAAGAACATCCCCGAAGATTTATCGAGATGACAGTTTTTGTGGTTTACTGCTCCTTCATTAATTACTAGGAATAATATTAGATGGTAGAATATTTATATTTGGATCATACCTTCTGTTTCTCATCTTCGCTTCTCGCATCCATTCTGACATTGGCCCAAGGTAATTCTTTCGGCCACCATGGCGGTCTTGTGGATTCTCTACCCCAGCCAGGTTTACCTCTGCCGGTCGAATACTTCAACATCAATGGTATAAAAGCTCGAAGTTGCGCTTGTGTCATTTTTTCCACCGGTGTTGGAATACCATCTATGATCAGTGGTGGCAATTCGAACAATGTGGGATCCTCTTGAATTGGCGGTGGTGCTTGATGGGCGAGGGCGTTTTCTAATTCTTCCATTATCATACCACGGAGATTTTTGATAACATCTTCTAGGGGCTTTGCTCCGAATACCTTGTAGCTGGTATTTGGTTTACCTGGTGTGGCAACAAGGACGACTGCTTGTTGACCAACTCTTGTAGCAAATTCATCAATGGTTTGCTGAAAAAGAAAAAAGCACCGGATAACATTCCCTTGTTCTATTTTTTTTTCGAAAAAGTTATGATAATTACCCGTAATTTTCTCAATAGTCTGTTCTGTTGTCGTTTCCTTATCGATGGGTTGGTTTCGAATGAGTGTGGTCGTTTCCGTTTCTTTGATGAAACTATCGCTGCTGCGGCTGCTACACCGACTGGTCCTAAAACCAAATAGAAACAGTATCAAAAAAAATGTCCACTGGAACCAAGACTTGGTGAACCACCTACCTGCAGCTGCCAGTTGTGCAGTGACTTCATCACCCATCGCAGCTGCCATGAGGTCGGAACCTTCTCCATAGGCTGAACCTGGAGATGACGGACAGTTGTCATCATCGTCATCTGAAGCTGTCAACATGCCACCCGGTGATTCGACCACCATGGTTATTTGCTCAGTACTACTACCGTTGGAATTATTCATCGTTGAATCTGATCCCCTTACCATGGAAGACTTGCCTACCATGGAGTGGGGGTCCTGTGTGTGAAAATATTATATTGAGCACAGTTGAATTGTAGGCATAAGTAATACTTATTATAATAATTAACCGATCGGTTTTTTTTGACTTATTTTCTAATGCTAACTTTTGTACGTTCATCTTGTTTTTGATATTTATCGCACAATTTTATATAGATTTTAGTTTCATATTTCGGCATTATAGCAAGAAATCTATTTTCAATATCCTTACTTTTCCAATCAGAAGCTCCTTTACAAGACAGACACAGAATACCTATATGAAGGTTTTAGTCAAAATATCAACATTTTTCTTGATCATCTGAACGAGTTTCGAAGAATGAAACCTAAACATGCATACAAAGTATCATGTAGTAGATTAGTTAATATTTTTGTGGAAACAGATTTGTTGGAGATTATAATTACTGCTATATAATCTTTAATATAATTAGTATCCAAACATAGTTCTGTAGATAGATACTGAAAGTTTAACAAGAAAGGATTTATTCTAAAAAGAAATATTCCAACATTTTATTCAGAAGCATAATATTTATATATAAGAGAAACAGATCTGATGGCTATGTATGTTTAGTTGCAGAGAGGAATGAGAAATATTACATCTAAATTAGATAGATTGTATAGCAATAGCCAGAGTGACACACTATATCCAAAATCAATATATGTATTATGTATTCCTGTTGACAGTTCCCAGAAGTGGAATGCTCCGACAAAGGTAATTGCTATTGTAGAACAAAATGGGGTAATTATGTGATATATGTAAGGGTCGATTATTCAATAATGATTATAAGAGAACATCTACAACACCATCATAACAAATATTCGAGCAATACACGTGAACATGAACCTGTATTTGCGCAAAAGATTAAGGTGTTTTTCGAAGATTCACAATCCAAAGCTACTGAGGTAAACTGATAACAGGGCTCTTTCCTATGGAAATAGCTGCAACATCTTAATATTTGCACCTAACTCTTTGTACACATAAATCCTGCGATAGTTAAAACAAATTATTATTTTGAATTGGTGATGGCGCGTTGACCAGCAATAGATGAAACTGAGTTGAATTTATCAGTACGGCTGCGTACGCACCTGCGTGTATGTTAAGCACACATTTAACACGAATATTTGTTGTCTGTTATTGTTTTATTTTGTTTATAACACTTCACAGCACATTTGCACATAGGTAAATACTAAGTAGACACGGCTGATAGATAGATAAACATTACATTCTCGAATATCGATCGGGACGAGGTACCGTTCCAATGTCAAAAATTGTTTTGAAGCACGGCCATATTTGATGCTTCTGCGCATTTCCATTGTACAATATAAAATAGCAAAATTTGCACGTACCTTTGTTAATATTTGAGTATAATATTTTCCATCCACAATTTCCATCATTATTCTTCAATAATATCGCTGAAAATCTATATGGAGTACTATTATGCACTCAAGCACTTATAACCTACAAAGCATTTTTGTTACAGATTACAGATTTACACATTACAGAAATCCTTTTCATTTTAATCGATAAAAATCATCACGCCATCTGTTCAAATATATACGAACTAACACTAAAGAAAAAACAGATATTTAAGTATTTATTGCTAACTTAGAAATCTGTCTCACTGGCTTTTATTTATTAATAAAGAAGCTTTTAAGAGTGTGGATGTGGTTTAACTATTCAACAATAGATGTCGCTATCTAGTTTCAATAAAAATTTTTGAATAATTTTTTTTTGGTTATTGTAAAATCGATTATCTTCCGTGATAAAATTATCCCTGAATACTCCGGACAATAGATGAAGACTCCATAAACAAAGATACCCTCTCTGGATATAAGCGTCTAAGATTTACGCTATCCCTATGACTACTTTCGTCAAAATCTGTAGTCATTTTAAAGTAGTATGCGAACATCAAGAAAAAGACAATTCTCAAACCCCCAACAAAATATACCCATAATAAACTAGCTAAGGTAAAACTCATTTTGATGATTAATGTACTGCTCAAAAATGTGAAATAATACTAATCAACTGATTCGCATATGATGGGATTTATATCGGAATAAACAGGTTTCATCGGAATCCTGTTGGACAAGTAAGTGGGTGAATATTGGATCCATAATACCCTTCGCATCTCGCCGCGTTGACGTTGCTCTATTTACGCCAGTAAAAGGGCGCAGAAGCATTGCACCCCAACCCTTATATTGCACATACAGAGTCTGGAACAGTACAAAGTAACGCTCATAAACGCATCCGTCGGCATATTACGTTTATTTGGCATTTTCATGTTAACTATTTCGTTTTCTTGGCGAACTTACATAGCTTGATAAATATAATAACAAAAATTAAAATCAGTTTTTCATTTCATCATTAACATAGTATGTTATTAGTTATACATAATTATTCTCAATACAAAAAGTGAAAAAGCGGTACATCACAATCGCGAGTACTAATTATAATTGTAAATTAATTGGTAGTTTAAAACAAATCTACAGTGTGATGACTGAACAAGATGTAGATGATGTGGCTTTCCTTACAGGTATGTATTAACGTTGAATGCGCTAGCGTTAAAAATAATAAATAACATTTTTTTATAATCTTTTTGATCATCTGTCAATGTTTGCAAATATTTTTTTTTATTTTCTTTATTATTCTAGTTTGCTTTATCTACAATCGATACATTTTCTTCTATGTTCTGATTGTTATAAATAAATATAATATAAGACTGACAAGTTAATTCAAAAAGTTGAAGGGTTTTTTAATGCTGACATTTTATTGTTAAATATAAGAAGACTTCTGATCTATTTAAACTTTTTTCGCTAAAATTTTATTTTTCAAGGTACAAATCATAAAGTAGCTGGTCCTATTACACATTCAATATGTCAGTCATCACCACTGATACACAATCCTCGCGATTTGGCTGGTGTTATGGGCAATGAGAGTAATCAAATTTCGAACAAGAAAAGCCTTTATGAGAATCATGGAATTGCCACTTGTTCACACAAAAAGGCCCTATGTATCGCTACCATTGTTTTTGCTATTCTATTTACAGCAGCCATAGTAATAGCCTTTACCGGTGCTCAAAATGGTAAAATTATATATATTAAATTATCTGATTTGGAAAAGAATATAATATATTAATCTATGTATGTCTTAGATTGTACCTGTGCTCGTGGAAAACTACAAAAATTCATTGAAGATGCCCCAAATGTGAATAGCACTTTCATACCTAGAGCTTCAAATGGACAAATCTTCCCTTGGAACAACATACGTCTTCCTACCTTTATAAGACCTCATAGATATAATTTAACTATACATCCAAATCTAACTACACTAGAAGTAAGAAGTAAGCTAGCTATTTTGAATATTATATATTTTTTTATTATAAATTCAAAATTATGTTACAGGTCAAGTTTCGATAGAGTTCCAAATGGAGGCAGAATCTCACTTTATAGTCCTTCATTGTCACAATCTTTCTATAATTGATAAAATGATTCAAGATAGACGAGGCAATAATATGACGATAGTTACAGTATTAGATTATCCAGGTGCACAACAATTGTATATTGAGACTAGAGAAAAATTTAAGAAACGCGGCAATTATACATTGAAGATACGATATAATTTCAAATTGAATCAACATGAGAAAGTCGGTTTCTATATCACAACCTACGTTAATAAAGATGGAACCACAAGGTAATAATTATTTTATACTTGATAAATCCGAGCTTATTTATCAAATAAATGATTGCAAAATTACCATCAATTTATATTATTTGAAGGTATCTAGCAGCGACAAATTTTAAACCAACATTCGCTCGAACGGCTTTCCCCTGTTTCGATGAGCCCCATCTAAAAGCAAAATTCCGCATCACCATTTTCAGAGATCGATTCCACATAAGTCTTTTCAATACTCCAATTGTTAATACTGATGATCTGGGTTTTTATATGGGCACTGGACTGGTATGTATATTATATTCCTACTATTTCATTTGAACATTATTGTACAATTATTATTGTAGCTACGAGATGATTTTTTGGAAACAAGAGACATCAGCACCTATTTGGTGGCAATTGTTATATGCGATTATACACAAATAAACAGAACAAGTACTGAAACTGGTGTTGTGATATCAATTTATTCACCCGAACTACATATGGAACAAACATCGTTAACATTAAGCACTTCAATACATCTTGTAAATTATTATGAAAACTTCTTTGGTCTAGCTTATCCATTACCTAAACTTGGTAACCAAAATTGCGTCTTCTTCTCTTAAGTCAGCTGATTTATATTATTAATTTTTTTTAGATGTGGTAGCTTTGCCTAATTTTGATGGTGATGCTTTAGAAAATTGGGGACTGATAACTTTTTATGAAACTGACAAAATAATAGATACAAGCAGAATACTAATATTAGGAAAGCAATGGATAACGTCAGTGATTGCCCATAGTATTGCACATCAGGTAGGTATACTGTGGGTGGCGAGAAACAGCTAGCTGAAATATTAATTTCATTTTATACCAATTACAGTGGTTTGGTAATTTGGTGACAATGAAATGGTGGAGTGATGTTTGGTTGGTTGAAGGCTTCACCACGTTATTTGAATATTTCGGTGTTGATTATTACCGTCCTGAATGGAAAATGATGGATCAGTTTATTGTTGATAAAGTACAGCCTGCACTAGCAATTGATGCACTCAAAAATAGCCATCCAATATCAGCTGCAGTGATTGATCCATCGAAAATCGATACTATTTTTGATACTATGTCTTTGAATAAGGTAAAGAACTGTATTTTTTTTCTTACAGAAAAAATTCAAATAAACTATATTACTATTTCATTTGTAGGGTGCCGCAATATTAAATATGCTGACCAACTTTTTAGATATAGAAAACCTACAGAACAGTCTTAGAGATTATTTAATCTCATATGAATACACAAATGCTGATACAAATGATATTTGGAATGTAATAACACGCAATATCAATCATACATTAGATGTTAAGTCAATAATGGAAACATGGATTAATCAAATGGGTTTTCCTCTAATAACATTGAAACGAGAAGGTGGTGAAATTGTTGCCACACAGAAAAGATTTCTATTCACCAGCAAAGAACTTAACACTGAAATTGTACCGACAACCAGCACCAATAAACTTGTAGAGGAGAAATGGTTTGTTTATTTGACATATTACACCAACAATGATACAGAAATAAAAGGTGTATGGATGAATAAAACAACTGGTGAATATATATTATTGTAAGAAGTGTTTGCTTGCTGTTTATAAAAATATTCTTCTTATCTTCAGCGCATTTCGAAATGGATCCAGATATCAAGTGGATGAAAGCGAATGTAAACCAAAGTGGTTTCTATAGAGTAATGTACGATGAAGAAATGTGGGAATCACTGATAAGTACATTGAAGAGTAATCACACAATATTTTCGATATCAGATCGAGCAAGCCTGATTGATGATGCATTTTCTCTTTGTAGGTAAGTAATCCATCTCTAAATCCAATTGGATTCTAACTAGATCAACCACACTTTTGTAGAGCTGGAATATTAAATGCTAGTCTAGCCCTGGAACTAACAACATATTTCGTAAAAGAAACTGATTACGCACCTTGGGCTAGTGCTATAGAACATTTACGGGCATGGACACAACGTTTATCAGAATCTCTAGCATATAAATCACTTTTAAAATATATTAGGTACCTGATAACTCCCATATCTAAATATCTTAATACAAATCACAAGAAAACTCATTTGGATAAGTAAGTTATAAATGCTTATAGTAATATGCTTGCTATAAAAAATAATGTTTTGATTATTATATAGATTGTTGAGTGTAAAAGTTGATTCGACAGCAATTTGGTGTGGTCTGAATGATACAGTCTCAATTGCGATAGACCATTTTAAAAATTGGATGTTATACAACAAAACAATCGATCATAATCTGCGAGAATCCGTCTATTCAGCTGGCATTAAATATGGTGGTATTAATGAGTGGCAATTTTGTTGGGATTACTTTGTTAATTCATCAGCCAGCAATGAGAAAACAATACTTCTAAGAGCACTTGGATCTGCCTCAGATCCATGGTTGTTACAAAGGTAAATAGTAGATTTTGTTCATAAACCATCATAACTAAACCATTACATTTAGGTATTTGATGAAGACTTTGAATAAGAATTATCTACATCCTGAGGAGGTGAAAATTGTGCTTGAAGTTGTCGCAGCCAATCCAGAAGGGCGTCTTCTAGCCTGGCGGCATTTGAAAGCCTACTGGCCAACAATGTACTCACTTTACGGCAATGATACTATGTTGATTGGAAATTTCATAGCAGCTGTTACAGCTCATTTGTCAACGCCATATGATTTTTATGAAGTATTTATTACATTTATTTACTAAACATTTCATCGTATAATATTTTGTTTATTTACCTTTATAGGTATCGACATATTTCAATGGAACAGATGTTGGAGCAGCGACTAGAGTGCTGGATCAAAGTTTAGAAATTATAAATCTCAACATCCATTGGATCAAGAATAATGAAGAAGAAGTAAATATGTGGTTGAGAACTTTCACTGGAAACAAAGTCTAGTCTTATTTAAGATCAAAGATGATATAGTTTTCTACTTTAATATGTGTTTTTTTTGCAAATCCATATATACAGTATGTATCTTAGACAAGAACTAAATGTATCTTGGTAAGTATTCGAACTGCATTGTATATATGGATGGTAACTTCTTCGTATTGTGTATAAACTGTGTTAAATATGAATTCATCTGTCAGTTTTTATGTGATTGCTACATGAAGATTTTAATGTACATCAGATAAGTCGCAGTCGCGTTATTGTAAGAACTTGTTTTTTCAGTCATAACCATCCAAGTCCAAAAAGTCCAGGAGTTTCAATTCAACTCATTACTAACAAGAAAGATCTTATTCTAGACAAGTAAATGTTCGCAGGTTATTTTGGAAAATAAAGAATAGATAGTTCTTTCAGGGGAATCAGATTTTATATTGTTGGATGGAAAATATCGAAGAAATTCATAAAGTCTACGATATTTTGTGAAATGGATTATGATGCCACGAGTTTTACAATAACGCTGCGGCAAGTATTATGTTTAGATGAGTGTTGTAATAATAATTTTCTTCCCTCATGACAAAAGGTGCAATTCTTTTTTTTTGTGTGTTTTTTAATAAATCTTTCCTTAACAGAAATTCTTTTGCCTCCAATTCGATGACATCATAATATCCCATTTCCATTTACTGGTAATTTTCTAACGCAAAGTTAGAATATCTGGGGTACCGAGTTTCACCCGGTAAACAATGGTAATCAACTGGTCCTATAAATATTTGATGACAGGATAGCTATTTTTTTGAATTTTACACTAGGATATTATTGGAATAGCAATGAATTCATCTAGTTCTCTATATTTTCCATTAGATAATGTAGGAGTTTGAAAAAAAAAACAAAGTATTTTTACAAATTTTATCTCTTACATCTTAAAAACGAAATTTCTACACAGTATTTGAAAATGGCAGTGGATACCTATAATAACTACTATCTTGACATGTTGAAATACATTTTAAAAAACACACAAACATACAAACTAAAAACATATCTCCAAGAATCATAACTCTCAAAAAAAAAATTATATTTTTGGTAACATTAGTATTAAAAATAATACTCGAAATTGTAGAAAACAAACACAACTAAACTGATCGAAAAAAACTTATCTTCGGGAATTAGATATAATAGTTTTAATTTTTGTTCAATTATAACAATTATCAAGAATATATCATCCTCAACTTCTTACGATCAATTTAAGAAAATTTTAAAACAACATGGTTAATTAATTCAATAACACTTTAACAACGTTTTCTTATTATAAAATATATTGTACTATTTGAGGTAAATCTATGAACACTTTTTTTTAAATTATTGCATCATTTTCATTTTCTAGGAATCTAATCTTTCAAACACCAAAACATATTTACCCAATCGATTGTTCAGTGGAATATTGGTGTGGAATATTTGATAAATTTGTTTGTACCTACGATAAGATAAAAAAAATGATTATCATTGGTAAATCAATAATAAAACTTTTGTAAGTTTCACAACTCACCTGCTCAAGATATCCCGTATCTGTTGTTCCAAACTATCAAATATTATGATATGTGATGGCAATGTACCGCTAGGCGGATAGTTTTGTCGTAACCAAGTATTTGGACTTTTATAAAATGAATCAGCTTCGTCAATGTAGTCGGTGACATTATTCAAATTTGGTGTACATGTTAGAAATCTTGTCGAAACATTAACATGAAGATGGCTAGAATATGAGAAGAAAAAAAAACACAATGTCAATGAAATATGACATTGAAAATTTTTACTCTACCTGTAAAGTGGGGTTGAATGACAGGGCATTAAAAATAATAAATGTTTATCAGATGTATTTTGTGTCGATATTTGCCTTAATGGTTCCATAACATCTAGTGTACCTCTTTGATGTACCATACCTAGATACCAAGCGGGAATTGCATTACCAACAAATATAGCTATAGCTACAGTCCATATGGCTAACCTAAAAAGTGTATTATTATGTAGAGTTATATACATTATACATTTATATATAAAACAGTTACTTACATGCTAGCCTTTCTACTCCAATATGCAATGGAATTTGTTGATATATGAAGGACCAATGGTAGAATAGCTAGTATAAATCTGCTTTCTTTGTGTGGCAAGAAACTGTAAAAATATCCAATAAGTATATATATATATATATATATATATATATATATATATATATATATATATATATATATATTATATAACGTAAAAATTCATGCATACCTAAATACAGTTATTGTGGATACTATGGTTCCAAGAATAGCTAATTCATTTTGCTGGATACTTCTGTTTTTCAATACCTGCAAAGAGGCGAACAGAAATGGCACGAACTGTATACCAACCAAAGATGGAAATCCATTTGAAAGATACCAATACCATGGATGGGTACCATAGAATGATGCTATGGCATGTTGGATATTAAATTTAAAAAATTCATACGGTGTTACAATAAAAGAACCGTGTGCCAAGGAGTCTACTAAAATTGAACCCAATAATATTATTGATCTAGAAATGAAAAATTATTGAAAATCCAATTGTTTTCATTCACGCATCGCAATAATTATTACCCGACTGGTAGGTAACGTGTCAAAATTACATTTGTCACTGATTTTCTATGTATACCTATATGATAAAAACAAAGTGGTATCCATTGTATGGCACAAGTCGGGCGGATAACAAATAAAATTGATACTATCCATAGGAACGATGAGTTTTCATCTGTAAATATTAGTAAATTAATTTGCTACATTTTTTTCTCTATATTTTTTCACATACCCGTCTTTTTTCCCACCCATGGAAATTTTGATAAGGCTATGGTGGTTAAGGCACATTCTACTGTATTGATCAGTGTTCTAGAGCCAACGTAAAACCAAAACCATGATGTTGCTACAGAGAAAATAGCCCATTTTTTCGAACCGCACCATTTATAAAAGCATAAATCTGAATAGGAACTCAGAAATGCCAGTAAAATCCTTGGGGAAAGAATCTACAAGAATTGAAATAATAATATTAACTGCGCCTATTGATTTATTAAATTAAATAAATAACCTACCAATGCAGTGGGGGTGTCAAGACTAAAGTATTGAAGTACTTTATAGATGAGAGCTATAACTAGCGGTGGTATATAGCTTCGAATACCTCTCGACCATTCCCATGTTAAATATCCATATTTGAAAACAATATTATGAGCAACTTCCAATGATTGCCAATATTCATCAGGTACAAAATATGTTTGTACTAGAAAAACTGACGCTACTCGAACTATCAAAAATATGAGAAATACATTCAAATTCTTCATGTCAATGATGTGTATTTTGAAATACTTATAAACTTTGATTGCACATGTGTTCTACCTACAAAACGTTTTCTATTAATATTTGTCAGAGGTAGGTAAATTATATTAATAGAACAAGAACGGGGTCTCACACGATACGCTAGAACTTGAAAAATTTAAGTCAAATAGTAGACTCTGGTAATGTGAGGTTATGTTTTATATTTGTTTTAATTTTCAACTTGCCGGCAAGCCAATCAAATTTAAGCTCATTTATTTCCACCAATCACGTTATGAGAGCAACGAGCAACTTATCGAAGCGCATCAATAGCTTACGTAAGAGAGGAGAGAGCGCCAACTTAAAAAAATATTTTTTGATTTACTTTTTTTCTACAGTATTTGCACTTTCTCTTGCTGTATGTGACTCAATAATTAACGAGTAATAATAATCTTAATCATTTCTTGGTGACAATCCATTTTTTTTGAAATATCAAAATAGATGTTAAATAATTTGTAATATTAGACAACCATTAATACACCAGAGCTAAAGGCATTTTAAAAAGTATTTAAAAACATTTGTAAATTGAACGTGACATTGGCTTTTATTGCATTTATACAATTAGAATTTAAGAATTTTCAATATAAATTCCAAAGATATGTTTGTTTGCTTTCAATATATATAATAAAATTGAAATTGCTTGAACATGGGTGAAATGTTAGTTGCCTAGTTTCACAAATTTTAAATATTGTACTGATTTTAATTAATATAAATAATATGCTTTCATTCTAATGATTCTTAATCAATTTAAAAATTAAAAATTTTTATCATACAGAGTCTAATTCATTATTTTATTCACACTCATTGAAAAATAATTCATATTTTAACGAGGTCTATTCGGAATATAATTAAAGAGATTATTAAAAATCCACCATATATAAATTTGATAATTGACAGTGATTAATTTATGATGTATTCCGTTTGTTATTTCATTACTACCATAGTAGGTCTAATTTTGAGCATACATATATATATAGTTTCCAACGTAAATAAGTTAACTTTGCCACCTCTTGGAAACACAATATTGTGTTTGTGTCACAAATGCTTAATAATTCATTTAACAATTAGTGGTACACCCCGGTATTAGGGAGCGAGCTAAAGCGAGTGGGTAGGTTGGTAGGTATTATATTATGGCCGCCATTGTCCAACATTTGAGAGTTCAAATACAATTTATATTTTCAAATGAACTGTGAATAATGCAGTTGTCAAGTAATGTGGTTGTAACAACATGGTCGAAATCAAGTTATACATTAGTGAACACAGTTTGAATGAGTTTCACAAAATGTTATTTAGATGGATTGCTATTAACTGCGTTAATGTTGCTGTAGGTACCCGTACTTTACAGTTTATGTTATGTAGCTATTTCGTGGTATATTTATGCATAATCTGCTCATGGTTATTTCAGGTAGAACGAAATTCAGCTTCAATATAATCTAACCACAAACACATGGTGTTTGTTATCGATTCCTTTTCCAGACTGCAATTTTTCTTGCTTGCTTTTTAAAATCATATTTTTTTGCGTAGACAGGTACAAATTGTTCTGATACTGCTGATAAAAGGCACGAAAAACAAACATATTTTCCCTTCGGTAAGGTATGCTTTATTTTTTTTTATCTTAAGTAAAGCTCACTCTCTACATTGAATTTTTTCTTCCAATAATGAACGATCATTTTTTTTTAATACTGTCTGAAGCACTTGTCGCGTTTTATACAAGCTCAGATTTTTTAAATGGATAATGACAAATGATATGACTCAGCAAAAAACAGTAAACAGAATTCTTGTAAAACTGGAGATCATTTGAACTTAGCTAGTAAAATAGCACATAGAAGTCTAAATTTCTATCGACAGAATGTTTTCAACCATTTTTAAGGAAATTATAATTAATCTAATTGATTCATTTCGATGATTTCGCTAAGATACAATCTGTATCTATATAATTAACATTAAAATTATAACAAGACCTTTTATGATACAATTTTAGAATCACTAATTGATATATGACATAATATACCAGTTCAATTCACACAGGAATTTGACCAGGTAATTATATATTATATAGGTCAGATCCATTAAATAATGTATGGATTATTCAATTGTTTTATTAGGTTTATTGAGACAATCAATATAAATTGTATGTGGTTATTTCCTGATTGTCCATCGTTGAAAATTATCGCTGTACACAAATTTATTTATAATATATAATAATGTAGATACATATATCTATATTGAAATAACATTTTTATTCAATGGGGTTATTTGTTTAACATTTTCATACGATGAATAGAAATGATAAAATGGCAATAAAAAGTTCTAGATAACATCACTATTAATTGTGCCTTCAAAAAAAAATATGGGCCAAGAATTTTGTTTTTAATGATACCAGCTCAAACGTTCACTTTTTTGGGATATTGTGTTTGAGCCTCACAATATCCAATGAAGATTTTCTCTACTCCAATATCTACAGTTTTATCTATTAACAGTTCCATCTAAATGAAAAATAGCTTCATCAGAAAACACAATTTTATTTAAGTAATTAACTGCAAATCTGCTTCCATTCTCTCCATGATCAGTTCACAGAGTTGTTGCCTTCTTTCAAGATCATCCTCATTTACCTCCTGAACCAACTGAAGGTTATGCTACCAAATGAAAATTATTGTTTTGTTTCGAAACCTCTTATAATCTTACCTAACTATTTAAATCAATAGTTCTCTCATCCATGATAGAATGCCTCTTATTTGATCATATAGAGCTTTCGCAGTATTGCAACATTCTTGACAAAATACATACAACACACACAATATCCTCCTTATCTACTCCAAATATATGCAAAGGTCCTTATTATAAGGACAAAAGCGAGCAAATGCTTAAAACACCCTCTGCTCTGCCATATATGCAAGCATATAATATATATATATATATAGTAAAATTAAACAGATCATTCCAGTGTGGCGAAGTGCTAATAGGAAATATGCGCTCGTATAGGGCTTGGAAACATTTCCATGTTTCCATTTCCAACATACATATATATACGTAGATAACCTATAGTTCAGGCGACGAGAGTTTGCCGTTGCGTCATCACCACCTAAAGTAGAGTCGTTGAATTACATCGTCTCTACTTCGATGAAGTAGCTACCACCATTAGGTTAGAATTAGATGATTGTTGCGAATCATTATTCCTTTTGGTTTTGCCTGTTTAAAAGATTTCATGGATACATGCCCTAAGTCAAATAATGATCAACTTTCACAAATTCCATGGGCTAGAAGATCGTCTCTATTTTAACGTTTAAGAGGCAAATTCGAAAGCGTTGTGTTTTATTTTATCATCTATTTGAATGACGCGTGATCGGAAAACTGTCGTTGCCTCAACTATATGCATTTATATGATAATACCGAGCAAACGAATGTGTTCCGGAAATATTTGAGTACTTCTAAGTAAATGTCATTGTTGTGGCTATAATCAAGTTCATTTAAATTAATAAGATACATTTTTTCTACAAATATTAGCGTAATTTCAATTTCATTACACATAATTTTATGATAAATCTTTTACCGTTACCCTACTCTTGAGTATATTATGTTCAAAAAGGAAACTTAGTCTTTGAAATAAAGGCCATCCCTTTTTTTCTAGAAGATATAGGTACCTACGTTAATATCTTTAATTTTTTTTAAGTCTATCAGATAACGATGTTACATTAAAAGCATGTGTTTCATCTTATCTACTTTACTATCGGCAAACTTTTCTTGCCTCAACTATAGATTTATAAAAAAAACAATCACTCTTCTGAAACTTGATGTAGTTTGTTATAATCAAGAAAACAATTACAATAGCTGTGTCAATCATATCACCGGAAGGAATAAATCCAAACAGCTATGGCAGAAAGGAAGGCATATCAACGTTTCGGAAAATTGCTGCATCATCAGGCAATAAGTAAATTTCACGATCATCATAAAAATAAGGACGTAAGCATCCAACTTATTTCCAGTCGATGGAGCCTTGTCGATGGAGAGATAAAGGTCCGAATTAGCATTAGAAAGAAACGGGAGTTTCAGTTCAAACGTATCCGACCAGAGTATAATGATCGTTCAAACGGGAATATCTTTGAAATCCGATATATTCCAAATTCTTTGATGTATAATTTCGATGACAGGTCTCTTTCTTTTCTTTTTTTTGAGAAATTCATTTATGAAGAGTCAGATTCTGGAGTGGATATGCGGGACATTTGAGAGAAATTTGAATTTTAAATAGTAATATTTCAAAGACTTATAAGGAGATGCATAACATTATACGAATATAACGAAGTTGCTTTGCGAATATTTGTGACTCTTCTCCAGCTCTATTCAAGATGAAATCCTATCTTTTCTATTGTGAATGATGCCAGATAACTGCATCTTATTATAATATAAAACGAGCAGGTCTTGCTATCAATCTATCTAATAATAAATATCATATAATACAACTATTCTGATTAATGGCACTGTAATGTCCCTTACGTCATTTCGAACTATTTTTATATCTTGAACATGATTACATATGTTTCAAAGATAAGTTTTTGACGTAATCTCACAGAAAACAAAACTACTTAATTTCCGACGAAAGTACTGCTGATAATTTTAATATTTGGCGGATGCGCCACGAAAGTCAAAAATACTGAAATCACAATCTGGATATGATCTGATTTCACAGCTGATCGTCATAGGCATCCAAAATCGCCTTAAAATATGTATAAATAAATATTCTTAGTAGATATTAACGTTTTCACATAGAGAATCTGTTCCGATTTCAATACTTCCATTCAATAATGGAGTGATAAGACATGTTTTTATTAATTAAAGAAGCCATTATATGAAGCAACATTTAAATTGGGGAATTTTCAAAAGAAAGAACGGTTTTCGAGATACAGCAGTGGTATAGACTGAAATATGTGTATTTTCGCCGTGATGTTTTGAGATCTCTGAATAATAACATGTACAAAAAAAGGATATACATGGATAATAGGGATAAGTACCATCTTCTTTGGTATTAGTGAACTTTCAACGATATCCTTGATTAATGTTACTGTCAAAAGAGTAAAATAATTTTTTCTTAATAATTGGACTGACGTAATTAGTTAGAATAATATTAATAATATTAATTCTATTGGTGCTGGTACTTTTGAAGTTGGTGCCAAAATCTAACTACGATTGCATGTTTACTATTTATGAGAGTCTAATGATTGTATACATCCTCCGTTTGGTTCGTGGGTCAAAAATAAGTTTATTTACAAGATAATAGAGCTACTTCCATTGAATAGTGGACTAACTGAACATGTTTTTCCTCTAAAATCACAGCCATAGGGGGTGGAGGAGTTATTTTATTTTTTTCGGAAATCGGAGATTCACAATTAAGATTTATTTGTTTCTGTATCATTCAGCAACTTAAAAATCTCACATATTTATAAAGAATCCGGATCTTATTTTCTAATCGAACTTGTTGTCCGCTTATTTTAGAATTAAATAATTTTTTGATGTTACATTCAAATTATGCGATACCGAATCGGTTGTTCTTGATTGCCTATTGAAATTTCTATATACCTACATCTTGTGTCGGTATTCATCGTGTATTCCATAATGTTTGCCATTATACCTGAATACTGAATTAAATTTGAAAAATTATGATGCTCTAGTCTAGAAAGAAAAGTGCACATACAGCTTGTATGTCGCATGGTCTCGGATGCAACATTACTCTTGTGTGATATTCTGGAAAGTTTCACCTATAAATTTTCAGCAACACGTAGTAGTAAAATATTACACTTCTGGGATTAAAAAATCCTCCCAGCTTCGTTCTTCTTTTCCAAGGAGGTACGCGTTCATATTTTAAAATTTCCACCTGCGAAATAGTGTATGATTATGATATTCTTTGATCAAGATGGAAAAGCATTCGACTAATTTTTAAGTTTGTTGTTGACATTTTTGTTTCCACACTCTGAATTTTCCAGCTTCAAGTTCGCCCTGTTCCATTACCGACTACCCAAAAGGAGGAGGTATACAATTCGATTGCATGCTTTTTTGACATGATAGCGTCTCACTCTAATGTTTAGATTTATCATTTTTTAGCAGACTCTCGTTTCCCTTCTCCGAATAATTGAATTCGCAATCTTCCCCAGTTTGTTAAATCAATGATCAAAAATAATGTTAGACTTGAGTATATCGTCATCAATATGCTAAGTTCCATTCCCACATTCTCATTCGATAATGGAACTTGTAAGGCAGGTATAACAAAAAATGTATTCATTATTTCATTATTATTTTGTATAGCAAATATATTACAATGTCATACATATGTAGCAGCATACAATAGAACAAAACTCAATCTAGAAACTAGTACAAAAAAAAGTGTATATGCGTGCTAAAATTGTTATTTAGGCAACGAATAATTGCCAAAGTTTTGGCGTAAATAAAATATTACTCATACTTAATGATAAAATATTCAAAATGCCAAAAGCGGCAATGGAAAAGAGGAAAAAAAACAACGTGGAATTTAATAAATTCGTAATAGGAAAAGACTGGCAGTGATGGTGTGACCTTTGAGGTAAACAATAAGAACAACTATGAACATAAGATTTATTTTTACACATATTCTTCTATATTTGGGAAATAGTATAAGAATTGGTTTTCCTCATATTCTATTCAATTAACGGGAGTTTAGTTTATTTGGTGTTCTACGGCATCCGAATAATCTAGTCTCTAACTATTTAATAATCTTGTTGAGTAAATAGTCGACTACAAATTTCATCCTTTTAACATGTAATATTAACTATCTAGGCACAATGAATTTTTGCATTAATAGACAACGATGTCTGTCTGGCGAAATCGATATTTTCAATAATTGATTGCATCAACGATTTGCAACAAGAGTTGATTCTGTCTAGGTAGACATATATAATAACTGGAGTATTTCAGCCTGTCGACAGAGCTAAATTATATATCTCACGTGTTTTGGATATTGGAAATCCAAATATGTAGGTAAATAATGATTTAATTTCAGCTGGAACCTTTTTTCGTTTCTATAATTCATCGAAGAAACTTTTGAAGTGGAATGAATGGCTGTGGAATAAATAGTTTTTGATCGACTGCACCAGCAACAATAGAATTAATATATTTTTGTATTTTTCAGTACACCAACTAATAAAGTCGCTTCAACTTTTGGTAAAAAATATTTATTTCACACTTTTGAGTGTAACATTAGTCATGAAAATCGTTGAACGTTCACTAATAACAAAGAAGATAGTACTTATCCTATTACGCATGTATATTCTTTACTTGTACTGGTTATTATTCAGAGATCTCAAAACATCGCGGCGGAAATACACATATTTCAGATATTACCACTTCTGTAACTGGAACAGTGTAACTTCTTTCGAAAAATATCCAATTTAAATATTGCTACATATAATATAATCTCTTTTTTAATTTGGCCGTCTCATATTTCCAATTTTCGAAAACAAATACCCCCTACACATAGCGAAAATACACATATTTCATTCTCTATCATTGCTCTAACTCGAAAACCGTAACTCTTTTGAAAAAATGTTCAATTTAAACGTTTCCGGATATGATCCCATCCTTAATTCTGTCGTCTCAGATTTTCGTTTTCCGAGAAAAATTGTCCCCTCCACCCCCTTCGGAGATGTTTTTTAGACGGAAGGAGATTTCGGAGTTGTTTTTTGTCCTACGTTACCATTTCTCAACTCTCTTCTTTTAAATGAATCCAAAATCGACGCACGTTTACTTTGCAAAACGCGCGAAGAGCGCATTCATAAAAAAGCAAACATACAGCTTAATTTGATAAAAATTATTCCTTTTTTCCTGAAAACGAAAGATCAAGATCCATTGAAATCAGCCCTATTATTTCGAAATCTGAAGCATATACATGAAATTCACGTCTTCATTTTCGGAGTTTTGTTAAAAACTGGAACAACCTTTTCATTCTATATCGTCGTAGTGCAGCCAATAAATCTTCACTGAGATTTTTATACCAGGAAAGGAGCATATCTTCGATGCTTTATGCACTCGTGTTGTGTGGGTATTTAGAGTGAACGGTCCTCCGAAACCGGGTAAACAGGTGTGAGTTGCGCGTACTTAGGCCATTCACAGCTTATTTTCCATCATTCCTGCTATGTGATGGAAACTTCTCAGTTTAGCGCGAGAAGCCGCTAGGTCAGCACACATAGCATCAGCATCATCGGAAAATCTGATCGGAAAATCGGCTGTCGTGATTATATTCTATAAATAACTACATAAGCGGGTAACTATTTGAAATCTGTGTTTAGTGCTATTATGTTTTGTACAAGATAGTGTGTCTGTTTTTTTTTTGGTGGACGTGTTATGAACATTGGTATGTTTTATTTTAAAAGTCGTACTAAAAAATTGTGTTAATTCATTGATTTATAATTGATTTTAAATCATTTTAATTATATCAAGTGAAGAATAACTCCATAAAAAATTATTTAAAAAACTGAAATCATCTTCTTGGGCGTCAATTATCTTTTAATAAATAAAATATAAATACAAATATAAATATAAATAAAAATAAAATATAAATATAAATCTTATGAATTATTTGTTATGAAATTAAAGTGGATATTATCTTCAATGAGTATGGAGATGTGAATACCTTGTTCAAAATTATTTGAAAGTTTCATTATGAAGAAATGGATATACTAGCTATATAGGACTGTTTCTTTGTGTTAGTTCTAAATAAAGAGGACCAAAAGTAAAATTATATATAAACTTAGATAGGTGCAAATTTTAACGACACTTTTATACAATAAATAATAGTTTAAGTAACTAAAAAACACGCTTTAATAGCAAACCAAAGTAAAAATTAGAAAATAAATAAGATATCATTTTAAGCTAAAAAAAAGCGTGGGGTGCTCGATATCCATTGATATAAATATTTTATTTTGATAGATACTGAAATTAACTTAGAAATCACCCCACGCTTTTTCACATTAAAATGATGTCTTATTTATTTTATAATTTTTAGTACGGTTTGCTAGTAAAGCGAAGCACGATTGTAGGTAGTGAGATATAGACAATCATAGTCATATAGAGGTATACTAGGACGGTATAGAACCCTCCACCAAATAGTCTTAAGCTCTTAAACTCCATCACAAATCCTGCAACACACATTCATATCGAAAATTCCACAAAAATCCATCCATAAAGCTCCGAGAGGTATAGGTATGAAATCATTCATCAAAAAGTCCTACTCGCACGTACACAGCTATAAGTATGAAACCTTTCATCGAAAAATTCCACTCGCACGTACACAATATCACAAAGCCAACCCACATACAGATAGAAAGTTCTATGAAAATGTATCCAGAAATCAAAAACAGCGATAGGTATGGAACCCTTCACCAAAAAGTCCAACTCGCACTTACACACCATCCACATATCCTACCAAATCACATGCATATCGAAAATTCCACGAAAATCCATTCATAGAGCTCAGAGATATAGGTATGGTATCCCTCATCAAGGAGTCCCACTCGCACATACACAACATGAAATTATTGTATTGTCATCGGTCCTTTTAAAGTATACAAAGTTTCAAGCCTATCCGATTATTTTAAGTGGGTGAAAATCGTGTCCAAGGATTCCGTTACATATATACATACCAAGCTAATAAAAGCGTGTTGAAAACAGAAATATTTTGATTGAAGCATCGGAAAGCTAAATAAAGTATAAAGACAATCTAAATTTTATTTGACAGGATTTAAAATAAAACATGCCTCATAAAATTGAAGGGTTTCTTGG
This sequence comes from Crioceris asparagi, assembly GCA_958507055.1. Classification (NCBI taxonomy): domain Eukaryota; kingdom Metazoa; phylum Arthropoda; class Insecta; order Coleoptera; family Chrysomelidae; genus Crioceris; species Crioceris asparagi. The sequence continues at coordinate 2,466,068 of OY293833.1, read as the reverse complement.
GCAAAGGTACCTGCAGTCGAATGTTAATTTTAATTTTTCAGTGGTGCAGTTATAAATAGAACATTTTTGGGTTCAACATCACAAGTACCATCACCAATAGAATTAATATTCTTTTCGTATGTTCGTAATTTTTGATCTTCCACTAATAAACATTGTTGATTTACCATCGAAAAACGCTTCCAAATTTTTCAAAATCAATAGCATAGGCTAATTTGATTCTAATAATGATACGTGTAGGGAATTCATTATACTATTAAATTCTAAGACATTAATATACGTTGTTGGAATTACAGTTATTACAGGGTAAATTTTGTTTTGAAAATTGATGATTAGGCACAACTATATACATTCTGGAGCTTTGTATTTGAAAGTTTCTTAATAGGTAATTTAATAATGAATTATTTTGTTACATTATTTATTCAATATACCTTCCAGAAATAGACATATTATTTGAATTTCAGTCGAACATACGTAAGAGCAATATTGTTGTAGACATTTTTTCTTGATCTGTGAACCATGAAACCTGAATCATCTGAAATTGCATGAAATATTTGAAATATCATCAAGATTTGCTGTCGTTTGAATGTTCTTCCGAACTCTTTTTTATATCCAATTGATAAAGTTCAAGAAGTTCTGACAGCTATGGACTAAGCTTTATTTAGTTTCCTGTAGAAACTTCCATGAGCTGATGAAGAGAAAACAATCTAAAATTGATAAATATTGGGAATACCTTGTGGGCCAAAAGCGATAATTCCAATTGGAACATTTAATATTGCGTATAGATATCACAACAGCTGGATGATTGGTGTCGAATTCAGAAGAGCAACGGACGGAATGTATTTCCCTCGGGAATCCTATGAATTCTCAAATCTCACATCAAACGGGAAGCTTGATATTCTGATAAAATCTTCAATTATACAGGCCGGAATTTATTATAAATATAGATACGATTAGTAGTTATCGATATGTTCATTCATTCATTGTTTTTTTGTTAAAATTAATAATTTATATCGATGAAAACGATTAGGCAAATTAATTTTGTAAATTTCGTGAAATCTTATCAATGCTTCTAATGGAGTTGACTGATTAATTAAATTTCCAAACCCCTTATATGCCTAATTAATTAATTTTAGAAACCATATTGCTTATCCAGGAGTATATATATATATATTAGGATATTTTGTATGATAATAGATTATTTCGGTAGGAGGGATATATTGATAGGAGGGATATATTGGTAGGCCAACACTAACTTTCGGCCATTTTAATATATATATATATATATATTGGCTTGAACTAATTAACTTTTGAGTGCTTCATTACGACCACAGCTTGGTCCTCCTTCAATTCCAGTGATTAGTGATTGTTACTATACCGAAAATATACGAAGCACGCGAACATATTTATAACTTTTCATGGCTTGTATTGACACTGATTAATACCATAGATTATCGGGCTGACTTTTTTTTTCTACTTTTGGGGTAGTGTATTGAAGACTGCTATATGTGGGGCAAATACTTTTTTTTCTCTATAGAGCTATAAGGCTTTGGTGAGATAGGTAAAACATTTTGAATAGCAAAAATTAATGCAACAATATGTGCATTGTATTAAAAGCATCAGGATCAATGGAATAGAAGTTGTTTTGCTTTTTATTCTTCTTCTTGTTTCTTCAGATTAGGTAATTAGGCCTTTCACCTGTTATTCCTAATCTGGTCTCAAGTTCACTGCCTATCTTTTTCTCTATGGTCCGACAGCTCTGTGAGTTAAACGTGGTTTATCATCAGCAATTTTAACAATTATTGTTATTGTTATCTTGCACTATTTTCATTAATACATAGCTAAGTACTATGATATACAAATTTACGTAATATGATGTACAAATTTACGTAACATGATATACAAATTTACGTACCTAACATGATATACAAATGTACGTAAAATGATATACAAATTTACGTAACATGATATAAAAATTTACGAAATCTGATATACAAATTTACGTTATATGATATACAAGTTTACGTAACGTGATATAAAAATTTACGTAACATGATATAAAAATTTACGAAATATGATATACAAATTTACGTTATATGATATACAAGTTTACGTAACGTGATATAAAAATTTACGTAACATGATATAAAAATTTACGAAATCTGATATACAAATTTACGTTATATGATATACAAGTTTACGTAACGTGATATAAAAATTTACGTAACATGATATAAAAATTTACGAAATATGATATACAAATTTACGTTATATGATATACAAGTTTATGTAACGTGATATAAAAATTTACGTAATATGATATACAAATTTACGTAACATGATATACAAATTTACGTAACATGATATAAATTTTTTTCGAAAACTTTCCCTTCCAATGACTTTACCATTGGAACACTTGAAGCTTTTGAAAAATGTTCAATTCAGTAGTTACCTGAAATGACATTTTCTGTATTTTTTTTGTCAGAAAAGGATTCGAATTCGTTTGTCAAGGCTGTTAAGCAAGACCTATGCCACTTACCCATAGCTCTCATGGAATTCACTTTGTATTGAGAACTTTCTTAGGGTTCTTATGGAAATCAGATCATTAACAATTTGTTATTGCACAATTTTTCATCGATTTCATAATGTTCATATCTATTATTAGAAGAACTTGAGATGTCAATAAGATCTTTTTGTTGCAGGCTCTGCATAAAAATGGGATGCATCTAGTTTCTTGTTTGACTCCAATGACTAGATGCCAGATTAATCACTTTCCGCAACAAACCATAAAAGACACATAATAATAAGAATCACAAAAAAAGGCAGCACATAGTGTAAAAGCCATCTCATTATTTTCATCTCCATCTCTAAAAGGAAGGACAAAAAAAACAACAACAAGGAGATACAACACAGACAAACAAAAACTTATAGAATGTGACAATGGTAAATTATTATTTGGTGTTTCTTACATTAACAAAAACAAACTGCTGGAAAGTGGCGAGATGGAACTTCTCCTAATGCGTATTATTCTCAGTTATTATTCACTGATCAACGCCATTAGTTTGGGTAAGTAGAAAGGTAGTTAATTTAGTTATACGAGAATACTACCAAATTAATGTCAATTGTTCATTAATTATTATATTATTTTTCACATTAAAAAAGCGATCTGATAGACGCAGTTCGATTCTCTGAGATAATAGAGATTCTGTTTGTGTGAATGTTTTTTGATTTTTAGCGAAATGTTAAAATGAACCGTTGTATATTACCACAATCACCAACCTTGGTACACATGCGAGTGTTTGTTCGAAATGCGACATAAAAACAAAAAAAAAATGACTCATATAAACAATTTTCTTAGTTGATAATGTAAGTCGAAGTAACTTGGCTTCCAAAATAAAGAAAGTAAACTGTTCAATTTTGTTTCGAAGAACATAGCAGTTTATTATATGTTCTAATCAATAAGTTTGTTAGCACCGAACATTAATTTATCTTCCAGCTTTGGGTATTTTTTGTTGTTGTTATTCTTCCTGTTACAGTAGTAGTGGCTAGTAGTGGTGGCGTTAAATGGGTTCGCGTTAACGTGCCTCAATATCCAGTGCCAGGTGAATCAGCTTATCTGGAATGTGATTTCGATATTGGCAACGATTCCTTGTATGCCGTCAAATGGTATAAGGAACATGAGGAATTCTACAGGTATGTGCCGAAGGCTAGACCACAGAAAATATGGTACAAGGTGGATGGATTGCACGTTGATGTGAGTTTAATTTAATAGTTTCATTATTTGTGTGTACTGTTGGGTGCCGATTTCCTTCGAAAAGTTAATGAAAAGATATTCAGCCCCACTCCTCGTCAGGAACAAATTTCGAATCCATTCAATTCAGAATTTGATTTAATATAGAGATCTTGTTTGCCTTAGTAAATTAGATTTAAAGCTCAAAATTTCCACTAATATATTGTTTAAACATGACATTTATTTAGGATAGAAGGATAAAAGCCTAGTTGAATAATATGGATGGTTAACATAAATCTTAATGACAAGTATTTTTCGATATGAGAATTTTCAAATTACGCGACACCTCCGCCAAAAATTGAAATTATCGGCGAACAAAGCTTTAACAGCTTTTTTTTAAAAAAGTGGTATGAATTGTTATTATATGATAGCTAGGATAAGTGCCTACTAAAATCATAAGGATGGATAGCATAAATCTTAATGACTAGTAGGTATTGCCACGGGTTTGAACATTAAAAAAATTACTTCTAATTTATAGTAATAAGGTTTATTGAAAATACACCCCACATCTCGACTAACACTTCACAGCTTCTATTTTTTTTTTGTTTGTCACTTCCCAGATATCGAAGTCCAACAGTAAGCAGGTGGTATTGGATTCTGTTAGTTGGAAAACAAGTGGACTATTCAGATGTGAGGTATCTGCCGAAGCACCATCTTTCGCTTCTGCGCAGAGTGAGGCGCGCATGGAAGTTGTTTGTAAGTTTGTCTGTTTATTCCAAAAATGTTTACTTCAATCAAAAGTCGAATTTTCAAAATGTCTAAATGTAACTTTAACCACCCTGTATACATACATCAATTTATCTCTTCTTTTGTATGCTTCAAATACCTATCTTACCTACATATTATATTATTTCTGTTAGTCAATTCTATTATAGGATTGTTGAAAGGCAATTACCAAACTTCTAATTTCAAAACACCGATAGCAAAACTAAAAAAATGTTTCCCTGAATTAACAATCAATTTTGTATTATTTATATACCTGCCTGAGCAAGGTGGAATGGATTAATAATATATCTTATAATAAACTCAAACAAGATGCGAAAAGATATTTTATTTTCTAGTTAGTTTGTAAGTTCACGTAATGTTGGGAAACAGCAGATCTTTCTTTTGTTCTTCCTTTTTAGATTGGCCTCAAGAGATTCGAACTTCTATATACATAATAAAGAATGTATTACATACATATCTAGGAACTTCATTTCTTTTTCATTCATTATACCTACAAAAATAACAGTCTGCTCTTCTATTGCATGATATCTAGTGCATTATTTCAGATTTTTAACTTAACTTGATTACTATTTATCGACTTTTGAATTCATTTAATTTGAGAAACGATAATAACATAAAGTATTTGTTTTGATTATTGCGTGCGTAAAGTCATTTACTTTTGCACACTATTGGAGTTATCTAAAATGTTGTGGATATTGAGAACTTTCGTCACGATCTCGGCGCTCTAAAATTGAAATTTCAACAATATAGATTCTAAGAAACTAAGAAATGATAATCAATCAAAGATAACAGAAGCATTTTTGTTTCTCTAACGTTCAATTTAGCCATAAAATAAACTCCTTTCAAATTTCTCCCCAAATGCTTTCTTGATCAATAACTTATATTAATTCCTATTGTTATGTAGTCGATAAAAAAAAACAAGAAATACCATTCAAGTAGGCTTGAAATGGGTCGTCTCTTTTGTTGAATATAAATCCAGCTGTAAATTTCTGATAAGTATTCCTTATAAATTATTTCATAAATATTCATAAATATTAACTTTGGGTGGAGAAGCGAGTTAGATACATCTCAAGGGGTATATTTCGCAAAGTACTGTGAAACCCCAACTCGTAAACTTCAAGAGAGGCTGGTAGATATTTATTTATCTAAGTAAATTGCTACAGCGACCATCTCGTGAAATAAACGAAGCATAAAATATAGAAGAACATTTTATTTTTTTGGTAGTTGCTTTTGTTTTCCTTTATAAAAACATCGTGTTATTTGTAATTAGAAACTTTGTAACTACATAAAATCTACAATATTGTGCTATCGATTCTTTAATTTATTAACGAAATTGCCATAAATATGAAGTACATAGAAATAGGAACATAGAAATGAACATGTATTGCGAAAAATATCTATAACCATAGACGTAGAACTTATATTTTGTAAAATTTTTAATTTCTTTGACGATGGAATTTGAGTTTAAAATTGCTTAAACAGTTCATATTCTACAAAAAGTTCGTCATCGCCAGTCGTTTGTATAAAAAATGGCAGTTTTCAAGAATGGAGAACGTCTTTGACCTAGGGGTTCGAACCCACGACCTCTCAGATGGAAATCGAGTATCTTACCCAATAGATCATCGATGGCACCTACCCCAAAATGGTATTCTTGACAATATTCGATATTTCTTATGGTTTTTGTACAAATTACATTTTAATGACTTGTTGTAGGTAATATAAAAAATTACGATTGATAAATTAACGCACTGAAATGGAACATGTCATGGAAATGATTCAAAATGTCAACGTTCACTTTTATTTGACGAAGGATAAATATCTTTTGAATACATTTTTGGAGCGAATCATCTCCTGATTTCAAACAAGAAACTGCAAAAATACTATTTGAAAAGCAGCAAATCATGAAAGTATGATAAATGTACCTATCTAAAGAATATCTGGTGGAATTCGGTAATTTCTTGGTGTCTTAATTTTCTTATAAAACCTATAGCAAATATTCCAAAAAAATAGCAGATATAGAATCTTACCTAACTTTGGGATTACATAAACAAATAAACTTTCCCACCATTATGTCACTGTAATTCCAAAAAAATACGTTGAGTCCTTCGAGATTTATAGCAAAAAAACTATTTTGAACACTTACTCAACTTTATAGGTACGTGAGGTAAGTTTGCTAGAATCATGATATGATTTTTTGTAAACACCTTTTTTTGAAGACACCCTGTATAATGGATTTGCAATAGACATTTGATGCTGGATACTAAAAAATCCAGCTTTAAATTTACGATGCATTGTGGAACGCTCGTAACACTCTTGAAGTCGTTATTTGTACAAGAATATGATGTAATTCAAAAGTTGATTTTAAAGTTACCATGAAATTTTCCATATCAAATGTGTGTTAATGTTCCATCGTTAGTCACAAAAGCAAGTGTTGTTATATTTGTATTCGACCAGTTTTATAGCTTGCAGTAACTATCTAACTATACACTGAGAAAATATAAAAGTTTATCTGCAGCAAAATAACGTTTATAGTAGTAGTCGTACTAGTAGGAGCTGCAGTCGCATTAACAATGAGTTTGTGGACATAAACACAAAAAATCGATAAGGTAGATAGATACCTTAACTCGAAGTTAAAATGAGGAAGGAAGTATGTAAGTATAGGTAGATATATATAAGGTAATAAAGATCTGCCGCACCGCATCCTAGCACATTAATGTCCACGGCCAACTTGACAGTTAACTGAATATTTCAGAAGACGTTCGTTCATGTTATAACACAATTATTTAATAATATAAGTTGAATGAGTTAATTAATATTGAACTAGCTAGAAAGTAGTTGTAGTTCCGGCAGAAATTTAATTAGGAAATAAACCACAAATATAAGTTTGCATTAGTGTAACCAAAAAGAGTGTGGAAAATAAACTCTGACTAATATTATAAATGTGAAAGTGAGTTTGTTTGTTTGTAACGCATTCACGCCTAAATCGTTGAACTGATTTTGATGAAATTTGGTACAGAGATAGACTGGACTTCGGGAAAGTACCTTAAATTGCCCGTGGGATTCTATGTGCTGGGTTCCGTACCTGAATGTTGTATATTTCTGAACTCTATATGTCTGGATTTTGATGGTCTTTCTACCATGTATGTTTGTAGAATTTATTGGAATGATCTGGTAGTGGCTGTAAGTGTAAATGAGCCTCCTAGGTGGAGGGTTCTATATCTGTAATATCTCTGAGCTCTATGGCTGAATTTTCGTAGATTTTTCGCTATAATTGTGTTTAGTATGTCACTGAATTGTTTTGTGAGAGTCTTTCAGTACGACTGGAATGGTGGAGAGTTCCATATCGGAAAATCCCTAAGACATTTGTGGGGGAAATTCTCATGCTGTTCTCTCTTGTTGGATAGATCTGTGTTGGCGTTCGGACTGGTTCTGTGTGCAAGTAGCACTCTGAGGTAGAAGGGTTCCACTACTCAAGACTTTTTATGACTTTTCGTACCACAATCTAGCAAATTGTTTGCCAGGATAGTGCCGGGTAAAACAGCTAGTTTAAAATAAAATACAGGGTGTTCCATTTAAAATAACCTAAATTGTTATGTCACCATTTTCGGGATACCTACATTTTGTAGATATATTTAGTTTTATTTCATGTTTCATCGACCATGGACTCTTTCTGGAAATTTTCATCACATACCAAAACTACCCACTCCCAAGCCTGTATATATTTGAAAGAGAATCGAAAATCGACGAAAAACATCACCACTCGAATGTTGTACCTTTATAATCTATGTATTATGTATATGTTGTGTATTTCAGCCTTGCCTCAGGAGAATCCAGTCATCACTGGTGTCGAGATGCAGTATCAGATAGGTGATGAGATAAATTTGAACTGTACATCGGGAAAGAGTTATCCGGCATCAATGCTTCACTGGTATATCAATGAACAGCAGGTATTATTTGAAATAAAAACGATAAGCACTCATTTATGTTCATTTATTAAGGAGTTTGGGCGGTTTTGTTTATTATTTCCAGAAACTTGCTATACGAGCCATTCCTGACGTTTGTCTCAATACATAAAGCCTTTTCATCCGCTCATTCAGATCGTAAGACTTGGCTTTTGTATCGAAATTGAGTTCTTGAATAACATAATTTTTTTTTTATTTAACTTAGATAATTTGTAGCTTAAATCAAATTATTTCTTCTCAACAATTATAACGTAAAAAGTTTGAATGATGCTGCAGATACAATCACCGGACAGTCTTATTCAATATCCAATTCAACATTACAACGACAAAGGTCTGGTATCATCCACACTGGGACTAAGGTTCATATTGACTGGTCATCATTTCAAAGGTGGATCGGTGAGAGTTAAGTGTGTAGCCACAATAGCACCACGACTCTACAGAGGTGACAAGGTGAGCTTGGTGCAGACACAGCAGTCGATCCGAGATATGAGGGAGGCCCTTTTACTTGGTAAGTGAATTTTGACAATTTTGATTCACACCTGATAGCTGATATTCTATCTATTAATCATCTCTACTATTTAGATTTCACATTTGGCTAGAATTACTTCCAGTCGTTTCGATCCAGATTTAGTAAGCATTTGGCTTACACTGCCTGACAAAAAATATAGATAATTTGAGTTTTTTTCATTTCAGGCGTGATTCCCTTTCGTAGACAGTTCTTATTTCATCTTTTATTATATTTACATATTCTCTATTTTCTATCTCCGACTATTTAGCTCATCGAAGAAAAATTTTATAAATATATAAAGTATTAGAGCAAAAGCTCTGACAGATTGAGTTACAGGATGGAATGCTTTGGAAATTCTACTTTTTATATAAAACAGAAACCGAAATTCAGAAGTGGCTGGACAGAATTTCTTCACTTTTCTTATGACTTCTCTACGGAAGTTACTTATAAAACTACTTTCAAGGTCTTTTGGTCGGTGAAGTTTAAACATTTTGATATTAGAATAAATATCTTTAATTTTGCCGTCTCATATTTTCGATTTTCGAGATAAATTGCTCCCTGCGGTTTTTGGAGAGAAGGAGATTTTGGATTTGGGTATTTCTAAATAAAAATACATAAAATAATCAAACATTCTACCGATTGTATACCTCCTCCTTTTTTGGATGTTGGTCAGAAAACATAGGTGCCACATATCTACCTGTCACTAAATAATAAATTATCCTAATCGGTATCCCTTTAAGGAACACCGAGATTCAGATAGTTTGCCAAAGGGAGTCAAATATATATTTTGCATTCCATCTTGTTACTCGATGGACCTTTTCTTTGCATTCGGCTGTTGTGGGGAAGAAGAAATTCAATTACAATTAAATTATTCTTTTTTTCAAGTGAGAGCATCAGCTGTCAATACAACGCATCTTGCAAAAAAGCCGATACTGTTGATCAGCTTCTTCATATGGATGTTCAAGTGACTAATCTAGATAATTCATATATATATATATATATATATATATGGTTTTGAATGAAAACAAAAATCTGAAAAAGTTAAAATGTATTTGAATAATAAAAAAAATGTGTTCAGCCACTGAAAATATGGGGCTGGTCAGCGAAAACTGTGATAAAAGAATATTTTTTATATATATAATAACAAAAGAATCATAAACATCAAACACGAAGTATATATGTTTTAGAAATAAATAAAAAGTTACATTGTAATAATGTAACGTGCGATGTTTTAGATTCCATTCCAATAGAGATATACCTACAATTTATGTAATATTAAATAATAATTGTTGGCACATCAAACATTTTTTTATTAATGTTTATTTCTGTTGGTCAATACACAAACAATTAAAACCAATGATTTCTGAATAATAATAATATTCCGATGAGATATGAAAGAGCGGCATTGCCTGACATTTTTGAATTGAACAAATATTAATATTGATTTGGGTGAATAAGATTTTTCAAATTTGATATATTTATTATGTTAACGAAGAAATTTGTGGAAAAAAATCACCTGAAAATATTTTTTAATCTCCTATATTGCTGCTTTATATTTTTTGATTTCCATCCAGTGATACAAATTTAATGCAAATATAATCTTTGTTTTTGAGAACACAACAAATACATCATGTTTAAAATAACTGCAACCATTCATAGGAAATTTGAATTTATAACTTTAATATTTAATGCCCGTATATGTATAAAATTGTAGACGTTATTTTTGCATTCAACATTTTCAGTTGGATTGAATCAATTTTTTTATGTCAGGCTGTCGATAAATGTGTATTATTTTCATTAGAACTCAATTTTGTGAGAGAGTTTGAACAAAAAATAACAGCCATATTTATGACAATACATTTCACTATGTCTTTTGATTTCAGTTTAATAAATTCTTCGTCTATACATAGGTGTATATCACAGATCTATTAAAATAGGATATCCACAATCTGGCGTAGACTTTTATATTTATATCCTCTTCCGATATGTAAAAGAGAATATACTATATCCTTATTTTAGAAAGGAATTTACATCGACAGCCAAAAGTAAGACACTGGCATTTCCAGATAATGGACAGCCATGTTGTTCTGATATATAGAATACACATGAGGACATTTTCGATTCTTTTCACTATGTTTTCAGCTCGTAAAGGAAAAGGTAATACATATATATGTATATACATATATATACGGGTGAGTCATAAAGTTCCGGAACTGAAAATATTTTGCCAAATAACTCTGTGTCAAATTTTAGTTTAATACGGTTGAAAAATCATTTTGTAATAAAGCAGACATGATAAAATCACTATGATCACTAATATTATCCTGACCTTAAAAAAATCACAATATGGTATGCGAATATTTTTCTTAAGTTGTAAAATATAGCAATTCTATATTGAATCCGCTGATATATTGTTTATTGAAAATTAAAAACGACTCACCTTTTATATATATATTATATCATAAATCATTGGGGATTAGAAAAATTTCAGCACATGTATCTTATATTATAAAGTCAATAAAATTTCCAATATTCAAAATATTTTACATAAATAAACGAATTTGTATTATCATTGCTTGTGTCCATCTTTTCTTAGCGCTTAAAACTTAAATGATTTTTGCTTCGAAGTTGTTTGACACCCTTATTTCTATATGCCCTAATTATGACAACTGAGATTAATTTTGAAATATTTATTTTATTTAGAACTCTTATCCTGAAGTATTTTTTGATAAAACGAAATATCAAAATTTATTTAGCTAGATATCGAAATGACGAATATTTTTAGCTGAATTCTGAATAAAGCGCTTTAAAAATGGCTATCAAAGCGAAATAGCCCAACGTCAAATCTGTCAAAGATTTTGTAGCTGCTTCTTCGCTAAATTAGTGTTGTTGGACACAAGCATTGATTTGATATTGACAAGGAACGTCAAAATTAAATACGAAACATAACCTCCCAACATGGCATCTGACATTGACATAATGAATCGATTTGACGGCTTTGTAAAACTGTACTATGTCAAATGATGCTGCTCGAGTATACATCACAGATTTGTTAAAAAAAACAATAACAGTGGGTAATGAGCGAATGAATGTGTTTTTTGTGATTATAATTGAATGCATGTTCAGTGTGTTATAAAGTATCATAGACTTGTAAATAAAAGTCGAAAATACAAAAAAAAAAATCTTTTATTTTTCACTCCCGTTTTTTATTTCAGACCAAATTTTAATACGTGTACCGAATGGTAGTCAAAGAATTACGTAATTAATGTATTTTGTAACAAATCAGTTAAATATTTTCGTTTTAAAACATACTTACTTACCATTTCAAAGTCATGTCGTAAATGTGAATTATAATGATAATCAATAACTTACAATTATGATTAATTGAAGTTACTATAGCTATTCAATTTAGTCATGAAACTGTCGTCTCCTCAACTATATCATCCTAATGATTAGAAATTAAATACAAAACACTATCTATTATGCATTACTCATTGCCCAATTAGACAATTATAATTTTAATTTGATTACTTTGTTGTCACACACTTGTTTCCACTTGTCAGTTAGCTTGGCAATTTGCTATGAATTTCTCAGCTTAGGTATATATATATATATGTATATATATATATGTAGGTAGATCTCTTTCAGTATCGTCAATTAACGTTTGATAATTAGCTTCACATATTGATTAGATAATAATATGGCATCTCTTCTCTTGCAACATTTTACCTACATCATCAACATTATTGGAAGTCTTTGATTTTGTATGTTTTTCTTATTCTTTTTGTATGTTCCCAAACATGATCTTGAAGAAGTTTGGGGAACTTTAATTTAGTATCGAGTGGATCAAAGAAAACTTAAAAAAATATGGCCAATGTTGATTATAGTCGTATTTTAGAGAGCTTTATTTTCTCCACATTTCGAGCGAGAACTATTTGCTGGGGGGGGGGGTGGTGTCGCCTTTTGATTGATGGCTCTGATAAGAAATGGCCACATATTTAACTCACGAATAAAAATATTTACATAAGAATGCGCCGCAACAGAATATCTTTTTGGACTAGAGCTGTGCCATGTTTTTGTAAGTCGTAAACTGGTAAGTTCATAATATTTTTTTTTATTATAAGTTTGCATAGCTTATCTGTGAGTATATTTCATAAGAAAAGGAATGCCTCAACTTATCTGGCACATAATTTATAAGTTTGTAACTCCTATGCGCGTTATTGCAATTTCTACCTCAAAATATGGAAATTCACGACTGTGTAAAACGGTATTTTTTATGATCACATTGATTTGTATTTTTATCACGTCAATTTGATTGTTTCGCTGTTCGTTATAAATTCTGTATTTGATCTAAAACGACCTTAGATACTATTAACTTTGATGACTTTTCAATATAACTACGTCTTTAAAACGATTAAATACCTGGTGTTAATATTCTTACAACACAATAACAGATGACTAGAAATACGTATTTGAGGCAATCTGTGAATTTGAATCATGGAAAAAAGCGGCCGAGCTGAGAATAATTTTAATATTTGGCGGATGCGCCACGGAATTCTAAAATTCAGAAATCGATGAAAAAGAAGCTCATTAATCTAACCTTACGTAACCTAACCCAACCTAACCCAGCCTTACATAATCTAATCTAACCTAATCTAATCTAACCTAACCTATCCTAACCTAACTCAACCTAACCATTTGAATATGAATATGATCTGAATATATATATATTTCAACAAGATTATGATAGGAATTATTTATTTTGTTTGGTGTGGATGAACGTGTATTTCGCACATAAAACGTGCTCCAATTTCGTGGGTTCCTCTTTATTTCCAAAAATTTAAAACTGGAACTGAAAATAAATTGATGAATTCATGCGATGATATTCCCCATATTTACACGGCATACTTAGAACTTTTTTTGGAAGATCATTCGATATATCAGAAAGTATTTAAAACAATATCAATTTATACTATTATATCCCCTGGTAATCTAGGGGGGTGAGACCCTCGATCTTCAGGTCACCACACCTTAAAAGTTCCTGGGTTCGAACCTGACTAGGTTGTGGATTTTTTCCTTACATGAAAATTTCCTCTAATAAATTCGGGGGCAAAAGGGTCACTAGTAAATGACAAAAAACTAGCCATCGACACCCCTTGCCCTTAACCAACTTGCTTCAAGGTAGAGTGGTAGGGTATATTCCTTAAATTCCATATTTTCCAAGGTTTTAGAGCCTACTGTAAATGCTATGTTTAGTGATATTCTGATCATCTTTTATAACTCTATTAGCTCACTCCGTTTTCGAATAAATTGTTACTAAAACCAAAATATTTCAGAGTATAGACTTAATTTAAAATTTCTTTATGCTGCTGATTTTTTTAAATAAAAATAAAGGTTTTCTTTCAATTTGCTCTATCCTATGGAACTCCACAGCTTTGACTTGGTGAATTTTATCTGTTTTCTGTTTTGCTTTATAAAATTAAGTACTCAATACGCTGTTAACTGAACTGTTCCATTCTGTGGACGTATTATGGATTGAATCCTCTGTTGTTGTCTTCATATTCCCATGTATATTTAAGCTGCTGTCGAATATATTAATTAATTAGAGGTTTATCAAACAACTGTTTATGGCGTAATATATTCCAATTGTAGAGATTAAATTGATATCGAGCATCGATGTTTAACCCGGTGTAAAAATACAGGAATAATTAGATTTTTTGATGCTGTAGAAGATTTCAGACAAATTTGTAAATAAACTGTGGATCCACTCGAGTATCGAAGCATTGTTTTTCGAGAAAAATGGAAATTGTTTGCGATGTACGAAATTTGAATATTTGGCGGATGCGCAGCGCAAAATAAAATTTTCCTATTTGAAGTAATAACGTTGAAAGAACATAAAAAGTTTATATACATATATAAAAACTTTCGGTTTGCTTTTCTAGTTTATTGCAACAGATTTCTGTATACACGTTATTGCTGCATTTTCCCACAACAGATATTTTAAGCAGCATTCACAATACTATGCACTCACTTCGATGTTAATCTTAATGATTCTTTTATTACGTCATTATCAGCAATCCCATGTAGGTATGTATGTACCCCACACTTCCCTCCCCCACCCCCTCATTCAAACGTCCACCAGCCGCCGAAATGTCGCGTTAAGTCAATCGATAGCCCATTAATTGAAATCGGTTCAGGCGTTTGAGGTAGGTATATCTGTATCTACGGCTTCGCTGTATGAAAATAATGAACATGAATACAACAAACGGACATGTCAAAAACTCCTCCCACATATCATATTGTAGGTAGTATGCACAATGCTGCTGACCCTCACTTCCAACCCCCACTCTTTTGTTGTCCCCGGCCCGTCATTGATGTGTTATATTAATAATAATAATAACAAGCAGAGCTGTTGATTAGAATCTTCGTTTTTAGGTACATCTAATATGAGTTTTGATAAATTTTAAACATTTACTTCTAAAAAAATAAAAAACATCTCATGGTTTTTTATATTGGCATAATTTGTTTAATGATGAAGATCAGCTAAACTATTTTACAAGTTGAGGTAAAATATATAAAATAAGAACTGGAAAAACCCTCGTGATTTGTTGCTGTTGTTGTAAGAGACTTGGTAATTCATTCTTTCTGGATGCCCAACTTTTGGCACACGTAAAACTCAGCTCTATTTGTCTTTTTCTCGCCCTTCCTTCTTTCCTTCTCCACCTACCTTCCGAGAGAGACGTGCATGTGAAAGATGATATTTCACACAGGTGGAGCATATCAGTTTAAAGTGCTTCAATAAGCATCTTTTGTTCAAGCATAGGTAGGTATATGAGAAAATGCTGTTCAGCTAACAAAAGGATGTCGAATAACATGTAAGGTACAATAATAGGTGTAAGATGAAATTGGCAACGAAAATATTTTCTTACAGAGAATAAGAAACATGAAAATGAGAGCACAATTTTTATTTTCACTGCCACTTCTAGACTCTTCCATGCTCCTTTAAAATGATATTATGGTTACGTGCTTTTCGAAATGAATGGTTTTTAAGCTAGTTCATCTGAAAAAGTCTATTTTTGGATAAATTAGTGAAAAATCGAGCTCATCGAATGATTTGGGGATATCTACGTCTGATGTGGGAAACATTGAATAGACAATTTATGTATTTTCCATTGAATTTCCATACAGTTGGATATTATCGCGTCAAAATACAGCTACCTAATTATTTATGTGATTTTTTGCCATTGCATTCAAGCAGGTGAGAATGAATTGCATAAAAAATGTGAGATGACACATCAATTTTACACTGCGCAATCTACTTTCTAAGCTTTTACACATGCAGCATTATTGTTGACAATTTCAAGTAAGATAATAACTGTGTGTTTACTTTTGTTTGTTTGTTTACTCAAATGAGATTGCCAACTTGAACACCTCATGGTTGGAATGTAGGTGTAGAAAGGATACGGGATAGGAGAGCAAAGACGTGGTGTTTATTTCTTGCATTCTAAATGACAGCTAATGCAACCATGGAAAAGTGGTATACTTGATATGAATATAGATTGAAATGCGTCTTTTCATGAAACACCTGCATGTAGTGTAAAAAAATATATTATTACTCTGCAATCACGCCTTCCTTTTTAATGTTTAATGTTTTATTTGTTTTTAATCAATTCAATAAACACCATATTAACAAAACATCTTTTCATTTTTTCATTACAGATGTATCCGAGGTTATTGAACAGCAATAACTTTTATGTAACTCCTATTATACCTGCTAGTTCTCGTAGTCACTCTCTAGCAATTCAGTGAAGTCTAATTTGAACCGAGAGTTAGGCAGGTATGAGAACACTGATGTATAATTCAAAGCATCGAAACGTAGAATTGCTGTGCCATATTATATCCTGGAAAAAGGTTCAAGGGTAGATATTTAGGTGCAGAAAATAGCGTTTTATTGGCATTGGGAAGAAATCACACATGAATTTATCACATCAATATTTGATTATATGAAGCAATGGACATCAGACATTCTATATGAGTTGCTTGGTATATGTATGCTATGAATTGGCTTTCAAGTGATTTTTTTATATGAATTGAATGGCCGTAGACATAGTCTCTTTCTGACATAATTGACAGTCAGAAGTATAGCACACCATTTTGCTATTTAATGACATAAAATAAATTATTAATTAACAATATTTAAACAAGAAAATTATTCACAAAGAAATTATTCGTGACCATAGAAATATATGAAAATTATATTGAAGCATAATCACAATTGAATAATTCAAAGTACTTCATGTTATAATTGTAAATAAATGTTTTTCACGGTAATAAAATTCAAATTCAGAAAATTATTGTTATATTTTCAAATCATAATCATTTGAGCCATCAATTATGTTAAATTTTTGTTACTTTTCATTCCATTCTATTTATATGATGCTAAAGAATACTAGAAAATTAAACTTAAATACCTTATTTCTATTTTTGAATTAAAATTATCTACATAAACTTAATTCTTAAATTTCTATTCTAATATTAGAATAATATATATTAGAATTATTTATTAAAGTATAAATCGTGAATTTTTATCATTGAATTAAAATTATGAGCATAATTTTAATGCAAGAATAAAAATTCTCGAATTAATATTGTATACATAATCTGAATTCAAGGACGAATAGATTCGAATTAGAATTTAGAAAATAATATTATGTACATAATTTCAATTTGAGAATAAAAATAATGCATAAAATTTAAATTCAAAAAAGGAAAATTAAAAAATTAATATAATGTACTTAAAAATAGTTTATGAATTAAAACTATTTACTCAATGAAGATATTAGTATGTTATTTTAAGTAACAAAGTATAATAAATACTTTCATTTGAAATTATTCTATGAGACAATAATAATTCAATTCAGTAAATAAAATTCACATGTTACAATTGCAATTCAACGATTTGATAGAATATTCAATAATAATATGAATATAGCGTCATAATAGTATCTACATACAATTTTTCAAGCCTGTTGAAGAAAGTAATTGGGCAATTTCAATAAACAAATAATTTTTATTCCATTGCAGCATAATTATGATTCTAGAATATTATATTGTAACTTATCGAAATATAAATGAATTGAGTTTATTATTTTGACATGATATAAGAATATCATGAAACCACACCGTAAGTATATAAGGAAAATGATAAATATTGGATCTATATAATAATGATAATTCGAGGTTTTCCCCATTTGCTCCCATAGACTCGGAATACACTTTATGGATAATAATTATTGTTATTATATTAACGAACAATAAGAATGTGAAGAGTCATGTCTTGTTTGAATTTTAAATAGATAATTTATTTTTATTTCTACTTAATTTAAAACGACATGCCATACAACAGTGATGAATCTCTAAAAGAGGACACTATCACCAAGCCTCCGCTGTCCATACGTCCATTTGTCTGTATGTTAGCGAGCTGAAAGGTAATAGGTAGACAAATTAAATTTTCACCAGAAAAAATGTGTTTTTCTTTTGCCGCTGTAACAACAAATAACAAAAACATGTCCAAAATTAAATTTGCCAAATATAGATGTGCAAACAATAATAAAAGATAACCGATAAATATTGCTAAACAAGAAGTATAAATATCAGGAGCCGCTGAATTGACTTCCACGTAAATAAACAGGTACCTACCTACCTAGCGGAAATAGTCGGACATCGATTCGGCAATTCTGTCGGATAAACCGAGTATAAATCTGGCATAATTGTCAGGCCAACAGTTTCCTAATATCATAATGGACATTATATATGTGTATGAGTGTAACTCACTAAAGGACATTGGCTAACGCGCCACATAGGTTTAGGCGCGAACTTGTTGAAAAATAAACAAACTACTTGATAAATGCTCCCTTGATATAATTAATGTAAAAAATAGTATTTCCATCTAAAGATGACAACAATGTTGGTGAAACACGTGCAGAGTTCCAGGACTGTAATTTTTTTTACCCGTAAAAATTCCACTTTGTATGTAGGTATATCCAAATTCTGACCGAATCGTTTCTTTAACGTTAATCCCAAAAAAAACTTTTGATCACATCGAGAATCCATATATCCTCATAAACGACATTCTAGCTGCCCAAAGACGACAATAATAATAATTCATCTTCAGTGGATGAGTGATACCTAAGATCATCTTGGCGCTAGTCGTATAATGTCAGGGAATATTAACCAGATCCTTTGCCTACCTGTCCCTCTGTCCCATTGTATTATGTCCGCAAGTCTCCAATTTCCAAAGTGATCTCTCACCAGCCCCTAATATAGCTGCCATGTCAAGTGGGTCGAATTTCAAGTATTTGCCACTGCATTATTAAGGGATGAGGATGTGCCTTGTTGCATCCAACTACAAATGAAACATCTGTATATATATATATATATATATATATATATATATATATATATATATATATATATATATATATATATGTATATATATACAAGGTCTTAGAGGTGACACCGTTCTATTGCTAAGATGTCTAAAATTCAGAAAATAAGATTTTTTTCAACACCTGCATTAATAGTTGAACTCATTAATTGTTCGAGTTTTATAATTCTCATGGAAAACATCTAACTACAATTATTGTATTTTTAGATTACCTATCATCATCATATTCTATGACATTTAATACGTCAACTGTCAATTGTGACAATGACAATGTCAAACATCAGAACGTCAATAATCAATTGAAAACAACTGTTGGATCATGAAATAACAAGTTTCATATTATTTTTGTGGAATTGTGCTAAAACATTCGCATATATCATATAAATTATCAGATATTCGCCGCCTTTATACACTTGTAGCATAAACTATTTACAGATGTGAGATGAGTAGGTATCAAATAGCATTTTGTGTATACCTATCAAAAGTAGATGATGTTAGAAGCTGAGTTTATCTCGAAATAGGTAGTTGGTAGACAAATTATTTAAATCCTGAATAATCTGTGAGAGCTTTGAAGTTCCGGAAATGTTATTTGTTGAGCAATAGCATCATCGTCGTTTCTACAACTACCTGCTAAAGAGAAATTAGCAGCTTCTATTGTCTCAATGATGGATTATTCAAAATCCCACTTCTAAAAGACAGTGGAATAGTATAATAATGAGAAAATTAAAGTAAGTTCTTCTCTGTTTCTCTCTCTCTCTCTCTCTTTCTCTATTTACACAGAAAGCTTAAGTTGATTGAATGAGTGTCACTGGTAATTGGAGTGTTGAATAATTGATATAAGGTGGATGTTATAAAAGGTATATAGCTAAGAATATTTTTTTAATTTCTCTTGTTAGAGAAGTCTTGCGTCGTTGTCGGAAAACATTAATCACTTTCGTAAAATGTTTAATTTTAACCGACTTATACAATGCAACTGAGCGTTTTTTTCATGCTCATTTGTGCGGTATTGGTGATTCGATTTTGATGTGTTTCTCTTGCATTTGTGGGAAGGCCCAGCCTGAGAAATGGTTGCATATAAAACAAATTTAAAATCCAACATCTCCTTTTCCTAAATATTGCTGCTAAAGCACCGACAGTGCCAGCCAGTTCAGATTCGTTTCATCTTGATGCCGACAAACAATCCAACATTGAAGATGGTAATAATTTGCTAATTCAGATTTATTAGACCTTAATTCAAGAATTATTATCAATCCACCAAGGTTTGTTGTATATATATATATATAATTTCATTATATACGGTTTTGTTGTTTCACCAAACGTTGTTTCTCTTACGCTTGATTAACATTATTATTATAACCATTGTATTATTATTTGCGAATAATCATAGAACAGATAGATAGATATACGTCTTGGAAAATTAATTAGTTGTTTGTCTTAGATATCTGCTGGCTCATGGCAATCCGAATAAGCTGATTGCATAAGACTACACAAATTACTAAATGATTCATATGTATAATGGTATATATGAAAATGTAAATATCCAACCAGACACAATACATGATGGTATAAGTATAAGGTAATCGTTACCATCTTTCGCGCATTTTTGAATTATAAAATGATTTTTTTTTCAAAAAACTGGACCTACTTTGTCAATTGGTGCACTGAAAAATATAAAATAATATTAATTTTATTGGTGCTGGTGATTTTGAAGTTGGTGCAATTGTAGTTAGATAGAAAAATTTTGGGCACCAACTACAAAAGTACCAGCACCAATAGAATTAATAAAATTTTGTATTTTTCAGTGCACCAATTAATAAAGTCGGTCCAATTTTTTCATTCTCATCTTCGCTAATTATCTTTATCCAAAGATAATTATCATTGCTTTCTCTAAACATTTAGCAAATTAAATTTATTTCATATCATATTATCCCTTCAATGTAATTATTGTTACAAACTGCCCTTTGCCCTACACTAGGTAGTTATATATATATATGAACGACCTGGAACGTTCAGCTGCACTTGTACTCGACGTGTGTATTTGAATGCCCAAAAGCCGCATTTCAACCTAAATGCAATTCATAAATCAAATTCGGTTAACCATCAACTGAAGCTCATTGTTTCATTTAATACCTTATATACAGGGTGTGTACATAAATGGTCATTACAAATGCTATCACATATCCCTATAATACTAAAACAAGTTGAATCAATTTTTTCAAACCTTCATGAGTTCTGACTGAGATTTGGAACGATGATATTGACAAATACTATCTAAAATTACAAATGTAAGCAAAGAGGTTTTTGTGGCAATCTTGAGGAAAATTTCCGTCGAAGATGAAACAGAGTATTTTAGTATTTGGCGAAGGTGCCGCGCATGCCTAAAATTCTGTAATTGAAGAAAAGGTGTTCGTTCAAAAATTATATCGGATATGTTCTCTATAGTTTTCAACAGTTAATGTGATGGGTATCTTTTTATAGCCTCAAGAAATATATAATAAAATCTTTCCAGCAGTTATCCTCTAATACAACGTTACCAATATTAATATCAAATTTTGAATCACAAAATTTGATTTCTTACTCATCCATCAACGCCTTTTTTGGCCTTAGTCGGTTGCAATCGTATAATTTAGTAGAAAATACTTGGCCTCCAAATGGTGAGTTCTCTCTAATTTGCTTTTACATTACCTATATTTCTCCATTAACATTTAAGTTGTCCACTTGTGTCTGTTTCGCCATCGCGGCAGAATGTTATGCTAATGCTTGTATATTTTTAAAGCCAATTTAATTTATAACATTCAGCAATCTACGTACATTTATATATATATATATATATATATATATATATATATATATATATATATATATATATATATATATATATATATATATATATATATATATATATATATATAGTATACTGAAACCTGAAATAATCCTGGCGTGTTACAAATAATACGAAAAACAAAACAAGCATGACTCTTTGATTGCCAAAATATAATAATATATTTGCATGTGTTTAATAAGACCTTTCCTGCATCAAGTTGAATGCAAATGAGTTTGTGTACTATATTTTGTTGCGATTGCTGATCCAAGTACTCTCTAACTGAAGGTTCAAGTTCAATTCCATGATTGTTGGATTTACTGCAGTATATTCCAATTAAAAATAAAATTATAAGTATGGTTTATGTTTTGTTAGTATCCAATTTTTCCTGGACTATATAATAATCTGTTCAAATACAAATTTGATTTGCTCATTTTAACTTTTTACAATATTACTTTATTGCCTTTGATACCAAACATTGGCGTCCCATATTAAACACGTAATGGAAGAATAAAAGTTGGGCTTGCTCGAAAAAAAACATAATAATAAACATGGATATAACACCAGTAATTTCTCATTATGAATCTCATTATTTTACTCAACACACTCTGATATTGTGTTCACTAGGCCGCGCATTAAGCGTATTTTGTTCGTAAATTACATCTTACATCTACAATGTAGGCACCAGAAGCATGCTTCAAAGTAAATCATCTGCCATTTTTCCCCGTTTGATTAACAGGTAGGTTAGTACCAATATGTTATTAAGCAAATAAATGTACATAAATATTTTTTACAAAAAATTGGACCGACATTATTAGTTGATGCACTGAAAAGTATAATATTAATTCTATTGGTGCTGTTACTTTTGAAGTTGTGCAGTTGCAGGTAGATTGATAATTTTTGGCACCAACTTCACAAGTACCATCACCAATAGAATTAATATTATTTTATACTTTACAGTGCATCAACTAATAACGTCGGTCCAATTTTTTGTAAAAAATATTTATTTCACACTTTTGAGTGTACCTAACATTAGTCACGAAAATCATTGAACGTTCACTAATACCAATGAAGATAGTACTTATCCTGTTACCCACGTATATTCTTTGCTTGTAGTTGTTATTATTGAGATCTCAAAGCATCGCTGCGGAAATACGCTTAATTATTTTTTATGTTACCATTTTAACATCGATTTAACGCGAAAACCGTAACTCTAAGGAAAAAATGATCATTATAAATGTAGCTACAAATAATTATGTCTTTCATGTAGTATCGAAAGATTTTCAATTTTCGAAAAAAAAATCGCCCTCTCCACACAGCAAAAATAGATACATTTGAGAACTTAACATGCCTCCATCTCGAAAACTGTAAGTCTTTCAAAAAAATGTTCAATTTAAACGATTCCAGATATTGTCCTATCTTTAATTATACCAACTCAGATTTTCGATTTTCGAGAAAATTTGCCCCATCCGGTTTTCGGAGGGAAGGAGGTTTAGAATTTGCGTTTTTATGAATATGGGACCATTTCTCAAGACTCTTCTTTCAAATGAATCAAAAATCATCAAAATCGGAGCTCGTTTACTATAATAAAAGGCACGCACGAACCAAAAAAAAAAATAAAAAATAAAGCGACAGTCGAATTTTATACCTCCTCCGTTCGGGGTTCGTCGGTCAAAAATATAAAAAAAAATACTTTGAAGAGTAAGGCAGCTTTTAACGAAAATATTTTTGTTCTTCGCAATATCGTCGTTCGATCATATTATATATTTGTGATCTTGGTGTGCAACTTGATAATTCAATTTTCCAACTTCCAATGAAAATGCATCCTCAAAGATAAGCGGAGAAAAACAGCGTTCGTCATTATAATCTACTTTACTCATTCGATAATGGTTTTTTTTCTTCCAATTCGACATCGTGAAAATAAATTACAATCCCAAGACCTCTTCGCGTTCTGTGTCTGTCTTACTTTTTCTCAATCTCAATCCCGTGCTCCTTCATGCTTCTTTGGAATCGTACCTACTCAATAAATCTGAATTTTCCGATTTTTGTGTTTGACTTTTTGCCCTGTCGACACCCATCGCTAAATTAGTAAAATCTTCGAACGCCGTGCTTATCTATTGATAAGAAATTTATTCATGGACGTGCCTAAACTGTTATATAAGATGAGATTCTATAATGCCAGTATGAAGATAATGCTCGTGAATAGAATTAGAATTTCGACCAGCTGTACATGTGTTTTGTTCTTAGCAAGATAACGAGTTCAATTTGAACGTATTGAAAACCATTGACTTGTTCACATTTAGGCCAAGAAGTCATAGAAACATAAGACAGATATCAGACTCAAAAGGAAAAGACCTTCTTTTTGCTTATCCAGGTAACGTAATTTTTTATACAGATTCGGATAATTCAGTGTCTAAACTTAATTTTTTTCTATCACTGTTTATTGTTAACAGCTATAGGTAGTGGAAAATACAAAAATCAGATGATTTTTCAATCATCGGCGTAGGTATCAGCCCTGATACTAGTTGTCGAGATTGTAAGTAAATGTATAATGTGTTGAAATTTCTTTTCTATCGACTTAATATACCTAACTACATAAAAGTTCAGGTAACACATAAAAAAAACAACACTCAACACTTGACCAGTTACATTTATTGTGCAAAATTCATTAAAGTTACCTTCAACTGAGTTCAGGCAAATGTTTCGCACATTATAGATGTTTTGATGTAAGCTAATGATTTGTACGAGACAATGCCTTAATTAGAAAATAATTACTTGAAGGTAATATTGAACATATAGTTTTAATTTTCCTCAAGAAATTCTACAACTTATGGACATCACTAATCCGTGGTCATCCTATTGATCTCGGTAGGTCAGTTACAGTTAGGTTAGATTAAGTTAGGTTACGTTAGGTTAGGTTAGGTTAGGTTAGGTTAGGTTAGGTTAGGTTAGGTTAGGTTAGGTTAGGTTAGGTTAGGTTAGGTTAGCTTAGGTTAGGTTATGGACATCACTAATCCGTGGTCTTCCTATTGATCTGGGTAGGTCAGTTACAGTTAGATTAGGTTACGTTAGGTTAGGTTAGGCTAGGTTAAGTTAGGTTAAAATAGGTTAGGTTATATTATAAATGAAATGATCCAATGACTATTTATTATCGCTATTGAGACTTGATTGTTTAGCAGATATTTTCAGAGATGACATTAGTAATTTTCCGATGTCTTTATGATATTTATATTAAATACAATATTTGTATTGGATTCAGATGTAGCCAATATAATTTAATTTGCTCTATAGTTAGAAAATACAAATTTGTATATTTCCTGTTATTGATTAGTGTGTATATTGTCGTGTATTGTGTGTAAGATATCAAATTCCAATTAAAACGAATCAGATGTAGACCAGAAAAGTATACTAACTACAACAAAAAAATCAAATTTTCGACAAATAGGAGTATAAAATTTATGCAATATATATATATATATATATATATATATATATATATATATATATATATATATATATATATATATATATATATATATATATATGATATGGGGACAATGCCATCCATCCAAACAGGACCATTCTTGTTATCCATCACTAAAGAATGCTCAAGAGAATTGTTTTCAAGGGTAAAACTAATTTTGACCGCATTATCTGGTACATAAAACACCAGTTTCAATAATTTCAAGTAAATCCAATGTTGATATGAATATTGATAACGCTCTATTATATATTAGCATTCATTCATAGATTTCCTAAGGCTATCAAAGGATACCTAAGGCACTTTATTATAGCTCTCAACCATAAACAGTTGGTTATTGAACATATTTACGTTGATTTTGGAATGGTTTGGCTTGCGTGGCGCATCCGCCAAAAATCTAAATATGTTAATTTCTTCCGTCTTTGACATATTTTCGTATCCAAGGAAGACGATCAACTTGCAGGATGTAATGAAATTGAGCAACAAGCAAAATGACAATCTCATCCGGAGTATATATATATATATATATATATATATATATATATATATATATATATATATATATATATATATGCACAGAAGGTGATTTAGAGCAGTAAATAATAATCAAAAAGGCCCTACTTTATTCACATTGCAAACAAGTAGGGAAAAATAATGGTGAAAATGAAAATTTTACACCTGAGCTTTATATCGTAATAATATGTTTCGTGTGTAATTTCAACATTATCGATTAGGTGTACGGATTGCCTTATTGCGTGATGTCTCAGCTGTACCTTATTTTTTTCTTTCATTAATCTCAACTGCAGAATGAAAAGTACTAAAATGGGTGTTTCAATTCGTGCCAAAAAAAATAAAAGGTCGGTGAAATTCTTCTGGACAACACGTTCAAACAGCATAAAATCATTAACAAAATTGTGTATGAGTTAATTTGTTTTTTTTATGCTTTATATTGCATTACTGGAAATGTTTTTCTTCTAAGTTAAGATGGCCGCAATTTTGAACCTAATTGATCGATCACGCTAATTAACAATTGATTTCAATTTAAAGCATCTCTCCTTAGATCATATTTTCATATTCAAATTAATATTATCACAAATCTTATCTAAAATTTACTTTTATAAATAGAAAATAGAAAAAAAAATCACTGATACTAAATTATCAATTGGTTTTCGCTAAAAGTGCCGGATGACTCAATAAAACACCCAGTATTCAAGTAATGTAAATTACTCAGTCCGAGATTTTGAATCATTTAATTTTCCTTTGGCGCAGCCATTTCGTGATATTTTATTGCACATTTAAATGAGAATAGAGCAGCGAGGTATTTTTTCTGTGGCGAGAAGATTGATACCCTAAAAGGGATTTTATTATAAAAATAGAAAGTCGGTTTCACATTTATTATTTCTCTTGCGGAATATAAAAACAAATGCCGACAGGCAGAAAAGCAAGTGAAAAAGGCAGATAGCTACATATATATTTTCTACACAATACCGAACTTCTAGCATTTTTATGAGTTGTTAATATGTACCTTTTTTTTCGAAATACCTGATCAAGATTGCGAATTTTGGTTTATCCTTTTATCTGTGACGCCAAAGATACTCAGATCTCAAGCGACTATAACTGTCAGCACAGTAATCATGAACGTGTATAAGCTATTTTATATAGAAACAGAAAAATGTCAGATTAGCAGATGGCAATCCCTTCGGTGAATGGCGTTGACATTCTAGGCTATGTCTGCCTTTCTAAATAAAATACATTGGAATCCCAAGGATTTATTTCACATATCTATTGTACCTAAGACTGAACCCTATCAATCAATCAAACAGTAATCAGATTTTTGGCGGTAAAGCTGTTATGTATATATATATATATATATACCGAGACGTAAGACAGGTTGGTTTGGATCATTTTGACAATTGACAGCTGGTTTATTCTGGAATACAAAGGGAAGTTGAAAAATATTTCTGTGCACATTTTTAATATTTGTTATGATGCAGGTTTGTGTATTTCTTGGATAGTTGATTAATAAATTATTGCATTGATCCAAAAAGTGCCAAGTTATGTATGTTCCCATATTTATTTTGCACAATTTGATTTTTTTTTTGGGGTGGGGGAGGATGGGGCGTTCGATATACCTATAAAAGAGCATCGGTGCGAAATTAATCGGAAGTTAATTAAACAACAGTATATAGAGTTTGTTGTTGGTGTACTTTGCTTGGATTATATTAAATGGAAAATTATTATCCAAGCTTGAAGCTTCAATGGCTGATTGAATTTGATGTTTTAGTATAATAATTATAGCTATAAATAATTAATAGGAAATATGGTCTTTATAATTTACGTACATGTATATATTTGTGAATTTAAACCTAATATAAACTTATAAACTCTATTGGATATTCTGTTCATTTTTTGTTTTCCAGCAAATTAATTAAACTGAATTAATGCATAATTATTTATTACCGTTCCGGCATTACGGTTAGATTTTTATCAGATTTTGTGAAGCATTTTAAGAAAAATAGAATTCTATAAATATTCTGAATGTTGTCAATAGCAAAATATCAAAATGGTGTCATAAAATATCAAATTAAATCAATATTAAACTCAACTCAACGACTGTACTAGCTATAGAAGATGTGAGATGAAGGATGTTAGAATATCTAACCATTCGTTTGAATTTTAAATCAAGTGAGAAGATAACATGGTGGACTTTGACAGTCATCGTATCCCTATTT
This sequence comes from Crioceris asparagi, assembly GCA_958507055.1. NCBI lineage: Eukaryota > Metazoa > Arthropoda > Insecta > Coleoptera > Chrysomelidae > Crioceris > Crioceris asparagi. The sequence goes on along the minus strand of OY293833.1, from coordinate 2,437,604 downwards.
GACACTATAATTAATAATTAAATGTGTAAGAGCAATTCATCGAGATACAATTATACAATGTAACATGTAAGGTAGTTATATTAATAGTATATATGTGTCAACTAAGTGCTTATGGATATTGTTATATAATTATATCCACTTATTACATAACCGTAGGCGCTTCTCCATAATTATATTATTCAAGTGCAATAAAGATCATCTCCAATTTGTGTTCTCCTTTAACGGTCATTAACGTGTTGAAGAAGATTTAAATATTAGATCTAAAAGGTGCCCCCCCAGCGCATTTAATTTAAAGGATAACAACAAAAAAAAAACGATAAACACCCCAATTTATAAATAGGACAACTTACTGGGTTCCCAGGCCTGCAGTGCGCTTTGTTTCAAGGTTCCTCCCAAAGTAAACTAATGGGCAAAAAATCTTGATTTCACTTATTTGAACTTTAATTAATTCATTAACTGTCTCTTTTGGTTCACGTAGTTCTGGCCGTCGTATCCACCAGAATAATAATGGCTTTTCTACCAAATTCCTTTCAACATGTGGCGTATGTTGCTTTCAGCGAAAAGGAGGGGTGAAATATTAAAATATATTAAATTGTCATAGAACAAATATTCTAGTCTTGTCAACCAACCAGTTAGTTTGTTCCAAATTAAAATAAAGAAAATAAATAATGTTTCTCGAATACTTTATAAACCTTCTATACTTTTGCACTTATTCCTTTTCTAATTTATTTCATAATTACCATACTATGGTATTATTGGAATTGAATAGAATTAAGGTATATCTTATTATCAGTATTAAATGCTTTAAGAAATTCAGAAATGCTAATCAAATCGAAAGTTTCACAGTTTTATGACAAACTATAAATATTACAGAGATTGCTTAGAATTATTAGTAATCTTTTTTACGATTCGTTTTGTTATATAAATAACACTTTAACATTTTATTTGTTGTGAATATTGGATCGGCTTATATCACCTATTTCTATCAACTTTATATCCCTATTTCCAGTTTATATATGTCATAAAATTGCAGTTTCCATAAACATTATCTTTGAGATCCTATCGAAAATATATACCTATATATATATTTCCATCTAAATATAGGATGTGTCTAAAAGCTTTTTAAAAAATACTAACTAATGAGATCGAAATAAGCAATCTCACTTTAGTACAAAGTTGGATAATTTGGGTACTATTCGATCCTGAAGTTATAATTGTACTTAAAATCGTTTTTACCGTGGTTTGAAAAAGAAGTTTTTGAGGACAAAATAGTTAAATGCCCGACCCACTGAAAATTTCAATTTTTTGGCGGAGGTGCCACGCCAGTAAACACTTTTTTAATTCGAAGACAAGCTGTTTAATAACAAATGTACTGCAATCATGAGCTGCTTGGCGTAGCTATATCGCATGACAATAATGACATGACAGATGACAGGTTGGGAAGTAAGCGTACCCAAATTCCTACATAACTTATTATGAAGATCTGACTCAAGAAAAGACAACATCAACTAATTCTAATGTTTGTTTTAATATAATTACTTATTTTCGCCACCAAAAGTGGCTGTTTTGTTTTTTTATTTTGTTATCTTCATATATACATTCTGATGTCATATTTCTAATTACATCCGCATTTATTTATTCATTAAAAGCTGAATTCGCGAAACTGGAAATGAATTTTGTTTGTAGGTAAATACATATAGTAGTATAGTAGTAGTATTTTGCTGCATATTACATAAGAAGAATTAATCTGCCAGTGAAAAATGAATCCAATATAAATTTTTTATCACTGCTGAACTGCATCCGTTTCCATCCACCTTTTTATTATTCTAATAAAGTCGTGTTTTCTGTGAAAAGGAAGTTTCATTTCCATCTCAATTTGAATGTAATTAAATTTTATTGAAAAATATTTCATCAAAGTTTCGAGATAAACCATTGAATTGCACCTACTCAATACATTTTTAAACACTTGGTTTTGTTACCCGAAAGAAAGTCACCATAGGTCTCCCAGATATTTTATTTTATAGTACCTATCTAGGTAAATAGTTATTATCCTTTATAAAAAACTATTGAATGGCTGAAATGTAGAAACGCAATATGGACATCAAATCAATATACTTCAAACATTTAGTCTCGGAGCTGATATATTCATTCATATTTTGATGACTGTTATTTGATAGAGTGACAAAGGTATTGGAATAAGATTTATTTTAATATATTTCTGTTCTACAAATATTTTCTTGTGAAAAAGAAACTCATTTCCAATGCAATTCATCCTATGTTATTCGATCGGTTTGGTTTTTTTCACAACTAGCTCTTGGACTAATATACGCACATGTAAATCCAGCATAAAACAAAAAAGAACAGAGGGAGTGAAATGAATGGAGCGCTTTATGCACTACATGATGGTATTATTCAGATACTCATTCGCTTTGAGTCATCAATTCTGGAAATGATTGAGTAGATATATGTACATATATATGACGTTTCGAGCTGTTGAAACGGCCTATATATGAATGCGCTTCTTGTTAACTAGTACCAGTACTCTAAAGAATGAACCATTTACACCTTATCAACCACATTCTATTGTCCGTATATGAAATATGTACACGATGTTTTCTATCAAAGATTGGACCGACTTTATTAGTTGGCTGCACTGAAAAATACAAAGTAATATATTAATTTTATTGGTGCTGGTACTTAGATCGAAAATTTTTGGTACTTACTAATCCAGTGGATTTCTGGCTCTAGGGATATTCAAAGTATTTGGTGGTCAGAACTCGATCAACAATGCTTTAGGAATTATAAAAAAGAGTAAATTGTTGTATTTCTAACAGAAATGATGAATAATACTTTGTTCAATTCTTGGAAAGGCGTTTTCCTTAATTATAGAAATCTCAGTGTTCGTAGTTAGAAATTTATTCCTGTTCATAAAGGAAATCTAAATTATATTACTTTTGTTAGGTATATTGCATTTGATGTCCGTTAGATTATTTTGATGTTTGTCACAGTTCTCATATAGGTAAATGGATTTGTTTCTTATGTGTGAACACGTTAACAAAAACATAGATTAAAATGGATGCAATTTTCTGCTATGGACACGACCATTGTATTATCTCACAGCTACCTAAATTAGGTAAGATGGTACCTATGCCTGAAATTTCCAACGTTGTAATTGACTAGAATATGCTGAGTATCTGTTTAATTGATTTTGATAATCGTTTGTCATGGTGTTTTCGAGATGGAAACACACGACGCGTTTTGATCGAATGTCAAAGTTCTGATACCTGATTAGTGCGTTTGAAAGTTCGTCAGGTTCACATTTGACTATTTGAAGTTTAAAATATTTGACATTTGACATAAGAACCACAACCAGCGTTTTGTTGAACAAATGACGAATTTCTGACACATAATTGGTGCGTAAATCATTAACAAATATAGGGAGGACGAGTAACACGAGTAGTGGGAGTAGTACAAAAAACATAGCTTTATCGTATGTCATTTCGGTGTGTTGCGCAAAATCACACAGCGCATCCTTATGTAGTATAGGCGAAGGAAGTGAAATACTGCGCAACATCCCAAATTGACGACTTATCACGGGACGTTATTTCAGCCACTTTTGCTTATAGAACAGGATACATAGTCATCCTCCCTTTATATATTCTTGGCGTAAATAAACAAACTTGTATTGTGATTGATTTGAATTGACAAGTGACAAGTCCTAATTAAATACGAATTATAACCTACAGACATGAGAATACCCTTTGACATGTTTGTAGACGTCAATAATAAACATTCAGCCTATTCCGAAATATAAACCATTAGTCTGGCCAGGGTTAAAACGGCCGTCGTAAATTGACAGATATTGGACTCAATATAGGAATTTGACATTGACTGATAGGATAATTTAGGCCTGGCCAGTGGCCAGGCTTATGGTTTGTATTTAGGAACAGGCTGATTATATCTGCATCACTCAATGTCAAGTGATGTTAGAAGGTCAATAAAAAAGTCATTAAAATGTTCCTGGCTGATGACACTGATACACTATATACCTATAGATAAAATAGGAGGAATGTAATCAAGCATTAAAATTAATTTTGTGTAGTGGAGATCATAAGATGGCTAAGATGCCTATTATTATTGATGATTTCGATAACAGTCAAATTTTCTATTCAAAATATCCTAAGCTACCTGCAATATTGGTTCTCAAGAAGACTGGAAATAGGATATTAAATTCGCCCTAAAAATCGAGTAAAATTTCATACGCATTTCTGTTGTAAATGCGTCTTTGCCCACCATGTCATGAGCAACAAGCGGCTCTAGTTTAAAAAAGACAGCAGATCATGTTCACGAAGATAAATAAAGAGAACAAATATTTAAGCTAATTGTCAAGATGTCCGTCAATGTTCGTCGTACACGAGCCCAGCCCCTGATATGCAACTTCTGTAATCTCATGTGGCTACCTAGAGAATCATAGGAAGTTTACCCTCCTGTTTCCAGTCTTCTTGTTGGTTCTGATCAATCTAACAGTGATCCAATCAATTAAATCGATCCCAGATGTATTTTTAAAGCGGATCGTGAGATAACAGAAAGAAAGAAAAGAATGTGGTCATTCCGAGATAGTGTTCTCTGGGTCAGTCTCTACAAGAACAGTTATTCTACAGACACACACGTGTCACACAAATGGCTTTACGCAACCAAAATAACGATCTAAGATAGAATGTTTGTTTTTTATGTATGTAACTTGTACCAAAGTTTTGAAAATACTCTATTATTTTTTTGTATTTATAGTTTTCTCTTCTAACGTCAAATCCCAGACACAAAATATTTTCATTGAGTAATAAAGTAAAAAAATATTTCAAATATTCCACCAAATGCCTACTTTTGCAGGTTATTGAAATATATTATCAATATTTAATATTTGAGAAGTATTGATATACACAATACTTCTCAAATATTAATGCGGATAGGTTCGTTATTGAAGTTATATTTCTGACAACATTATTACTGTTTTCTAATTTTGTTATATACGTTGTTTTATCTATCAATCATATTTTAAAACCATGCCATTCCATTAAATAATATTATTTATTGTATAAACAAACTATATATTTCAGAGCTCTTATTTCGGTGCCATAAGCTTTAAAATTGTATTTCGTATAACCCGCCAAACGTTCATTCAATCACATACACACGCCTCCTCAACTGTCTTCAACACAGACATATAGATACCAGAGACAACCATAGATAGTATGCGGACTATGCCTCTCTTTATTATTATTCTGTGGTATCGAGTGTAGGTGTAAGTAGTTCATTTGATCATTTTTGTGTTAAATCCAGAAACCAGTCGATAAAGCGATAACGGCATTTCCTTTTTTTGCTCTAAAGTTGATAAAATTATTGGCATCCTATTAGTTATCCAATTATTACAGTGTGGTGTGTATATTTTTGATTATTATATTATAATAATTCATTTTCCGCTTGTTTTTACCGGTTTTCTAGAAACAGCTTTCATTTATGAAACTTCTGCTTAGGAATGAATAATAAAAAAATCTACTGTTATAAATAACACGCTTCGTTTCATTCAATAAATTGCAGGTTTTTGAGTGATCATTTTTATGTAGTTATTTAATGAAAACGATTGACGTGTCTGTCAGGTATTTTACAGTTATATCTCATTACTGAAAGCCATTTCCCAACCGTTACATATATGTTACCGTTAGTTTTATAAATAAGTTTCAATTCAGGGCTTCTACCCCTACAAGATGAAGTTATACCTGATATTGGGAGCTGTATTGCTAGCCTCTGTTCTAGCCAAAGATGATAAAAAAGAAAAAGATGAAGTAGGAACTGTGATCGGAATCGATTTAGGTACTACGTATTCATGGTATGTTGTTGTTTTTTACAGTTATTACCTATCTCATTTGTATCCAAATAAAAGTTATGAGAGTTTAATATATAATTTTAGTGTTGGGGTATACAAAAATGGTCGTGTAGAAATCATAGCCAACGATCAGGGTAATCGTATTACCCCTTCATATGTGGCATTCACCGCGGATGGCGAGCGTTTGATTGGAGATGCTGCCAAAAACCAACTTACAACAAATCCAGAAAACACTGTCTTTGATGCTAAACGTCTAATCGGTAGAGATTTCTCAGATTCAACAGTACAACATGATATTAAACTGTTCCCATTCAAAGTTATTGAAAAGAACCAAAAACCTCACATACAAGTTGATACTAGTCAAGGTGTTAAAGTATTTGCTCCCGAAGAAATATCAGCTATGGTTTTGGGTAAGATGAAAGAAACTGCAGAAGCTTATCTGGGAAAGAAAGTTACTCATGCCGTAGTTACTGTACCTGCTTACTTCAATGATGCACAAAGACAGGTTGGTTCGTGGTTGAATGGAAATTTAACTGAATTTAAAATTTTATTCTTCATCTTAGGCAACAAAGGATGCTGGAACTATTGCTGGATTGAATGTAATGCGAATCATTAATGAACCGACAGCTGCTGCAATTGCCTATGGTCTGGATAAAAAAGATGGTGAAAAAAATGTTCTCGTATTCGATTTAGGGGGTGGTACATTTGATGTATCCCTTTTAACTATCGATAATGGTGTGTTCGAGGTAGTTGCTACCAATGGTGATACGCATTTAGGTGGTGAAGATTTTGATCAACGTGTCATGGATCATTTCATCAAATTGCACAAAAAGAAGAAGGGCAAAGACATACGTAAGGACAACAGAGCTGTACAAAAATTGAGAAGAGAAGTTGAGAAAGCCAAAAGAGCCCTTTCATCGGGTCATCAAGTTCGCATCGAGATCGAATCATTCTTTGAAGGTGAAGATTTCTCTGAAACATTAACCAGAGCCAAGTTTGAAGAATTAAATATGGATCTGTTCCGCTCGACAATGAAACCAGTACAAAAAGTACTCGAAGATGCTGACATGAACAAGAAAGATGTCGATGAAATTGTCCTGGTTGGTGGTTCAACGCGTATACCTAAAGTTCAACAGTTGGTCAAAGAATTCTTTGGTGGCAAGGAGCCATCGAGAGGTATCAATCCAGATGAAGCTGTCGCTTATGGGGCTGCTGTACAAGCTGGTGTATTGTCGGGTGAACAAGATACAGATGCTATTGTCCTCTTGGATGTCAATCCATTGACAATGGGTATTGAAACTGTTGGAGGTGTTATGACAAAATTGATACCAAGAAATACTGTTATTCCAACAAAGAAATCGCAAATTTTCTCAACCGCCTCCGATAATCAGCATACTGTCACAATTCAGGTGAATAATAATCTATAAGCACTGCAAAACTAACATTGTTAGGTTAGTAGATTTGTACTCACATCATATTTGTAGGTTTATGAAGGTGAACGTCCAATGACTAAAGACAATCACTTGCTTGGTAAATTCGATCTAACTGGTATCCCACCAGCACCCAGAGGTGTTCCACAGATAGAAGTTACTTTTGAAATTGATGCCAACGGTATTTTACAAGTATCTGCTGAAGATAAAGGTACTGGCAATAGAGAGAAGATCGTCATCACCAACGATCAAAACAGGTCAGTATAATAATTATTGTCATAAACATTGCATCGTTTTGTCTATTCTTGTCTTCTGAGCGTTTTTTTTTGTTTATAGATTAACTCCAGATGATATAGATCGTATGATACGTGATGCTGAGAAATTTGCTGATGAAGATAAAAAACTGAAAGAACGCGTCGAAGCACGCAATGAACTGGAAAGCTACGCCTACTCATTGAAAAATCAACTGAATGACAAAGAGAAGCTCGGTGCCAAGCTATCGGAAAGTGAAAAATCCAAAATGGAGGAGGCTATTGATGAGAAAATCAAATGGCTAGAAGACAATCAAGATACTGAATCGGATGAGTACAAGAAACAGAAGAAAGAATTGGAAGATGTTGTACAACCGATCATCGCCAAGCTCTATCAAGGTGCTGGTGGAACCCCACCTCCTGCCGGAGGTGATGATGACGATGAACTGAAGGATGAGCTGTGAGGAGAAGGTGAAAAATATAAAAAAATTGAGGCGTCGTTGAGATGAAGATAATAATTATTTTGTATGTGTTCGGAGTTATAAAATCACTGGTGATAATGTATCGTACTTTTCATTTCGTTTATTTTACTCATTTATTTATTATCTGCTATAATAGGCATACATCTTTGGGTCAAGAAACCAATTAATATATGCCTGTGAGCTAATCCATGTTTTTTCACGTAATTTACAATAAAAATTACTTGTAAAATTTCAAGTTTTTCATTTAGTTGACATAGACAAGAACTTGCAACATAGTATATAGTAAACGTACTCCGATTTTGATGATTTTTGATTCATTAGAAAGAGGAAGCTTGAAAAATGGTCCCATATTCATAAAAACGCAAATACGAAAATCGCCTCCGAAGGGGTTGGAGGGGACAAAAAGAAAGTGTGTGTACTACATGAAAGACGTAATTTTTGTAGCAACATTTATAATGAACATTTTTTCCTTACAGTTACGGTTTTCGAGTTACAGCGGAGATAAAATGGTAACATCTAAAATACTTATGTGTATTTCCGATGTTTTGATATCTCAATAATAACTACAAGCAAGGAAATACGTGGGTAATATGATAAGTAATACCTATCTTCATTGGAATTAGAATATTACACTCAAAAGTGTGAAATAAATATTTTTTACAAAAAATTGAACCGACGTTATTAGTTGGTGCACTGAAATATACAAAATAATATTAATTTTTTCAAATATAATCGATTTTCGATCTATTAATTTTTTGGTAATGTTTAATGATACCTCAAAAAATATCCTAGTTTGTTTTTATTTTTTAATTACGTAACCCAACCTCAGCATAAAAAATTTAACTTTTACTTACCGTATTTTTTTTTTATATGTATGTATTCTTCGAATTTGATGTGTAGATCTACAGGGAACCTCATAGGTGAAGCTATAGAGTTTAGCATACCTTACCTCTGCTTTTTTATATCTCACTTATTTTCTAAACTTCGAAGCTTTTTTTTAATGCTCAATATCCTAAAGATCTTTTTTTTAATAAAACACTTATCTTTCAAACAAGGCAGCGTATATTCCAATCAACACAATCAAATTGTGTGATGGCAAAATTGAGAGACACATCGTAACACAAAAATTTGGTAAAGTGCCATGTTTGTACAAAAAGAAAATAAATTGGTAAATCAGTCATCCTTATCAGGATCAGCCAATACGGATAGATCGATTATATTAGCTATTCCAGCACCCTGCGAATATGTTCGTTGATCAATACGTGCCTGTTGTTGTTCGGCAATTTTCACTTGTGTCACTGTATCAGGTTCATCTGGTATCGCATATGCAATGACACCATTGGTTATTCGCACCAATACCTGCATGAAAGCCTGTGATGAGAAATAGACAATAATAAAGCAAACAGAAATGTCGAAATAAATGATACAAACAAACATCCTCACCTCTATTAACAAAAAGTACACTATTCTTCCTGTAAAAATAAGCCAGTACAATGCGTTAAGTTGATATTTCCATGGTCGGCTAGGCGGGTATCTTCTTCCCAAGTAAAAACAGGATCCAGTGATGTTCTGTTTGAAAGCGATGGCTGCCAACTCTGGTAGATCGTTGATGGCATATTCTGTGGGAAAAAATGTTTATGTACATACATACTGTTACTATATAATGGTAACATGTCTCACCTGATAATGAACTGTTGCTGATGCCAAATAAATTTCTGTTGATTGTATAACGATAAACTTCTTTTGGAACTGTATCACATGTGAATGCCATGATTGCTGCCTGAAATACACAGACATAAATAAGAATTATATCTTGAAAAAGATAAAAGAAGTATTAGAAAGTACCCTGGATTGAGCAAAAAGCAGAGAAGTCATTTGAACTATTCGGCATTACTTACATTGGTAATTACTCCGAGAAAAACCATTCCCTTCATAATTAGAAACCATGGACCGAGGCCATCGATTCTCTTCGGTAATGGTCTTCTGTAGATCTTCATTAATTTGGTAGCATCGATACGTAGCTCGATAATATTGTTGATTAGAGCTAATATGGGACTGAGTGGAAATCCGGCAATGAAGAATGTTATAAAGCCAAATTGAATTACCATATCAGTGTATTCATCCAATAAGAAGTATTCGTTCGTTTCAGGTTTCAGATACTCCTTTTCCAATACCTGAAATATTAATCTGATGGTGAAGCAAACAATAATCATTTAATGGCTCTTACCGTTAGTCCTGTTGTTTCTTTGATCTGCGTTACATACTTGATGTAGAATCGGTTTTTAATACAAGGTATAATTATTTGTGATGCATTGTTACCGATTATTCTGCCTGCCATAAGACAGAAAAGTGATAGTGATAGATCGAGAATGCACCCGGCTGGGTCACAAATATCCAAAGCAAGACCACCCATGACATTCCAGATTGAAGTATCGCCGGGATGAGTGTAAAATTGACCCTGTTTTTTTTAAATAGATAGTTTGAAACGTTCAAATAACTGAGAATATAATATGTGTATACTCACTTTTCCAAATGCTATGTAGAAGTTTATGATATAATGACTTATGCAGGACAATGCGAAACTTTTGAAAATGTAGGAATAGTAGAAGGTTTTTTGCATTTTATGTTGTTCGAGATATGTGCTCAACCATGCTAATTGTCTGTAGAGCTGTAGACCAAAGCAGACAATAGAAAAATGTGGAGATCACCAAAAAAAAACAAAAATCGACTCACCAATGTGAAACCTGCTACGAATAACGTTGATAGTATTGCTCCGGTGATTCCTGCAATTAATGAAATGTTCTTGGTTATTATGGCTTCTTTGTGATTTCTGATCAGGAACATGGTTATCCAAACGCGATACATCATAATTAAAATGACACCTGTTACCATAACACCAAGCTGTAATGTAAAATATGGCTACAAAGTTTTGATAATGATAACTACATGTATTATTACTTACCAAAAATGTTATAAGTATACCAGAGATCAATCTCCCCAACGTGATCGATGTTCTCGATAGGTAAGGCTCCATGCGTCCAGTTATTTTGGAGAATCGATGTTGTTTGATTCGGTCAACGAAATGTGGCCTAAAATGATTGAATTGTGTAATTGAGTTATCATTCCAGAATAATTACCAAATCCATACCTAGCTGCTTTATTGCTGGGTAGTTTGTCGCAGCACCATTGAACTCGAAGAATTGATTCTTTTCTACGCCACAATTCGACAAAGATAAGATCTGATGGAATTTAAAATTGACAATGTGAGAAGTTTCAATGTTTATTATATATATATATATATATATATATATATATATATATATATATATATATACTTACACCAAATAGAAATCAAAACAGACGCAAGGAATGTGCCTGAATTATCGAAAAAATATACAAGATACGAATACAAACATGAAGAACGTAATTGTTCAAACTTGCAGTTCTCATGGTTGCATCTAGGACATATTATTTGTGTACTGTTACACACCTCAAATCTAAAAGTACAGAATATAAAAACATGCAATAAATAAAAAGATAACATGCAACAATAAATAACTATTTTATACATTTTTTTTCTCTACTATTACTACTGTACTCACGATTTTGTATTTTCCATGGAATCTATAGTGGAGAAACTATAAAATATTGAAAATAATGATATACAGGTGGCTATCAGGAGCATCTTATTGTAAAATCCAAGCCAGGCAAAATAAAATGCATATTCAGTGCCGAAATATTTTTCAATCAAATTTATGGGTTGAACTTTGTACCAATTTTTGAAACCGGCCCAATACTTGGTCAGAAGCTACGATAAAGATGATACAATGATTATGGAATCAAATAAATAATTGAATTTATTTTTTTTAGCCTTACCTGTCGATCGTTCAATTCACCTTCTTCTGTCCATTCGTGTGGGCCGTCATGCAAACAAAAAGCGTCCAGAATAATGTTCATTTTGCATAATCTATCAACACCAAATTCATATTGTCCATCGCCAAATTTGATGCGTTTGAGCATAGTATGGATTACGAGTATTTTTTCACTTGAGGTAACAGTGATAGATGGTTGATCGGCTGGTTGGTTGCTATAGGATAGGAAATTATTGGGACTATTTTTTAGTAGTAGGTAAAGGACATAGGATAAATTTTGAGAAGTTTTAATTGGTTCTGAAGATTATTTAAGATGCGCTCTGAGAATTGAGATGATCCTCAGATATTGAAGATGGACCATCGCACCTATAAATATTGACATGTTTACTGTTGAAATATAAATGATGAATATTGTATTCTTAATTTTTGACAATTAGTTTTAGTTAAATTATATATTCTTTTAGTACCTTCCTCGTCTATAGACTTCATCTTCATCTCTGTTATCGGTTAGCGGGTTCGTGAAAATATCCGGAGCAGAGTTAGCAAAAAGTTGACGATGTGGCCGGAAATGTTTGAGCCCCACATCAAGTAAATTACTAGAAGCAAGAATGCACTCAACAGAACCATGGAGCTTGATGAATTGTAGGTTTTCTTGTATCTGAAACATAAATAGCATGAAGAGATTGGTGGAATTCACTTATAAGACAGCTTACCAAAGATTCTGTTATCTCCACCTGAAGACCCGTTTTCCCGATATTTTGAATGAAAGTTTCAACGATTAATAATTGGTTTTGGTTCAATTTCTTTGGTTTATAGACAAGAACAAAGTCTATAGTTCTAATGCCGTCGTCAAAATAATATCCTAGTCGTTCATCCATAAGCAGGGGGCTGAAAACCTGGAGGGTGATATTTTTGACAATGTCTCTCTTTGTGTCGGGGAGTGAAAGGAATGAGACATTTTGAATAATGTGCGATGTCGATTTTCGATGTTCAATTGTTTAAATACTTCATTTTCTAGAATAAACGCTATATTTATGTAGAGGTATATTATGAATGATTTATTCTATACGTAAATAACCATTATTATTGAAAAAATACAAATAATAATAATTACAATACAATTTGAAATATATTCCGGTAAACATCTATTTATTTCAAATATCAAATTTTCTATCCATTCAAACCATAGAACAATACTTGCATAGATTGAAACATTTCCCGATGTTTAAGAACTGACAGCCACCTGTGATATAAATAGTTGTTCCGGGAAAAAAATATTATTAAAATTGATCAGATTATTGAAATAATACAAAATAGAAGGTTATTAACAAAATAAGAGATTATTTTACCAATAACTGGGCGTATTCTGGTGTATTTGTGATAAAAATCTTAGTTTTCGGAAATATAAGCATGAAATTATTATAATCTCTGTTACTGTTGTTTTCTGTGCTCTATTATAATCAGAGAGAACATTTTATTGTATGTTCTCTCTGATTATAATGAAATAAATATAACCGCTAAAAATCAATTTTTACTACCCAACCAATTATTATTATACATTATATATTTATAACTTAACCGAAGAATGAACTGGGAATAATTATTGTTTTATCTCGAAATTGATTAATAACTTCCTTAATACACACCAATTTAGACCCATGTGACAATATACTTATATTCTAGATTCAAAGTGAAGGAAAATGTTCAGACATTCAAATAGAAGGTATAATACTTAATAATGGAACAGAGTTTAGCAGATGAAATAAGCAAATCTAGTAGAGACAATAGTATTAAAGACTTGGGAACCTCTCAGTCGAGCCTTAAGAGTACAAAAAGTCTGGATAAATCGAGCACTAGTGGTAGCTTTAAACAAGAGAAAAACTCGATCCAGTTCAAAACAGAAGTCATAAACCATGATGTAGACAATCTAAAACTGCATAACGAAGCTTCGTTGAAAGTGCCTAATAAAATCATAGCCAATTGGAGATCAGCATGTGATAAAACCAAAGATAAAACTAAAGATCTACTCAAAAGATGGAGAACACTGCCAGAAATTGATACTGAAAATGTTGCAAAACGAAGCGAAAGTATCGAAAAATCAGACAGTCACCATGAGAGTTGTGGTTGGAGTGTTCACATTTGGAGTAAATATTCGCACATTTAATTTTCTAGAGGCACCATAAACTGTTCCATTCTTCTTATTCAGGTACTGTAATATATTCAATATTTTTGAGTAAGTAAATAATACCTATCATATGAAATGGAAAGTTTATGGTGAGCAAAGATGTTCTAAAACCGTTTTGTATTCATTTATATTGTTTTTTAGCTACTTGGGTCGATAGATTCAGTGTTGATTCAACTGATGGTACAAATAATATATGCAGTTACCAGCTAACAACAACTCAAACTGACAAACTATCACACTTTTTCTCATTTTTGTTAGATCACGATCAAGATAATCTTATTGGTGAACAGGATTTTGAGAATTTAATAGAGGTAAATACTGCCATATATAAACATATTTTGATAATTTTGTTAATTGCATTGTTGGGCATTATTTTTAATAGAATGAATAACTTTCACGCTTACTTATCGGATAATTAGCGGTTACGCCATTTCGCTGATTGGTCAGTAAACTCTTCAGAATTCAATATTTTGCGAGAAATTGAACGGGGTTTCAAAGAAACATTCTTGACAAACATAACTGATGAAAGAATGGGTATCGTATCAATCGGAAATATTACAATTAATAGAATTTTAATAACTTATAATTGCCATTTACAGGTTTTATTGTAAATGACCTTACCTACCTCACGAAAGAAGGTTGGTTACATAAGTGGTCTGAACTCCTAAATGGCGCCAGAAATTTGTCAGACTTTCCCGTCTGGCTCCAATTTTTCGTCAAAGTTCTCTTTCAAGTTATTAATCGAAGCGGTATGTATAAAAACTGGTATTTTTCCTCTAGCATGTATTAATAAATTGCATATTTTAGGAGCTGGAACCATAACGCGGGATGAACTCAGTTCCTTTTATTCATCTGTAATAGGCCTTAATGCTGTTAAAGTTGGAGAGATATTAGATCTTGCATATCAAGCTATGACATCGGTGAGAAAATGTTCCACTGAATGTAGGTACACCTATCGAAGCGATCTTTTAACAATTTAATATTTTGATAGAATGGCGATCATGCACTGCACTTCAAATCTTATCGACTTTGTTTTTCTAACTATTTGCTGGGCAGACATCCAAATGGGCCAGGGCATTACATATTTGGTGCTCCAAAAACAGCTAGCTCATCTATAATGTTTCCTATTGACTATTCGGCTTTGAATGCCCAACCTGAAGATTTGGAGCAATATACGCCAGATCAAAAGTCGAATAGACGTAGTGTTATTGTTTGATAATTTTTCATAGCTTGGTTTTGTGTAATAGAAAATTAGCAATAAATATAATAAAGCAAGAGATACGGAGCTGAGGGAAATATGAAGTTTAAATTTCATTCAAAAGGTGTTACCGTTTGAATTTGAAGTAGCCCATGAAATTATACTGATAGGTACAAACATTGATTTAATTATTGCTAATTTTCTTTTGCACTTTTTTAGATGGATAGCTAGTCACGCAGTCGTGCACTGAATCATAAGCCAATTATATGAACACAAGTGCACCTTTCAAAATGAAGGAAATTCTAAATACTATGTGATATATTATATTTTATATTATTATGTTATTTCATTCTATGGACTTTGTTCGAAGTATGTCTTCTAATGAAATGTCAATGATAACCTGTCCACTTTATATATTCTTTTTTTATAATCTATTTACATTATCTAAAATGCCTCTCCAATTGAAAAAGCAATAATATTTGAAGAATATTGTTAGATTTTTTGTTTTGTTTTTGGCATAGACATTTAGATATAATTGCTGTAGAAACTGAAGCACACTGATAATTGTTCTATTCATAAATATGCATATCTATATCGGAAAATGCCACAAATAAATACATAATGTATAGGCGTCTTACTTGAATTTATCTTTATACGAAGAAGGGCACAAGAGTTTTTATCAATATCATGTTATTACTCAATATTGCACTGAATTAATGCAATAAAATATTAAATATGCAATCGAGTTTTTTTTACTCAAATATGTCGAAAAATTACGATAGACCAAAGGATCTAAAAACGATATTAAAATAGATCCGTCTTCTCGAAATGTTTATATATAGAAAATAATATTTTTTTGCTAAAATAATTATCATATTTGAAATATTTATAAATGTCCATCTCATTCTTCTTTGGCAGTCAAAATAGGGTAGATTTGAAGATAAGATAAATGTAAATAATAGAACCAACTGTTTTCTAATTCAATTTAAATAAAATGTTGGATATTTGACAATAAATTCCCCTATACCACCAAAATGAAATTCAAGAATACTTCATATCAGAGAGAACATACAGTAATGTATGTTCCACTCTGCTTCATATTTATATTGAATAAAATATAACAGAGGTAATTATGTCAACACTCTTCATATATATTTTTTATAAGCTATACTTTAAGATTAACATGGAAATATATACATATCATAAATTAATTTTAAGCAGCCAAGGCTCACACAGAATCTTGAATTCCGATAAAAGTTTCATCTTCAAACGCTCCACTTCACTCTTATTATTAATGACTAGATTTTGGGAAAGTTGGTAAATGTCAGTTTGCAACTGATAAGAATACTCGTTAATTTGCCAACTTTTAACGATACTCGACATTTCTTCATCACTAAGATACTTCCCTAGACCTTTTTTTATCTCTTCAAGTGTTTCCTCGTTCGATAATACTGGAATGTTCGGGATGGTACCCAAATTCGCAGGGGCAATATCAGTTGCAGTATTAGATGATTTGGCAATCTCTGTAAGCACAGCTGGCTGAGATATGGGTCCCAAAGAACTAACTGGTGGTGCAGTGTTTACTGCTGGTGGCAATCCGATTGGTGAAGATACTGATGTACTTCCACTAGTAGCAATAGGAAAAGCGACTCTTTTATTTGTGATACGAGACTTCGGTGGTGGATTAGCAGGACTGTAATTCAACATAGGAGGATCGTTCCAACCTGGATCAACTGGAAAACACTTATTTACACAATCTATTTTGGCAAGAATTAACCTTACCCTTGGGTTTTTTATCCATTCTTCTGATACAGATAATTTATAATTTGTTCAAGCAAATAAAAACATAACACTATTTCGTAAATATAACCATAACCTCTGAAATTGAATGACTGAATATTGCTCCGTGAGACGGAATTACGACAATGATATTCCGTGTGTTGTTGCCAAGTTATAGTTTTTAGTTAATCATCTGTGCTTTTTAGTAATCCGTGTTTGAAGGTTATGGCTTTGAGCATATCATAAGGTGAGCAAAGGTCATCAGTATTAGAAAAAAAATTGTATAATTATTATCCCACAGTCAGAGACCACAGTAGTCGATTTATCTTTCGATTGTCTGTTGCAATCCGTGAGGCACATTCAAAATAATATGGCTCCTCTCGCCGAACAGAAACGTGATGCTCTTCCAGAACCAAAATCTGTCTATGATGGAATCAGGGCTATCCTTTTGGGGCCACCAGGGTCGGGCAAAGGAACTCAGGTAATTTATTCATTCTAACAATATTTTTGTAAATCAAAAATTATTTTCCACTCCAGGCGCCTCGGTTAAAAGAGAAATATTGTGTATGTCATCTTTCTACCGGCGATATGTTACGGGCTGAAATGCAATCTGGATCAGAACTTGGTAGTAGATTGAAAAAAGTTATGGACGAAGGAAAACTTGTCAGTGACGACCTTGTTGTTGATATGATTGATAAAAATTTGGAGAAACCAGAATGTAAAAATGGTTTTCTACTTGATGGATTCCCTCGTACTGTTGTACAGGCTGAGAAGGTAAGACAAATGTTCTAGAATAATTGTTTTGGTTTGTTTTTTTATTATGGAAATATATCATTTTCTAATATATACTCTTGTAGTTGGATGATCTACTTGAGAAACGCAAAACCAAATTAGATGCTGTTATTGAATTTGGTATTGATGACAAATTTTTATTCAAACGAATCACCGGCCGATTGATCCATATGCCTAGTGGAAGATCGTATCATGAAATTGATGCTCCACCAAAGAAACCCATGACAGATGATATTACTGGTGAGCCATTAGTAAGAAGATCAGATGATAATGTTGAAGCACTCAAAAAACGTTTACATACATATCATACCCAAACACGTCCACTGGTCGATTATTATCAAATTAGAGGTATACATCATTGGATTGACGCCTCGAAGAGAGCTGATGAAGTATTTAAGGATATTGATTCAATTTTCTTGCGTAGCCGGAGATTGTATTCAAATCTTTGAAGATGACAACAAATATAACAAAAAAATTGAAAAATTATTGAATTAAGTGCATTTACAAGTAATTTTTGATCTTCATACTCTATTTTACAGTGAATGTCATATTTTTTATATCGATACCTTTATCCTGTCTGCCAAGATAATTCCAACTGTTGTATTTTGAGTTACAAATATACATATTTAAAATTTGTTCAGATTGTATTTTGGATTGAAATCCTTGCTACAAAGAATTTTTGATTCCTTTCATCATAAAAATAGTCTCCAGTATGTACATATTATGTAGCTTTTATATGTTTTATTTGTTTTTTTCTTTAGAAATTTCAAAAATTTGAGAACTTTAAACTTTCAAGTTTTTATCATATTATCGAGATGTAAATCGAGAGAAATATCAAGAGGAAATAATAAAAATGTTTAGATAACTAAAGATACGATATCTATAGATTAGGATGGAAATAAACCAATTATGTTCAACAATAAATAACTGGTCACGGGGATAGTTTTCTTCAGATCTTATGAAAATAGAAGAAACTGCGGAATTAATAATAAAATAATTAAAAACTGTATCATTTTAAAACTTTATTTCAGAACCAATGAAATTTTAGTAACAAATTATTTCTAGTAACGAAAAACTTATAAAATACAATCACAAAATCATGGACGGATGAAATTGAATAACATGTAATTAAATAGTTTTTTTTATTGTTGCTTCTCCTTTGCCGATTGACACAGAGGGCAGACATTTTGAAAAGAAACTTTCTTCTCGATAGCAGGATGTCTGCATGTTTGACAAAACCATATAGCTTCACCTAAAATAGAATGCCCAGATGCCACGCAAGTTGGGAAATGAACTTTACAATGTGGACAGATTGTGGCCCTGAAAATATATTATTAACTTATTACATTAAACCAACAATTCGTCTCTATACAGAAGATAATTATACGAATATCCATCGTGAATGGTTGAAATATATTGGCATATATATCAAGCTTTGAGCGGAGAGCGAGACAAGCGGTAGGTGATGATTTTAGTAAGACCACTACGCTACGCCTTTGGATTGAGAAAATGAATGCTTTCGTTAATATGAACTTATAAAGATATATCTATAGTCTCTTAATTTAAACAATGATTTTTGTTGATTTTAATGAGTTTGATTTATTGATTTTGATAAACACCCATTATAAAGTATTAACCCTAAAATGACAATGACAATGTACCTAAAAAGATAACTATAAGCGAGCGTAAAGTTATTTTTCTTTAGTAAATACTACAAGAATCGGTTTTCTTCATGTATTGAATTATCCGGATGTATTAGACCGGATAATCGAGTATCTACTGAATCTATCCTATGTCTATATAGCCTGACGTATATATATATATATATATATATATATATATATATATATATATATATTAGATACATAGTGTCAATAACTTACCAATCATTGACTGAATTCTTGCAGTTGTCACATTGAACCATTTTTTTAGTAGCATTGATAGGTTCATTTTGTCGAAATATATTCCAAGACAATTTATTATACTGAGCTGTTTCAGCCGCTGGTAGCTTACATGAAAATATAAATAATAATTTACCATACTTACATCAATGTATAAAATACATGATTGTTAATTTATTTATTCTATAGGAAACTTCAAAAACTTTGAGAAGACTTGTTTTAGTTATGAAATTTCGCAGCTAGGGCTGTTTTGCTAAAATACCTTTATCTAACTAGAATAATATTGATTCACTGTGTGGGTTGTTATTATTTAAGAGCACCTTCAAAAAAAGCTACCACTGCGATTTTCCTGGACCAAGATGCGATGATATGTTTTTGAAAAAACGTACATATCATGGTGAAGTGTCCTGTATATACATTTTACATACCTTCATTGATTTCAGTTTCATAAGAGCTTTCGAACAAATACCAAATGATTTGTCTAGAAGAGCACAAAGTGTAAGAAGTGCATAAATATCTGGTGCTGGTATATATTGTTCATAATCTTGCAGCTTGTATGCAACACAAAGGGCATCATGTAATTTACCAGCATACAAAAATCTTTGTGCCATCATGTAGAAATGATAGGCCTCAGCTCCACGCCAGGCACCTTCAAGTAATGCTGAATGCGGTGTTGTAGATCCATCCACTAAAATAACAAAATTATCTCCTAAATTAGTGAGATCGAGCAAAAACAAAAGTTTATTGGATACGGATTCCCTTGAATTTTTCAACTTTATTTTATTTTTATTATGGCAGCTATAGAATTACTTACTTTTTGAAAATTTCATGTGTTTACTTAGTAGGCTTTGCAAGAGATACAGTTATTGATAAGAACGAGAAAAAAAACGCGAAAAGATCATATTTTTGAACGGCGTTCATTTTTAGATTTATTTCTATTAGTTGTGAATTAATATTTTCAAGTTTTCATTTCTAAATGAGATTTAAAAAACTGAACAATACTCACTGCGATATGTTTTTTTCTGCAATTCCACCAACATAGCTGCGTATACATAAAACTTTTTAACTAAGAGTAGATTTTTGTTTTTCCTTTGCGCTTCTCTTTCAGCGAGCTAAAAAACAAATGTAATATATAATTTTCTTTAACAGCAGTGAGCATAATATATTTTGTCATTTACTGTGAATGCATGTTCCGCCGCATGTCCATAATACTTGGCTTGAACATTGACTTGTATGGCAGCCATCATTTGACCCAGCGATACCAAATGATTGGTATATTTAATTAGAAGATCCGATATCTTTGAGATATTAAACTTTTTTGCTAAATCAATAGCCACATCCCATCGATTGTGTAAGATACATAAGTTGATGGCAGATTTAATTTTGCCCAATTTGACATAAGCTTTGACAGCTTCATTGTGTACAGCATTTGCAGCAAACATATCAGCAATAGTTTCCAGAAGGGGATCTTCCTCCGGTAAAATATCGATCATATTTTCTAAACTTTTCCAATCTTCCAGGTGATAATAGCTCTCGATCATCTTGGCAGTGTTTTTTGCCAACTCATAGTATTCGACGGCTGAGGCCCTATACGGAAATAAATAATATGTATATTTTATTAGTAATTTTTGACCGACGAAACGTCAGGTTACAAAACTATTAACACCATTGGAAAGAGTGAAAAAAGTGTCAATGTAAATGTGTTATTTATTTAGAAATTCATTAAGAAATAAAGCTAGGAACAAAATAAAATGATTTTCTGAAAACTACTCGAAATTTTTAAATGTTTTAATCGGCGTATTGTTGAGTACATAAATGCGCAACTTTGCCCCAATTTAACCATCTTCGTATTCCCTATAGTTTCCGAGATCCCAATGGTAAGAGTCGAATTTGAAACAGCCTGTATATAGATTTGTGCGTTTTCACATACGTACCAGTTGTTGAATTGAGCAAAATATTCAGCTGTTGAATTATAAGCAGTTTTCAATAAATAATCAGGCGCTGTTAGTCCATTTTTTAATATTTGAATCACTCTGAACCAATCTCCTAAGGTCTGACGTAAATTCAGCGCTAGATCACTGGAATATAATAAATAATCTTATTTATTATAAAAAAAATTATAAACAGTTTAAACAACCTTCTATCTGCCTCCATGTAAATCTTCTCAGCTTCATCGAAATTTTTAAAATACGTAGCAATCCTGGCACGTCGTATAGCTTCATTGTTAACATCACCGAGTTTTTTGACAAATAAAACATTCGAATAATCACGTGCTCGCACAAAACAAGCATCTGCCATTGATAGATTCATTTCTTTCAAGGCAGCTTCTGCTACCAACCTCCTAAAAAAAAGAATAACATATTATAGCACAAATAATTGATTTGGCCAAAAGAATCGGTACCATAATCTCGGATGGCGGTTATCTTCGACAAATTGACAGGCTTCCTTGATGCCAACTTTTTCCAACAATTGTCTGGTGTCACGTAAACTTTTCACTTCCAATTTGATAATATGATCTGTGCTTGGCTTCTCAGGTGAATCCATTAATTCATCTAATAATACAGCCTGTATTTCCAAATCCTATAAAACGAAGCTAGTTTTAATATATCTCTAAAACGAATTTTACTTTAAAAACTTGAAATGGCAACCGCAAAAAATATCGAAAATCGGTCGAAATAAATTATAATAACAACTAACTTGTTAATTAAACACATCATTTGGATTCCCCTCCTATTACCGAGTTCACTTAAGCGTTTTTAGTTCTTAATTTTATGAGTTTTCTAAATTGACTGGTGTATATATATATATGCTAAAAATCATCTTACATCAAAGCTGCAAATGTACCCTGAACAGGCGACCGGCTCTTCGGGGTAGATGCCTTTAAAAATGTACATTCTTGTTTTTTCCATGATTGCAAGCAATTGGGGATTATCCGTTGCCCAACACATAGCCCAAACATCTTTTCTTTCCAATTTATTGCCATCATTTGCAGCTGTAGCTGGTCTACCAATACCCTCGGAAATATCTAACACTGTCATAATACCAGATACATCAATAACAGATAATCGCCTACGAAAACAAAAAAATCCTTTCAATTTTTAATGCGTATTGCGAGCAGAAATAAAAACGACTCACGTAGAATTACAATTGATTGCCATTTTATGAGGTCTTGTACTTATTTTAAAGCGATTTGTCAATACAATGTGCGGCAGAGCATAATATTGTATAAGTCCTGATTCTCTACCAATAATCAAACATTTATCTGTGGCTGCTAGACAACATGTTGGATCTATAGTGTCATGTGTACTTATTGGTACATTATTTGTATTATCTAAATCCTCAATTATTTCCACAGCCCCTGAAGGATTGTCATCAATGTGAAACATTTTGCATCTTGCAGATCCAACTGGAAAAATAAATTAGTGACAGCATTTCCCCAATTCTAATAATCTCTAATTGTATCTGTACTTACCTGTAATAGATTTAGGTGTTTTATAATGCCACACAATAAAATTGTTCTTTGATGCCACAAATACTTGATATGAATTCATTGCAACACTATTTGGTTCAATATTGATATCTTTACCTACAAATTAGGTATAGGATAAAATTGTTATACAAGTTTAAAGCTGGAAATTTACTTACCATCAACTGGCGTTCCGAGTGTATTGTACAGTATTAAATTGTATTTACCAAGAGGATCATCAGTGTCAGATTTAGTTGCCACAATACAATAATCTCCAAAACCAGCTATAGCTAACAGAGCTTGAACCCACCTTATATGACACTATGAAGATATGTTAGTAAGGTACGTAAGTTTTTTTGACTAATATTTTTTGTACTCACTTGATTGTTAATAGTATCCCAAAATGAAAGACATATACCAGGCTTGTGGGGTCTGCAGGATGAGAAGACGATTGTCTTTTTAAAATAACACCATTTGTAATCGGGACGTATGTTTGCAAAATAAACGAATGAATCAACAGCCAATGCAACTCGTAATGATCCACCCTCCCAAACGCAACAAGCAATTGAATGGCCTGGAACTTTTAATGTTCGCAGATGCTGCAATAACAAATTAATTATTTAATTTTCACAGCCTGCATTAGTAATAATTTAAATCGTACCTCTCCAAGTGGACTATAGAACTGGACGAAATTGACTTCTTTTTCTTCAGAAAACTGTTTACCAGATATAGCCAAAATTGAACCATTATGATTCCAACTGCAATGTACCACAAACATTCTGGTATCAACAACAACAGGATCTAGAAACGTTCATATCACATGAAATTACCTAGTTTGAATACAAAATATTTCCATATACTAACTTCGATCACTTTCGTTTTTCATAAGCTGCGCTTTACCATTTTCGAATGCTATCACTAAATTGGGACACAGGCTGTACATGTAACCGTTGATTCCATTATACCAGTCCAATCCTACTATTGGTACTGGATCAAAGGTATTATCGTGACAAATAATATCAATTCTCATCTACAATATTACATTTTATATCAAATGAATTATCGAAAATTATTTAACTACTCGTACCACAAAGTTTCCTTGATTATCATATAAATGTAATTGGCCATTTTTAAGGCTGAATAGCAGAAGTTTTCCATCTGGTGACCACTGGACACCCGATAATTGCACATGTTTCAATTCTTTACCCCAAATCCGATTACCACCAACACAGCCCACGATAACAGCACCGTCTTCATAAATGATACAAATTTTTTCACCATCCGCACTCCATGCCATTCCAACAACTGTCGACTTTTTGCGATTATTTATCATTTCCTCATACCATGCTCCCTAGAATATATATAAAAATTGGTCTCAAAGCTTTTTAAGAATATCGTAAATACCTTATAAAGCATCCAGACAATTATAACACCATTCTCATCGCTTGTAGTCAACTTTTTATGGGATTCGTTCCAAACTAATACTTGTACATCTTCAAGATGCCCTTCTAGGGTTTGATTCATTGATAAATTACTTGTTGCTGCCAAACCGCGACTTTTACTTGTATTTTCATTCTCGTTAGTTGAATCTAATTTCAAAACTTTCAGAAGTCCATGTTCACCTCCAACTGCTATATATCCATCGACTTTATTCCAAGCAATAGAATTAATTCTTGTATTGTTCGGAATAGCTATCTATACGTATAATAAATTATTAAATAATAAAATGCAAACATATTTAACACAAGTCCTTTAAGTGTTACCTTTTTGCTTAGATATATAAACATTTTGCCAATTGAAAATAGAGACTATCAACACAATCAACAGTAATAAGTTTTGAAATTATTTATGTTGATGTTTGACTGTTGCTAAGCAATGGTGAGCTGTCATTTTTAGTGATAGCTGTCATTTGAAAGAGTTCATTCAACTTGTTATGGTGATTTCGAGATACAAAACGCAACTAGCGTAGTGTTTAGCGAATCCAATCGAAACCTGCCGAACTTTCAAACGCACCAATCAGGTAACAGAACTTTGACATTCGGCCATCAAAAAAGCGTCGTGTGTTTCCATCTCGAAAACACCATAAATCTTCTGAATGTCAACAAGCAGCAAGCTGCGCCTTAAAGCGCTTCTGTTGACTGAAAACCGAAGTCTTGATTAATTTGTAATTTATTCATTGTTCTGTAGGAAAACTATTATGCAAAATATTCAAAAATCAATTGTTATTGACCCCTTTTTATTTTGAACATTTTGACTTCTTGAGTAGTGGCGACATCTAGTGCGCTCTCTAGTTACATTTCCAAATATTTTATAAAAAAGGTATCATCTAAGATTTCAAAGGAATTTCAACGTACCCTATAGATGGCTTATGGTTATTAAATTGCGATGCGTGTGAGAGATGATCTAATTGACAGAGGTGACAGGTTTGTTGGTAAATGTAAATGGAAACGACTTGGTTTATAGACTAGCTGAGGTGAGATATTTTTTTGTTACGGCCATTGTAGTGTGTGAAGTGATTGCATCTTCTTTGGGTATCTGGAGAATTCATGGTGATAGTTTCATGATAATCTAAGAAAATGTCATCACCCAGTGCTGGAAAAAGACGAATGGACACTGATGTTATTAAACTGTATCCTTTGTGTTCAAGAAATGATAATGTAAACAACAACAATACGAGGGGGTGCATATATCAGCTGACATCGAAATTCGCTATATATAATTTGTGGGGATAAATATATTTTTGCCCATATAGAAAAATTACCTAAATCATGAGATTCTATCTCAGTTCCCTATAAGGCCACTGCTAATTATAATTACCAACAATATGTTGAACTTTCCTTAATTGGTTTTTCAGTATTGAAAGCAAGCATGAAGTGACAATTTTAGGGGGACTAAATGAATTTTGTGTCAAATTCTATGGTCCAAGAGGCAGTAAGTATCTGTATAATCAATTTTATGAAGGTATTTGTTATTTTACCTATGGTTCCTGATAGCTCCCTATGAAGGTGGTGTTTGGAAGGTTCGTGTTCATTTGCCAGAACATTATCCCTTCAAGTCTCCAAGTATAGGCTTTATGAATAGAGTATATCATCCAAATATTGATGAAGTGTCGGGAACAGTTTGTTTAGATGTTATAAACCAGGCATGGACTGCACTGTATGGTAAGCCAACAAATTGAAAATGTTTACCTTAAACTCAATGTTGTTCAATGCAGAATTGATTTATTATGAATAAGTGTAATAATGCTCGTAATAATACCAACTTTGGCTACTCAAATGTCTTATATACTTTTACTATTTTTGAAGAAGTAAGGGTGTTTTTTGGTTTATTTTAGTAAGTATTACACATTATCTTTTTAATTTTCCGTAATTATAAAGAATATCACTACAATTTGTCAATATTTTTTTGTTTATCTTAGTAGACTCGGAAATTTTTTTCTTTTGTTTATTTGTCATTATAATTCAATCCATACATAATAAAAACAAACGTACAGTAGAATTGTATACGTCTTCCCTTTTTGTGAAGTGAAAACATAAATATTTGATGCCATTATAAAATAAATCAACATTCATAATTGTTTATCAATTTTGTAATTAGATTCAGTCAACCTAACACGAAACATAATACAATCTTTATCATTATTTTTCTACTCTAAATTTATTTTGCAGATATCATTATTTCCTTTATCATCATATCATTTATTGTTTTGTTAGTGTGGCTAAAGACAATTTTTCATATTCTGGATATTGTAAATAAACACATTACATCGTCTATCCGTGATTTTTTTTCTAGACATAAGACTATTACATAAGTTATGCGACATCTAAAAGAAATCTAAAATTCGCATTTTATTTCAATGCATATTCTATTAAGATATGTCATTTACTTCTAGACTTGTCAAATATATTTGAGTCATTTCTTCCACAACTGTTAACATACCCAAATCCTATAGACCCCCTAAATGGGGATGCTGCAGCGATGTACCTTCACAAACCAGAAGAGTATAAAAAGAAAGTATCTGGTAAGTTTTCATATACATATATTATATACAGTCAATGATCTATTTGTTGAATAGCAAAAATAATTTTCATTATTACAATAAGAATTATGTTAAGTAGTGATTTACAATAATTTAAGGTAGCTCAAAAGTGAAACCAGAGTATTCAAAAAATATATTTATAAGCCTTTTGATCATTTTGATTGGCATAGAGTGTATTAAAGATATACTTATTTTCCTCCCAAAAGGAATAGTGAGACCCCCTGGTATTCGATTCTTTCAGACTTTTGATACATTAAATAGGAATCAAATCAATTAGGTTTTGTGCCATTTTCTTATTAAATTTATGAATTGACATTGACAAGGTGACAGCTAGTTAAGCGTTGTGTTCAACGACATGATTTTATCATTTTC
This sequence comes from Crioceris asparagi, assembly GCA_958507055.1. Lineage (NCBI taxonomy): Eukaryota > Metazoa > Arthropoda > Insecta > Coleoptera > Chrysomelidae > Crioceris > Crioceris asparagi. The sequence continues at coordinate 2,409,956 of OY293833.1, read as the reverse complement.
CCTGTCATTGGTGGTAGGAATCTCATGTATGCCTTAGATTTCTTGAGTGCTGACATCACCATTATATTATTCAAAACTTCCATTTCTGTTTTTTGTATATTTCTGAGTTACCTTAATTCCTTCTCATTTTCTACCTAGATAATTTTTTTTTGCTAGAAAAAAATTCTTTTAACAAATGGTCCCGTTTTCTTTATTATTTAAATCACGGAATTTAAATAGCTATTCCTTTTTCGGCGTTTTTATTTCAAATTTATTGTCGTTGAAAGATTGATGATTTTCCAGAATATGTTAAGAAATATGCCACTGAGGAAGCGCTACGGGGCCAAGAGAATGTTAGTTCTGATAGTGAATCTAGTATGTCCGATTTTTCGGAAAATGAAGCCGAAGATATGGAATTATAACGCCGGCTATCTACCACTATGAAATGCTCGCTCAAACTAACTTCCTACATAGGCGAAAATTTTCATATAGCGTCTATATGTTGTGGAGTGCTTAAAAAACCTTTATTTAATTATATTATTTGTTTTGCATTTTCATAGTTTATTTTGTTGAATCAATCTGTGACAGGATTCAAGCATATAGTTATTCTATTTATACTGTTTCAAAAGCTTATTTATCGATTATATTTTACACAATTAATTTCAACAAATTGCTGGATCAAGAAGTGTGATTCAGTTAGGCAAGTGATAATGTAATAATCTGTAATTGTAATTCTTTTTTTGCAGTGCATACGTTATACTTGGTAAACAAGTTTCTTTTATAAGCCGTGCATGTTTGAATTTGTATATTTGTGAGTTTATCATATCTATGAATTTTCATTTAATATGTTCACTCATTCAAGGATAAATGTCCTAATCAAAGTTCATATTCAAACCCTTGTCTTCTTATCCATTGACGTAGATATTTGAAACTTGCAATAATTTATAAAATGATGAATGTTCTACGTCTTTGGATAAACATTTTACATAAGGTTGATATATGTTTTATTTAAACAATCTTAAAATACCAAATTTCAGCAAAATTTCGTCAAGCATCATTTTTAAATCATACCTTCAGGGCATACGAATAGAACGACGTCCTTGATTTACATATATAAGATCCTGGGGGCGGGGCCATATTTGAGGTTATGTTATATTCAAAATTCAAAGAAGAGTTATTGGAACCGAGAAGGCATATAATATATTAGTTGCATTCAATTTTTACTTCTTTTTTCTGTATACTTTATATTTATTTATATATTTTATATATTATTGAGGTATTGATCGAACTGCCTTTAGATTGGCAACTCTATTACATATAAAATATTCTAAATCAAATCACCAATCATATTGTTACCGTATATTGCAATGATAATATTATTATGTAAAAGTATAAATAATTAGAAATATATTACTGTGTCCGTTTCATAAATGTTACTGCCAATAATAATTATTGTGAATGACTTAAAACCTGAACAGATTGCTTTTAGAAATAGATTTCTTTTTTTTTAGTTTCATTATGAATACATCACGAGCGAGTTTGTTAATTGATAGCATATTTATTTTTTAGTTATTGTCAATATAGAGCAAGAGCTACTTCAAATAAAATGTTCGATTAAGTCACATGATGAAGTGCTTTGGAAATTTCAGTTTTTTCCAGCGACTATATGGCTGGGCAGTATTTGTCCTCATTGTTTTTTATGACTTCTCTATGGAACATTTTTTGTTCTTCTGCTACCATACCAGTGAAGTAATAGCCTGAAATTACTTTAAAAAAACCTGGTACTTACTAAGTAGAAAGTAACTAATAAATAGGTGTCTCGTAAATACCTTATAGGGCCCTTGTCACTTTATCGGTATGGTTGCTGAACAAAATGAAAATCTGTGGGCAAAATCTGTCCAGGCATCTGCATGTTTTTTTCTTATAGTCACTGTGAAAATTAACATTTCCAAAGCATTTTTAATCCTGTTGGTCGATCGGTCAGGTTTTCCTGCAGTCTACAAAATAATAATGTGTTTCGAAGTGAAATTCTAGTATTTTTCTTTTTATTATTATTACCTTTTTTGGGTGAGATGTATGCAAACTTGATTATGTTAAAACTATCCTAATATTATAATATAATAACAATAATTATTTTTATAGTGAAACAATTGTTCTTATTATAAATTAAAGAGGTATGTATATTATATAAGGAATACCAAAATCAGTTTTCGATTATTATTTTTTTTGTTTGGAACGTTTTTTTTAACTTGTCTCACTTACTGTATTTTTAACTTTACGATTTATCCTAAATGCACAATATACCTGACATACTTTATTATTAATTTTCAACAACTATCCTTAGGGAAGCGTTCACCTAAATAAAATAAAGGGTGCGTTTGACGGATAATAGCCATCGATTGGCGCCTTAGCTAGCGCTATAGAATTATTCGCCAGGACACACTTGATAGCTGTCGCCATTTCATTTTCCGGCGGTGCCGGTAGTTGTTTTCCAACAAACGCACGCAATATTTGCCTCAGTTTGATATTTAATCTAAGATTCTCTTATGCAGTGTGTATTTCTATTATAATTTTTATTTCATTCGATTTTCTAGTTGATATTATCTAAAAACTCAATAAAATTTGAAAAAAATAAAGAAGAACAATTTACATATAAAAATTCAACACTTCTAAATATGTCACAAATATTATGTTTTATCATGTATATGTTGATGGAAAATCAGTGAAAATACCTTAAACTTTATACTTACGCTGTATGAAATAGTGTGATTGATAAGTCATTACTAGCCATAACCAAAGAAATAGATAACTACATAGAAAGTGTACATCGTATAGTAAATTTGAGATGAAAACCGAGTGAGCTTCGTTAACCAAGTGACGAGGGTGCTACCGTCGAAAATGAGTATTTTGTAGAATAATTCAACATTCGGCTATCAGGCGACCAGAAACGGCTGTAGGTACTTATGTGTTCTAGCGGGCAGCGGGCTGTTGATTGCCATTGAGAGACGCTACTAGTTCAGTTGTCCTCGAAAATCCATGTTGTGTTTTCTTATACTCATCCATTGTTAGAAATTTCTCCTGTTCAGCATGGAACAGTCGAACCACATCGCCGCCTTTGATAACCTCTTCCAAATTTTCTCTATGTTCCAAAAATAATGTTACCTTCCATGATGTATTACCATTAACGATATTCACTTCTTTGCATGTCTGATTATCGGGTAGTTTATACGTTGAAACATGAAGTACTTGTCGCCCGGGGCTAACTGGATTTAATATCGCTTTATCGCCAAGAACGATATTATCACCAGTTGCTCTAAGTTTATAAAAGGGTTATATTTAAAACCATGATCCTTCATTCCCATTACCATCTAAGTATACTCGCATTGCATTTTTTTCTAATAATGCATTTATTTACAGTCATGTACTTATTTGATTTTAAATGCAATAGCTAAAATAAAAAAATATGGCATATTGCATATTTGAACCAAATAATGTCTTATTTCGTACTAGTGCAACTGCAGCAACTAGTATCGTCTCTCAGTGGCAATCAACAGCTCGCTGCTCGCTGCCCGCTAGAACACATAAGTACCTCTAGCCGTTTCTGGTCGCCTGATAGTCAAATGTTGAATTATTCTAGAAAATACTCATTTTCGACGGTAGCGCCCTCGTCACTTGGTTAACGAAGCTCATTCGGTTTTCGCCTCACATTTACTTACTATACGATGTACACTTCTATGTAGTATCTATCTTCTTTGCTATAACTTGTGTTGATATTTATATATGAAAATGGATACAAATCGTGAAATATTTTAAGTTTTAAGGACTAAATTAGAACCAAAACTAACGTTTGTGCATAAATATACATATAATTAATTTATTTTTAAAATTACTACAAATGAACTTCTCATAATAGTATATATTATAATGATTGTAGCATTTAATGATAATAAAGAACTAAATTTATTGTTTTTCTCTTTCAATATTACGTCGATTAGCGTTTCTAAATAGCAAAAGGTTACGAAAACCCTAAATTGACAAAATTCAACATTTACCGTAATTCAAATTTTCACTGTTGCTTATAATTTATTTATTGTTTTTCACATGGGGATTGAAATTTATTTAAGGGAGATGAATTAAAAGGCATAAGTGTACCTATAAAAGCGTTCAACACTATAATAAGCAATTATTGATCTCATTAATTCCGACCTATCTCACACATTACTTCTTTTGAGCAGATATTGATTGATTTGATTACGGTATAATTTAATAAATAAGTATCCCACAAAGCAATAATAAGAGAACATCCTATTACATATCTTATTAGGTAAGTCCCGTATCTATAGTCCTTAAAATTTTGTTAACAGTAATCCTCGATACTGACGTCACGTATATAGTGAAAGTTTCTCATAAAAAGTAGTTATTCAGTTTAGTATTCCAAGTATGTTTTATACTTGTTTATGAACTTTTTTCAATCGAAAACCATTTTTTTAAATAAAATGATAGTGTTTAGAGAATTTGACGCATCAAAAATTGGGAGAGACATTTGTTATTATCAAGATCGCATTCAAGAATCCTATCAATGAACCGTTACATTGTTTAAAAATTGATTTGAAAACGGTTATGATCAAGATTCAGCTGATTTTACCTGCGCATTAGTGCGTAGTGCCAGGACAGCTTTAGCATTCAAGTATGTACCCAGCTTTAGCAAGTTAGCCATTCAATGTGCATTCTATTCAATTCGAACAAGTTTTTATTTTATATAAATGTATTATCCGTAGAAGAGTTTTCTGGGGTTTTGGCAATCGTGATCCTGCGAAACGTAAGCTCCCTAAGCTAATGCTTTTGCATTTTGTATCATTTATGATGAATATAAATTTTTTTTTTTTTTTTCATTTCTACTAGATGTCAATTTCGTTAACATAACCTATATCTGTTTTCAATTTTAAACTTGTAATATTCTCATTACATATACATTATAATAATAGAGTATCTGCTGGTGGCTTATTTATTATTTTAATGAAGTCATATCTTTAGTAGCTCGAATGCTAGAAAAATGTAAACATTTTTCAGTTGACATTTGACAATTTGACAGATGTTTTAATTGTGGAATTTGTTTTTATTTCCATACCTATCCCTATCAACGAATCGCTCAAATACCTCACAATTTTCAGCTTGAATGAAGAAAAATTTGAAGCACATTCATTTTAATTTTAAGCAAAATGGAATTAGGAGGTTCCAGTCTTCTGCATTTAGGGGACATTGTTTCCCTTTTTGCAGAAGGAAATGTTAGCGGATTTTTGAGCACATTGGGGTAAGTTTTAACCATTTTTCTAATGATACATTTATTCCATTATATTCTTAATTTTATAGGCTTGTCGATGATCGATGTGTGGTATGCCCTGATGCTGGTAATCTAACTAATCCACCTAAGAAATTTAGAGATTGTCTTTTCAAAATATGTCCTATGAACAGATATTCGGCACAAAAACAATTCTGGAAAGCTGCAAAACAAAGTATGGGATCCTCAACCGATACTGGGCTATTGAAAAGATTACATGTATGTATTCACTATTTTAATATTTTTTAGCTTTCAAATACATATATTTTGTCCGAATATTTTGGTTCAGTTATTTTTAGGGCCCCGAATTGTTAGTGTTAAGATTCAAATATAATCTTGGCACACGGCTTGTATATAGAATACTAAATAAATATTTTATTGATTATATCATTTGAGTAGTATAATTTTTGGCCTAATACAAAGTCTTATGTTCTTTAAATAACTCAATTTCGATAGTTAGAATTGCTTCTAAATTTTTTATTAACATTTCTGTTCATAATTCAACTTTGCTGAGTTAAAACATTTTTGTTTAACATTTTCATGTTTTACCTTCTGAAATACATACATATTTAAGAATGTTGCCTCATTATATGTATAAGCTTTTGAATTTCAAATAACCATATAATGTAGTACTTATTTCGAATGAAGGACATGAAACTGAAATATAAACGTTAATTGTGACTATTGTTTATTGCAATAGCTTTGAGGTATTCATTCTAATGAGTAATTTTTAGTAAGAATTGTTATTCACTACCTAATGGACTATAAGAATCAAAATTATTTAGAGCCTACGATTGCTTAATTTGCGAAATGATAGTTGAATTTTCAATTGGGGGTGCCTATGGATAATTTAAGATGATTATTGATATATGTTTTGACGTCACTTTGATTATGAGATTTATTTAAATCAGACAGCCAAGGGTTTTAGAGGCGAAACTCATTGACTTACGTAGATAATTAAAAATCTAGTCAAAATGTAATAAATGACCCTACTTTAGCCAGAATTTTAGAACGTTCAAGGAATCTGTTTCTTCTAGCATGCGGCCGAAATAGAAAAAAAGCAAAATGAATCCGAAAATAAGAAATTATTGGGTTCAAATGTGCAATATGGCAATGTCGTTCAGGTTTGTGAAACACCTAATCGGCATTTTATATAATATTTGCCATATTTTCTTATTTTAGCTATTGCATTTGAAATCAAATAAGTACTTAACTGTAAATAAACGTTTACCTGCATTATTAGAAAAAAATGCAATGCGAGTGTACTTAGATGGTAATGGGAATGAAGGATCATGGTTTTACATATTACCATTTTATAAACTTAGAGCAACTGGTGATAATATCGTTCTTGGCGATAAAGTGATATTAAATCCAGTTAGCCCCGGCCAACAAGTACTTCATGTTTCAACGCATAAACTGCCCGATAATCAGACCTGCCAAGAAGTGAATATCGTTAATGGTAATACATCGTGGAAGGTATCATTATTTTTGGAACATAGAGAAAATTTGGAAGAGGTTCTCAAAGGCGGCGATGTTGTTCGACTGTTCCATGCTGAACAGGAGAAATTTTTAACAATGGATGAATATAAGAAAACTCAACATGTATTTTTGAGGACAACTGGTCGTACTAGTGCAACTGCAGCAACTAGTAGCAAAGGTAAGTGTCATTTACACTGCAGTTAAATAACTGTTCTTGGTAAAGTATCTTAAAAAAAACTTTATTTAATGAAAAGCGATTAACAATATTTAGATGTGGTTAATACGAGTGTCAACTTGAAGATAAATCATAATTCTACAGCTACCTATTTATATATAAATATAATGAATAGTCAACACTACGCTTATGGTTACATCATATACTTATTTTAATACAGGGTTCAGCCATAATGACCATATAACTCTGCTTTATGCTTGATTTGTTTATTATGGTATTTCAGCTCTATGGGAAGTGGAAGTTGTCCAACATGATCCATGCAAAGGTGGCGCTGGCCATTGGGACTCTCTATTCCGTTTCAAACATTTAGCAACTGGTCAATATTTAGCTGCCGATATCGATCACGATCATGTTGTCGATGATGAAAAAATAAAATTGAGTAACGATTCATCAACTGAATCACCCAGATATCATCTAATACCTGTTGGTCATTTAAATGAAATTGCCACATTATTCGACTTAGATCCGACCAGTTTAACCAGAGGTGATTCACTTGTACCACAATCAAGCTATGTTCGTTTACATCATTTGTATACGAACAGTTGGGTGCATTCAACATCAGAATCTATTGATAAAGATGAGGAGAAACCGGTTATGTCGAAAGTGGGCTGTGCAGTCATCAAGGAAGATAAAGAAGCATTCGCTTTGATAGCAGTCTCGCCTGTTGAAGTGAGGGATCTAGATTTTGCAAATGATGCTTGTAAATTGCTTTCTTCACTTTCTGTAAAACTTGAGCAAGGTACAATATCTCATAATGAAAGAAGGTATTTTACCGTTAATTGATATGAATCAAGTTCATTCTGCACCTATGAATTTCCAGGTCGTTAACGACACTTTTGCAAGATATAGTTTACTTTGTTGCTGAATTAGAAAATGAACAGAACAAAACAGAAGCCCTAGACCTTATTGTAACTAATCCCAATCGTGATAGGCAAAAATTATTGAGAGAACAAGCCATTCTCAAGCAGCTCTTCAAGATACTTCAGGTTTTTACAATTACTGATTCTTTTTCTTATGTGAATTACATTCAATATTTTCCAGGGTCCATTTCTGGATAATGGTGGGGAAGGACCATTTTTGAAAATTGAGGAATTGAATGATCCACGACATGCGCCATACAAATACATTTTCCGACTCTGTTACAGAATATTGAGATTAAGTCAACAGGATTATCGAAAAAATCAGGAGTACATTGCAAAACATTTTGGTTTTATGCAAAAACAAATAGGCTATGATATATTAGCAGAGGATACCATAACTGCTTTGCTTCACAATAATCGGAAATTGTTGGAGAAACATATAACACCGGCTGAAATTGAGACATTCGTTGGTTTAGTCAGAAAGAATATGAATAATTGGGAATCACGTTTCCTCGATTATCTATCAGATTTATGTATTTCAAACAAAAAAGCCATACCAGTGACGCAGGAATTGATTTGTAAAAGTGTCCTTAGTGTTAAAAATTCCGATATTCTAATTGAAACGAGAATGATGAGAACACAAGTTGAACTACAAGAAATAAACGACGATGGTATTTTGGAAGAAAACGATGATGATAATGATGAAACTGAATCAATGATTACCGTTGTTGAAGAATGTCAAATAGTTCTTCTCTATAATAACCGACAAAAATCGATGTTGCTCACTGAACTTTGTCGTAATGCAAGGATGAATGTTAAAGATGATCAAGCGATATTAGATTATTATCGACATCAGCTGGATTTATTTTCAAATATGTGTTTGAATCGACAATATCTAGCACTTAACAATCTATCACCACATCTCGATATTGAATTGATACTCAAATGTATGGCCGATGAGAATGTGAGCTTCGATTTAAGGGCATCGTTTTGTCGTCTTATGCTGCATTTACATGTCGATCGCGATCCACAGGAACCAGTTACACCAGTGAAATATGCCAGATTGTGGTCGGAAATACCATCGCAAATGTCGATAAATGAGTAAGTTTGTAATAATATTTATAATTAACAATCTGATCATCTATTTGCAACGTGAATTTTGAATAACAATAGTGCTATCCAAAAGTTCGTTAAATGTTCCAATAGTTCAATGTAATTTTGATTAATATTTGACCAACCAAGAACACTAGAATCAAGGGGAATAAACTTACAAAAGATGTATATCAGGGACGTGGTCTCGTGTACGACGAACATCTTGACAATTATCTTGAATATTTGTTCTCTTTATTTATCTTCGTGAACATGATCTGCTGTCTTTTTTAAGCGAGTGCCGCTTGTTGCGCACGACACGATGCACAAAGACGCATTTACAAAAGATATGCGTATAGAATTTTCATAGAATTAATACTATTATTTCCATGGAAATTTTACATGATTTTTACGACGAGTTTAATTTCCTGTTTCCAGTCTTCTTTTGCTCAACATTTGATGTCGATGTTATTCGTTGACATATAATTAAATGTTAGGTTATGTTCTCTGTTGGTTGATGATTCGTTGCTCTATGGAGAGTAAATGTTTTGTGATCCTTTATACTTCATAGATGATTGAATATGACATCCACATCGTATATCAAGCATAGAGATATAATACAATAGAGAGGGATTACTTATTCATACTCTAGTGTATTATGATATCAAGCCGAACTTTTGGGTAACATCAGGTGGCGTAATGACTGTACGTCAGCCGTCTCAGATACTTTGCTAGCCCATAAGGAGGATATAAAATGTTGTAATTGATCATAGTATTCGTTTCTGATTTATACATTTGTTTATTGGGTTCTATTTTTCAAGTTATGACTGTAATAAAACTCCAAATGCAACAAAAGAAGCAGTCCGTGCAAAATTTTCATCTACCATCGCCTTTGTTGGTGGTTATTTATGCAATGTTGTGGCAAAGATGTGGTCTTTTGCCGACCAAGAACAGAATAAACTAACATTCGAGGTTAGAAAAAATGATTTCTGACGCTTTTTCTTTTCGATCACGTTATCAAATGTTTTAGGTGGTGAAATTAGCTAGAGAACTAATATATTTTGGATTTTATAGCTTCTCTGATTTGCTTAAATTAACCAAAACTTTACTGAGTATATTAGATTGTGTGTCTGAGAGTGATTTCTTAGAATCTCGACCGCCTGCTGGGGAATTGGATTGTAAGTAGCTTTTTATTTTTGAATTCGCAAAGTGTAAGGAATGAAACTTGGGAATATAGTATATGTGAACGTTCTAAATGACACTAAAAATTCAATATTACAAATCTATTTTAGCCGAAGGTGGTGTTCTGAGGACTATTGGTGATATGGGGGCTGTGATGACTTCACTTACTTTAGGTTCTGTAGGTAGAACAGGTGTTGCTACAACTTCTGCTCAACATGCAAAATTTCAATATATGAAAGAGTATCCTCTAGTGATGGATACGAAACTAAAAATAATTGAAATTTTACAGGTATAAACAACTAAGTTATATTTGAAATCTTTCAAAAAAAAAACATCATATTTTCAGTTTATTTTGGATGTTCGTCTCGATTATCGTATTAGTTGCTTGCTGAGTATTTTTAAACAAGAATTTGATGAATCTGAAAAAAGCAACAGCAGCAATGGTGATGTGAATCTAGGCCAGAAAAATATAGATTTAGAATCTATTGGCAGTCAAGCTGAAGGCATATTTGGTAGTAGCGAAGAATGTGCTGTCCTTGATCTTGACGGTCATGGCGGCAGAACATTTCTGAGAGTTTTGTTGCATCTAACAATGCACGACTATCCACCATTGGTATCAGGGGCATTACATTTACTTTTTCGACACTTCAGTCAAAGACAAGAAGTGCTACAAGCATTCCGTCAAGTGCAGCTGCTCGTATCTGATAGCGATGTTGAATCGTACAAGCAAATCAAAGCTGACTTAGATGTTCTGCGACAATCAGTTGAAAAATCTGAATTGTGGGTTTACAAGTCAAAATGTAGCGAAGATCTTGTGCCGACAAATCAAAAAAATAAAGATGATGAAGATGAAGTTACTACAGTACAACAAAAACCACTGATTAGTGTATTGGAGAAGAAAGGATCGGCAATCAATTTGGATGTTGGACCACCTTTACATCCAGACCAAGCTGAGGAATATAAGAAAATACAACAAATTTTGATAAGAATGAACAAATTGTGTACACAAGGTTCACCAAGTGGTGTGGTCAAACCACAAAAACACGAACAACGTCTATTAAGAAATGTTGGAGTTCATACAGTCGTCCTTGATCTATTACAAATCCCATATGATGAGAAAGAAGATACAAGAATGAATGAACTGATGCGTCTGGCTCATGAATTCTTACAGAACTTCTGTTTGGGCAATAAACAGAATCAAGTTTTACTTTACAAGCATTTGGATTTGTTTCTGAATCCAGGAGTACGTAACATTATTTCAATTTATTAAATGATTCATCTTGTTTTCTATTGTTTAAAATTGTAGATAAGAGAAGCTCAAACAGTATGTGCAATATTTCAAGACAATTCAAAATTGTGCAATGAAGAAAATGAAAAAGTTATACAACATTTTGTCCATTGTATTGCCACACAAGGTAGACATGTGCAATATTTGAAGTTTCTTCAAACTATTGTGAAGGCGGAAAATAAATTTATCAGAAAATGTCAGGATATGGTTATGCAAGCGGTAAATATACTCTTTTGATAGCTGTGATTTCGGTTAAACCACAGATATTTTGGAGCCTTAGGAAAATAGCAGGGGCATCAAATACATTTTTGAGTGATTATTTTCATTATCGAGGCTAAAATTAAATTATATGTATGCTTGTGGATTTTCCATTTAAAGTAAAAACAAACAGTAGGTTCATTGTTATTATTTATAGTTGATCAATGCCGGCGAAGATGTTCTGGTCTTCTATAACGATAAGGCATCGTTCAATCACTTTATCGAAATGATGCGATCAGAACGACATTGGATGGATGAAGGGAGCCCATTGAAATACCATGTTGAGCTGGTTAAATTGTTAGCTTGTTGTACAATGGGTAAAAATGTTTATACCGAAATCAAGTGTCACAGTTTATTACCATTGGATGATATTGTCGCCATGGTGATACATCCTGATTGTATACCGGAAGTTAAGGAAGCCTATGTTGGTTTTCTTCATCATTGTTACATCGATACGGAAGTTGAAATGAAGGAAATTTACAATTCCAGTCATATGTGGACATTGTTTGAAAAATCCTTTTTGGTTGATATGGCCGACATTGCGACAGCACCCAACGATAGAAAACATCCAGATCGTGCATTGGAGAACTATGTTACCAATTGTGTTATGAATATTATTTCGACATTTTTCAATAGTCCATTCTCTGATCAGAGTACCACAGTGCAGGTATGTTAGAAAGTTGTTTAGAAATAACATAGAAAAGAGGGAACCCACATTTTCTTTCACTTTATTTTAACACTGCATGCGCTTCAGTTAGTTCTTGCTGTATATTAACTTAGGTTTAACTACTTATCTATAAGTTTGTGTTATTTATTTTTATTTAATTACTTCCGAGTCTCAAGTACCTTGTTTATGGTTTCATTTTTATAATAAAAACCTTGCTTTTATGGTGTCTTTTTTGGGTATCTTTCTTATTAGAAACATCTGCATGAGGCCAGGGTTTATTGGACCGACACATCAATGGATGAATATGATCCTTTCTCGGTTAATGTTCAACTCAAACAAACTCCATTTTCTACTAACGTAAGTAATTCATCTGGTGTCTAAGAAACATGATCTCTAATTAATTGTACAAGCCTTCATAATATTTACTAACAAACTGCGATGTGAAACTAAAACTAGTATTTCATTAATTCCTATCATTGTTGAAATCTAATTACCCCATATCTATTTGTTATGCTGTATTAACTATTTATTAAAGGAAATATATGTTTTTTCCATGAAATGGCATGATAAACTGAATTTTAAGGTTTAAAAACACGTATCGTATTTGTCTAGTAAAGTAGAATCTACTACGTGCAATATTTGCGCCACCATAGTTCTTTCAGTCATTTTGACACTTGCTTGACATCCCATATCAATTGACTACAAACGTTCTATTCGTTATTAGTGTAAAGTGAAATAATATCGTGGTTTTATCTAAAGAAAAAATAATATCGTGGTTATATCTCAAAAAAAGGTAATTCAGAAGGAAATGTTGTACATTGGGTTGCAGGTATACTGAGAATAAGAATAACGTTTGGAAGTGCGTGACATCGACATCATGTCAAGCAAATGTCAAAATGACTTCGAAATAATTTTGTGTTACAACGATGGCACAAACACTGCACATAATAGATGCTACTTTAATAGCCCTATCTAACCTAGGGAACTCGGAATACAATTCTTTGGAAAAAATTAAAATGGATGAGATACCAGATCGATGGTGACATTTTGGGATTCTTTTGAGTTATTTTGTTTCTGATTTTTTTAAATAAAATTTTCAGACATAATGGAGGACTCTTCTTCAAATATTCATCAAGATTCATAAATACAATCACTGATTGATTATAATTTTTGGGAATCAAGTCAATTTTAATCATGGATTTTATTTTTTATTTAGGTATTTCTTAGATGTATCTCGTAATGTTTAGCAAGCACACCTATATTCATACATTTTAAAAAGCTTTTATTAGAATATAATTTGAAAGCGTTCAATGTTATAGATATATTAATATTAGAAAATTTGATCTGTACATCACATAGTTTATTTCAGGATTCACATATTATAGAATAGAGTCAAGGGATGCAGTTCAGGCCTTTTATCGGTCAGTAAAAAAATAAATATTGGTCGATACGGATATATCAAACAAATATAAGAGATAGATAAAAGACCATGTATATGTATATTTTTGCTGATTGGATTATTGTTAATGCAGTTATTTTGTTAAAAAAATCAAATCCGACACATGACGCTACTTAGCTTCACAAACCTAATCACAATGCAATCGATTTTTCAGCTTCAAACTTGGGAGCCAGATGCTTTTTTTGAAGAAAAAAAAACGAAATGCATGTGCTTCTTATTTTTTGACAGTTCACCACAGCAATTTTTGAGCTTTAGGTATACTGAGCTGCTGAAACATTTAGTTTATATATTCATACATATTTTTCAATCCGTTTTTACAAAATATATTTTACAGACAAGACAGCCCATTTTTGTACAGCTATTGCAATCAGCATTCAGAGTATCTCAATGTCCTTGGTTAGCAGCCTCGCAACGCTTTAATGTTGAAAATTGTATACGTACACTATCAGAAGTTGGTTAGTTTATTCATATATTTGTTAATTGACTGATGCCATAAATAGTTGATGTTATTTTTTTTTCAGCCAAGAACAGAGGTATCGCTATACCATTAGATCTTGAAAGTCAAGTGACTGCTATGTTCAATAAAGCTACAATTCTAACAAGACAAACCAGTAAATGGTTGCAGGCGTCAAAAACACCTAAAATGGAAAGATCTCAGTCACAAGTATATAAACACATAAAAAAAGAGACTTAAGATGAAAATGATTGATATTGCTTTTTTGTTATAGCTTATAAGACTCGATAGAAGCATTATAGAAGGCTTACAAGATATTGTATCTGTGCTTGAGGATCAATTAAAGCCGCTAGTTCAGTCAGAATTGTCTCTGCTGGTTGATGTTCTATATCGACCAGAGCTTCTATTCCCTCAAGGAACTGAACCGAGAAAAAAGTGTGAAAGTGGAGGATTTATTAGAAAGTAAGATCGTTAAACAGGGTGTCCTAAAATATATCCTGATTTTTTTTTCAAGACTTATCAAACATACAGAAAAACTACTTGAGGAAAAAGAAGAAAAGTTATGCGTCAAAGTATTGAGAACGTTACGAGAAATGATGGCAATTGATTGCGATTATGGCGAGAAGGTTAAATATAATATATTTTATTTAATTTTAAGCTTCAAAAAATTAACACTTATTTTTAATCTTTCTTTTAATGCTGCTTAGATTGAAGAATCTGATAATGATATGGTATAGTATTTTAAGTGTTGTATTATTTGTTGGATGTGAAAATGGATTTTATTTTGTTGTTATACAACGATTACCGAATAGATGGAATGCTAACAAATCCTGGCTGCTAGATACAGGAGAAATGACCCCTCTGTTAAGCGTTTTTTGTAACTCCATCGGTTCAGTAATCGTAGTATAGTATACCTTAAATGTTCCCCTGACCTTTTGAGATACATTTTTGGTGTATTTAGCTGTGCTTTTTTCGTCTCCTTGATTTTTCTTCTTCTGGTAACCATAAAACACTCGATTTGCTTTTATAGGGAGATGTCTTGCGTAATAGCTTATTGACACGTTACTTTGGCACAGCTTTTATACAAAGTAATAATACTATTCAATTGGGAAGCATACCAACATCACCTGCAACCCATGGACCAGGAGGTAAATACAGAATAATATGTGATTTATATAAGGGATCATTATTTTATTTTCTTTTACAGCAAAAATATTGAGCAGAGCTGGACGGACACTACATGAGGTTCAGACACATTTGGATCGAGAAGGCGCATCAGATCTTGTAGTTGAACTGGTGATAAAATCGGGCAATTCCCCATCAATTTTTAGTGAAGCTGTTGAGCTGGGCATAGCTTTGCTAGAAGGTGGGAATCCGATTATTCAAAAAAGTATGTACAGTAAACTTCTCGGTGGAGATGTCAGTCAAGCGTTCTTTAGGGTGAGTACTTTTAAAGCTAAATAGGTTTGGAATGTTCAACGGTTATATATTTTAGTTTAATGTAATAAAATAAATTTCTTGAAGGTTTTCCACGATAAGATGAAAGATTCCCAGCAGGAGATCAAAGCCACTGTTACAGTAAACACATCTGAAATGGCTGCCAAAGCACATGAAGATAAACAAAATAGCAAAGATATCGATAAAATATCGAAAAAACAAGGTAGCAAAACGAATGGCATTCTTATCAGTCATGAACTTCGTGAAGATTTGATGAGAGCTGCTGAATCAACATCGAATGCTTATGCACATATACGTGATTTGGCTGCAGGTGAAGATGGTGCTACAGCTCAAACTACAGTATCAGCATTCGAAGATTTGCTGGCTGAAAAGTCCGAGAAACATCGTGATCGAGACGATCAAAATGGTCTATCAAATAAAGTGTTGATAATGCAACCGATCTTGAGATTTCTTCAATTACTATGCGAAAATCATAATTCTGCATTGCAAAATCTATTGAGAAATCAAAATAATAAAAACAACTTCAATCTCATATCGGAAACGCTAATGTTCTTGGACTGTATATGTGGTTCGACAACTGGAGGACTTGGTTTACTTGGACTTTATATCAATGAAAACAATGTAGCTCTTATCAATCAAACATTAGAAACATTAACTGAATACTGTCAAGGACCTTGCCACGAAAATCAAAATTGCATCGCCACACATGAATCAAATGGTTTGGACATTATAACAGCCCTCATATTAAATGACATAAATCCATTGGGTAAATCACGCATGGACCTTGTGCTTGAATTGAAAAATAATGCTTCCAAGCTGCTATTAGCCATAATGGAGAGTCGTGGTGATAGCGAAAATGCTGAACGCATCTTGTACAACATGAATCCCAAACAATTGGTCGATGTAGCTTGTCATGCATTCCATCAAGAAACCGAAGATGAGGATGTCGATGAAACCAGTGTAGAAGATATGGTATCACCAAGAGAAGTCGGCCATAATATATGGATATTGTGTCATCAATTGGCACAACATAATAAGGAATTGGCCTCATTGCTAAAACCATCGGAAACGGGTGATATGAAAACACAAAAGGCTGTATCGTATTATGCCCCACATACGGCACAAATTGAAATTGTTCGACAGGATCGATCATTGGAGCAAATTGTTTTTCCAATACCAGAGATATGTGAATATTTGACACAAGATACCAAATCTAAGGTACTCAATTTAGCTGAAAGAGACGATCAAGGTTCAAAGGTGGCTGATTTCTTCGATAGAACTGAACAGATGTTCAATGAAATGAAATGGCAGAAAAAGTTACGAGGTTAGTTAATTATTCTTGACACAGTCATTTAGACGAATACAATTCAAAGTTTGTAGTGTCATCTTTTAATTGTTCTTGTTCATATTCAACCTAACCAAAGCAAACCTAATCTAATATGTATAAATGTATATTATTTGTTTCAGCCCAACCTGTTCTATATTGGGTTAGCAACTATATGTCTTTGTGGAGTAATATCCTCTTCAATTGTGCTGTACTTATTAATTTAATTGTAGCTTGTTTTTATCCTTTCGATGATTCAGTGCCAAGTAAGTATTTTTGTTAGCATTCATAAAATAAAACTATACAATGTTCTCTCAAAACGTTTTTTTTTTCAAGCAATCAGCTCAACAATATCCGTACTTATTTGGGTAGCAATGTTAACTTCATCAGCAATAGTGATAACACTTCCGAGAGAAACTGGCATAAGAACGTTAGTTGCATCAACAATTCTCAGACTGATATACTCTCTTGGTCCAGAACCAACATTATGGTTATTGGGGACTGTTACTATTTTATTGAAGTGCATACATCTTGTCAGTATCATGGGCAACCATGGTACACTCACCAAAACATATCAACAGATACTCACTGATGCGGAATTGGTTTACCATCTAGCTTATTTAGTATTTTGTATGCTTGGATTGGTTATGCATCCATTTTTCTACTCTGTTTTGGTATGTATGAATTGGAATTTTATTATTCTATCGTAAAATAACTTGCAGGAACGCCAAATAGATCTTAATCATGAACAATTATTATTTACTATCGCTCGAGGCTCAACAGTGAGAAGGGGGAAACATTACACGATTGTCTAATTGAATACATGATTGAAATTTCTATCTGTTCCATTTAAATTTACACTCTTATTTATTTACAGCTGTTTGATGTAGTTTACCGAGAAGAGACTCTACTGAATGTTATACGATCTGTAACAAGAAATGGTCGTTCGATTATACTGACAGCAGTTTTGGCACTCATTTTGGTTTATATGTTCTCTATCATTGGATATATGTTTTTCAAGAATGATTTTATTGTTAGCGTTCAGAAAAAAACAGGTAAGTGTTCTATTAATTATAATAATGAAGTGGGGACCTGTTAAAATGGACTGAATTTATTATTTGGGGATTCATGTTTACAAAGTAGTGGTCGACGTAGACAGCTTTTAATAATAATAGATCGTTAGGATTTAAAATATTGGAACATCTCTTTTTTCTAGGAGATGAGAACTGTGAATCTATATCTGCTATGATGGGCCAGCAATACAAAGATGACGAGACTGGACATTATTGTGAATTGGTTGACTCCGGTGAAGAAAAGAAAGAAAGGGCATGTGATTCATTGCGAATGTGTATTATTACTACTTTGAATCAAGGTATGAGGAATGGAGGCGGTATCGGAGACATTTTGAGAGCCCCAAGCAGTGAGGAAGCATTATTTGTTGCTCGAGTTGTTTATGATTTGCTGTTCTTCTTTGTTGTTATCATTATTGTTTTAAATCTTATATTTGGTGTTATCATTGATACATTTGCCGATCTGAGATCTGAGAAGCAACAAAAAGAGCTCATTTTGAAAAATACCTGCTTCATATGCGGCTTAAATCGTTCAGCCTTCGATAACAAAATCGTCAGCTTCGAAGATCACATCAAATGTGAACATAATATGTGGCATTATTTATTCTTTATTGTACTTATCAAAGTTAAAGATCCAACTGAATTTACTGGACCAGAAAGTTATGTATACACAATGGTGAAAACATCAAATTTGGAATGGTTTCCAAGATTACGTGCAATATCATTGGCAGCAGTCGAAGGTGAAGGTGAACAAATTGAATTGAAAAGTTTACAAGCACAATTACAAAATACACAAGTACTAGTTACAAAATTGTCGCAACAATTGATGGAATTGAAAGATCAGATGGCTGAACAACGTAAACAAAAACAGAGAATGGGTCTGTTGAGTTCAGCATCAGCAGCTTATCTACAAACATCTAATTTACCTTAGCAGTCAAATTCTAATTTCTTGTCGGTAAGCTGTGCTAGTCTAAATTATTATTCTCAGAATACTTGAAAAATACCTAGTTGTTCATTAAATTTTAATGGAGATAATAATATTGTAGTATTATAGAAATTTTAGAAAATTTTAATGCTCAAAACACTATTGCAGGATTTTGAATATACATTTGATATTTCTTGAAGGTCTTTACAAAGTACGTACTTACCAAGTTGATTTATGCAACCTAAATTACTTACTAAATTGGGTATTTTTGGCGCAATACGTTCCTGAAGTTATGATTTGAAAATCGTTCTTTTTTTCGAACTAGCAAAATTAGGTGTCAATAAACAAATTCTCCTTCTAGAGGGTTAATTTGAAATTTGAAAGAGGCTGTATGCTTATTCTTATTTGAGGAATATACGTAAATTATGATTTTGTAAAGACCATCTACATATTATAGGTATATCCTGTAGGTAAATTTATGGCGTGATCGGCTTTTTCGAAAAAAACATTCTTTCCCAAAGAAAATAATCAATTAATATAAATGGAAATATGGAGAAAAAACGATTATGCGGGATAGAATGGACATGCCGAAAACACATTAGTGCCATATTTTATTTTATAAAATATAAATATATATTGAATCTCAGTTTTCGAATTCCTGTTCTGTCTCTATTTACATTGTGAATGTCTTTTTAATACATTTTTAGTGTTGTTATCGTAATTTTTTCTACTTCTGTAGTTTCATTAGGTACACCTATATGAATATTGATTGCATCATGAATTCAATATTTCGTGTATGCATATTTTTTATCTCGTATGGATTTTTTTAAGTCTGAAAATTATTATCAAATCTTTATATATATATATATATTATTGAAACATGTAAGTTAAATTTGAAAACTAAACAATCTATCTAAGATAGCTGTTTAAAGTTCCATAGAAAGTTTTTTGATCATTACCCTGGTTAATGGGTTAAACTAAGATTTTAATTTGTTTGAGAGAATTTTATTTCTTGTTGTGCATTTGAAAATCTATTGTATAAATTTTCTTGATAATAAAATTCTATATTGTGTTGAATTGTCTTTTTTTCTCAACTGTTCTCTCGATAAAAATCTCCATTATTTGTTGATTTATTAACCGACATCCCAAACGGTAGTGGTATACAATTCAATTTGGTTTATTTTTTGACCGACTTCCTAAACGAAGTTCTATATGATCAGGAGAACCCAACATATTTACTTTGTGGATATTCCCAACCTTATATAAAAACAAAAACGCAATTTGAATAATAATATTTATAGTATATACAATGATTTAGTACATTATAAAACATGTGACCACTAAGACTAACTTGATCAGTTCGGCTTTTTTGTATAATATGAATCTTAAGTGAAGGAGAAACTCTTGGTAAACACTGGTCAATTGATTGTTGTTATTTCCTCATTTAAGTAGATATGGAGCTAATATATAAGGTGTATACACGATATCTAGATGTTAGAAAAAAATTTTAATAGCGGCCAGTGCAGCAGATTATCCCCAACCTATATTCTCATTCACACAAATATGAGCATTTCATATATAGCATAAATAATTTTATAATAAAAA
Source organism: Crioceris asparagi (assembly GCA_958507055.1). Lineage (NCBI taxonomy): Eukaryota > Metazoa > Arthropoda > Insecta > Coleoptera > Chrysomelidae > Crioceris > Crioceris asparagi. The sequence goes on along the minus strand of OY293833.1, from coordinate 2,389,286 downwards.
ATATGATATGACTCCAAAATACTTTAGATTAAGCCTATAATACTTTTAATAATACAGATATACAATTTTATTTCAAGGCAGATACCTTGACAATAATATGAATTATTTCATCTAATAAATCCATTTACAAACATTTTTATGCTTGCATCCTCAAGGCAAGTATAGGCCTTACAAAAACCTTGCATTAAATAAGTAATATGCAGATTCATTCGTCACTTTTTAACAACGATTGTATCGAAGTCTTTTTTTATAGATAGTATTTTTATAACAAAATATGTATAAGTAAATTTACAGAAAAATACATGTTGGTTTTTTAAATTTATTTTACAGTGGTATTAATTGTCCTGCATTTTCATCTGATCGATGTACTTCTTGTTTGTGAAATCTGTCTCAAATTATAGCTGCTGGCCCTTTGTACTTTCTTTTTATCCGAAAAACATAGAGCCAATTCGAAACTCTCTCGAAAATTTTTCGACATAAATCCATATACAATTGGATTTATACAACTGGAAAAGAAAAAAATATTCATTTCTTATGTATAAATATGTTTCCGCTTGTAATTTAAGAATTATTGAACTATTTCTTTAGGATTCCTAATATGGTTGCTTTCTTTGTGTAACCATAGAGTACGGCCATTAAGAGAATGCCTCCTCAAAGAATTTAGGGGAGTAGGTACGGTGTTGTCATATCTATTACCAATCTTCAAACACATATTAGCAACGGCGTATCTGTTCTGCTTTTTTCACGTTTATGGAACGTGACGATATTTTGAGGCATTGCGTATTTTATAAAATATAATCCTCTGATATAAACGTATAAATTTAAGAAATAACTTAAGTACAGCAGCGATTAAGTCGATAGCGCAAATGGCAAACTTCCCCCTTTCGTCTCATGCAATCTTTCGCTGGTCGTACTATACCTGCCTAAACATATTTTGCCTACCTGTTGAAATATGCCATTAGTGAAAATGTTATCGACATATATTTCAATGCCCCAAAACGAATTGGCGGTAAAACTTCGTATGCAGTCAGAACATTATCTATGAGCAGTGGTGTCCAACATATGGCGAACAATGCAACTACAGTGACTAACATGCAGACAACTTGCTTCACCATATGGGTATCATCACGACTACCACAATGCTTTGGTTTGGATTTTTTATCACCACTGTTAAAGCTTTCTAGGATCTTTTCGTCCACTGGGATTGCTGTATAATTTCTGGAAAGACTGCAAAACATAATAAAGGAATTTGGTTTTTCTATGATAATCTTGCTATAAATCTAATCTATTTATACTTACGCCTGTTCGCTAGTCATCACCGATCTCCGTTCCATCACCTTCCATATTTCCCAGCATATAAATGTATAGGAAAATGTCATTACAAAAAAAGGACCAACCAGTACCAAAATTAATATATATAATTCATGGAATTTCCAAATTGTGGTGTTATCCCAATTTCTGACACAGTATCTGTACTCGTTATTTGGTCCTACAGGTAAATGAGCCTAAAAATGATTTCTTACATTAACATTTAAAATTTACAGAGAGCTCTTAAGTAATCAAACTTCTTTCCTCACCAACCTGTCCTTCCAAAGTTGGAATTGCTAATAGTATGGATAACACCCATATAATCAATATCATTCTTTTGGCTTGACTCATCGTACAAACATATTTTGCTTTCATCGGATGTACAATTGCATAATATCTGTGAAAAAGGAGTATGTGTATCAAAAACATATTTAAGAGCAACTTAAAGTAAGGAGTCTGAAAGCTTATTAGGCCCTTGCGCACACTTCATAAAACATTCATACCTTTTGATATTTACACTCAAATGAAAATTATTTTATCAAAAAGCTACTTAATCTGTTGATACTGTTGTATTTTAAGTTTTCAGATCGACACAAAGCATTTTTGTTTGTTGTCTGTGGAGACCTTTAGTTATTAAGGCTGTTCGAGCAGTAGTTTGGACCAGTTTCCGTGTTTGTGAAGCATGCGCATTTTAATTTCGGTCGTTTCAACATTAAAATGCGCATGCTTCTGGCGATTTGAGTTTGGTTTGAATTGCTGCTCGAACTCATTATAGAATTGCAATAGACAATTCGGTTTTTATGATGCAGTAGGGTAAAAATTAACTTTCTAAAAAATATTCTATACTTGCCTTTCTATGCTTATAGCTGTGAGTGTTAGTACAGAGCATATTGTGGAAAGATTCTGCATATAATGAACCCCTTTGCAAACTACCAAGCCCATTTCCCATGTGTAGGAGAACAGCTTGGCAACCTGGATACAATAAAAAAAAATAGATTAGCGCATAGTTTTAGAAGCTAATTTATTTAAGTACATTCGCAGTAACAAACTCGATAAATCTGAATACATTTTATGACGGACTTCCGATAATGATGTTTCTGCTTTCATTTTAGACCAATAACAATACCAATTTCGTCTATTTAGTGATGATTTCGAGATCCAAAATACATCAAGTCTAGTGTTGTGTTTAAGGAAACTAGCTTATCTTTCAAGCGCATCAATCAGGTATCAGAACTTTGACATTCGGTCATCAAAACGCGTCTTGTGTTTCCATCTCAAAATCACCATCATTCAGGTTCTAATTTTGCGCATGCGTCAATGCTCTTTCATTAAGTTGGTATTTATATTTGTTTTAAACTTGTGATGTCATTTTAGAATTTGTTTTGTGGAAAAGGAAGTCGGTAATTTAAGAAACTTAACATTGACGCAGGAGCAAAATTAGGATTGGCCTGGATGATTTAAGGCATAATAACAAATCGTGTTTCTGTCTTGAAATCATCATTAATTTTACAATTTGACAACTATGGAAATTTCAGGTTTACCAACAGTAATTCAATTGGTTACCTAAAGTGACTATAGCTTCTTTATATTTTTGTTTTGTTCAAATATTTTATTTCTAGCATCAGATAAACCAGAACTATTAGCAAAATTTCAAGCGCAACAATGCAAGCTAAATAATCAAGAAGTCAAGAAGCTTTCTAGCCAAATGATTTGGTAATCCTTGGATACTGGCGGCACGCGCAGGTACCGGACGTTATTGGATTATTTTTAAATGAACAAAATAATAGATTACACTTATCTAAATATATTATATATCTATGTCGAGAATTTCTGTTCAGTAAAGTACCCAAATATATACAATGTAGCAATAATTTGTTTTTGCATAAGTTTAGAGGATGAATCAGTTGATTTGAAGTTGGGATCATAAAATTTCTTAGAATATTTTTTCTATTAGTACAGGTAATTTTGTAGTTGTGCAGTTGTAGTTAGATCGAAGACTTTCCGCACAAACGTCAAAAGTGCCCCTTGGATCAACTCTCATTAGGTACTCCGCTTTCAAATGAAAAAAAATAATGAAAATCGGAGCACGTTATTGAATATATAATGCGCGAACAGACATAAAAATGAAAACAGTCGTATTGTATACCTCCACCGTTTGGGCAGTCGGTCAAAAATGGGTGCTTTAGGTAGGTAGATTTAAATTATATTAAATTTATACGAAAAAGTTTATCTGATGGAGCAAAGGATTGGTGTGATACAAAATATCATTATATCCATTCCAAATTTTGAGTGTAATATCCGGATAAATAAAAGCTTATTGCGAATAGAAAATCATTTCAATTTCCAAGACACAGCAGTCGTAAAGTCTATGTTTTAAAATCACTGAATATCAATGAGTATTCAACGAGTATGATGACTAATAAATATAAATGGTGAACTGAAAAATACAAAGTAGGTAATAGGTATATTCTACCTGTATAAAAGAAATACATTTCGTCTGGTAATTGTTCATTGTTCAAACCCGAACAAATGATTCAACTTAGATCTTATGTGGGATGGATTAATAGGTTTTGTAGTAATTCTTTACAATCTGACTATAACAGTTAAAATAATATTAGTGTTTAGGTGAACATTTAGACATTAGCAGACGACGATGCTTTTCTATATTTAAACATTAGTACCTACCAGATAGATTGCGGAAAAGTTTGGCGCTATAATATGATTTAAATGTTTACACTTATCATTTTATAGAAATGTAATCAAACAAATTTTAATGTACCCTCTACATACACATATACACTTCACAGAAATAGTTTGTGATCACAATAATACGACCATATAGTATTTTGTGTAGTATGTTGATTTTATTTTTGTTGTTTTTATTATTCAGTAGATATTTGTGAATATTTATATTTATAGTTTCATAATAGAGAAATTGGTTTCCTATTACCTAATATCTGTTTGGAATAAACAATAAATATGGTGAAGTGCGAGTCGGGCTCGCTTTGTAACACGGTTCCGCACTTAAGACTTTCGTATAAGTTATGAAGGCCTATATTTAAAGGATCTTATTTTTTTAAATCTTCGATTAACAACTATTTTTCTAAGTAATAGTCTAGTTTTGCTGTAAAATCCCTAACAAATCAAAAATGCAAAAATAGATGTATGTTAGCATCACTTTTAATGAAATTGAGGCGGAACACGCTATTTTTAATGATTTTTCAATAAAAAAGGGAGAAATGGTGTTCTTGGGACTAACGATTTTTAGCTGGAATGTTCGATTTGGAGGTATCTTTTCATCCTTGCATTCTATTGACGTTTGAAAAATGTCAATTACAATGTTGCCAAAACTGCCAATATAACGTTTGCAATATTGAAATGTTTTTTAAGTACTTGATCACGAACGAAAGCATAAGCCAAGTAGTGTCTAAAGGTATAGTTTTATGAGTAAAACTTACTAAAAATGTATTTTTTACAAATACTTGATTTAGAGCAAAATACGATATTATGGCAACTTTTGATGACGAAGGTGACGAACTTTGTCTTCAGGCTTTCGAAAATCTGAATTGAGTGATTGCTTTACTAGAAGATATTGACGTTAATTTATTCTAATGCAAATATTTTTGGAAATAGAATTCAAAGTATTAAATCGTTCATGTAATTTTATATCCGTTGCATAATAAACAAAAAATAATATTTTATGTTTTATAATTTTATTATTCCATATTTCTTTGAACTGACTCACCTACATATAAAATGGAATCTATTTATTCTATGAAATTTCTTTATAATGGAACCAACCTTGAAGTTGATTTATTTTCGATCATCAAAAGCAACTTATATGTCGGCATTTATATTGACCGACTTCTCAAACTGAGGAGATGTAGGTACAATTTGACTGTACCAACTAATAAAGTCGGCCGTATTTTTCGTAAAAAATATTTATTTTTTTTATTTTTAAGTGTTATTAGGTATTATTAGCGGTTTCAATATCTGTCGGGAAAAAATCAGAGAAAATGTCAGATAAAAAGAAATGTTTTTCTGAATTATTATAGAAAAATTATCGCATGTTATATAACGCTGAGATAAAAATCGGGTGGCTGCCGATGATTTTTGGAATTCTGACATATGTTAATTAATCTATATATATATATATATATATATATATATATATACCTATATATAAGTTTGATTAATGATATCTTTTGCATATGCTTGAACTCTCTAGTTATAGGAGGCAATCGATGTATCAACATTTTTATGAATTCGATAAATATTTAGATAAAAATATATATTATACAGTGGCATTGTACTTATTTCCGATCTGATTAACTAGGTGTTGTAGAAAATACATAGTTTATTTTACCTAAGTATAAAACATAAAACGATTCAGTCGCTAGATGATGTTTACATTGGGATTGTTTGAATTTTGAATATTTTGTTATTTTGATAGCGCATCACTTTATAGTTTCTACAATCTCTATTAAAATATATACAGTGCGGCCGTAAAGTAAGGAATAAATTCAATAACTACCTACTCATCTAAGCTTTTTTTTAAAAAAAAAAACACGTTGATTTTATTTTTCATTGGACATTTTTAGAAAATAAAATTATTATACAGGGTGGTCGCAGAAAAGCAGGGCAGATAGCAAATTATTTTTTAAAATAGACACCCCTAATTTTTTTTGACATTTTTGGTTTCTTGATAAACTTCTGAGCATTTTTCATGTAATTTGTCCTATACCTAAATTCAACTGTTTTTAAATAACAACGTGTTAAAAAAATTCATTCGCCAGTATGATAAACTAGAGCAACAATACATTTAAATCAAAGCAGGCCATGGGTGGGCTGTGACTTTTTGACAGAAAACAAACACTTTTTTGTATTTTGTACTTTATTTCTGTGTTTCTCGATTTTAAAATATTCTAAGTACCTTTTTACCTAGTTTCAATAGTTTTTTTAATGTTTTTGTAAAGTTCACTTTGAAAATCTTTGAGGACCAAAATTTAGTGAAAAATATTGTGTTTTCGGACGAATCTATGTTCATCTTAAATGGAAAAGTAAATACTCGAAACTAACGTTATTGGTAGGACGTAAATCTGCATTGGATGCGAGAAGGCCTTAGTCAGAATAAAGAAAAAATCAACGTATGGGCTGGTTTTGTAGGAGACACTCTTATAGGATCCTTTTTTTTTTGAAGAAAATTTAACTGGTGACAGTTATTTGGGATTTTTAGAGAACGAATTGAATACATCTCTCTCAACGTTACACCGGAAGTCATTAATAATGTCCAAAAGGAGCTTATTATTCGTTTAGGTTACTGTCAATTAACAAACGGAGAACACATTTTCAACATTTGTTAAAATGAAATTAATTAAACTATGTAATAGTGTCTTATTGGCTCATGTCCTGTTTTGATTTAAATAGTATTGTTGCCCATGTTTATAATACTGGCAAATTGGCAAGTTGTAATAGTAGTTAAAAACAGTTCAATTTAGGTATAGGACATGTTTCAAAATCGGACCACGTTTACTATGTAAAAGGCGCGATCATCCATAAAAAAAAACATGCAGACATACAATCAAATTGTATAAATCCTCCGTTTGGTTCGTCGGTTAAAAAAAATCTCAAAAAATAACCGTTGATTAAATGTCATCGAAAATATTTTTTAGTGATAGAAAAAATGTAAAAAATGAAAACCGTGAAATTCATCTACCCACTGGCTACGAGCCGTCTGATTTTTTTTATTTATATTCTGTAAACGTCATTCTATGTTGTATTCGGGATCAGCGAATGCAAATATTTGGCTTTATCAATTCCGTTTAATGCATTTCGCATTAAATATAATATCTACACTCCACACTTTTCCGACACTATCTTATCACTATTGGCATGTTAGATATCTATTAAATTTTATTATACATCTATATTATGTGTTAGTGTATCTATATGGATGTTCTGACGTAAATATATATATGTATATATATATATACCTATATATCATTCATAAGTTTTCTGATCAATTGATGCCGCAACATATAAATACTTGATGATTTTGCTACATAGTCTTCGGTGCGATTAAATTTGAATTTTTCTATCAACTGCAGCGTGCAACTATGTCATGCACATTATGATTAAACTGATTTCAAAAGGTCAATTCTATATCTTTGCTAAATAGAGCAAAAGCTGATTTGAAAGAAAACCTTGCCGATCCAGTATAACAGGATGAAATACTTTCGAAATATTAGTTTTCACATAGTTACCATAAGGAGGAAAATCATCCATCTACAGAACATTTCTTCTTCAGCAATAAAAAATTGGTAAAAGCCTTTACCTATGACTTCCCTCGACAAACCACCCCGCTTCGAGATGGAAACAACCTCGTCGCTTCTACCGTTCTTATATTGACACTTAATATTTTGGACACCCTGTATATATGATTAACGAAAACCCTTACATTGCGTCGCCGGTAGTCCTTCAATATGCATACCAAAATTCGTTGTCCAAGGTCAAGCCGTTAGTGAGCCAACAGACTACAGACAGACTACAGACAGACAGACAGACAGACAGACAGACAGACCGACGGACTGGAGATACCATGATTTTCGTGGCCTAGGAACCCCAAAACGTAAATATCAGCAAAAATCTCGAGGTCGATTTCTTACGTGAATACAATAAAAATAAAAAGGAATCATACAAAAAATTACTGGATCAAATTCTGTTACTATGGAACAAGGATGTTTTTTTATCTTTATCAACATTAGCCATGTTGAGTATATTATCACATATATAAATATTGATCGCAGCTGTTTTAGGTTTTTTTTTATATTTTTATTATCACCTAATTTATTTTCAGCTATATACATAATCATATCATAAAACCAAAAGGGCTATTGTATTCTTGTTAACACGATAGATCATCAAATTCCTCAACATTTACTTATTTTAATTTTCCAAAATCACAATGACATCACATCGTTATCATTGCAATAATTCTGAATTGAGATATTTTTAATATTTTTGCGCCTTCGCCATTTTAAAACTAATGAATTGACTACACGAATTGAACTTAGTGTTACATTAACTAACGGCTTTTCGCGTTGCTTGGTTACTTCACAAGCAAGTGGTCAAGTGTTAGTCGGACTCGCAGACGAATTGTTCCGCCACATCGTAAAAGAACTGTTCAAACGATCTACATTTTAATATTGTTCAATCAACTAATAAGTAATTATATTTTAATCTTTTTAGAGATACTTACTTTAACTGGTATGCAAAATATGATTAACAACAAGTCAGACGATGCTAAACTGGATAGAAATACATTTGTGACACTTTTCATTCTTCTATATTTGAATGTGGTAAATATAATCAATATATTGCCAGTTAATCCGAGAATAAATGTGATGCCATAGACGACTAGAGTTGGTATGAGTTCATTCCAGTCAAATATTGAATGTGGATCCACCGTGGCATTGTCATAGTCTATGATTCCATAAATATTGTAATTATTATTGTCTTCTTCATTCATTTTGACTTCTCTTCTAGCACCTATAATAATAATAAAAATAATAATAAGTAAAAATGCGGCTGTTGGATGATCATTGATATTTGATTGATTGAATGTCCTCAGACTTAATCAAGAAGTGTGCAGCTATGAGAAGGTATATTAGATATCTTTATATTATATATGTATTGATATGTGCTTGCTATGTGTTGAGATAAATGAGAAAATTGGTAGAAAACATTTCGACTCATAGTGTATAAAATTGTGTCTATATTCGCAGCTTTTGTACACAAAAGTCTAGTGAAAGAGTAAATACCTATATACAACAAAAAAAACTGGACAAATGCGAGTTGAACTCGCGTGCAGAGGGTTGCGTATGTTCATGTTTTTTTAAAATGTGACCCAAATTTGTCATTATTGAGTGTTATACCATGTTATTTTATTATTATGAACTTCTCATAGGTTTTTCTAGAATCTATAAGTAGAAAACTGATTTCTGTATTTTTTCAACATTTTAGGTTCAGTAGTTTCGGAGATAAGATGGGAGGATGGTCAATTTTCGTCTATTTTCGTGAATAACTTGAAAACCATTTATTTTAAAATTACAAAAAAATACATATAAAATCTCCACTGCAAGACCTTTGACCATTTGATACGTCACACGATGCAGTTTTCAAACATTTTTTTTTTAATTTTCCACCTTCCCCCCAAAATACCCCTCTCATATAAATTTCATCTATTCATGTTACACCTCTGCGTTTGGGTCACAGAAATTGATATCTGTACAAAATTTAAATTCAATCGGTCTAGTAGATTCAGAGATAATTGTCTGTGAACGTAGGACAGACGAATACACGAGTGATAAGTGCCCTGTTTTTTTTTTGGACGTACAGAACCCTAAAAAGTAATTAAATGTTTTTATATTGTAATAAATATTATTCACAAAAAAAAAACTGGACCGACGTTATTAGTTGGAGCACTGAAAAATACAAAATAATATCAATCAATCAATATATCTAACGAGGTAATCCTACTGTATTCATTGTTTACGCGTTTTGAGACATTAGACATATGGACTGACAAGTTTTTGCAAAATTATGACTTAGTTTTCTTTTGTTTATTGTATGTCAATGAAATTTCAGACAATATTTTATAAAATTCGCAAGAGAAGGAACCCTTTGTGTGCAAATCCGACTCGCAGTTGGCCAGTTTTGGAACCGACTCCCAAAAAAAGGAGGAGGTATACAATTTCTCCGATTTTGATGATTTTTGTTTAATTTGAAAGAAGATAATTCAGAAATGGTCCCATATCCAGAAAAATCTCAAATCCAAAATTTTCTTTCCTCAAAAATTTGACTCGAAAACCGAAAATCTGAAATGCCAGAATTAAGGATAAGACCATATCCGGAAACGTTTGAATTGGACATTTTTTCAAAAGAGATACAGCAATGGTAAAGACTGAAATATGTGTATTTTTGTTATGCCGAGGGGGATTTTTTTCGAAAATTGAAAATATCAGATGGATAAACTAAAGAAGGGACAACATTTAAATTGGACATTTTTGAAAAAAGCTATAGTTTTGTGGTAACAGCAGTGGTAAAGTCTGAAATATGCTTATTACCGTCGCGATGTTTTGAGATCTCTAAATAATAACAAATAAAAGCAAAGAATATACATGGGTAATAGGATAAGTACTATTTTCTTTGGTATTAGTGAACCTTCAACGATTTTCATGACCAATGTTACATTCAAAAGTGTGAAATAAATATGTATTTTTTACAAATAAATAGAACGACTTTATTAGTTGGTGCATTGAAAAATACAAAATAATATTAATTCTTTTGGTGCTGGCACTTTTTAAGTTGGTGCCAAAAGTCTTCTATCTAACTACAATTGCACAACTTCAGAATTACCAGCACCAATAGAATTCATAGATATTATTTTGTACTTTTCAGTGCATCAACTAATAAAGTTGGTCCAATTTCTGATAAAAAATTCTTATATTCTTCAATATTTCTATGATGATGCTTGATATAGCGAAATATTTGTAGATAAAAAATCTCTACAATATTCAATAATCATTTAAATAGCGTAGCAATAATTGATAAAAAATTTAATAATGTAATAATTTTTCTATAATATTAGTATGAAGAACGTACTGAGTGATAACAAAATGTATTGGCATATTGTACGGCAATGTGATACGGAATATGTAACAAAATATATGCTTGATAAAAAAAACAATCGTATGGCTTACATCTTCTTGTATAATAGGATGTTCTGATATTGAAATCAGTTTGATAAGGACGCGCCAGAAAACAAGTACATCTACCAAAACAGATAAATTATTTTCTATTCTACATAAAAATAATTTACGTCGAAAAATTAATACCTGCTCCTACCCTCAGTTCGTTAGTTGGTAGCGTTACATTTTATAATGATAAAATTTATGGAGCCATTTTTGATACGGTACCAAATCAAAATAGATGAAAGAAAATTCGTCTTTTAATTATCTCACTCGGTCCTTTTTTTGCAAAAATCATCAAAATCGTTCCACGTTCACCAGATAACACTTTGCTTATATTTATTGAGAAATCTAAAAACATCGCGAAAATACAGATATTTCAGACTTTTCCACAGCTATAACTCGGAAACCTATGATTTTTTCTAAATGTCCATTTTTTTTTGTTTTTTAGTCTAAAATTTTCGATTTTCGAAAAAATGCCCACACCACCCCCCTTTGGGAGAAGTTTTTGGGGGGAAGGATATGTTGAATGTCGTTTTTTTAAAAAATCAGAAACGAAATAATAAATAATAATAAAACGAAAACACATAAAAAAAGCAAACAGTCGAATCGTATGTAATACCTCCTGGGAAGTCGGTCAATAATGTGTGTTTATTCTGGTTAATTCATTTAATAGCGCTTGTATGCAACGAAGTGTTTACACCAACTTGTCATTGCTACCACCAGAGTTTCTTATTAATGATTTGCATTCATTTCTGTTTACAAAAATATTGATGATGATTCGCCAAACGAGTATGTTTTCGTGTACTCTATGAACTACGGATGTTATAATATAATAATGTTTATGGATGAAATTTCGTGGATGTGTTTTTATTATAATACTTATATCCTTTTTGTGTAGATATCTAGAGCACTTATTGTTATTACATTTCAAAGATTTTATATATATATATATATATATATATATATATAGATTTATAGAAAGGTGTTACTATTTTTATTTATACAATATGACACTCACTCTAATGGTATTCGAACAATAAATCATTCAATAATTGACTGATATCAAAAAAGAAAAACAGACAGCCAGACTATATACTTAGTATTAGTTATTTTTGGATAGATGCTATGTAACAAATTGCTTTATTGGTCTGAGTTTATATTAACTAAGTTATCTTTAATATTATTTCGATGGCTTCAACAGAAAATTAAAAAAGCAACTTTTTTTCAGAAACACAGAACACAGAGTTTATGAAAGTACATACCTTATACTTTTGCGACTCTTGAAAGATTCATTTTCAGATAATCGAAAATGTTTATGAAATAAATTGTCATCTATAATATAGATGATAGCATGATATTTTGGCAACAAGATCAAAAGTACGAATAGAATGATTATTACTTTCTGTTTTTTTTGTTAGTGCAACATCTAATATGTTTGTATAAAGATATGAATTATTTTACAACTGAATCCACATAAAACACTTTTATTAATTGCATCAATATTTATTGTGCATATTTGAAATGGTGAACATTTTTCTGGGCCATCAATTTCAATAATATGTGAACTTTAGCATTCGGTTCTATATCTACCAAAAAGCTCACAAATTTACTTACTTTATTTATTTTTTCACTATGGTAACATATAATGTAAATATTCGTCGCGAGCAGAGAAATCTATTTTCCACTTTTTGAATTTATGTTTCACTCGATATTTTCAATCTGGTTTCGGTGTGTAACTTTTAATTTACACTCGAATAATTAATGATTCACATCCACAACTAATCAAGATGATGTTCTTTCCGTAAATATATTAATATAATTACTTATTGTAATCTTGAATTGTCTGAGAATTACTAGATTTCGATCACTGAATTTATATCAATACAAGTTGATTGTTTTCATCGATCCAATATCCAAACATGTCTTTTCCTCCAAAAAAATCCCTTTGAATATCTCCGAAATTATTGCCTCATTACAATGAGTTAAACTTAAGTACCCAACATTATACATTCACAAATAAAAATTCACTTTTAATTATTGTAGGTATCTAAAATGGCGAATGTTTAGTACATCACATTCAATCAGTTGAAAAATACTCAATAGCTCCGTAAGTTTGAGCTTATATTTAGTCATTTTATTAAAATTTTACATTAAATTTTCTGATCTATTAAGAATAGAAACTCAGTGTTGATAATAAACTTGATCACTAGCAAATCCTTTTGAATGAAAATTCAGGCGTAAATAACAATTTAGCGGATATCAGACACACTTATTCCATAAGAATACTGTTAGTACAAAATAACAAAAAAAATTAAATATTACCTATACTTGAGTGATACGTCCTCAACGATATAAAGTAAATTCTGGAAGCTTTATGACAGTATGTTTATCTGGAAAACTGCTCGAAGAATATCAGCAGTGAAGTTTTCAAGTCAATATAAAAAAGACGCAATGCATATGTTTAGAAAGTTGAGATTCTTCTAGGAACTATAATCTGGAAGATGAGTATGTCAGAATGTGTAGATAATGTCTAGATCTGGGCATTCAAAAATGACATCATAGTTTCTATTGACGAAACTATTAGACATATAAATACTAATGTTAAAAACGTGCATTAAAGTCGATGGTATGAAGGAGGAGTTTCAGATTCGAAACAGAAAATTTTGCGTATAATTTTTGATCGAATAACCAAATGAAGGAGGTATAAAATTCGACTGTTGTTTGCATGTTTTTTTATGGATAGAAAATCGAACATTTGAGACGACAAAATTCAAGAAGTGACCATATATCTGGCAACGTTTGAATTTATCATTTTTCAAAAAACATCATATATATGTCTCCGCTATGTGATGGAGGCAATTTTTTTCGAAAAGTTATAATATGTGATGGCCAAATTAAAGAAGTGATTATATGTGGCAACATTTAAATTGGGCATTTTTCAAAAAAAAATACGGTTTTTGAGTTACAGCAGTGGGAAAACCTGGAACATGTTTATTTTCGCAATAATTTGAAATCTCTGTATAGGTAACGTATTATTTTCGTTGCTGAATTGCTCGATTGATTTTAATGACTTATGTTTTATTGGTACTGGTACTTTTGATGTTGGTGCCAAAAGTTTTCAATCTAACTACAACTGCACAACTTCTAAATTACTACCAGCCCCAATAGAATTAATATTATTTTATATTTTCCAGTGCGCCATCTAATAACGTCGGTCCTATGTTTTGTAAAAAATACTTACTATCGTCATTAATAGTATTCGGTATTACATCATATGAAATATTTTAAATAACATTGAAATTCCAATAGCAGCTCTAGTGGTTGAGGGGGAGCTTCAATTTTTATAAATAATCGAATTAACTTTTCAGGAATTTGTACACATCGAATATGATTTGATTCAAATTAAATATCCTCTCAATAAATGATGAACTAAATAAATATATTATAATACTTACATTTATGAAAATCAAGGTATTGATATTAAAATAAATTAATATGGATATATAATATTAATTATCTTTCCTCCTTTGGATTAAATTAGGTATTTTCTTTGCTTTAAGTTTTTTTGTTGTTGTTTGTGGAAGAAATCACTGTAGCGAAAAATCACGCACACTTTCACCGTAAAAATTCAACCATTTCATGTTCCAGTTGAGAAGTCGTGGGGATGACACGGGATAGACTGGTGTGAAAGGCGCCGCGATGCTAGTGTTATATCACGAGCTGTCGTTGAGGGAATAAACACCTCTTGACAGCTTTACTGATAAAAAAAGAAACCTCGTTGGTGAAATAAAATAAAATAGCACGGTACACTACTTGTAATGAGTATCTAAATAACACTTTACATTGCTATTTGTTTTAATTTTTTTTTCTCTCACTTTGAGTAACTACAGAATGATAGACATTTTGGAAGTATAAAAATATTTGTAGAAGATAATATTTATTCTATTGATACTAGAATTAGAGACTTTGGAATCTCGTGTAAATCAGAATACAGACAAAATATATCTCGGCCTTGTTCAAGTTGCTTCGCTTTAGGTCTAAAGCTAGCAAAGCAAATTCTGGAAATCAGGAAATCTTTTTGAGCTAATTAATGCTAAATAATAAAGTACGAATTATCTCTACAAGCACTAAGAAGATTTTCTCATAAAAGTTGATTTCTAAAAGCAAAGCAGCCATCTTCGAATCACATATAAGAGCACTTAATTTCGGAATGCTACACTTAATAAGCTCTACAAGCACTAAAAAGATTTCCTAAAACAAGTTGATTTTCAAAAGCAAAGCAGCCATTTTCCAATCCCATATAAGAGCACTTAATTTCGGAATGCTGCACTTAATTAGCCCTTAATTAGTTCCACAAGCATTAAAAAGATTTTCTCAAAAAAATTGATTTCCAAAAGCAAAGCAACCATTTTCGAATCACATATAAGAGCACTTAATTTCGGAATGCTACACTTAATAAGCTCTACAAGCACTAAAAAGATTTCCTAAAACAAGTTGATTTTCAAAAGCAAAGCAGCCATTTTCCAATCCTATATAAGAGCACTTAATTTCGGAATGCTGCACTTAATTAGCCCTTAATTAGTTCTACAAGCATTACAAAGATTTTCTCAAAAAATAATGATTTCCAAAAGCAAAGCAGCCATTTTCGAAACACATATAAGAGCACTTAATTTCGGAACGCTGCCCTTAATTAGCTCTACAAGCACTAGAAAGATTTCCCCAAAAAAGTTGATTTCTAAAAATAAAGCAGCCATTTTTCAATCATATTTAAAAGCAGTTAATTTCGGAATGCTGCACTTAATTGGCCCTTAATTAGCTCTAAAGATTTTCTCAAAAAAGTTAATTTCTGAAGGTGGCTGTGCTAGCTTTAGATCTAGCAGAGCAGACAATTTTCAAGAAATCTAAGGAAGCAATTAATTTCAGAATACAGCACTTAATTTGCACCTTTATGTGCGTTACAAGTACCAAATATGTATTTCGGATTCTGTTCAAATTGCTCTGCTAGCTTCAGGGACGTTCTGTTCTGAGCTCGGTCTACTTTTAGAAAATCATATTTACTTTTCCATTTTCTGATAAATATTTTTTTATTATTTAGAAAATCTGATTTCTACTTTAAAATACTGGGGCGTATGTTGTTATAATATTTTCACAACTGTATCAATCGATCGGGTTTCAAATACATAATGGCGACCAATTCATATGTATATATATATATATATATATATATATATATATATATATATATATATATATATATATATATATCTGGGTACTTGACACTAACTACTTTGATTACTTTGAAGTATCGTCCATATTATCACAGGCTTTTATATTATGGAGATAACATAAACATTTTTTTTTCTGTTTGGAAACAGAATTGACTTCTATGGTATATTTTTGCCTTTTCCCTTTTTTTTTGTTGAAGATATTAATAATTCAACTTGTAACTTACTGAAGATCAGATTTTAAGGTATAGGTATTATTTATTAAGGCGAAGAAAAATTAATCTTGTGTATGATAATTTCAAAATTTTGATAAATTCCATTTGCTCATCATTTTCTTTAAAAAGAGGTCAAATGTGATAACCCATATTTAGTTGCAAAAATGCAAATAAGTTTATTTCATAAAATAATCTATTTTTAGCGGAATATTTCAAATTATATTATTTGAAAGACAATTGGAAAATTTGGATAAATATTTTTTTTGCAAAAACTGGTATCGACTTTATTAGGTAGATGGACCACTGAGAAATAATAACAATTAAGTTATAGACCTATATTAATTTAATAAATTTTGAAGCTGTGATGCAGAGAAAATAAACAGTATCAATAGGATTAATATTAGTTTGTATTTTCAGTGTGTCATTTAAAGACTGTCATAGTTTAAAAAAACGGTTTAACATTGTTACGTGCTTCATATCATCATTGGTCAAGTTATTAAAATAAATGACCGACGAAACCCGAACGGAGGAGGTATACAATTCGCCTGTCTGCTTTTTTTTGGTTCGTGCGCTCGTTTTATATAGTAAATGTACTCCGATTTTGATAATTTTTGACTCATTTGAAAGAGGAGACGTGAGAAATGGTCTCATATTTATAAAAACGCAAATGCGAAATCTTATTCCCTTTGAAAACCGCCATCGAAGGGGTTGAAGGGGTTAAATTTTCTCGAAAATCGAACATCCGAGATGGCAGAATTAATGATATCAAAATATCCGGAAACGTTTGAATTGAACATTTTTTCAAAAGAGCTACGGTTTTAGAGTTTCTGCGATGTTGAAATATGTGTATTTTGGCCATGTGGAAGAGACAATTTCTTTCGAAAATTGAAAATCTGGGAATGGAAAATTAATGACCAGATTATTTGTAGCAACATTTATATTGAAATATGTTTCCATAGAGTTACAGTTTTAGAGTTAAAAGAGTGGTAAAGTTTATAATATACGTATTTCCTCGACGATGTTCTTAGATTTCTGAATAATAGCAAAACAAGCAAAGCAGACATGGATAATGGTGAACGTTCAACGATTTTCGTGACAAATGTAACTCTCAAAAGTGTGAAATAAATATTTCCTATAAAAAATTGGACCGATGTTATCATTCGGTGCCCTGAAAAGTACAAAATAATATTAATTCTATTGGTGCTGGTACTTGTGAAGTTGGGGCCAAAAGTTTTCAATCTAACTGCAACTGCACAACTTCAAAAGTACCAGCACCAATAGAATTAATATTATTTTTTACTTTTCAGAGCACTGATAACGTCAGTCCAATTTGTTGTAAAATAGTTATTTTTGTATTAAGTGCGTAAAACGAGTGTTTTTTTAATGGCACATGAGAGTGTGAATTCTCTCGAATGTGCCATGAAAATACGAATTTTATACACGAAATACAAACAACATTTTTTGTACAACTGATATGTATTTCTGCATCTCTATTGATGCAGAAAACGACGTCACGGTGAATGAAAATCTGCCTCCGTAGCAGAAGCATATATAGAAGATAGTTTGAATAACAAAATTGAGATCTCTAACAAAATATTGAATTGTCCATCTTCTTTCAAACAAATGAAAATATCTGATAAAATTGTGGAATCAACTCTTCAAGAAATATCTAACGTTTTTGATCAGCAGCAACATGGAACATCTTCGAAAATTTATTTTGGAAGTAATTGTTCAAACTTTACTATCAATTATTATTTCAATAAATGAAATTGTTTTATGATGAATAATCAATTAATAATAAACATGCGGAAATGTCAAGCTTTTTGACAGTAGTACAAAAAATATTTATTTTTAACTCCTCCTGACACAGCCAAAAGTTTAGCTCAATCAATAGAATTTGACAAATTAAATGTATGGAATTTTAAGATATTATATGATTTGTCAATCAGTCAAAATGGCAGTCATCAGGTATTTTAAAAGGATGAAAAAAAGTTACAATTTGGAAAGTGTGTATTCAGTTTATTTTTAATTAATAAATATTTATGATTCATAGCTGTCTAAGATTATTAAAAAAAGTAATTATTTTTCTATTTTGAAAATTAAATCTGTCTTCGAAACCAATATATATATATATATAGGTCCTTTGTTAGATATTAGAAATATCATCTTGGATTAAAAAAAATAAAAAAGCATCCCACTTAACTCCTTCCGGAAACTGTTACTTAAAAGGGATATTTCATACAAGAAATTTCGAACAAAACCATTATAAGTTTGGAAATTTTCTTATTATTCAATAATTAAGCAACATAATTAATAATCATGATAATCATGCACTTTATGACGAAGTATCCAATGCAAGTTGGATTCTACAAACCTCAGCAAAATATAATCTCTACTCTCAGACTATATAAATACAAATATTGGCTCGTAATCAATTGCTGCATTATTTGTCCATACGAAGATGTGGTGGTCCTGTACATCAGTCTTCTTCCTTCTGGGTAAGTCATTTTAAATTTAATAGCAAAATTTATAAAGTCTAATTAAAAATGTCAGGTAAATTTCGTATCGAAATATAATGTGTTCCTATCTACACTTTGGAATCACCAAAAAAATTAAACGGCATTCGGTTACATATGGCAAATATCTAGGGTACCGAGTTTTACTCGGTAAACAAAGTCATTTGTTTGAAAACGAATTGAGGAACCCTTTACACACCTACTGCATTCATTTTCCATAAGAAAGATAAAGATTTTTCCCCAGAACAAAGTTAGAGTGCAGATCTCACATGTTTTTTCTTTAACGTTAGAAGATGATAGTATATCATCTTTAATATATCTGTTTTCAGCCGGTGTAGGTATAATGAAATTTATTTTTAGAAAAATCTTAAATAGCGGCCTTTAGCTGAATGTTATTGAAATATTTCATAATCGTTGTAAATCTTGTCGATATGTTTTTTTGAATTGAATTATTTGCTTTACTGATTTACTCATTCAATTTTTGTTGATTCAACAACATTCTATAGAACCTGATGTTTAAAAACCATTCTCTCTTACAGTGGCCATTGCTACAGCAAGCAATTTCAAATCAGAAAATGTAGATTACCATTTCACTGTCACTGGCCGCACATTGACAGGCCTACATGAGGTATCTGATCAATATTCTGGTATCTTGTACAAAGCTAAACTTCGCATACAACCAAAATCCGATACAAAATGGTTGGCTCAACTAGAAAATGCCGAAATGAGTAATATACATGCCCATCTACACAATGGATGGGAAACTCATATACCAGATGCTGAACTCAGCTGGAAATCAATGGGCATGTCATCGAAACCATTTGAAGTTGTTCTTAAATCGGGCATCATTGATGATCTTATTGTCGATGGAAACATACCCAATTGGGAAGCTAATATGTTGAAAGGTATTATGAGTCAATTTCAGCTGGATACAAAGGCAAGTCATCAAATCAATTCTCAAATAAATACACCCAGCAACATGAAGAAGCTATCAGCTATGTTTAAAACAATGGAAGACACAGTTACTGGCAGCGTTGAAACATTGTATGAAATCCATCCAATACCCGAATATCTTCAGCTGAATGAGCATGAATTCTTTAATAAACAAGACCAACACCACATCTTTGAAGTTATAAGAAATAAGAATTATAGTAACAGTTATGAACTGCCATCGTACTCATTTGGTTTGGGTCATGTCAAAGCATGGAAACCAGCTGTAAATATAATGGGTGGATTCTTCATCAGGAATTCCTACAGTCGCGCTATTTTGTCTGGCAATTTCAATCAACATCTCATCCTCAACTCTTACACGGTGAACACAATTTCCGTCAATCCAACAATTAGTGATCAACAAAGAGGTCAGGTTGTTAGTTTTGTTAATGTAACTCTGACAGCACAAACACCCAGACGAGAAATGATAGATGATGTTACTCAACCAATGCCTCTTGGTGGTCTTGTGTACACATACGAAGCACCTAACACAAATCAGAATAAAGTACATCGAGAAAGATCATCAATGGAAGACAATCGCCTCGAACATCCAAAGCTTTACGAAGCTCCAGGATCTCCACTTCTACCATATTCTATGGGTCATGGAGGTGTTTCAATTCGCAAAGATGTCAATGTTGTTGATAAAGCACAAAAACTTGCTCAAGAAATTGGAGATGATGTCAATGATCCACTGAGAGTACTACTCGTTAACACATTGAACAAGTTCACCATACTGAGAAACCTTTGCCGTGTTATGTCAGCCAATGAAATGCAGAAGGCTGCCAATCTGCTGTACACCGATTCAGCGAGTGGATTAGCAGCATGGCAAACATTCCGCGATGCTGTTGCCCATTCTGGAACTGGACCTGCTCTGCTAACTATCCAAAAATGGATTTTGTCGGAGAAGATCACACCAAAAGAATCGTCCCGTGTCATCGCAACTATGGCAGATGCTGCACGTCAACCAAGCTTGGAATATTTGCAGACATTCTTCGAACTGATCAAATCACCAGCCGTGACAAGCCAATGGCCTTTGAATGACACAGCCATTTTGAGTTTTGGCTTCCTATCACGTAAAGCTGTCGTGCATACTCAATTTTCCAGTAAAGAATATCCTTCTGGAAGCTACAGGTCATTCGCATCAGATGAAAGCAAATCATTTGTAGAAAGAACCGTAATTCCATATTACAGTGAAATGCTTCATGAAGCTATAGCACAAGCTGAAACTCATAAAATTCATACATTCATTCGGGGTATTGGAAACATAGCGCATCCCAACTGCCTGATTACATTCAAACCTTATCTAGAAGGAACCAAACAAGCATCACAATTCCAGCGTCTTCAAATGATTTTGGCCATGGATAAATTGGTATTAACCCAGCATAGTTTAGCTCAATCTGTGTTATTTAGAATCTTCCAAAATACCGAAGAAAATCAAGTAGTCAGAATTGCTGCCATTTACCAGCTCTTTAAAACTAACCCCAAAGCTGATATGCTTCAATTAATTGCCCAGAACACACATGTGGACAAGCAGGTTCATGTCAATGAAGCTGTCATAACTGCTATTCAAATCCATGCCAATCTGCGTGGTGATCAACATGAACAAATGTAAGATTCCGTAACTATACGTAAACAATATAGTCTAATAAATGTTTATTATTAATTTCAGACGCAGTGCTGCCAGATCGGCTTTACCTTTCCTTTCAAAGAACGTGCATGGAACTCGAAATGGTGGCCAGATGATTCGTCAATATATCTACGAACAGATGGCGGCAAAATTCACTGAGTCCGTGGATATTTATGGCAACCAAGACAGTTTATTACCAAAAGCTCTTTCATATTATCTTGGTAGTAATCTCAATGGTTGGAGAAAAACTTTGATCAACTTCCAAGCGATGATTTCAAACGTTGACGATCTCATTCAAGTGGTAGAACAGCAGACAAGCAGCTTTGATGATAATACAAAGCAACAGAAAATGAATCTTGACCAACAGATGAAAAATCAATGGTCCAGTCAGAATATCGCAAAATTATTAAATATAAAAGCCGATGAAAATGAACAGCTGGAAGGTTATTTGTTTATGGATTACACTGATGCACCGTTCAAATTTTTGGCATTCGACAACAAAACCGTCGAGATTCTTCCAAGATTCGTACAGAGATTAGAAGATATGTACAAGAATGGCAAGAAATACGAATATACACAATTTTCGAACGAAAGGGAAATGACTGTTTCATTCCCCACAGAAATGGGCTTCCCATTTTTCTTCAAATATGACAATCCTGTCCTACGTATTGTAACTGGTGATGTGAAAGCTGCAGCTAAACCAAAAATATCTCATGACGGCAAGCTACATCAACCGGAAAAACTCAACATAAAAACCAATACCTGTGTTACTTACACATCCAAAATTCAAGGACGTCTATCTTTCTTCACTCCATTCGATCATCAACAATACATATCTGGATACGATAAACACTTCCAAGTCCATCTACCTATTGAAAGCGATATTGAAATCGATGTTAAAAACATGCAGATGAAAGCTGAATTTAATGTTGAAGAGCCTCATCAGAATTCCAAATGGTTACACTACAGCACATGGCCTTACACGTCAGCTGAGGATTTCCAAAACATTCGTCCATTGGCATCTCAACCGAATACGCAAATAATTCAACAACAAAACTTACGCACCTTCGATCGCATCTTTGGATCTAAAAACACTGGCATTGCAGTGCGTGTTCAAGCCCATCACGAAAGAGAGTTTATTGATAGCAAAAAAATGCTCAACTCTATCAGGCGAGGACATTTCCTCGACGCATTCTCCAGCCTTTGGAATGATGGTGCAATTCAATATAGCCACTTGAATATATCACTGGTGCCAGAGCAAACAACCGCAAAGAAAGTGATAGTGCGATTAGGATATCAACAACATTATAAACCCGAGCCTCAGTCGAGTGATAACGAAATAGACTGGTCGGATTATTTGGCAGCAAATGATGCATCTCAACGTCAACAAGTGCTTTTCGATAAAGTCTCACCAGGTATAAAGAATGTCAATGTTCGTGTCCTCGATGCCTCTGTCGATTTCCAAGGTGAAAGTAACATCGAATATTCAATCACTGGAGCCATGTCCAAGAGCAATGTCGACTCAAAATCTCGTGTAGCAGTCTATTACAAACAAAATAATAACAACCAAGAAGAAACGAGACCATATGGCGTATCTGTCGTAGCCTCCAATGTAATCCCCAACACAAATGCTTTGGATTTGGATTATTCCATGAAGAAAGAACCTAAAATACAAACAGCTATCGATGTTCATTTTGGATACAAACATGAACCCCTTACACGAGTTCAGGCTCAATTAAAATTCCGACGAAGTGAAAATCGTAAGAATTACCTAAAAGAACAGCCATACTATCGACAATGCCAAGAAGAAATGCGACAATCTAATAAACAATTGTCTGCTTGTGCAAATATAACAATGGAGTCGAATCTACTTGATCATTTCCAAGGCAAAATTAAATATCAAAATTTGAGTAAAGAATTGCTTCAAAGTATTCGTAATGCTTACGATTTAGCTAAAGTTCAATATTTCCTTACAACTGAGGAGAAAATTGTATCAGAAAGGATCGAATCCAATGAAGTCATCGTTGATGTTAAATTTGCTGGTGATCTTAGATCTTTTAATGCTTCAGTACAAATGGATGATAAACAACAAATGTTGAATGAAATCCCAATCAGTGATTTAACGAAGACTGTCATGATACCCCATCCAGTATTTGACCTCTCCAACCGTTTATTGGCACGAACATTTGGACTGAACACATATAAACGTAAGTAAATCCAAAATACACTACAAATCTTTTTTTTCTATATTCAAATGAATCATTTCAGCTGTTTGTGTCATTGACAAAACCATGGCCAGCACCTTCAATGGTCAAGTATATCCAATCGAGATGAGAAACTACTGGACAGTTATGTTCCAGTATGTTCCAAAAGATGCCAGACACAATGATGGGTCCAGATCTGTTGTGGAGCAGCTTCAGCAACAAATGGAAAACTATGTTATGCTTGTACGTGAGACGTCACAAAATATGAAAGAAGTAAAACTCACATTGAGTACTCCACAAACTGGTTCTGAAGTTCGCGACATCACCCTGACACCATATTATGGCGATGCTGATAGAAGAGCAAATGTTAAAGTTGACGGGCAGTCAGTTGATATTAGCACCAAACAAAGTCATGATATCAATGGAGACTATATTCAAATTTACGTTTTGCCAAATGGTGAGGTTAAAGTTGAGGTGAAAGGAAAGTTTTCTGTTATCTATGATGGTGAACGTGTTCAAGTGGCAAGTCTGAGTGGTGTATTCAAGAATTCCATTCGTGGTCTATGTGGACAACAAAATGACGAACCTACCGAAGACTTTCTAACACCCCAAAACTGTTTCACCAAAGATACAAGGAAATTCTTGAGTAGCTTTGAAGTTGAAGGTGAAGAAGGTAGAAGCACAAGGAACTCATTCATGGGAAGAAGCTCTGATTGTTTTGAGAAAATCACTCCAATATATCAAAATGTTATTGTACAACAGTCACGTACAAGTGAACGTGTAACAAATGGATGTGATCGTTACAGGAAGACATCACGTTACATCGAAGTTGATGGAAAACTTTGTTTCACAATCGAACCAGTTCCCGAATGTGATCATAAATGCAGAAATGGTCAACATAGATACCAAGATATATCTGTGCATTGCGTTGCCTTATCTAACGTATCTCAATTATGGAAGGTTCAAGTTGATGCAGGTGCCAGTCTAGATTTCTCACATAAAACTGTTACCAAGTTTATTAGAATGCCTGTACCAGAATCATGTAATTTCTGAAATAATATTACTTATGTAGCCTATAATTGAAAAATAAATATATATTTCTATCAAATGTTCAATTTTTTTTAATTAGTGGTATGTTTAATCAAAAATTTAATAGAAATAATTTAAGCAATTGACTGTTTTAAATACGCTCAAGTTTCTTGAATTAAATCGGTATGAAGAGTATAAAGAAGAAAATAGATTCTTAGTCAAAATTTTGTTAATAGATATTGAATTGACTTTACTCTCTGGTCACTGAGAATTTTCTTTTTGGGTATACCTTAGGGATGAGCCTTATGTTCCAAGCCTTAATAAAAGATGGTACCTACGTCTTTTAAGAATATTAAAAATTTTGGTGTCAGTTTTTTTTATATATGAACTTCAAAACATTTGAAAAATATGAAGAGGAAATAATATAAATTTTAATAAAGCTCTTTATACGACCGATTTTATTAGTTAGTTCAATGGAAAATGCAAAATAAGATTAATTCTATTGGTGCTGCTAGTTTTGAAGTATTCATGTCTGACTAAATCGAAGATTTTTGGCACAAACTTTGAAAGTCGGAAATCCTTGATTTTTAAAAAAATGGTCCAATGTTAAAGATACTGAAAATGATCTTTGCCTTTGGTTTTTCGAAAAAAATTACCCCTTCCTCAATGTCTAGAGAAGGATTTCAGGGGGGAGGAGATTTTTTTTAATTTTGTAAAATTTCTCGATATTCTTCTTTTCATTGAAAAATCGATGTACCTTTACTATACAAAAGGCGCGTCCATTTCGAGGTTTTTAGTTTATAACATTTTTTCTATCGCTTTTAGGAAAAAATGTTTCAAACAAAAGTTGCAGGGACTGATCATATCTATAATTGAAAGGGATTTGTTATGATTTTTAATCAATGGCTATTCTGTAATATTTTTTTTAATAGTCGGCCACCATTTTGAAACTACAAGTTCGATCATGTCCATGAACAAACTTGACTGAGATATTTGCACAACTGATTTTTTTAGCAAATTTGAACTTGATATCTTCAAAAATACGACCTCTATCGTGTTTACAAATTTCGGATGTATAAGTTCTTACTCATTTTTTTGACCGATGATGCACAAAATACAAAATAATATTATTTCTATTGGTGCTGGTACTTGTGAAGTGCCAATATTTAACTACAATTAGAAAATTTCAAAGTTAACAGTACCAATAGAATTAAAATTATTTTGTATATTTCCATGCACTAACTGATAAATTCGGTTCAATTTATTTAAAAAAATATTTATCTTAAGAAAAAAACAATTTGTACAAAAAGCCTTTCATTCAGAAAATCAAATAAAAAAACAATGTTAAAATAATAACTATTGGGTTATTGGTAGAAAATTATTATATTCCTTATAATCATTATCAAATTACAATTTGCCGGATAAGCATATTTATTCTTTGATTACAAATTTTAACAGCTAATGTATTTTGAATGAGATAAAATATCGATGATATAGTGAATTTGAGTTAATGAAATCTAACAAAGTACATAATTATTTTTAATATTTTAAAATAGAATTGAAATTTAAACTTTGATACCTACCTAACAATTATGCAATAATTTAAAAAAAATTAAAAAAGCAATGAGTAAAATATAATTAACTCAACTACAACATTTACGCCGATTTTCAACAATTTTTAAGGAAATAAATAACTTCTTACAAAAAACTAGGACTCAACTGTGCGGTTGTAGGTGTAAATAGAAGACTTTGGGCACCGACTTCAAGATTTCCATCATAAGTAGAATTGATTTTATTCTGAATTTTTCAAATTTTACAAATAATATTTATTTCACACCTTTGAGTGTAACATTATTCACGAAAATATTGTTACAAATAATCTGGTCTTTAATTTGGAATTCTCAGATTTTAAGTTTTCGAAAGAAATTGCCCCTTCCACATAGCGAAAATACACATATTTAGAATTTTAACATTGCGGAAACTCGAAAACCTTAGCTCTTTTGCAAAAAATGTTAAATTTAAACGTTTCTGGATATTCTATTATCTTTAATTCTGCCATCTAGAATTTTAGATTATCGAGAAAAATTGCGGTTTTTGGCGGAAACGAGATTTCGGATTTGAGTTATAATGAATATGGGAAAATTTCTCCTCCGTTTGAAGGAAAAAAGAATAATCAAAACCTGTGCAATTTTAATCTGCAAATCACCCAATACATAAAAAAGCAAACAAAGAGATGAAATTGTATACCTCCTTTCTATTTCCAGGTTGGTCAAAAAATATACGAATGTATTGGAATGAAGTTCGTCAAGAAAAAATAATTCAATTATTATAATATTCAATTTACAAGAATAAAAAAGGTATACAATTCGATTGTTTGTCTGCTTTTTAGGGTTCCGCACTCGAAGGGTGCCAACGGGACCATATCAATAAGCCTCCCCTGTCCAACTGTCCGTCTGTATGTTTTTATATAAATAACAACAAATAAAGGAAATAAAATAAAGTTACAAACTAAATAATGTCCCCGTACATTAAACTTCAGTTTTTTATGATTCTTTATTCATGTGCAATAGTGGTGCTGAACGATGGTCCAATTAAATATAACTATAAGAAATCAAACATGACCTCATCCCTAAAAACTTGCCTATCTATGCTCCTGAAGCTCTATCTTATTTTGCAAATAAAAACTAGATTTTTTTGTGATACGTACGGAACAATATGAAGGGGATCCAAAAAAAATATTTATTTATCACCAAAAATACAAACCAAAGAGCTTGCTTGATCTAAATTGCACTTATCCAACTTATATTATAATGATTGATGAAATTCAATGTTCAAATTGATTGACGGAACATACGATAATATTTGTTATCGTATTTTTTTGCGCTAAACAGTTACCAAGTGAAAAATGAACGCTGATTCTGTGAAATAATGCGGATTCTTGCAGAAAATTATCTTCGATTCATATGTATAAAAGATCGTACAGAACCGAACATCGGTACATTTCCGGCACCATCAACATGAGGACCGGTATAGTCATTTGCCTTTTTGGTAAGTACATATTTATTTTATGGAATATAAATATTTATTTATATTTTATATATTGTAATTTTTTCCATTCATAAAATTTCCGTATAATAGCAATATAACCGAAACTTGAATTTTATAAAATACATTGAAATTTTCTTTATAAATACTTTTTGAAATTTTCTAAGCTTTTGAGGAAAATTTTGGCTGGAAATTGCATGAATTAACCAAAAAATATTTTCAATCTTATTTAAATATTGATCATACTTTTACTATTTAAAATGAATTTAATTTTGCATTTTTTATTTGATTTTTCTGCTGTCTTTCCGTTTGATATGACTTGTTTTGAAATAAATCTGTATCTTTGAACTTTAACAATAATTTTAGTGGGCATTGCCTTCGCAACAAATCTGAAAACCGAAAATGCTGAATACATCTACACCGTGAATGGTCGCACTCTTTCTGCACTCCATCATGTTGCCAATCAATTTTCTGGTGTCCTGTATTCGGCCAAATTGAAGATTCAACCAAAATCCCAAGAGAAATGGCTGTGTCAAATATTCGATGCCCAAGTATCGAGAGTGCATGCTTATTTGGAAAAAGGATGGACCTCTGACATTCCAGATGCACCATTCAAACCTTTAGCAATCACCACCAAACCATTCGAGGTTATTCTCAAATCTGGCGTCATCACTGACTTGATTGTTAGCAAAGATGTCAAAAATTGGGAATCAAACATGATCAAAGGTATCATGAGTCAATTCCAATTGGATATCAAAGCTACTGAATACATTTCCAGTCGGATGAATACATTCTCTGACGATGAAAGCAAACCTTCAGCAGTTTTCAAGACAATGGAAGAGACCGTTACTGGTAACACTGAAACCATGTATGAAATCCATCCAATTCCCAGATACGCTCTACAAACTCGTTTCAATACATTGAACATCGAAGACAACCAAAATGCCTTCGAGGTCATCAAACATAAGAACTACACCAACAATGAAGAGCTTCCATTGTACTCTTTTGGATTCGGTGATGTCAAATACTGGAAACCTGCCACAAACCAGATGGGTGATTTCTTCAAGAGATCAACTTTCAGCAGAGCCATTCTTACTGGCAATGTTGACCGTCATGTACTCAGAAACTCCTCAACTGTCAACAAAATCATTGTCAAACCCACATTGAAAGACCAACAAAGCGGCATGGTTGTAAGTGCAGTAAGAGTAACATTAGAGAAAATCGCAGCTCCATCAAGGCAAATTGAAGAGGTCAGTGAGCCTATGCGCTTAGGAAACCTTGTCTACTCATACAATGCCGACAATACTGGCAGAAGTTGGGAGAAGAAAAGCCGCCCTCTGAGACAACAACAACTCGAGAAGAATCTCTCACCTGAAGATCTGCAACGTATGACTATGCTGAGACATAGACAACGCAGATCCAGTGATATCGAATCATCGATGGAATCTGGTGAGTACTATCAAAAAGACCAACCCAACATCAACGAAGCCCCCGAAAGTCCTCTCTTGCCCTACACAACCGGATACAATGGCAGTCCACTCAAAAAAGGAGTAGATGTTATCAACAGCGTGGAAAAGCTCTCAATGGAAATTGGTTCAGATTTGAGCCAGCCTCAACAAATCTACGATTACGATACCATGAACAAATTCACCATCCTCACCTCTCTGTTGAGAACAATGTCCACTGATGAGATCGAAAAAGCTGCTGGTAAATTGTACACACAATCCAAAGACCAAACCAAATGGGCTGCATGGAGAGTTTTCCGTGATGCCGTTGCTGAATGCGGAACCGGTCCAGCTCTTGTTGCCATCCAAAACTGGATTGTCTCACAGAAAATCAGTGGCCATGAAGCATCCCACATTGTTTCAACCATGAGCAGGGCTACTCGTGAGCCAACTTTGGAATATTTGCAACACTACTTCGAAATGGTCAAATCACCTGTTGTAAAACGTCAATGGCCATTGAATGATACTGTCATCCTTAACTTTGCAACACTCCTTCGCAAATCCATTGTAAACAAAGAGTTGTCTGCAAGACAATATCCAGTGAACAGCTTTGGAAAATTCAGTACAGAAGAAGGCAGACAATTTGTAAAGGATACAGTATTACCTTACTTTGCTGAAAAGCTTAATACAGCTATTGCTCAATCAGAGACACGTAAAATCCATGCTTATATTCGTGCAATCGGCAATATTGGACATCCAAAATTGCTTGCAGTATTTGAACCATACTTACAAGGTGAAAAGAAGGCATCCGACTTCCAAAGAATTTTGATGGTAATTGCAATGGACAAACTAATTCCAGTATACCCAGAAGTCGTACGCACTGTCCTTTTCAAAATCTACCAAAATCCTGGTGACTCCCAAGAAGTGAGAATTGCTGCTCTGCTCAATCTCTTCAAAACATCACCACCAACTGATATGCTTCAATTGATTGCTGCTAACACTCATGTCGACAGCCACGAACATGTCAACGCTGCTGCCAAATCTCTCATCGAAGAAGCAACCAAATTGACCAAACCTGAATGGTTAAAAACGTAAGTTTAAGATAAATTTAGACTTCTATTCATATTGAACAACAACATTATTATAATTTTAGACGTGAAGCAGCTATTGCCGCCCAGCCACTCCTTACCAAGAAGACCTATGGCATCCAATACGGTCAATTCCTACTTCGTCAATACATTTACGAGAACCTGGAAGCATCGTACAAAGATTCTCTCTTTGTATTTGGTAGTGAGGACTCTCTTCTTCCCAAAGGTGGCAGATTGAGCCTGCGCGAAAATGTGAATGGAATCCGTCATCGTTACTTTTCTCTACAAGGTCTTGTTACCAGCATTGAAGAACTTCTACATGTTGGCCAAGAACAATTTGAATATTTCCAACAAGAACAGAAACAACAAGAACAAAATGCCAACGAACAAGCCAAGAACCCATGGTCAAGCAAACATATTGCCCGTCTATTGAATATGAGATCAGATGAGATGGAGCAGTTGGAAGGTTTCTTATATTTGGAATGGGGTACACCATTCAGAATGCTTGCTTTCGATAACAGAACCATTGAACAGTTACCAGAATTTTTGAGTGAAATCGAGAATGAATTAAGAAAGGGACAAGAATACAACTATGTTAAACTCATGAATCACCAAGAAAGGGCTATCTCTTTCCCTACTGAGATGGGTTTCCCATTCTTGTTCACATATGATACACCAACATTGATCAAAGTTGAGGGTAAAGTGAAAGCTACTGCCAGTCCAAAGATTGCTGAAAATGGTCAACTACGCAAACCCGAAAAAATCGAACTGAGAACCAACTTGTCTTTCACAGTTCACTCCAAAATCCAAGGACGTTTCTCATTCGTCACACCATTCGACCATCATCAATATGTATCTGGTTACGATAAACATTTCCAAGCACATATTCCAGTCCATGGTGATATTGAAGTTGATGTGAAGAAGATGCAATTAACTACTGAATTCGAGATGATTGAAACCCACAAGAATGCTAAGCTTCTACATTATAGCACTCATCCATACACATCAGTTGTGGACATCATGCATCTCCAACCTTTGGCCAGACAATCAGGTACCAAAATAATCAAAAAATACAACATGGGTAGCTTCGAACGTACTGTAGGTATCAAAAGCACAGGAATTGCATTCCGTGTCAATATGGAACATGAAAGAAATTTCATCAACACACCAGTTTTCACTGATATTTTGAAGAGGAAGAGCTTATCTGAAGTGCTCTTGAACTTATGGAACGATGACTCAATTCAATTCAGCAAAATTAATGTCTGGGTTGATCCTAAACAAACAACCACACGTACAATCCAATTTGGTTTCGGATATCAGACAAAATATGCTCCTGAATTCCAACCACAAAATCCATCAAAATACTATAAGCAATTTGCCACAGCAAAGGACTCCTGGACTCGTCAAGAAATCGTCATGGAGAAAGTAGCCACTGGAATCAAAAACGTCGAAGCTAGAGCATATGATGCTTACGTTAAATTCCAAGGTGCCAACCAATTCGAATATGTCGCCACAGCCGGTTTTGCAAGAAGTAGCATCGATCCAAAATCCATCTTCGTCCTTTACTTCAAGAAACATGGTGACAACCAAGCATTCAAACCATACGGTCTATCATTCCGTGCAAATAACGTAGCTCCAAATACCAATGGTCTTGATCTGGAATATTCCATGCAAGCTGAACCCAAAATTGAATCCACCTGGCGTCTATACTTTGGAGAAAGTGACGAGACCCTCTCAAACATCAAGTCACACATGACATTCAGAAGAAGCCATGAACGTAAGGAATACTTGAAACAGCTCCCAGCTTACAAACAATGTCAAAAAGAAATGAGAGAAGGTAACAAGCAGTTGCATTCATGTGTAAACATCACTATGGAATCCAACCTTTTGGATCGTGTTGAAGCCAATGTCGAATATGAAAGTTTACCTGAAGTTTTTGAAGAAACCGTAGGCGTACTCTTTGACTATGCTCGTGTAAACTATTTCTGGAACATTGAACAGCTAAGATCTGAGGAAACCAATGAACCTAGCAAACTTATCATGAGAGCAAGATTCGATAGCGACCTTAGATCCGTAAATGTTTCAGTCGCCAAACAAGGTGTCAACACTACCATGAATAACATTCCAGTAAATCCATGGGCCCAGAAGGTATTTGTACAACATCCAGTATTCCAACTTCCAGCTCGCTTGATGGCTCAAGCTAGACACAGCTACACATACAAACGTGAGTACCAAAGCTTTTTTTCTCAAGTATTTATTTTAAAATATCCATTTTTATACTTTCAGCTGTATGCATTGTCGACAAAACAAAGACAAGCACATTCAACAACAGGACTTACCAAGCCGATATCAGCAAACATTGGACTGTGATGTTCCAATATGTACCAACTGAAGCTCGCCGTGAAGACCGTTTCAGATCCGTAGAAGAGCAAATTTATTCTCAACCCGAAAACTATGCTGTCCTTGTCCGTTCCAACCGCCAAAACCAAGAGGAAAAAGAATTGAAAATCACATTGAGTACACCAACGACCCACTTCAAGGTTGTTGATATCACCATGATGCCCAAACAAGGTTCATCAGGCTCTAAAGTCGAGGTGAAAGTGAATGACAAGAAGATATCTGTCAGCGATGAGAAGACCTGGGACATGTATGGCAATTACATTCAAATATACGCTTTGCCAAACAATGAAGTCAAATTTGAAGTGCGTGGCAAATTCTACATCATCTACGATGGAGAACGTGTCCGACTTGCAACACTCGATGGACGTTTCAGGAACTCAGTACGAGGTCTATGTGGACAGCACAACGATGAACCCACCGAAGATCTATTGACATCCCAAAACTGTTATGCACGTGACTTGAAGAAGTTTGTTAAGAGTTATGAAGTTGAAGGTCAAGAAGGTAAATCTGTCAGAGATACACTCAGAGGTGATAGAAACGAATGCCCTGAAAAACCAGCAATCATCTATCCCAATGTTGTATCTTATGCCAACACTCAGGACAACTACATGTGCAGCTACTTCCAAACTCGCTATGTAGAAGAGAATGGTCACATCTGCTTCACCACTCGTCCAGTAATAACCTGTCACAGGAATTGCGAACCACGTGGTGCACTCGCCAAGGACGTGCCTGTTCACTGTATTCCAAAAACAAATGTCGCCCAATTGTGGAAGACCCAGATCCAGAAAGGTGCCAGCCCTGACTTCAGCCAGAAGGAAGTTACCAAGACCATTGTTATGCAACTTCCAAAAACTTGCTCCAGGCAATGATTATTTAACGAACATTATTAGCAATATCCCAAAAAATGTATAAAAAAATATTAATAAAGTAACTGATTGAACATAATATCCTCTATTTTTATTTTATTATTAGCTTGAACAATATCTGTTTGTTACAGGTTATATTTCTAAAATCTCGAAAAGGAAATTTACTTTCAATGCAAACAAAAATATATTAAGGAATTAAAATGAAGATGATTTTCACACTTTGGTTGGATATGAAAGACAGATTTAGCTGAATTATTTCCAGATAAAATAAAGACCATTTATTATTATTACAGCCGACATATTTTATTTTATATTTCTTTTATCTCAAAGGCCATCCGATCCTGAAACATATACTAATTTTAGGATTTATTCCACTAAGTTCCGGATAAAAAGTAAACTAGGTCCATTTCTCAGCTTTTCTAATTCTATCGCATTTTTTTATACTTATGAATTATCAGAAGCATTTTGAAAAAAAAATATTTTATAGGAGAAACTTTAGTCAAATTTTTGTTTGTTTTGTTTGTTGTCAATGCTCATTTATAATTTAAAAAAATCCCGACGGCCCTTAGCCCGCGGAAAGGTAAATTTCTCAAAATTCATTGAATTACATGCAAATTGCCCATTCTTAACTGCATGTTTCATAGCCTTGTGGTTAGAGGTTTTTGTTTTTTTGTTTCGGCTGTTGAATATAAAGCTGATAGGGTTCGCGTACCGCTTCAAGGCTGTTTTTTTCGTCTATTCATCATCAATAATTTAAATATATATATATATATATATATATATATATATATATATATATATATATATATATATATATATATTAATTCTGAATTCTTGACTGGTTTATTATTTGATAAAATAGATTTTTGTTGGGGATGCAGTCATTTAATAAATAAAATTCTTTGGATTATGCCAAGCTTTCGAGAATGTTTATTCTCTTCGTCGGGGCGAAATTCGTGAGTTTACATAAAATTAACCACAAACAGGAAAGATTTCATAGTCATCAATCAGAAATGACATTCAACCCAAAAAATCCAAAAAAGGTGCCAGAGACAATTTTTTCGGAAATCGATAATTTGATATGGCAAAATTGAAGAAGAAATTATTTCCGAAAACACATATAATGGAATTGAACATTTAAAAAATTTATTGGGTTCAGAGTTGGAGCGATTTTTCAAAGAAATTGTAAAACACTGTACATACTTGTATTTTATTGTCACAGAATGAGAAATAATTAAGTTTGTACAAAAACTAGGACCGAGTCTCTACTGAAAAAATAATATTTTTCATGTAAGTAGGTAATGTTAATTTAAAGGTATTGAAATCTATTTTCATAAGAACGTAGGTAATGTATTATTTTTAGTCAGAAACAATAAAGTGCTTTATACAAATTAATGGTGTTTATTTTTTGAATAGCTCTTTAAAGTGTTTTTTCGTATTTAGGAACAAATCCAACCATAAATCTTTCGTAGATCTTAAGAAACATGTGATAAACCAAAAGAAACCAATTTTCAATATGAAACATTACATGAAATATATCAAGTTCCAATTTGCTAATAAATATTTTTTACAGAAAATTGGACCGACTTTATTAGTTGGTGAAAAATACAAAATAATATTAAATTCCATTGGTACTGGTACTTTTGAAGTTGTGCAAGCTGTAGTTAGATTGAAAATATTTGCCACCAACTTCACAAGTACCAGCACCAAGAGAATTAATATGATTTTGTATTTTTCGGTGCACCAACTAATAAAGTTTTTTGTAAAAAATATTTATTTCACAATTTTGTGTGTAACATTAGTCATGAACATTGTTGAACGTTCACTAAACATTGCGGTGCAGATATACATATTTCCGACTTTAATGCTGTAACTCTTTTGAAAAAATGTTCAGTTTAAATCTTGATAACTACATATAATTCTTTAATTTGGCCGTCTTACAGTCAAGTTGGTGAATGGACATAATCAGAATACCTAATCTGTATGCAGGCCCACCAAAATTCTCAAAAAAATCCGTTGATTAAATTTCATCGACAATATTTTTAAATTATAGAAATGTGATGTCCCTACAACTTTTGTTTGAAACATTTTTCCCTCAAATTGATAGAAAAAAAAATAATAAAAATTAAAAACCTTTAAATTTACCTATCTGCTGACTAAGAGCAGTCTGTATTTTTTTTATTTCATTGGAAACATCCCAAAATCGAATTGTGTAACAGTTAGAATACTGAATCTGCAAGTTTCTTTTGTCGATTCATCCAATATTTCGGCATAGATATTGATTAACAATGAAACAAAGTTCAATTACATATTAATATAATCTTCAATGAATAGAATTAAAAATATCGTTCATTCAGTAATTATTTTGTATTTTTAATCTATAATCAATCATTCAAGTGTGTGTAATATTTTGACCTTTTAACATTTACTTCATTGTAGTTACATTTATTGTGCAGTATCAGCAGATATAAATCAAAAATTCTTATCGCTGCAAACTGCAAACATTTTCCAGAGTAGCAGGAAAAATTCCGTTCTGTATGTTGAAAAGAAGAATTACTGTCATCTTTTGAAAATCTTTGACAAAATCAATGGTTGATGGATCATATGTAAAGATGATTTCAGAATTTATTACATAAATTTGGAAACTTTCATGTCGAAAATGCTTTTGACCTTTTAATATAAGTTACTGATCTTTCTACTATTCAGATTCTAGCATCTTTTTGAGCAATTTCTGTGACAAAATGGGAATCAATTCAAATAAATATAAGCAGCTTCATTGATCGAAAGCTTTAAATAAATGAATAAATAAATGATACAACGGGCCTAAGGCCACCGAGTGGACTGCATCTTTATTAGCTGCAATCGTCCTACTACCCTAACCTAAACTAACCCTATATCATATAATAAAGTCAGCCCTTTATACTAATTCTAAGTTACTGATTCACAAATATTTCTAAGGGACATCAGTACAAGAAATTGAAAATTAACTAATGCTATTAAATTTTTATTCAATATGGGGAGAATATACTTTTAACTTCTTTTGACATTTTTGTAAGGTGACATTTTTTTTGATCAACTTCAACATTAAAGAAATATCCCAATTTATTAATTTTATCTTGATGACTGTTCGAAGAATGGTGGAAAGCTGAATATGAAATTATCAATATAAAATCAAAACCAATAAAACCTTGGATATATCCTTGATTAGCTATTTCACTGATTTTTGAAATTTTCCAAATAATTCTACCTGCCTTTTTTCCATCATTTCTATAGGTGATCTTTCCAATTTTCAGAATATTTTATTCAGTAGCTCGAAAAACGGATAACACATTTAAATTCTCTGTTACAGGTTATAACTCTTAATAATAATTGTTGAAAGACATTTTTCAAAAATATTATCACAGCTGCATTCATCTGGCTAGTCTTATCAGTTTCTTAGTAGGAAAAATGAACTTAACATCATATGAAACAATGTTGTTATCATCAATAATTTGAATTGCATATAGCGAATAATGCAGATTTGCAAAATTTTATCAACAAAATGTATGTATAAAAACCTTCAATTGACCAGTGAACGGTACCACTTCAATTTGTGAATTTTGTGGACAATGTGGTCTAGAGTGATACTGTGTTTATTCGGTAAGTCTTTTTTTCTTCTAAATTTCTTCTTCATTTAATCACTGTATATAGCCCTGAATGATACTTGTAATAATAATGGGCTGATTTAAAAGTTTTTACCAATGTTCAATCGGACTTCAAAGTATCATCTTTTTGTATTCTTATTTGCAGTGGGTTTGGCTTACGCCACCCATAGCCCTGCTTGGAAAACCGATAAGGAATACCTTTACGCCATTCATGGACGAACATTAGCCCTACTATCAGAAACATCAAGGGAATACTCTGGAATTCTCTTTAATGCTACACTAAGAATCCAACCTACATCAGATGGTGAACTTTGGTGTGAAATACGTAAACCAGTTTACAGTCAAATTCAGTCGAAACTGTCTCACTGGGATGCTCCCATTCCACGTGACTCAGTTACATGGAAACCATTGGGATTATCTTCACGCCCATTCCAAGTTGAGATGAAAAATGGTATCATCACTGACATCTTAGTCAACAGAGACATCCCCAATTGGGAAGCCAACATGATTAAGAGTATTGTGAGTCAATTCCAACTCAACACCAAAGGGGAAAATGTAATCGAGAACCCTATCAACATTCTACCAAGAGAAGGCGAAATCTCAGCAACATACAAAACCATGGAAGACACAGTAACTGGTCACACTGAAACTCTCTACAGCATCAATGAACTCCCAGCTTACATTATGCACGCTAATCCTAAATGGTCGAAGCATATGCGTCACTACAACAATGAGCAACCAATCATTGAGATTGTAAAGAACAAGAATTACACCAACTTCATTGAATTGCCCACTTACATTCGTGGTCTTGGAAACATGCACCCAAGTGCAGCTAAACAAAATGGTTTAGGAGAATTCATGTCTAGAGAATGCTTGGCCAGTGCTTTGGTAACTGGTGATTTGAACGAATTCACAGTCCATGTTTCGACAACAACAGAAATTGTAGCCACCAAACCTTTATTGAGTGGCAAGGAAAAGACATCAGTTATAAGTTACATGCACGTCCATCTCAGTGAATTAAACGAACAAAATGAGAAGATTGAAAAGGAATCGAATTTGGTACGTCTTGGCAACTTGGTTTACTCTTTCGAGCGATCAACCTCTGACTATAGAGTAACAGAAAAGAAACCATCACCAGAACAATGGAATGACGATGAATTCCAAGAACAACGTAGAGTGTACCAATTAGAGCCTTCTCCTCTAGACCAAGCACCACAAACTCCACTTCTGCCACTCCACACTGGATACAAAGGCATTTCAATCAAAAACAAAGTAAACATTGTCGAAAAAGTCATTAAACGCTGCAAGCAAATCGCTGAAGACGTTCGTGAGCCACTCAAAACCATCTCAAACAGTGCTCTTGACAAATTCACCTATTTGGTCAATCTTGTGAGATTGTTGAGCCCAGAAGAAATTAAGCAGGTAGTCAGTGAAGTTTACACCACAAAACAAGAAGGTTATGAGCATGCTATTTGGGTAGCCTTCCGTGATGCTATTGCTGAAGCTGGTACTGGTCCAGCACTTCTAACAATTCAAGACTGGATTGTATCTGAGAAAATTAATGCCGATGATGCTAGTGAACTGTTCTCATCCATGACCAGACAAGTACGTCAACCTACTCTCGAGTTCATGAAAAACACATTTGATTTTATCAAATCTCGTGAAGTTCAAACAAATTGGCCATTGAACGAAACAGCTATTCTTGCCTACAGTACACTTATCAGGAAAGTATACATCGTCAGTGAATGGAGCTCTAATGTCCAATATGCCGGCCAGAGCTTTGGAAGTTTCAGAACTGAAGAAGGAAGGAAGTTCGCCAAGGAAATCGTCATCCCATACTTCACCCAACAATTGCAGAAGGCCATTGCTGAAGCTGATTCCAAACAAACCCACACATACATTCGTGCTCTAGGAAATATTGGTCATCCATTCATCCTCCATGCTTTCAAACCTTTCTTGGAAGGTCACAAACAATGCTCTCAATTCCAAAGGATGTTGATGGTTATCGCAATGGACAAACTTGCCGCAACTTATCCCGAAGTAGCACGTTCCATCTTGTACAAGATTTACCGCAACATTGGTGAATCTCAAGAAATCAGAGTAGCAGCCGTCCACCAATTGATGCGTACCAATGTGCCAGTTGATATGCTTCAAACAATGGCAATGTACACCCACGTTGATCAACACCAACACGTCAATGCTGCTGTCAAATTGCTCATCCATAATGTTGCTAAATTGAACATCGCATACCCTGAATTGTAAGTACTAAATTGTAAAGTTAAAATAATATTTCCAGCTTCATTGAATTCGAACATTCAGTTAAATAAACTTGAATCCTTTTTTTTCTTATAGGTCTAGAGCTGCACAAGCTGCATTACCCTACCTGAATGAAAAATCATATGGTTCTCAGTATGGTAGCAAAAATATCC
Source organism: Crioceris asparagi (assembly GCA_958507055.1). Lineage (NCBI taxonomy): Eukaryota > Metazoa > Arthropoda > Insecta > Coleoptera > Chrysomelidae > Crioceris > Crioceris asparagi. Next base: position 2,349,503 of record OY293833.1, on the reverse strand, counting down.
GTCAATTCTTCTATACCCAATTGAGTACAGTTGGTCTCAGCTACACTGAATACATCACCACTGAAAAAGACAGACTACCAACAGAAACAGCATTCTCTCTACATTCTGGCAGCAATGGAATTTTCAGACGTGTATTATCCGTACAAGCTTTGATCTCTAGCTTCGAACAACTCATGGATGTGTTCAACCAACAATCTCAATGGTACCAGGAACAGCAACAAAGTCAACAACAACAAAGATCTGGCAGACAAGAATCAGTTTGGTCCAGCCACAATCTGGCTAAATTGATGAAGATGACTGGAGAGGAACGTGAAGAACTCGAAGGATACTTATACATGCAACTGGATGAATCGTTGAGATCTCTTTCATTCAACAACCGCAGCATTGAACAATTACCAAAAGGTACTAGATATTATATTATCTCTTTGAATTAAATGACAACAAATTCTTGTTTCAGTTATTCGTCACATTGAACAACAGCTCAAGAATGGACACAGATTCAATGGATTGAGAATGAAGAATTCTGAGGATGTTAGAGTATCATTCCCCACAGCTATGGGTCTTCCATTCCTCTACAGCTACAATCATCCAACAGTTTTCAGAACTAATGGTCATATTAAAGCATCTGCTCAACCTCAGATCTCCGATGGAGAGAAGCTTTGGAAACCTGAAAATGTCAAAGTGAAGGTAGACACCACCTTCACAATGACCGGCTCACATCAAGGACGTATCTCATTCACAACTCCATTCGACCATCAACAATATATTTGTGGATTTGAGCGTAACTACCAAGTTCATATTCCACTGCGTGCCGATTTGGATGTTGATGTTGATACCATGAAAATGAGACTTCAAGTACAACCCAAAGAATTGGAAGATCAAACTCGTTTGTTCCATTACAGTACATATCCCTTCACTTCAAGAGTAAATGTATTGAATACCTTACCAATGGAAAAGGAACCCAATACTCGTGTCTGGAGTTCAGAAAATATGCGTAACCTAGATCGTGTATTTGGTGAAGAACAAACCGGTATTGCAATGAGAGTTCAAATTCAACGCGACAGGAAGTTTTGGGATATGGGACGTATTAGTCACATCTGGTGGCATCAAGGTCCATTGGACGGCTTAGTGAGTCTATACCGTGATCAATATATGGAGCAAAGTCAAGTTAATGTCTACCTTGTACCTGAAAAATCATCGAACAACAAAGTTGTATTACAATTGGGAGCAACACGCAAATACTGGGAAAATAATGATCAAGAAGAACAATCCGATAACCTTCTGCAACGTGTAATGAGGTATTCAGCTAAAGATATCAAAACAGGACGCCTTCAGGCTTTCGATGCCTCCATCGAATTCCAAGGCAGCAAAACAACTAACTACAGCGTCATCTCAAGTTATGCAAAGAGCTGGGAACACCCTCCAAAATCATCATGGGTCCTACACTTCAACAAAGAATCCAAGAACGGCGACAAGTCACCGTTCGAATTCACATTCAAATCAAACAACCAAATAGAAGATGCCACACTTGTGGAAGCCAATCAAGCCCTCGATGCAAATCCAAAAATAAAATCCCAGATTGAAATTAGCTTTGGTGAAGACAAAGATGATCTCTACAAATATGAAGGAGAAGTTGAATTCTCCAGAAGTGATGACAGAAAGGCTTACATCAAGAAACAACCAGTTTGGGAACAATGCAAACGTGAAATTGAAGAAGGCAACACTCAACTACCAGCCTGCATGGTTGTCATGACTCAAGCTAGTATGTTGGACAAAGTTGACTTCAAATTAAATGTTGAAAAACTCTCACCACAATCAGCATATATGCTCAGAAAAGCTCAAGCTACAATCGCTGGAGCATTATATCCCAAATTGTCTGTGAAATACGTTTCTGGTTCACCTGAATGGAACATGAAAGCTCGTTTCGATCCTGATCTTAGATCAGTAAATATTTCAGCACGAGCTGTAGAAGAAGAATACACCATCAAGAACGTTTTTGTTGAGGAATATGTCAGAGACCTTGCTGTCCTTAACACAATGATTAGTGGATTCACTCGTTTGGAAGGCAGCACATTGAAAATCGATACATTCAGACGTGAGTACTTCTAATATAATCTAATTCTTTGAATACCGTTCTTGTATTATTTCTGTCTATATTAATTAAATTATTTACTTTACAGCAATGTGCGTTGTTGACAAAACCAAAACTAGCACCTTCAACAACAGAACTTTCCCAACTGAATTGAGTGAAGACTGGACAGTCATGTTCCAATATGTACCATACCACGCAAGACACGGAGAAAGAAAACAACCTGTATACCAACAATTGAAATCGCAAATTAGAAACTTTGCTATCTTGGTGCGTGAAAATAAGAACTCCGGTAGAGATGTGAAGATTGTACTCAGCTCCCCAGAAACTGATTACCAAGTAGTCGATATAACTGTTATGCCCACTCAAAAGGTGATTGCAAATGGCAAAGAAATCATGCAGAATGAACAAGCCAAGAACTTGTATGGAGAATATATTCTCTTGAAGAAACAACCAACTGGTGAAATGTTGATTTCCATCCGTCACAAATTGTTCGTCATCTATGATGGTCAACGTGTAAGAATCGGTATCAGGGATGATGCATTCAGAAACTCTGTCAGAGGTATCTGTGGCCAGTTGAATGGCGAACCAATGAAAGATCTGGTAACACCACAAAACTGCATTGCTCGCGATGAGAAGAAATTCACCAAGAGCTACGAAATCAGCCAAGAGGGCGATGGATTGAGACAACACCTTCAAGAACATAAATCAGAGTGTGTATCCCAAAATGAGATCATCTACGCCGACATCATCTCCTACCCAGAGACTCAAGGCGACGATATGGGCAAATGTACTCGTTTCCAGACACTCTACGTTGAACATGGTAGCGAAACTTGCTTCACCACCCGTCCAATGCCCGTCTGTCACAGCAGATGTCAAGGTAAGGGTAAATTCAGCAAGAACGTGCCAGTCCATTGCATTCCCAACAGCTCTGTAGCCAAATTGTGGAAGACCCAGATTGACAAAGGTGCCAGCCCTGACTTCAGCCACAAGCCAACCACCAAGAATGTACCAATGCAACTTCCCCAGAAATGTGTTGAATAATTATTATGTTTATTGTAATATTATTATTTTATTGACGAGCATGGAAAAAAGATAAAAAATAAAGACTTTTTCGAAATTATAAAAGTATTTCTGTTTTACTAGCGAGAACCATTACTTTATGAACTCACGAGCCTGGTAATATATACATATATTCATATGTATATATGTATTAAAGAAATATAATAATTCATAATTTTCAAGTGTCTAGTATGGTGTTACCTTTCAAGGTCACGTGGAGCTGTTTACTAGCAATGGGCATAGCTTACCAAATAGTGAACGTCAAAATATTAAAGAAAACTCAGGAAAGTTGTCAACTAATTAACTAACATTCGTACTAGCTTCTCTAAAACCTTCCGTATATACACCTACATATATGGGCAAATGTGTGGAGTCATCTAATTTCTGGATAAACTATACATTAATTGTTTCCAATGACCTACTTTGATTTTCAACTGCTACGCTTACTTTCAAGATATGACTCCAACGGTTCTCTTTTAAATGGATCACCCAACATATTTATATATTTTCACATTTTCCGTCTTGTGGTTTTCTAAATATTAAATTAAATATTTCCTTTTTTCTCAACGGTAAAGTACCTTCTCAATTTTTGTAATAAGATTTGTTTTTCATTAACCATTAAATATTGATTACTCTTCAATATTATTATTTTATTTATTACTTATGGCCATCACTTTTCTCAGTAATGCCGAAATATGAAAAATGAGCGCAGCTGAAATTAATCTTCAAATCTTTCGTATGTCTTCATACAACAGAGACATCAAACTTCGGAGTATAAGATGATCAATTTGTATGTAATTTAATACCCTGGGTGATCTAGTAGGTAAGACGCTCGATCTTCAGGTCTCCTGAAAGGTCGTGGGTTCGAGCCAGACTAGGTCAGGGACTTTTTCTTACATGAAAATTTTCCAAAATATACCCAGGGGTACAGAGATCACTAGTAAATGGCAAAAGCTAGTGGTCGATATTCTTTGCCGCATTAAATGGTGATGGTACAAATGGTATATCCCAAGACTTTTGATTTCAAATAACACAGTTTTAAAATGTCTTCTGTGTATCAAAAAAAATCATTATGATTTTTAGAATTCATTGTGATGTACTTTTTGTTATACTTCAATGAACTTGTTTATTTATACTTTTTGGTAGACTTTCAACGATTTAGATAAATCTGCTGTCATTTGAATTAGGTATCAGGTATTTTTTTGAAATTTAGAAACTTTGAGTAATAGAATTAAAAACAGGTATTAACAAAATATTTGTTTTATTTAGTAGAATGTTTGCTGAGATATATTTTTTTCGATTTTTGGGTAATTCAAAATCGTTATTTTTCTAATAAAAATGTATTAAAATTATTTTAATAAATAAAACACTCGATAACATACAATATAAATAATAAATTAAACAATTATTTTCATATAACTAATATCACACTCACATTGATTTTCAACAAATAATTAAGGAATTTCTTTTCAACATACATTATATTAAGGAAACGTTTAAATTATTTGTTTAATCATGAAAATCACATTGTTCTCAACACTTGCAATAAATTCCATTGGATTTACCAATTACAAAAAAATGGTTTATAAACCGTACATTCCATATTCATTTAAATAAAAATCTACCGATAACTTTCACAATAACAGAAAGCTGTCTGTAGTAGGATATAATTATTATAATATTATTATTTACCAATAATGGTTACTCCAAAATGCACTAACATCGTGAGTTGATCCAATTGCTAATAAAATTTAACAATGAATAAAAATATCAACTCTCAACTATTATTATTCTAAGTGTTTTGATAAAAAAGTCTCAAATACTGTCAAAGGAAGTGTTTTTACACAACTAACAAATAACTTGATATCACATACAGCCACAAGTGTCAACTATCATATTTGACAGCAGCTTTGTCGTCAATGTCTTATTACTATCCATATAAACTAGCTGCAATGGCTGAAACTGAGTTGCTGCACAACATGGCGTCAACTCCGGTCTTTCTCCACGACGTTTATTGTTTCCAAACATAACTTTCTGAAAAAAAAAATGATATTCATTAAAAAAAAATCACACACACATCTTACACACTTCAGAATGTTGATACAACATGTTGATCAACACGTTGAATAGTGTAGGCAGTGTATAAGAGCTGTCACAAGGTTGTAGGCAATCGATCAGTCAAACAAGTGGATATAGAGCATACTGAATGAATCCCTTAATATGGAAAAAGAATATAATTTCCCTGTTTTTGTCTAAAGACAGAACCATAGTTTCTAGAAGGGTAATCTTAAGATTTTCCTGATCTGACTTGGAATCTTCTAGGAATTTATTAAGTAGTATTATTTTTTACGGTCTCGTACATTCGTTGAAAAAACTGACACCCTATAAGATCACTCTGTTTTCCCTTTGTATGCGTGTATGTATGTCTGTATGTTTTTTTAAGAAGTTTAGAAAATATTAAGTGAAAATTCACATTTCCTTTCCCGTATAACACCGCAGCAAGACCGGAACCCTCTCCACTTGATCTCGAATCGCCCCTGCCCTTTTTTTCTCTTATTTAGTTGGAACCAATAGTTTTATCACATTTTTTTTGTTATATTCGTTCCAAAATTTTTGTGAAATATTATTAAATAATTGACAGACCATATATCTCGATCAAGGAATTATTCCATAAAAAAACAGAACCTGAAGACCCATGATCGAAAAATTCTATCAAATGATGATTTATCATAATATACGGGTCGTTCAAAGCAGTCATTCCAAAACACGCATGTTATTTATATGTATTGAATCATGTGAAGATGATTTTACATTATCTCATTAAACATAGAAATTAGTAATTCGGATAGCATGCGACCTTTTATGTCAATTTAATTGGATGTAAACATATAATAATAATAAAGAGCATATATATATATATATATATATATATATATATATATATATATATTCAACATGCCTTCTTTTTTTCTTTAATACAAAAGTGTATGCCAACTGATTTCTACAGCTAGTTATCAAATAATGGAATTTGAATGACAACGGGAGACGGTATTATTTGGCAATATTGCGAGATCATTTTTGGTATTTCAATTTAATTTACGACCTTCGACAGATAATGGAGAATAAAAAAAATTGTATGACAACAGAAAGGTGATCAGCTAAATGTTTAGAGCTTCCATTGATCTAGTGGAAAAACAAATGGTACAATTCAAATTTATTAGTTTATCGTAATTATTTTGTTATTTTGAAATCTCTTTAACATTTCCATGTACAAACAGGATCTGATCGATTTTCGTCAGGTAAGCTCAATGATCCCAAAATCAACGTCGCATTCTTAAAAGAAACTTCCAACTTCTGACAGATATTGTGTGAATAAATACACTTACATGTAATATGCTATTATGTTGGCTGGCACTCAACGTCATGGCAGATGCTGTCATACAAGATCCTCTGCACGAGTAGGCATTATACCCTTCAGGTTTAATTATCCAATCGTCCCAGCCAATATCGGCGAATGATATGTACAAACTTTCGCGACAACATTCCGTTACACCAGGTCCACAATTTGCCGATCTCTTCTGCCTTCTGTGGGTCCATGTTCGTTTCTGTTGCGAGTGCGTATAGATGACCAGAAATGGCTTCAGCTCACCCATCGATGATATTGGTGATTGAAACTTGTCCATGCCGCAGGTTTTGCATACCACATTTATGGCATGCACCGGGGAGTCTTGGTATTCCAGCCAGTTTTTTACAATGTACGTAACGTCCACTTTGAGCCATCCCTCTGTTGAAATAAATCATTGAGTCATTGAGAATTCATCTCTCCAAATGATAAGCCAAGCATTTGGTATTGATTGTTCTACATTACCTGATAGATTGGTCTCTTGAATGGCCACCGGGGTCATTTTCTGGAAACTCCTCTTCGTATCCCAATGAGCCACTTCGGAAATGACGAAAGTCTGGTTATGTTCATCGAGTGAATCTTTCTCTTTGTGAAACCATAGCTCAGCTGTACTCACATCGGAAGCATGGATGTCATTTGGCATTTGAAATGGCAGACAGGCTGATGGGAAACGGATTGTCCTGAGGCAACGGGCTTCATCTATAGACAAAAGAAAGAACAAACAATAAGTTAAAGCATGTGCAATAGAAGATTGCGGAACTATGGAACAACGACAAAACTAGTCAGTGCCCTGTATGGTTACATTGTAATTTACTGACTGATATTTCAGCTCTTACTCTTTTTGCAGAAAGAAGTAGTGTTGACGGACACTTAAGGGAGGGTTCCGTCATAAACATAGGATCTTTGGTAAATCCCAAAGCTTGTAGATAGACTACGTATTCATTCATTCACATAAAATTAATTCTATTGGTACCTAATGGTACTTTTGAAGTTATGCAATTGCAAGAGAAAGTGTATCAGTTATATATTGATAGAATATTTTTGGCATCTACTTTAAAAGTATCAGTATCCATTGAATGAAAATTATTTTGTATTTTTCGGAGCATCATCTAATAAAGTCGGTTCTAGTTTTTTTTCAATAGTTATTTATTTAACAATTTTGAGTGTCAACAGACTTACATAAAACTTTATTAAATAAAATAATTTTCATTTTTTTTATTTATTTACTTTTATTCTCGTAGTCTACGAGTTGAGTGCAAAAAACCGGACTGATCGAGTAGTTCTTCGTTCGGCACGATAATAATAAAGTAATGAAATGACCTTTGGAGATTTCTATTATTTCCTGAGCAGAAAAGAAACATATATGGGTGCCACGTTAATTACCTAATTGTTTTTTCGTCCACCTACCAAGTAACAGTATCAATGACAACCTTAGAGTTGAAACAAAATATTTAATTTCACCAACTTTTATCGGTGTTCCTCAAGGGTATGTTTTTGCACTCAAATATATTTATTTATACTCAGAAAATAGCTCTTACTAATTTTTAAGAGTAATTACTGGTAGATTAATTTATTGGTATGTTTGTCAAAAAAAAAATGTCCCGCAAAGAGGTCTTAGCAGATACGTTCCTTATTTATTTGTTATTTGTTGTCACATAAGGTTAGCAAAGGGAAATTTTATAATATTATTTCGATGTTTATTTGAGACTTGCACCAAGTATATATATATTTCTGAATTTTCAGGGCTGAAAAAAGGGTTGCAGATATAACATTAAAAGAATCATAAAAATCAATAATAATTTATTCAAGCTATAATCGGTTATAAACATTTGGCCTGTTTTTTTTTCTTGTAATATACGTTTCAGAAATCTATATACACTTCAATTAGTTTTTTTTCAAGGGCACTATTTGTGATGTTTACCTTCATAGGGGAAGATGATAGCTTGCGTTGTTTTCCCATAAAAATCATCTAAATAGCTGCTTTCAAGGTTGATATCCTGATCGGGCAATAGATTTTCATAATCTTTGACTGGTTTGGGTAATTCACCAAGGTCCACAATGGGTTTTTCTTTGAGCCGTAATTTTTTGAGTATCTGATTTTTGATGTACTCAATGCGAATGGCGGTGAACTCGTCGGCCACTGATGATGAGTCTTGCTGTTGTTTTTGATTATTATTTTTTTCGACACTGTTCTCTTCGATTTGATTGTTTTGATTATCATTGGAAAAGAAACCACCGAATACCGAAGGTACATTAGCTGTAACCACATCATCATCCGCTAATACTAACAACACTAAACACAATATACGTAACAGCTCCATGATTATTTTTTTTTTGAGTATGTACTGGTATTAATTTAGATTTTATTTGCAAAAAAATATAATTTTTATAAAATACACAACCATATACACAAACACTGTCTTGATTACAAATTGTTGTAGGATTGAGTGAGCGGCCTTAAAAACGTAAACTTTATTTACCCCACTCTTTTTCTTTTAACATTTCTATAACGAATGATTTACTTGAACCTTGATCTGCGCTTGGAAATATATATGTGAGTACTCAAAATTAGATAATAAGGTACAACACACATTATTCATTTCACTATTATTTTGAAAACACGCTTGAGTGTGATATATGGATTTGTGGCACGTGGTCATCACTGGCATACCCCAAAATTCGGATGATGAAAAATAACTATCGGCTATCACAACAATTATTATATTCCCAATTTGGAGCACAATATAAAATGGGCACGCTGTCGTGCAGTGCGTGTCGAGTTTGAGAAGTGTCAAGATTGAACTTCTTCTTCTTCGTTGTCTTATTCATCATGCGTTACACGATCTGCGTCTAGGATTTTTATCAGCCAAAGGCCGAAGTGCCGAAGGATTATATTAATATAATTAATATCTGTGTATGTATGTGTGTGTGCTTCACTAGATTTCATTTAAATACGATGATAATAATAGCGGAATAGTACCATCACCTTGAACAAATAGAAAAGTGTCATTAATACGGGAAAAAATATTGTTTATAAAAAAAAGCACCGACTTTATCAGTTGTTGCACTGAAAAATACAAAATAAAATTATTTTTTCATGAAGTTGGGACATACTTTTGGCACCAACTTCAGAAGTACCAATAAAAGTCATTCCTATTTTTTGTAGAAAATATTTATTTCACATTTTTATTTTTATGAAAATTGCAACAACAATATTGCACCCTTCTAGTGCTTTAACCGGTGGTTTTTTATGAAATATCTAGTTGAAATGTTGCTGGAAATTCAAAATCTATGCAAAAAAGCTAAAATACAGATGAATTGTATACCGCTTCCGTCTTCCCGAATGTCGAAAGATGGCCTACAAGAATTCCAAAGACTGTCGTTGAATACTTTGGAAACGAGAGCCAGCGTCATTCGGAATTTGATGAACGACCAAACATTAGATTTTACCTAGATCTCTCCCGGATTTTTTTCAGGTAAAACTACCTATTGCTTGTATCAAAGATAGAAATCAGAAAATAATGTCAAAATATTATCCGTACGATGCGAAATACATTTAATTTTCAAATCTTAAGCTGACTCAACTCTTCCGGTTGTGATGTCATGAATAAAAATGTTTTTGGATCCACGTGCCGTAACTGTTTTATCGGTTCATCGACGATCAAAATTTATACCAACTGACTGACCTTATGCAGAAATATTTTATCGCTTCTCTAAGATGTTTATACAAATATTGTGATATTTTTTCGTATCGTGATAATTTAGAAATTAGAGCAGCAGATACTCATTCGAAAGTATGATTTATAACAATAATAGATATATATATATATATATATAATATAATTTTAGTAATTCACTGCCGAGAATGTATAACCAAAGTGACAAACATTCATAGGGTTGCGGCACTATGGGCTGTAGGATAATGGTAATAGGTAATTGAAAAAGAGTTTTCATTATCCTACAGCCCATAGTGCCGCAACCCTATGAATGTTTGTCACTTTGGTTATATATATATATATATATATATATATATATATATATATATATATATATATATATATATATTTTAGTTCGTTCGTTCAGAAAAGATTAATTATTCAATAAAATAATAATATCAAACAAGTGCTGATGATAATCCCAGTTTTAATGAATAATCAAACATCCGGACTTTTTGATGACATATCAGTAGAGATCAACGTTTTCTTGAGCTATTGATTCCCAAGCAACTTGAATTTCATGTCTTAGGCGATACAAATCCATTATTAAGCCAGAAAGTTGACTCGATTTTTCACCAATCATCTCCCATACATGTTCAATAGGTGATAGGAGATCCAGCTGGCATGGGAAGAATGGTAATCACAAAGAAACCTGGTATAGGCTGCTGCTGTATGAGGTCTGGCACTATCCTGTTAGAATCTTGGGTTTCCTAGTTGCTGAAGGATATGGTATAGAATCTGCAGGCTCTAAAACATTGTGAATGTAGTTTTGAGCATTCATGTTTCTTTCAAGGAATCCAAAAGAGATCTGTTTCCTCACGTGAATGATGTCTCATATTCTAAGCCTTCCACCATGGTTTTCGGAAAACTCTTCTTCGTCCATCATGGGTTCGCAAAACAAAATCTAAACTCACTATGCAGTCACTGAATACAATTCGATGCAATTAATGATCGCACGAGACATTTTGTAGACATCATACGGCAATCTTACCATCCTATGTATTTGGATCAAAGATGAGAGACCTGACGAAGACTGGCCGGTCACTAAGGGCATTTTATTTTGAGAGGCTTTCTTAACCATCTGTATTTCTTCGGACCAGTACCTTTAGAGCTTTGTTGTTTTTGCTCTGTGGTTTAGTCATTCCAAACTTGATGTACCAGAGGGATGATGCATTTCTATCAATTCTGCTAACTTCCTGAAAATAATTCTGGCTTCCCGTAAACCATGTTGTACTCGGGTGTGGTGTTTTTATTGTCACAAACTATATAATTTTTGAAATTTTGGTCGTTTCCTAGGAACAGTCGACTCGACATCTTGAGACTTTATCCAAGGCATTGCGATATATCGAAGAATATTGTGTCACTTGAACATAATTTAACAAAATCATATTTAATTTATAATAATTTTATAGCACCAGATAGTGTAAGACAATTTTGTGATTCTAAAATTATTATATATTATCGATTAAACTGGGAGAAAAGAAACCAAATTATTTCAAAATCTATGACCTTGACTCGACTATGGAATTTTACAGAATCAGTAATGTTGCTGAATATAAAGATTAAAATTTCTTTTTATATATGATCAGCAATTGTATTTCGAATGAACAGATATTACATTTGACCGTATGAGAGAGATCATTCAAATTACACCCACGAAATGCCTTTATCTTTAAGTGTTCGTTATCTAGAAATATAAAAAATGAGCTTTTTGGAATGACCTTTCGATGGTAATTTTACTAATATATCAATCACTAAAGAGTGATATAAATATGTAAGTTCCATTTTATTGGAAGATGTAACTGCTTTGAATCTTAATATGTGACTTTAGCTTGGGTCCTGTTGCTCCGGGTGGAGTTTAGGGCATCCATAAGAATCCGTCTCTTCCTCTACCGTCCTCTTCAACGTTCCCTTGGGCTTCCTGTTCTTCTGACACCTTGTTTGTTTCCTGAGGGTGTGCCCTAGGTAACGCTATTTCCTCAGTCTTACTTGGACGTCGAAAGGCGGTTATGGTCAGTCTTGGTCCAGTTCTTTGTTTGTTATTTTGACCAGCCACCAAATAATCATCTATTGATGGCGACCTGGGTTTGAAATAGTTTGTGGAATAAACTATTTTGTGCCAGGCAGTTATGTGACAGTCATGTCGTGAGAAAAATGTGGACCTCATAATACTGTGTTTTTCCAAGTCAATCAAAAATGCTCAAGAACTCAAAATTAGGTCAAGGAGATGCGTCATTTCCAGCCACAATCGAATTTGATGGCCTGATTTTTATTTTATAGTTTATTGATTTATAGTTTTAGAAAAAAATCCACTTCATATCACAAAGAATCCTTCAATGTATGCTACAGCACTAATGCCCAAGCATTCTCAGGTACTTATACTAATACTTTAATACTTTATGATGGAAGAAATAACAATAATGAGGTAAAATCCTGTAAGATGTCTCCACTATTTCATCATTAAAAAAATCTCTCATATCAAGATAGAATATGTCACGACCTACTATAAGAACTAGTAGATAATGCTTACGAACAAATTTTAAGGAAATTCTATTAGTCAGAGCTATATAACTGTTACATTAAAAACATAATTTTAAATAGAAGATATTTTTATTTATAGTTTTATGTAGATAAAATAAAAATAAACGATATTAAAAGTGTGCTCATTTAAACTTGAAAATTAAACAAATAATTTTGCTGATATTTCTTCCTCATTCTCTTATATATTCTACTTTCTGTAGCTGTAAGCAAGCTTTGAACACTATCATAAGTTTCAGCATTAGATATAAGATATCTTCATATTTTTTTCGGCTTCAGGTTTCCATGCCATATTGGCATTCCACAAATTTGAATAGCCCTTTTTATTACCTTTTTGATGATGTATAAGTTGGCCTTGTTTTCCTAAAAATCCTGAAATTAAATAAATTTTTTTTATGAAGTAGTTGGCTTTGATTTTTCCAATCGGTGACACGTAAATGACATTGTGTATTATTAGTCAATTGCTGAATCGTTGAAAAAGTTTTTTTCCGGATATCTCCGGTAGTGCTCGTAATTCGTATTCCCCATAGCTTCCGAAATCCCAGTAGTGAGAGTCGAATTTGAAACAGCCTGTATATGTTAATGTTGATCAATAAAATATGTCTGCTCCAAAAAATGTCAAATGATGTTTCAATATTATGCTATTTCATTTGATTTGAGCTATTCCCATATTTATTATTTTGAATTAGTTTTTTGATGACATACTCGTCCTTATAGAAGAGTATTATTTCTATGCTCGTCCTTCAGTGAGTTTGACATCACAGTTACCTAGGTGCATGTGTCAAAATCAAATTGTCAAATAGTCGTCGCCATCTTGCACGCTGGTAAATCGCTATTGCCATGTAAATTCTTCTTACGAGGAGTAAGTATTATAAATGTATTATCAATACGCTGCAAATGAACTTTGGTATCAAGGCATTCTACTGAGCCTTGACGACGGCGTGCGGGCGGATTATTATTATTATAAATAATAATAATAATAAAATCGAGTCATATCATCAATCAGTAAAAATGATGACCCGATCTATAGGATATTATAACATGTACTTATTATTTATGGCCTTACAGTACAGCCAATATTGTAAATGTCACTACACTACAGAACAATAGATCATTGAATAGTTATGTTAGTTTTCCTTTTTTTCTATAAAAACTAATAATTGTTTAATTTTGCTAGCCAGGCACTTTTTTCCAATCAATTAGATATAAATTGGGAGCAAACATAATTTTGAAAAAAATAAATATTAATTGCAAGGTACACCAGATAACCTGCTGCCTGTTGGTCATAATTTGCTCATTAAACTATGCGTTAAGATCACGAGATAGCATTTTTGACGCGATAATGAATAGCAACGAGAAGTGGTAATGTTTGATTCAGTTAATATAATTGATAATATCTGAGGTAACGAGTTTCACTGGGTAAATAAAGCCAATTGTTTTACTATACTCAGTTTCTCCAAGTAATTTCAGAAATGTGAATAAGATATTTTTATTTTACACTTTTCAGAAAGTAATACATAGTTATGATAATGATGGGAAGAATGTTCGGAAATAGTGAACTCGTTTATTAATTCATGTATGATTTTGTTACTTGGGGGAGGGGGTCGGTGCTGAGTTAACAACGTTGGAGTTGACATCGACAACTAATACCAAAGAGTTTTTGTTTTAACTGCGCAGTATACCTACCGTATTGATAAAATGACCATTTTGAATTAATCCCCCTATATATTAATAAATATAATTTATAAATTTGGTAACCTTCACACTCTGTTATTATTGAGTAAACAAACTTACCAATCCACAGAAATACTTTGATACTATGATTATTATGAGTATATATCTAATCGCGTGTTCAAAATAGGTAAATATTTACTAAAATTAATAATTACATTTAGCGTTCCGAGAATTTCTTTGATTGGTACTACATTTCAGTTCATCAAGTTCATAACCATAGGACGTCTACATTGAAATGATATTTATCTGTTCCATACAACAATCAATTTACATCTGATATTGAAAAAAAATAGCAACTAGCATGACCAAAGTCACAGCTTGCATAGAAAAAAAATCAAGCATCGAATGTACCGATTATAGCTACTCTTTACGCCCGAGTGCAGTAAAATGAGCATACCTATATCTGGATCTGGAGCAATTTCGTCATGCCACTTGAAAGCTTTAGCTTTCAAAGTAGCACGTGATGTTCCACTCATACCTATTAACGCGATCAGATTTTCTCAAAACAATAATTTATCATTAAATGCTAAAATTATCTCGATCTTGTGCAATTGCAAATGTGAATCCTCGATTTCCATGTAAGAAGGTATTTAAATGTATGTATATTATAGTAGTATGAGTCAAAATCAATATTATCTAGTGATAATTTATTTACACATATCAGTTATTAAACAATTACGTTACACTTCCTGAAGAACCTTGACCTAGTCAACGAGCAACTTGATAAATTATGTGAATGATCATTCGCTTCATCGGCTTTTCACATTAGTATTGACAAAATCTTATTAGCGCCAGATATATCTTTCAGTAGTTTTGTCCCCAACAAATAGTAGGTACGTTGTTATCAGATGACATAATTATCTTTTTTGGTTATTTCTATTTCTGTCATACTCACATTTTCTAATATATTTGTTATTGACAAATTAATATCTAAATATATATACATATTTGATTTCATATTCTTGACTGATTCAAAGAAAAAGATAGTTCTTGAAGATGCTGTCATTCAATAAAATAATTCTTTGAATTAGGCCGAGCTTTCGAGAATGTTTATTCTCCTCGTCAGGGCAGAATATGTTTATATATTATTAACTTAGATATAGGTTCAATAATAATTATTCCTATAACGATTTTTCGTTTGGCCTGACGAAGGAAACAAACATTCTCGAAAACCTGACATAAATCAAATAATTCTATTTATTAAATGACTGCATGTATATACGTATGTCCCAGATTGGTGCTGCATGTACTACTATCTCGGTTATTATAAGAGCTACAAAATCGGTTAAATGGGCAATGTTTCTCAGGATCCTATCACCACTTCAGAACTGCTATTACATTTTGTCAATTTTTTTTTGGTTTTTGAATAAATCGCGTAAAACCAAAATGGCGGGTTCTTGACTATACCCCGTATCTCGATTATTTGAGAATATGGGGTATTTTGAATTATCTACATATAATAATAATAATAATAATAATAATAATAATAATAATATCATTGGATGATCAGTATTTGTCCGACAAAATGATATCTCTGAAATACATCATTCACGTATGAGTTGGCTATCATTCGAAGTTATTAATTTGACCCTTTTATATATTTATATATTATTATATTATACCGTATCATTGGACCATGCTACGAAAATATTATTTTCTAAATTCCACTGCATATTTTGAATTGCATAAAAATATCTGGATTCCCTACAAAAATAAAACATTTTTACAAGAACTAGGAACGACTTTATTAGGTATTTGATGCACTAAAAAAATACAAAATAACATTAATTCTACTTTTCTTTAAATTTACAATGTAAATATGTTCGCAACTTTTGGATTTTATGAAAGATCCTCCCGACCCCCAACCCCAATTTCCTTTGGAAACAGTTTTTGGGGAATTAAATAAACTAAAATGTTAAATAATATAGTTTCTATTTCTATTTTTATTGCTCAGTAAATATATTCCGTTGAAAAATCTTAAAAAAACGACTTACAAGGGCCGTGCTCAAAGTTTTCATTTTTAATATTTATTTAAGGACCCAATCAATAAAAGTAGTAAAACATTGAATTTTTATGTATTTCCGAATATTTTCCAAGAATGTGTAGTAAAAAATGTAAATACTAAGGGAAATATTTTTCAAAGCCTATCATTTTAAAACTATTGTATTTATTAAGGAAAAAGTAATTCGTTTCCCAACTCATCAAATTTCCTAGATATAAGAGGCTGATCAGTCTTATGAGGAATCTAAAAACAATAAATCAAATAATATCTATAAATAGACTAGACTAAAAATTTCCATAATTATGTAATATAATGTATAGACGATATATATCCCTCTACAGTCTATTTTTTACAAGAGAAAGTTATATTATACAGTGCGGTCCATAGATATAGAGTACCTAAATTAATTTTAGCGTTATTTATGTATTTGTTTCAAAACACCTGAAACAGGTCGATTTCTATTCTCAATTTGACAATTGAATGTATGAAAATATTACCCCCTTCTTGCACGCCTTGCTTATTGTCAAGTGAAGTGAATGGTGGTCATTTTGAACATTTCATTTATTTGTAAAATAAATTGAAAAAAACAAAATTACCAGCAACAATATAGAATTAGTACTATTATTATTTGCAATTTTTTCAGCGCTACAACCAATAAAATTCTGTTCTATTTTTTATTCAATTTATATATCTGTATATTTTAATTTATACCATTTCGCTGTTCCACACTGTATAGCTACTTCAATGTCAACATTCATACAGGGTGGCCCATCGAAAACAAAACGGCATTGATTTTGGCGATTTAATGTAATATAAAAGTAAAATGCTCAGACATGTCAACTTTATTTTTGAGGGGGACACGGTATTTGGCATATAAGGAATAACTAACATGATACATGTGTCGTTTTACGTCCGTTTCTTTATTTACAACACGTAGACGAACCAACGTTCCAGGTGTTCACAAAATGCAAAAGACACTATAATACTTTACAAATTCCATTTCGTGACTTTGGAAATAAAGAGTTTTATCTTAATTTAGCAGTTTAGCAGTGTAAGTTTGTTATCTTTTTATTTCTGTAAATCGCTTCTTCTAATAACAGAAATAAAAGTTAGTTTCTGAGCGTCATAATAAAATGTAATGTCATAAACTAGGTATCATTGTAAAGAAAATCGAAAGACCTTTCAAACGAGGTGCAACTCAAACCGCTTTCCATTTAAGATTTTAGGTATGAGTTTCACCCTGCTCAAGGGGATGAGGGTGCGAGTTTGCTTGTACGCCTAATAAGTGTCCCCCTCAAAAACAAAGTTGACGTGTTTGAGTGTTTTATTTTTCTATGACATTAAATGCCCAAAATCGATGCCGTTTCGTTTTCGATGGGCCACCCTGTATATGTATAACATTTCATTATCACTTTTTTTCGTTTGAGAAGAATGAATGATTAATTACTTACACTTTTTAAGTGACCCTTCCAAAATAATATATAAATTATTATATATATATATATCATATATGTCTCACGTGGTTGCAGTGTGGTGGTATCTGGATTATTCACTTATCTATGATGAAAAAGTTACACACATAAATTTTCACGTCCTATAATGTCCTATAAGACATCATGACTCATTCTTATCATCAGATTACCTCTTTTTAGGTTATTATGAGAAATATCAAATTTCGTTGCATGTAATATATTTATATATAACAAACAACATGTGTAATAATAAATTGATGCTACCATAGAGACAACATTATATTATTTTTTTGATAAAAAAGCCTGCAGCAAGTTGCATAAATATTATTTATTTATATATTCTTATTTACGAAGAATGTCATTAATATTGGTAGCGCAGGTAGACACTCTTCTATGATCCCGGATTTTTGAGGTCCTATTTAGCTTTTCCTTACCAATACTCCTTCATCCATTTCCTATACCACTGACCAGCGTGGTGGTAAAAGTAACTATTATACCCCCTTTTGGCTAGGACTTTTACTCGAGAAATGTTGCATCACAAAAGGTCAGATAAAATCTATTTAAATCTATTTAAATGCACAACAATGAACTTATCATCAATTATTAGAATTTGTTTCACAGACGTCTTGAACTGATCCAGTAATAAATATCTTTGAAAATTATTGTCTAAACTGCTGCATTATATATAAGGATATGGTTGAGGCGACAAGAGTTCGCTGATGTGTCATATATATATATATATATATATATATATATATATATATATATATATATATATATATATATATATATATATATATATATATATTTATATATATATATTCTATACCCCAAAAGCATATGGTCCTATGTTGCTTCTATTTTAAGACAATTATGTCACAGTAAAAGCTTGCCATAGGTTTTCTGTGGTAAAAGCTTGTCGTGTTTCTTGTCTTGTCTGCTTTAATGGGGTAAGTATCAGGAAACTCCCCTTGCCTCAACTATTACGTGAGTCTATTATGTCACAGTATAATAAAGCACTGAAAATTTGTACTTTAAAGTGGGATCAGGGTGTTCAAATGAAACATTATTAGGTTTTTGTTTTGTTGAAAATTTTCATTTCGATGTTATATCATAAATGTAATGTTTGAAATATTGCATTTCATTGTGGCGTATTTTCTTAGCAAGCTTATATGATATCATTATTATCATCTTCACAGACACAATGACAAATGATTTTATATATGAACTATCACCCACACATTTACTTAATCGGAATGATATTTTCCAAAAATAACTTTGAAAAAGTAAACACGCTATATTATGACCTTATTATTTAAAATGAAATATATTATAACTTAAATATATTTATTTCTCTACACCTTCTTGATATACCATGAAAAATATGTATTCCTGTTTATACATCTATTTTGTAAATATAGTGATAAATAATATTTTAGATAACATTCTTTTTTTTATTAACCACATATAGCAAGCACAATATCCACATATTAATATGAAACGCATATATAAATTACAATAAAATTATTATAATAATGAAGCAAAGTGAATTTCATGTTGCATCACACTTGAAATGATGACATATTATTTTATATGGTGTTAAATAACCATAGAGTCGTCCTTTTTTTCAGTAGGTTTCTATATAAAATATATTAACGCGGTGCTAGTCGCCCTTTCACAATGAAATTTGGTGGGACGTAGGCTTCTCCGCCTAATCCTAAGACACTGTCATAGATGACTTGACAGGGCGACTCTGATCAATCCCGAAAAACAGATTTCGGTGAGCTTGTCACGAAAAGTAAACAAATCCTAATTTTGGAATTTAATTTTTGTAAATTTTCTTAGTCAACAATTATATTTTAAATTCTATATACTGATAAAATATTTAATTTATGAAGTCGATTCTAGTTTTTCAAAAAACAAAAAGTTAATAATCAAAGATTGATATCAATAACAAGTAGGTATATACCTACAATGTAATTTAAATATAATTTTGCGGAACGGGTCCAAGGAGCCTCCCTTGCGGTACACTTGACTTGATAAGACGGTATAGCGACAGGTCATAGCTCTGACCGACTTGATATTTCCTGAGATCGAAGTTGAGAGCAGGTACTTTGGTAGCTTTTATATTGTCCCTCAGCCTCTAATTCCAAACCACGACGGTGCTTTAAAATATAGGATAACAAAAGTGCAGTAGGTAGGTACTTTTTTTTCCTCAATTTCTGAATTTTGATCATTCTTCAGATAATAATTTTCCGGCATTCTCTTTATTCTTAAACAATAATTTTACATTAAGAATCTGTTTTATAATCATTTATTCAGTGATATATACATCTCGATTTCAAAAAAGTTTTAAATTGTGTAAAATATTTATATGTTTCGATATAAATTGAATATTGGAGATTATAAAAATAAAATGCAAGTAAACATTTACCTATCTATGAGTTTTTATTTATTTACTATTCCAATTCGCTCTATCAGTTACTATACAAGACATGCTATAGTTATCAAAAGTTGACAATAATAATCATATTTTTCTGAATTATTTTCCATTTTAGATTGTTGCAATTTTTATTTATATATTCTTATATCTACATTAGGGTCAATAATCAATAATCGTAAGACCAAAAAAATATTGCTCAAAATATTTCAAAATTATCAGTTATTAAAATAATTTAATTAATTTATTTTTAATAGTATTGTTATTTTTAACATGCCTTGTTTTCAAAATAATTAATCGTTGACCTGCCTCAATAAGTAATAATTAATACTAGTTCTGATTATCCTTAACATAAACAAGACCAATAGCAATATTGAAAACAATATAATATTATGTGAAAGTTTTCGTAACAAAATGTTATATTATTGATTTTCATTGCCATGTTGCCAAACTATCAAATTCATATTCAATAATTTTGTTAATTCGTAGGATCCATTCCGTGAATACCTGGTCGTCTCCATTGGGGCTTAAAGTAGTAACCAATGTTGAATTATAATAGACAGTTGACCTTCTAAGTCTAGAATTAAAAAAGTATATATTTTTTTAATTTATCAATAATATAATAAATAATCTCGCAAATACCGCAGCCCAACCCTGTAAACTGTGACCACATGATTGCAGTTTAGTTTTGGTAGTTTTATTATTGTAATATTAGCCAAATTTTGGTTAGAATTAAATTTGTAAGTCTATCAGCAATTTAATATTCCATTGATGAATCAATTTTAGAAACCTGATAAATTTCATAATTAAATTGAACTACAGTTAGTTTGTATATTATTATTTTTTGATACAAACCTGGTCAACATGAAATTTATATTATTTATTTCATTAATTTTAAACTTTATAAACATTCTATACATTTTCAGAAGGTCTGTAAACTGTAAATATATGTTCACAAGCCACCAAAAATTCCTGACCTGAAGAAAAAACAGTTGCCCCAATCTAGTATTAAGTGGATCCAGATTTATCAGTTGTGATATATATTTAATTATAGTCATATCAAAGATTATTGACTTTTAAATAAAATAAAACAAATAACAACAAACAACCTAATACACTTTTTTTGCTGATAATTGATTTAGTTTATCTTATTTGATATTTTTTTAGTATTGTATCAGAGCAACTTCCGTTTACTCATTCTTCTTATTACAATTTTAGTTTATAATATTTATATTTTATTAAAAAAAAGTGTTGTTATTAATACTTTGCAAACTAAAATATTTGAATATTCTTCATTCTGAAGGACAGAAAATAAATAGTACTGAAATTTAATTTATTCTAACGAATAAAACCTGAACTAAATTCTACCTATGCAGAGATCTTCGTACGATAATAAAATAAAATGTAAAAAGAATAAAAATCAGATCCTCCATTATTCGAAATTAATTTAAAAATATTATAGCTCTCTTCTCCATTTCAAGATAATGTGATTTATAAATTAATATTATATCGTAATAAAATTCATTTATTGTAACATAATAAAACATTGAATTCTTAGAAGAAACTTTTATTGAAGTATATAAAATCATTTTTATTATGACTATTAATAGTCAATTATACTTGACTAACCACAAATTAAAAATTTGATTGACGATAGTTTTCCTTTACAGCATTCAATAAATCGTTAGAATACTCATATTTATATACTTATAACACATGAACATAAAAATAAATGTATTTATAAGAACTTCATTAAATCCAAATAAATACCAAAACCCCAACAAAAGCTTTGATTTTTTGAATATAATTTCATCAATAATATCCTTATAATCAGTATAAGTTTATTGAGGAAACTAATGCATGGACGTATCTAAACAGTTTTTAAGTAATGATATAGGTATTGATATACTGACAAGAGGTTGATCACTCCCCAATATGAAATAAAAGTCATAAACTATCACAGTAGAACACCTTTCAATACTACAAAATTGTTTTTTTTTGTCTATTTGAATGTAATAAACAATAAGATAATCGAAAGAAACATCTTGAATATTGACATTTAAATATTATAAACCTCAATTTCAAAGACTGGTAATTTGCGATTTCAATCAAATTAAATTTATAACAAATTAACTTTTCTTATTTATATTTTCAGTGACTATGCTTCTGCAAAAAATACATTATTCTCAGAATCTGAAGAATTATATGGATACATTAATGATTTTAATGCTTCTCCAAAATGAGATCCTGTGACCAACATTGATCGACAATAATTCATCAAAATTATTATTTGTAATTCGTCAAAATCTGGGAATGACTAGAATTCAATCATTCTAAAAATCTGGTGATCAATCCCCTTCTTTACGCAAATGGTAAAACAATGATAATAGTCTCAGAGCTCGGTGCAGACATTCTGACCGATCGAGTTACCAAAAGGAAAATGATCAAATGCCTGGGGCAGAATTTGTCCACATTTTCTCGATAACTTCTCTGTTTCTTATGGTCACTGTGAAAACAAAACATTTCCAAAGCATTTCGTCCTGTTTCTCGATCGGCCAGATTTTGTTCAATCAGCTCTATAAGGAATGTCATGAAATTTGAATTTATAATCATTTTGGTATAATCACCATATTATTGGACTATCACTTTTCTTTGAATATTGAAAATAACAAATATGTACTAAGTTGTAACATAGAAGAGAATAATCTAAATATCTATTTACATTATAGTTATGTAATATAGCAGATAAATAACCATATGGAATATTTAACAAAGAATATTCACAATGTTATTGATATATGCACATAAAAATCATTAAGGTTCTATAATATGTAGAAATATGGAATACATTCTAATAGTATCAACTTTCTCCAATTGTTGGGACTTCTGAAATTCAAAAAGCCCCTATTCTCTGCCCAAAAAAACTGTCTAGAAAGAACTGGGCAGTTTTTATACTGTGAAACCAAAATATGAATATATTTTTAGTTTAAATAATATAAAATTGACAAAAAATTACATACATCTTATCCTTTTTTATATGACAAATCACAATTTCACCGGTCTGGACTTAAAACACCTTTAAATCGACAAAAATGACCTTTTCTTTTGACCAATCCGAATATTCTAATAAACAGTAAGAAAAAATTAATGCCCTTTTAGAATATATTCACAGCGTGTTCCGTAATGTAAAACCAGAACGCTGCCAGGGTGCTAAAGTATATTATGAGACAATGTCAGACAACTGTCATATTTCAATATATGTGTCCATATACCTGTCAAGTTTTGACGGCCATTTCAACACTGACCAGCATTCCAGCATTCTGTTTTATATTTCGGAATACGCATACAATCTGTCAAAGCTATGAAACACTATCTACATCTGTTGATCATTTTACATAAAAGAATAGGTACATCAAAGATCAATCTCATCAAAGTTTCATTCTGATTGCATCAACATACATGAAATAAAAAAAAATAAAAAAATACTATTGTTCTAGAGCCATATGATATGTAGAAGTTCCATGAAAAGAAGAACAGATTACCATCTTTTGAGAATCCACCAACCATGTTATAATATAGCGTAAATGATAATTACAATATAATATATATATATATATATATATTAACAAGCAACGTTTAGTGATGTTATTTTAGCAAAACCATATTATAATATATTATATACATTTATTTATATATTTCGAAATGACTTGTTAGGCACCTAGTGAGGACAAAATAAGTATATGGTATGACTAAAATATAGAGGAAAAAATGAGAACATCATTCATTACTTTTTGTTAATCAATTGTATCACAGCCTCTAACACACAAAAAAACATGCACGCCCATTAAAATAAAATAAAAAAAACAGTACAGATCACAGTGTTTCACTATATATCATATCAGATGCAAAAGGCACAGCTGGCCATCAATTGGTCTCGTAACTGGTGAGTAAAGCTGCATCGACAGGCTCCAAGCAACTAGGACATGTTAAACTTCGCATCAACCAATCATCAATACATATCATATGATATGTGTGCATACAAGGTAGATAACGTAATGCATCACCGACCATAAATTCACCCATACAAATGACACATTCTCTAACTTTCTTGCAACCATCGTATGTACCAGTAGGAAGATGTTGTATCAGGCCTATTCTTTTAGCTATTTTCACTTGTTCCTCTTCAGTTAATTGTGTCACAGAACGTGTAACACTAGGTGATGGATGATAAAGTGGTGAAGCAGCTTGTATTGGAAGTGTTTCCTGTATTGATGATAAACAACTTTTAATATTTACAATATCACAGCTGAGATTTGACACTTACTTGATAAGCAGGTGGACCCAATTGTTCAGATGATGATTCTCTAACACTATCACTGCCTCTAAGTAGAGATATATCATCTGTTGTGGATCTTTTCAAGCAGTTACCCATGATGAAGGTGTCATACATTCAATTCGTATTTAATATTGCTACATTTAGTTACATATTTCGACGATAATCTACGAGACCATCTCTTACACATTTATGATATATTATTACGAACTAATTATTTCGAGTCGTTGTACTGCATCTAGAAAACAAAATCACAAGATTCTAACAAATATTTACACATAAATTTTCAACAATGGAGTTCACAAATAATGAAATAATTACCAAACTTATTCTAATTTTAGATATCTGTCAAATAAGAAAAAGCGACATCTTCAGCTTGTAGTTTGAACTGGGAAGCCAATAATTTACATACAAAAACAACATCCAAACTAGAAAAAACGAAAAATCTCATAAACAAGGTAATAAATATTACCTATTTAGGTATTTTAAAAATTAAAGATTTCAAGTGGATAATAAAATTAATAAATATTATCAAAATTATCAAGTTCTACCTCTATGACATCTGATGCACAAAACGAATACTAGTTTTCAAAAAATAATAATTGACAAAGCATACAAATATCTAACAAAGAAAGTATTTAGAAATTAGAATAATATCCTGTATTAATACTCATATTTCTCGCTCACTGAAGTGTAATTATTGTGCTTATAGTAAAATTGATTTGTTGACAAATGACTGCATTCAATATTTGAAAACTTAAGTTTCTATTTGAAATAACCACATAACTAGCTTTCCAATGTTATTTGAATTCACTATTGAGCGGATATTAAATTTAAATTAGAATTGCTCGCAACAGATTAATTGTAAGAATTAATCTTTTCAAATATGAATAAAATTTCAACAGAGACATCTAGGTTTGTCTAGAATCAACTAAGTAATTTCAAGCAGATTTCTGTTCAAAAAAAAGTATAAGTGACATTGAATTTTTTTACATTATGTGAAATTTTTCATAGAATGCGCTGTTGAAAAAGCGACGTCGGGCGTCGAAGTAAGCGACGCCTGCGGAGACACCGACAATGAGCTACGGAGCAAAGTTCCACAAAAATACAGGCCGATAACATCCTATTGATTTTTCAAAACGTTCGTTGAACCAATCACAGAGATAGGACTATTTTTAAAGGGTGAGGTTGTTGTTAGGTTTTTAGAATGCTAGTGCGACTATAAAAACGGGATGTGCGTGTAGTTTGAAATTTTTTTAACGAGCGAGAGCTCGTAAAATCTTCGATGCAGGTGGCAACTCTTTTTCGCGAGTCCTCCACATTATTGGGAGCGACTATGGAATCGGGCGGAACCGGAGCTGGCCAGGATTCTGGTGTATCCAGCCTCGGACCTGGACCATTGCCCTATGATTCCTACAATCATCCGGTGACATTCTCAAATAAGTACAAGCTGTAAGTAAATTATCCGCGACTCACTGTCCGCTTGGCTATTCTCCCGCACGCGCCGCATGTAAACATTTTTATTTACTCATTATGTAGCTGCCAATTATATTTACACCTGATATCTGTCTAATCCTAAGCTCTGGGTTGGTTCTTTTAATAAGATCATTTTATATTACATTTCCCAATGTAATTTTATAATCAATCAACAATTGAACTTAATCTTAGGCTCGATTGTAATCGAATCTATTTGAGGTAATTATGTGATTCTGCTTCATACTTTTGTAAAAAGTTTGATGACCACTGCTCCATACTAACCCAAAACCAGTTTACCTCAGTGTTTACGTGTTGCCTAATCTATCAAAAAGAATAGAAAATCCCTTCAGGCCTTGAATTTCATTCTGCATGATGTTTATGATGTTTTCATGATACTTTTGAAACACGCCCTCAAATATCAGTAAGTTACAAGTGCGATGCGTATTATATTCTAAGTGTTATTGAAAATTTCTATTTCTTTCTTAGAAATATGAAACTCGAGCCCCATGACGATGGTTATGAAACAAGTGCTGATATGCTCTTAAACACTGCCAGTGTTACACATAACCATGAAGTAAAATGTGAAGTCAAGTGTGAAGATCCGTACAGTTTTATAGATGATGATCCCATCCCGATGCTTCCGGCGGCCCCAGGGCCTCCTCATCTCATGCATCCAATGCCCCCAATCAATAACCAGCTCATGCCTGGGCCCAAAAAGCGGGGCAGAAAAAAGAAAATCAAACCTGAACAGTAAGTGATTTTATAACCTAAAATGTCACCTGATCTGCCATCGACAGAACTGTCGATCAAAATCATCTTCATCCGTCAATCAAAATTTCTAATAATTATAATGCAATTATTTTTTTGATTTTATAACAACTACAATGTTGTTAAAGCACAAACGAATTTAATTTTTAATCCAAATTAGCTTCCCATAATAATAAGATAACCAATATATTGGATGGGTACCAATGCCTATGAGATCTTCAGACCTTTGAAAAAATATCAGCTGATCAATGAATAATAAAATTTTACATGATATTTCGAATTCTCAAGTTTTGAAGAAGCAAAGCAAACAACTATCAATCATCCAGAATTTCTTCTACTTCAGTTTCATCCCAGGGTACTTGCTTCTTGCACATTTTTTTTTTGATAGATTCTACGCACCTCCAATAATATAAATATACAATAATAATGTAAAACCTCATCCAAAGTGTGCCATATACTTGTCTTTACTTTAATCATCTCAAATTCTATCAGTTTGAAACATATTTGTAACTTTTTGGAGAAATATTTTATTGATAGAGATTGAAAAAAAAACCTAGACCTGAACAAACATTCAAAATCTCTTTATGTCCATAGAAATATTTCTCAACTTCACTTCGCATACCTTAATAATATTTGGAAATGACTGAAGCGAATTTATAATTTTAGCACTGTCCATAAGAAAGCAAAGTTTTTCTAAATATTCAGACGAATATTATTTGAAATATTTAAGAAATCGATTAAAAAATTGATAGATTCAATTAGATTAGATAAATTTGACTTGATAACATTTTTTTTAAAATAACTTATTTGTATTATTAAATTCGTTAGAATAAGAACATTTATTTTAAAATTAAAAAAATATATATATTAATACTTCATGAAGGTATTTTGAATTTGACCTATAACTGATTCGAAAATTAACTATAATAGTATTTAAGCTAGGTGGTATTGTTCAAAGTTAATCTCATTTCTAACATTCAATTCAAAGCTCCGTTCATTTTATCTTAGTATTTTCTTATTTCATCTTAAATTTACTGTAGTTATTAAATTGAGTTTATCACAGATAACACAAATGAATAAATGTTCTTCAAACATATTTATCGTGTACCTACTTATTTATCATTTTTGTGTAGGTACTTACTGCACTTATCTGTTAGATCAAAATAAGTACTAATAAATAGAATGATAAATTTACCACATAGGTAAAAAATCGTATGCCTTCTATACACGTTCAATTCACGTCTTACACTTGATTAATTGAGTCATGGACTCCTTAGATATTAGATTTGAAGGTACAATCTCAATCAACTTGGACGTTATTTGTCATATTTAAAAAAAATCGAAGACAATGTATATTACCTTACGTCTCACTTTATTTCTCATTTCACTTATAATATCTTGCAAAAACCAATATAATCATGACAAATGCATTTGTTTATAAATATTGCATAATTTTTTTTCCATTTTTCCTGTCATATAAGGGTACCTACTTATATGAATGAGTTCAATTATCTTCTTATCTGGAAGACACGCAAATTCAACCAGATTCTCAGTTATCGAAGGCTTTGAAAAAGTGCTTTTTTTATCTAATCCTCATTTTTAATCAAATCTGTTTATTCTAATTGAAAAACAATCAAAGCACGCAGTAACTAAGAAAATTCAGTTTAACCTTCAGTCTCACGTTCTGTAAATTAATTTTTTTTTGTTAAATAATTATTCTTTTTTTGTGTTTTATATTTACAGCTTTTTTCAATATATTAAAAAAAACTCTCCATTTTGATAGGCCCGAATTTAATCAAGATATTAATGGAGGGATACCACGGCCTATAAAAGAACGAAAAAAACATGATCGATTTAATGGAATGCCCGAAGAGGAAGTCTCCAAACGAACTTTACCAGATCATCTTACTGAAAACTTAGATATAATTATAGTAAGCCTTCTTACAAAAAAAGTGAAAGCAATTGAATTTTTTTAAACATGTTGGTTATTATTATCTTGCCTGATACTTGTTTATAGAAAATCATTTGATCTTATTTTTGATGTTTTTACAATTAAACATGATAGTTGTATCTCTTAACATATGCTCAGCTATACTATACATACCTACTTCTATACTCAAAAAAAGCAACCCATTTTAATTCATTTATTAGTCATCCCTCTATCGCATTTGCTTCAATTCCCTTATTCGTTTCGCCTCCTACGATTCAAGTTTTTTACCAATTAAAATTGATTGCATGAATTTCAACGTTAAAAAAATACCCTGACTCGATCTTTAAAGATATTTTGGTGACTTTTGCATGAATTTCATTATATCATTCAAAAACAATGTATGTATTCGACTGGGCAAATCAGTTATCATTGGTATGAACATAAAATGTTGCTTGTTAAATTACATTTCGCTGTTAACAGATACAACTGTCAATCAATTGTTATCAAAAGAGTCAATATTATTTTTATTGACATATTTATAATTTGTAGATTGGCATAAATCCTGGACTATTTGCGGCCTATAAAGGTCACCATTATGCTGGACCTGGTAATCATTTTTGGAAATGTTTATATTTATCAGGTTTGACACCTCAACAAATGTCGGCTGATGAAGATTATAAATTGCTTCAAGTTGGCATTGGTTTCACGAATATGGTCGAACGTGCCACAAAAGGTAGCGCTGATCTTACGCGTAAAGAAATCAAGGAGGGTAGTCAAATTTTGCTAGAGAAATTAAGGAAGTTTAGACCTAAAATAGCAGTATTTAATGGGAAACTAATATACGAGGTGTTTTCTGGAAAGAAGGATTTCAAATTTGGTAGACAACCGGATGTTGTGGAAGGCACTAATACGGTGAGTTTCCTATAGGTTAATATCATGTCCTTTTTTTTACTTTAAATACTTTATAAGCAATAGATTGTATTTTAATTATATCTATAATGAAATTTGAAAAGAGATTTTCTTCCAGCATATGTGGGTTATGCCATCGTCGAGTGCAAGATGTGCTCAATTACCAAGAGCAGCCGATAAAGTACCATTCTATGCGGCATTGAAAAAATTTCGTGACTATCTAAATGGTGTGATCACTGAAATTGATGAGAACGAAATGGTATTCACTGAACCCAGGGTAAAGTCTTGCTACGAAGCCGAGCCAAAGCCAGATCCATTCTCACCGGAACTCACTGACATTAGCAATGCTGTGATTCAAA
The DNA here is from genome assembly GCA_958507055.1 of Crioceris asparagi. Taxonomy (NCBI): domain Eukaryota; kingdom Metazoa; phylum Arthropoda; class Insecta; order Coleoptera; family Chrysomelidae; genus Crioceris; species Crioceris asparagi. The sequence goes on along the minus strand of OY293833.1, from coordinate 2,319,272 downwards.
ATGAAGATGGTACTATTATACCATGTAAAAAGAAGCGCGGTCGGCCTAAGAAGATAAAAGTTGAAGGTGAGGAGCCACCACCTCCGAAACCAGTTGTGAGAAAGCCTCCTCCAGCTAACCAAAATAACTGTGATTTTCCAAAGAAAAAAAGAGGCCGACCTAAGAAAGTCAAAGTTGAAAACATGGACTTAGGCCAGCCAGATAACAGTACATCGACCAATATGTCTCAATGTTATTCAAACCCTTCACCTATACAGTCTCCCAACAATTTTTATCAGATGGGTCCGGCGATGACACCTCCAAATAGTTCCAGTAATTTGTACGCTCCTCAGCCACCATCTTACAGTCAATCACCAAGACCTCCATACAGTCAGTCACCCAGACCCTCATATACCAATTCTCCCAAACCTTCGTACAGTAATTCACCCAGACCTCAATACAGTCAATCTCCAAGGCCCCCATACAGTCAGTCACCCAGACCTCAGTACAGTCAGTCACCGCGACCACCATACAGTCAGTCACCTCGACCCCATTCTCAGCCATTCACTCATTCAGATTTGAGTTCCGAAATCAGTGCCGCCATCAGTTCTGAACAATTGGGCTCACCAGCATCACCAATTGGTCCACCTGACTTTGAGCCGCCAACAAGTATGGCCGAAGAGCCGGAGTGTCGTCTAGGTAGTCCAGCACCTTCGACAAATAGTGAACAAACACAACATTATCACTATCAATCCTATAACATGGATCCCCCACCACCTCAACCTGAACCTCAGTATTCATCACCGAGGCAAACGCAGGATATTGCTTCGAAAAGTTTGTCTGGTCTAGAATCGTTGGTAGATCAAATACCAAGTATAACAGATGGCGAAGCACCTGATCAGTATGCCGGCCAATTCAATAACTACAACAGTGCATCGTCATCATCGAGAGCTAGTCCAATTCCATACAATTATCATCCCAGTTCGGGTTACCCACTATATCCTACCCCAACATGGAGTGGCCATTATGAGCCAATGCCTATTGGTTATCCCCAGTTGCCCTATGCTCAAAGCTATGGGCCTGGTTTGCATGTACCCAGTCCAAATTATCCATATTATAGTTACCCACAACCTGCTCCAACTCATCCGCCTGGCTACCCTCCTTATTTAGGAGGATTCTGATTGGTTTCCGTCACTGTGTTTTCATGTTGTGTACCTGTACCATATGTTCAGCTAGTACCTAGCAAGTCTGTCCGCTTGAGTACAGTTGGTCACTTGCATTTTGACAACAGAGACTTGCACAGGGTAAATGGTGATATTTTTTTGTCATAAGTATTTTTCTCTAAACTTTGAATGTTAGATAGGCCAAGGGTTTTGTGCATTATTCTACATTCAGATCTCAAGTCGAGAGTGTGTTTTTTGTGTTATAATCTGAGTGTGAGGTTCATCGTTAATAGTTGTAGCCCATATGTCATTCATTTAAAATAAACATTTGTTATAGCTCTTCAGGTTTCGTCTTTTCTTGTTCCCCCTTGTCCTTTACTTCCACATATCACTTACATTCAAAAAAAAATGAGCTTACCACAAAATACATTGTAAGTGGTAACTCGAAATAATACAAAAAAATTGAAAAATACTTTTATAGTAACCGAACTGATATTATTTATTTAATAATAATTATTATAATGACCTATTTCATGTGTTATTAAAAATGTGACTTTTTTTATATCTAATGTTATAATATCTAATCCTCATTCTAGTTTCACATTTTTATGACACTTCTATCCTTCAATTTTTGTACTTTAAACAGTATTAGTATTTATGAGAAAAATTGATCAAATAAATTCTGTTTAGTTCACGTTAGTATTTTTATTCATTATTCGATCGAATCGCTTCAAAATAATATCAATAATTCCCACTTTCATTGCTTTCGGTGATCATGTTTCTCAATTAAAAAAAAGCGCATCATTGACCATAGGAATTCTTTAGAACCTTGAGAACTAATAAACTTCACTTATAAAGGTAGCTTCAATGGTGAACTCAAATTTCAACCATCTCATTAAAATTTCGGGAATTTGCAAAATATATCCTCAAAATCTGAGACCTGATCATCGACCTAAATTAAAAAAAAAATACATTTATAGGCCAGAGATAACCATATAGGCTTCAATTAATTGGCTTTGATTTTTATTTCGTATAGAAATGTAATGAATAGCAATGGGCCGAGTATGCCACCTTGTGTAATACCTTGCGTTGTTTAAAATTTTTCAGCTTCTTGCTCGCATAATCTTACTGTTGCGATATACATACTGGTTAGATTGCTTGTTGAAAATAACTTTGTTACATTTATTCTGCCAATAAAAGGTTTCAATTTGTTCATGAATGCTATAATGTTTCATCAATTAAATTCCCAGGCAGATTCCTCGAAAAATAAACTTATTTTCATTTTACAAATCCTGTTCCAATAAATTTGATTCAGTAGTAAGTGACTGCAATGGATATTACGGGGAACGTCACGTAGTTCAGATAATTATGAATTTAACAAAAACAAATAATAATTAGTTAGAAAATCTCTGGGCTGAATACGAGTTGATAAATTACACACTACACTAATGATTTTTTTTTTAATACATACAAACCTTTTCCCATGAAACTCATCATTGTCAAATTACTTCTAGAATAACATTACAACAAAAAAAATCGTAAGGGATATTCTTTATTGAACATCTACACATTTATATAATTCGATGTACAGTGTAGTACAAAAATACATTTATAAAGCTGTCTGAAGTCAATATTATATGTGCCAACAGCTAAACATCAATCAAATCATTTTCATAGTTTGATAACAAACATATAAAACTATATATGTTCTTACATAAATTTGAAAATATTTCAATAATTATTGGTTTCAAAGAAATGGGAAACTTATTTTACAAGTCTTTGACCATTTTTTTACAAGGGGTATAAATATTACATTAAGCACATTTTTGTCAACATTTAACATTTATTTCAAGATTTTGTGGTATAATAATTGATATTGATTTATATAAAAATAAAATAGTTACCCGCTAATTTATGATTTCGAATAATATAGATTTATATATGTTTAAAAATGGCCAAATATATATATATATATATATATATATATATATATATATATATATATATATATATATATATATATATATATGATGAATTATGCCCGATTTCTATTTTATTTTCCATATAAATCATAATATATTTGGACACACATTTAAATTTTCTATGATTATATTTTATGGAGGGTGACAATTTGATTTATGGTAATTACGAGAAAATGAACCCAATATTATCATTTATATTTTCTCGTACAAGGTACAACTTCACTTTTTTGCTTATCTCAAGCAATAATAAATAACTATGAACTAAAATTCTTTTAAAATAAACAGATAATACAATTTATTATAATGTAGGGCCTCTGTAGAAAATGTTTACCATTCTTTTGATAAAACAGAAATCCAATTCAACAAATATCTCTACTTAGAAAAAATAACACTCGGTACCAGAAGGTAATATCTGAGCATTTTGATGGAATGTAATGTTTTTTTGCAGTTTGCATGAACAACAGATAGATTTAGCGATTAAAAAAATAGTTATTGGACATCTTATCTTTCTATTTGGCATAAAATTCCTATCTAAAAAAAATATAACTTAGCGGTGATTCATTGAATATATATAAATGGATCTTGCAGACAACACAATAAAATGCTCTCTATAGCTATGTTAAACAAAGCATTGATTTGGCAAGATCCATTAAATCAGTTATTTCAATATCAACTCATTTAGAACTGAGTCGGATTCATACACAAATAAAGCAAAAGAGAAGCGTAATACATATGTGTTAATTGCATCAAACAAGAATATGACTAGTTGTAGACTGATAATGTTTACAGCCCAACTTATTGTGATTTAACATCTACAGTTTTTTTTGTATTGTGTTAAGGGTATCTCTCATTTCGTTCTCAAATATATAAATAGTTATCGAATGGTCCTTATTATTATTCTGTACATTGATTGAATTATCAAATATTATGACATATATTTCTATTGAATCATAACACTTTTGATATTTTTGTCAGTGATTTAATTGTATTCTAGGGAAATATGATACGGACATCAAGAGTAATAAACAATTTTAAATAGTGTTAAATGACTTTTGAGCTATGTACGGACGAAACAAATTGATCATTTTGGATATAGACAAATTGCTGATATGCAGATATTTCCCAAGAAAAAAATTCAAAACCATTCTAACTTTTTTTCTCAATTTAGATCAATATATATTTAGATATATATATATATATATATATATATATATATATTATTAGTGATTTTACTTTCACAATTATCTATTAAAAATAATTGTATTACTTTTGCATAACATATATCACAAGTATTCAAGTATTTTTTATTTTCAAAATATTTCCTTTCGGAAATGCTATTTCAGTCAACCATTTACTTACAGTCTTGTAGTAGATTTTATTAACAACTACAACACAGACCAATTGTCTCATTCATATAAAACATTTTCTCAAATACTTACAATCATCAGTCATCAAGGTTAAGAAAACTTATTTAAAAAAAAAACAGAACAATATAAAATAACTATCTCAAAACTGTCATAAAAAAAAACTAATATTATTCGGTTTGCTTTTTTTTGTACAACCAATAGCTGTATAGCAGAGATCAAGTATCAGGTGGAGCTTTACCATTACCGCTGCACTGAACATTCGGTGATGAGCTCCGATCACGGCTATCTTGGTCCTCTAGAAATCTATCCATGAAATCTGTTAGACCTGGATGTAGGGCATACTTCTTTTTTTCCAGTCTCGATTTGTTAGCAAATATATCGTGCCTTTCAGATTTCTTCCACAGATAGTAAAATTGTACCAATTCTCCAACAGACCTTGTACGTACCTGTGATACAGGAATATTAAGTGAATGAGAATATGATCAATTAATTCTCGTATCAACCTATTCTATAATATTTTCAAACATTTTAAAATCAGCAAATTTCCTATATCTAAATCTAAAATCGTTTTCGCTAGCTTCTTCGGAATTTCGGAATTGTTTAGTCTTCTAATATCTTCAAGGGCACCTTGATGAAATTCAGATAACTATGCGAGGTTAAGTTACAAATTCAATATAATGCATTATATTTTCAGGGTTTCTTACTTAAGAATCTTAATGAATTTATTTTTTCGTAACACTTGCTTGTTCCACTTGAGAGGAATATAAAGCTGAAAGCTGTTCATTTTACCTATTTCTTATCAATACAGTGATTTTATTCTTCCAACTGTTAGTTTCTATGCATTGTAATCAATGACAAGTACATAAATAAAATCTAAACTATTCTCAATTGTCGTGAATTTTTTCAAACAAAATTGTTCAATTTTATCTGCAGCATACGTTTGTTTTAGAATATTTATAATGTTTCCATATAGATATTTGACACTTGATTCAGAACGCACGTTAATTTACTTTCTGTACTAGTGCGGCAAACCAAATCATCGTTCGATAGAATTGCCTACCTTACGCACTTGGTCAAGAATGTAAAATATATAACGAGAGTCATTGCAAGTTTCATGATAGGTGGTGCAAAAAATGCTTATACCTTATGAAGGGGTGAGTCTGTCAAAAATGCCAGAAAAAAAAATTGAACGTGTAGAAAGACCAAAATTGTGCAATAACTGAATAAATAGTGTGAATACACAGATTAGACGAATACAGATAACAAGCAAAGCATTTATGTTTATGAACAATCAAATGGATGAAGGGAAGTTTTGGAGGTGATTGGGGGCGGAATTCAAAGAACGAAATCACATACAAAAAAAGCTAGAGTAAATTTATTGTACCTTATTTTGTTGGATTTGATGGAAATTTTTTCCAAACATACGAATGCCTGATTCAAAATTTCTGCATTCTTCTTCTGACCACAATGACTCTTTGGTCTTGTCGCTTTTATTTGGCGGCACCGACATTCTTAAACGTCTCAATGCCTCATCGGCATTGTGTCCACATTGTTGCAACAAAAATAGGGCTTGTTCATCGTCACGTAATTGATTACCAACTGGCAATGAAGGTTTTGCCACAGCTGCAGCTTTACGAAGAAAATCCTCCACTTCATCGATTTTCAATGGACTTGGATTCCAAACTAATTTATCTTCATTTTCATAAGGCAGGGCATCATCGTAATGGCATAGCCCTTCAGGGATAACTGCTTGGTAATCACCTCCAACCATTATAGTCTAGAATAGCAACCACAAGTATAGTATTTCACTGCAGCAATAAGACCATGCAACTATTAGGGAGTTGCATATACAACTCGAATGATCTTACCTTATTAACTTTTCGCCATTCTTCTTCATCTGGACTATAATCGTAGTCTTCTTCCTCCTCTTCGCTCACCCGCGAGACAGCTGTTGGAAAAAATATTAAATAATCGATTTCTTCAATAATTAAATCATATTAGATTCAAACTTTATTTTTCATTGTTCAATATATTATTACACTTACATCTCAGAAGCCGTGAAGCATCTTGATCATTCTCTTGTATTGGTTCGTATAATACTCGAAGACCTGAAGCTGGAGGTAATGGCTCAGTTTCAGGATCATCTACGCTTTCTGAACCCAAGACACTTGTATCTTCTTCTTCATCTTCTTCCTCATCACCGTCTTCATCGGGACTCTCGTTCTCCTGATTTTCATCTTGGTAATTGTATAAAGCTAACAATTCTTCTATTGGCATGTTACTTTCCTATGACATATAAAAATAATAAAAAATTGGGGTTCATTGCTTGAGTATTGCAACAGTTTATTACCTTGCGCAAATTTGATAATTCCGCAGCTGGGTCCTGAGCTTCACCGGCAGCTAGAGCTTCCTCTTCTTCGAGAGTTCTTTCGTCGTCAAAGTCATTTACCAGCATATCAGCAGAAGGGTCGAATAATTTATCTTGCTTAGCAAGATTATTGTCTTTGTCCTTATTGTCCTTGCCCTCTCTACCGTCTTTTGAATTGGAGACTACCTTATCCATTTTTTGAAGAAATTCTTTACAACATTTTAAAGTGGCTTTGGATCGCCCAAAGCGTTTATAATAGTTTTACAGATATATTTTAGAGAAACAAAATGTAATCAAAGCTTAAGCGAGCTGATATAAGAATTTGCTAGGTGCTTTTCGAAACTTTGGCTCAACTAGCGTTTCACAATTTAGGTTAGACCAACGATTCAGTAAACATGAAATACACGGTAAGACAATCAATGAATAATTTTCAAAATATTTGTCGTCAGTTGCTGAGTTTCAGTCATTTCTTGGAAAATTAATAATGTTGTTTTCGTTGAATTTGTTGTATTTATACACAAAACAAACGATTCCGATTTTCGTCTCTCGTCACGTGAACAATATGGTGGAATTGACAATTGACATTGTCATTTGTCGTTACAAAGCAGCGTTCAGAAAAAACACTGCACATAGATAAATTATTCTTCAAATAGCGCCTTACTTCTACGTGCTTTTGTCAAGTTTTTTTATGAGAAAAATAAGCATGTAATACTATATAATATAATTTCTAATTTATCTCTATGCATGCGATTTAATGCAGATTCTACAGGTTGATCATCTTTCTGATCGTAGACATGGATATTTTACTCTGATCCTAGATATAAATCAGCTGACGCCGTGACGCTGACACAGAGAAAACATACCTCCCCCTGACATTGACAGAAAATTTTGACTAATTTTTACGATTATTTTCAATTTGTTTTGAGAAAAACAGTTGGTTGAATTTATCTATGGCTTGACCCAGTTTGATCAGCAGCAGCATGAATTATGAAGAGTTTTCTAAATACACCATAAACCTAGTAAGCGATTTTCCAGTGGAATATAGAAAGAAGATTATCAAGTGTAAATAACCAGTAATATGACCAATATCTTTGAATAATTACACCTTATTTTTAGTAGCTTTTATGGCAAACAATTCATCAAAACACGATTGTTCTGAAATAATACCAAGATTGTCCGTAGAGAGTCATATCGCAGAAGAACAACTTTATGAAGTCCTAGGATTTTATATATTCCTCGTAAAATTATTCCTATCCAATTGTGATGCTGATTTTTTTAATAAATTACTTGAAATTGGATTCACTTCGGAATTTGTGGAGTCTTTGCCATTCTTCGGTCACAGAAACGATATCATCAATAGTCTAAGAAATAATGATAAAAATTACAACAGAATTCTCTCAATTAAATGGAGGATTGATATCAGTCTAGCTGACAGGTAATATTTACACAGTATTATTATCAATTTTCAATGAACCGATAATTTTAGCTCTCTTTTCAAGAAAATTCCTTCATCCGTGATATTGACGATTACTTTGAAAAATGGTAAGAAATATGCAATTGAATTGGATGCAAAAATGTTTCATAATTTGCGATTTAATGTGGCTCTATTGCTGAAAGAACTGAAATCTCTGAAAATGAATAATATGGTAAAATGAGAGAATTGTTTTTGTTGCGAATAAAAATATGATAAAAAAGATATAATTATTGCTTAGTTTTAACACAAATAAAAATCGCTAACTGGATAATTATTTCAGTAAAACTGAAATGAATGGATTAGTCATCTTTTAAAATATATGGGCTTAAAAAAATAACGAAATGGTACTGTATTGGTCCGGTAACAAACAACAGGTACTCTGCTAAATGCTAGTAAGTAACCAACCTATAAACATGAATAAAGTTGCGTGTGAATGGAAGTTCATTGCTAGACAATTTGGAAACGACGGCTTACCAAACTATGTCTTAATATCTTGACCGTCCTGACTTTCAGCATTGATTTCTAGGTATTCAAGATATTGAATAGGATAATGGAAAAGTGAAATAATACTATTACATTCCATAAAAATAATTTTATTAAAATATAATCACTAGGTTTTATAGTAAGAATAGATAAATGTTCTAATTCAGCGGTTATTTGGAGCATATAAAAACAGAATAATCAGCACCCATATATGCAAAAGCACCTGAAATAAAAAAGAACAATAATTCCATATTTAGTATGTGAAGTTATTGCGTTATTTACCATATAACAAAAAATGAAGACCCTGGCAACTGGATAACGCCTCAAAAATATACCAGTCCTGATACTGACAGCGTCTAATGTTGAATAAGCTTTTTTTACTCTTCGTGTTACACCAGCATCAAATGGCGACACTCGCATGAAGCTTGGCATTGGAAGAGAATCTGAAAAGTCACATATTTTATAAAGAACATAACAACTTACTTTCATATTAGGGAGTAGAATAAGTGCCAAGGTTGAATAGTATACCTACTGACATGGGATTTGTTTTTTTTTTCAAATACGAAAGCATTACATTTTGAGAATAATTTCAACTATATTCAACAGAGAATACAATCTCCGTAATTAAAGAGTTACTCACCATCTCTGTCCTCAATCAAAACTGTTCTTTCTTGAGATCCATTTGTTCTAGACATAACTCTTTGATATTTACTCTACAACAAGAAACATGTGAATATAACAAGAAAGAAAAAAAATAAAAAGAATAAACTTACTTGTATTCTCTCTAACTGTAATTTCAAAGCGTTTCTTTCAGTTGTGACCGTTTCAAGATTTTGTTGTTTCATCATCAGTGTATGTGTCAAGGATTTTATTTTCTCATCAATATCTTCAGCTATAGTAGCATTCAGTTGGCCCATTAGCCTGTTAATCTCTTCATTTTTTTGCTCCAAACATTTTGTCAAATAAGCCGATTCTTGTTCTTTCATCATAATAACCTAATTAGAAAATATATTAAAATTATTAATAGTTCAAGAGATCAAATAACAAAATTTAACGTTCAGAAAGGTAATTATAATTCTTTGAATATTATCACCTTATTCTTTTCTTTGTAATCTTCATCGGAAAATTTTCTCAATCTTCTCTCATTTTCCAATTCTCTTTGTAACGAATGTATCGTTGCTTGAAATTCATTTTGAATAGCTTGATGTTGTAATTGCAATGACTCGATATCATTTTTCAGAATGTTGTTTTTCTTTAACTCCTCCTCAAATTGTTGTCGTTGCATATACAAATCCTTCCTAGGTATGGTATACATTTTAGTTTAACTCAAATTTCGCAAATATCAAAATAATCATCTACCTTAACTGATCATTGTAAGCAGCATACATGTTATCTATATTTTCACCAGGTAATGTTTGTGTTGTATTTCTTTCCTTTTCTTGTAAAATCCTCTGAGCTCTCGCAATGTAGATATCCTTCTCCATTTGTGCTTCGATAAGCTGCTTATCAATACTCTCAACGTGCATTCGCAGATTGTTGGATTCATTGCTAAGTTGAGAATATTGGTGCTGGATGTTGAGTAGTTGCTCATTCAGTCGCTGATTTTCCCTCGTTAATTTGTCTACAGTTTCTTCTAGAGCACTGACTTCTTCAGCTAGAATCAAACTATTTTTTTTGTCTTAAATATAAGACACGATGCATTTGAAAAGGCTTACCTATTTGCAAAGCTCACAGGTGATGTTCTATCGCTAATAACCAATTTATCGAGGTGATCTTCAGTTTCAGTTCCTTTAATAACGATACAGATAGAAAATCAAAACGACTTAGAATTGGTAATATTTACCTAAAGGAGATACTTGCTTCTCACTTATGACTTCAAAATTTACATTTTTTTCAAGCATATTAAACTCCTTGATTATTTTCTCATTTACAATAATTTCTCTTTCTGTACTTAAACCGATGGTTTCTATATCACATGGTGTGTTGAAGCTAATTTTAAGGTCATCTTCAGAGTCTAGATTTGCTATTATTTCTGACTTTGAATCTATCTGGTTTCTAAAAACAACAAGTAGTAACGTACTTTTTAAGTACCTATCGCAACTTACTCTACTTCCTTGGATTTTTGAACAGAATCATTCAATACTGTAGCAGCATTTTGATCTATTTTATTCAATAAATCTTCGGCGCGGCCAGCCAAATTTTGAAGCCATGCCATTTTAATGAGATTTATGTGTTACGTTTTCATTATTGCAATAAATTACTTCAAATATAAATAAAACATACATATATATATATATATATATATCTACTTCATGTGGCAGCTGACGCTGACACTGACAACACATGTCAATCTGTCTGTCAAATACAAGGGGACCATTTGACTTATGGACCGTAGACCCTTCATAACTTTTTCTTAATCGATATTTTTTATGAATCTATGAATACTGGAAAAGCATTTAGATAGAGCTAGACTTCTTTCAGGCAGAGCTTGCTTTCAGTAGTCTTGTTAAATGCATTCCATAAATTATCTTGGGGATTTTTATTTTACGCCTGTTGCATAACTCTGTGTGAGTGAGATAAAAAATCATACTTGTCTCCTCGACTCCAAATATTGACACTTTAGACAGTGACAGATAGTGACAATAGACAATTCTTCTGTGCAATAAACAAGTAATGTTTCCAATATAAATTGAATTGAATTGTGCTTGATAATTTAATAATTCATACACTTTAACTAGAAATGTCGGACTCCGATGACGACTATATGTCTTACAAAGTTTTAGTCGAATGGTAAGGAATAAATCATAATGTCTTTCAAATGTACATTTTTTGGTATTGATATTTTTAGTAAAGATGACGTTCGTCCAAGTTTGTTGTTGAACAGAGAAAAACGTAAGCTTGAATTGTGCAAAAAGAAACAGGAATACTCTAATAAAAAACAGAAATCCCTCTATGAAATTGAGAGAGAATCTAGAGAAAAGGGGTTGACAACAGCCATAACTTCAGATAACAGAGGATTTCGATTACTGGAGAAAATGGGATTTAGACCTGGTGAGAGTCTTGGTAAAAAAGGAACTGGAATAAAAGAACCCATTGATATTGTGCTGAAGCAAGGTACTTCAGGAGTTGGTCGAGAATCTCATCTTAGGGAAGTTATTACGCAGAAGGCACAACAGAAAGTCAAGAATATAAAACATTATGAAACACAGTTTCGAATAGCTAATAAAGAGAGAAGAAATCTGGCGCAGATTAGACGAGACTTCTTCAAAGCACAGAAAGTTTGCGAAGAACTAGATTTTCGAATGGTAAGAACTTGCATCTATTAAATTATATGTGTATTAATTCTACCTTTTTTGAAGAAAATCAAAGATCCGGTGGAAGATTTCTTTTGGACAAAAGATACTATTAAAAAAAGACGAAAGATGGAAAGAGGTGACACAAATGATGATACAGATAGCAGTGATGAAGATGAAGAATTCGATGCATATGTCACAGAAGAAAATTTGTACGCTATCATAGATTATTTGAGAAGCAGACATTTATATTGTCTATATTGTGTTATAACGGGTATTGATATAGAAGATCTTAAAGAAAATTGTCCTGGACCCTATAGAATGGATCATGATGATGAATTGGAATAAATTTTTAAAAAATCCAATTATTACGTACCTTATTATATGTCTTTTTTTCGACTTGTTTATATATTAATATCTCATTATGACTACCGTGTAAGACTTGTTTGAAATTATTTAAATATTGTTAAGCAATAATACAAATAAATTATTTTCTATTTGTGTTCAAAATGCATTTTTGATTCCTCACAATATTTAAAATAAATTAGATGGGTCATTCAATATATAATAATTATATTATTATTATATTATATTATGAAATATCGAATTGTTTATGAGTAACTGTGTACTTTGTTATATTTGAGCATCATCAGAATCTAGCAGGTATTCGATTTGTTGAATGTCATGTTAAGTGTGAAGTGAAGATTTTTCATTTATAGAAACCACTTGACAGTAAATAAATACGGAAGGAAACTTCCTGTAGGCCTTATCAAATTGTTGGCTACTTTTTATTTTATGCAATTCTACTTCTTAGTTATTGATTGCGATAATTATTTTTTCAAACTAATAGGATAGTGCTATAGAAAAATGAATGTTTGTTTTCTCAATCTTCCTGGAAATCATATATCTACTTCTCGAGAAAATTGGATTTTCGAAGACTATATCTATATCTCCATTTACTTGAGGAAATATTGGAGGAAATCTTTGAACGCAATTTAATCGGGTAAGCTCTTAAGTAGAGTTAACTTAATTATTAATATAATCAGAAAATGAAATCAAGTAATTATAGCAAAACTTTATTTAAATAAATTAATCGCAAGTACAAATAAACTACAAATGTTCAACTTACAAAATAACAAATGTTTTGAAAAAAAAACTAAACTAAATGATAATACATTCATACATTTTATTGAGAACCAGTTGATAGTAAAGCTAGTAAACCAGCCGTTGTACCAATTGACAAAGTGTAATTAACAGCAGGAGTAAATGATCTTAAGACATAGAAACTGCAGAGTATAACGATGGCCAAGAACAAGGCATTATTGTAGAAAATTGAGAATGTTGTGGCTTCGAAATCAGCAACTTCATTGTTTTTCCAAAGGATTCTCTCGTCTTTCTCCTTCTTGCTCATTCTCTTGTCGTCAGCAAGTTTCTTGGTTAAATCTCTGGTAACAGCTTCTTCTCTCTTCACAGCAATTTTATGTTTAAGCGTAAACTTGGTATTTTTGTATGCCATAGCTAGTAAATAAGTTGATATAGCTGTAACGACGGCAAAAAGTATCAAGGATGAATAAATGTCTATCATATGGATTCTCCAAAATAACCATATTGGCACTGCCGATACGATCAAAGCATTTCCATAGAATAATGCCGAGAATTTAGTTGATACATCTCGACTGTAGCCTTGTAGCAGCAAAACCTCTTCTTTGGTGAATCCTTTATTCGAAGCCTTAGACATTTTGTGTGATAATTTCAACTTTTCCACTTCACAGACTTTGTAAGCACAAACGAATCTTGATGACTGTACACACTAGAATTGAAATAACAGTAAGAAGGCTTAACTTATGCCAACATGATTTCTCTCTACTCGTTTTATCGCCACGCGTTCAATTTACACCGCCAACTGTCACTACTTCCACATTCCACGTCACACACGTGCTTTGGATTTGAGGTCGTGTTCCGAAACTAGCTAACTAGTTCCGGGCATATTTGAAACATTAAAAAAGCTTACAAATGATCAAATTTTATGCCTCTTCTGTGTCGAAATCAATCAGAAATTTATTCTGATATAGAAACAGAATATAGAATTAGAGACAAGAACAATAAACCATATTTCAACTAATATCTTAGGCAATACACAATACAGTTATGTGTCTCCAGAGCTGCAGAGCTCTACATTAATTAAAATGTTAATTTCGAACGTCTAGGTTTTCTCCTTGCGCTTGGCCAGAAATATTCTAAGTTGAAGTTTTTCAAATATTATATAATGTCTTATTTCTGAAGTCTGTTCCAAAATAGTCTCCATATGTGGATTTTATTGAAAAATATATAGATTTTTTTTATAAAGTCTTCCGAAAAAATCTAAAATACAAAATTGAATCTATTTATGACCGACATTGAGGAATGGATGATGTGCAGAATTAGACTGTTTACTTTTAATGTAGGTATGACCTACACGCATTTCGCATATAAAACGTGCTCCGATGTTGATAATTCATCTTTTATTCGAATGAGGATTGCTGAGCGAACGGCGGGTCCGCATTGGTCATCGCTTACCTGTTATTTATCCTCTTTGCCAGTACCCTCTCTGTACCGTAGGACCATAATTGTTTCTTTGGGCACCCATTGTGATTTGAGTATTTCTTGGAAAAAACTGACGATACCTAAATAAAGGAGAAAAGGAAAATAGGATTTTTGTAGTTATCACTTAGAAATGTTAATTTTAACAAAATGTAACATGGGTCATTGAAAAATAGAAATTTATTCTAGTGGTACAGTGAATATTATTTAATCTTTAGTGCCTTTTTTAATAAAGTCGTTTTTACCTAGTTCTTGTACAGAAGTTTGTGTACTTATCTGAGTGGAAGATTCTATATTATTATAGATATATAAAGTATAGATGTCTTTCTAAATTTTATATGATAGAACAAACAAAAAAATGTTAGTGGTGATTTTCATGTTTTGAATATTCAATTATCTTACAATTCGTAAATCCTCAGCCAGACGAGTAGAGCGGACAACAGAGCGTGAAATCTCCCCTCCCCCCGATCCCCAAATGACAGGCGGTAGAATGTACGTTCGGGCAGGCATGCTCGTTACGGAATGAATCGGCGCCAGTCGGAGCGCTAACCGCGAGAAAATTCTGAATTGACTAATTTAGTCCCAATCTAGCAGTTGTCGGGGTGACCTGTGATCGGTAGTTTTTTTTTGGGTAAGTGGTGGAGTTGGTTAGTGTCAGTGGTGGAACTGCGTTATTTTGTTGTGACATTGAGCTCAACATCTGTATTTAGTGCCTTAGTTGTAAGATGGCACTTAACCAGGACGAAGCGAAACAGGTGGTACGTGTTGATCAAGATTCAGAAACAGATCTACAGGCACTATTCGATAGTGTGTTAAAACCGGACTCGAAAAGACCCTTACAAGTACCATGGAGTATGAGAAAATTGCCAGATTCATTTTTCAATCCACCATCAACTGGTTCCAAATCTATTAATCACTCACGCGAAAATTCGGTGGATTCTGCATTCGGTGGCAGTAGTGGTGGTGGTGGTGGTGGTGGAGGTGCTACAGGTGCTCCTGTCAATTCTGTTCCGCTACAAGGTGCCCATCATCGAGCCCATAGTTCACCAGCATCACTACAACAAACTTATGCTGTTGGTCAACAACAACCTCCAGTACATCAACATATCAAGCAGAGGTCTTACGACGTGGCCAGCAAAACGGAAGACAACACCCCTTTACCGCCCGGTTGGGAACAGGCTAGAACCCCCGAGGGACAGGTCTATTATTTAAAGTGAGTACCTGTTACCTGTTAAAGAATCCACTGCAGGTTGTCCAGGTCAGATTGTCCGGTCCAGGACCGGCCTTGTCCTTAATGCGCATCATTCGAAAACGTCACACTCCTACAAGTACAACGAAATATGTGCATATAATTATATATTAATATATATATAATATATATATATATATACAATTAAATCTATTTATGTATTGATATTTCTTAATATACTATTTTCTTCATATACTTTTTATTTTATATTCCATAGTAATCCTTCTTTGTTTGAACAAATAAATACACATACAAATGTATTGAGAAATTCATCAAAAATCTTGAAACAAAGTAAGTCCTAATTGAGATCATTTGAACGAAAAAGTGTCTTTGCAAGTTCTTTGTCCAAGCTAAATGACACGTGTTATTTGACTTCACTGTGAAAAGTCCTTTTTTTTATATCCATTATATTTTTGACCACTGCTAGATGATTTTCAATATATATAAAAAGCTATGTCTGGAATGACATATTTCATTGTACTTGTTAGATAGTTGTTTTAGTTAATAATCCGAACTAAGAAATGTTTTTTCTGGAAAAATGACAGATAAATGATTTCTATCATATTATAATTTCGGTAAAAACTAAATTAATACAAATCCTAAGAAAGTATACATTTTCATTAAGACAAACTCTAATTTGGAACTAATTAATACCATCAATAAATAAATATCAATTTTCAATCTGTAAGTCATTCTGAAACAAATAATTCTTTAAAGGCTATTTTTTTTAGAGCAAAACCGTTCTAGTACCTACCGAACTAGGATTTGAATACGGCTGTTAGAGATTCAAAAAAATAGCGATTAAATTAAGTCGGGCTCTCGTGGAAAGGGTGTCCAACTAACAAAAAATGTAGTTTTGGTTTTCTTGTAATTGTTTCAAAATTTTGTCGTTTTTCGGATTTTTTCTTCGGGATTTTCTTCCAAACTATAGGTAGTTGAAAATATATTTGTATTAGTCACAATAACGGTACCCCTTCATTTGAAACGACATCATATCTTCAGATTTTCTTGCAAAAAGAATATAATTGGCAATAATTGTTTTTGTTACGATAAAACCACAATGTGCTGTTAAATAATTGATTTAAACATTTAGTTTTCGTAGGTATGGGTATTCCTATTTATCGGAGAAAATCGCAATTATAAAATGCTCTCCTATCCTGTTTTTTTTCTTTCTTAGTATCCTCGAGTTTCTGTTTACTAAGCTATATTCAGATACCAGAAACCTGTAATTTTTCTATCAAAAGCACGTATCCTTGAACACCTGCAATTATTTTTCCATTTGATTCTCTAACAAAAACAACATTTTCACATAACAATTTCATCTCACAAAAAAGTGCATTAAGTATAATACGTAAAGACTACAAAATTACAATACACCTATGACATCTCCATTTTCTTAACCATAATGTTTCGTCAAAGATTTATTTATTTCCTGTCAAATATATTTTTAATTTAACCCGTATTATCCTTTCTGAATGTTTTCCATCAAGACGCTGATTTTACAGGAAAAACGCGACCATGCACTATCACTACAGAGATATTATTTGAAACATTCTCACAAGGCAGGACCGGCCTTGATATTTGAAACTTTGTTTTATTTATGTTTATTATATTAATATCAACAAATAATGTTTTTTTTCGTTTTAGTTCCTAAAAAAGATCATCAGTAAGTTGTTATCAATAATTCAAACGATGACATTATTACTGTAAATAAACTATTATTTGCAGTTTATTATTATGTTAATAATCAATAAAATCGACTGATAAGTTTATCTTATACCTATCTAAGTATTGATTGCTACTTGGGATGATAGCTAAAATATTTCTCGTGTTTTTATCATCATGATATACTAATAATCAAATCGTGTGAATATTTATTTTCACAGTATTTGTTAGTGATTGTTAATTACTTGTTTATTTGTACGTCCTGTATTTTGTTTTCAAAATAATATGTTACAGAATACTTATACGAATGCCTTATCAGTAAACGAATATAATGCTTCCGGGTGTTATGCGACTTTCCAACAATAAAGATCACTTTAAATATTATTGTTTATATATTTATAAAGTCTATTATTATCAATATTTCCAGTTGAGATTGTAAATAACGTCTCGTTTTATTAGGAATAGAAATAATATTTAAAAACTATATTTATATCAAATAATTTAATCTGCTTCGTTATATTATGTTCTTTCTTAAATATTTCCGGACTTTTTTTTAAATAAATAATTTACGAGTATACATAAGCGTCTAGGTAATTATTATATGTTGGCGTTAGTGCACAAATTTTAAAAAGCGTCACGTTAATGTTTCTCAGTCACTAATTATAGATTTTATTTATATTTCGACTTAATAACTTTTGTCAAACGTTAAAAATATAAGCTATGCAATAATAATTATTTCCGCACGTAAAAACTATTTTTGTCCAACCCTTAGTTATAAAAGGCATTAGATACGCATTGCATGAAGTCATATTTAAATTTAAGTGGACGTATTTGAGAAATATTCATTGTTTCTTTATAATATTAGGTAGTTACGAGATTAGTTATATTCCATTATACTAATATTGAATATTGAGACAAATTAGGTGAAATATCACAGGTAAATTTTAGACTTCCTAGAAATCCATTCATTAGTACCGTATGGCGCCTTAAAAATAAAACTTTTGGCCATTACAACGTCATTTAGGAAATTTAAATGTTTGGTATCGAGTATTTCTATTAAATAAAATTTATAAAATCCAAAATAACAATTAAATTATTTGAAAAATCTCCTATTTAAATGTTGACGGAAATGTTTTCGATTCTAGGAAAAAATGACCCCCCTTTTCGAGGGGGACAAATAAGTTTCGCACAATACAGTCGAAAACGGACAAAATTTTATGTTTTTAGGGGGTGGTAGTGCTAACTTTAATATCAACCTAGCATTATCACCCAAAAAAAAAACTAAAATTGCTACAAATTTTTAGTTTCCATAACAAATTTACGACAAATACCGAAAAATTAATCCACTTTTGGCTAAATCGAAATTCGATAATGGTAGGCTAACTTTGAGGACATCGACGATTGAGATTATAAAATTTTAAGCATCTATTAGCTTGAAAATAAAAACAGTGCCCTTCCCTGACCTAATTTTCATATAATATTCATATCTGAAAATCTATTGCTCTACCTAGAGATTTACATTACAACTATATATAGTTTATCGGAACACACCTTCATTCATATTAAGAAATGAAAACAATAGCGTTTGTAAAGTAGAATTGAAATCTACATTATAAGGTTTGTCATTTTTAATCTCGTCTCGAGTATTTCAATCACTATATTAATATACTTAGGTACCTATTCGATCAAATATTGTGGTCGAATTAGGTTTATTTTGGGCATCTAATATTAACAAGATTACAATCCATACGGTGTCGCTAAATTGTTAAAAGTCAGTCCTAATTTTTGTGAAAATATCTCTAAGCACCTTCAATAGGTCAAACAAAAACATCCAGGTTTTCAGCTGACAATAATATTATCATTAATAGAACAGAAGGAGAAGAGGAAGATCCATAAAACAATTAATTTTTATACCACCTATTTTATTATTACGATTATTATGATTTTGATGTATTTTCATTATTTGACGGCTAATAAACCGTACGGCTCATATTGCGGATACGGGAAATTAACTTTCATATTAGTTTTTATGGTACAAAAAAAGGTCATTGTTTAAAATCACTTGAACACTTGTCACGTATATTTATTATTGTACCCTTATAATACAGCTAGTAATAGAACGTTTCTCTGAAAACTTTACAGATACTTTTCTGTAGCTAGCTCCCTAATATCCCATGGCGTTAAGTTGGCCTATCAAAGATATCACACAATACAAACAAAACGGTATACGTACCTACATAATATCTCTGTTAGTTCAGTCATCGAAGTCCTGAAATCGCTGAATAAGAGCAGCCATAGTAAATTCTTATCTGAAAATAACAGCACACCCTGGTTTTTTATTATTATCTACTTTATTGAATAAGATACACAAGAAAGGATGTTTACGTTGAATATCAGAGCCACATTTCTATTCAAGTTTACTTGATTTCTTGTTTGTGTGCTCCAAATTTAGATTTAAATGATCTTTCTTCTTCAATTTTGCCGACTCAAAAGTGTTCTATTTTACTTTTAAGTTAGTAAGTTGGACTTGCACGTGAAGTGTTCCATACTGTCTACATATTAGCATCTACGATTGAAAAGATATTTAAAAAATTCTGAAGAAAAAAAACAACTTCTATGACGTTGGTGACTCGACTAATTCTCATTGATCGGTCAAACCTGGCCTGAAATAAAAGACTGAATAGCGTGGCAGGTTATTGTATACCAAGTAACACTGGGACTGGGGTTAAGACACCCATTAACATGGTTGTTATAATATTTTCTTCTACCGAATTCCACGTCGAAACGGTTTCTTTGTCTTGGTGGTACAACAAAGTTTCCGTAAATCAATCGATTTGGAATTTATGCTTCATGCATTATAATATTTTACTCTGGTAAACACAGTCAAAACAGGAGGAAAAGTGCGAGTTGAACTCGCGTGAAGGGGGTTCCGTACGATGTTATCTACCTATTACGCACAATATTGAGTGTTTTACCATGTTATTTTAAGTTCATTGACTTCGTATAGGTTTTCCCGTAATGTATAAGTAAAAGAACTAATTTCTATATTTTTTTCATAATTTTGGGTTCCGTAGTTTCGGAGATAAGGGGGAATGGTCAATTTTCGTCTATTTTCTTGAATAACTTGGAAACTATTTGTTTTAAAATTACAAAAATTATATATTTGAGATCCTCACAACAAGCCTTTTTATTTGATATGTCACACGATGTAGTTTTCATTTTCTTTTCTAATTTTCCATCTTCACCATTTTCAAAGGTGATTTAGTTTTGATGATTTAGCGGGAAAAAACATTTTCTACACGGTGGTAGTGCTAACTTGAGTTCAAGTTGGTGCTTTATAGGTAAAGATATAACGAAATTTTTTTATTCTTTCAATAAAAAATTGACGACTACCAAGCGACAATCGATGATGGTAGTGCTAACTTTAAATAAAACTATTTTCACAAAACATATTTTATTATTTAATACATTGAAAAATACAATTTTGAAGTAGCATATAATAACTTGGTCCTATTTTTTCTTCTCTTTTGATTTGAGAGATTTCCATAATGCAGATGTAATCAGAACAAATATACTTAGGTAAACGAAAAATGTATGAAATTATTATCATTGTTTTGATTTATCAAAAACAGTTGTTGTTATTATAAACCATATAAATATGACCTCAACGCATATTATATATTATACATATATATATATATTATAAATAAGAATATTATTTAAAGTTCGAATGCATTTTGTGTGGTGTTTCGGTAAAAGGTTCGTTGTCCGTCTTTAGGCGCCTAGAATTTTATTATCTAAAAATAGCCAGTCTCGACGACTAATTACCAGTTAACCAAATAGAAGGCCTTACTGCCAAAGTAATATTATTTCTAACTCAAGGTTCAGAGTATACAGTTTGTGATCTATTTATTCAATTCTATAATGTACTACATACACTATTAGGCTAGGTTACCAGAGACATTTGACGAAGTAAAATTCAAATTTGCGATTACTTTACCACATTACAGAACCCCACTTTGTATTATGGATTGATGGATCAAAAAACTACAAAATAATATCGTCAAAACTATCGGTACGGCTAACTTTGAAGTTGTGAAATTGTAGTTAAATAGAAGACTTTCGACAACAACTTCAAAATTACCAGCACCAATAGAATCAATAATATTATTTTGTATTTTTGACCGACTTCAAAAAAAGGAGAAGGTTTACAATTCGGTTGTATGTTTGCTTTTTTTATGGCTGTTCGCGCGTTTTGCATAGTAAACGTACTCCGACTTGGGTACTTGACATTACTGGAAATTCAATATAAAGTGATGTTCAGGCGACATTAGGTAGTCCTAACATACCAAAAATCACATTATGCACGTTAAATTTCTCTTGGAATATAAAATATAATCAATTTAAATAGTTATAATTTCAAACCCATTATCACGTGACTGCGAACGCCTATCAAAATCGACCAAGATAGTGACGTAGGCGATTCAAGTTGATAAACAAATCCTAATCAGAGAGAACATACAATATTGTATCTCCTCTCTGGTCAGATAGTGTTCTCTGCTCTATTCATTCTTTAACAAACATAACCTGCAAATACGTAGAGTTTGAGTTAGATACAAATTTGTCTTTGTTTCTGGTTTTATACATCAACAATCAAATAAATATTTAGAAATAATTAGAAATTTAAAAACATTTTTTCAATATATTTTTTTTTATTTTCAAAATAGACTCGTCATTTTTTTGTTTAATTGAATGTCTACCTACAAAATAAAAAATAGTCAAGTACCCATTTAGACGATTTTTGTTTCATTTGAAAGATGAGAGTTGCGAAATGGTCCCATATTGAGAAAATCAAATCATTCATTTCAATGAAATTTATTGCAGACTAAGTGAAATCTCCTATAGAGTAATAATTAATGTATTTTGTTATGAACATGTTTCATAATTTTTTGAACTTGTAGCCTTTTAAAATTGTTGTGTAATATGTGAAATGAAATCATCAAGAGTCAAAATTGTGTACGCTACTGATGTTTTGATGATCTTGAGGATATTCGCACTGATAACTGGTTTTTAGCGGACGTACTCAGTAAACAGGTAGACTATTAATAGTCTATATATATATATATATATTTTTATATATTATATTCCAGAAAATAATAATAAAAAGGGAAGATCCAATGTCAAATAAAAGTACCTACCATTTATATATATTTGATGTTATTGTTCCAGAAAACAACATAGTCTTCTGCATGATTGGAAAATAACATGATTATTTACAATTTCCCATAATGTATCAAAGTGGAGCGTTTAAAAAATGAGAAAAGCAGGCCCGAGATTACACTCTTCTGAAGTCTCTATTTTGGTTTTACATTGGAGACTGTCTACTGTCTGTAAGATATAAATAAAAATGTTGTTTCGTGTACCCGTTCGCACATACAGAAGCTCTTCTAGAAATGAAATTTTCAGAATGTTTGAAGACATTATAAATGCTATAACTACTGACAATAATAATTATTATTGTGTGTGTTCCCTTGAAGTTTGTACTGTTATAATTCTGTTTATTTATTTATCAATTCCAGAATCTGTGTTTATTATGAGTCTACGGGACTTCTGTTCAATTTTCTTTATCCAGTACTACAAATATTAAGGTTGATGTACTTTCCAATTATTGTTACTTGGAGAAACAGTTTGGAATCATTTTTCCGCACTTTTATCTATAAATATTTTGTACTTAAATGTGGCTGACTGCTATTATAATGTTTGCAATGTTTGATGCTTGTATTTATCTCAAAAAACATCTCTTACGAGAAAAAGCAATTACATCTTCGTTAAATGTTTCATTTATCCATAACAGCTATCTGCTAATAGTTGTCGAAGTCACCCCCTACGTTCTAAACTCAACACAAAGTAAACTAATTAACTGGTTTATTCATTTGACTTTGTTTGCCGAGTAAAACTCGGTAGCCTAGATATTATGGTTAATCGTAATTCGTAAGTTATTGCGATGGTTTTCAATAAATTGGACCGACGTTATTAGTTGGTGCACTGAAAAATACAAAATAGTATTAATTCTATTGGTGCTGTTACTTTTGAAGTTGTGCAGTTGCAAGAAAACTTTTGGCACCAACTTCACAAGTACCAGCACCAATAGAATTAATATTATTTTGTATTTTTCAGTGCACCAACTAATAACGTCAGTCCAATTTTTTGTATGATATATTTATTGAAAAAAAAAATTGATTTCAAAATAATGCGTAACACTATTTAGCTGAATGCCTAGCCTTTATCTAAAAGCTGAGTTGATGTATGTTTTGTTGTGAAGATATTTACGAGTCAAATGAATGTGCATATTATAACGGTGAAATGATTACTTATTATTTATATTATATTGACATTATGTTTTCACTACATGGCATTATCAGTATACAGGGTGTCAAAACTTAAATTGGCTATAACTGAGGAAACAAAAAAAATACGGACAACAGGTTGTTTAATACAACATTCTGGATTCCTCTTCCTATTATAGAAATGGTTTACCTACTTTTTGACCGATGAACCCCGAACGGAGGAGGTATGCAATTCGACTGTGTGCTTTTTTTTGGTTTGTGCGCGCCTTTTATATAGTAACCGTACTCTGATTTTGATGATTTTTGATTTAATTGAAATAGAAGGCTTGAAAAATGGTCCTGTATTCATAAAATTTCAAATCCGAAAAATCTCGTTTCCTCCGGAAAGCGCCCCGGAAGGGGCAAATTTTCTTGAAAATCGAAAATCTGAGGTGGTCTAATTAAAGATAGGACAATATCTGGAAACGTTTAAATTGATTATTTTTTTCAAAAGAGTTACGGTTTTCGAAATAGAGGCATGTTAAATTCTCAAATATAAGTATTTTTGCTATGTGGAGACGACGATTTCTTTCGAAAATTAAAAATCAGTGGGGACTACATGAAAGACCTAATTATTTGTAGCAACATTTATGCTGAACATTTTTTCCTTAGAGTTACGGTTTTCGAGTTACAACGGTGGTAAAATGATAACATCTAAAATACTTATGCGTATTTCCGCAGCGATGTTTTGAAATCTCAATAATAACAAGTAAATAATTAATTTCGTGACTAATGTTACACTCAAGAGTGTGAAATAAATATTGGGCCCACGTTATTAGTTGGTGCACTGAAAAATACAAAATAATATTAATTCTTTTGGTGCTGGTACTTGTGAAGTTGGTGCCAAGAGTTCTCAATGCAACTGCACAACTTCAAAAGTAACAGCACCAATAGAATTAATATTATTTTGTATTTTTCAATGCACCAACTAATAACGTCGGTCCAATTTTGATATATCTTCTTGATTGCTCAGGTATACCTTGTACCTTTGTAAGTTACTAAGTTGCCACACTGTATACACATTATTACAAACTATATTATAATTAACTTTTAGTACTGAATGCCTGTAAAATTAATTTGAATTTTACTAAGAATTTCTTGGATGTTTATGGCACAGACATTTTTTCTTTCTTTTGGTCTTGTTCCTGCTGTAGACACGATAGACCAGGTCATTGGCTAGCGCAAGTGTTGAGTACATAATAAAAATACATACTGTACTAACTATATACTATAATATACACACAGTACTTCCGTTATTTTCTCCGACAAGGCGACATTATGGCTCCGCAGTTAAAGTTGTTGGCTACGGTGTAAATACTTACATCAGTACTTTGTGAAAAATAGACTTCTTGCTGAAATTGCTG
Source organism: Crioceris asparagi (assembly GCA_958507055.1). Lineage (NCBI taxonomy): Eukaryota > Metazoa > Arthropoda > Insecta > Coleoptera > Chrysomelidae > Crioceris > Crioceris asparagi. The sequence goes on along the minus strand of OY293833.1, from coordinate 2,293,919 downwards.
ATTGAGATGAAAATTACGATATTATTAAGGCGATATTTCCCTAAAAAAATGATATATATATTTGGGTAACTTTGTGATTTTTGTTTGATGCACGTGTAAGAAAACCCGAAACTATTTTTGACCGACTTTGAGAAAAGGAAAAGGTTATGCATAGTAAACGTACTCCGATTTAGACGATTTTCGATGTTTCATTTGAAAGAGGAGAGTTGAGAAATGGTCGCATATGTATTGAGACAAAACTCAAATCCGTAATCTCCTTCCCTCCAAAAACCGGCGGAGGGGGCAATTTTTATCGAAAATTGAAAAGTCGAGACGGTAGAATTGAAATAGAAATTCCATAACGCTTAAATTGGACATTTAAAAAAATAATCATTGGCCAAAGAAAAATTTATCGTAGCAACATTTAATTTGAGTTACGGCTTTCGAATTACAGCAGTACAGTATGAATATGTATATTTGCGCCGCGATGTTTTGAGATCTTTGAATAATAAATAACAAGTACAAGCTAAGCCTTACATCTTTTTGGGAATTAGTGAACGTTCAACAATTTTCATGACATTCACGAAAATCCTCGCGAAAATCGTTGAACGTTCCCTAATACCAATGAAGATAGTACTTATCCTATTATCCACGTATATTATTTGCTTATAGTTATAATTAAGATCTCAAAACATCGCTTCGGAAATACGCATAAGTATTTTTGATGTTACGAGTTTACCACCGCTGTAACACGAAAACCGTAACTCTAAAGAAAAAATGTTCATCATAAATGTTGCTACAAATAATTATGTCTTTCATGTAGTACCTACAGATTTTCAATTTTCGAAAGAAATCGCCCTCTCCACATAGCAAAAATATACTTATATATTTGAACATTTAACATGCAAAAACTGTAAATCTTTTGAAAAAATGTTCAATTTAAACGTTTCCGGATAATGCCCTATCTTTAATTATACCACCTCAGATTTTCGATTTTCGAGAAAATTTGCCCCCGTCAACCCCCTTCTGGGGCTGTTTTCGGAGGTGAGATTTCGGATTTGCGTTTTTATGAATACGGGACAATTTCTCAAGTCTCCTCTTTCAAATCAACTAAAATTCATCAAAATCGAAGTACGTTTACTGTATACAAGTCGTGAACAAACCAAAAAAAAGCAGATAGTCGAATCGTAACCTCTTCCGTTCGGGGTTCGTCGGTCAAAAAAATCAGATGAAATGGACGGTTCAAAAATAAAGTATGGTATAAGAAAAAATTATGTGTAGTGCTAATATTATTTTCGCTCACTCTATACTATCGTGTTAGTTCTGGGACATCCTGTATATATAGAGGAATTTCTCCTTTAATATATAGCAAGGTGAGATAAGATTCATATTATTTTTTTTATAAATAAATAATAAGGTACCTACCTATATATTTTTGTAATACATAATATTTAAAAGGGTAGTCTCAGCTGACAGTAACTATGTTGGTTAGAATAATTCAATAATATATTCTTCAATATCAATATTTCTTAAAGCGATGGTATGTTTTGAATTGAGTATTATTTATTGGTAAGTTTGTTGAACTTAAATTATTGTTTACTTTATCAATTATGTATGTACCACCGAATTATGCGGGCACTAGTTGCTTGCGCATTTATTTAATATAATGACGTAGTGTTCAACAAATTATAATATTTATTTTGAAATATATACCTACTACCAAAAATTGGACTGACTTTATTAGTTGGTGCACAGAAAAATATAAAATAATATTAATTCTATTAGTGCTAGTCCGCAATAATTTTAGTTAGATAGAAGACTTTTGGCACCAATTACAAAAGTACCAGCACCAATAGAATTATTATTATTATTTATTATTTTGTATTTCTCATTGCATCAAGTAATAAAGTCAGTGCAATTTTTTGTTTTTGGTAAAAAATCTTTATTTTGCACTTTTGAGTGTAACGTGTAACATTATTGGTCATAAAAATCTTTGAACTTTCACTAATACCAAAGAAGATAGTGGCGGAAATACACATATTTCAGACTTTATCATTGCTGTAGGTATAAGTCGAAAAATTCTTTTGAAAAAATGTTCACTTAAAATATTTCTGGATAATATGGTCTCATCTTTAAATCTGCCGTGTCAGATTTTTGATTTTCGGAAAAAATTACCTCCTTCGAGGGCGGTTTTTGGAGGGAAGGCGATTTTATATTTGAGTTTTTCTAAATATGGGACCATTTCTCAACTCTCCTCTTTCAAATTAATCAAATATAGAAGCACGTTAATAATGCAACACGCGCGAACAGCCATTATATAAAAAAAAGTAAACATAACACATGCTTTTTTTAAATCGGTCAAAAATACTTGAAATCTCGTTGATTTTCCAACTTTATCGACTGTACTATTAACTTCTCCTTTGTCCATATTGAAGTAAACCTACCTTATACCATATAATATGCATGCTGTGCCCCTACAACCATTGGATTCAGGTAATATATATATATATATATATAATATATATATATATATATATATACATATATATATATATATATACATATACCTATGTAACCAGAGATAACTACTGATGTAACCAACCATTCGCTTTAAAATAAGATGGAGCACACCTCACTCAAGACAAGGCCTACCTCATTTAGTAGAATCAGAGAGGAAGAGACCTTTGTAAATTCGAAAGTTACCGCTCTGTGTGTATATATATATATATATATATATATATATATATATATATATATATATATATATATATATATATATATATATATATATATTATTATGATGTTTTAAGGTCATATAATATAATACGCTCATATACAGGCTGTTTCAAATTCGACTCTCACCATTGGGATCTTGGAAACTATAGGGGATACAAAGATGGTTAATTCGGGGCAATGTTGGGCATTTATATGCTCAAAAATATGCCGTTTAAAAAAAATTAAATTTCGAGTAGTTCCGGAGATATCCGGAAAAAACCGAATTTTCGGAAAATATTTTTTTTTCTGTCTTTATTTCTTAACGAATTTCTTAATAAATAATAGCACATTTACATTGCCACTTTTTTCATTCTTTCCAATGGTGTTAATAGTTTTGTAACCTGACATTCGTCTATGTGTAATTATTCTGAACTTTTTTTTCTTATGGGAGCCATACTGGCATTCCACGAATTTGAACAGCCCTTTTTGACGATGTGTCATAAGTTGGCCTTATTGTCATAAAAATCCGAGAAATTAAATAAATTACTTTTATAAAGTAGTTAGCTTTGATTTTTCCAATTTGTGACACGTAAATGACATTATGTATTATTGTCAATTGCTGAGTCGTTGAAAATTGAGCTCTCCAATGGAGAAAAACGAGATATGATAAAACGTTATTACAAGAATGATAGAAACAGTATTTTGGGAGGCAGTGTATTTTCTATATTCTTGAATATCATCTTGCTTTTGCAAATTGCAATGTTGCTTAATAATAATTGCGGATATGAGGCTTCTTGCTATCTCATTTCAATAGATTTCATTTTATGCATTTAAATTTAAATGATGAGAAAATATATTTAATGATGGCATTATAATAGTTTACCATCTAGTATGATGTATATACAGTGTGTCCCAATTTTGAGCTTGAAGTTTTGTAAGTTTTTTTTTTGTTTGTGTGCGCCTTTTATATAGTAAACGAACTCCGATTTTGATGATTTTTGATTCATTTGAAAGAGGAGACTTGAGAAATGGTCCCATATTCATAAAAACGTAAATCCGAAACCTCCTTCTTACCGAAAAGCCCTCCCGAAGGGGGTGGACTTGGCTTATTTTCTCGAAAATCGAAAATCTGAGACGGCAGGATTGAAGATCATAAAGTCTGCAATATGTGTATTTCCGCTGTGATGTTCTGAAATCTCTGAATAACAAGTACAAGCAAAGAATATACATGAGTCATAGGATAAGTACTATCTTCTTTGGTATTAGTGAACGTTCAACGATTTTCATGATGCACTGAAAAATACAAAATATTATCAATTCTATTGGTGCTGGTAGTTTTGACAACTACAAAATTACCAGTTTGGGCAGAATTAATAATATTATTTTGTACTTTTCAGTGCACCAACTAAAAGTCCGTCTGCACAAAATTACCAGTACCGCAATAGAATTAATATTATACATTTTCGGTCCTAGTTTGATATTTATCCTCTATATCAAAACATCATTATTTAATATACACGCTTACATGTGTATTGTTTCATATATCCAACAAAAAGTAGTTCAGTCTTTTTTTAGAAAGCCATCGGTACCTGGTACACTTTGTAAATAATGAGAATATTGTAACAGTTGTTGCATTAAAAAAAAGATAAATGATTATTATTAATGATTGTGAGAACGTGTTATTTTTGATTTATTTTTGATATATTTATCATATTGACGAAATTTAAAACTCGAATTTTGATAGTAGGATATATTTTGATTTTATCATAACCTACCTGATTTTACATTATTCATAATCTGTAAATCTAGTGAAAAAAAAGTAGTAGTGATATTTATTTATTTCAGCTATTTTTTCCGAGATTTTCATCTGTTATCATTATTAAAGTGAAATTAAATAGATTTGAATCAAATTTTATCATTGATCGAGAAATTCAAAAGTGTAAAATAAATATTCCTTTCAACAAAATTACTCTTAGGTACTCAATTAGTTGTTGTACTGGAAATTATCAACTTCGTTATGCATAAGTAATTACATTCCATAGGTAAAATAGAACTTGTTCTATAATAAATTTTGAATAAATTCACAAAGACATTTTTTTTGGTTTGTTAATCAAATATACTTATCTAGACGGGGATTTACAGATTGTTTAGAAAGTACATTCATGTATGATAATTTTTTTAATATCAAGGTAAAGTTTCTTCTCTAATGAGGTTAAACTAGAAGAAATGTAAACATAGGACAATTTTTGTGAAGAACTTATTTATTTTTCAGTTAACATTATCACAAATTGCATAGTACACTGTGAATGTTCTTTTTAATCGCTCAATATACAATACGGAATAATAACTAGTCCTGGAAATATATAATAATTCTTATAAGTTCTTAAAAACAATGAAACATCATTTTCTAAGTTCCATATCATACTTTGAAGAACACATAGAACTATTTCTCACAGGAACAGATATCTAGATAAAATATTTCATCTAGGTAGGTACGTATAATAATTGATCACTCTATGTATGGATATTTAATTCCTTTATTAGACTAAATAGAAATATTAATGTCATTAGTAGAACAAACACACAACTGTGGCTGCACAGAAACTGTAATCTGCAATGCCAGTGTCTCAATCTCTTGTGAGAAACAAAATGTGAACTTGATATGCAATGCAACGTTGTCAAATTACTTTAGATACTATTAACACATATAGGCGAAAGTTGACAAGAATACAACTTAAATCTCCCACTTACTTTTATACGTAATTACATCATCTCATAAATATAATATGGGCATATTCTATTTAATTTAACTTTAACATTTCTATATGTTTATTGACAATAGTAGGTAATTATTTTATCAAATAATAAGAGAAGCTTGCATTACTAGTCGGTTTGTCATAAAAATGAACGCTGTACATAAATTTCCACATTTTCACCATGTTTGAAAGGCTTCAGATTTTTTGTGGTAAATGCATCCAACTGTTTTATAGGTTCTTTTTTTCAGTGTCAAATTGACATATTGACATTGCCAGTAAGTGGCGGTTTTCATTGCTTGCTGATCATTTGAGCTCAAAGTAATCAGTTCACGCATGTCCACTAAACTTTGTGCTAATTGATTCTCGACTATTTCGTCAAATTTTATTATCTTGTCCAATTGTACAATAAATAAGATGATTGAGACACAACAGTATAGGAACGTGAATATCATAATTCAGTTTTCGTTTCCTTAGAGCGCATGCGTGCGCGGATAGCTTTGAGCATAGATCACGAAACACATACAAATTGATTGCTCATATATTTGAATGTAACGTATCTGCTTGCACATGCGCTGTAAGTAAAGAAGATTAAAACACGATTCTTCTATATGTTGTATTTTAATCATCTTGTTTATTCTAAAATGTGTCAAGATTATTGGAATGGACAAAATAGTAGATATATACGACGTGTTCCTAAATACAAACCATAGTCTGGCCAGGGTTAAAATGGCTGAGGAAAATTGACACATGTACGTACTCAAAGGAATATGACATTGGCTGATGACATAATTTAAGCCTAACCATGGTTTGCGTTTAGGAACACGCTGATAATCAACGGCCGTATCCACAGGATATAGGTACACTTAATATATTTTTGATGTCAACATTTTCTGTCAGTTTGACAGTTGGGTTAGCAGCTAATCAAAGTTGTGATCAAGACGATTATTTAGCTGCTAACTGGATCGCTAGCACCTAGCACTAGCAGGTGTCTGTTTATTGCGCATGCGCTGACGGATCACTTTGAGCGAAAAAGAACCCCAACAAAAACTGCCAATTTTATGAGAAAGAAATTGAATAGAAGCACAGACATTGAGAATATTTATATGTCTATGATTGAAAGAAAGTTTACTTGTCAATTTGACAGTGTCAATAACACCCTCTCTACTCTTACTCTTTAGATGTTTTCGAACACCAGATGTTTCATCATTACTTATTACACTTAGTTCCTATACCGTGTTTAACTTTATTTATGTTATGTCTTCATGGTTCTAACATTGATGTACGCAATTTATAATAATATTCATAATACAATAATTGATCGTCTCACAGAAAACAACTGATTTCAATCATGTAAGCGGAAAAAATACCAGCAAAATATCTTTTACAAGAGAAAGTTAAAAAGTTGCCCATAAATCACAAACCCACCGTTTTCGAGGCCGAAACCTGTCAGCTGGCTTCTTACGTTGTATGAGTTTTGGTTGATTCAAATGTGACAGTATGTCATCCATATTCTTTTCAATATTCAATATTCAAGTATATTTCAACAGCTAATCAAAACACCAAGGATGTAGAAGACTTATTTCTTAGCCAGTCCAGGTTGTAAGATTCGTCCTCAAAAACGGTATTTATAATTTGATCATACTTATCAATCAAATATTGTGCCTTTTTCATCGTCTCCATGAAAATGATTTCTGTTAGCGTGATTGATTGCAATCATTTGTATGCTTTTGTCGCGGCCTTCTGTAATAGAAGATAATTAACAACTGACTACTATAACTACACCACTGTTTATGATTACATTACAATGTCGGTACGTCTGCGATGAGACATCGGGCCAGCAGCTTCTTTCAGAGAACAAAGTCCATTCAGTATAGACAATAATACAGAGTGAACATAGATAATAAATGTTTGTTTGCAAGGTCGGGCGTATGACAACTAATCCGTACCTATTTACCTATTCACCAACCTGTTTTACTTCAGTAGGAAGTTATTGTAATGGGTCCGATTTTTCGAAATTGTAATTTTGACATATCTCCGCGTTTCCAGGTAACCTGTGTCATATATAATTACTTATAAGAAAATGTCTGTATAATACGAAAAATACAGAATATTTTTTATTCTATTTATACTGTTTTGAACTTAATTATTTGGCAACTATAAATTTTATATTAAAATTAAGTTATAGAGTAAAATTATACTTATTTTTTGTTTTCAAATTTCAGTCATACTACACGAACCACAACATGGGAGGATCCACGAAAGTCTTTAGCAGCACAGGCGGCCGCACAACAGCACGCAAGTGCAGAACAATTAATAACAGCTCATCAATTGCCACATCCACAATCTCCAAATTCAATTAGTAAGTTAATCAATTCAAATCAGTATGTACCTATGTGAGTGTATCGCATGATTTTTGTTATATTGATAAATTACTAACCGCTTCACACGATAACAAGATCACAGGTATATGTCAAATTCGCTGAAGGACGAGTTTGATATATATTATGTATTATGTCACACGACTACGAAAGCTAATTTGACATATATATTTGTAACATGATTGTATGTTTCGCCCCCCTTTGTTCACGTGTTGGATACATTTTTTTTTTTCGACACCTGCTTTGGAAGTTCAATTTGAGAGAAAAAATCTGTATATTACATGTTTCAAGAAAATAATATGAAATTTAGTATGCCATGATCCTGCAGTCGCAGCCATCTGACGTGATTGACGTACTGTCAATGTCACAGTTGACAGACAAAATCATAGAATATGATGACAGAGACAGGTGATAATTCTAAAATCTAATAATCATAATCATACTGAAACAGAATTAATCAGGCTTATACTGGTTCTTGGTTCTGTGTTTGACTGACTGACACCTTTGACAGTGCGTGCGTAAAATTGGTTTATTTCGGTAATTCCTGGTACTATATAATTTACGCACTAGTTTAATTAAATTAGTTAATCAATCAATGCTGGAAAGTTGAATTTACAAGGTAGGAATACATATATATTCTCCTTTGCATATATTTTATTTTTGTTTAAAAAATTACATTAAAAAAAAAGACATTCATGTGATAGAACTGTACCTAGGTATGTAATGTATGTATTATGTATGTAATATTTTTATATAGACTTGAGTGCGCAGCTCTTATTGTCATTAAATATAATAGGTGTTTTCTATTTATTGAATAAATAATGAAGTACGGGTTGTATTGATCAAAAAAGTTGAATTCCTTCTTTCTACGCTATAAATCAATAGCACCGCTACATATCTAGCAGGTCGTTAGAATACATTTTTGAACGGGTCAACATAGAAAGTTCATTTGGATATCTTACATGTAAGAAAAAACTTGCAATCAGAAATAGGTATATGGGCACAGTCATTTTTTTTGACAAGTTCTATTAAGTGTGTAGTATATTTATATGTTTCAGCACCGTAGAGATAATAATAAATAATGGTGCAAGTAAAATTATTACCATAAATATACAGTGCCTCCGGAGAGTAAAAAATAAAATTCGTAAAAGATACAGGGTTGTATTTTTTTCACAATAAGCCTTAACAGGGACTTAACAATAACCCAACGCAGAAGGATCCTGATAACAATAGTAGATATAAAAATAACGAACTTCGAAAAATAACAAGTCCAAAACCGTTGCCAGCTTTCGGTCTATTACACATACCCTAATATTTGAAATTGAATTCTGAATATATTGCAGAGTAATTGATAAATAAATCCAAAATCTAATATCAAATAATATCTTCTTCTACAGCTGCCAAAGTTAATACAGATGTAGATTTAGGGCCTTTGCCAGAAGGATGGGAGCAAGCTCAAACTCCGGAAGGAGAAATATATTTCATTAATCATCAAACACGTACCACATCTTGGTTCGATCCTCGGATTCGTAAGTTCAATAAATAATTTTAAATATATATGTACTTATCTGCATATTAATATTTTTGAGCCAGTGTCTTATAAAATATATTATGAATTATGAACAAAAAAAAATTTGATGATTATTGATTTGTATCTTGAAGTGTACTTCTGGAATAGAAAAAAAAAATGTTAAGCTAATATAGTTTCTCTGTGGCTGTTCAGATGTAAGGGTATTTTGTTATTGACAGCTTGACAACACAGCAATAATAGTAACAGGTTCCTATGTTGAAAATAAATATAGTATGTATTTTAATCTTCACATGCATAATTCTGAAATATTTCCAGACACTGTGCGTTTTTTAGAAAATTTGGTGTTTTTTTTCAGCTTCATATTATTATTATTATTGATAATATATAAGGAACCTTTTATCTATTCTTATAATTATTTTCACATCAAAGAAATCGTGTTTGTTCTCCATAACTATTCTTAATTAATCCGTACTCTCATTATTTCTCAAATAATATACCTAATGATTTATATAATGTGTGTGTTGAGAAACTTTCATTTTTATTAATACAAAGTTTCATATGATTTGAAATTATATAATAATTGGGAATAAATGTTTGGTTTTCTTTTCACTTACAGCCACCCACTTGCAACAACGATCATCTGGTGGTATGGTGGGTCCTACGTGGCATACAGCTACATTGTCTTCATCACCAGCAAAGGCTCAACAAATCAGGTTACAGCAGTTACAAATGGAACGTGAACGACTTAAACAAAGGCAACAAGAGATAAGAAGACAACAAGAGATTATGATGCGTACAAGTACAAGTGATTTGCCAGTTCCTGTGATGGATCCATTTCTTTCAAGTTTGACTGATCATTCGCGTCAGGAGTCCGGGGACAGTGGGCTTGGTAAGTGTTATTCTTCAACATTTTATTTGTTTTGTTTTCTTTTTTATACCGAGAATGCTCCTTATAACCATTTCTTGTACCTGGCATACTTGGATAGGGATCTCACAAACTGCAAGAGCTTGAAAAACGGATTGCGGAGGAAAAAAATATGAAAATTTGATTTTGCCTTAAATTTGGCAACATTGGTTCATAAAGCAATAAAACACCTTGGGAGTTTTCGGTTGAATCCATTTTTCAAGGCTATACTTCGAAACAAAAAAAAAGATTTTGGACAAATGAAAATGTTAAATAGGTCATAAATGTGATTTTCTTTAATTTAAATGCGTTTTTCAAACGTTGCTTCAGGAAACATTTCAAGAAAATTAAAAATAAATCTAAAAAAACTTCTCCACAAAAAAGCTGTACTAGAAAAATATACTTCTGCTGGTTTTGTCGTTGCCCTGTCACCCGTCCAAATCTTTGCCACGCCCAGCGTTGCTTAACTTCGGCCAGTGTTCTCTTCTCTGATTTAACCGTTTAATTTGTGGCGCACAGTATATTTAAACTGTTCTAAAATACTTTGGATGCAGTTTTTTTTGTTCTATTAATCTTTTACGTATTTAGGTATGGGAACAACGTCATACTCAATGCCGCATACGCCTGAAGACTTTCTAGCCAACATAGACGACAACATGGATGTTGGCAGTGAAAGTCATACAATCATATCAACATTAAGTGATAATATCGATTCAACAGATGATCTAGTGCCTACACTTCAATTAGGGGAAGAATTTCCGATACTAGATGATGTACAATCATTGATAAATCCATCAACAACTCGACCCGATAATGTGCTCATTTGGTTGTAGATTATTTAATATGTAACATATACGTATATGTATATATATTTTGGACGTCTTTCTCGCCATGGCGTGATAGACTACCCACTTTCTTGATATATAATAGTGCCTAAACAAAATCGTGCTCAGATAATATATATATATATATAATATATATATATATATATATGTATATATAAGTCGCAAAAAATTAGTTTATTTATTTTTTTTATATTGAATCAATTCAATTGATTAGGAAAAGTTATTACTATAATGTGTATTTATTGAAATTTGTTCATGAAAACCTATTGTTTATTTTTCTTTACCACATTACATTGTTATATAATTATATATATAAATATATTTACGCTTCCGAGTTGCAATAAAAAATATATTATTATTATTATTATTATAAGGGGTTCGACAAAACTCAAATTTTTACAGCATTTCTAGCAATCACATAATTATATTAAAGTTCGAATATGGGAACTTTATTTCTCCTACTTTTGGGTATGTTTTTTTCATACACAATTTTTAATGTACGATATATAGTTGTTAGTTTATTATCATGTTTATTAATCATTAGAAAATTTAATTAAACCAGGCTCTAAATACTATTTATTTGTTCACTTGATGAAATATTTGAAATTATCTATCCACATGTTTATATTTGGTAACAAGCATAATCCAGAACATCTTCATCAAAATAATGGGAATCGCAACAGAAATACAGTGAATGAATGTATGTAGTTGATAAATTAATATTTCTTTTTCTCAACAGATCGATTTGGAAGAGGGACGTGCAAATGTTGATCGATTTTCATTCTAGAAGAACCTACTTTTCGTTATTGTTTACCATCGACCATATTGAGTACAGGTTGGTAAGCACTCTTTCAAAATAAAAACATATGCTCCAGCTATCTTGATGGTCACTATAATAATATGATTTGTTAAAATTGCTTGATTAACATTTAAATAGCCTTTATATGCAATGTTTCAATTGGAAAACGGATGCTTTAAAATCAAAAGTAAATTAACTGAACATTGATTTCGTCTGTCGATCTACGCAATCAACAATAATTTCTGTTCTCTCGTGATGAAATGAGACTGATTTTATTGTTTAATTTGTTATGTATTTTGTACTCATTTGTGCTATTTAAATTTTCATCGAATTGGAAATTTAAATTAGCATCGCTTTATTTATTGATACATATATATTTGTTAGTTATATACACAAATATGTACATATATCTGTTTTCTGTCAATTCCCTGAATTATATTCTGATTATGTGTGTTCTGGGTTCTAAAGCATAGGTGTATGTCTATTTTTAAACTTGTGGATCATTTTTGGTTATCTAATTTATTCTAAAAATAGATTATTATTACATCCACATCTCTATATGTCGTGTTAGTTACTCTCTTAAACAAGTATTTCATCAAGTGAGTTGAATTTAAGTTGAAATGATTATGTGGTTATATTATACTGTTTCTGGTAACTTGTAAAATGTTATATTGTTCTGAAAGAAGATGCTCATACTTATATATAAATATATATATATATATATATTTAAAATAATAATAACAAATCCATCCACTTTGGTGCCTTTAATCAATGTATATAAAACATATTATATTTGAAAAAAAACTTTATTGTAGGTTAATTGTTTAATCAGTAGTTATTATGAACATTTACGCAGTCTTTATAATACATACAGTGCCTTTGATGCGACAGAACTGTGTTAAGAAAGTGTAGCCTTAAATTTGTACCTTTTTTATTTAGAAGCTTCTACAACAGAAGATGTTTTTTAACAACATTTGAATAATTGTTTTGTTGGCAAAATGTACAATAATTTAGAGAAAGAAAGAAACTTGTCCTAAAAGACTTAACCAGTATTGGAAAATTTTGTACAATGTTATTTTGACAATAATATTGATGACAATTTATTATTATTATTATCCTAGATTTTGCTCAATTTCTCGAGCAATTAATTAAATGAATGCATTTCTACATTTTATTTACACCAATTGAGAGAATCAATAACATTTTTTGGACAGTTTTCTTGTAGTCTTTGTAACAATTGTAGGTATAACATAATATGTGTCATTTATTTGGGACAATGAAATTTATCTTTACCTTGATATAATCTTAATTATTGCTAGTTGCGAAAATACATTTATACAAGGTAGGCCATTTTATTTCATCGATATAGTTTTGATTATACTAAGAAATTATTTTGGATGGAACATTAATTTTATGACATATCTTAGAAGTGTATGTATTTCATTATTATGTCATTTTCAATCTCCGTTTCTTTCAAAATGGTTTCAAAGTTTTGTTGATAACATTTGAAACATTCTCTATTTTTTCCAAAAATGCTACAATGATTGGAATAAAAAGGCCCTCCGGGTATAATTTCAGCTACCTTGATTTTCTAATATTATCAATCAACGTTCTGTTTTCTAATATTTTTCGTGAATTATTAAACCTGTTTCTTAATACCTAAGTATAATGTGCGGGAATTCTCTAAAATTTTGAGAAAATTCTCCTTAACTATTTATCCAGTTCAGCACAATTAAGGTGATATCGTACAATAGTAATATGTAAATATTTCTTCGTATTTGATCAGACACAATATTAATTGAAAATCTGTATATTTAATTATTTAGTAGATATTTTTTGTAATCATAATAATTTTGTATGTTTTTTTTCCAATAAACAAGATTTGATTGGTATTTATTTTGTACTTTATTTACTTGGGACAACACTAATATTTAATGATAATAATACGAATTGAATTTAACCTCTTAAAGCAGGTATCAGAAGTAGGATCTTCCGCCATTTGCTGGCCACCTCCTCGCATTCCTGTTATCCTAATACAATTTAGACAACCATCTATACGTTCGAATGTAATGATAATTGTCTAAATTGAATTATAAACCCTTACAGCAGGTATCAGGAATAAGATTTCCCGCCAATTTTCTGGCCACCTCCTCGCGTTCCTGTTATCCTAATACAATTTAGACAACCATCTATTCGTTCGAATGTGATGATAATTGTCTAAATTGAATTATAACCCCTTACAGCAGGTATCAGGAGTAAGATTTCCCGCCAATTTTCTGGCCACCTCCTCGCGTTCCTGTTATCCTAATACAATTTAGACAACCATCTATTCGTTCGAATGTAATGATAATTGTCCGAATTGAATTATAACCTCCTGCAGCAGGTAACAGGAGTAAGATTTCCCGCCAATTTTCTGGCCACCTCCTCGCGTTTCTGTTATCCTAATACAATTTAGACAACCATTTATTCGTTGAAATGTAATGACAATTGTCCAAATTAAATTATATCCTCTTGCCGCAGGTATCAGGAGTAAGATTTCCCGCCAATTTTCTGGCCACCTCCTCGCGTTCCTGTTATCCTAATACAATTTAGACAACCATCTATTCGTTCGAATGTAATGATAATTGTCCAAATTGAATTATAACCTCCTGCAGCAGGTATCAGGAGTAGAATTTCCCGCCATTTTCTGGCCACCTCCTCGCGTTCCTGTTATCCTAATACAATTTAGACAACCATCTATACGTTCGAATGTAATGATAATTGTTCAAATTGAAATATAACCTTCTCCAGCAGGTATCAGGAGTAGAATTTCCCGCCATTTTCTGGCCACCTCCTCGCGTTCCTGTTAGCCTAATACAATTTAGACAACCATCTATTCGTTCGAATGTAGTGATAATTGTCCAAATTGAATTATAACCTCCTGAAGCAGGTATCAGGAGTAGAATTTCCCGCCATTTTCTGGCCACCTCCTCGCGTTCCTGTTATCCTAATACAATTTAGAAAACCATTTATTCGTTCGAATGTAATGATAATTGTCCAAATTGAATTGTAACCTCCTACAGTAGGTATCAGGAGTAAGATTTCCCGCCAATTTTCTGGCCACCTCCTCGCGTTTTTGTTATCCTAATACAATTTAGACAACCATCTATTCGTTGAAATGTAATGATAATTGTCCAAATTGAATTATATCCTCTTGCCGCAGGTATCAGGAGTAAGATTTCCCGCCAATTTTCTGGCCACCTCCTCGCGTTCCTGTTATCCTAATACAATTTAGACAACCATCTATTCGTTCGAATGTAATGATAATTGTCCAAATTGAATTATAACCTCCTGCAGCAGGTATCAGGAGTAGAATTTCCCGCCATTTTCTGGCCACCTCCTCGCGTTCCTGTTATCCTAATACAATTTAGACAACCATCTATTCGTTGAAATGTAATGATAATTGTCCAAATTTATATCCTCTTGCCGCAGGTATCAGGAGTAAGATTTCCCGCCAATTTTCTGGCCACCTCCTCGCGTTTTTGTTATCCTAATACAATTTAGACAACCATCTATTCGTTGAAATGTAATGATAATTGTCCAAATTGAATTATATCCTCTTGCCGCAGGTATCAGGAGTAAGATTTCCCGCCAATTTTCTGGCCACCTCCTCGCGTTTCTGTTATCCTAATACAATTTAGACAACCATCTATTCGTTGAAATGTAATGATAATTGTCCAAATTGAATTATATCCTCTTGCCGCAGGTATCAGGAGTAAGATTTCCCGCCAATTTTCTGGCCACCTCCTCGCGTTTCTGTTATCCTAATACAATTTAGACAACCATCTATTCGTTGAAATGTAATGATAATTGTCTAAATTGAATTATAACCCCTTACACTAGGTAACAGGAGTAGAATTTCCCGCCATTTTCTGGCCATCTCGCGTTCCTGTTATCCTAATACAATTTAGACAACCATCTATACGTTCGAGTGTAATGATAATTGTCTAAATTGAATTATAACCCCTTACAGCAGGTATCAGGAGTAGAATTTCCCGCCATTTTTTGGGCACCTCCTCGCGACTCTGTTATCGTAATACAATTTAGACAGCCATCTATTCGTTCGAGTGTAATGATAATTGTCTAAATTGAATCATAACCCCTTACAGAAGGTATCAGGAGTAGAATTTCCCGCCATTTTCTGGACACCTCCTCGCGTTTCTGTTATCCTAATACAATTTAGACAACCATCTTTTCGTTCAAATGTATTGTTGGTAGTCCAAATTCAATTTGAACCTCTTTCAGTAGGTATCAATCAGGATAATAATACTCCTGTTATAATAAGAAAGAAAAAAATACTAGATTGAGAATTTTATTTGGGATCGTCAAAAAATATTAATACAATCCTACGTTTAATCTAAAATCTACTTAATCTACAGAAGGCACAGCAAGCGTACATAATCGTACAACGGTTCGTTCTAGTAATAATAAAATCAATAAGAAATATTACTGTACAAAAAATTAACATAAAAGTTTGGATTAAATTAATATTATATGTATATATTTATATGAAATTTCGATTCTCAAATATTATTTGTTCAAGGAGTGTCCCAAAACATATACATGATTGTACAGAAAAAATCCATAATGAAATTGACATTTTGAATTGATATTATTGAAGTATGAAAATACTACTACTGAAAAGTAGTATCAATGGAAATATAACAGAGAAAAAAATATTTACGCTGAAAACAGATTTCAGGTCCAGGAAAGAGGAATATGAATTAGAACAACGCGAAACAATCACATTTTTGATAGGGACATAACTTAAATGACAACATATTTTGTGCATTTTCGGTAATATAATCCAGAGTGCTGGAATGGAACAGTAAGAGGAAAGTAGAATATGACGTTAGATTCATACCATAATTAGCCCAGGCCAGCATTGTGGGTTACACACCTAAACACGCCTCTTATTAGTAAGTCGCAGATATGGAACAATATAAACACATGATATGCTGACGGCACGACACAATAAAACAAAAACATTATTATCACTTGAAATTGAATTACTTCGATAAAGTGAGGGGGGTTGTTCAATTTGTCAATTCTTTTTCGCATTCCAAAACTCTAATACTTGTAAATCATATATCTTTAGGTTATTAAACAGTAAAGTGATGTATTTATTATACATTATATCTTATTTTTGTCGGAACAAATTTCTACTAGCCAAAGATATAAATCAATGTACTGTGTGGTTGTGAAACTTCCATTGAATTTAAATGGTTCCAAAGTAATACATAATATAATCAAACTCCATTAAGTACAATAACTGATTAATTAGGAAACACAGCATAATCATTGCTAATAATTTAATATGGCTCTGAACCATAGAAAATTGAGAAGCTATTAGAAATAAGCTTGCATTGGGGCGTTTTTGCGGAAAATAGCGATGGTCGGTGGTTGGGAAAAAAATACGGACAGAAGATATTAGCGCTGGCAAGCCAGTTTCTTTTCAAGCGCTTCATCTAGGCTACGACAATGGCCATTTTTCGCCAAACGCACCCATTGATTGTACTCTTTCAACTTTGAGAATAAGGCAATGGAAATCGTTCAAATACATAAAAGAATATTTTGTAAAATATTATACCAGGTAGTTCGTATTATCTTAAGACAAACAAACAACATTTTTGAAGAGAGAAATCACTTCTTGAAATTTTTATTGATACACTACGATTACCGAACAGAAAGAGTAATAAAAACACGTGTGAACATTATAATGGCGGTAACATTTTGTCATTTTAGAATTTTCAAGTTTTGTTTTTCTGATAATGGTAATTTAACATAATTTGCACATAAAATTTTGCGTGAACAGCTTATGATCACTCCGTCTATTCGGTAATGCTAGTATAACTATTATTGAACTACTAAACAGCAGATCTCACTTTTTTAAGACGGATCTAAAAAAATTAAAATGGAAGCTATGTTGGAGATGATAAGAAACTAGCAAGAACAACAAGTTTATCTTGCTTAGAATCCAAATACAGAAGATATGACGACAAATTCAAATGAAATCTTACCCAAAAATGCTTTCCTGAAAAATACTGATAAATTAAAATAATATTTCCTACCCAGTATAATAAATTATATACACTTTTTTTAATTATAATACTGATATTACAAATATGTACACAGACCAATATCAGATTCCAACGAATATAAAAAAAATAATGAAGATGAAACAATTTTTTTCATTTACAAAAACATTTTGCAGCTTTGGTAGGTATTAGTCATGAAATGTTTAACAACTTAAAAAACTAAAGAGTCTTGATTTTGTTAAGAGAACAGACACAATATTAATTATTAAAGAGATTCTCTTTGATTAGAAAAAAATGTTATATTCATATTAATAATAAATAAATAGATCCATTCAGTTGAACAAATAAATGTTATTATTTGTCATTTAAAAAAAGATACATTTTCTGAAACATTAACACTTAGACAATTAGATTTTTGTTGTTATTACATGTATAATATCGATAATACAGAGAATGTACGGAAAGTACTCAATTACTTGATTAACAATATTCCAGAATTCAATTAAATTTTTTTTTTGCTATTTTTTGGCACATGAATTCTGTTCTTTTTTGAGAAAGAGATCAACAATGAAAACTTTGTTAAGATACTGATGATGAAAAACCCTGTATGTATATATAAATTTCAACAATGATGGCGAGTTTAATATTATATTATTATTCAACAAGAATGGTCTTATTATTTGAGCACCGTAACATTGCATAATAGGAGGAGAAGGGATGTGTTTGCGGGGTTTCGAGAGAAGAAATAAGTAGAAAGAGATCAAAAATTAAAAATTTTGTGATCTCTTACGTTTTGTATCCATAGCATCGAGAATTGGTTGTCTTTTCAGTTGATATTTCTGTCTCAGTTCCTCGATTTCCCTCTCCATATCCATATCGAGAGTATTCATTCTTTGTTGTAACTCCTCGTATGACAAGTATTTTAACTGGAACAACAAAATCCATTATCATTAATTTATTTAATAGTGTTTTAATATTGAAATCTATATTTCTAAAACTCCGCACCGAAGATTCAAGGCTGAGACGAAAAGTTCAATTTTGAGGTACATTACTCGATCGATATATAATTTTCATCAAACACTACTTACAAATTCAAAATCGCCATCGGAAAATGTTTGATTGTATTGGGGTTTTGGTTCTTGTGCTGATGCAACTGGAGCTGGTGTCTGAGTGATTTGCACCTGGAAGTGGGTTTGGAAAACTTGTTGTTGATTTTCTTCAGCTTTTACGTCTGGTGTTTCATTACTGGTAGGTGAAACGCCATTGGCCTGCTTTAAATAACAAAAATACGATAAAATATTGAAAGTAAGGGGTGCTAAAAAATGAGCCGTACTTTTGAAACCTAAACTACGTAATGGCGAAAAAGTCGGGAGTGTAAAGATTTTGTTGGATCGTTGAAAACTTGAAAACAAAAAAATATTTTGAAATTCTATCAAGGGAGGCCTTATAACTGGGAAACAAACTAGCTTAAATCATGTAGTTTTGAAGTAATACAATATACAAAATATTAATGAAATACAAAACTATCCTACTTTTATTTCGGCTTCCTTTTTGTCAAAGTGATCCAGGAATGTGGGTCGATACTTTCTTATAGCTTGATTGGGATCCGTATCATGTCCTTGAGGATAAATCATCAATCAATAAGGTTTACATAGATAAATATAAATATTGATATTGCATAGCCAACTTACTCTTCATTGTTTGATCATCGACATCTGTATTAATCACCATCGTACCCAAATCTGTTTCCAATTCGACCAAAGTACCACTTTGTGATATAGGTGGTAGAGTACCATCTTTCCCAGGAACCAAAGTAGCATCATCTGAACATTGTACCATTGTTTTGCTCCCAATATCATTTTCCTGGATAAAATTTGTTATATTTACAGACTGAAGATGATTTCAAACTTTTGAGTAACTTATTTTTTTAATTGTTAACAGCTAATTATTCTCAGGCCAATAAACAGGATTTCGCAAAATAAAAAATCTAATAATTATTATTATAATACATGAAAAATACATACGATTTCTTCCGATATATTCCTCTTCAAACCTTGTATAGCCAAAGAATTCAAATTTTTATATGTTTGGCTGTCTCTGATATCATGAGCTTCCTGAATAATACTGGCTAGTATACTGGGACTTTTAGCATTCACTTAAAAAAACAAATAATAACATTATAACCTGGGTTAAGCTATTCTAAGTTATACAGTCAACCTTTTTGCTTTTATCGAAACTTCGCTCATTTATAATGATACATTATTTATGTTAATTATTCGGTTTCGTTGGAAGCAATGCTCTATTGGATTTTTACGAACATCTAAATATGTTTTTTAACAGAGTGTTTCTTACCAATGAACTGATGAGATAGAAGATCTGTGGCAGTGGCTCTCTCATCAGGATTTTTCACAAGGCACAATGTGACAAAATCAATGAATTCAGTACTCCATTTATCTGGCTCCCTGAATGATGGCGGCGGTTTGGTCGGTATCATAAATATGGCTCTCATAGGATGTATATCACCATATGGTGGTTTACCTTCAGCCATTTCAAGTGCTGTTATACCTAAGCTCCATATATCAGCAACGCAGTCATAGCCGATTTCTTGAATCACCTCAGGTGCCATCCAAAATGGAGTACCTGAAGTTAAATAATTTCATTCAGATATTTTTTAAAGATTCACCAAGAAAAGTGATAATTCTTACCAATCACAGTATTTCTTTTGGCCATAGTATCAGTCAATTGTCCAGCAACACCGAAATCAGCCAGTTTTGCTTGACCAGCCGAATTCAATAGGATATTGCCCGCTTTAATATCTCTATGAATTTTTCTGCGCAAATGTAGATATTCCAATCCTTTCAATGTATCAGAAAGTATGGTGGCAATTTCATCTTCAGTCAATGTTTTTTTGCGAAGTCTCATTATATCTGATACTGAACCGGCTCCACAAAATTCCATAACAATCCATAGATCAGTATTTTTGAAATAACTACCATAGTATTTTACCACATACGTACTGTCACATTGTTGCATAATTGAAATCTCTTTAATGATCTCTTGCAAGTCAGTGTCAACAGGTACTTGTTTGATAGCTAGCACCTGTCCAGTTTCTTTGTGGAGTGCCTTGTAGACACTCCCGTATGAACCCTCGCCTAGTTTGCATATTATATCGAACACCTCTTCGGGCTGCCTTGTCAGACTTTCTTCGGATAACTTCTTCAATTCACTGCAAATAAGAAAAAAATCATGAATGTGGATATTGTCAAGCAACAGGAATCTAAACAAGGTTAATGAACTGAAATCTCTTGACAATCTATCGCAAAATAGAAAGAATATTTGTCAGGAATAGGAACATAAAAGAATGATTCATTGTATAGAAAGAAAAACATAAGGTATTTTTATGATAAAATATTTCTTCTCTAGAAGGGAATGAAGTGAACAAGAATATATTGCCTGTCATTTGCTCACCTTTTGGAAGACATTTTACACTAGGGCTGATTAAGATCATATAATAAATATTCGAACATACATGTCATATTTAACAAGAAATATTTTGTGTTACATTATTTCCTTGTAGATTGTAGCATTTTAATAGGCATTTTACTTCTGTTTTGACAACGACCCAACTTGGAGACATGACAAAAAAACCTGTCAAAAAACTGATAGTTGAATAGTTTGAATTAACATTGCCTGTGGTTGAATATGTCTTTCTCAGAACATTTATTTTGTCTATTTCAATTTAAATAATTTGATAATTATAAGAAAATCCCTATTCCATTTATGATCATATTATTAAAACGTAAGTATCTACTTATCTCTTGATATAAGAACAGTAAGTATATAATGATCTGATATTATAAAGTATTATTCCTGTTTTGTGCCGGCGAAAACTTTTCAAATTATAAGGAATGTTATTTGCAGATATACCACATATCTGCTAGTAAGAGATTCTTTATATTTTCAAAGAATAAATAATTGATGTGGAATATTAAGATTAAAAAATATTTATGTTTTTTCAGTTATGGAACAGATAATTGCTTGCGAATGACGATCTCTACTATATCTTGATACCAGCAAAGATATATCACTACACGTCCCCAAGAGATGGCGCACCGTGCAGTTTATTATCGTCATCAAAGAATTTTAATAGGCATAATTAAAAATTATTTGGGGCTATATCCACAGGATGTCACAAATAAAAGATATATATTTTTATTTATTTCAGAAACAGAAACAGAAATTTAAAAATATAGTTTTTTTCAAATTCGTGTTGGCTATTCGGTATATGGTATATGGTAAATATATTACAGAAACCTACTATTACAGGAATCTACTGTATTACAGGAACCTAGTATATTAAAGGAATCTACTATATTACGGAAAGCTACTCATGAAAATCTACATTACAGGAACCTACCACTACAGGAATCTTCTATATTACAGGGACCTACTATATAACACAAACCTACTATATTACAGAAGCCTACATATCTACCATGAACCGATTAACCAACACGAATTTGACAAATTTATTTCGGTGATACAGATCAGATTTATCAGAAATCGTTAGTGGAACACAAATATAATAATGAAATCGTTTGTAACTTTCTATTGTTTTAGAAAAATCTAAATTGATTTCAAACACAAATTATATTTATTGAGGATTTAACAGTGGTGTACAGTTAGTTGCCTAAACCTACAAATTTTATAATCAATTAAGGTTTTTCCAAAACAATATATAGTCTCAAACGATCTCATTATTATATTTGTGTTTCACAAACGATTTCTGATAATATGAGTAAAAAAACGAGTCACAAAATTCACAAACGCTTCGCAAAGGATCAACGATATCAACAGAAATTTAAACATATAAATTTTTCAAATTCGTGTTGGCTGATCGGTTCATGGTAAGTAACTGAAAATCACAAATGATCTACTTTTTTATAAAGTAGGTACCTGTAATATAGGTCCCTGTAATATAGTAGAGTCCTGTGATATAGTAGGTTCCTGTAATATATATAACTACACTGCTACTCACATCAAAGAATATATGTATTTTGAAGCGAAAATCAGACGGCTATCAGGAGAACAGAATCGTACAGATCACTTCATTATCTGAAAGGCTTCCAGCATAGGGCAGGTATAGGTTTTCGTTGTCTCCGCAAGATATTGTACATGCGTTTTCTGCTTGCCTATTACCCGTATATTGAATTTTGTATCTAAAATTTCATTTAATTTATTTGTGATGATGTGGTGATTCTTTCATTTTTATCTATCTATCTTCATTTTCAAGTATTAAAGTTTCTTGAATGGACTAAATAGAAGAGTAACTCAATTATTTCATCAATAATATTTATTCATCGAAACAATCACTTTTTGAAGCAGACATCCAATAAATAAGCTCATTGCCGGAATTATGATTTTGCGGTTAGTCTATGATGATGATCCAGTTTTGGTGAAATATTAAGAAAGTATTTTGGTTGAAAGTTTAGATAGATCCTTAGTAGATGAATGCTGAAGAAGAACATTGTTGCCATACTTCTTCACTTCGCGAAAAAGAGTAATCGGCATAATATCTATATTTTCAGACACTAAAAACTTCTAGTAGATCGATACTAAACACTTTTGATATCAGTCACAGTTTTGGAGATATTCTAGATGAAAATTAGGCAAACATAAAATCTTCTTATTAACTAACTAATTTAACATGTGTCTTGTTGTTTTGTTTTTTTTTCAAACTAATGGAAACATTTTTAATGGGAAACTTCAACCATATTTATTTTGTATTGCTCATCATATACCTATTCAAATTATTGCACATACAATCGAATTATTTGTCACAGGAAGTTGCGGACAAAAAAATCTTTAAGGTGAAGTAAGATGAGTCAATGTGGCAACCGAGGAACTTGATCGTATTATCTAGAGACGGTAAAGCAGCAAGCATTTCAACCAACGTGGTCCATCCATAGCCAAGATCCACCCGCACTAGAGCAAACCTGTTATTACCGAGTTGCGTTTGGTCATTGTCCGCGGACTTTACCTACTTGCTTCGTATGACCTAAATGAGAGCACACCCAAACCTACCTATACCAATCACAAAGAATCTGCCTTTTCACTTTTATTATATCTATTTTATTTCTTCTTTCCAATGACAATCTATATATATACAGTGCGTCCCAGAATTTAATGTATCTACGTATGTATTCGTAGGAACGATACGAACCGTCGACTTCTACATTTTCATGCTCTTTTTCTTTGTGGTAAATTCAGGTATACAAGGTAAGCCAAAAATAACTTGCAACCATCAACTTATTTTTTTCAAATGAAAACACCTACTCAGAATTTTTCTAAATACACCGCAGAATATTAAATGAATTTACACATACACAAATCTGGGAATGACTCACATTTTATATCAAACATACTTAGAATTCGAAGCAAGTTTAAAAAATAAAATAAAAATGGATGTTTTTATTAGAAAAAATGAATTTGATGGTCTTAACTTATTTTTGGGATACCCTGTATACATGACCCTACCACCAAAAAAAAAAACAAAAATTTATATAGAGTCCCAGCGTTTTTACGACAAACATACATCACTTCTGGAATGCACTGTATAATACCTACTTCATTAGACAGACTAGAGACAGAAAATGTTACAAAATTTTATCTTGAATTATGTAATACATTAATGATACCTACATCTATATTAGAAGTTATATGCCATTGTATAATAAATTTGATATTCAAAATAAGCAGACTTCCCAGAGTGCAAAGTTTCATAGAAATAATTATTTTTATAAACAATTGGACCGGCGTTATTAGTTGGTGCACGGAAAAATACAAAATATTAATTCAATTGGTGTTCGTACTTTTGAAGTTGTGCAGTTGCAGTTCGATTTAAAACTTTCGGCACCAACTTCACAAGTACCAGCCAGCACCAATAGATCTCAGACCTCCTCCTTTTGGATTCGTCCGTCAAAAAAATTGGACCGACTTTATTAGTTGGTGCACTGAAAAATACAAAATAATATTTATTCTAGTGGTGCTGGTACTTTTGAAGTTGGTGCCAAAAGTCTTCTATCTAACTACAATTGCATTAATAGAATATTATTCTGTATTTTCCAGTGCAACAACTAATAATGCCGGTCCAATTTTAGGTAAAAAATATTTTTTTCATCTTAAAATCATAAAATTAAATTTATATATTTATATGGAATGTATTTATTGCCGTATATCATCGAAGATCTAATACTTTTTGTAGCTAGTGATCCAATACAACACGTGTTTCGCTATAACAACGTTAAGATTTTCAGGAAGGAATATCTTGTTACGTACCTCTCAAATTACAAACAATAATTCGTATCAGCTGCGTTATTCAAGACAATAATACTAACGATAAAATGTCCATTTCAGTGAAAATGTAATTTTATTTTAATTGTTGTTGCTAATACTTACAGATAAATATATAAACAAAATTAAATGCTAAATTAATGTCAAAACTTTACATGCATATTAATATTTTATTACGTGTTAATAAACGTATGGAACATAATGTAGTCATAAAATGAAAACTATAAAATTTGTAGCAAATTGTTATTGGGAGAGATAAAGTAAATTTACGAACATGCAGATTTGCAGTGTTTTGATTATTTTTTAATATCTTTATTTTGTTTTTTGTTTAAAAATGTACAGTATTTTTAAAAACTAGTTAGTAAAAAAAATGAAATAGAGTTGTTCTTGGTGGAACAAATGTCAATGTTTTATGCTACACGAAAGTATCAAAAGCTGCGGATCTTTTTTACCGAGATACACAAATATATTTTCATTTTCTACTCAATAAATACTAATAAATTTAATAGTAATTTCATATCGTTACTTTAATGGTATGGTACCTACCTGAAAAAATAATGTTCCATAGAGAAATGACAAAAAAATGTGGACAAATTCTATCCAGGCACGTCATCATTTTCCTTATGGTCACTGGGCACTTAACTAATTCATTACTAATTATATTTTCATAATATTTTTGGGCTATAGAATTATTTTTTCCTTCGAGTTATATTGTCAGCTTTCACCGTTAACTAGCGACGTTCCCAAGCATCTATCTCTTAAAGGTATAATAATAATAAGCCAGTTTGTCATTCAGTTTAGTTGGATGTCTTTATTCTAATAAAGTCTCTAAATAGAATAAAGGTTCTATTTATTTAACTGCATAGGTATATTGGTACAAATATGTGAACAGACAAGCTTTATGAAGAAAATTAATTTTCATCACTACTAAGAAAAAAGAATTTAAGCAATCCATATATTTAGCGATCCAAAAAAATCGGCTATTGCAAATTTGAACGATATATTTGCTTATGCACTCTGACGAGAATTATCTGTAATGTGTCATGTCATTAATGATGAGTGTGTTCGGATGACCAGTTATTGACGGCAGCAATAATAAGCATACATAATTAATAAAACTGTATTTCTAGAATAATTTCTAAAAAAAAACATCATAAAAAATATAGCAGCGCTAGTTAAAAGTGTTTATTGATGAGAATTGTGTTTTTTTTCTTATTCTATTCTGTCATATCCATGTCACTGATGCCACTGTCTCAGCTGATGCATATTTCCCTGCAGCGTTCGTAAGAAGAAGAAACGAATTGAAGGTGAGAATTAATGTAAAATGAAATAAGCAGTGTGTTCCTTAATACAAAACATTAGCCTGTAGGCGTATTCGGTACATTTTCGTAGGTAACAGAACGCAAAGTTGAAAGTCAGAATACATCAAAACTCAACAAGTTTAGTTGTATTCTGACTTTCAACTTTTAGTTCTGAGACTTACGCAAACATAAAGAATACGTCTACAGTAGGCGTATTCTGTACATTTGCGTAAGTCTCAGAACTAAAAGTTGAAAGTCAGAATACATCAAAACTCAACAAGTTTAGTTGTTTTCTGACTTTCAACTTTCAGATCTGAGACTTACGCAAATGCACGGTCGTATAATATAAGGTCTTGCATCTCCACGAAGTTTGGGTAGGCCAGATTGTCATGGATATTGAAGATATTTTTAGTTTGTATTATAGCCATTTTGGGTGTGGCACTAGTGTCGAGTGTCAATGTGTCAGTGGCTGGTATCTGTTTAAAATTAATCTCAGAGACAATCATTCGTTTAATCGCCTTTAAAATATAATAAATAATTTGCTTACATTTTCTAAAATTAATTTAAATTCAGTACAGTACAAATCAAGATAATATTTAAGAAATTGGCAACGACACTAGATTACAGCGACTTGCGTGGCCAAACCTAGAATTACGAAAAACGCCTTCAATAAGTGAGACACTTTTTTAGGTAGAGATGCAAGACCTTATATTTATTATACGAACGTGTGCAAATGTACAAAATACGCCTACTGGCCAGGCTTAAATTATGTCATCAGTCAATGTCATATTCCTATATCGAGTCCATATATCTGTCAAACTGTCAATTTTCGACGACTATTTTAAACCTGGCCAGACTAATGTTTTGAATTTGGAATAGCCAGAATATATTTATAAATTACAAAATAATCGAATATGTTTTATTTGAAAAAATACAAGTAGTTCTTCGGAAAGTTTCCTGATATATTCCATTGCTGCCAGTACAACTACAACATGCTTACAATAATAAATATCTGATCTAATAATTTTAAATGAGCAAAATTGAACCAAATCTACTTATATGTGGATAAATCGTTGAAGATAATGAAAATAAACGTTTCGAAATGAGTGTTTTGGGTATGTTGAAACAAAACAAACCGGAATTATTATTATTTTAATATGTGTTGTAGATCACAAAATGGACTAGTTGGAAATTTTATATATTTAAATCCAATATAATCTAGAACTAATTGGCATCTTGTGTTCTGTAATAATGATTATAAATAAATCATCAAGAGAATCAAAAGTGAAATATATGTTTATTCATACCTATATCTTCGCTTCCATCGAATAATATACTTGTCAGTGGTAATACTGAAACGGTTTTACTGCTATAGAAAAATAATAAATTTCTTAGAACTGGTTTGTTTGAATTTTGGTCCTATAACTACTATAAGATGATGGTTTTATAATCTTGACATCAATTTAGTTTCTAGTATAGAACACATTATATTTAATAATTATCATCTATCATCTAAAATCATTTTCATGTCACTAGTTCCGAGCCATTTCTGAACGAAATCTGTGTGTAGTTTATTATACAGAGGGTTTCTAAAAGTTCTCTTTCAACTGGTAATAATGTAAAATTTGAAAATTTTGATATTTCTTCGATCAAAGACTTAATAAAATTAGCAAAATAATCCATATACGAATAACGAAATTATCACCTTGAATAAATGAATATATAACGGGCGAATTTTATTACTGTGTTTTTGTTTTGATTTTTTGACCGACTTCGAAAAACATGGGAGGTACAAAATCGTTGCACATATTTACTGAAAATTTTATGTGATATTGTTGATACTCAAAATATTTAAATAAATAACTATTCACAAAAAACGAGGACCGACTTTATAAGAGATGCTACAGTGAAAAATACAAAATAGGTGTTTGGATTTGAAAAATGAAATTGATAGTCGTAACTTATTTTTGAGCTGACTTGACCTTAAAAAAAGCATAAAAAATAGTAATCGACCACCGGTAGGAGTCAGAGCGTATTTCCTAAAAAAAAACACACAGCTAAATCTCTCTCTTATCTGGGACACACTGTATAAAATGCTACAGGAATATATTAAAAATCTTGACTTGTCTGTTAGTATATACCAACAAGTTGTCATTTCATTGTGTGAAATCATATAAACAACAAAACTGTACAGCTGTCATATCAAAGGTAAATGAATCCCATTTTGGTAACAAAAAGAAGATTCATCAACATGTGCTTATATATATATATATATATATATATATATATATATATATATATATATATATATATATATATATATATATAAAATATGTATAATATATACCATATTTTATAATCACCGTTCGTCAAAAATATGAAGCGTTGACCTTTTGATTTATATAAGATATGTTATCATGTGGTTAGGCTAGAATAAAACTGAGGGCAAAAAGGTTCCAACACATACCTACATGCGTTATATGAAATTATTTATGGTTCAAATAATTTATATAAAATGGAGGATGTTAAAGAAAAAACAAGTCCAATGGGCGCATGATTGATCGGTGGATTATTTTATGAATAAAACTATTTCGTCATTTCTTTATACTGATACTCTTTATTATATTTATTTGCAGAGAAAAAAATTAGATGCATCTATATAATATAAGATATAGCGGAAATATTTCACGGAAAATAGAGTAAAAAAAAACGTATTGAACGAGATCGATATCGATATCATAATAAGTACCGTTCACAGTTTTGAATTTTTATTGATTTTTTCTGTCAGTTTTTTGGATAAATACTTTTTTTACAAAAAATTGGACCGACGTTATTAGTTGGTGCACTGAAAAATACAAAATAATATTAATTGTATTGGTGTTGGTACTTTTGAAGTTGTGCACTTGCAGTTAGATTGATAACTTTTGGCACCAACTTCACAAGTACCAGCACCATTAGAATTGATATAATTTTGTATTTTTCAGTGCACCAACTAAATAACGTTGGTCCAATTTTTAAGTAAGAAAATATTTATAAAAATATAATTTATATAATAACATGTACTTATATAAAATATGTAAGATTCAAAAAATATTTCCAAAAAAAGTTGTACATTCAGATTATATCTATGAAATGAAAATATTTTCAAATACATAGTTTCAATGGCATTATTTTGACCGCCATTTTGAAACTACTAGTCTGATCGTGCCTATATTAACGTACTTGACCGAGATATTTACACGACTGATTTTCTAAGCTAATTTAAGCTTGATGTCGCAATAAATACGACCTCTATCGTGTTATCAAATATATACATAAATATATATACACAGTAACTTTCGAAATAGGCCATCATGTCATAGAATTTTTTTCGAAATTTAAAAGTGTGAAGATCGCATTTCAACATTTCTACAAGAAACTTACCTAATATGTTGGAATTTGGTTTTGACAATAGGTGTGTTCGGATAACCCGTAAAATGGTTCAACGCACGACGGCAGGAATTTGTCTGACAGGCCAAATAATAGACTGAAACTCTTACAGATTATTTAGACAAGCCTTGCATCGCCAATATCTGCAGCAATTCTAATCTTCTTAGGAGCTTTTAAAACAGTAGATTAATAACAAATGCTTCATACATACGAAATGAACGTGACAATTAATTAACATGTGCGGAGGAAATCATCAATTCACTTATCAGTTCAAAAATATTTTCAAAAATTGACAAGTGATGATTTAAGATTTAATTGAACGAGAAGATGCGAAGACATGGTTCCCATATTTGCATACTATGTGTATATAAATGTATTAGGTATGTATAAGCGATTACCAATATAGCACCTTGTGTGCTATTATTGTATGATCTAAGAACCCAATAATAATAATAATAATAATAATAATAATAATAATAATAGTTAAGTTTCTATCATAACTTTGCTAGGAAGATAGAAGGGGTCTTGTCTCTCCTCTGTCTCAAATACTGCTCAACACCACTACAAAACAGAAATGAGAATGGAAGGGCATTAAAGCAACTTTAGTTGTCTTCCATCTCTGGTATCGTGAACTACCTTGGCGCGGTGGTCATTCATTCTTCTTCTTCTTTTAAGTTACCATCATCATCAACATACTGTTTTCAAAACTCACGTGTTCGTTTGTTTGTTGTTTTTCTTTGGGTATCTACTTACACTCCACGTGCCGGTACTCGCTAGTTGAATTTTTTATTTTTTTAAATTATTTTTGACAATGTTGGTGAATTGAGTGGTGAAAAAACAAAAGCAAACATACAGTGACAACTTACCGCACAAAATGTTCACTCGGTAAATATTAATATATTTCTTTTTTAAATAATTATTAATGTCAAACAGAAATTATTGATTGCTGATTGTTTCTGTTCATTAATTTTTGATGTCAAAATAATTTAGCCATTCGCGTCAAATATTTTGAGCAATAAACATTTTTGTAATTCTGCAAATTGCTACAGTAATTCTATCTAGTTACCTACAATGATGAAAAAAATACGCAAACTAAGTATTTTCTATTTTCAGTTCTGCATCCGAATTATTATTAATGTACAAATCAAATTAAAGATATTGGAAATTAGTTGATTTTATTAAGTAAAATCTAATTTCTACCAATCATTTAATTCCGGGTTACTTGTTTATTACACATCTCCAGTGATTTCAATGCGACGGTAAGCAAGAAGCGCAATTATTGTAAAAGCGCGGGAGATCATAAACCGTACCAATACATGATCAATCCACACATAAAAAAAAACTTTAAATTGGAAAATAAGACTTAAGATATAAAAGAAGAGAATTTTTGTCAGCTCACAAAAAAGGGTTTTGTAAAATGAAAAACATATTGCGAAAACAGATTGAATGAATATTCTTTTGTGCACCAATTGATAAAAGTGATCGAACATTCACTTACCAACCTATAATCATTCAAGGAATTCCAAAATAAGGCGCTAATTTTGCAGGATTAAATTTTCAATTTTAATATGAGACAATCATCTTCATCTTTTATCATTTATCATCAAAATAAGCAAAAATACCTGATTGAATCTTTGATCTTTAAAATCAGCCCTAGTTAACGTCCTGGGTAGGAAGTGCTCGACCGCCGCTATAAAATATAGGACTAAAAACTTGATGAGTAAAAACTGAAACTTTGGTTCAGCTCATTTAGTGAAAAAGCTCAGCATTACATTATATATACCTATACACCTATGTAATAGTTGAAATTGTTTCATAGGAAATGTGTTTTTCCACCAAAAACCATTTAACCACGTAGTTGATACTCTCTTCGAAAACATTTAATATAAAAGTGCAAAGAAATATTCCAAGAAACTATAGCGGATATAATATATCAACTTTATATATACTAAAAGACAATCTCGTGTTTGTATCCCCAATACTGAGTAATTTTCTTGCTAAACTAAGCATATAACTCGGATGATTATATATATTATATTACGATCAATTAAAGTGCATTTTTGTTAAGTGAATCACTTTGATTGAATATTGACATTTTAGAATATTATCTCATGTATATTAATTAAATAAATGCATTTGAGATGAAATAATAACAAGTAAGTTTTCTTAGAACAAATATTTCTTTACATAACTTAGGACCGACTTTATTAAAGAATATACGAAATAATATTAATTCTACTGGAAGAGGTATTTTTTGCAAATGTAACTGCACCACTTCAAAATGTTTTGTAGTTTTTTGCAGCCTGATCAAATTAAGTCAGTAAATACCGGCTAGTAAAAAGATATTTTCTTCGGTAAATTTAAAGAGCTGATTATATAATTTGTATCTTACCCATTTTTGACCGACAAACCCCGAACGGAGGACCGGCGGAGGTATACAATTCGACTTTCTGCTTTTTGTTTTGGTTGGTTCGCGCGTTGTATATAGTAAACGTACTCCGATTTTGATGATTTGTGATTCATTTGAAAGAGGAGACTTGAGAAATGGTCCCATATTCGTAAAAACTCAAACCGAAATCTCCTTTTCCTCCGAGAACCGCCAAGAGGGGGCAAATTTTCTACCTAAAGATAGGACAATATCCGGAAACGTTTGAATTGAACATTTTTTCAAAAGAGTTACAGTTTTCGAGTTACATTCATTTATATTTAGGCAATGTGAAAGGGGCTATTTCTTTCGAAAACTGAAAATCTCTGGGTACCATATGAAAGACAAAAATATTTGTAGCAACATTTATAATGAACATTTTTTTTTAGAGTTACGGTTTTCGACTTACAGCGGTGGTAAAATGGTTAAATCTAAAATATTTAAGCGTATTTTCGCTGCGATAATAGATAGATAGAAAAGTATATTTTATTTAGCTAATAACAAGCAAAAAAAGATATATACGTGGTTAATAGGATATTAGTGGTATTAGTGAACGTTTAACGATTTTCGTGACCCATGTTACACTCAAAAGTGTGAAATAAATATTTTTTTTTTACAAAAAATTGGACCGACGTTATTAGTTGGTGCAATTAATTCTATTGTTGCTGGTACTTGTGAAGTTGGGGCTAAAAGTTATCAATCTAGCTGCAACTGCACAACTTCAAAAGTAACAGCACCAATAGAATTAATATTATTTCGTATTTTTCAGTGCACCAACTAATAATGTCGGTCCAATTTTTAGTAAGAAAATATTTATAAAAATATAATTTATATAATAACATGTACTTACATAAAATATGTTTCGTTTCATAATTTCACAATTAAAAAATATAATAATATATATATATATATATATATATATATATATATATATATATATATATATATATATATATATATATATATAGGTATATATAAAATCAACTACATAATTACAAAACGCAATTTATTGGATAAAAGATGTAAGAAAGATATAACTGGTATAGATATATTAATGCTTATATACCTATAATTACAAAATGCTTATTGAGTATGTATATTATTTGATGCGTCAGATGTCTAAATAGTTTACTTAGGTAAATGTTTATGTCATCTTTTATAAAAGGTTTCGCATACTTGACCTACTAGATGTTTCTCTCAAAAGAGTGAAATATTATTTATTTGAATATATATTCCGAATATTTTTGAAATATACATTAATCACATTTGGAAATGACTGGAGTAAATTGATAATTTTCGAATTGTGGTTTAAATTCGTTTAAATCATTTGATAATTTCTGTTTTAATATTTTTAAATTCATAATAAATTAAACAATTTTTTGGAATACGAAGCATAAGAGATTAATTTATTATGTGTCTTACTGCTGCCTTCGATCGTTGGCTAATTTAATTCGTCATCCGAACACGCCTAATGTCTAACTCTAGCAATGATATCCAGAAACATTGATAATATCATCAAATAGGAGTTCTCTTACAGGATTAAAGATCGTTGCTGATAGAAGAAATATTTAAAAAGTTAAGAGTACGTAGGTAAGAAAAAATATTCATTATAATTATCAATTAGCACAAATAATAATGTGAACGGTAATAAACATTATTAAAAGTAATATAATGTTAAACCAAATATTGTAAAAGGCAGGATTAATCGGTATCTATCAATGTTGTTTCTATGTCGGGAAATCCCGGCAAGAAATTTGCATTTTCAATATTTCAATCAAATATTAATTATGATTAAGCTGACGTCTTCAATTAGATATAAGAAAAATAACATGGAAAATTCTATACCTGTTGTTTTAAGTCAATCAGATGCTTTGATTTTTTGACAGGTTGCAATGGGGACAACCTGAATTTTTCCAAAAAAAAAAGAAACTGATAATTTCCCTGGCTTGACAGCTGTCACGTGCAGATGCCAGAATAACAAGCGTAGATTATTTTAATAATAATAATAATTTTATTTAGGCTAACATGTTATAAGCCCTAAAAACCCCTACCGAGGTGCAAATAGCAGCTGCATGTAGGCCTGAACTCAATAATGTTCTAAAATCTACAACCTTAACAGAATATAAATATACATACTAATTCAATACAAATAAACAAATAATAAACTGAAAATACAACAGAACTATATGAATACAACTACAAAATGTAAGGACCAATATATGATATAAAAGAATATTAAATATTAAATACAGAAATTTTATAAGTAATCTTATAACAATACATTATTATATGTACTATTATATATATTATTATATATATTATTTAAAATCCACCTCTTGATATGAAGTTTAATACACCCTCTAGATTTTTTTTAGATAATTATCTAATCTATGCAAGCGATTTATGTCTAGAAAATAAAGACGCTTCAGCAATAGTATACTCTTTCCGTATAATACAATAATTATTTATTAGTGCTTCCAACATATATCTTTGATTGATATTCAGCAATCGTTTGTCACTTAAAATGTTGTGTGGTTTATTAAACGTTAAAATGTTGATAGCACGATTTTATATTCTGACTATCGGCCCTAATGCATTTGAAGAAGCTGAACCCCAACAAATAAGTCCATAAAATAGGACGCTACAGAACAAAGCATGGTGTGATTTTAATAAATCATTTTTTTTTTCAAAAGTATATCTCATTTTATAGAAGACAAGAAGAAGGTATCTCACTTTTTTGCCAATACTAAAAATATTTTTCTTCCAATTCCAATTTTCGTTCAGTATAACAAGGTATTTAACTTCATTTAGTCATTTTATTTTATCACATTTAAAATTTAAATTATTATAACAAACATCATTATGTATTGTCAGTTCGTCTGTAACAGGGAAACACATTTAAAACAGTTGATTTTGACATATTTAAAGTAACTCTGTGATAATTAAGCCATTTTCTTTTAATTTTTAAAGAATGTTTAGCACTGGCTGTAATGTCATCCCATCTGTCACCACTACACATAATGACTGTGTCATCCGCAAATGATACAATAAAACCCGGTACATTAAATTGCAATAATCCAGTAATATAGGCATTAAATTATAATGGACCCATATGTGAACCTTGCGGGACTCCACAAGTGACTAAGCTGTAAGAACTTTTAACACCATTAATGAGAACACACTGAAATCTATTTGATAGATAGTTACGTATCAAATCATTAACAATCCCTCTTATACCAATATCACTCAATATAATCAATAGAAGTTCATGAACTACCGTGTCAAAAACCTTCGCTAGATCCAGAAATACAGCTAATACCGATCTGCTAGTGTCAAGCTGATAACACATGAAGTTAATGACATAATTTAAAGCAACATTAGTCGATGTATTTTTTCTGAATCCGAAATACCTCTCCTTTATCATTCCCTCACCCTCAAAAAAATCGTTGAGACTATTGTGAATCACTTTGTCTATTGGTCTATGATTACTTGTTGATTTATAGAATTATATATTGGTACAAATATTTATATATAAACTGTCAAAAGTTGTTTTTTGGTATAAAATTTTCGTACCGCATCTTCCGCGAGCTTGAATTATTATCCTCCGTGAATTCTCAAAAAATTGCACCTCGAAAACATTTTCGGAAATTATTCAAGCTCTAGGAGGATTATGAATGAAAAGTTTAATTTCAATGACCAATGGACAGGTGCCATTCAAGATATCATGTGTCAAAAGTCAAATGTAATTTAGTGAGTGGCAAAATTTGTAAAAAAAATTTAATTATATGAAAGAGAACTTTATATGTATAGAAAAAAAAATAATTTTTGACTAAGCTTAATGAGACAACCATGACCCAGAAAAAAGATTATTGGTATGGTTATCTGTTCATTATTAATAAGAGGTGATTGAAAAGAAATTGCCTCGCCAATATGTATATATATTTCTTACAATTTCATTATTATATACGTTGTCCTATATGATTATATACACGCATCTAACTGGCAATTAAACTGTATGGTTGCCACCACCTTCTGTATTTATTTATTGCCTACGTTAGTTCTATGTCAAAAAGGTCATATATACCAAATATATATATATATATATATATATATATATATATATATATATATATATATATATATATATATATATAAGTATATATGTACTTATATGTAATATATGTTTGAACTGCCTCGAGGGCAGGTCAACTAATGCAGGAAACAGAACCCTTAACAACTGTAAAGACATGAAAGATGAAAAATTGTAATTAGAACACTCTGTATATAGTTTTGATATCTGGGAGTACCGAGTTGGAATTGGTAAGCAAAATCAATTGTTTGAAAAGAGTTTTCGGTATTTATAAATATAACTATTAGAAACATGGAGATTAAGATCATTTAAGAAATAATATTATTTTTAACTTAAATGGTCAATTCAAACGTTTCTGTATATTTTTGAACAACGAACCCCGAACGGAGGACTGTCTGCTTTTTTAAAAATTAAATTAAAGATAGGACAATATCCGGAAACGTTTAAAATGAACATATTTTCAAAAGAGTTACGGTTTTCGAGTAAGAGGCATGTTAAATTCTCACGATTTTCGTTACTAATGCACACTCAAACGTGTGAAATAAATATTTTTTTCAAAATATTGGACCGACGTTATTAATTGGTACACTGGAAAATACAAAACAATATTATTTCTATTGGTGCTGGTACTTGTGAAGTTGGTGCTAAAAGTTATCAATCTAACTGCAACTGCACAACTTCAAAAGTAACAGCACCTATAGAATAAACATTATTTTGTATTTTCCAATGCACCAATTAATAACGTCGGTCCAATATTTTATAAAAAATATTTATGGTATCTTTATTTCTGCCATCGCGGATTTTTGATTTTCGAGAAAATTTGCCCCCTCCACCCCCTTCGGGGGGTTTTCGGAGGAAAGGAGATTTCGAATTTGCGTTTTATGGGTATGGGACCATTTCTCAAGTTGACTCTTTCAAATGAATCAATAATCATCAAACTCGGAGTACGTTTACTATATAAAAGGCGCGCACGAACCAAAAAAAAGCGGTCAGTCGAATTGTATATCTCCTCCGTTCCGGGTTCGTCGGTCAAAAATATGTTTGAGATGAATGAGGCTGTTGAATAAAAATAGTATTTCCAAATCATTTCATTCTGTTTTTGAAGATTTTTGCAGCATAATATTTATACAAATTGAAATACGTGAAATTTACTGAACCGTCGGATGTTTTTTTTCAAATATTTTTATTCCGGGTTTTGAAATAGAGAGATTACTATATGTACATTATATATATATATATATATATATATATATATATATATATATATATATATATATATATATATATATAGTGTTGATTGGCGTATATATATATATGAATAACCAAAAATAGATAGCATCCCATCAGATATGAGTAATGGACTGAATGTCTTGCCTTGTCGGAAAATATCTAAAACTGCTTCATCATAGTGGTGTCCTATAGAGCGAACTGGTTCTCGTTTTGAACTCAAATAATACATTAGATATATATATATATATATATATATATATATATATATATATATATATATATATGTATTTGGTGACGTAGGAATCTGAAATACTAAACGTCACTGCGAACCGATTTATAATAAATCAAATAGACTTGCAGCTCTTGATTCGGAGATTTGATACAAATGTACACTTAAACAGCTTAAGCATTTATAAATACAATAAATACAATATAAAACTTTTATAACATTAGATTATTTTTTTTGTTATGATGATGAAAGTCAATATGGATTTATGCAAGGTTACGATATGAGGCACCCATGTTTTATTCTAATAGAAATAAAAATTAAATTAAATTAATTGATAGTGTGGTACTAAAAATGTTGTCATCGGCGAATGCTACAGTATTGACAACCAATTGGGTACTTGACTAATTTTTTTGAACAATTTTTATTGTTTAGTTAGACATTCAATTAAGCCAAAAAAATACAAAAAAAATTACGAGTCTATTTTGAAAATAAGAAAAAATATTTTCAAAAATTGTTTTTAAATTTCCCGCTTCAATTCTAAAAACGGCTGCAACGTCAATATCTCCCTTAGTTAGTGTCCCACGGTATTAAATAAAGGAGGAATAGAGCAGAGAACACCATCTGACCAGAGAGAAGATACAATATTGTATGTTCTCTCTGAGGAGGATTTGTTCATCGACTGATTACTACTACGTCACTATCTTGGTCGATTTTGATAGGCGTTCGCAGTCAGGTGATAATGTGTTTGAAATTACAACTATTTAAATTGATTATATTTGAAATTCTAAGAGAAATTTAAGCTGCATAATGTGAGTTTTGGTATGTTAGGGCCAGGGCTACCTAATATCGTCTGAACATCACTTCATATTGAATTTCCATTAATGTCATGTAGGTACCAATTGGGTACGTCCCAGAAAAATTCCAGTTAAAATTTTGTTATTTCATATTTGCTGAAATTTAATCACTAGGTATTAATATATTAAAACCAATCATTAGTGATGATCACTTAAAAGGTACCTAGGTAATATTATAAGTATCTAACTATAACTATACGATTTTCTGCTCATTTACTTTGAATGGTTTATATTATTTTTAATAGTTCAAGTCGAAGATCTGGTACCTAGAACAACCATAAGTAAAACTTGATCGGTGTAAAATTGAAATGTTGTGTAAGTAGTTAATTACAAGTGTGTATACGTGAGTGAATATGGATACGGCATGTTATTTTAATGGGGGAGCTCTCATCTAATGGTTATTGTTATTATTGCAGTGGGTGCGTGGATACGTTGTTGCCATATTTATATTATTAATAATAACTATTTTTATATTGATAATTAAGTAGATTTGCTATAAGGCAAGACATATTTCTTGGAGAAGCGACGGCTAGGATCTGAATTTTTTATTAGCACTTTTCTGTAATAATTCCGGCTCTACTGGAAATCACACTAGAATTTTGAATGAAACATCCTGAATATATGTATAACGAATTTTTTTAACCAGAGAAGCTAATACTGAATGAATATTCCATTATTTTTGACCGATTCGATTGTTTTTCACCGAATATGTATTTTTATTGAAGCTATAACAAAAGATTGTTATTAATAAATATCTTTGACCAAAAATTCGACCGACTTTATTTGTTGGTGCACTGAAAAATACAAAATAATATTAATTCCATTGGTGCTGGTACTTTTGGAAAAATGTTCAATTTTCTTTGGCCGTCTCAGATTATCAATTTTCAAAAAAAAATCCTTCTCCACCCCTTTCGGGAGTGGTTTTTGAAAGGAAGGAGACTTCGGATTTGAGCTTTTTTATGGGGCCATTTCTCAACGCTCTTCTTAAAAATGAATTAAAAATCATCAAAATCGAAGCACGTTTACTATGCAAAACGCGCGAACGGTCATACATAAAAAAAACACCTCCTCCTTTTTTTTGGAAAAAATAATATTTGTTATTGTAAAGAAAGATATATTTTATTTCTACTTCTTTTGTTTTGTTTCTGGCATGTCAAGGCCTACCGAGAGTCCTATTTATTATAATTTTCATGTAAAGTATTAGGTTTTTGTTATAGTTATTTGTGTTTAATTCTCATTTAATTACACTAAACCTAAATTATCACCCCATCTAGAGCGACATAAGTAATAGAATTTTTTTGTTATTGCCTAAGTAGGTTTATATAAAATGGGTAACTTTAATAAAAATTACAGATACTCAAAGTCTTCCCTAATTTTTTTACGTAAAAATTAAGGTTTAAATATATTTTTAAACAATTCTATAAGGACTAATCATATCGATTTTCACCAGTAACTGTAATTTTTGACGCTCTTTCTTCCTAATGAAAAATAAAAATACCATTGCATTCGAAACTTTCGAGAAAATCATAAACATCTTCGACTTTGTTATAAAGCTCCATCTACCGACTCAGATGTAACCGAACTCAAAATGTTATTTTTCTACTAGAAGCTGCTAAAAAAATGAATGAAAATGAAATAAAGTTATTCAAAATAGGCTGTACCAAAAAAAAAAAATTTGCCCCTCCCCCCAACCGTTATTTGACAAGATAGAGAGAAAACTTTAATAAAAAAAAAGTCGTCCTATTTTCAGTAGGTTACAAAAATAATATTTTCAACACATGTTAACTTGGGGTAATTCTGATTAAAACAGTATTTTCTACTTCGTGGTGCGGGCCACCCAGAACATAAAATAGGCTTTTTTGAAATGAAGATTGTATTTAAATTAGAAAACTTTTCGAAAGATACGAGAAAATTACCAGAGGTATTCAACGCGCGCGCGCGCGCCATTCAAAAGCAACGTCACCGGGAGGCTAACGCTTGTCACAATAAATGTCAAATGAAATAATCTAAATGAACATGAATTTTGCCTAATGTACTTTCACATTAGATAAATAATGGATTTCTGCTCATTCGACTTGATCAGTCACAGACTGCTTGGACTTGATTTTCTAGTTGAGCATATATGGCACTGGACTATATAATTATTTTAACATATCAGGATGACAATATCCTTCGCTACCATTGTTTCAGCGAATTCCTAGTTCAAAAGCGTTTAATATACATATATATATATATATATATATATATATATATATATATATATATATATATATATATATATATATATATATATATATATATATATATATGAATAATAATTTCACGCCTAGCTGGTAAATTGAACCTACATTTCGTAGGGTGCCGCAATAAGAAATGTAGGTTCAATTTACCAGCTAGGCGTGAAATTATTATTCATATTCTAATATGGTCATCTGGTACGGATAGCTCCTCATTTATTTAATTATATATATATATATATATATATATATATATATATATATATATATATATATATATATATATATATATATATATATATATATATAGGAAGATGTTGTTTATAGATCACTCTGTATGTATGTGTGTGTTGTGTTATTACCATAATGTGGCAACGTAGAGAAAAGTAGTGTGGACTGACTTGCCGTAGTTGTTAGTGACCTAGTGTGCGCAGTGCGCTATGCGCTGTTACGGATCTCCTACAACAACAACAACACGCGGGGGAGTATCTCAAGAAAGCAAAGAAGAAGGAGTCATTTCCAACCGGAGGAGAAATTAGTCCAGCGGCTGGCTACAGAAAATATACCCGATCAATAATATAGTAGCTGTGATAATAAGATTAAGATTTAACTATAGAATCGACTATTATTAGATGTTGCTCTAAGAAAACAGATTAAAATTTTATATTCGACATTTAAATTTTCAAAGAGATAATAATAGTTGAAAGGCTGAGAAATCGGTGCGCACGGATAAGGACCCCGAAAGTAATAAAGATTATTTAGAAATACAAAATAATATTATTTCTATTGGTGCCAGTAATTATGAGGTTGCGCAGTTGTTGTAGATCGATAGAAGACTTTTTGTCACCAACTTAAACAGAAGTTTTCAATCTACAACTACAATTGCACAACTTCAAAATTACCACTACCAATAGAATTAATTTATTTTGTATTTTTCAGTGCACCAACTAAAAAAAAAGTCGGTCGAATTTTATGTGAAAAATATGTATTCTGATGCTGTTAGTTCACAATAAATCGGCCAGCCCTCGGTCTAGTCAAGGAGTCATAATAGCCAACCGGAGGAGAATATTGCCGTCGCGAACAACACGAACAAGTAGTGCACAAGACACCGTCCGAAGGGGTCCGGGTGGCCCCTCTTCTTGAAGGTCTGCCTCTCTAGTGCTGCACCGCTCCAGGCTACATCCATAGGCCAAGCAATAGAGAGCTTTTTTTTAGTGACAATAATATATTACCATAAAAAAAACGTTTATATTAATATTTAGTTTATAGATACTAAAGACTAAAGATATAACTGATATAAAAAAAATTATTCAGTATATTTTATGAAATATAACGTTGAATGATAACGATTATTAATATAATTTTTTGACCGACTTAAAAAGAGGAGGAGGTCTACAATTCGGTTGTATGTTTCTTTAAGTATGGCTTTTCGCGTGTTTTGCAAAATTAACGTGCTCCGATTTTGAGAAATAGTCCCATATATATATAAAAAATCAAATCAGGAAACTCCTTCCCTCCGAAAACCGCCCCTGAAGGGCGTGGAAGGGGTAATTTTCCTCGAAAATCAAAAATCTAAGACGGCAGAATTAAAGATGAGCCCATATCCGGATGCGTTTAAATTGAATGTTTTTTCAGAAGAGCTACGGTTTTCGAGTCACAGTAATGGTAAAGATTGAAGCAGAGATATAGTAAAAAATATGTGTATTTTCACCGCGATGTTTTGAGATCTCTGAATACATACATGACATGGGTAATAGGATAAAAATACTATATTCTTTGGTATTATTGAACGTTCAATGATTTTCGTGACAAATGTAACACTCAAAAGTGTGAAATAAATATTAAAAAAAAAATTGAATTTACTTTTGAAGTTGGTGCCAAAAGTCTTCAATCTAACTACAACTGCACAACTTCAAAAATATCAGCACCAATAGAATTAATATTATTTTGTATTTTCCAGTACACCAACTAATACCGTCGGTCCAATTTATGATAAAAAATATATACTTGCTATAATATTTAGATTTTCAAAGGACGTTGCATGTACTTACCAAATTCTATATTTATTTTATTTCTCATAGATGCGTTTCTGTGTGACGGGGC
The DNA here is from genome assembly GCA_958507055.1 of Crioceris asparagi. Lineage (NCBI taxonomy): Eukaryota > Metazoa > Arthropoda > Insecta > Coleoptera > Chrysomelidae > Crioceris > Crioceris asparagi. The sequence goes on along the minus strand of OY293833.1, from coordinate 2,250,684 downwards.
CCTAAGGGTTCCGTGTAATCTTACTAGCAAAGGAATTTGGAAAATAAGAGAGCTATTCTGAGTATTTTATTCTTCCTACATCTTGAGGCGCTGGTATTCCATGTTCTAAAGTAAATTATTGAAGTATTGTTTAAAGACAAGTTATTTTACTTATAAATGTATATGCTATTGCAGCGTAATTATATAAAAATAGTTAGAAGAGATAAACAAATTATTATTTAATTCATCCATCGATATATTATATTATCCAAGAATACCGTAGAAATGTTTTTATATGGGTACGGTTTGGAATGAATGTAAATAGCTATTTATGATTATATTTTTCTTCTTCTATGCCTTGTGGCAAAAGTATATTTTTATTTATTTATTATTATTAAAGCTGTATTAGTATAAAAATGGTCGTTTTAATTCTAATAGTTTTTTATCCTACAAGTGTATGAATATCTGACAATTTTTATAATGTATTATGAGCCTGAAAAAAGACGAGCGTGATCACAAAAATGACAACCATACGACCTCACAATTTGACAGGTACCTATCGATAATGGGACATCCAATTATTCTGTGATACATCAGTTGTTTAATTTTCAAAATGAAAAAAAAGTATTAACATGTACAGTAAAACCTACAGAAAAGGGAACCTGTCAAAGGCGATAAAAACTAAACTTTAAACTTAAATATCGAGGCGCGAAAATTTCCATTCACATAGACGGCATTTTTGACATGGAACGAAATATAAACCTTATATTCAATATGGCAACTTATTGTCAAAGTCAGATTTGCCGTCAATGAGAATGCGGGCATCGAAATTTGAATCGTTTTTTTTCTGCAAAACAGATCACAGTAGTGACACCTCCTGTTTTTTTGTCTTCAATAAGGCAACCTTATCTTCCACTCGAATTGCCGGCGATTCGGTGGACCTAAATGTACCTACCTGCGGTCGTGGTTGAAATCAAGAAATCAAAATACTAATGTAATTATTGCATTTTCAAGCTTTCGATAATTCTTATTACCTTCTTCAGGACAAAAAATGAGCTGCTAAATATTTAATGTGTCAAATAAATAACTTCAAAATGTTTTTATAATACATCTTAGCTCTTGATGTAAAAAAAATCCTTTCAGATCCCTCATTTTCCTGATTCATTTTGAAATAATTGTACAAGATAAACAACGACCATTTACATTATTACCTAATAACATAGCTCTTGGCTGAAGGCGGAATGCCATAAAAATTTCACCATAATTCCAACCTCTGTTATACTAGGTATATATGTATTATTAGTCTCCGTGAGAATTTGCTAAAGATTAATAATAATAATAATAGTAATAATTCTTTACCTATCATCTCAATCAGCGGTTGTATTAGTTAGGTGTTAAAAAGTAAATCATTATAATTATAATCGAAATTATTGATGACATGATACGAAAATATTAATTCCTCCTTTTTGGGGGTACCACCTTCACGGGACACCTTGAATTTCGTTTTATTGACCGACTTCAAAAAAAGTAGGAGGTATACAATTCGGTTGTATGTTTGCTTTTTTTATTTATTTTCTATGACTGTTTGCGCATGTTGCATAGTAAACGTAGTTCGATTTAGATGATTTTTGTTTTATTTGAAAGAGGAGAATTGGTCCCATATTTAGAAAAATTTAAATTCGAAAACACCTTCCCTCCAAAAACCGCCCCGAAAGAGGTGGAGGTTAATTCTATTAATATATATTTGTCTTTTTCAGTGCAACAACTAATAAAGTCGGTCCAATTTTCTGTAAAATTAAATATTTTGAGATATTGATGTCTAAATCAGAGCAAAAAACACGATTCTAAAGCCAAACAAACAAATAAATAATGATCATTAAGTTGTCGAAGAGGACGATGTAGTGTATTTTATGTTAGATAGGTTGGTTATAGTGTGTTTATTTAAAGAAGAAGAGTGAGACGGATTGGCATTGTGGAAGAGGATTTCGTGACTTGGGAGCCCATTAAAGTTAGGTGTTCGTATTTGTAACGGTAGGCTCTCGTATGTGTGTATGTTTATGGTTCCATACTTAATAAATTCCCTTGTTAATTACAAAAACCATGTAGGTATTCCAGCTTCCCATGTAGGCAATTATTATCTCTTTCTCTTTTCACCTCCTATACCGAGTGCGCGCGATGTTGTCACCATCCAACACAAAATGCACATAGTGAACACGTTTTTCACCCAATCTATCGGCCAGCTTCCAAGACCGCCCCAACTGACCTATAAATTGTCTTAACATTATAAATTAACTTAAGTTGAGAGTGCCATGTCCGCTTCTTGCTCTTTCTTTCTTTTTTTTTTTTTCACTTTACACAGCCTTTGGCGTTCTCTTGTCTACGATTTTTATCACCTTTGACAGTTTATTTAATGACATTACCCGAATGTTTCAACATGTCGAAAAGTTCAATATGATATAAAATCAATATTTTTTACAAGAAATTGGACCGACGTTATTAATTGAAAACTGTGTATATAACCTCCGGCTTGTAATAACTTCGTAGAATATGTGGAATCTATTATCTTGAAAAGTAATGAAAGCTCGTTTTGCGGTAACAGTTTGCGGATATTTGTTATTTTTTTCTGCTCCATTATTTAACATAAATTTATCTTACATATTAATTTTATAATATGCGTCAAGAAAAAAATGTTGAATGTTTCTTGAGATAAATTACCCACATTGAAAGTAATGAGTCAATAATATTATGTTCCATTGTTATGTTTTGGAGAACATTATTATTTATATGTTTTTAAATTACTGAATTTTATAAATCGATATTAGTTAGGTTAGGAATTATTTATTTTAGCTAGAAAATTGTAGAAAATACATTAATTAAAAATTTATCACAGCTTGTGCTTTGTGGTAAACCAGATTGATCCATGGATTAATTCAAAGATTTACCGTGAAATTTTTATTACTCAAGTAGGTACCTACATTTTTTTGACGAATCATTTCATTCATCAGAATGTTATCAAAACTATTTTGTATAATCGCTTAAGAAGATATACAAATGAAATTCAGTGTATATGACATGTTTTATGGGTAACGAAATAAATATTTACAAGAAATGCATTCCAAACATGATGAATTTTAATCTCCAAAGTAGTTATAGATATTATCCATAATAACCGGGGGAAAAAAAAAACGAATAACAAATTAAAGCAAGCATTTTTACTAATCAAATTTGTATGGCTCCCAAGTTTTTTGCTACGACAAAAAAGTTAATAAGATTGATGAAATTAGGTTTGTGATATTTTCTTCAGTTCTCTCCTCGTGTTTTTCGACAAAAAAGTTATATAACTATCACATTTATAGGAATAAAGGTATAGGTAGGGTATTAAAGTGTATCTTTGTCCGTGAAATAATCTTCACGGCCGATTCACGTTGCTACATGAAGTACATGAAGTATATTTTTTTTATTGTATCAAAGATGTAGTCATTGAACTGATCTATGAATAGAGAAAAACTATAGCTATATTTATATCTATGATATCAAACCAATCACACATTTTTGGTGAATTACTGAGATGTTCTTCATTTCTTTATATTATCAATTTCATCTTATTTAAATATATTTAACAACAAAATGGGACCGACTTTATTGATGCACTAAAAATTCCAAAATAATGTTAATTCTATTTTAAAGTTGGTGCCGAAATAATATTATTTTGAATTTTGCAGTGCACCAACTAACAAAGTCTGTCCAATTTTTGTAAAAATATTTATTTCAAACTTTTCAGTGTAACATTAGTCAATAGAATAGTTGAACGTTCACTAATACCAAAAAATCTAGTACCTATCCTATTATCCACGTATATTTTTTGCTTGTACTTGTTAATATTCAGAGATCTCAAAACATCGCTGCGGAAATTTCAGATTTTACCACTGCTATACCTCGAAAACCGTAACTTTTTTTGAAAAATGTCCAATTTAAATGTTGCTACATATAATCTCTTCTTTAATTTGGCCGTCTCATTTTTTCAATTTTCGAAAAAAATTGCCCCCTCCACGTAGCGGAAATACACATCTTTCAGTCTTTACCATTGCTGTTACTCACAGATTAACTGCAGCAATAAATTAGGAGTAGGTAGTATAAGTATAAGGTAATATTTTGAGCGACTTCAAAAAAGGAGAAGGTATACAATTCGGTTGTATGTTTGCTTTTTTATTATTTTTTTATGGCTGTTCGCGCGTTTCGCATATTAAACGTACTCCGATTTAGACGATTTTTGTTTCATTTGAAAGAGAGGAGTTGAGAAATGGTCCCATATTGAGAAAAATCAAATCCATAATCTACTTCCCTCCAAAAAACCGCCACCAAGAGGGTGGCATTTTTTTCAAAAATTGAAAATCCAAGGCGGCACAATTAATGAAAATTCCATATCCGGAAATGTTTAAATTGAACATTTTTCAAAAGAGTTAGGGTTTCCGAGTTTCGCAATGGTAAAGTCTGAAATATGTGATATGCGTATTGGCGCTATGTGGAAGAGCATTTTTTTTTTCGAAAATTGAAAATATGAGACGGCTAAATTAAAGAAAAGATTATAGGTAGCAACATTTAAATTGAGTTATGGTTTTCGAGTTACAGCAGTAAAGTCTGAAAAATGTATATTTGCGCCGCGATGTTTTGAGATCTCTGAATTATTATTATTTATTAATAACAAGTACAAGCTAAGCCTATATCTTTCTGGGAAATAGTGAACGATCAACAATTTTCATGACTAATGTTACACTCAAAAATGTGAAATAAATATTTTTTACAAAAAATTGGACCGACGTTATTAGTTGTAGGACTGAAAATGACAAAATAATATTAATTCTATTGGGCAATTTTGAGGTTGTGCCGTTGTAGTTTGTTGTTGTAGGCACCAACTCCGACAGAACCAGCACGAGTAGAATTAATATTATTTTGTATTTTTTCAATGTAACTACAAATAAAGTCAGTCTCATTTTTTGTGAAAAATATTTATCATGCATTTAGAATGAAAATGCTTGTGTTTCATACGCTTTCCTATTATTGATAGTCGTCATGAATTATTTTATTAACTGAATCCATTGTGTACAACAAATTGAAATCAAAATATGTATGTTTATCGGATTAAAATCGATCTATTTTGTTCAATTTAAATCGGCATGATTTTGAGGCTGCAAAATAATAATGGTAAAAAAAACAATAAATGGATTATAAAGCATCGGAAACACGTTCTCGATAAATCTGTTGTTGTGTTGATGCTGTGGATGGATTTTAATTATTTTATAATTCAGAATTTACAAAAGCTTGAAAATTGAGAAATTACTCACCATTAAAAACGTGACGCGCGGTATCTATACTGCTGTACTATAAATGTGATTGGATAACAAATAAGCTAATATAGCCGATTCATTTTTGTGATCGATAGAAAATACCATAATCTAATTTGGACATTGTAAACAGACCGGTTTTTTTCTTCTGTAGAATAAAATGACCACTTTTACGCCTCAATGAATCGAACAAAGAGAAGAGACTGAGGTGTACAAGGAAATTTTTAGAAATGACAGTTTTAATCATAATTTTTTTTTCATGCTATTGAAATTCTTCTATTCCATAAGATATCTCTCGGTTTTTATATATGTTTATATAACACATTGAAGATTATTAAGTCGGCATTTTGAGCGTCAAGGAAAAAGTTTATAAATGTTTCCTTTGGATGAGAAATCCGAAAAAAGCTCATTCGAATTGTGCCATGTACCTAATAATATAACGAAATCCGTGTGTTTTTCATCTGACCAGCACAATTTCCAGACCTCAACCCCATAGAGCATGCCAGGGATATGCTACAAAGAGTCAAAAAGATATTTGATATTTAAATTTAACAAAACAGTTTCCCTTAAAGTGAATGTTCTTTGTTAAATATTCACAAAATTGTTTTAAAAATAACTACGTTCAGCCTGGAATTGAAACCTCTGTACTGCAAATAAATTAGAGCTTAGTCAGAACACACAGAATCAGCAGCATTGACAAATGACATGGACATGACAGAACATGAAAAAAAAATCACAATTATTATCAATACACACATTTTAACAAAGCCCTTATCAACTTTTATGTTAAATTCACAAGAAATTAAACAGCTGCCGTTGACGGTTCGCTCATTTAACTGGTCCTCTGAATACACCTATTATCTGTGACATGACAAATTATTTCCATCAAGTATCTAGCAGTCTTTGTTTTGGAACCAATTTGCCATCCATATAACTATCATTCACAATAAACATATTATTATTATTATTATTATTATTATCTCGCTTATGTAAATCAAAATATTGTATATTCAAATTTAATGTGTAATCAAAAAGTTAATGGACATCATTATACATTATATATTATCAGGTTTTCAGTTTTCGTTGAGTGTCGAAATCGGAATGATTTATGGAAAATCTTTTTTTTTCTCATTTAAGGTCCATTAAGAAATCTTTCAACATTCTGGACTATACAATGAATTTTATTCAGCAAGAGATTATGATGATTTGTTTAATGTTTTTTTTTCACAGAATATCCTTTCATTTCTTTCTGCTTTTTTGCTCCCTAATAGATTTTTAGAAAACTATTTCTTTTTTGATATTATTATTATTATCAACTGAATGCTACCATTCTTCTAGATTTGATGCCAACAAATCAACAAAAGGTGCAAGTAAACTTAGGAGGGACCTGATTAATGCCGAAATTGCAAATTTACGTGAATTGTTACCATTACCACCATCAACTAGACAAAGATTATCGCAGCTCCAACTGATGGCACTCGTCTGTGTTTACGTGAGAAAAGCCAACTACTTCCAACAGGGTAAGTCCATTTGGGGGATAGTTTTTTTGTTGCATAACAATTTTTGGCCATAGCAAATGAGAGACCACCGGGTAGGGTCTAAGAGGTAGGATTTCTAATCGAAAGGTCGTAGGTTCGAACCCGACTAGTTCGATAATCTGTTTCAACATAAAAGAGACATTTAGCTGGGTTGTCCGAACAAACTCATCATTAATGACATTAGAAATAATTCTCAACTGACTTTAGCAAAGACATGTTCTCATTTTCAACGTAATATACTGAAAGTAGGTGCTAGTAATTGTAAAAAATATTTATTTTGAAAAGGAGTGTTCAGGTATTTGGATTATTTTATATAAGTTTGCGCTTGCGAAAAATCCGACTAATTCTAATAAATCTTGATTTTTATCATTTCTGTGTCTCCATTTTAAGGAACCCTTTGCAATCAAATTCCATTTATGGCTTTATAGGAAAAAAATATCATTCAATTGAAAGTGTACTGAAAAAAATCTGAAAGTTCTTGAAGGAAGATTCAAAGAAAGAAACGATGATTCAAGTGAATGAAACAGAGTATTAATTAATGATTTTTTCTATGGTAATAAATTTTAGCGGGAAGTTAGCAAAGAACTTTCTCACGATTCACCCAAACGGTAGAAAATGTCAATTGGAATAAGGAAAAAACGGTGTTTTTTTTGTATAAACAATCGATGAATGTATGACAATGACATTAAGTCACGTACCGCGCGTATAGATGCGCGTCTATATATATTATTTTGGATTCGAAATGGTATATATATATATATATACATACACTCTGGAAAATTACCCATTGTTTATTGAAATTGAACTTGTGGAATATTAAGTCAATCAATGTCGTTTTTCGAGAGTTTAGTGACAAAATCCAAGCCATTGATTGGGCTGTCAATTAATTCTTACGCTAGACATGTATACGTGCCTGCGAACGCGTCTTATCTGATCCATCCGTCACACTGTCTGTCTGTCCTTCTTGCAGCTGCTGCTGAAAAGCTGAAAAGTTTATGGATTCCTTGGTGAATATGGTGTCTAAACCTCTGGCGTCATCTATTCGTATTGTATAGGTACTAAAAAGATGTACGTTTTTATTTCTCTTATCATTATCCATTCACTGGTATTCACGATACAATAATTGAACATTGTTGTTCGTCAATTGAAGAAGCCATTGAATAATTATAAATGTTGTAAATATGATGATGCTGTATGTTATGTATTCTTTTGGTAGGTACCAGAAATATGGAATTCAATAAAACAAGATCGGGCGTCAGTTATCACAATATAGGAATTACTTGGAGTGTAACAATATTCGTCATCAAAATCATTGAATTATATTGAGAGATTTCAGAACAACACATTATATTTCAGACTTTACTGTTGCTAAAAATCACAAAACGTAAACATTTATGAAAAATGTTCAAATCAAATGTTGTCGTGTATAGCTTCTTCTTTAAGTTTGCATTCTCAATTTTTTGATTTTCGAACAAAATTGCGCCCTCTACGGGGGATACATACTGAACCACAAATCATAAAATGGACTCTGTGTGCTTTACACGCTCTTCGACCCACTCCGACCCGTGCCGTGTACACGATCTTTTACATTTGATAGAGGACTGCTTTTTTTATGGAAAATCAAAAATATAATATGTTGAAACTGAAGGAGGAATAATGTTCGATTTACGATATTTTTGGACAAAAATTGCCCCCCCATCCTTCCTTTCCCAGAATTTATTGAGGTGAAGAGCATAAAAAGGTCGATATTTCTTTTTTCGGAACATTTCTCAGTACTATGCCAAAAATAAATGAAACACTGAGCGCGATTACTATGCAAAACACGGATATATAGGTACAAATCAAACAATCGAATTGTAGGTAAACACATCATTTTTGTTCAATGAAGCCGTTGAAAACTGATTGTTCATTGAATTTCATGAGACAACTGATAAATATAACAAACAATTACCGTGTGCGCAGCTATATAATTGAAAATAACTTGCAACAATTGCTTATTTGTTCTGTTTGCCCTTCAAATAAACCAGAAAACCCGAATCCTACTACTAGTATGTATCTGAATAACTTTATACTAGTACTTTATGAAATCTATTGATGCTGCAATTGGTAAATAACATCATATCATATCATATGCCACTCAAGTCTATTATGACCAATAATGGCATAGAAATTCTTCTTCTCCACAATGCGCGTCTATCTATTATAGCATACCCGGAAGCTATTTCACTCGATGAATGCATGGTTATATACCTACCAAGGTCTTCGTTATTCATATACAAATTTTATACAGAAGGTGTCCACAAAATGCAATCTATTTCTGAGATTAGAATTAAGATGATTAATGAAAAACAGCATTTAAATCTTGGTCATTTTTTTATTATCGTTGTAATCCATCTTGCAATTTGTAAATACCATCTAGAAGAGATACCCTGTATATATAAATCATTGGACAATATGGTGACGAATAACGTTGGAAAAAAAGAACACATTTTGTCTAAGCATGCGAGAATAATACCTATAAATGTTTCTTTTTTTAGAACAGTGGGTGGTTAATTGACTAGAATATTACGGAACTCATTAGCATGAGCGTTTTTGTTTTTTTTATTGTTATAAAGAATAATCCTAGTTGAAATAAATGTATAACAATTACTATACAAAATACTGTTTCATATTTAAATATCATGGATATGTTTAACAGAAAAGAAAATATTTGATGAAAGGTTAGTTACTTCAGATAACTGTAATAAATGCATTGCAATCGACAGAACAGTCAATAAGTAACATTTTAAAATAATATTAACTTTTTTGACCGACGAACCAAACGGAGGAGTTATAAAATTCGACTGCATGTCTGCATGTTTTTTTTATCTTTGTTCGCGACTTTTGCATAGTAAACGTACTCCGATTTTAAAGATTTTTTTTTTCATTTGAAAGAGGAGAGTTGAGAAATGGTCCCATATTGAGAAAAATCAAACCCAAAATCTCCTTCCCTTCAAAAAAAGCATCCAAATCCGTTCAGTCGTTTTGGCGATAATGTTGACGAGTTTTTTTTAAATAATAAGATAAAAAAATTAGTAACATTTTACCGCTTCCATAAATTACGACTTATATAATTGGTGGAGATTTTAATAAAATTATTATATTATGATTGATATTAACGTTTGTGAGTATTTGTTGTAATTATTCATAAATACGATTATTATTTCCAGCTTTCAAATGCCACGATCTTGGACTACATCATACTTCTACACCTAATATCGGATTCTCCAAGGTAAGCATTTTTTTTAATAAAACACATTCTTGATCCAACTAACAACCATTATAGTTAATTAATTTCTTCTAATTGCAAACAATATTATACTTAAAAATACAATTCGAAATTGAGCGCATAATAAAATTAAAATTGCAATAATTGATAATATCACATTATCAGGTTAAACCAAATATGTCTCTAATGTCAATCAAAATCCAAAAAAAAAACAGTATATGGTCGTACAATTTGGATATAATGCCATGGTAAAATCGTCGATTATATAACTTGATAGTTTGAGAAGAAATATTCGATAATAGACGTACATTATGTAATGCAAAAGCACTTCTAATTCCAGATAATGATCGCAATTTTGCTTCATCATTACATACGCCCCACAATGCCTTGCAGATTTGAAAGATTTTTATTTTCTTCTCATCAGTTTAAACTTCATAGGAGATATTTGTTTACCCTACAAACGTGTTACCCATGTAAATGTATTTATCAGATGATGTAAGTAAACTGCAATAAATATTTTTTACAAAAAAAATGGACCGACGTTATCAGTTGGCGCACTGAAAAATAAAAAATAATATTAATTCAATTGGTGCTGGTACGTTTGAAGTTGTGCAGTTGCAAGTAGATTGATAAGTTTTGGCACCAACTTCACAAGCACCAATAGAATTAATAGATATTATTAACTAATAACATCGGTCCAATGTTTTTTTAATAATATTACTTCTATTGGTGATGGTTACTTTTGAAGTTGTGCAGTTGCAGTTAGATTGATAGCTTTTGGCACCAACTTCACAAGTACCATCTCCAATAGAAGTAATATTATTTTATACTTTTCAGTGCATCAACTATAACGTCGGTCCAATTTTTTGTAAAAATATTTATTTCACACTTTTGAGTGTAAAATTAGTCCCGAAAATCGTTGAACGGTCACTATACCATATCAATGAAGATAATACTTATCCTATTACCCACGTATATTCCTTGCTTGTAGTGGTGTTATTGTTGAGATCTCAGAACATCGCGGCAGAAATAGGTACGCTTGAATATTTTAGTTGTTACCATTTAACACCGATTTAAATCGAAAACCGTAATTCTAAGGAAAAAATGTTTATTATAAATGTTGCTACAAATAATTATATCTTTCATGTAGTATCGAAAAATTTTCAATTTTCGAAAGAAATTGTCCTCTCCACATAGCAAAAATACATATTTAACATGCGTCTATCTCGAAAACCGTAACACTTTTGAAAAAATGTTCAATTTAAACGTTTCCGGATATTGTCCTATCTTTAATTATACCAACTCAGATTTTCGATTTTCGAGAAAATTTGCCCCAACCACCCCTTCGGGGGGCGGTTTTCGGAGGGAAGGAGATTTCGGATTTGCGTTTTTATGAATATGGGACCATTTCTCAATCCCCTTCTTTCAAATGAATCCAAAATCATCAAAATCGGAGATCGTCTAATATATAAAAGGCGCGCACGAACCAAAAAAAAAAAAATAAAGCAGACAGTCAAATTGTATACCTCCTCCGTTCGGGGTTCGTCGGTCAAAAAAGAAATATAGTTTGCTTGTATTTGTTATTATTCAAAAATCTAGAAACATCATCGCGGAATACGCATATTTTAGACTTGACCACTGCTGTAACTCGAAAACCATAACTCCATGGCAAAAATGTTCAATATAAATGTTGCTACAAATAATCTGGTCTTCAATTAGCCATTCTCAGATTTTAAATTTTCGAAAGAATACGCCCTTTTACCACATAGCGAAAATACACATATTTGAAATTTCCACATTGCTGGAATTCGAAAACCGTACCTAGCTCTTTTGAGAAAATGTTCAACTGAAACTGAAATTTTACTTTTGGCATCTCGAATTTTCGATTTGCGAAAAAATTTGCCCCTCCTTCGTTTGATTCGTTGGTCAAAAATAGATTCCAACCGAATTGTTACTAATTTTGTTTGTCTCAAAAATATATTTTGAGCAATATCTTTGACAAAAAGTACGACTGAATAAAAATTCTGAATCAATGTCCTTCTCAATACGATCCTGCGAGGGTCGTCTTCAAAATTTGTATTATCCGTATGAATTTTAGTTGTATGTGTGAATAACTTTTTTCCCATAATGGTAAAATCATTCCAAATTTCGAATTAGTGGTCATGAAATTATTCAAAACCCGACTCTTGATGCTGCATGGAACGTAAGTAGGTATATGAGATGCCTGTATATAACACAGAAAAATAAGAGTAAATATAATGCAAGGAACACATTGGCTTGTACAATAATGTGTTGTAAACACGCAAGTAGGTAATCGTTTCATTTAAAAAGAAACGAACTGATGGATTTCCCACGATGATGATGGGGGCTCACACAAGACCCATCGGACAAAATAGCAATTACTCCTGCTCTTCGACTCGCACTGTTCTATATCAACTGAAAACTGAATACATAATTCAATAAGTAGAAGAGAGAATGGCCTAGGTGGGAACACTAGAAAGATCAAAATTACCAGAAACACGCCAACACTTTTATTTTCATTCACAATCATCCGATAATTATTGAAAAAAATAATTATTGTCAAACCAGCTCAGTACCGAACAAAAATTGATTAGGAATACGACTGGCATTTTTTGACTTAGTTCAAAAAAAAAGGAGGAGGTATACAATTCGACTGTGTGTTTCTTTTGGTTTGCGCGCGCTGTTTTTAGTAAACGATTTATTTGAAAGAGGAGACGCTCAAATCAGAAATCTCTTTTCCTCCGAAGGGGGGGGGGAAATTTTCTCGAAAATCGTAAATTCGAGAGAGCAGAATTAAAGATAAAAAAATATACGGAAACGTTTAAATTGGATTTTTTTTGAAAAAAACTACGGTTTTCGAGTTTCAGCGATGTTAAAATTTTAAATATGTGTATTTTCGCTATGTAAAAGAGGCAATTGAATATCTGAGAATGGCTACTACTTAATGTCTAAAATATGCGTATTTCCATTAGATTTCTGAATAATAATAAATACAAGCAACAAATACATGGGCAATGTTATATACGTGAACGTTCAACGATTTTCGTGACTAATGTGACATTTAAAAGTGTGAAATGAATATTTTTCACAATAGATTGGATCGACGTGATCAGTTGGTGCACTGAAAAATACAAAATAATATTAATTCTGTTGGTGCTGGTACTTGTGAAGTTGGTGACAAAAGTTTTCAATCTAACTGCAACTGCAGAACGTCAAAAATACGAGCACCAATAGAATTATTATTATTTTGTATTTTTCAGTGCACCAACAAATAAAGTCGGTAGAATTTTTTATAAAAAATATTTATTTCACACTTTTGAGTGAAACATTAGTCATGAAAATCCTTGAAAGTTCACTAATACCAAAGAAGATAGTATTTATCCTATCACCCACGTATATTCTTTGCTTGTATATTATTCAGAGATCTCAAAACATCGCGGCGGAAATACGCATATTTCAGATTTTACCACTGCTCTAACTCAGAAAACCGTAACTCTTTTGAAAAAATGTTCAATTTAAACATTTCCGGATATTATCTTATCCTTAATTCTGCCGCGTCAGATTTTTGAGAGAAATTGCTTCCACCACCACTTCCGAGGTGGTTTTTTGGAGGGAAGGAGATTTCTGATCAAAAATCATCAATTTCGGACAAACCAAAAAAAAGCAGACAGTCGATTTGTAGATATACATCCTCCGTTTCGGTTCGTCGCACATAAAATTAGACCGACTTTATTAGTTGGTGCACTGAGAAATACAAATATTATTCTTATTGGTGATGGGTACTTTCGAAGTTGTTGCCAAAAGTATTCTATTTAACTACAAATAAAAATACTAATAGTAATTAATAAAATATCTAAAAATCTTAACATTACCGCAGCACATGATAATTTTGTATATATCTAGAAAAGTCATGACATTTCAGATTTCATCTTGCATATATAGGTATTAAGAGCCTGTTCAGCTTGGCGTGAGTAGTGTCTAAATATTACAGAGTAATTTGATTGATGTTTCAGTGATGTAAAGAAAAATAGACTATATATTCGATGTTTCACATGAAATTGACTTAGAATGTACCTATATGATGTAATAAACTGTATCTAGAAGGTATGTTGAAAAGTGATCCACAAAGTTTATTAATCAATCATTGAGTTATAGGTAGCAATTATAATAAATAATAAATGTGCTTTAAGACATTCGAATAAAATTTTCACACGTATCGGGGACCGAAGACATAATACATGAGAATACAATAAAAAAAATTATAAAAAAAATTGGGCCGACGTTATCAGTTGGAGCACTGAAAAATACAAAATACATAATAATAATTCTATTGGTGCTGGTTAGATTGAAATTTTTTGGCACCAACTTCACAATTACCAGCACCAATAGTATTAATATAATTTTGTATTTTTCAGTGCACCAACTAATAACGTCGGTTCGTTTTTTTTTATAAGAAATATTTATTTCACACTTTTGAGTGTAACGTTAGTCACGATAATCGTTGAACGTTCACTTATACCATTACCCATCTGTATTATTTGCTAACACTGGTTCAGTAAACTAAAACCATCGTGGCGGAAATACGCAAGCTTACCACAGCTGTAACTCAAAAACCGCAACTCTATGGAAAAAATGTTCAATATAAATGTTGCTACAAATAATCTGGTTGCCTCTGATTTTCAATTTTCGAAAGAAATTGCCCCCTCCACATACCGAAAATACACTTTTCTGAGATTTTAACATTGTTGTAACTCCAAAACCGTAACTATTTTGAAAAAGTGTTCAAATTAAACGTATTATATTGTCCTATCTTTAATTCTATCGTCTCAGATTTTCCATTTTCGAGAAAAATTGCCCTCCTTCGGGGAGCGATTTTTGAAGCGAGGGAGATTTCCGATTTGAGTTTTTACGAATATGGAACCATTTCTCAAGTCTCGTCATTCAAAGGAATAAAACATCATCAAAATCGGAGTACGTTTACTTATATACAGTGCGCGCACAATCGAAAAAAAGCACACAATCGAATTATATAATTCCTCCGTTTAGGTCCGTCGGTCAAAAATATATATTTTTAGGTAAATTTCATATAGAAATGTAATAAGACAATTAAGAAGTCCAAAATGATTTTTTTTTTCTGAAAGTAATACTACGAAATTTGTAAACACGATACAGGTCGAATTTTTGAATGCATCAAGTTCAAATTTGCCACAAAAATCAATCGTACAAATATCTCTGTCCATTTTCTAAATGAGCGTGATCGAACTAGCAGTTTCAAAATGGCGGAAGATCAAAATAAAATAAAAATTTGACAAAGGTTCAATAAATTCCATCAAAAATATTTTTTTAAAATATAGATATAATCTGTCCTTTAGTCTGAAACATGTTTCCTTAAAAGTGATGGAAAAAATAATAAAAAATAAAAACCGTGAAATTTAACCATCGACTGGCTACGAGTCGTCCGAATTTTTTGACAGTAGAATTTCATATTAAATAAACTGATTAAAAAATATTCAATTATAATAAATCACTGGACTTTCTCTGGATGTAGAACTAACTTTCCATAAACTTAAAAAATATTTTCGACTTTTTAATTTGCATTGACATTAAAGAGTGTTTTTTTTTAGTTTTATACTTTTAACTATAATTTATAATATTTTTGTGATAATATCCTTACAAACTCTATAAGATTGACATCGAATTATTATTTACTTACATCAACTTTTATCTTCATATAGAGGCAGTATCTCAGCCTTTATATATATAAAAATATATATGTGGTTATATCAGATCTACAAGGTTCGAAAAGAGGTTCAAGGAAAATTAAAGAATATTTTTTCTCGAGCTCGGAGTCGATATACTTATGTAATATATAATTATGATTATTAATGGGGAGTGGGAAACATCAACCCAATATCTAAACGCAGAAGAGTTAGTTAATATGAATATAAATATCTAGATAGGAGGTTCTTTGTTGATGGTGGAAGGGCGTTTTTGAATTCTGGTTTGAGATATTGTATATTGTATCGAAGATATTATAAATCAAACTTTTCCGAGTTCATTTATACAATTAAAATTATTCATTTAAGATCTAACACAAGTAAGTACCTAACATTTTCTAGTTACTACTTTCTTTGGGCACTAGTGCGGTAAAGTAACTCTTCACTTTCGTCACGCGATACGCTGCTCGAAAATGTAAAAGATGCACTTGAATCTTTTATCGTGGATTTTCTTTTTTTTTCCTCCAAATTTTCATCATCCAAGTACATAAATATTCGTCGTATGTAATGAACATATATATATCGAAATAATTAAGATCGGTTGTTAAATTGCAAAGACACGAATCCAACGTGCACTGAGTAGGGCTGTTGATAAAGTCGAACATGACTGTGTTCAATTATGTCGTAATTAATTAAGAAAATAAAAAAGATGCTTAATTAATTCTGCTTTGTCACGTTCCAACAGCATCTGTATTATTATCTTAAAAAAATGATACTGATCCAGGAAGTCATAAGTATATTATCATTTATACTATTCATAACTAGATATTGTTATTAATATTGTGATTAATAAATAATAATTTATTATTGATATTATTAATTGCATATGGAAGAAAAATTAAAAGATAAATATTTTTTACAAAAAAATTGGACCGATGTTATTAGTTGGTGCACAGCAAATCTGAGGGAACTACATAAAAGACCAGATTATTTGTAGCAACATTTATAATGAACATTTTTTTCTTTAGAGCTACGGTTTTCGAGTAACAGCGGTGGTAAAATTGTAAAATCTTAAATACTTATGCGTATTTCCGCCGCGTTATTGAGATCCCTAAATAATAACTACAGGCAAAGAATGAATATACGTGGGTAATAGGATAAGTACTATCTTCTTTGGTATTAGTGAACATTCAACGATTTTCGTGACTAATGTTTCATTCAAAAGTGTGAAATAAATATTTTTGATAAAAAAATTGTACCGACATTATTAGTTGGTGCACTGAAAAATACAAAATAATATCAATTCTATTGGTGCTGGTACTTGTGAAGTTGGTGCCAAAACTGAAACTGCGCAACTTCGAAAGTAACAGCACCAATAGAAATAATATTATTTTGTGTTTTTCAGTAACGTCAGTCCAATTTTTTGTAAGAAATATGTACATATTTCAATGGGACCAATTCTCAATGGTCGTCTATCAAATGAGGAAAGAATCATGAAAATCGGAGGACGTTTACTATTTAAAAGGAGCGAACATCCGTAGAAGAAAAAAAACATGCTGACAAACAAACAGTCGAGTTGTATACCTCCTCAGTTTGGTTTGTCGGTAAAAAAATACAAAATGCATTGATTCAGATAGACCAATTCAAATAAAATTCACGTGAATATTTAGAAAGCTTTGCTTAAATCAGCAGCAGTCTCTTTTTAGGAGCTTTTAAAACAAGAATCACCAAATCAAAGAACTGGAACTAGGAATTGATGATCAGTCGAAAAATCAATCAGTCATTTCCAAAGAGTATGCAAACTAAAGTTCATAATATTCAATTGGCCCACTTCATATGAGTTTCTTTTTCTGGATCTGCAATTTCGAACCATTGGAGGAAAGTGGGGGGGAGGGTTTTCGATGCTTTCGGAAGTAGGACCAGGAATCATTAATATCATCGAGAGCTAAGAAATCAGATAGGCGCATTCACATTTTGTGTTGTATAAGCATTCACGAGACAAAAACGAAAAGAACGAACGGAATATTATAGCAAAGAAAACTAGAGGTCAAATAAATTGCTGGACCAACTTTATCGAAGAGCAAAAGCAAGCAAGTATATATATATATATATATATATATACATATATACTGACTATGGCGTTGTACTTCTCATCTTGTACTAGGTGCAGAGGAGAATCGAGTGAGTGCTAGTTCAGGGCATTCGGGTGGATCTGTATCGTGGTTGAGCGGGGGAGGGGCATCGCGGGCAGGTCAACGCGTGACCTCAAGCCGAGGGGTACGCAGCTACTTTCCCACGGACCCGCCCGCAATATCTACCGCTCTTCATCTGACTCTAGTCTGTCATTAAATATGGCAATGTTGTATATATATATATATATATATATATATATATATATATATGCTGAAGTGTTCTATCTCTTTCTTTCTCTTTCTCTTGAACAACTGTATCGATTAAGGCACTGATTAAACAATAATGTGCCAACATATAACATTATAACTATAGCATATTTTTTTTGTTATTGGTGGAAGTACCATTTTTGGTATCGTGATATCCCAATTTGGAAGAGATGGTTCGGAAAGCACTTGAAGAAGAGTTCATCATCATCATCGTGGTGGTCTTTTCTATTGCGTGCGCGCTAACAATATTGTAGATACCTACAACGCTTATGAAAGTGACATAATATGTGCATTAAATCCAATTTATTTGACCGACGAACCCAAACACAGGAGGAGGACTGTCTGCTAACGAAAATCTGAGACGGCAAAATTAAAGATAAGGCACTATGCGGAAACGTTTAAATTGAACATGTTTTCAAAAGAGTTTGAGGTTAAAATCTGAAATATGTGTAGGTATTTCCATTATGTGGAGGGAGCAACTTCTTTCGAAAATTGGCCAAATTAAAGACCAGATTATTTGTAGTAACATTGGAATTGAATTGTTTTTCATAGAGTTACGGTTTTTGAGTTACAGCTGTAGTAGTAAAGTATGAAATATTATGTGTATTTCCACCGCGATGTTTTGAGGTCTCTGAATAATACATGGGTAATACTACTTACTATCTTCTTTGATATTAGTGAAGGTTCAACGATTTGTTGCTGCACTGAAAAAGACAAAAGAATATTAATTCTATTGGTACTGGTAATTTTGAAATTTTGCAATAAAATTGTAATTAAATAGAAGAAGACTCTTCGCACCAACTTCACAAGTAAATACCAGCAACAATAGAATTAATATTATTTTTTGTACTTTTCAGAGCACCAACTCATAAAGTCGGTTCAATTTTTTTGTAAAAAATATTTTTTAATGCACCAAAAAAAAAAAAAGGGAAAAATGTTTTGCTTCCAACATATATCACAATCTATATTGCACGCCAATTATTTCTTATTAAACTGAACACTGTTATCATTAATTTGGCCAACAAGAACAAAAAGGGCACAAGGCATTATTTAAAAATGTTAAGATTCAGTATTATGTGCTTCCATAGTATATGTATATATATATATATATATAATTTTGGTTCACATAAATAATGTATACTGATAACGTCAGCTTTTAAGTGAGTGCAGGCTTTATCTTTGAAATCAGGCAAAGAATTTCTTTGCATTTAGGCAGCTATAGTTGGGATGTATATATATGTATATATATATATATACATATATGTCTACTATACATAGTTAATTTACCTCTCACGCAAAGTAATATTCTCTCAAGCGAGATTTTTTTTATCTCTTTCTTCCAGTAGATACGATTATAATATAATACGTTTATCCACTACTTGGCAAGTATCCATTATTATATAAGATAAACCGATGTCTAGTTGATATGTTTCCATCAAACTACTTATTGCACATTATTTGACTATTATTATCTGTTTTTTTTTGTCTTATAATGTTTCTTTCATGTACATCGATAAAATATATTCCACCCACTTGTTATAAGAATCATTCTTGAGATGTTTTAGATAGTGAATCTGTTATGTTACAACAATTCAAATATCGATATTCAAGGATGTGGGATAATATTTATATAGTGAAGAGTTTTTAATTGAAATTACACAGTTTTATAGAAATTCAATAGACGAAATATCGACAATAATAAAAAACGGCACAAAAAATACCATTCAGCATCAATTATATCAACCAAAAACGAAAATCGAGTTTTCTAATACATAAATAATAGATAAATCCTTTCTGGAGTTCCACAAGGAAGTGTTGTCGGTCCCCTCTTGCATTAACAATTTACAAATCGGCACATTTGCTGATGATACAGTAATATAAATCTCAACGCATTATATAACAACCTTCAAAAGCTTAATGCCACGATTCAGAAGAAAACCGCAGAAATCCATATAGCAAGAGCCAAAGAATCCAAAAGCATGGCCTGTATGACACCAGAGAAGAATCCATATTTATAAATATATGGCTGAAAACAAAGGACGACAACAGACCTATGAACAAAATCATAGAAATTTAACTGTGGAAAATTCTCGATCATTACATTCAAAGACCGAACATTTATTTGGAATGTATCAAATCTGTATGGCATTCGGTCATTCGAAAAGGATACATAATGTAGAGATGAAGATACT
Source organism: Crioceris asparagi (assembly GCA_958507055.1). Lineage (NCBI taxonomy): Eukaryota > Metazoa > Arthropoda > Insecta > Coleoptera > Chrysomelidae > Crioceris > Crioceris asparagi. The sequence continues at coordinate 2,230,228 of OY293833.1, read as the reverse complement.
TTTATATCTGTTTTATATTTAATAATTTGAATTTTTGGGAAAACGTGCGGGTTTTTTTGTGGAATGTACCTACATGCTATATTATATATCAACATCTATTTATTATTCCAAACATTCCTATTAGAAATTAAAAATAATTATAAGTAAACTGAGTTGAAATATTGTTATTTTTGGTAAGAAAAGTTTCAAATGCCAATTATATTTGTTGTAATAAAAATACAACTGAATGTTATAGTATTTCAAGTGAAGAAACATAATTAAAAGTAGATACCCAACAATATTATTTATTATAATAAATATTTCTCAGAATCGATCCGAAGTTGTTGTTTTTTTTTTAGTGGCTTGTCAAAATCGGCACTCCTTATGTGTGTATATATATATACGCCCCAATTCGAGCGAGATCCATTTTTTTATTCCACGGTTCAGGCGTGTGCTTTATTTTTTAATTTATTATCTATGCTATAAAAATTAAAGGTTTCTCTCTCCACTCTATTTTTCCGAAGATCGCTCAAGCCGATAGAAGATCATTAAAGAGTATATTACATGCTGAGAGAGTGAGCTTACATACATAGGTACAGAAAAGCAAAAGCATCGCCTTGGCATCTCTCTACCAAGAAAGAAGAATTGTTTCACTTCACAAAGTGGCCCAGCGTCGGCCCTCTCATGATAGAATGTAAAGGTTTTTTCAACCAAATTTCAAATAAATATTTTTTACAAAAAAAATTGACCGACTTTATCAGTTGCTGCACTGAAAAATACAAAATAATATTAATTCTATTGGTGCTGGTTACCGTTAGATTGATAACTTTGGGCACCAACTTCAGAAGTACCAGCACCAATAGAATTAATATTATTTTGTATTTTTCAGCGCACCAACTGATAACGTCAGTCCAATTTTTTGTAAAAAAATATTTATTTCACACTTTTGAGTGTAACATTAGTCACGAAAATCGTTGAACGTTAACTAATACCAATGAAGATAGTACTTATCCTATTGCCCACGTATATTCTGTGCTTGTAGTTGTTATTATTGAGATCTCAAAACATCGCTGCGGAAATACACATAAGTATTTTAGATGTTACCATTTTACTATCGCTTATCTCGAAAACTGTAACTCTAAGGAAAAAATGTTCATTATAAATGTTACTACAAATAATTCATTCTTTCATGTAGTCACCACAGATTTTTAATTTTCGAAAGAAATCGCCCTCTCCACATAGCAAAAATTATTTGAGAATTTAACAGGCCTCTATCTCGAAAACCGCAACCCTTTTGCAAAAATGTTCCATTTAAACGTTTCCAAATATTGTCCTATCTTTAATTATACCACCTCAGATTTTCGATTTTAGAGAAAATTTGAAAGAGATTTCGGATTTGCGTTTTTAATGAATATGGGACTATTTCTCAAGCCTCCTCTTTCAAATGAATCAAAAATCATCTAAATCGGAGTACTTTTACTATATAAAACGCGCGAACAAACAAATAAAAAAAAGAAGACAGTCGAATTGTATACCTCCTCCGTTCGGGGTTCGTCGGTCAAAAAAAAGAATGTTTGCTTTTTAGAAACTCGGGATGGGAATTTAATGAATAAAAGCGACCAAGTACGATTCTGACTGGTACTCGAAGGGTTCCATACCATCATACAAGAACTGTCTACCTATTTTCATTACATATTATCATAGCAGTACTACTTAGGTATTTTTGAAAATTTCATTTGTCTGTCTAGTAGGGTTCAAGAGATAAAGCAATTCTCAAGTTAGATCAAAAAACGCCGAAAAAATACGGTTTTTGTATCGAGTTCCTCTTGATTTTTATTTTATTTTATTTTGATTATTTGATTTTAAAGCGACAAAAAAATACATTATTTCAAGTGTATTATCAAAAAAAAAAAAATACAATTAAATGAAAAAAAAACATCGAACAATTTTGGCCTTGGTAAAATGGAACCCACATTCTCAAAAAAAAAAACATCAAAATTTAAAATGTGCTTTCCCAAAAAACTCCTCTTTAAATGGGTGTAGAGAAAATGTTTACCGAAGATGGAACATTTTATCTGGCAAGATTAAAAAAAAAATATATTTCATTAATATTTAAATGGAAATTGCGGAATAAGAGCATCTGAAATTGTACCCTTGTACCTTGTAATTAATGCCCTAATGCGACGCTTATGGAATTCCTCACTTGTTTAATGTGTAAGCCAACGTGAGCTCTCTTTCTTTCAAAGCCAATACTAAATTAAGATATCCAATCAGTTTTTGGAATTTTTATATTGTGTTTATTTTGTACTTTATTGGCTCGTACGCTGTTCCTGATGTACCTATTTTTTTTGTGCAGAAAAAAACGAAACAGTTTTGCGTTTCATTTTACCGCCGCGCATCACAGAAATGAACAAAAACAAAACATCGCATTGAATGTTTTAATAAGAAATATTATTAATAAGTGATATTTTATTTATAAACATATTATCTACTATTCTCACGCAATCTTTAGTTTCTGATTTATGAAGAAAACATCGAATATTATTTGTATTCATGAATAAGTTTCAATAGAATAAATTGATACCAGAATAAGTTATATTTGCTGATTTAACTTTTGATAGTCATTTGGTTATAGAGCAAAGATATCATGTTACATAATGTATAATAGTGGGTATCAAATGTTATTTAAATTATTAACGCTGATCGAACGATAGGCATACCTAGAGAGTTTTTGTTTCAGATTTCTCGAAATGTTAACATTAAAAAAGAAATCGCGCAAATACGACATATGAAAGAATATTGAGGGGGACAACGTACTACTAAACGTTGTAAACTTGCTCCGATTTTCAGGATTCTTTTTTTATTCATTTGATAGATGACTATTGAAAATTAGTCCCATTGAAAAAAAAAAGAGTGGGCATTTTTTTCGAAAATCGAAAATTTGAGACGATAAAATTAAAGAAGTGACCATATCCGACACCGTTTAAATTGTAAATTTAAAAAAAAAATCAAAGGTTTCCGAGTTACAACAGTAGTAAAATCTGAAACATAAGACGGCCAAAATGAAAGAAGAGATTGTATGTAGCAACATTTAAATTGAAAATTTTTCAAAAAAATGTACGGTTTCTGAATCACAGCAGTAGTGGGAATAAGCGAATAAGCAACGTTGGTATTATCTTCTTTGGTGAACGTTGAATGATTTTTGACCGACTTCAAAAAAAGGAGAAGGTATACAATTCGGTTGTAAGATTGCTTTTTTTATTTTTTATTTTTATGGCTGTTCGCGCGTTTTGCATAGTAAACGTACTCCGATTTAGACGATTTTTGTTTCATTCGAAAGAGGAGAGTTGGGAAATGGTCCCATATTGAGAAAAATCAAATCCAAAATCTCCTTCCCCCCAAAAACCGCCCCCAAAGGGGGTGGAGGGGGAAATTTTTCTCGAAAATTGAAAATCCGAGACGGTGAAAATTCCATATCCGGAAATGTTTAAATTGAACATTATAAAAAATAATCATACGTTTCCGCGCTACAGTCTGATATATGTGTTTCAGCTATGTGGATGGGGCAAATTTTTCTGAAAATCGAAAATTCGAGATTTGAAAATTAGAAAGAGGACCATATCCGAAAATTTTTAAATTGAACATTGTTGGAGGGGTTTAAATAAAAAATATACCGTACATCTACGCCACTGACTTTTTTCAAATCTGCTCCTTAAAATAAGGGTATTTATGAGTTTAAAATGTGTGCAATAGATGAGCGCTGCACCTCTAACAGTTCCAAAGATATAAAAAAAAATTTTTTCTAAACTTTGATCCCCTGTATCTCAAAAACGGTGCGTTTGCAAACCCATGTTTATAGAAACTTTTCTTCATATGTTCAGACAAACTATCTTCCCCTAAAGTCCTGCGTACTTTTTATGAATTACCCTGTATAATGAGAACAAAAAAAATCATGCATGGAACGAAGTTCGAATATCGAAAATGGATTTAAATAGCTTTTGTATTCCAAATATTGAACTATCAAGTTGATTAATTTTAAGAGATTCACACGAATACTAATAATTCACAGTGTGGGAACTGATTGTGTATATAATAAAATCTCATGTACATATATATATATATATACAAACATAGAGAATGCGGCACGGTACAGTTTAAAAGGGTATTTAAGAGATTTATATGTACATTGTCAATACATTGACAAACAAAATGACTTAGCTGAAAATAAATTATCATCAATGATTAAACTTTCAATGAACTCCTTCCAAATACACATCTACCAAGTACATGTGTATTCAAAGTTGATTGGGTTCAGAGAATTTTTATCGTTGCCTACCTATATATCCTCAACTATATACAGTGTTGAACAGAGAATTGATTAGGCATTTCAATTATTATGATTGAGCTTATCGAGCAAGAGCTGTCAATCGTAAAACAAGAATAAAAACACATTTCTGTGCCATGGTACGACATACGGTGTTTTATCCTTTATTATTCCATGCATAAATGTATATAATTCTCTATGGTTCCATGCACTAATAATAGTTAGTTAATTTATGTTTGATTCATGTCGAAAATATTTACTAATCTTTATTGGATCTGTAATAAACTTCACTTTTAGTTAGTGTATTAATGTTTTTAATAAGTTTAAATGCAAGAAATAGAGAACAGGAAGAATGTCAAAATATGTATCACCAAAAATTAATGAGGATTCAATGTATAGTTTGAGTATTATTCGACATTTCATGATCGAAACTTGACGTGTCTTCGGATTTTAAAATTGAAATAATTAATTTATTCCACATTAGAGTGATTCACATTGTATATACACATATAATACAAGCAAATACAGACATTAGAGTCTTGGTTGTGAATTTATTACACATTGGCAACTCGTAAAATATGTTAATAGCCTCCTAAGATGGTCTCTTAAAGGCATACGTTATAATATTTATTTGCAATAGGTTACAAATCTATTTTCTAGGTTAAAGCCATTGACACAACAGCTTTAGTTCCGATCATCAAGGTGCTTCTCTTTGTTTCATGTTTGCATTTTTGGTATTCTTATTAAATGCGCGAATTTAACACGGATTTATTTCGGAAAAAAACTAAAAACTGAACTTACCTAAAATTATATTTAATTTATAACAATTCCTTTTTTATTTCAGGCTTTGAATGGTTTCCTGATGATGATGACGCAAAATGGTAAACTATTGTATATATCTGATAATGCTGCAGAGTACCTGGGCCATTCCATGGTGAGTTTTCTACAGGTGAGCGAACTTTTTGAGCTTTATTGAGCTAAAGAGTGAGCTGCATTCAAATTCGAATGACAACCTTTTTTTAATCTATTAAAAAATATGGACATGGATAAAAGTTATCACAAAGAAAAGTATTGGACCTGCTCGAATTATATTAAAAAAAAATAGCACCGTTTGCGAAATGTACTGCTGAATAGTTAATCCACAAATTTGAAAAACAATATGGCGCACCTAAGTTTGGGTTCACACCATGAGTTATTAACTAAGCACTTCACATGGATAATTAAGGTGATAAATATTCGTACACAACCGACAAGCATTACAAACAGTATGCGTGGACGAAGTCGCGGGTATCCTCTTAATATATAGATGTAGAACTACTACTATGATAAAATGATTTTGAAATATAAGTCGAGTCTGTCATTCGATTGTAAGTAAAGCCGTCCTAAATCCACCATCAATATGGATGACTTTGCAATTTTACAAACGTTAATCTAAAATATGCTTTCTGTAATAACTCAGTATATCCATTTAGCGTTTTCAGAGCTGTGAATGGTAACGACAAGATAGTTGAAGCATTTTAAAAATAACTTAACAACTTTATACAACATGATGAGAGTATATTTTTAAATTCTCGTTGATTCAAAATGAAAATATCAGATGAAAGAAGTCCAACATCTTTTTAGCGAGTTTATCGAGTTTAAAGTGGATTCTATATACGGAATACATGATTGAATTTTTTAAAATATCCCGCTCAAGACGCTCCCTCCTGCTGCATAACAAAACATAACCACAAATGGAAAAAATGACAACCGAATTCTATGCCATGACCAATTACCCTAGCGCCATCTGATATCTACTCATTATTAACCGCCCCATTGTGTAGGACATTACAGTTTTCTTCTTTTCCAGGAGGACCTCCTGATCCATGGTGATAGCGTATACGATATTATTGATAAACAAGATCATCAAGCAATTCAGTGCGAGTTGGGGCGGCCAGTAAATTCCGGATCAAGCATTAACTCGTCATGCGATGAAATTCGATTGTTCTTATGTCGAATGAATGTCTCACGAAATGCCAGAAGACAAATGAGATTCGGTGACCAGAAGGTAAGATGAATATAATGAAAAATAAATACAACTAGCAAAAAAAAAAGAGGAGGAAGAGTGGCGTATAGGCAGGTATAAGTCACTACGAGTTGAAGGAGAGTGTATGCTTTCGATCAAAATAATGTATGACACGTTAGCTTTTTGATAACTTTAGTTTCAAAACATCATTTGAGATAACTAATGACGTAAAGTGTCTTTCTGCACTAGTGCGGCAAAAGAAACTCATGGTTTGGAGAAGATTTGTCTACTTCACCTCCTCTAGACAAGGGCAGCCGTTGTTTGTTTTATTCCCTCAACAACTGATTACCATAACATTGTCGACAATATTTTTTTTTGCATTCCCAGCATCCCCTGAACTGGCTGCTGGTTAAATTCCAGTCTGTGTGTGTGTGTGTTTGTTTGTTTGTTACTTGTTGTAGGCGTCACAACAGAACACCAAACCAAACTACTTATGACTCTGCCGTTGCGCTATCCGAACTTACGGTCTCGCCTCCAAACTACTTTACATACTACGTGTGTAATGATATATAGATCGTGATGTTATTTTACATGTGCCTCGACTTATATACACAAACACACACACATATATATGTATATATATATATATAAATACGCCCCCCTCTAATCGATTATCTTATATGTATATAAACGTAAAGAGACCATTTGAATTGTAACCACTGACCCATTTTCACAACACTCTCTGTTTGTTGTATTTTGTTTATTATCCAATGATATGTTTTAACAGTAGAGTATGTTATTCTACCTATTACTGCGGGTGGTCTATTTAAGAATTCTTTAAAAAATCATCACGTAAGCAGATCGCGATTGCACTTCTGCTACTATATGTATATAGAGGTACTGGCAGATGCTGTATACCACATACCTACTCAACAACATGGTACAATGATTGTTGTGAGACGACAGAGATGGGCTTCGAGGTTTCTTTTCTTCTATAAACCTTAATCAAAAGAAAAAAACATACGATATTGAGGCAAATCTTTTCTTCTGACCTAATGTTCCACGTCTGAGAAGCCTCAAGGTTCCTATGGTGATGTTTGGAATGTCTGAAGCCCATACACTTGGCTTAGTGAGGGTTAGATAGAGTCTGTCCTAAGCATCAATGGTTCTTCTGCTCTTGTCAATTTGGTGAGACAATTTCGACACTCTGGGCATCGTAACAGACGTCAATAATCCTCAGTCTTGGCCTACAACCCCAGGGCATTTAATCCAGAAACTCTATCCATTCTCGAATGAGTCTCGGCCATTTTTTTCCAGATGTTGGTCAGCATTAATCCTTGATGGATTCGAAATGTGATATTTAAACTAGCAATTTACAACTTTCTGTATCTTGTAAGTACAAGTCTACACAGGTACCTAGCTGGTTAGGATTTAAGCTGGTTTTGATCATATTTTGGTAGGACAAATAACCTTCAAAAAAAGTGTCTGGCCCCCTTTACGGCAGTCTCCGTCATTTTTAATGTCTTTCCAGATTTTGGTCTAAATCCTTGCTGGATTCGGAATGTGATATTTAAACTACCAATTTCCAACTTCCTGAATCTTGGAGGTAGAAGTCTACACAAGTCCTTAGCTGGTTATAATTTGATATTTTTGATCTTATTGTGGTAGGACAAATAACCTTCTTAAATAGTGTCTGGCCATCTTTAGGGCAGTCCCCGTCCTTTTAATGTTTTTCCAGATTTTGGTTAATATAAATCCTTGCTGGATTCAAAATGTGACATTTGACTGACAATTTCCAGCTTTATTTCGTAGGTTCATTTCTACTCAAGTACCAAGCTGGTTATGATTTAAGATGTTTTTGATCTTATTTTGGTAGGACAAATAACCTTCTTAAAGATTGTCTGGCCATCTTTAGGGCAGTCCCTGTCTTTTTTATGTTTTTTCAGATTTTGGTCAATATAAATCCTTGCTGGATTCAAAATGTGACATCTGAACTGCCAATTTCCAGCTTTCTTTATTTCGTAGGTACATTTCTACACAAGTGCCAAGCTGGTTATGATTTAAGATGTTTTTGATCTCATTTAGGTAGGACAAAAAACATTCTAAACGAGTGTCTGGCCACCTTTACGGCAGCCCCCGTCATGTTTTATGTCTTTCCAGATTTTGGGCAGCATAAATCCTTGCTGGATTCGAAATGTGACATTTGAACTGCCAATTTCCAGCTTTCTTTATTTCGTAGGTTCATTTCTACTCAAGTACCAAGCTGGTTATGATTAAGATGTTTTTGATCTTATTTTGGTAGGACAAATAACCTTCTTAAAGAGTGTCTGGCCACCTTTACGGCAGCCCCCGTCATGTTTTATGTCTTTCCAGATTTTGGGCAGCATAAATCCTTGCTGGATTCGAAATGTGACATTTGAACTGCCAATTTCCAGCTTTCTTTATTTCGTAGGTACATTTCTACACAAGTGCCAAGCTGGTTATGATTTAAGATATTTTTGATCTTATTTTGGGAGGACAAATAACCTTCTTAAAGAGTGTCTGGCCATCTTTAGAGCAGTCCCCGTCCTTTTAATGTTTTTCCAGATTTTGGTTAATATAAATCCTTGCTGGATTCAAAATGTGACATTTGAACTGCCAATTTCCAGCTTTCTTTATTTCGTAGGTTCATTTCTACTCAAGTGCCAAGCTGGTTATGATTTAAGATGTTTTTGATCTTATTTTGATAGGACAAATAACCTTCTTAAAGAGTGTCTGGCCATCTTTAGGGCAGTCCCCGTCTTTTTTATGTTTTTCCAGGTTTTGGTCAATATAAATCCTTGCTGGATTCAAAATGTGACATCTGAACTGCCAATTTCCCGCTTTCTTTATTTCGTAGGTACATTTCTACACAAGTGCCAAGCTGGTTATGATTTAAGATGTTTTTGATCTTATTTTTATAGGACAAATAACCTTCTTAAAGAGTGTCTGGCCATCTTTAGGGCAGTCCCCGTCTTTTTTATGTTTTTCCAGGTTTTGGTCAATATAAATCCTTGCTGGATTCAAAATGTGACATCTGAACTGCCAATTTCCCGCTTTCTTTATTTCGTAGGTACATTTCTACACAAGTGCCAAGCTGGTTATGATTTAAGATGTTTTTGATCTTATTTTGATAGGACAAATAACCTTCTTAAAGAGTGTCTGGCCATCTTTAGGGCAGTCCCCGTCTTTTTTATGTTTTTCCAGGTTTTGGTCAATATAAATCCTTGCTGGATTCAAAATGTGACATCTGAACTGCCAATTTCCCGCTTTCTTTATTTCGTAGGTACATTTCTACACAAGTGCCAAGCTGGTTATGATTTAAGATGTTTTTGATCTCATTTAGGTAGGACAAAAAACATTCTAAACGAGTGTCTGACCACCTTTACGGCAGCCCCCGTCATGTTTTATGTCTTTCCAGATTTTGGGCAGCATAAATCCTTGCTGGATTCGAAATGTGACATTTGAACTGCCAATTTCCAGCTTTCTTTATTTCGTAGGTTCATTTCTACTCAAGTACCAAGCTGGTTATGATTAAGATGTTTTTGATCTTATTTTGGTAGGACAAATAACCTTCTTAAAGAGTGTCTGGCCATCTTTAGGGCAGTCCCCGTCCTTTTAATGTTTTTCCAGATTTTGGTCAATATAAATCCTTGCTGGATTCAAAATGTGACATTTGAACTACCAATTTCCAGCTTTCTTTATTTCGTAGGTACATGTCTACACAAGTGCCAAGCTGGTTATGATTTAAGATGTTTTTGATCTTATTTAGGTAGGACAAAGAACATTCCAAACGAGTGTCTGGCCACCTTTACGGCAGCCCCCGTCATGTTTTATGTCTTTCCAGATTTTGGGCAGCATAAATCCTTGCTGGATTCGAAATGTGACATTTGAACTGCCAATTTCCAGCTTTCTTTATTTCGTAGGTACATTTCTACACAAGTGCCAAGCTGGTTATGATTTAAGATATTTTTGATCTTATTTTGGGAGGACAAATAACCTTCTTAAAGAGTGTCTGGCCATCTTTAGAGCAGTCCCCGTCCTTTTAATGTTTTTCCAGATTTTGGTTAATATAAATCCTTGCTGGATTCAAAATGTGACATTTGAACTGCCAATTTCCAGCTTTCTTTATTTCGTAGGTTCATTTCTACTCAAGTGCCAAGCTGGTTATGATTTAAGATGTTTTTGATCTTATTTTGATAGGACAAATAACCTTCTTAAAGAGTGTCTGGCCATCTTTAGGGCAGTCCCCGTCTTTTTTATGTTTTTCCAGGTTTTGGTCAATATAAATCCTTGCTGGATTCAAAATGTGACATCTGAACTGCCAATTTCCCGCTTTCTTTATTTCGTAGGTACATTTCTACACAAGTGCCAAGCTGGTTATGATTTAAGATGTTTTTGATCTTATTTTGATAGGACAAATAACCTTCTTAAAGAGTGTCTGGCCATCTTTAGGGCAGTCCCCGTCTTTTTTATGTTTTTCCAGGTTTTGGTCAATATAAATCCTTGCTGGATTCAAAATGTGACATCTGAACTGCCAATTTCCCGCTTTCTTTATTTCGTAGGTACATTTCTACACAAGTGCCAAGCTGGTTATGATTTAAGATGTTTTTGATCTTATTTTGATAGGACAAATAACCTTCTTAAAGAGTGTCTGGCCATCTTTAGGGCAGTCCCCGTCTTTTTTATGTTTTTCCAGGTTTTGGTCAATATAAATCCTTGCTGGATTCAAAATGTGACATCTGAACTGCCAATTTCTCGCTTTCTTTATTTCGTAGGTACATTTCTACACAAGTGCCAAGCTGGTTATGATTTAAGATGTTTTTGATCTCATTTTGATAGGACAAATAACCTTCTTAAAGAGTGTCTGGCCATCTTTAGGGCAGTCCCCGTCTTTTTTATGTTTTTCCAGATTTTGGTCAATATAAATCCTTGCTGGATTCAAAATGTGACATTTGAACTTCCAATTTCCAGCTTTCTTTATTTCGTAGGTACATTTCTACACAAGTGCCAAGCTGGTTATGATTTAAGATGTTTTTGATCTTATTTAGGTAGGACAAATAACATTACAAAAGAGTGTCTGGACATCTTTAGGGCAATCCCTGCCTTTTTTATGTTTTTCCAGATTTTGATCAGCATAAACTACCAATTTCCAACTTTCTGTATCTTTTATCTACAAATCTACACAAGTCGCTAGCTGATTATGATTTAAGATGTTTGGAATCATATCTTGGTAGGACTAACCTGACCAATAGAGTTTCCGGGTACACTCAGGGCAGTCTCCGCCCGCTTTCTATGTTTTTCCGAGACGACATATCAAATTCGAAATATATCACCTCACCTCTTTTCAAATTTATAAATTAAGTTTTAAGGCCTATTAGGTAATCGGAAATGGTTCTATATCGAATTGTACATTCATATTTTTTATTGCAGGTTGTTTTGGTCCAGGGTAGATACTTATCATTTCTACCGTTATGTAGTCGAAATGAACCCGTATTTTTGGCCACCTGCACTCCAGTAGCTATGCCGGAAACAAGGGAGTGTGTCGTTCAAGGCGCTACAAATGTATTCACATCTATACATTCGATGGATATGAGATTTATGCATATAGATAATAAGTGAGTCGAAGCCACATTTAATTACGTAGTTAATTATATTATTTTGCTTCTGCAGTCAAGTGCAAAGAAACGCAAGTAGTTAATATGTAAAAATGCACCTAAAACATGAACCAAAAAGCAACATATAGGAAAACAGTGATTCTTTAATGAAAATTGCTATTTTTAAAGAATTTGGCAACAAAATTAATTCACAAGGTGTGGGATTATATAATCTTTTAATTGCCCCTGTATAATGACTAAGACGATACCATTTACCCAAAGACTGTATATGCAAGATTAAATTATTCATTTTTATCCACAGTTTGCGAAAAAAAATATGAAAATGGTAATAATAATAAATAAATATTCAAGATTTTACAAATTATTAACTTGTTGCATTTTTTCGCACCTTAATGTGATTTAAACATTGATCCTGGAAAAAACAACCAATCGCATTGTCCAATGAATATACCTTTTAACCAACAAAATAAAATAAAAATATTACATGTATCACTTATAGTAGAAGTAGGAATTTAAAACAAGTAATGTTACTTAGCTTCGTAGACGTGAGCAGTGTAAACAACTGAGAGGCTTATTATTAATTATTATACTGTTGAATGTTGTGAAGTACGGCACTGGCCCATCGGTGCGCTATGAGGTAGAAAAGAGCATTGGGGGGCTTTGTTCGCTCGTGCCATAAATCAACGTCCCTTCTCGTGATGGTGGGGCGGTCCCCAGGTCAACGGGTCGCGCAGGAGAGCCCGGTGACATCCAATGCCGTATATCACGACAACTGTAACACTTGTGTGTGTTTTTCAGCGGCGAATTTTACCTGGGCTTTCAGCGCTCGGATCTGCAGGGGGTGTCCTGGTATCGGCTGCTGCATTGGGAATGCACGCGTGAGGCCCAATCCAAACATCGCTTAAGTAAGTAAAACAAAACAAAAATAGATCGAATAATGTTCATGTTTATCATTATACAGCGTGGAAGAATAAATTCATTGTTTCTGTTGTTCTGCTTATTTATAAAGAAATCCAGAGACATTTCGATTATTTTAGATCAAGAGATGAAATCCTGCAACGAAGGCATCTGATTCCCTCTATAGTGACATTTGAAGGGCTTGTGATACATCATTTGAAAGGTCCTTTCATTTACTTTAAAAAAAAATGTTATTGATCTCAAAAATCAACATTCAAGAAATTATTTCATTGACGAAATTCACTTCAACAAAACACTGATTCTTCCTCTTTAGTACGCAAAATCCAGTGGTTAAATTTTTTTCATGGCATCATTTCCAAATATCCTCACTTGAAGTATAAGAGCCTAAGATCAGGTGATCGTGCTGGCCAATGAATCGATCCTCGTCTCCCTATCCCCATCCCCAGATATGGAAAGATTGAGTCGAGGTACTATCGGACACTCACAATCACTCGAAGGAGCTAGGGTGGTGGATGTTCAACGTTGGATGTTATTTCAGGGCATAGAGTTGATATGTCTACGGATTTTTTATTGGATAAGCTCAATAATGAAAATAATGAATTCATTCCATTTGTCTGTTAAGGGAAATGCAGTTTTTACATACAAATATACAACACATCATTTTAGTCCAGTGAAATTGTTACATTATCAAAACTAATCCTAATAGTCTTCTAGTTTGGATCAGAAATTTTCTTTCATTCATAAATAACTAATATCCTAATATCCCTCCATTTTATCTAAACAAAAAAAAACACCTTCCACAGTAACGCAATCCGAACAAGAAAGATCCTGTATATTGCTGGCCCAACTGCAAACACGTTGCGGTGATTGGATATGGATGCATTGTGTTCTTCAAGTGAAAGAAAGTACGGAAAACAATCAACAGCCCGTCATCGTGTGCACCAATCAGGTATTGAGTGATGCTGAAGCTGCTGTCATGAAAACCAACAGCTGGCTGTATCACTACTACAGCGTGCAAAATAAGCTCCAATACGGCCTCACGTACGATGTAGGTCCATCGTCACGTCTGCTCTATTATCCAGAACATACACCAAGTCCCGATTTTGCCGGCAACCATGAAACAACAACAGGTGGCGCTGGTAGCCGATACGCCGCCCATCTGGGTTCGATGCCAGCCACAACCATACAGCCACATCTGACATCTACACATCAACACCATGGCGCCACAGCCACACATCACCATCACCATCACAACCAACACTATCACCATCATCAAAGACGTGCCGATACTGAGCCAGTAGATTATTCGTATTGTAAACGAAAGCCCAAAGAATTACGTAACCTTGAATTAGATTTAGCTGACCATGATATCGAAGAGGGCGGCACTAGCAGTGGACTATTGGTAATATCACATCTAACAGAACGTTCAAGAACTCTATTAAAAGTTGAACCTAGTGATCTAATGGACCAATGGAACCCGAGCCCACCATGGTCGGATACGTTGCAAAAGGTACCCGATATGTGTAAACAGGAGCTGAGTCCATACATCATAGGGGGTGGAAGTACGCCCCCAACACCGACAACAACGCCAAGTACGACGCGTAGTGCCTTTTCGTTTGACTGGATGCCCGAACAGTTTGTTCCATCGATGGCAGCTGTCGTTACAACAGCCGAAGATGGCGAAAGACAGATTTATTGGCCATCGGAGCATCGACTGTTCCCGCTGCAGCCACCACCGAAACGAAGTGGTGGTACTGGTGGAAATACAAATAGATCCAAATCAACAGATCGTGATACTCCTTAGCACTGTGATTATTTCACTTCTAGATGTTTTAAAAAAAATCGTGTGTGCAATTCGATAACGTATATATGAAAAAATTAGTGAAAATTTTATTTATTCTAATTATTAATTATTTTAATTATATAGGTAGTACCATTTCAGATTAATTATCTACGTACCTAATAATATTTGTTTTTGTCAAATCAAACCATTGCATTATGTCTATATTCTGGTTAATTCAGCCAATGAAGTCTGGATTATGCCTGGAAAAAGCTGTTTTACAACACTGAGAATTTGTCCAAGAGTCGACTTTTAAATTCAATCCAGCAAATTATTCTCACAAATAATTCCAAAAATGACATTTGATGTTATGGCGTGGAATCCCAAAATATGACAACTGACAGAATTACAGGCTAGAACATCTACATATGCGAATGGGGGCATAGACATAATAGTAGAATGGGGTCAGTACAAAGATGTTTTTTATTCTTTGGGTCAATACAATGTCATGGTTCGATATTTATTTTAAGCGACTAGGTATTGTTTTTTTTGTAACTTCTGTCAAGAAAAGAGTCTGTTGTTATTTAAACAAATCAAATAAACTTCGCCATTATTATAGTTTGGTGAATACATAAGTTCTGAAGTTCTTAGACTATGTAAAAATCGTGTTTCTTTTCAAATAGTAATTCTGTCAAATAATGTTCATTGAATAATCTCTCAACCTTCATTAAATAATAATTACATCAGTTTTCTGTTATCATTTTCAATGTGACCTTTTACTTCTCTATTGGAATAAATTAATGAAATAATGTAGGTGCGGTTTTCTTTTGACCTAAAGTTCAAATATGCAGTAATTGTAAGTAAAGGAACGTTAGATAAAAGATTGGAATGCATTGAGATTCTGTGAATTATTGTACGGCCAAGGAAAAGAATATGAATTTCATATGAGCGTTCTTGAGATTTTCGTTACAATGTGATTATTTAGATTCAATAAATATTTGTTGTAGCAGATAAATTCATTTATTTTATTAATTCAAGAAACTTTTCTTCTTCAGTTTCAAATGAATTCATTCAATCTATCAAATTAATTTAGGAAAATTTTCTTCTTCTGGATTCAAGGTTAGTTTACAATTACACAAAAATGATCTTATTCATGGTTCAGGTTTTCCTTTAATACGAATCTCTGCACCGTAATCCAGTATCTACCTAGGTACATGCCAAATACCTATTTACAATCTATATGCAAAATATTCATTTTCGAATGAGTTTAGAGCTAAATCTGCAATAAATAATAATGTAAAAAAGTAGGAAATTCACTTTTTCTTCAAATTCTCTAATTATGAAAATGCTATTATTTTGTTACATCAAATACCATCAAAACAGTTACTTACCCACTGAAAATAATATCGTTCAGCAATGTCGATCATTCAGGATAGTCACAGATACAGATATCTATTTTAAAAATTGTTTCGAAAGTAATTTTTAAGGTAAAGACTGACACCCAAACACATTAGTTTCTTATAGAGCAGGAGAGCTGACTGCAAAAACCTGCTTTATATTTGATCAAGTCAGGTCAGAAACAACCTGTCTTGTCTCTGGTCAGGTTGAAATGTTTGTTTTCACAGAGACCATAAGAAACAGAGAAGTCATGAGAGGAAAATGTGGACAAATTCTTCCAAAGCATCTCATGATTTTCTTTATGGTCGCTGTGTAAATAACATTTCTAAGACATTTCATCCTGTTTATCTCGAAGTTTTTTGCAGTCAGCTCAAAATCATGACCCATGATACTACGAATAGAAGATATGGCCACGCGCATCTCCAGTGACGTCAATAATACACAGAGAACGCTACCATCTCTAACTTATACATAATTAAATTATGATATTTGTTGTTTCTGCAATATAATGAAAAAAATGAACCAAGATCCAGTAAAATATATATTTAAGAATATGTCGATTTTTATGTTCGATTCTCCTATTTTGTCAAGAACTGACGAAATGCGCGCAGCAGTCTCAAACGCGTTCACCAACTGAGCATAGCATATCTTGTTTAGTTAATCATAGTATTATTGGCTCTGACCATTATAAAGCAAATCGTTTATAACATAAATGTCAGAAATATGATTTTATTACAAACTATATACTAGTAGATACGTTTGAGTACACTTGAAGTAGAAAACAGGACAATAATAATAATTATTAGTGTATAGTTGTTTTTACATAATAGGTGATGATCATCCATCAGCATTGAAATAACGCAAAGGCCTAGTATTCTAATTATTATTTTATTTATTTCAGATGAATATGAACTCTAGATAATATTTATTTTAAATAAATGTGATAGTATTTCTATAATGTTTGTACCAAAAGATATACATTTAATGATGTATTGTTCAAAGAAAGTTGAGACGACAAGGGTCTGCTGACAAATCATTAAAAAAATCTAATATTAACACATACTTTTAATAATATAGTAGCATCATGTCTTCTAGACGTTAAAAGAGAGTATTATTTATTTTATAGTATTTTTGAAAATAATTCAAACCTTTGCTACATTTAGTAGAATTCAAGGAAGTAGGCCGTTAATTAATCGAATTACTTTAGCTGGTGCATAGCAATGATGACGCAACAGCAAACTCTTGTCTCCTCAACTATACAGTGTCAACTGATTTATTAAATTTGGTTTGAAAGATACATTGATGAAAATTGGCTTCGAAAATGAACACCTTGAGGCCTTTATTTCACTCATTATTTTGTTTCTGAACTTGTTTTCAATTCCGGTTAAACCAGAAGTGATAAAAAAGTTCCAAATTCGTCATTAATTGGGGCATTTGGCTCTCATAACTCAAACCAAATGGAAAGATATATCATTTTTTTAGCAGATATCGCTTTTCGTTGACACCCTGTATATTAAAAAAAGTACTTTCTAACAAAAATCGAATTGAATAATTTAATCTAGATTCACCAAATGATACCAATGTTTTATTTATAGTATTCCCGATTTTTTCTATAACGCATGGTGATTACAAATCTCTTTAATTCCTGAAAGTATTGTTAAATAACAATTAAGGAGGTCTATATATTATGTACATAAATAAATATGGTGAAATATATTATATATTAAGTTCCTAAGATAATAATTTAATAAATGAAATTAAGATTTTATCATCACATAGTTTAAGGTTTTTTTAGCACAAACAAATTAGTGAAAAAGTATTAGATAGGTATATACGCATGTGTCAATAAGTATTATTGATGCATGAAAGTTATTTATTGATTTGTTATAATTATTAGCAAAAGAAAATTAGTTCTTATTTGGTAAGTTTACAAAGCATGCAAAATGTATCAGTATTATTCTTTCCTATTCTTGTATAATAAATGAAACAACTGTTTATATGTAATTTTATTTATATTATGTAAATCAATAGTAAAAAATAAATTAGATTCATATAAAATACACAATTATCATATATTTTTTGGGGTAAAATTCATACTGATATAAATATAAATTGATAATTCTTATAAAGTACCTAATCCATGAGGCAAATGTCAGTTTTTCCATTTTTTCTCCTAAAAAAATAATTTAAATCTGGCAAACAGGTAGAAACAACTTTTTTATTCATATATAATTTAAAAATAGATAATACGGAAGAAATACATTTATGACTCACAGATTGAATAGCATTATCAATGAGAAAATATTCCTCACTTTGGGGTACCACTTTCGATTTGTACGACATTAATGCTTGTTTGTCTCGCTGATTGACAAAGTGTCGAATTATAAATTTGTGACAATTCAATTTTTGGGCCATCTGCAAACTACACTCCGTATCTGAAATGCATGCTAAATATGGTTCGATAACAGCAGTAGGCGGTTTATGTCTACTCAATCCATAAACAAATACATCTGGTTGTATGGTCGTTTTCAATGTACTCTTCTTAGTTAGCCAATTCTAAAATTTAAAGGAATAAGAAATAGAAAGAAAGAAAGTTTTTTAAGACTACTCATCCATTGGAATTCTTTGAATATAAAACTTTTAAATATGACAGTATGTCATATTTCAATCATAACCTCTACTCCTGTGTTGTTTAAAAATGGTGACGTCAGCATTTAAAAAGTCCTAATTATTTGAATATGAAATTAACATTCATTAATACCTTGAACATTTTCCCTTTGATACTAGCAGTAATTCATAAATCTCAACCGAGTAAAAAAAGGATAATAAATCATCGTTCATAGTGTATAGTAGAAACTGGAAATAAATATACCTAGATTAAGAAAACTCACTGGCTTAATGAACATTTCCATAATTTGCGGCCATAATTCCATTGAAGCCATAACATTCATGATTGTCCAATCAAACGTTGCGTCATCAATTCTTATTTTTTTCTTGAATGTTTGTAAAATATCATCATTTTTATTATCTTCCAATTGTTTTTTACATATAATAGCCAACTGTTCAACAACACTTTCAGCATTTTCATGCATTTCAATTTGCCACTCTAAAATGAAATATTAAATATTTTTTTAAATATGCATAATCTAAGTATAGCCTATTACGGAGCAGTTGAATATTATCTTGCAGTTCCTGCCTCTCAGATTTATTATTAAATCTCTGTATGTGCTCGTGTATAAATTGCTCTAATCTTCTGAGAAGGACATCTTTGGCAGTGATATCTTTTCCAATAAAATAGAATAATTGTCTCTACAAGAATTACATATATATGATAGACTGTATCTAAAAATGCTATAGCCCCTCCCTACCATATGTGCATTATTGCCTGTTGCCCTTGAAAAAAAAATACCATATTACTCATATAATGATACTATTGTCAAAAAAAAACATCTTACATATATACATCTGCTAGCTCCTGAAATTGACTATTGGCTATTAAATAGTTTGTATATTGTCTGATTGAATTTTTCCTTTGTGTTAGGTGATGGAAAAATATGTTTTTCTTCAAGGTAGATTTGAGGAACAATATCACCTGCATAGGATTAGAAAAAAACAAATTATCGGAATACGGAATATTTTTTTATCAAAAACTTACATTCAATACGATATTGCCATCTTTACTTTTCAATGCTTCATCCAATAATAAAAGTTTATCACTGAGTTTTTTATAGACACCAATATAATATCTTTGACCATTGAACATTTTTCTGACAATTTCTTCAACTGGTGGCACAATTATCTCATGAACTGATTTTATATCATCTAAAACTATTAATATATATTAATAGAAGGAAGTTTCAACGAAAATATTCTTACTCAAATCTAAATCATTCTTCGAAAGAAGTGATTGTAAAGGTATAATATTTTCCTCAATTATTGGACTAAACACCATATCCGAGAACTCATTAGTTAATTCCTAAGGAATTGAAAATTGCATTTTTATTTTAAGACAAAAATGATAAAAAATATCTCACCTCTTCCTCATCAAAATTGAAACCCGATGAGGTACTTGTATTCCAAAAATCTTCCTCATTCCGTAAGGCCATAATAATATTTGATCTCAGTATATAACAACAGGAATAAAATATAACAATGTAACTGGTACAAGTGCAGTATTTTGAATTTAAAGGTTAAAATTATGATGAAACTTATTTGTGTTTGTACTCCAAAACAGCTGATTTTTGTGAATTAAGTGTTGCATAATATAGAACAATTATGTTGGATGAGAGAAGCACCATCTATGTACATCTTCCAAAAAAGTAGCATATCAAAGCTCTCCCGTTATGAAATATAAAATGGATATAGTAAAACTAACACAACCTAGGTAGCGTTGGAACAACCCCCCATTATTTATTATTAGTTTTGTAGATACCTGACATGCGACTATCGAGGGGCGAAAGTAAAACGCCAATAGATGGCGCTAAATAGAGGTAAACAACAAATAAATTGGAGATGTTAATATTTTTTTTAAATGCCCGGGACCCCTCGGTTAGTATTTCCAATCGCGCTTGTTTAAATGCACTAATAATGTATACAGGGTGTCCCGATTTAGAGCTAAGACGTCACACTTGATTTTTTTAAATGGCAACACTGTTATTTTAGTGGCTGTTTTGAAAGGGTTTGTAGAGTTGTAAATAACTGCTAAATATCACTTTTTCAGAAAATATATTTCTCCATCCACTTTTTGGTGGAAATTTTCTGTTTACTTGAAGTTGTTAATAAAGTATCACCACAGACAATCTATTCCAACATGGAATTGGAACAGATTGACTGGGGTATCACATAAATACAATCAAATAATCTTTGTTGATTATTCAGCTGATTTTAATGTATGAAGTGTTGCATAATATGGAACAATCACGTTGAATAAGTGAAGCGCCATCTGGACAGTTTCCAAGAAACTAGAAGATATTCACATCAAAAATATTTCCTTTATTATTTCATATTCACAATAGCTTGGCTTAGGTAATAGGTATATGTAAATTTTTAGATATAAGACAAAGAAGACCATTGTTAAATTATCAGAGATCACAAACATAAATGATCATATCTATCCGAAATCATTCTCAAGATCCGAGTCGCTGTCAGACAGCTTATCATCAATGATAAATACATTAACCTTTTGACTGTGGTGGTGCTCAAACATTTCGAACAATGATTCGAATAGCTGAACAGTGCAAGCGAGAGTACCATCGCCAATTTTTTTGAAGTTTTTACCTGAAACAAAAAACAGTTGCTAGAGAAAGCTTTGTAAATCTGAAAGAAAATCACCAATTGGGATAATTTTATTGTCTATCACAAGACTATATTTGGACAATGCAGCTATTAAACGTTTTATAAGATTATCTCGATCTTGTCTGCTTATAGGTTGGATTTTGCTCAAGAAATGTAACAGATACTCTATCAGGCAACATTCCTCCTGGAATTAAAAAAAGATAACTTTGATTGTTGTTCGCATGTCAACACCTACCAAAGATAGTTTCTGCAAAAACAATTCCGGCTGCTTGTAATTCACGACAATACTTTCGAATGTATCCATTTTGATAACTGGTACTTTCAGTCCTTCCAACCATTCAAAAAGTAGAGCAGCCAATACATTAATGTCAGTTTCTAGGGATAATTTAATCCATCCTACCTGTGATGAGTTTATATGGTACTGATATTGTTTGACTTTTCTTTTTGTCGAAAGATCTAATGTTTCAGTATCAGTTAGCAATGCATTTACAATATCATTTACATCTATAATAATGTCAGTCTCAACTTGATCTTGTGCGAAATTCTTTTGATTTTCTAATTCTTGAAAACATTTGTTTTCTAATAGTAATTCTTCACTCATTTCTTCACCGTCCAAGGTGCTTAGTTCAGAAAATGAATCACGATTATCACCAATATCTAAAGGGTTTGGAGAAGATGGCGTCGATGCTTCATTATTGGTAGAAGATTGTGGATATTCGTTGCCCAGGAAGATTTCTGTGGGAAAAAGACTGGTTGATAATGCTGATTCAAAAACTATTTAGAAAATTTAATGAAATAATTTTATTACTTTCATTATTACTTGAAATACTACAAGTACTGTATGTACTCTCAGTCCTTGTTAAGCTGCCATGTAACTTAGTAGAAAGAAAGTCGGTTGTGTAAGAAATAGATGAAGGTGGATATTCCTCAGTCCAGCAAGCGCACAGTTTCAGAATTCTTTCACATATCCAGTGAATAATCTGTTGTTGAAAAAAAAAAAACAGAATCATATGTAAATTAATAAAATATTGTATAGGTACCTTTGGAATATACTTGAAATTTCGTTCCTCATAACCATGCAAGATAAGTCGTTGTCTTCGTAAGAACTTTTGTAGTGTAAATTCATTCATATATTTATCTTTACCAACGTTTTCTCTGTAAGAAAATATGTTGATAATAAGAACTGGCTTCAATATTGCTCGAACAAATTGAAAATCTTACTTCATGTAGTAAATCACAGATTGGGGAAGAATGAATTGAGCAAAATTCCTAACACATAAAATTTGACCTCTAGTCTGTACAGATCCAGGTCGCTTGAGTCTTACATATTTGATTGCGTCATTGGCATTGACTCTTAAAGAATATACCAAATAGCAAGCTATAAGAACTCCAGTCCTTCCTAAGCCTAGAAATCAGTAAGCTGTTTTTAAAAAAATGCCATAAAACTGTATCTTTGTCCAACACATAGATTCAAAAATCTAATTAAGACGAAAAAATTCTTTATTGTTTTAAGAAACGTATTTTAAGCAATATATTATAATCCAAGGGCTTCCAACGACTTTTTTTAATTCTGGATGAATCGATGATTATGAACAAACTTGTATATATATATAAGTAATAAAATTTTGAATTGAATCGATCGCTGCCATCAACCATACATGACAAACTAATATATATAGTTATAGAGTACATTCCTATACATCATTATATGTTAATAAACATAATATACATTCCCTAGATTCGAATGAATAATGATATAAAAAAAAGTCGATTTGTCAGCACAAATTACCTTCTATTATAATGTACCCTATATATGGGCTACGGCTACATTATAATTCTTACCTGCATGACAATGAATAGCCACTCGACCTTCTGTGAGAGCAAATGACACTACTTTAACCATATTCAAAAGTCCCGCCAATGTGGCATCACCGTAATCTTTCCAAGCAAAGTTGTAATAATAAACTGCAAATAATAATGTAACTTTTTACGATAACTATATAGGAGTGTTTTTTGATTAAATGATGCAATGAAAAATAGAAAATAATAATTTGTTCTATTGATTCTGGTAAATATATGACGTTCTGTGGGTAAATAGAAGAGTTCACATTTTCTCATCAACGAAAGTATCAGTAAATTAGAACTAATGAAGTAGTGTTCTCTGGTACTAATACCTATAGTCGGTACTTTATATATGTCATATTTATGTGTAAGGTGTTCATTTCATCAGAATTCAGAATTGTTGCAAAAAACTTGCACTTCCGTTGCTCTGGTATTTTTGATACCAATTAGCGTGAACATATGAAAGGAGACACTAAAAAATACAAAGTCTCCACTCACTATTCCGTTCCATAAACATGTTTGGATCATAGGAAAATCCAGATGGTTCCAACGGAGGACCACAGCTGGCATGTTCTCTAGGCGATTGAAGATTTATTATTGTCCTTATTCCTAGGCTATAAGTAATTAGAATTGGATATACAATATATATAGACAATGTTATTTGCAATCGATATAGAATACCTTTCGAACTGTTGAATTATATTTTTTTGTATTATAATAATGGTGCTAGGACGTGCCATCGCTAGTATATCTTCTGTTATCCTAGAAAATAATAAAAACATTTATTATAATGGAATATCTTGCAAATGGACGATTGAGAAATTTCTCTTTCGAAGGCCGCCATTTTGAAACAGCAAAGTCAATAATACTGATTATTCAAATATTACTTTTGGTTAAAATAGTACAAAATATTTCCTTTTTTTAGGGTAAAATCTCATCGAGTAAGTATTTATCGATTCAATATCATTTTTGTTCGCAAGAAAATTTACGCATACGTAGACATACACGGACATTTTCCTGAAAAAACATTCTACTTGTTCTATTTCACAAAAAGCAGGACTACTTACAGAGTAGTTCGTAAAACAATTAGTATAATAAGTGGAAGCATAGAAGATAGATATTACAATGTATAGGTATTCTATGGTTGAAGGTATAAGACAATAATAACATTTGTATGAATCAGTTAATATCTGTTATTATTATTGAAATAATCATCTATATTTTATAACTTTACACGAACAATCAATTCTTTTTCAATCGATATTTGCATAATTTCTTGCCAAACGTAGTGAAAAACCACTGATGGAAAATAATCGATTTTCTTTCTCCGAAACTATCGATGAGAAATTAAAATACCTTAGAATAAAACTTAAACCAATAACTTAATTTCAATAACATTTTTTAAACTTTTCATTATCATATAAAATTTTAAATCTTCAAGAAAAAATCCCTCTCCAAACTATGTCGGGGAACGGCATATAAGATTTTGATCGGGCTCTATTTTCCAATGAAAAACGAATCCTCCAAAATAAATCATAAGTGCATCTTAGCAAAATACGCAAACAACCATGTAAAATGTATAAACATTCAATCGAATAATTGTATGCCTCCCCCTTCGTGGAAGTCAGTCCAAAAAAACGTCTACTTTCAGTTTCTAATATATCATATATTTTAAATACTGCTCAAGCTCCTTTTTTAATTCAATTTGAAAAGTACACTTTGATTTATATATTTGCATTCGAGTAGATTCATAATACAAAATATCTCATCAAGATAATGATCCTTATAATAATTAAATTTATTTTCCAAATATAGAACACATTTCTTTCTATTTTTATAAAACAATGTACCTACAGAAGAGTCGAGTCACCTGTTGAGGTTGTTTATTATTAACTAATGTGAGAAAACTTGGTGTAACATTATCAAATTCAATAAAACTCACCAATGTGAATAAATACCGTGAATGGCCAGATTTTCCGGTTTCCAATTTTCTGGATTTTCATATTTACAATTAAGGCCACCACAAAAAACACTACACTGTATACCTTGCGGTGTTAATCTTCTAATATGATCCGATAATTTATTATAATTTGCTTGCACTGTTTCAGTATTATTATGTGATTTCAATTCGGAAGTATTATGATGATTCATGGCGAGAACAAGCTTTCATATATATATATGTATATAAAAAAATATTTGGATTATTTGTTGCGCTTCAAGCTCCGAGAAAAAACCTATCTACTACAATAATTATTTAAGCTCATATTATTGAGAACACTCTCGTGGGGGAAGTGAACGGCGGGACGGACATACACAGGTTGTTGTCGCCTAGGTAGATTAGCGCATGCTTATTTATATATTTACTCGATATATATCTCAAAAACCATAGTAATGGTCGCTAGGGGAAATAATAAATAAAACTTGTGCCCGACTTGGGGGGATTGTGATATATAGAAAAATCATTTGCGCACTGCGTCAAACAACAACATCGTATATTGTATTTTATATAATATGATTTTAAAAGCTCAACTTGTCGCATTTGTTCACAGTTTGTCAAACATTTTTTTTGACCTATTTATTCATAATATGAGGAATAAGTAACTTTTTCTTTTCTACAATAACTTTGACTGACTTTATTAGTTGGTGCATTAGCACAATAATATTAATTCTATTGGTGCCGGTACTTTTGAAGTTAATGCCAATAAAGTCTTCTTTCCACTTACCTATAACGGCACAACTTCAGAATTTTGTTAAAAAAAAGAAATTATTTCACGTTTTTTGAGTCATTATCATTTATATTAAGAGGAGATTTTAGAACATAGCGCTGTTACACATATTTTAGACATTACTGTTGTAACTCGGATAAACGGTTAAAAATTGCCAAAAATGTCAAATTTAAATATTTTCAAAAAAAAAAACATGTCCCCTCTAAACGCTCGATTTTAAATTTGTTGATTATGGGACCATTTCTCATCACATTCCTTTCAAATGAAACAAAAATAATCTAAATCGGAGCCGGTTTACGAAACGCGCAAATAATGAAAATAAGAAAAGTACACGAAGTCGAATTGTATTCCTCCACCATAGTCGGTCAAAAAGAATCGATGTTTAATTTTTATATAACTTAGATGATAGTAACTCGACTGTGGAGCTTGATTCAATACCCATAACCGTGTGTTTGTCATAATTTGTTTGAAATTGCATTTACACCGCTGAATTCACGCCATCGCCTTTATTTCTAGAACTCACCAACACACAAAGGTATTATTGCATACTATTAGAAAGGAAAGCTTTATGCTAATGATATAAAAAATATCACACTATCTAAGAATAGTATATGGGATATTTCCCTGGATGATTCTTTTGGCATTTACAAGCTTTTGCTATCTAATCTGTTATGTTTAAGAATGTTATGTTTGCACGCACGCGTTGAAAACTGAGGAGCAAGCAAAAAAATAAAAACTTAACATACATAAAGTCTGAGAATTACTAAATTGTTTCAAGAATTATATATTTTCATATGAGGTAGAAATTTTCAATAAAGAAAACTCATTGATAAAACACTTTAGAGACCATTACTTCAAAATAAATTGAATTAACAAAAAAATTGATTAGTTAGAACGAATATTATTAGTAGTTTCAAAATTTCTGTTAAACAATACACATTTTGCATGTCTCTTTACTGGTAAATTTATTTTCAAAACCGTTTTATAAATAACTTTAGAGAAAATCAATAAATGCTTTATCTGATATTCTGAAGGGGTTGACAGGTAATAAAGCAATTCATATTATCGTGTGTTATACTTTCTTATGTAAAAGAGCCTCGTGTTTAACGATAAAGTTTCATGGTCATTGCAAATACATTTTCTTGTTTTTTTTTAAATTTAAATGCAGTTTTTAAACAATAAAAGGTAGTGATCTATTATAAAGCATCGAAAAGTTAATCAAGAATCTAGCAACAACAACTGTCGAAAGTTTATTTTTATTTATTCATAAGAACTACCTATTTGTTTTCGATGTCGACCCTATAACATTGTTTATTCACTGCAGAAGTACTAACGTTTCGTTCTGTTCGAAATTCATCAAATCATTTATGGGCTTTGTTTATCGATATAAACTCAGATATTCTGCCGGTTAAGAAGGATCAAAAGGTGGAAGGAATCAAGTAGTAACTACTATCAAAAGCTAAGTTCTTCATAATTTTAAATGTTATATTTATATAAAATAGAAAAGCATATAAAACGTATTCAATTTTCGTTTGTTCAATAAGATGGATGAGGTTCCCAGTTGGATAATTTCTTAATTTGTGCATAAAGATGATTACCAGGACAGGATGTTTCTCTTCCCTGTCTGTGACCAATAACTTTGTAATTAGCAGAAAGCTTGCCATTGTCTTTACCACATTCCATCAGTTTTTTTAGTGTTTCCATTTGAGTGCTCGATGCGTCCTCATCTATTAAAATAATAAGTCTATGTAAAAGTAATGTATGACCATTGTCAAGCATGTCAGCATGCAAGAAAATTACGCCGAATACGATTTTGAAGTTAAGCGAAAGATTCAATTCTTCGCCGCATGCGCGAATTATCAGCCATAGGATACCTCTTTAGCTCTTTATTTATGTAGAAGTAGCATATACCTTATATACAAGAAGCTGTGTTCTCTGGTAAAGGAGAACAGACAGCCAATAGCATGGAATAATTTGGGCACAGGCATAGTACATTCTGTAACATTTCAAATAAAAGTGGCTGATGCAACCTTCCCGCCGCGCATTCGGAGAACAGTTTTCGCTTAATTCAATCGGTCTATTATGGGTTAGTTATTTTTTTAAGCTACTTATACTCAGAATTTATTGGCATGTTGATAGCTAATTATTACATTTGTTTACACTTACTTTGGAAATTTCCAATGAAACAGATACCAACGCTTCGGGCATTGAATTTTGGATGGTGTGCTCCTCTTATGCCCCATCCTCTGCCTTCATAAACTTTTCCATCGCCTCCAATCTAAATAGTTAAAAACTTTGGAGATTACGAAATCATTGGACAAAAAAAAAATCACTTACCAAAAAGTTATATCCAATATCTGAATAATTTCTAATGTTCATATGAAACTGTTGAATGTTCTTAACGCGACTCTTGCAATTTGTTGTGGTCGTACACTTTGGTGTTTCTGCATGATGTACCACAACATAGCTAGGTGGATTATTTGATAATCGATCTGATCTTGAAGCAGATACTCCTCCCCATCCCGATCGGCTTATTATCTCAGGGCAGGAGCCTTCATATTTAGAACATAGAGAAAAAACATGTAGGTGAAACGACAAATATTAAGAACAAAAAAAGCAATATAATACGCACAGCATCAAACGTAAGAATGGTGAAATAATAACAGAAGAAAAATATTTATTTTGGAAAAATGGTGAGAATATTTTTAGGAACTACTGAACGAAACACGAGAAGTGGAAGAACAAATTGAAATACGACATGGCGAAGAGAAAATTCAAATAAACATAGAAGAAATCCAACAATTACCTAATAAAGGACTTGAAGAATGGGAACGCACCCGGGTGTGACAGGATAAAATCGGAAATGATTAAAAATATTCAATAATCACAGTATCTATATGTACTCACATTGTACGATATTTAAACAACCTGCTAACAAAAATAAAAATTGTAATTGCAGAAACATTGTCCAGTTACTTCGAGGAACTAAAATATTTATTAACATCAAAAGACTTTATAAGATTTAGACCAAATATGAATTACCGCAATGTTGTCAAATTGTTTCTTATTAACCCATAACCCAAGATAAGGATAAATCTATTTTGGTATATATGTATAATAACGTCAAATCTGTTTATGAACTGAATTTAAAAATATTTTTCTTCAAGGCTTCTATTAGGTAAATAATGGAAGAGCGCTCGTTTTTTGTTCGGCTGCATTTTTGTTTTTTTTTGCGCACACGCTCCGATTTTGAAAGATGGCGCCAAAATAAGCCTTCTATCTACTGCACAACTTCAAAATTACCAACACCAGTAGAAATAATATTATTTTGTAAAGTCGATGCTAGTTTTCGTAAAAAGACTATTATGATTTCGGTTTATCGATCGGTATTACGTTAAAAATCACATTACACATTTCGACAAAACTTCGCTTATTTTCATTTTGAAATCTTGTCCAGTTCCCAAGGTAACAAAATATTATAGATGCCTTTATTCGTTGATCATTGATTGATAACGAATTTAATTTAGAATTTAAATTGTTGTTTATAGGATATGTTGATGTGGCAACATTGTCGACATATTATCTTTGTTTTTTTAAATTTCTTTTGAGAACAAATCAGCTCAACGTTCATATGGGAGATGGAAGGTAAATCCCCGTTACCCAAACAGACAGGTCAACACTACAATGTTTATTTATGTAAAATGATGTCATATTATTTTTTATCAATATTCATTTATAAATAATCAACATCAAATAATGAATAATACTTTAAATGTATCTCGTTTATTGAAAACAATAATTATCATAATATTATGAAAACTGTGAAAGGAGCAATGTTGTATAAATTTTAATGCAATTACCTAAAGTTCATTTTTGAATGCCATAACGTAAACCCAATATCATGTTTTGTAAACGTTATTATTCCTGCAGTTGCAGTTAGATTGAAAAGTTTTGGCACAAACTTCACAAGTACCAGCACCAATAGAATTAATATTATTTTGTATTTTTCACTGCACCAACTAATAATGTCGGTCCAATTTTTTGTAAAAAAATGAATATAACATTAGTCATCAAAATCATTCAATGTTCACCGAAGAAGATAATGCGTTACTCACACTTATTCAGAGATTTCAAAACATCGCTGAAATACACACATTTGAGTTGATCACTGGAGTAAGTCGGAAACCTATCATTTTTTTGAGGAATCTTCCTTGACCACCGTATACAAACGCATATATTATATATCGGGGTTGTTAAAATTCGCAAGTATTTTACACTAACCATAGATAAACTATTTATACACTAACCTTGTATTATCCGAAAGACCTTACGTATTATAAATATATGAGGTGTAAGGTGAGTTGCCTACGCTATCAATCGAAAAATTTGCCCGAGAAGAGCAGCAAAGTAATTTGCTCTATTAATTAGTGTAGATGCGTTATGCGATATGTTGAATAAAATAGGCAAGTAGGTATGTACAAAAAATATTTTATTACAAAAAATTATAAATATGTGGCGAACTGGAAATACTGGGACGCACAAATTAATGTGAAATAAAAAGTAAATAAAAAAAGAGTAGACGAACATGCACAATATACAGATATTATATAATATAATAAAGAATATCTAGCTAACACTTGATTCTCGGTTTAATTTCCTGAGCTATACCACCCCAGGCTAATTTGAAAATACGATTCCGCCATTTTATCGTTGGATCGAATACAGCTTGAAGAAAAAGATATGGTCCAGTACATTCACGAAATAACCAACCCATAATGAAGTCGAACCTTTTAAATGGTAATGACCCATTCTGCAAGAATAGAAAAAAATGGCATATCACTGTTAATATAAACAAATACGGAATGATTTTTTTCTTCTGTAATGATTATAACTTACTTGTACTATTGACAATAGAATCCAATCGCTGAGAAACCAACATAAAATGTGAATTAAGTAAAAAACTAAGGGTTCCCAGTGGAATAGGAAACTAACAGACCAAGATGCCCAGGCACCAAGTACCATACATTCAGACATTGGTTCAAAAAATAACACTAAAGGTAACATAGCGACACGTAATTTTGCCCACCTGGAAAAGAAAATCTTCATAAACAAATAAATATTACAAAACAAGTATTTTATACAAAACAAACAAACGTTTGTTTTTGCTCGATCCCAATAATGGCTGTGTCTATGGGACTGTCTACTTCTGTTGTACGGTACCCTTCGTGTGCCAGTTCGATCCGCACTTGGCGTGCATATTTACAATAAGTTATAATAATATCGCATTAGAGGTAAACTTGGTTTTTTAATAATTCGACATTTGACGTAAGAATTTTAAATAAATAAACAAAACTACATACCATACAACATACAATCAAAGCAAAAAATTAAATTTCACATAAATTACCAATAAGAATTATTATACTTTCATTTTTATTATAATTAACAAAACAACTGCGAAGCAGTTACGTGGAATCGTCCTAAGAAATAGGTTTTGATTGGGGAGATTCCTACGTTTGATTGTACTTCATATTTTATTCTAACAAATTTGCTAGATACAGATATTTTGAATAGAAAAAAATAAAACCTGGAGAAAGACAGAAGATTATACCTACATTACATGTGTAATAATTATTAACGGTTAATAATAAAAATGTATTTACTATCTACTATAATAAAACACAAAATTATTATTATGACATTACTACAGGTCCAAATACGTGAATCATAAATATCCACTTTCCATTCAATTTAACGTAATGACGTAAATACCAATGACGCTTACAATCACCAACCACACTTATTTCCTAACAAAAATAAATTGAAAATTTCGGACAAAAATATCAAAGCAATTCTTTGTCGAAAAATGAAATCAGGCTTTTCTGAAAGAGCGTAAATTATTCAGTTTTATCAGAAAGTTCAAAAAACTTGTTAACATAGATAAAACGATATTAATTGACAATATAAATTTTAAACAAGGCGGAAGAGATAATACTGATACCAGTAATAGCATACGTAATTTTTACGCGAATGAATGGACACGCACGAAACGATATCTAGATATCTATTACGTGTTTTTTGGTTATTTATTTATCTACAGATAAATTGTTTTTTCAAGAAACACTATTAATCTACATTGTCAATCGGACAGCTGATTGATTATTGAATTTATATTATTATTCGTAGAAATATTATAATTAGAAAGTAAATGAGAGAAAAATAACCGAAAATGTTTCTCAAGATACACATATTGTCAAATTAAAAATTAATCAAATGTTATTTTTTTATCGTTGATTAGATTTAGATAAAATATAAAAGATTGTCGTATAGATAATCCATGGAGGATATCAATGACCTGTATTTTTTAGATAATAATAATAATAATAATCGATTGATAGTTCATAACAAATAATGCTTACCTAGTTAATCTAGCCTGAAAACTAGCTACATCACATAATCCAGAGTTTTGTAGAGCAGGTTGACTACAAATGGCAGTTTTCCATCCCCTGTCAATGAAGGATTTAGCGATGAAAAAGTCTTCTGCTAAATAGCATCCAAATATTTTTAAGCCACCCTGTTCTTCGAGAACAGGTTTTCTTAATAATGTAGACATGCCCGTATGACAATTAACTCTTAAACAATCAGCAGCTAAGTACATTCTCGATTGTGCAGTTCCGAAATATACCTTCAAAATGATAATAACATAATAATTTGATAAATTAACTGAAAATAAATCCTTTTACTTTTTCCAATGTTGCTGCGAAGCCATTTCTATCACATGTGAAAGGCATCTGATGCACTAAGCCAGTTTTTTCAGTCATATGATTCACCATATCCAACAGTGTATCATCTTTCACTACGAATTGATTCCATTAATTAAAGCACTTTAAAGTAAACAAGGTACTTACTTCTAATGCCGCTATCTGATATGAGAATTAAGTTATAGCTACTTGCTTCATAAGCTTTGTTCATATTATTAATTTTTGGATTTACACCTACAGTCGAACCACCTATAAAAATATTGGTAGCTACTTTGGGGTACTTTTCGATTAAAGTATAAACTATATCTATCGCTGGATCCTTTTCATCCTCAATGCAGAATAAAATTTCATACTAGAAATAAAAATAAATGTTGAAATACAATCTTCACAATAATTTGAATATACTAACCAAAGGATAGGTCATTGTAAAAAAAGTTTCCAAATTTGAAACTAGATGTGGGTCTACACCCATCAAAGGTTTGAGTATAGAGACCCCAGGGTAGGGTTCATCAGGAGGTAGAGGTTTAACCTTCTTATGCAGTCTATATTTACTGAAAGCAAAATTATTTGAATTATACTTCAAGTACCTTTAAATGAAGACCTTTAAAAGGTTATAGGTTATGTATAGGACAAAAAATACAAACCCGTAACATATTGCTATCAGATGAATTAACCATAAAACAGACCAGAACACCAAAAAAAATATTGCACATGCACATAAAGTGTAATTCATTGGCGCCCGTTATACAAAAAATTGAAAGAGCCGACATCCCTATCAAAATACATGTTTTGAGTAAATGTAAAAAAAGAGAGGCGAGACGCAGAGGAGCTATGACTGTTATAATACACACATATCACAAGACACAAGAAGACCCTTCTGCTGCCTTCTTCTTCTGCGTTCCACCAGAGGTTCCACTCTATCACACTACGTTTGCGCCCGTGAGCGTATCCTATCCCTATGACATGACCATTATTTAAGATCTCTGCCAATTAACCACTGTAGTTACGAAACCTTGTTAACAGAATTCTTGTTAGTCTATGAGTGGGATCTTCAAAGTATATAATTATTCATACATTACATTATATGATAAAACCACAGATTACGAAGGTTAGATAAAACAATGATAAGTATTTCATATGATTACCATTTATGAGTCATAGACATAAGATCAAAGATCGGGCAATCCTAATCTTTGGATCGGGTATCGGGTCAATAAAATATGCATTATGCATTTCTTTTCTGCTAAATTATTTGTTGGTATAATAAAACCAAAAACCATCAAATTTTACAAATAAGAGATGTTAGTTAGATTGCGTGTTGCGTTTCCGGAGATGTCTAGTGTTCTCTGCGGAGATTGTAAGTTGATTAGGATTAAATCGGAGGTATGTTCTCTGGCATTAAATAAATTATTACATCAGCATGATTTTTATGGTATGCGAGCGAGAGGTTTCAGAACTGAAAAATATCCAATATATGTTCCAACCAAATGGCACTCATGGTACTCTCAATCATATTTTTGGTAGAAACAGACCATGCCTCGGATGATATGTCGTATCGACAATCTTTTTTGCCTTAGAGTGAACAACCAGACCTAGACAGGCCAGACATTAGAATGATTTGCAGTTTGCAGCCCGTACAGTGGTATTTTATTGTATGTTCTCTTTGGGTGGTACAGTGGTACTTATCTTGGAGGTATGAAGGATGGAGGCAGAGAACAATACCTCTAATGGAGGGTATGTCCATACTTGGAGCAGCTTGGAGTATGTTTTCTCTGTACTTATGTATCT
The DNA here is from genome assembly GCA_958507055.1 of Crioceris asparagi. NCBI lineage: Eukaryota > Metazoa > Arthropoda > Insecta > Coleoptera > Chrysomelidae > Crioceris > Crioceris asparagi. The sequence goes on along the minus strand of OY293833.1, from coordinate 2,195,776 downwards.
ATTATATTTGCTGAGCAAGTAGCGCTAAGCAGCGCTTCATCACATCAACAGAGAACACTACCTCCAACGCTTCATGTCAGATTGACATTGACATTGCACAACAGCTGTCTCGTACTCTACTGACTTTTGCGAACAAAGGCGATTTCTAACGATTCCAAATAACAAAGTGAAAAGTGACTTGTTGACATAAAAGTGAAAATAATAAAAATGATAGGATTCTTTAGAAAATAGTTAAATATGACAGATGGGAAGAATAAAAATTACGAAAATGTTATAAGTGAAATAGCTTGGGATGGTTTTCATAATTGGTTATATTGTGTTTGTGTAGTCACGTTCGATCTGGAGCTCGGACAAGCTCTCGAGGTATGATAGAAACATTGTACCTAGATTTTTATTTTCTATTCTCAACAAGTCGTTGTTTTTAGACTATATTTCCGAGGCATGTAACATTAACTAAACAGGAAGTTTCTAACATTTGTTATCTTGCTTTTCCTGATTCAAATTCGGGATGCATGGGTGACACAACTTTTATCATAAGACTCCCTAACAGTCAAGGAAGCAAGTCACTCCGTAAGGAACACTACAATTACAATGCTAAATGTCCTACATCGTTACAAACTGATGGATCATATTACTGGGGATATGTTTACTTTAGACAAGTTAAAGACATCACATTACCAAGAGGGTATTTCCAAAAGGTATCATCCTGAAAGTTTAACATTGGAATTATCATGTAAAATAAACATTTTCAGAGCGTTGTCTTACTGTCTCTTCTTCCATTTACAAATCTGCTGAATAAAATATGTAGTTATGTTGCTCCAGAGTTTTTTGAAAATGGTGAAGAAAGTTTGGAGGCTGTGTGCTATAACATTGAACGGTGGCCCCCACCTATACCTGGTACTACATTACAACTACCACTTCTAGGTTCTGTTCTACAGGTATCAAGAATATTTTAATCTGTTCAAACGGTGAATAACTAAGCAAATTAATAATTTTCAGATGTATATTCCACTAGCAACAAATTGTACAGCTAATTCAACTTTAGCACTTATTGGTGAATCAGGTGAAAACCAAAATCATATCTATGTGGAAGACTTGAATTTATTCGAAATCTTACAACCAGTTCTATCGCATATTCATTTACTTTGGGAATTGATTATAATCTCAGAACCCATAGTTATAATGGCTTCGTCTCCAACACAGTGTTCCTCCATGGTATTGGCTCTAACAAGGTTTTTTTTCGAAACTAGTTCTTTTTGTATACTTAATTTACTTTTTCGAAATATTTTTCAGGCTAATCTTCCCTCTTCAATATAGCGGCGACTATAGGCCATATTTTACGATTCATGACAGTGAATTTAAACAATTCACAAGCAAAGTACATGGCCCACCGCCGGTAATTTTGGGTGTGACAAATCCATTTTTCGGAAAAACTCTTCATCACTGGCCACACACCATAAGATTGAGTGATGATTCTGGTAAAATACGAATTTATTTTAACATTATGTATTATTGTTTATATCTTATAATATGTAAGCCAAATCTTTTTTATTCCAGGACAAAATCAAAGCTGCAAACTGAAAAAGACTGCTCCAACAAAAATGATCGATAATAGTCCCGGTATTTATACAACCTACAAGCCTTTTTTACAAAAAGATAAAAATATAATCAAGAAATTGAATTTCGGTATCAATTCCAATCGCCCTAACGAAGCTCAGTCAGCATTACTTCGAAGACATTTATTAGAATTAACACAAAGTTTCATGATTCCATTAGAACGATATATAGCTAGTTTGATGCCTCTTCAGAAAAGCATCACTCCATTTAAGGTAAAATGAATGTCAAACCACCACAAACAAAACCAAACGTACATTGTGTGATTTTCTTCCAGGCTGCACCTAAACCATTACCATTCAACCCGGATCACTTCTTTGCCACATTAGAAGCAGCAGGACCGCAGTTGACACTCAATAATACTGGCATAAAAGGTGATTGGATTGGACTGTACAGGAAATTTTTTCGTTCACCAAATTTCAAGGCTTGGTTCAATAATAGATATAAAGAGCTGACATTGAAATTGCAAGCCTTACAACTTGAAGCATTGTCTAAAGCAGTGAGTTTAATTAATTCAAGATATTCCGAGATGTATCTGTTTTTTTTTGCTGCAAATACTATTTTTGTAGGATTTAAAAGATTGGGTACAAGGTAGACCAGAAGTGGAAATAGTTGATATGGCTTTAACAATCAAAAATAAAATTATCCGATGTAACGAACATGACATGCCCGTAAATGAAGCCACTAAGGAACAATTGAATCATCGATTAAATGACATTGTCAATTCTCTACCTGAAGATTTGAAAAACATCTTGCAGGATTCATGATATTCTTTGATTGAACAAAATCTTTTTTTGAACAAAGCTCAATTATCAGATATCATAATGAATCTGATAATTCTCGCGAATTAAATAAATTCCATTTATATAGCAATCCCATCAACAAATTCGTCCAATTGTGTAAAAGCAGAATAGTAATTTAGTACAAGTGTTGAACAAAATGTGAAATATTGTTTATTTGGCAAAGTGCTGACTGCAATAAAAACCTGTCTGACGGGATCAATATCCTGCCCTAGCAGCTCATGATTTTCTCTTTATGGATGCTGTGAAAACTAACACATTTTATCCTGTTACACGATTGGGTTGGTTTTTTTCTGTCAACACTATATGAAAATTTTCATTTTTATAAAAAAAGATATATTTGTATCCTCAAGCAAACTAAAATCATGAAAACATTGTCAAGATCAAATTTATTAGGAACCCATCGATGAATCCGACGAAAAAACTTTTGCATGTAAATTTACTTTCAACTCTTTTTTTGTCGATAAAACTGGGCTAGTTTCTGTCAATTTGACGGCGGGGGTCATTTTTCACTGTTTTATTGGTGAAATATTTAGACAATTATTAAATCTACTGTTTATGCTTAAAATATGTATTTTATTTTTATATGAATTGAAATTATGTGATATCAGAGCATCACTAATGTAATGTCGGTGGAACAAAATAAGTATAATTTAATCCATTTTTTAAATCCAATTTTCAGCAAGCTTTTTTCATCAAGTCTCATATGTAATCAGTGACTTAAATTACTTTAGAAATATTATTTGCTAATTGATTCTATTGATATTATGAAACACAGGTAATCTAATTTTTATGAACAGATCAATTCAACTAATAAATAAAAGAATATATTATTACAAAATATGTACATAAGAACAGTTGAATGAATAGAATTTATTTTATATTAACATGTGTATTATTTAAAATATTTGATCCTTCGGAATAAAAAATTACCTACAGACCTATTTTTCGTACTGAAATTTTCGGATGATAACTTTCCTGTAGGAATGATATCTACATGGAACTGGTTTCATTCAATTCATAATTATTATATATTTTATAGTAACGTGTTGATGTCAGTTAAAAAACTCTCTAACTAAAAATGTAATTAGAAATAAGTTATTATCACTTCCCTGTTTCCGATAACTGTGGCGCGAAAATTTAACGGTATTTTCTTATAAAACACCCCAAAATAAGACGAAAATCAAGAATACCAATTTTCAAGTCTTCGCCTCGTTTTGGAGATAATGCCTCCTTTTTGCGGGATGTTGGAGCGAAAATGGTGTTAGGTCGGTGAAAAACGCATAAAAGAAATGACTTGCATTTCAAATACTACACCGTTGCCTCTATATCTAAAAGTTCGAAAATACATAGAATAGTATGCGACTTGTAGCGCATCTAGCGATAAACAGTTGGATATTTTGAAATATCAGTAAATACTATAGGTTTCGAAGTATCTCATACAAAGAATAATTACTAAGCAAGTAAACTGATAGCATCACTTTACGGAACAGCTTATTTTATATAAAATAGAAGTTTGAAATGCAGTTGTTTAGCAAATATTAAGGAAACAAACCTAAACCTATCCAACCAGTCTAATAAATATTAAAGACACCGTTCAATGAAATTATACATAAACATGAAATAGAAGTTTAAAATGTAGTTGTTTAGCAAATATTAAACAAACCTGTTATCAAAACACAAACCTAGTCAACCTAAAAATTTCCCTAGTTTCCTTGTTCGAATAAATTTCATTTGAATTATATTTCATATACAGATACTTCTTACTATTGTCTACAACGTATTCTACTATAGCAAGCATACTTCATGATAATTCTTCTTCTAAAATGAAGTAAATGGCAACAGTGTATTTACAATCGTATGGAAACGTATGTCCATTTTTTTAGATTTTTTCCGTATTTACAATATGATGACGGCTAACTAAGAATTGAAATGTGTTTACAGAGTAATATACAATTAAAAATCTCAATTTATAAAGGAAATGCCTTGTTGAGACGGTGTCTACAGTGAAGGGGCCAATATCTCAAAAAGGAGACGAAAACTCGGAAATTGATATTCTCGATTTTTGTCTTATTTTGGGGTGTTTTATCAGAAAACTTCGTTATATCTTGGCGCCACCGTTATCGGAAAGTCCCCACAAGACATATCCAAATTTAAATGACCTAAAAGAAAACAAACAACACATATTTTTGAAAAATCATCATTTATTTGTAAACTTTATGATCAAATTGATAGAAAATAATACAATATATATAAATTCTTGCGATGGAACCGCAAAATAAAAAGGTTTAACAAGCCCAAATATAAGCTTTTTTTAATTTGAACTTAATTTCTTATATATATATATATATATATAAAGATACTTCTATTTGCTAAGACATATTGCTTATTTTATTTAGAATATTTACAGCATAAACAGTATTATTGTTGTATCTGCATATATCTCAATGGCCAGTCACGAAAATATTATCTAAAGATAATTTTCTTTCGATTGTCGAAGAAAAATCCTTTTAATGCGCTTAATTCTTCAATTTCGAGAAATATTCAATTTAAAATTCACGAGTTCATCCCAGACGACGGCGAATAAATATTCTTGTAGCAAGGTTGGCCATTATCCAAATAAGTTTTTTTATTAGAATTGAAACGATAATATAGTGAGTATAAACTTACACACATTTGAAATAGGTACAGTGTGCCGAAACAATTGTTATGTATTTTTAAAATATAGTATAGTGGAAATTTAATATATCGTTTCAATTCTAATATAATATGGATTCCCATCAAGAATCAGCCAATACAGTTATATAAGTTTTTTGAATAAATAACTTACTACGCCCCCCACCTCCCCATAAAAAGCATTCATCACATCAAGATATTGGGAGTTTGAGTTTATAAAATTGATTTATAATATAATATATGAAGATATAAATATATTTTGGTAAATAGTTGCCCTGATAATGAAACAACAAAATGCTTCGAAATCACGAATACCAGAACAAGAAAAGGAGATTAACTTTAACAGCTCCAATACTTGTGAAATGGATTGATGAATTAAAAATAAATCTCTGCTAAAAAAAATTATAAATTGAAGGGTCCTTGATTTTCTCCCATAAAAAAAGATAATATCTCTTAGAATACTTTTGCACACAAATAATTCAATATAATAAGGTTGCCATTCCAAAAAAATACCTAATGTTATTAGGTATTCCAAAATGACAACCAAATTATATTGAATCTAACCATCAGTAAATCATTTGCATATCGGTGAGACCATTGATTTGATGATTAAGTTCGACATGTTGGTTCAATAAATCATCAGCTTGTGTTTCATATTCCTTAGTTACTTGTTCACTGAAGACAACTTTATCGAATTCTTCACCATCTTCTTTTTGAGCGGCTTTTCTTGCAGTCGTTATTTTATTGTATAAATCCAAAACCTTTAAAATAATATTATTATAAAAAGGATGTCTTATGTTCTATTTAATACTCTCAAAAATATATGACTCACCTGGTCATCGATTTTATCTAATTGCGCTTTCAGTTGATTGGACTGTAAATCATTTACTGCTAAAGTTTTCAATTTGTTCAATTCCTGAATATTATATTCATTGACTGTTTTCAATTCTTGTTGACATTTTCTAATTTCCGCTAGAATTTCATCTTCTGGTATTGTCTGAAATATTTACAGGATAAATAGAATCACGTCACTATCGATCTCCCACAAATATTCTCAATATAAACAGCCATCGAGCAAAAAATAGTATATAAATGAATTTATTGAGGAAATAATTAATGTACCCTTTCAAGATCTTCTGGAAAAAGAATACCTTGTTCCACCAATTCTCTTCTCAATCGATCATCTAAACAACCACCTTCTCTTTGTATATCACCAGTGTTCATTGGTATTTCATCCAAAGCTAAAGTAAAATAATGTAAATAGACGCAAAAAGATTTGAATTTAAAGATACTAAATATGAGATGAAACAAACCAACTACATGTAATCGAATATTTGACAGCTTACATTCGGTTTTGTTATTTTTTTCTTCATTCTCAGTATTATTAGAATCAGCATCTGCTATTTTTTCCTCTAAAAGAGCTGCCAATAGCCTTTGAGTTACAGGTGATGCGAACGTATCTACAATACTAAAAATGTATTCAAGATTATTAAGAATTATAATCTTGCATTAAATTTACAAACTAACTTTTGTAGACCGAATTTTTTGATTTCAGGTATTGGATTTATTATTTTCTTTGTGAGTGATTTGCCCAAATTTTGTTCGTCATTTACAAGTTCTTCGGACCATTCATTCGAGAAATGTTCACCCAAATCAGGTATTTTCATTTCTATATCTTTTGATATTTCTTCAATCAAATTGTCAAGGAACTGTAAATAGATTAAAAGGGCCGATGAATGTAAAATACATTAAAATTGTTCTCTACTTCAAGCCTTACCACAATATCATCTTGACCAATATTTGCACAAAAAGGTTCAATGGAGGCCCAAAATTTATCAGAGGTGTCATTTCTTGGCAATGTAACTTTGGGTAATTCTTGTGGACTTGTTTCTTCAATGAATTTACTAACAGCAGGTAATCCATGCTGCTTTTTGACGAATTTTATATTGTTTTTATGATCTTTAGTTTCAGGGCGCTTTCTTTTAAGCGATGTCTGAAATATAGATACATTAAATTTTAAGCAGAAAACTCAAAACCAAAGTTGACATATACAATTATAATCACCTTATCATGTGCTTTCCTTTCAAATTCATCGTCACTCTCATCTAATTCAACTATTTCCGAGAGTAAATATCTTATTCTAACAGCACTATTATTTAAAAGTTTTTCTAAATCTTCTTGAAGGGGATCTAAATCGTTCATTGTTATTCCATCTTCTACATTTTTAGCTAAAACTATATGAAAACTCCATTATTTGTAACGTCAGATAGAATGAAAATTATTTTCTCTTAAATAACAAAAGAAATTTGTTTCTAATCCATAAAGCTTCGTTAAAACTTGATAGTTACTTGCAGAATATGTTGGAAGTAATTTAGCAGTATCACATTGTTTTATAAATGGTATATTTAATGAATCAGTTTCTGTTATTTTGACTTCACATTTTGGCTTTGATAAAGCTAATATATCCTTCAACTTCTTTTTAAATCTTAGGTAATTCTCAGATATAGGCTGAGATCGTTTTGGTATATTCATTGTTTAGTAGACCTGAAAATGTGTTAATTAAATTACAAAATGAAAAATTGTTATCCAAATAATAACTAACCTTGATACTTCTTCCTCTTCCGTAAATCCTTGGTCCTTTAAATTCTTGACAATTGACAACTGAAAATGTGACACCTGTCAAATATGCTACAGAAAAGTATCTATTCTCTGATACCTCTTTATAATTTCAGTTTCATATTTCACAACCAACATTGCTTTGGTTCTGTGAAATCAGAGAAAACCTACAATGTACATAGTCTTTCTGGGTGGAAGCAAGAATATATCAAGACCTAGGAGCAAAAATTTTTATTTGCACGTAGATCAAGACGGTGTCTATGGTCCACGGCCCATACATGGTTGTCCCTGCCCATACCGAATAGACTTGTTCGTATTGACAAATTATCTTTGCGCATGCGCCAACTTCCACTGCTCATTTCATTCAATCATAAATTAATATTAAAGCTAAGCTGCTACGAGGAATACGATTTCATTTTCAACGTAAAAGTCATAGAATAAGTTGTGTGTTCAAACGAGTTCGAGTCAAAAATAAAGGGGAGTAATATTTGAAATATTTCTTATCAATATCTATATAATATTTTTGTTGAATAAATTTGCGAAGATTCGTTGCATGAACAAAACTAGAAGCAAAACGGTAAGATCAGTGAAATTGGCAGCACAGCAAATAAATGGCATTAAAATTGTATTTAAATACTATTTCTCAATATTGCTTCCACTTATTTGATACTTGTGCGGAAGGCGATGCGATAGTACCTAGTAGATTTCGTTGACAATTTCGTGAGAACGAAGATCGTTAACTGAGTGTTACAAACACAGATGTCAGGATGTATACTGTTATGAAAAGTTTACAGCTGTCATCTGATGCAAGATGCATTATCGCATTAATGTGTAACCTTATTGATATGTATTGATATAAGTTTACGCCAGGAAGAAAATTAAGAGAAAAATATCATTGATTAATTTAAAACTATGAATACCTACTTAACATGAGGTAGAGATAGGTACTATAGAAAAGGTTTCAAAAGAAAGTTGAAATATAAATATGTTGAAAATGATAGCTATAATTATGCTTTTAATATAAAGTATTGAGTTGTTGATTCCAGAAAGTTATTGCAATGTTGAGGGGGCCTCAAGCGCATGCAGATTTCGCTGAGAATAGTCGACTATTACCTACTATGCAGCGAAAAAAAATAACCGCAAGAATTCTTTAAGCTGCTAATTTAAGAATTTGAAAGTTCTCGGGTCTCTATACGATTTGAGCTGTAATAAGAAGTAATATAGCGAAATATTAGCCATTTTCTTTCCAGTAATTATCATAGAAATTGAGCTTTCTGATCCATAACCTATTCCAATGGAAGGAAAGCGATGGATTTTGAGAGATGATTCAATTGAAATAATTGTTGCATCTAAACCAAATTTGAATTTACAATACCTATATGGATGTAAGATAGAAATTGGTCAAAACAATTTAAGAAAGGAAAACAAAGAGAATGTACCCGGCTTGAAATGTATGTCGTTTTGGGTAGACACCGTTTTCAGTGAAACTTCGTGTATCATCTGCCAGATAGAAGAAGGCATCGTACCATACTTTGCAGTGGCGTAACAATATCCCTCTCATAGGTAGATGGAAACAAAGGTGGTTCATTCTTTCCGAAAGATCTCATAATTTATTACACATTTGTATATTTCAAAGTATTTAAGATAACAACTGATGGAAAATAATGAGAAATAAATTATTTCTATTTTATTCCAGTAGTAGGTATCTAGAATAGTGTAAAAAACGAAGAATGTTTAGCTATCGTATTTTTAATATTATTAAAAGGGTTAGAGTGGCAACAAATACAAGTATAACTTAAACATCAAGAAAAACATAAACTGTCTCTTAAAGCACAGTTTGTCGAATAAAATAAATTTGTTTCGCTCTCCAGAAACCGTTAGATCTATATTCTCTTGTCTCGCGGCCCGCTCAACAGTTGAATGTTGCCCGAAGTGCCAAATCATGTCAAATATGGTGCGGATCCCTTTGTAGCAAAACTACAAGGAATCCGACTCGTGCCGACCACAGTATAAAGTGGTGCCGACTATCCACGCGGTACGCGGTCGCACTTTTGTATCAAAGAAGCCGCGCGGCGTGATCACAGTATAAATGTGGATGTGACAGTTATTAAAGCCACAACGGAATGCATGGAGATCGTGTGAATCCGTGAACTAAACTTTGCTCAAATATTTACGAATTGATTCAGAGAAAAGAAGAAGGTATACGAGTAAGAAGGTTTTCTTGACTCATTTCTAAACAATTGGCTTTGTTTACCGAGTAAAACGCGCGGGTAGGTACATCAGATATTCTGGAAAAAAGCAATGCAACTGACAAATCAAATGAGAGCCAATATTTTTGGAATGACAATTCAAATCCATCAGATTAACTCATAGTACTCTCTTGTTAGTTTCAATGCAATGAGTTAATTTTTATAGAAGAATAATAAAATTTTGCACAATGTACGCCACTGCTATCTAGGTACGTATACAAGTAATACGACATTCTAATACGAAGATGCTTCCTAACGTGAAAGTAGTGTTGCAACTGAAAAGCATGTAGGTGAATTGTTTTAGCGTTACTAAAAACGATGTTTATGCAATTGATGATAAATACTATGACTTAAGAAAAATCCTACACTACGCCTTCCTATAATAAATAATAGATGCAATGATTCGATATGGCGGCATTGGTCAACTGAAATGTGTTGAAAAATGAGTTCTCTGATCAACAGAGATTAATCTATTGAATGAATGCGTTAGGACTACAACGTTATTACAAATGAAGAGAAGAAGGTCATTAAACCGCTTCGAAAATACATAACGTGCTCTCATATGAAACACCCCAGAACATTTCTTAAGAATATCACTTTATATGAGCAGACAAATAATTAGCAAATTCACTCATCAGTACTCACTCATGATTCCAATTTTGCGTCCTTGGAGATTTAGCCAAATTAATAACTACATAAATCTTCTTGATACGTTTATTTTTAACATATTATATAAAATGAGCAATTCTTGTTTATATCTACATATATTTGTATAGCTATCTCAAAAATCGTCCAAAGTTCCTCCACAAAAACTGTCGATCTATTACCTACGTTGAAATATTTCTGAACAAAATCCACACAATTCTGTTCTCATTAATCAATTCCTGATCATCCAAAAGTCTCTTGCGTACACGATTGATTATTATCGCATCTCTTAGCTCATTTGTCAAAGTGACGTCTGTCAAAATATTTGAAATAATTTAATTCGACAATTACTCATATTAGAGGAATTTAAAATGTAAGAACAGTATTTTCTGTTCAATATATTTATAATGAAAATGATTATGTGGTAAACGGAACGAACGATAGATGTCCCCATAATAGAATTGTGAAATAGCTGAAACAAAAGATAGGTTATGTTACCCTATTGTTTACTGATAGCTTTAAAGACGTCAACTTTTTGATTACTGATTAATAAGTGATTGGAAAACAGAAATCAGACAATGCTGTGGACACGACCGTTAATACATTTGATTTTTATATACAGGGTGTGTCATGATGATAAATATTCCAATGCTTCACGAAAAAACGTAAAGGAAGGCACACCTTGTATATTTATAATGGCTAGATATTAATTAAAATCTTCTTAACATTGGATCTCGACTAAGTTGATTTTATTATAGAAGAGTAATAATAAGAAATGTCATCCATAATACCACAGTCGCTTAGTAGGTCATGTGATTTACATCATTCACTTTGATTGTCTTTATAGGAAACATCATCTATGAATCATTTGATAACTACGTGATGTACTTATTCATTGGTAGAGAACTTGTAGGTAGGTAGGTTGGTTGCAAATGGCTAATATAAATTCAATCACAATCAATAAACAGATAGGTATTTTGCAGGAATTATATTGTGGATACACTTCATACCGCTATGATGACATACATTCATTCGCCTTCAGTGTTCATCCTCTCTTTTGATAAATACGTACGTACCCGTATACAGGATGTCCCGGAACTAATGGGAAAACTTAAGTCTGGGAGTACTTAGTGCGATCGTTCGCACTTTCGAATATCAATAAAAATAATATTGACATAACACTGCCCGGTAACAGTCTAGTTTAGTGGCTGTTGCTATAAAAGCTCTAAAAATCAAACTTTTGCACAAATAGGTGTATGATAGCATAAATTTTTATGAAATTGAGGCGGAAGACCTATTTTTCTTGATTTGCTTTTTAGAAAAAAGGAAAAATGCTGTTCTTAGTACTTACTTTTCAATCTCAAATAGTATATTATAATCATCCTTGTATACATTATATTACACAATAACATCCTTCAAAATAAGCAAAAATAGTAAATAAAATAAGTTCGCGAAAAAGTAAGGTTAAACGAATTGATGATTGATTTATGTAGTGTATTGAACTTTATAGTGTTATTAATATCAATGTTGCCAGTATAACTTTCGTACTACTATTTTATGAATTCCATTTCCAAGGATATTTGCTTTAGAAAAAATGAACAACAATATTTTCTAGTAAAGCAATCACTGAATTCAAGCCTGAAGACAAAGTTCGTCACTGTCGTCATCAAAAGTTGCCATAATATCGTATTTTTGCTCTAAAGTAAGTATTTGGGTAAAATCAGTTTCTAGTAAATTTTAAATATGGAACTAAACCTTCAGACATTTAAAATCTCACCACATGGTTTATGCTTTTGATATCGAAAATTAAAAAAAATGTTCAATATCGCAAACGTTAAATTGGTAGTTTTGGCAGCATTGGAATTGACAGTTTTTCAACGTCAAACGTACTACATAAATCAATCATCAATTCTTTAACCTTCATTTTTCGCGAATTTATATTTTATATTTTTACGAATATTTTTGCTTATTTTAAAATTAAAAATGTTCTCGACCTGAAATCAGAAAATTGATCGCCGCACATATGATCATAGATCACAGCATTGATTATATTCACGTACCCTAGTGGCACAAGCGTACTACCACCACCTGGTATAAATTCATCATCATCATATTTGAACGCCTTCCCTTCCACAACATCTGTTTCAACATAGCATCTGTGATGATAATAATATGACTCCTCTAGGCTCATCAAATCAAACACTGAGTTTTCGATTTTATTTTCACAAATACAAATAAGTTGTTTTCTCTTTACCACACCAAATAAATGTTGGTCAAATGTGAATCTATCTAAATTTTAAAAGATAATTGGCTCATTATTTCTTGGATCTAAAAACAAAGCCTACTTTGTTGAACCAAAATTTGAATCGTTCTGTTTATCAAATAAAAACAATGCCTCCATTTGAGAAGATATCCTCTTTCTTCCGAGAAAAAATATAGCCAATCTTCATTATAAATTCGCATGGTAAACAAAGCCAAGTGTTTGAAAATCAGTCGTGGTAATGATTTTATTCCTTGTGAGCTGAGTTTACAACGTTAGGGTCGATGCCAACAATTATTAGCAAGTTGTTAAAAATCAATTTGAAATTTTACGAATAATAGCAAAAACAATTTTCCCGCGTCAAAATCTAGTTTAACGGCTTTTGCTACAACAATAAAACCCTAAGACATATTTTTTTTCCCAAAAATAGATGTATGTTAGGTTAGGTTCTTAGGACTTAACGAATTTTAGCTGGAATTTTCGATTTGGAAATAACTTTGCAATCTCAAATAGTTATATAATCACCCTTGCATTCTATTAAACGGTAACATACTTTAAAATTAGCAAAAATATGCGTAAACATGGTAAATATAAGTTCGCAGAAAAGTAAGGTTAAACGAATTGATGATTGACTTGTGCAGTATATTTAACGTTCAAAAGTGCTGTTAATATCAATGTTGCCAACTTTCGCAGCATTAGATTATCTTATTATTACATTAATCAAATTAAAAAAAGATTAAATTAATCAAAAAGATCCCTCCTCCCCCTAGATAATATTTCGCACATACTTCAAAAAAATCCAATTGGGAAATTTTGACATGAACACCCTGTAGATATATAAATAAATAGAACAATTATCGCTCGTTTAATATAATACGAATATACGTACCTACCTAATTATTTTATCTGCATAACTGAACCCTTGGCTTCCGTGTGTCCCGACACATACGTACTTGAGGATGACAAACGACAACGAATTTTTTTGTTCTCAAGAGCGTTTGTTTTGGTACAGTTATATTTACAATCACATCACGCAGCAGGTATAGGTAAACGCCAAAATCATAAAATTACATATATTACATAGATATATGTGTAATAATATCTTGCGTGATAATTGTTCACATGATAAATAATTCCTATGGTGTAGCACCATTGTGAAAACATTTCTCATGCGTGCACTGTATATCAATTTTATTTCTGGGGAATTATCATATTTTTATACTTTGTGAATAGTTTTTCACATAATATTATTTAATTTCTATGTGAGTATTTTGGAAATTAATTAATTCAATGTAAATAAATTCAAGTGCAAGGCATACCTATACTATAGCATGTGGTTGTTGAACTTAAAATCTAATTTGATATAAGATATATCAATAAGAACAGTAGTTTTCCCAGCAAGCTATTGCTTACAGCACAAAAAAAAACAAGAATTGCATAAAAGTTTATAAATTTTATCTACTCCTTTAAAAACCTGACCAACTGGATTTTATCATATTTTTTAATTTCCCCATTATTTTTCAGATCAAGTGTAAACTATTTGTTTATACTTCAATTATAACAAACGAATTTCGACCCTGTTTTGAAGGGCAAAAATAAGTATTTTCTTACCCATGGCTGAAGATCGTATTCATTTTATCTTATTTAATAATAATACAATTTATACTTCCACAACCTATTATTTTTAAAGTAATAGAAATATCTGCAAATAATATATTTATCGTTGTTTGTACTCATTAAGCATAGATTCTTCTTAATTCAGACATATGTCAGACATTATACTGCTAATTTGGCAGTTTCCTATGTCAAATGTCAAAATGTCGATGTTCCAACTGTCTCTTGTCAATTGTCGCATGCCCTAGAGCTTAAGCCGGCTATACATTAAGAACTACTTGCGACCCGCAGTTCTCAGCAAACAATCACATATCACAGGAGCCGAGTTCCATTGAAAGAGATTGGCAAGCATCGATACTTGCCGAATACATATGATTATTAAATTGTGAACAATAAAAAATACTGTTACATAGGTGAATATATAAATTAGAGAGGCCTTCAAATATCTAGAACAAAATATGAAGCATGTTATACGAAAAAAAGCTGACTATCGCAGTTTCGACAAATACTATGGCATCGTAGAGATATTTTAATGATTTTATTTATTAGAGTTTGGAGTCCTATTAGAAAATGAAATAAAACAAAATACAAAAACTTACTGAATCACCTGGTATAAGAGCCTGAGCTATTAATAAAGATCAATTAAATTCAATCGAATTTTTCACAAAACATCCACACACTTCAAAAGCAGACGTTGAATTTATATTATTGGACAAGCTTGCAGTAATCTGAAATCATCCAATGAATTTTCCATTCAGTGTTAGAATAATAAATAACTTGTCTATATATGAACATTCAACCTAAATCTTAAGAACATTATTTCTTTTTCATTGCCCTATATAGATATATAACACTTGGACACTCTAATTTTAAATAGGTATATCAGAGATTCTATATTTAAATGTTCTATTTATAACATATGGAATTACATTTCATAATTTTTTAGTAAGGGGTTTATAATCTATTTTGGTTTTGGTATATTATTTAGTAGACGAAATATTTTTATAAAAATATCCAAAATAGATTGGATCTAATCACATAATACAAAAAAATAATAATGTCATTAACATCAAATATATCACTGTGACCTTAAATAATGATCACATATCTAGTTGTCAAATTTGAATTATTTTTTTCTTTTTCAATTTCCATAAAACAAACACAAGCACAATTTTGTTACATGTTTTATGTGATAGTTTACAAGTAGTAGGTCGGGTTCCAATTTCCAATTTGCTGTAAGTTCTGTGTACGTACCTTCTATTAATATACCCAATGATTTGTATATTGGTTGGTGGATCTGAAAGTTTGGCATAGAAATATTATTACAAACATTTCGCTGGTAGGTATATATCTACGATATTTTAACGCTACCATATTATTATAGATGAAAGGCTTTTTAGAGCTATTTAGACGGGTTGCATTGAGTTAGACCAAATCATTCGTGTGTTTACAGGTATATATACGGGGGTATTGAAAGAGTTTTCGTGTCAACAGCGGCATACATTTTGTTGTCATGAAATAAAAACATTATTATTGAAACTATTACAATCATATTGGGAAAACATCAATATTTCTAATGATATTTATATGTTCAGATATCTTCCTAGAAACCAGTAATTAAAATAGATTTCCCAATAATTAGATAGCTCAGGTAGTTTTTGTTTGATGATCAAAAGTTGAAGTTTTTAGTTTCGAAAGATTTTTATATTTTTTGTTTGTTTTTTTTAATTTCTTCACCACGATATGAAAAAATTAAACTGCATTCAATCAAGGCATAGTTTGATGATATCGAATAATAATTCTGATTTCAAATTAAAAAAAAAACAACTGCGCCTAAGAATTGTAAGTACCTACGACGAAATTGGTTGAGCATAATATAATAAATATAAGCCAGCCCTCCTTCTAAAAATGTTGGGCGGAGTTTGACGAGATGCATTTCATTTCAAAAGCATTAAATCCAAGTTGTCTTTATGCTTATAGGTAGTAGACGTAATAGTTTTCAAAACCGGCATCTGTTTACTCTGCACCATGTCAATAATTAGTAACTCAAATACACCAGGAATATGAAAACTGGTTGGGTTGTTTACAAGATGGAGCCAACTAATAATAATGCTAACAGTCAGAGTACAATACGTATAGTGGTACGCTAAGAAGTCGTAAATATGTTTTACAAAACTTTATTAGCTGGTGCACTGAAAAAGACAAAATAATACTCATTCTATTGCTGCTGGTAATTTTGAAGTTGATGGAAGACTTCAAAAGTACCAGCACTAATAGAATTAATATTATTTTGTATTTTCCAGTGCACCAACTAATAAAGTCGATCCTGTTAGGTGTAAAAAAAATATTTCACACTTTTGAGTGTATCATCAGTGATCAAAATCGTTCAACGTTCACCATATACTTATTCAGAGATTTCAAAACATAGCGGAAATAAACACATTTCAGACATTTACGATGCTATCATTCAGAAACCGTTTGTTTTATTTAATTTATACGTTGCTACATATAATTCAATTTGACCGTATCAAATTTTTGATTTTCGAAAACAATTGCCCCCTCCACATAGTGGAATGTCACATATTTCAGACTTTACCACTGCTGTAACCCGGAAACCTATGATTTTTTTGAAAAAATGTTCAAGATAAATGTTGCCGCATATTGTCTCTTTTTAAATTCTATCGTCTCAAATTTTCGATTTTCGAGAAAAATTGTCCTCTCCACCCACTTTGAGAGTACTTTTTGGCGGTAAGGACATGTTAAATGTGTTTTTTTGATTAGGACCGACTCGCAACAGTTCTCTTTGAAATGAAAAAAAAATCATGAAAATCGGAGCATGTAAAATAAATATTATTTTGTATTTACCTCATTTAATCAAGTTAAAAAGTTATTTATTTAACAATTTTCTTGGTTTCAAAAGAATCACAGGAAACTAACTCGTAAACCGATGAAGTTTCTGAAAAATATCCGTTTCCTCCGTCTCTCGAAGTATAAATGAATGAAATAACAAATATAAAAACTTGTTTTCAAATAAAATTTACTAAAATAAAAATGTATTATACCAGCAGTATATACCTAATTTCATATTCACTTCACACGAAACAACTAATTTTATCAAAAAAATAAGTGAAGAGCTGGCCACTTTTTCCGTAAATTAGTTTTAAAAAAATTGTTTCCACTCTCCTGATTAATTCAAAATAACTCAGGTCTCGCTAATCAAATTAGCAAGTTATCAACATCATTATTATTAATGCTATCTAGAAACTACCTCACTTGTTTTGATGAAAATGTATATTCAGTTTATGGTTATATAATCATGCATCGAATGAAACCAGTCGGGTTTTTACGGAGCAAGGGATGTCGATCGCTAGTTTTTGCCAGTTACTAGAGCGATCCTTGTCCCCCCGGATTTATTGTGGGAAACTTAAGTCCCTGACTAGAACATCCGGGGAATAAAAAATTGATATAAACAACCGCAGAGATCCTTCTCAAACTTTTGGAATATGCTTTTACATGGAAGTTAATGAATATGAAAGTTTGAATCGAATATAAACATTTTTCATAATTTAAATTATAATTTATCAACGAATCCGTTTAATATTGAAAAAAATATGATTAGATGAAAAATATATGAATGACAGTAGGTCAACCTTAATATAATATATCCTTGAGTAAAATCAACATGTTTTTTACCTTATTACACAAAATACCTGCATACTGGAACAAATTATGACTCGATTTAGAATAAATATTTTTTACAAAAAATTGGACCGACTTTATTAGTTGGTGCACTGAAAAGTATAAAATAATATTAATACTATTGGTGCTGTTACTTTTGAAGTTGTGCAGTTGCAGGTAGATTGGTAACTTTTGGCACCAACTTCACAAGTACCAGCCCCAATAGAATTAATATTATTTTATACTTTTCAGTGCACCAACTAATAAAGTCGGTCCCAATTTTTTGTAAAAAATATTTATTTCACACTTTTGAGTGTAACATTAGTCACGAAAATCGTTGAACGTTCACTAATACCAATGAAGATAGTAGGTACTTATTCTATTACCCACGTATATTCCTTGCTTGTAGTTGTTATTATTGAGATCTCAGTACATCGCTGCGGAAATACGCTTGAATATTTTAGTTGTTACCATTTTAACACCGATTTTACTCGAAAACCGTAACTCTAAGGGGAAAATGTTCAGTATAAATGTTGCTACAAATAATTATGTCTTTCATGTACTGCAAACAGATTTTCAATTTTCGACAGAAATCGCCCTTTCCACATAGCGAAAATAGGTATATTTGAGAGTTTAAAATGTCTCTATGTCGAAAACCGTTACTCCTTTGAAAAAATGTTCCATTTAAACGTTTCCGGATATTGTCCTATCTTTAATTATACCACCTTAAATTTTCAATTTTCGAGAAAATTTGCCCCCTCCACCCCCTTCGGGGGCGGTTTTCGGAGGGAACGAGATGTCGGATTCCTGTTTTTATGAATATGGGACCATTTCTCAAGCCTCCTCTTTCAAATGAATCAAAAATCATCAAAATCGGAGTACGTTTACTATATGAAAGGCGCGCACAAACCAAAAAAAAAAAAAAAAAAAGCACACAATCGAATTGTATACCTCCTCCTTTTGGGAAGTCGGTCAAAAACAGCCCTTTCACATCTGTTTTCCGTACTTTCTCAGTGAACAATGGCCCTAACAGCATTTCCAAGAAATCCTGAGAGAAGAATACCGATTGACAGGTAAAAGTCGCAAATTTTCCCAGGTTTACTGTAAAAAAATACACCATTTGTTAAGTGTTAAGGTTTAAAATCTGTGAGAAATTAAGAAACCAGAAAGTCATCAGGATAAATTGGTGATTATCTTCGCAAAGTTTTCAACATTTTGAATAACACAACCTCAACATTTAAGTCTGCTGTAACTATTTTTCAAACAAAAAAATCTTAATTTAATTCTCAAAAGCATGTCGGATGAATACAGTCAGCCATTTGAAGTTTTCAAACTGTCGTAAATTTTAATCTTACTTTAATGCTGTTGAACGAACTGAATTCTAGTCAGAAAACTTATCTAATAATAAAATTATTCTTCCAAAAGTATTTTAATCGGAATAAGTAATGTTCCGTGATATATTTCGTAGCAGAAAATAATTTGATTAGGTCTCTTAGCATCTGAACTTTTAAGAGTTAATATTCTGTTCTTGGAATTTCTGGAGTGTTTATAATATTAAAACCATTGCACCTTATCTTATTCCACAATTATTGACATAATAAGTTGGTGGAGATTAGAAATAAAATTAGAATGGTTCAATTTTAATATTCCTATTTATAATTAGTATCCTCAGTGGACCTCCAGGGTCGCAGCCATACTAATATTCTGGTAATTTTGTTAGAAAAATATAAACTAATGAAATTCTCTCACTAAAATATTGTTTATTCAATTTCTTCTCTAGGTATTTACCTATCAGGTAGAATGAATATGGATTATTCCACTCCAGGACCCATAAAATATATTTAAGATCCTTCGGAAATGCTAATAACAAGTGAAAGGGTGATCATTAAATTCCTCATTGCACCGCCTTGATGATTCAGAATAATTTATCTAATAAGATTCCACCAATGCACTTTCACAAAAGCCGAAGAAGAGCTGTGTTTGAATCTTTCAAGATTTTAGCATACATAAGACGTTTATGATGGTATTTGGTTGTGACGTATTAAATTTATTATATAAATAAATAAATATATATACTTTGAGCAATTCCATATGAATAAATAGATACATTTTAATCTGAATTTACTTATTTAAAGATTACCTACTTATTGGAAACTTATAATAAAAATTGTATTTCTGGAGAAATTCCATTCAACTTTGAAAATCTTTAGATAGACAAATTTCAAAAGGAATTCACCATCAATTTTCTTTTTTAACATAACAAAATAAAATATTAGTCAACATGCCTTTTTAAATTTATTGGCTAAGAATTTAATTTCTAATAGGGAACTCAAAAGATGAATGTCAAGAGGTGTCAGATCTGGTGATTGGGGAGGACAAATAAATATGCTACTTGAAAACTTTAAACATATTTTATTTTTCATTAAGGTTCGTAAACTAACAAATTTGATATACAAAAAGTTTCCCATATGCAGGGTGTGTTTTAATTTCGGTAGTTATATAAAAAAAACGAAAAGGTGCAATCAATTTAGTCTTATTCGCAATCCCAATGCCATCCTATTCTCTTCTTGGATACACAAGTAGGTGTAGGTATATATATATATATATATATATATATATATATATATATATATATATATATATATATATATATATATATATATATATATATGGAAAAGAAACGGAATAAGCACATTATAAAAAACAATTGGTCTATGACCAGCGCTCGTCTCTGTTGTATGAAGCATTTTTATTATTATAGTTTGTGATGCTTGGCCAGTCATATATATCACAAGCTAGCGGGTTAAATAATTATTTGTTAGTTTAGTAGTTCAAAGACATTTATATTATATATACCTACTACTTACGATCCGTAGACATAAAATTCGAATTTCTTTAACGTTCCTATTTCTTAAATAGGTATATGTATTTTCGCGATGTGGAATGTGGAGGGGGAAGCTTCTTTCGAAAATTGAAAATCTGAGACGGTCAGATAAAACACCAGATTATTTGCAGCAACATTTAAATTGAACATTTTTTCCAAAGAGTTACGGTTTACGAGTTACAGCAGTCTGAAATATACGTATTTCCACCGCGATGTTTTGAAATCTCTGAATAATAACAAGTACAAGCAAATAATAAACATGGGTAATAGGATAAGTACTATCTGCTTTGGTATTAGTGAACGTTCAATGATTTTCATGACTAATATTACACTCAAAAGCGTGAAATAAATATTTTTTTACCATCAATTGGACCGACTTTATTAGTTGGTGCACAAAATAATATAATTCTATTGGTCTCTACCGGTTAGGTTAGGTTAGGAAACCGACTCGAATAATATTAATTCCATTGGTGCTGTTATTTGTGAAGTTGGTGCCAAAAGCCCAAATATCTAACTACAGTTGCCCAACTTCAAAATTACCAGCACCAATAAAATTAATATTATTTTGTAGTTTTCAGTGCACCAACTTATAACGTCGATCCATGTTTTTGTAAAAAATATTTATTTCACACTTTTGAGTGTTCAGAAATCTGCAAACATCGTCGCGGAAATACACATATTTCAGACTTTACCAAATTTACCACAGCTGTAACTCGAAAATCGTACCTCAATGGAAAAAAAATGCAAAGTAAATGTTGCTACAAATAATCTGGTCTTTAATTTTCCATTCTCAGATTTTCAATTTTCGTTTATTCAAATTCGATTCGATATTTCAAATTTTAACATCGCTCAAACTCGAAAACTGTAGCTCTTTTGAAAAATTGTTCAATATAAATTTAAATTTTCGAGATCTTCAATTCTGCCATCTCGGATTTTCAATTAGCCACCTCCACCCCCCTGCGGAGGTGGTTTTCTAAGGGATGGACATTTCGTATCCAAGTTTTTATGAATATGGGACCATTTCTCAAGTCTCCTCTTTCAAATAAATCAAAAATCATTAAAATACGAGTACGTTTATTATATACAGCGCGCACATAAACCAAAAAAAAGCACACAGTCGGTCAATAATATAATTTAAGGTGAGTTTATACAGTAAATAAAATAAAATAAGAAACTAATTAAGATCGAAATAAGAATAACCACAAAAAAGATTGGTTTATACAGATGACGAAAATAAAATAAGAAATAAGAATGAACCAATCAAATCACAGCATTTTTGACAAAAACTTTTGTGTTGTATGCTAGTAAAGTGTTCTCTGGTTATTGGTCATGCGTATTATCAGTTTCCAAACAAAATAAAATAAAATAAGAAATAAAGATGAAAGTTGGCCATCTCTAGTTCTTATTCTTATTTCTTAATTAAGCTTATTTCGTGTATAAACGCTCCCATGGAAACGAGCATGTTCAACTTTCTTATTTTATCTTAATTTGTTCCTTATTTTATTTCATTTACTGTATAAACTCACCTTTATTCTCTTGATACTGGTAATTTTGAAGTGTGCTAGAAATGAAGAATCAATTAATGATAGAAGACTTATATAGCACCTAGATATCCTATAGATCTTTTCAATTAGTTTTGTTGCTACTCTCTCTATAAATATACAGGGTGTATACTATAAAAAAAATCATTGCAAAAAATATTATTATTTCTTAAATGGTAAAAGATATATTCATATAACAACTTTTCTTAACGAATCCGTTGATACCCTGTACAGTAGATATTTGAAAATTGTTATGTTATTGTGTAATTCGAAGTGTAACGGTTATGCTCGAGGGCATATGTACCTCTATTATTGTTTGTTTTCAGGTTTACCCAGTTTCTTGAAGGTACCTTAGCTACCTTCCTAGTAAAATTACATCTTTGTATCCATGTTGGACAATCAATGTCACCAATAAGGTATTTATTGAATAGGTAGGTATAAAGTATGGGGGAGATAAGATTCTACTTCAAATACATACATCGAAAAAGGAGGTAATGGAAATAAATCTCAACATATTTATGAGAAACTAAATGCATGTGGGATCATATTAATTGTATAGGTACCTACTTGATGGAAATTTCGACTTATTATCTGGTCTCATATAAATCCAAGGATGTCCAGCAGATTATCTCATTCATAAGGTTGCTAAACTTGTTTTCAAATTGCAATAAGTGAAGCAATATATATAGGTAGCGGAAACACTTTTAGGAAGATGCTATAATTTATTATACTTTTAATTAAATAATTCAAACCAAATGAGGCGATTTCTCATAATTATTTGAAATATATAATAGTAGATACAGTTTGGAAGGAACATAGAATACGTTTTTTTTTGTGTTTAAACGTCTGTGGTATGTAAATATCATATAGAAAGTTGTCGGAATTGTTTTTTTTTTGGCTAACTAATACAAAAACTATTCTGTTGGTATTGATATTTTTTACCGACGAATCCCAAACTGAGGAGGAATACAATTCGTGTGCTTTTTTTGGTTTGAGCGCGCGTTTTATATAGTAAACGTACTCCGATTTTTGAATCATTTCAAAGAGGAGACTTGAGAAATGGTCCTATATTCGTCAAAACTCAAATCCGAAATCTGCTTCTCTCCGAAAATCGCCCCCGAAGGAAAGATTTACGGTTTTCGATATAGAGGCATGTTAAATTCTCAAATATATGTATTTTTGCTTTGTGTAGAGGGCTATTTCTATCGAAAATTGAAAATCTGTGGGTACTACATGAAAGACATAATTATTGGTAGCAACACTTGTAATGAACATTTTTTCCTTAGAGTTACGGTTTTCGAGTTCAATCGGTTTTGAGATCTCAATAATAACAACTACAAGCAAAGAATATACGTTGGTAATAGGATAAGTACTATCTTCATTGGTATTAGTGATCGTTCAACGATTTTCGTGACTGTTACACTCAAAAATGTGAAATAAATATTTTTTTAAAAAAATTGGACGGACGTTATTAGTTGGTGCACTGAAAAATATTTATTTATTACTGCCGTCTCAGATTTTTTAGAAAAATTGCCCTCTGCACCACTTTTGGGAGAAGTTTTTGGGGGGAAGGACATGTTGAATGTCGATTTCTTTTTTCATGGGGACCAATTCTCAATAATCCTCTATCAAATGATAAAATAATCATGAAAATCGGAGCACGCTTCATTTATAAAACGCGAACATGCTCAGTCGAATTTGTATACCTCCTCCGGTTGGGACGTCGGTCCAAAATTATAAAAAATTAAATATATGAGACCGATCCGCTGGCTATGAGCCATTGAGACTTTTTTATTTTGCAGCACACTAATAAAGTCGGTCCTAATTTTTCAAAAATGTTCACCTATTCAATTAATCAAAATGGGAACATATCTTTTTAAAATGAAAGAATCATCAAACATGATAGGACGATTACAATACGAAAGTGAACATTTATTTAACACACGAACATACTTGAAAAAAAAGACAGCAAACATTCAATCGAATCGTTTTGTATATCTCCTCATTTTGAGAAGTCGGTCAAGAACTAATGAATCTTCACAAATTACATATTCATAGATATTCAAAACGTATATTTATCATTCGGATTATACATATTTAACGGTTGCTAATAATTCTTAATAGTCATATTATTAAGTTCATTTACCTGTAAATGTAATAATATATACAATATGGTTAATAATTCCAATTGATTGTGGGAACAACATCTGATGTACCTACATATTTTCAGAAAACGATAAGAAGAAAAAACCCTGTGTTACTTGGAAATCTAATTAAGATTTAATAACCGGTAAACAGACGAGAAGTAGTAGTAGTAGGCAGTATAATAGTAGTAGGCCGTTATTATTGACAGATGAGAGGCTAACTGATCATTAGAGGAGCCCAGGTCAAGTTTTATTGCCCAACAGAAACTGAAAAGGTGCCTACCAAGAATCGGTAGGTATTATATACCTATATATATAACATCTCTGCGCTATATTGTTATTGTAGTATACCTCTACGAACGAAGAAATTCATTTATAACAAAAAAAAACATCTTGGGCCTGGTAACTCACACCTGGACCTATATATAATGAGGGATAACCACCATATGTCCGTTTGAGGGGTGGGGGGAAGAACCAATGAAATAACACAAGTCTTCTTACCTGCAGCTTTTTACTGGAAAATTTCCAAGCGAAACACACATGTTTCTCTTACCTTGACAGGATCACTACAATTATTGATGGATGTTTTTTTTTTCTCTTCTTCTTCATTCCTCTTTCGAGGAACGCTCTCACCTTTTTATTGTGTATTCAGATTTGTTTGAGCTGAAAAATCGGGTTGCGAAATATTCAAAGAAAAGCTTTTATAGAACAAAAATTTATTGAGATAACTTTTAAATAACATTATTGACGTGAGGAACAATACAGCCGCTCTTCTCTAGAGAAGTATTTATTAAGAAACATGAACAATTTAAATAGTTACATAGTTTACATACTATAAATGTACAATAATATATTACAAAAAAAAACGTCTTTATCAATATCAAGTCTTTAGCTTGCCCAAGTTGTGTGTATAATATAATAAAGTAGTTGTAAAAAACATGATATGTCAGTCAATGAAGAAAAAGACAATAATAATAATAATTCAGTAGGTAGTACTACTGTCTTTTTTTTTCAATATAACATCGAAATCATAAATGACTTAGTATGTATACATTACAGGAACAATGTTTCAAAAAATATTGAGTCTATAAAGACACCGTTTTTTTTTTAGATTTTCATTTAAATCAAGTCATCAATTTTAATTCAATAAGTCACTGGCCTTGGAAATATATTTTTCTAATAATGTTGAATAAAAATTGATGTCTTTTTTTTGATGAGGTGAGGAAAGGCTTTTCACAATTATATGTATAATATATATATATATATATATATTGTGAAAAGCCCGCGTTAAGTACAAAGTTGACTTAGTTTTTTTTGCTTCAAAGTATCATCACATAATAATATAACAATTATTTAAATTAGTTCAAATACACTACCACTGAAATGATATACTTGTTTGTTGTTGTTTCTTCTTGTTGGTTTGGCTACTCGCGAGAGATTTCAATCTAAGATTTGACAAACAAAGTCTTTGGTTTCTTAGCTAGATACATCCGTCATTGGCAAAGCACAAAAAAATTAACATAAATACAAGACAAAACGTATAAAGGTGTAATTCTTTCTTATTTCTCATCATCCACACTATATTCACTAAATGTATCTACAATTATAAAACAACATGATTTGCCAATGATGACAACGATCTGGCCCTTAATGTTATATATATATTTATATCATATAATATAGTTTGCGTCAACTAGAGTAATATCGCGAGAGTAGCTGAAAAAGCTCACCACCTTGGACACAATGAGGCACTAGATTTAAATTTCTTTTTAGTAGTACTCCATATATGCATACATTTATCAATCAACATTTTGGGAGACTACCACTACCATCAGAGTTTTAAAGGGACATTTAAATAAATAACTGTACAGTGGAAGTCACCCTTATATTATTTTGCTGAAGGTAGTGGTCTCTGTCATCCGCATGCACACTCTCTCATATCAGTCATCCTTATTATTTATACATATACATTTATATATATATATATATATATTTATCAAAAGTAAACTACACTTCCGTCGCGAATAGTCCAGATGAGATCGCATCTGGAACATGGAAGTGTTCTTCTATCACATAAACGCTATTAGATTCCTTATCGATCGGCCTTTTCAATACGGTTGGATCACTGGAACAAAACGCAACACTTGAGTCCTGCGTCCAACAAAAGCAAAATAAATATAATATATATTGAGAAGGCTTTCGAGCTTCTTCAAAACAAATCAAATGATAATTGAATGAATTACTAATAAAAATGATAAATTACATTGTTAATAAGCAGCAGCAACAATATCAAGTTAGTAATATGATTGTGAGACATACCTGGTGCCGCATATAGCAGATGCATTTGACATCACAGACAAACGTTTATTGTGCTCATAGTCAGGCTCGTGTAGTTTGGCAGCTAGAAGAGCTGATGCACGTGTTGTGCACGTTTCGGTGTTGAGCTGCTTCTGCGAACGCGTCCTCTGGAGCGTGTAAACAGGCCTACCATCGATAACTTGATGCAGCGGCTTTGGATAACCATCACAGTCATTAATACTAATATTCGAAACACTACAGTCATCTGGCGATGATAAATTTGAACTTATCACATTGTTGGTGCACTTGCCCCAAGAGTTTTTGATCATATTATGTGGATCGTTGGACATATTGGCGGCACCACGTTTGGCGAAACTGCTGTTGGCTGTATTTTGTTCATTTTGTAATCTGGCCTCCTCGTCGGCACGGGCTTTTTCGCGTTTTCGTCGCTGCTTCAAACAAACAATCACACCGACAGCGACGAGCACGGCCAATGGAACGAATGTCGATATTGTCGCTATGACAACGACATGTTCGGTGGTTAGATTGGATTCAGATGAAACTCGAGCACTTGGGGCGGCGCTCGATGCCACTTCCTCGCACTCCCGGCCCAGATAGCCAAATGGGCAAAGGCATTCGAAGCCATGCATACGATTGAGACATGTGCCACCATGTTGGCACGGATTCACCAGGCATTCGTTGATTTCGCCGCTGCAATCTTTGCCAGTGAAGCCTGGAGCGCATCTGCATTTGAAATCGTTGATCAGCTGGAGGCAGGTGCCACCGTTGGCACAAGGTTTGGTGATGCAGTAGTCAACTGGATTCTGGCAAAGTACACCCACATAACCAGGCACGCATTGGCAGTGGAATTCGTTGACTTCGTCAATGCATTTGCCTCCATTTTGACATGGATTACCTTGGCAATCGTCGATATTCTGTTCGCATCTATCGCCCATGAAACCGGACGGGCAAATGCATTGGTGGTATGCACCATTTTTGGATTGCTCGCAGGTGCCATTGTTCTTGCAAGGATTCGGTGAGCATATGTCAATTTGTGTTTGACATTCACTGCCAGTGTAACCGGATTTGCAAGCACACTGGTAGCCTGAGTCGGTGTTTCGGCATGTGCCACCATTCAGGCAAGGTGTGGTCGAACAATAATCGTCCATCGGTAGCTCACAGTCGGTGCCATTGAAGCCTGCAGGGCAGCTACACGTATAGCTGCCTTGTCCTGTATTAAAACAAGTACCACCATTACGGCACGGTTTGTGGTTGGTGCAGAAATTCAAATCTTGATTGCAGAACAAGCCACCCCAACCTTCGTTGCATAGGCAGTCCCATGGTTTGACGCAGGTGCCGTGGATGCAGCCAGGATAGCGTTGACATTGATTGCATAGAGGTCCTTCCCATCCTGTCTGGCATCTGGAAAATAATTGAAAACATTAGTAATGATGACCAATTGATAAAATGATGATGTAAAGAATATAAAGAATGAATTTAATAAAAATTAGATCAGGAGGTGAATGAATATCGTGTGGTATGCAAATATATATATATATATATATATAAATATATTATAATATCAACAATGAATTAACATGGATGTGTGGCTTTAATGAACGAACGTAAAGGAATGTTTCCGTGAGAACGTTCATCACACAAAGACGACACAAGGCCTAACCAGAATGTGCTGGTGGTATTAAAAGCCGCTGCAAAGCAGCCAGTAGGTACATATATATATATACCACGTTCAATAATCTGTGTATTTCTTATTCTAATCATGCGTTTGGATGAGAGAGTGTATTCGGATCGTATCGACGACGCTCATTGAGTTGCAACTTGGATTGCAACAGAAGAGCAGACCGGTGATGTCGGGGGGGGGGAGTGCCGTGTGCGCGACGGGGACATCTAGGGGGGGTGCAATATACACGCCCACAAGAGCTGTTTCCCACGCTGCCCGTCGGCAAGTATGCAGGTCAAGGAAAGGTTACCATGCGGGTCGGCGGCCCAATCTGCATCAACAACGCCGCTCTGCATATA
This sequence comes from Crioceris asparagi, assembly GCA_958507055.1. Lineage (NCBI taxonomy): Eukaryota > Metazoa > Arthropoda > Insecta > Coleoptera > Chrysomelidae > Crioceris > Crioceris asparagi. The sequence continues at coordinate 2,166,717 of OY293833.1, read as the reverse complement.
TAATATATTAATAAATTTAATATTAAGAGATCACCTTCTCTTCCGCTAGTGTTTAGAAAGGTGCCGAAAAGAAACTACCTTAAAATGTATGTGAGTGTGGTGGACAGCCGCCCTATGATTCATTCAGAAAAATAAAACCTGACCACAAACCGAGATCGCTAGTGTACCTATGATGATGATTGGTATATTATGCAATGCGGCTTTTGCATTCATATTCCCAGCAAATTAATTCCATAATGACGAGATGATAAAACGACGACAAATCGATAACAGTAGTTCTAAATAGTTTATGATTCCAATTATTAAATCATAAGAGACTCGGAGAGATTATACGTGTTTTAAAAGATAAATCAAAAGAAACATAAGAACATAATATATATTTTATAGTATTCAGAGACCGGATTAAATTTATTTTATTTAGTCTAATTGCATTGATAAAAATCGACAAAAATGAATATTTGAATGGATGAAAAATAATTGTAATAATGTACTACTTACTTGCACTCGTTTGGGACTGTACAATGTCCATGTTGTTCATCACATCCTGGCAAACATTGAGCTGTAACAGAAGAGAAGAAAAAAACATAATACCACTATAAATTGATATTTATTTATTTTTAACACGCCGCATTTGAACATTGTTTGTTGGATGGCTATATCATTTTTTTTTTCTAAATAGCTTTTCCCAATCAATTACTTTTTTTCCCTTTCTCTTCTTTGAAAGATTGTTCAGCAGGATAATAATAAACAAACTAACCCCGTATACAGACAGGTATGCTGCCTAGCCGTGGGAAGATGTCGGTCGACAACAGCAGTGAGCAGCTGAACATCGCGCTCACGTCTTTTACTTGCTCTTCGTTCTCGCGGTCAAATGCTTTTGCTTCTTTTGTGAACGAAATTCGGCATTTTTTTCTTTTAAACCCAAACTATATATATATATATAGCTATACATATATAACTAAACAGGTAAAACACATGATCGGTGGACTGTACCATTTACCATTTGGTTATTTACTTTAAAATTATAGAGATTACTTTTTGTTGTGTTCTTTTTATTTGAAGAAATCAATAGTTTTTTTTCAAGGATTTGATTGACGATATATTGCAGCATTTGTCACGGAATAATTAATATTATAATGTTCAATTTATCATTGGTTAATATTCAGCTGAAGAAATAATTAGGCCAATTTATTTGTTCAATAGTTTGGTTCGGTTATTTTATGAGAGATCATTTACTTCAATTACCAAGCAAAAAAAAGATATTACAGTTGTACACGAAGAAGCATATGGTTTCCTGTGTATTCCCAGCTCTTAATAAGGTGGTAATTTCAAAGAAATAATTTCTACGGAAATGATTGACAGAGCATCTGGATTATAAATATATATATATATATACATACTCGGATGAGACGAGAACAGAAGAAAAAAACAACAACAACAACACCTACCTTTGGTGCAGTAATCTCCGGTCCAACCATTTAGGCATACACGTTCACCAGTTGGTGAACAACTATAATGTCCAAAGCTGTCATCACGTGGACGGCAAAGATTTTCACAACCTTTGCCATAATAGTGAGGATCACATGTGACACGGAATTCAAACACCAATGTGGAATATTTGGATATGTGCGTGTCTTCAGTCCATTTATCGCCCACATCCAAATATCGCTGCCGCATTAGTCTGGTGACCAACACTGGAAAATGAAATAGATTTTTTTTTGTTACCCTTTTGATAGATAGATCTTTTCCGGGCTTCACAATCATATAAATATATTAAACATAGTTATTGTTACTATCAGTGCATAGACATGTCTATGGTCTATGATCGTCTGTCATCTATCTTAGAACGTTTAACATCTATGTCATATGACATTGACAATTAACAGTAGGAAACTGCATTATAAATTATCACTTCGAAAATATTAGCAATATAAATATCTGAATAGACATAATCTATGCTTAATAATCATTATTAAATGAAGAGCACCATCTTGTGAGACAGATCGAAAACTATTTTTGTTGCCCTACTTATTTTTAAACAGAGTCGAGTTTTTTAACAGTGAAGTATAAAAAATAAATTTTTTGAAAGTAAGATTTGATTTGTGATTTTTTCCATTTATTTTTATGGGTCGATTTTTTTTTCCATTCCCATGATTGTTTACAAAACATTTGACGGTTCAGGTAGTTCGGGAGACAGGGACACAAACATACATATATACCTATATATATATATATATATATATATATATATATATATATATATATATATATATATACAGAAAATTGGAAAGTAAATTTGAACGAGCCTCGAGATAGGACCGACGACATGTCTTGAGAAACATAACGCAGGTGTATATTCTTGGGCCATCCGGCAACGTAGCAGCTGTATCCGGTGAAGCTGTTATAGCCTCCTATATAATATAGGTACCATCCAACTTTTAATTGTTTTCCACACAACCTTCTTCGATATATTTAAACACTGATTTATACAAGAAGATCATATTCAAGTGGTGGTTAATTAAAGGCATGATAATCAAAATACGCTCCAACAAAACTATAGATAAACATAAAAGGGTCAATTATTTTTTCATCGGATGTACCTACCTATGGAACCCTTATAAAATCACTCTTGTCATATGTCTGTATAGCCGAATGTTTGTCTTTTAGAGTATATTTTCTACGAAGAAAGTTTAAAATTATAAATTCGATGATAAATTTCGTGATTGAACAAGAAAATTCGGAACAATTTCCTCGCAAGCTCTACGCACACTTGAACGCTTGTAAAGATTCCAAAACTTTGTTATTTCATTTACATTCAAAAATACAGATGATGAAATTAAGCAGAAAGCCTGTTTTCTAATCCAAAGCAATTATTTTTTAAGTTCGTAAAATACACAATTACTTGTATAAACAAAAATTTTTAAGAATCTATTAACTGAATGACCACATAGGTTTTTATTTTTTTTATATACCTTCCAAAATATTCTCAGTGCAAAGGGGCAAGCATATGTTCACAGGTATCAAAAAATCCCAAGCTAACAAACACAAAAAAAAACCAAGCAATAATATCAACAACAAAAAAAGGGAACCGGAAGATAATATTCTACAAGTTGGGGGAGGTATATAGTATAAGGTACCTAGAGTAAGTAGAGTTCCAGAAGAAAAAAAAAGAGAGACAGAGAAAACGGGATATCCGGTTCGGATGTACTCTGAATCGCGTCCAATGTCTAAGATGTCGGGGTATTGTGTAACAGATAGGTAAGAGTTCATAACAATATGTAGCAAAGGAAAATGCACACGATTGAAAAACAAATGAACTAATTCGAAACAAAAAAAATTTACGAAAATGATAATCAATTTTCCACAGTAAGTAAATACAGATGCATGTGTTCGAGTATTTGCATGGTGATTTTTCCGTTACAAATAAAAAATTGCCCACCTTTTTCATTACTATGTCAACATTTCGGGGGGACCAGGTGTTGTTTGCAATATTATAATTTTTTCAACAGAAGGCAGTATTCAAACTAGCGCTCTCTTTCTTCTTCTTCTTACTCTTCCCCTTCTTGATTTCAACTTGTCAAAATATAAATAGATATTCCCTGACCGATCATATATATATATATATATATATATATATGTATATGTAACACCTAACTCTACCCCATATTATATTATATACACCACCCTACCGTTCTAACAATCCCTTTGCTATATCCCCTCTTCGTTTCAATTCCAAGCATGAAAATCAAACTTTATATATTATAAATATATATATATATATATATATATATATATATATATATATATATATATATATATATATATATATACATCTCGGTATCATTCTGGCGTCCTTTCAAAAAACAGTAATGAAGCGTCCTTGCCGTATATATTTCACTTCGCCATCAATGTGAGCTCCGTTCATTCTATAGCCGTTTGGGCGTCCAATGTATATAATAATTTCAATCTTACAAACAATAGAGCGTCCATACGGTGTATATTTATTTCATTTACCGTAAATACAGCGTCCGGCGCTATTGCCAAATGTGCAGTGGAATGGGATGATGAAATGTGATTTTAAATATATATATTTCTCTTATTTTGAAACTACCAGCGACTGCCTAGCATTGGTTGTTTCTCCGAATAGTATTTCATCTGACTTTTTGTTCCTTAAACTTTATTATAATTACTCAATTGTCATATATTCTATAATTCAATTTATACAAAATGGAATTGTAGATGCTAATGATTTTAAAATGTAAACTCATTTTCATTTTTGTCATTATTTCTGTCTCCAACATCAAATAGAAATAGAAATATTTATTTCATGTAAACAATTAGGCATGTATACTTTTGTCCTGGATAGTGATATAGATCACACCAAATAAAATAAATTAAAATACGCTTCAGATGAAGACATAATAAACATACAAGTGACAAAGTACATATAACTTAATTCAAGACAAGGATTATGAACATGCTAAAAAAAGAAAATAATAGTAATAACAATCTAGAAAAAAGGGTAAAAAAGGATTACCTACATAAATATACTTACAACATGTTCCAGATAATCATCTAAGAAGTTAAAACGGTGTTGTGTTAAATATTTACGGATCTTAATTTTGAGTGATGCACAAGACATCTTTGAATTGTTTGGCAAAGCATTATTCAATTTTATGCCCAGAAATTTATAGGAATTATGGGTCTATGTTTGAATAATGGAGGACAGATATAGTTTTTTTTCTCTTGTATTATAAGAGTAAACATAATTGTGCTGGATTCTTTGGCATGTTTTTTATATGAAGCAGGCACTGCAAAATGCAGCAACATGGTAATTGCAGGATGTTCAATTTTTCTAACAATGGCTTACAGTGATCATCATATTTGCTGGATGTTATTATTCGAATGACTTTTTTTGTGCAATGCATATTTTGGGGCTGTGACATGTGTTTCTCCAGATTATCAAGGCATACGGTCACTATTATGCTATGAAACATAACAAAATATGCCATTCTTAGATAATCTTTATCTACATTCAGCTTCAGTTACCTGAGAGTATTTCCCTTTTTATAGATAGGTGTAACTTTGGAAACCTTGAGAATATCTGGAAAAATACATGTACTCATACGAAGATTAAATAGATTCGGTAAAGAAATCGCTACATTTTTATTTATCTGCGGCACTAGAATTTTTCAGTTTATGAACAATGTTCAATATTTCTGATTAACTTGTTGGATGTAGGTAAGAAGTGAAATGGTTGATTGCTATTTTTGACCGACTTCCCAAAAGGAGGAGGTATACAATTCGATTGTGTGCTTTTTTTTTTTTTTTTTTTTTTTTTTTTTTTTTTTTTTTTTTTGGTTTGTGCGCGCCTTTCATATAGTAAACGTACTCCGATTTTGATGATTTTTGATTCATTTGAAAGAGGAGGATTGAGAAATGGTCCCATATTCATAAAAACGGGAATCCGACATCGCGTTCCCTCCGAAAACCGCCCCCGAAGGGGGTGGAGGGGGCAAATTTTGTCGAAAATTGAAAATCTGCGTTGATATAATTACAGATAGGACAATATCCGGAAACGTTTAAATGGAACATTTTTTCAAAAGAGTAACGGTTTTCGACATAGAGACATTTTAAATTCTCAAATATACCTATTTTCGCTATGTGGAGAGGGCGATTTCTGTCGAAAATTGAAAATCTGTTTGCAGTACATGAAAGACATAATTATTTGTAGCAACATTTATATTGAACATTTTTCCCTTAGAGTTACGGTTTTCGAGTAAAATCGGTGTTAAAATGGTAACAACTAAAATATTCAAGCGTATTTCCGCAGCGATGTTCTGAGATCTCCTTAATAACAACTACAAGCAAGGAATATACGTGGGTAATAGAATAAGTACTATCTTCATTGGTATTAGTGAACGTTCAACGATTTTGGTGACTACTGTTACACTCAAAAGTGTGAAATAAATATTTTTTACAAAAAATTGGACCGACTTTATTAGTTGGTGCACTGAAAAGTATAAAATAATATTAATTCTATTGGGGCTGGTACTTGTGAAGTTGGTGCCAAAAGTTACCAATCTATCTGCAACTGCACAACTTCAAAAGTAACAGCACCAATAGAATTAATATTATTTTATACTTTTCAGTGCACCAACTAATAAAGTCGGTCCAATTTTTTGTAAAAAATATTTTTTGCATGCAAGAATCGAAGGGATTTGCAATATAGTTCGCAGAATTTTGCATTAAATTGTTTATGCAATGTTCAAAAGAGTTGGCAAAGTCCTCAGCGGATAAATTGCTCTCATTACTTAGGTTATTAGTTTTAACTAAATTTGTATTTAATATTCCCCAGACTGACTTTTGCTTATTTTTGATTCAGATATTATCTTATTATTAAACTCCACTTTTTTCGATTTGTTAATGTTAAATAATTCGAAGCTATCGAGCGTCCTGGTCACTTCGGCAATAGTATGAACCTGGGTTATTTGTGACTTAAGATTTTTAATATTAGGAGAATTGTCTCGTCCTTGAAGCTAGCAGAGCAAAGTGAGCAGAATCAAAATTACAAATTTGGTGCTTGCAGAGCTAATTAATTGCTAATTAACTGCTGTATACCGAAATGAATTGCTCTTATAGTTTTTTTTAATGCTTTGCTAGCTGTAAATCTAAAGCTTACAGAGCAACATTTAAAAATATTTTTTGAGTACTTTTTTTTGTGTTTATAGGCCTAATTAAGTTCTAATTAAGTGCTTTATTCAGAAATTAATTACTCATATGATTTTTGGAAAATGGCTGCTTTGCTTTAAAAATCAACTTTTTCGAGAAAATTTTATTTGGTGCTTGTAGACCGAATAAAGTGCTAATTAATTGCTGTATTCCGAAATTAATTGGTCTTACATTTTTTTAATGGCTGCTTTGCTAGCTTTAGATCTAAAGATAGCTGAGCAACCTTTAAAAATATTCATTGAGAACTTCTTTTTTAGTGCTTAAGGTCTAATTAAGTGCTGTATTCCGACATTAATTGTTGTTTTATGGTTCTTAGGAAAATGAATGCTTTGTTTTTAAAAATTGTTTTTTTCTATAAAATCGTAGTTGATGCTTGTAGAGCTAATTAAGTGCTAATTATTTGCTTTATTCCGAAATTAATTGCTCTTATAGTTTTTTCTAAATAGCTGCTTTGCTAGCTTTAGATCTAAGTCTAACAGAGCAGCTTTTAAAAATCAACTTTTCGAGAACTTCTTTTAGTGTTTATAGGGCTAATTAAGTGCTGTATTCCAAACTCAATTTTTCTTAAAGTTTTCGGAAAATGACTGCTTTGCTTCAAGAAACACTTTTTCGAGAAATACTTTTTTCGTGCTTGTAGAGCTAATTAATTGCTAATTAAATGCTGCATTCCGAAATTATCGGCTCTTACCTATAGTTTTTAGAAAATGGCAGAGATTGTCGCTATCAAAGCAAAAACATATAATCTATACACCCGATATATAAACTATATCGGTAACCATTATTTGAGGTATTTTTTATAAAAAATCAATAAAATTTACATATTTCCTATGTTATTTAATCAAGTGCTGTTTCCCGAAATTAATTTCTATAATTTCTATAATATTTCGGCCAATACAATTATATCCGTAAGAAAAGTACTTACCGACGTGGTTAGTAATGAACTTATCCACCGGTAAACCTATCTTACAGTCATAGGATCATATACGGTTAGCAATCGAAAACCGTCCGGTCCTGCAAAAATTAAGTTTTATCCCTTAGCTTTTTAGTATCAGAATTGTACATTTCTTCATTGGGAGAGATAATAAATTCAAAAACATTAAAATCTCTATTTTTAAATGGAATTAAAAATGGATTACATAAAATTAAGTAGTTTCAAGTTGCCCGGTGTACCTTTAAAGCTATAAATATCCCCACAATAGATAAATTGACATTTTTATTTGTCTTATTAGAACGATCTCTCTCAAAAAAATATTAGAGCAATTAATTTCGGAGTACCGCACTTAATAAGCCCTACAATCGCTAAAACAAAAGTTCTGAAAAATTATGATTTTCAAAGGTTGCTCTGCTAGCTTTAGATCTAAAGCTAACAAAGCAGCAATTTTTTAAATATCAGAACAATTAATTTCGGAATACAGCAGTTAATTAGCACTTAATTAGCTCTACAAGGACCAAATAAGATTATCCCGAAATAATAGATTTTTTAAAGTATCCATTTTCCGAAAAACTATAAATAAGAATAAACAATTTCGGAATACAGCACTTAATTAACAATTAATTAACCTTAACAGCACTATAAAAGAAGTTCTAAAAAATAAGTTTTCAAAGGTTGCTGAGCAAGCTTTAGTCTAAAGCTAGCAAAGCAGCCATTTTCCAAAAATAAAAACTATAAGAGCAATTAATTTCGGAGCAGCATTTAATTAGCCCTACAACAAATTCGTATTTTTGATTCTACTCACTTTGCTCTGCCAGCTTTAGGGATGTAGAAATCTCAACATTTTGAAGTTATTTTCAGGGATACATAACTTTTTTAATGGAAAACGAGATGTTTAAAGATCTGACAGAGTAAACTAAATGAGCAGCTTTTGTTTCTGGATCTAAATGGCATATTTTTCAGATCATTTCATCTAATGCAGCTGTGAAACCTGAGATAGATTTTTTTGACATTGGTCGACACATGATAAAATTCCTTTATGGCCGGACAAGTGCGGCTCTATGACTTCAAGAATGAAAATGTTATCATCTAAATTTGTGAACAGATTATCGACTCTAGTTTCTCTAGATTTAGTTATCCGCTGGTGTCAACAAAAACTTTTTCTAGCATATCATGTGATAAAAAATATGTTTGCATTCAGGTAATTTATTGTCACTGGTTTTATGTCTTAAAGCTATAATTGAAAGTCACCGACAGCCTGTACCTTATTATTGGAGTTTTTTTCTGATAATATTCTGTGCAGATAATATTAAAAAAAATTACTATCACCATCCGGTGATCTGTAGGCACAACAAAAACTAATTTTCATATTTTTAAGCTGTGTTAATTCTGCATCTATCTTCGCGCAAAGATCTTTTACAGAAATGTTATGGAAATCTAAATTGGTCTTAGTATAAATGCCACCATGAATACAAATCTGTCGAATATGATTTATTAGTCTATATCCTCGCGGAATACGATACGATAGAGTTTATGTCCTCCATTTTAAATGAAACGTCTGTCAGTAGTAGTACGTCAATATTGTTCGTATTGTTAGTTCACTTTGTTCCCAATACATTGAATAATGATTTTTAAAAAAATAAATTTAAATATATACTATAAATAAAAAAAATTCAAAGAATGGTTTTTATCTAGAGCGATTTTTTCTTCTATTGATTCGAATGGCACCAGGTTTATCCACATGATCACAAACGAATAATTTATAAGTGCTTCGAATATATATCAGAAGACCCTATATGAGTGTAAAAGTCGTTGAAATGAAATTCATGTGCTTCATTGTTGCCAGATTGCCGGACGCCCAATACGCGATGGAATGAAAGTTAACGTATTCAAAATGAATATTTTAGCGCCGCGCTGCGCCAGATATATCGAACTAATTATATTCGAATATCAATCAAAAATCTCTTGGGACGTGCATGGAGCGTCCTTCCAATTTTTGTTCCATCGGTTAAGATGATCATCTTGACCAGAATTACACTGATGTGTAATAGAGCGTCCGTATACGGACGCTCAATTACCACGGACGCTCTATTGAATGCAATTCGTCAATGTACGGACGCTCTATTGATAGGAAGATATATATATATATATATATAATATATTTATATATATATATATATATAATGCTTGTATAATAAATAAATTTTTTAACGGTTTCTAGTCAAGAAACTCAGCTAACTGTATTTGTAGTATAATGAATTGGTCATTTGAAAGAAAAGTTCTAAAATTACGGTATTAATAATAATTCAATTTTGTGAAAGTCGATTTTTTTTTTTTAAACTTGATATCATTATATTTAGCTTGAAATGGAATGAAATTAACAACTTGATATAAAACCGAAAAAGGTGAAGAATATCAACAGGATGTAAAATAATATTTTTTGGATAGCAAACCATAATATAATATTCTCAATTTGGTTGTGGAAGAGCACAGGTGTTCACGAACACCTTTTACAGACACAATGTTATAATGAAAGAAGCCAGGGAAAATACAACAAACAGTAAGATAAGAATTGTATTTTATATATTGAGTGTATAAACAATACTGCAAAAGTTGAGAGCTAGAGGAGTGAGTTTATATATATATTATTATAAAATAAGAATGAAATCCTTTTGTATTCTTATGTGAGAACTAAATTAACAAGTAAAATTATCTTAATGAGGAAATTTATCATTATAAATGCTGAAATGCCGTCATGTTACAAACTCAAGTGAATATAAATAATATAATTTTAGGTTAACCACTAATCAACATTAAAATATTTTCTAAAACGCGCGGGACATGTCATTAAGAAAATCCCGTCGCCATTTTTTTGCTTCCTATAAATCAAAACATTCGTAACTGTTTTTTAATTTATTAATAAAAATTGGACTGACGTCTATCCAGAGAAAGAAATAAGAGAAAACGTTATAATAAATCCCTCATGAACGCTTCAGTGGTACTTACCGAGTAAGTATATCAGGCCCCGAATTGCAGTGAACTAAATAAAAGCAGAAAACGGATAAGCCTGACAAAGACAGAGCGCTAGTAGTAGCAGCTCTACTTGCTCTGGCCTCTGTGCAGAGTAAAGAGTAGATATTTTACTAGTGAAGAGAAAAACGTAGTGGAAATAATCAGTGAAAGCGGAAGAGGCTTTTAGGTTATCAGGAAGAGGGCTGTTTTTTTTTATATACCGTGACTCTGACTCAAGAGTTGACAGCTGTTAGACATGTGGCTTTTTTATACTGTGCTGTATCGGTTAAGATATTTGTTTAGTTTTGCCGCAACAGTATATAAGTACATTATATAATATATTCACGTACTTGCGAGTGTTACTTGGGGAAGGTGTTTATTAAGATATTCTACCGAACACATTAAAAAAAAATAAGAGCAGCAAAAATAAATGGAAAAAACCAAAACAAAACATCATTTTTATTGCTATTGGGAATTTAATCAATAAAAACTTACCAGCAGAATGAGATGTTTGATTCCCGTGCCATGCTTCTACGATCAATGAGAATGTCCCCTGTAAATAAATATGCTTTCAGTATATATATATATATATATATATATATACAGCTTTCTCTGAGGAAATAATTCCAAGCAATCACATGCAATGTATAATTTTATTATTGTTGATCATCATCATTTAAAAGATGAAGATTATTTAATATAATAAATAGGTAAATTATGGAACCGGAAATTTGAGTTGCAGTTATAAAAAAATCTATATTTATTAACATGAAAAACTGTACTTTTTCAGTAAGCTTGTATAAATTTAATTAGAAACATAACAAAGAAGGTCATGGGAAGCATAGATGGAAATTATTCTTAAAAAAAATTAATACTATAATAAAATCGTTATGAAGATTCCAAATGAGAAAGATTTTTAAGTATTTAATGAAACCTAATATATAACATGGCTGTTTTTTTTATCTGCATCTCCTTTTCATAATATTATTTCAATAATACAGCAAACAAATCTTTTTGTGTACCTACCAAGAGATTGTGGGAAAATAGTATTTCGAAGTGCTTCTCACTTAACCGCAACATCATTGATTTGTTGAACAGAATGAGATGAATAAGAAGAAGAAGAAGAAAAAAACAAAGCCAATAATCACCATTCAATATCCGTATACCTACCAACTGAAGGCGCGATTCACATGAATTACAAAAAAAAATATATACAGGTACAATTCACCACAAAGCGTTAGTTAATCGCTATAATATATCTTACATGATGTCTCACATATACAAGTATGTAAGTAAGTATGTGTATATAGCGTTGAATATTAATTAGCTATTAAAAATAACGTTATAAAATAATTTTATTCTCAAAGATGCAAATCACAGCCTGAGCATTTTGTTAAATGTCATTCAAACCTCTCTCTACTTAGGTACATAGAAAAAGTTATCCAACAATGAAATGGAACAAAACTGTATAGGTATGTACTGCGCATTCCTTCCTTTTATTTTTTTTATCGCAAATAAATCGAATACCTCACAATGTAAAAAACCCATTTCTATATTATTCCCTTTCGCAACAAAAACAAATAAAATTTCACATTTTATTATACATCTATTATAATATGGCAGCTCTAGCTGATATTTACTATGTGTGTAGGGGGTAATAGGTAAGAAAATTGAATTTGTAAATAAAAATAAAAGAAGAAGATCCAGAAACGAGAGACACGAGATACCAACAACGAAATAATAAAAAGAGAAACAGGAATTCCATGTCACATGTTCAGTTTGATCAATAAATCCATTATAATTAATTTTGAATTTGTGCAGAGCTTTTCCCACGGCCAAGAGAGATACCTGCTCTCCGAGAAACACATACACACACAGAAGACGACTGACTGTACTTATACCCACCAAGATGCTTCAGAAATGGTCGGCGGAAATAGTACAGTCTGTGAAAGAGATTTCACCACTGCGCCAAGCTGAAGTTACCTATATTATTATGAAGGTGATCCTTTTCAACACAATAATATACCTTTTTTCTACAGCAGCTGTTCATCTTCGATGATTTAACAAATAAAATGAGTATATCATCTTCTCTTCTTTACAAGATTTTCTTTCCTACTTATTTCGAAATATATTTGAAATACCTGGTGATTCATTACATTATAATGTATATAAATATATAGTGTAATAGTACGGTAAAATAAGATATTCACACACATTCATTATTCAACACTCATAAATATTGAGAATTATTCTAGAACAGCGTTTTTAATTTTCTGTATTGTAAAAGTTAAAAATGTTAGGTACTACCCGCATTTCAAGAGGAGGCAGGTGTTAAGATAATACTGCGCGGCTACCGTGTCTTTCATGTCTATCTACAAGGTCTACCTACCTCTCAAGAATTGACTTTTCACATGGCCACTTCAGCCTTTTTTGAAAAGGTTAATTTCACTTGAATTATCTATAATGACACTTCAGAAAGATATAGAAATAACAAAAGAAATATTTGACAGAGAACAGAAACAATAAAATACATAATGCAAGAATAATATCATAATTTCCAGTTCCATGAATAATTATTGGTTGTGTTTTACTTACCGGCCAAGTGAACGGGAATGGAAATGCAATTGAATTTGACAGCTCGTTCTGTTGTTGATTATCAATGGACAAATTGGGCGTCTGCTCTGATGTGATAACATCGCCGAATGTGCAAGGGGATGTGGTGTCGATCTTAACTTGATATTCCTTGAGGCATACCCTGAATCTGGGCCGGCAAAGGCCATCACATTCATTATCCGTTTTCATTTTGCCCGTACAACATTTGCCCATATCACTTTTGGCTGCCTCATTGTTAAAGGATCGCAGTCGCAGTTCAAATACACCAGACGATGTGGTCTATGGACAAAAGAACAAAAAAAAGTTGGTACCATTGCCACCATATTTTTGTGTTAGTGAGTATGATTACTTTTCTACCATGCATTTCTCTGATTGCTCAAAAATTGATCAAGTAAATATATCTAATATGAATTTTAAATTATGTACTTAGCAGTTATTTAGTTCAAATTATGAAGACGTATTCCTCAGACATTATAACCTACCCGGTGTTTATTTCAAAAAATATTTACACATTTAAATCAGTATAAATGATTTGCCAAATTAAATCGCTTATTATATTTTTGATATCCCTGTGATCTAACGGGAGATGTGAGTGAGTGATGATTACTCTGGTTATAATGAACTTGAGAACAATTTAAAGAATATTGTCCTGGATGTTGAAATGAGTACAACAACCAAAAAAAAAGAAAACAAGAAAAAAGAACAGCGTCCTCGGTGTAATTTGGAAACGTAAACATCGAAAAGAGCACGAACAACGCGGCGTCGTCGATGCGCTTTTGTTTATTTTTGATAAATGAGTGAGCTTGAGACACTGACCAAGTTGAAAATGTTTCACTGTCTCGCGCTAACTTATATTCATAATGTTGCGAATACGCGAAAGTATATTTAATGAACATAAATATATATTGTTAGTGTTTCAAGTGTACAGAAGTGTTAAATTAGAAGAATAATAACCGGCATCTTACCTGGTGGACGGCTAAGAAGAGCCCGACTAGAGTGAAGAATATCCAAGACATGTTGTTGTAGAGTTGTAATTGATAAACTTCTCGTTAATATGTAAACGAACTCGACGATCTCAGCAGCCTCAAAGTGCTGTTACCTCAATAATAATCTGCAACACCGCGCCATAGGCTATTATAAAAACACTGAGACACTATGAGACGACATACGTCTTCCAATATTATACACACTTTTTAAAGAATAATTTTGCACACACAGAGCACATGCAGACCAAGTATAACGCGGTAACGGTGTAAAACGTGTTAGTTATAGTAAGTCTAAACACCCCATAACGCACACAAACACAGTACAAACACACGTATATAATATCCAATTTTGAGGGTATGAGTGTCCGGCTTCACAGTGCACGAACGTTGTTGAATGCAGACTAACCGAAATGAGCTTATGCTTCGGAGTCGGACGTCGCCTAAACTCAACCGTGTGGTACGGTAGCGTCTGCTTTGGTGGTGGGGGGCGCTCTAAGGGGGTACGTACTATACAACACACTACGTTCAGTGTGTGCTTCCGCTAGAACTTAACTATTTACTCAAGTTAGAATATATGAACTACCCACTAATCGGTTCTATGTAGTACTACTACTCTGACTCTGCTGCTGCTACTTTTTTTGGGGGAGCTGGCTCACAAACTTTTCTTCACTCGCGCTCTTGCTACCCTCGAATGGCTATAGCCACCCGGTGTGTCCGCTTTAATATGAGGGACGCGCTTGGTAAGCCGAAACAGCTGCTTACCGGCTGCCATAGGGTAGGTAGTATATAGTAGTAGATAGAAGAGTACGACCATTTTTCGTATGTACACATCGTTTACGTCATCAGGCCATACACCACCTTATAACACAACCAACGTTTGACTATATAATTGTTTGTGAAATCCCACTGCAAATTCGCGTTGTCACCAATCAACATATATTAAGCCAACTTGTCGCTTACACTTTAACCAAGTTAACCACCATACTTTATACAGGAAGGTGATAGAACTAATAAACAAACTTATAGACCCTCATATTATAGCTTATTCATAAATTAGCTCACAGCGAACAAGAGAAAAATAATGATACTGAAAAATAGCATAATTATGCAGCAACTCAAATAAATTAAATATTTTTTTCATTATAAAAACTGGATTGACTTTTCCCGAAATTATCTTTCCGTTCATTCAGCTAGATCAAAAAAATAATTTTATGAAAAAAAAGTCTTTTTTGTGGGAAAGCATATGTTGGATTTTGAAAAGCTCATTGAATAGGGTGGTACCATATCTCGGCACTCCCCTTTCAAATGACAAAATAATCATCGAAAAAAAAAAAATATTAAATTCGTTAAGATTAAAACGTTATTGATACTTTTTTAATGTTTTTTTTTATATTTTTTTTATTCGATTGGATATTTTTCCATAATTTTCTGAAATTTTAAATGATTATAAATTCATAAATGAATTACATAAGAAATTTATTCAAAAAGCAATTGATTTTCATTTGTTACAATGAACATTGATTAGAAATAATTAATACTTTCTCGATGTTGTGTGTTTTAAGGTCAGTTTGTGCAAAATGTTATAATATGTAAAGCATCTATGATTACGTCTTTTCAAAAGAGGAGTGCTTGAAGGTCACAAATACCAATCACAGACATGCCATCTAACTAGATATAACTATGATTTTGCATCATATTATTAATCCTTTTTAACAGAGACTACTATACAGAAATACTTCTATAAAAAA
Organism: Crioceris asparagi; assembly: GCA_958507055.1. Lineage (NCBI taxonomy): Eukaryota > Metazoa > Arthropoda > Insecta > Coleoptera > Chrysomelidae > Crioceris > Crioceris asparagi. The sequence goes on along the minus strand of OY293833.1, from coordinate 2,150,695 downwards.
ACATCGTCAAATTGATAATAGTCTAGTTAAGCGGCTTTTGCTATAAAATCACTAAAAAATCAAATGTTTGCAAAAATACATGTATGTTAGCACAACTTCTAAATAAAATTGAGTCAGAAGACGCTATTTTTAATGATTTGTAAATAGAATAATAAAAAACTGGACAAGTGCGAGTTGAACTCGCGTGCATATATACCATGTTATTTTAATATTATGGACTTCTCATAGGTTTTCCTATAGTCTATAAGTAGAAGACTAATTTCTGTATTTTTTTTTTCAACATTTTAGGTTCAGCAGTTTCGGAGATAAGGGGGCAATGGTCAAATATTTATTTTGAAATTACAAAAAAATACATATAAGATTTTCACAGCAAGACCTTCCATCTGATTTTTTTTTAATTTTCCACCGTTGGCAACATTGATATTAACAGCACTTGAATGTTGAATATTCTACACAAGTCAATCATCAATTCTATTAACCTAACTTTTTGAGTAACAAATCAGTAAAAATATTTTGTTTCAAAAAGTAGAATCAACGTAAACATTATTTAATAATGAAATGGAAATAATTAATGAATGATAATACATTATAAAAACGATATACTTACAATTAATTACTCAAAATCATTGAGTTGTAAAATAGATAATGAAAAACAATTATTTCGTAAAAATAAAAGCATGGGCGTACCATTTTTTATGAAAATATCAATATCATTGCCAGTACGCCACTGGTAAGCAGCACCCTGTATTTGAAGTGGATAAATATGGTCTTTTAATACGCTAGACGTTTTATGTTGTCGTATCAACTCACTAAACTACTATAAAACAACTTGGACGAAATCAGACACAAAAACTTTGAAATCCCGGAACAGCTTCAGCCCTGAATATGACAACTTTGTTAGTAAATAATATGCTAGGAACATGATCAAAAAGATTAGTTTGCGTGAGTTTGATAAGAAATAAGATTTTATAGAAACATGCTGCTGACAAATACTAATTGTATTTTAATTAATTTGAGACATACCTTAGGTACTTGTAACACTGCACTATACAAACACAAAATAATAATTAATAGTGTCTATTTAATAATATCTACGAACAAATCAATTAAAAATCACAAATTATTAATCGCGGATAACACACGTCCACACTCAAATAGATACAATGCATTACTGATTCATCAATTTTTGCACACAAAACCGTTGAAAGATGATGATTCAAATTTGCTTATAGTTTTTCAAGAACACATTTTGTTTGCAGCCGTTTTTTGTTATTGTCAATGATTCACCTGAAAAATCTCGCTTCTGACAGAAGGCTGGTAGGATATAATATATGTATGTATACAGGGTGGCAAAATAAAATAAAATCATCAAGGATAATTATTATTATTAAGAGGTATTTAAGGAACGCCTTTTTACTCTTTAATGTAAATATTTATTTGTAACATCCAAGATAAAATTTTAAATCAAACATGAACTGTGGATGGATTTCTAAGTTTGTTTTAAAATATTTATTTGAATTCTTCGTTTGTTTAATTTTCGTGTGCACAGTTAGATCTTTATATTCCTACGAATTTGTTCAGTTTGTTTTATTAATATGTTTATTATAAAATATTAGTTATGATTTTCATAGTTTGTTTGTGTTGATAAATTTCGAAGTTTGTTTCAAAATGTTACTTCTATTAAAAAGTTTCAATAATATCGGTTTGCACATGTGTAAGTTTAAATTAAATCTCTGTCGATTTATTGAGTTTGTTTCATTAAAATGATTCTGATTATTTTTATGGAATTTGAAAGTTTGTCTGAAAAACGAAGCAAACGTTTTAATTTGGTGCGTTGAACTACGGAACTAGCCACTATTACCCAGCACAATCGGACGAAAACCGATCGCAGCGCCCAATTAAAATGTTTGTTTCGTTTTTCAAACAAACTTTAAAATTCAACAAAAATAAAATAATCTATTTTCAGAAAGAACATGTTAATGGGACTAACAAAATATATCTGCAGATATGTAAACTTACTAAATGTGCCAAATGTGCACACCAAAATTGATGAAACTTTTTAATAGATGATCCATTTTGAACAAACATCAAAATTAATTTGAAAAAACTACTTTTAAATTTAATAATCGATGTTTTCAAAGAAACATAGTAATAAATCAAAAGTGTGTAAATTCGTGGAGATAGATATTTTAAAACAAACTTGAAAATTCAGCCGCAGTTTATGTTTGATTTAAAATTTTTAATTTTGCGGTTTGTTAATTTGGATGTTACAAATAAATATTTACATTAAAGAGTAAAAAGGCGTTCCATAGGTATTGGTGAATAATAATTAAATGACATGACCAAAAATAATTATTTTTGTAGCATAAGTACGAATTAATAAATGTCCCAAAAATTCGTAGTTTAATATTTATCAAAAATAATTCAATAAATCTCCTAATGATTTTGGCGCGATATTCAAATTTTTCAAATGAAAATTGAGTTATTCATGAATGTTTGACTAAAATCTAAATAGATGATAATGGTTTAATATAAATTGACATGTTCCTAGCCAAAGTTATATCTAATTAACAATAGTTTTAGTTGATTTGACGCATATTATACACATCTGGATATTTCTGTGAACTGTCTTCTTTTTCCATTATCTATTTCTGAAGCTGCCGATTTCCTCACAATATACAAAAATAAAATGCTAAGCTACTTAGAACTTGCAACATTTACAACAAGATTTAGAAGGTTAATTAGCGGATTGTTTATATGTTTGCTATATTTTTAAAGCATTTAACATAAAAACTGTTGGAAGATAAGGAGAATGACATGAATAGCAATTGTACCTTCAATTCATTATTCACAATTAACAAATTATTTGCGAAGAGATAACTAGGTATACAAGTATAAAGGTTTTCTTATTTCATTCTAAAACAATTGACTTTTTTTACTGAGTAAAACTCGGTACCCCTGATATTGCATATAATGTTAATGTACAAATTGAATTGCCAAAGAGTATATGAAACATATCGATTGAAGAGGAGCTACGAGGCAATTAAATTTTTTCGTGCAACACATTCTGGATATAATTAGATCTAACGTTATTTTTCTACAAAGGTGATAAATGCTATACGAGTTGGCTTTTTTCTGGATCGTCACGAAAAAGCTAATGAATGATTAGTAAACTCAAGAGACATTATACTAGTAGCTGGTGATTGCTGAAGGAAAGGAAGCAACTAAATGTCTATTAGTATTCGTTTTTTTTTTCGTTTCGCTGCATCTCAATCAACACAAATCTACCACTAAACTTTTTCTTTCCGTTAATCCACATTCATTCTGGATATCTAAGGTACCTACTGTCCATCAGCTTCGGTTGTTAGAAACAAAAATCTACTACTTATGGGGGTTGGAGATTTATGTTTAATATCAGAGACACCGAGTTCCCCTCGGGAAACAGAGCCAAACTGAATTGAGATAACCTTTTCTCTAAGTCATTTCGTGAATGATAATCAATTGAACCTTTTTGAAAAATTAAAGGTACGACAGCTATTCAATTAGGAGTTAATTGAACTTGAAAAGGCTCTAAGACATATTCATGATCTACTTTTTAATCCAAAATGGCTATTAGAATAAATTTCCAATTTCAATCATGTCCATATGCAGAAATAAGCATAGAAATAAAAATAATACTCGTATCTAAAAATGTTCGGTTTCTATCTACCTACTTTTCTATACCTTACCTTGTATAATATAAGAACTTCTTCGGTTCGCACGGATTCCTTATTCAAATATTTGCTTATCCCACCGAATAGAAGAAATTGGGTTGTTTCCTGTACACAACCCCGGGACGAGCGGAAATCATTGTACTTCCGGAACTACTTGCCAATTCAATTTGGAGGTGGTGGAAATGTAGAATCCGGTCTTCCATCGAGGGAGTCTTTTGTTTTTTGTCTTGTAATTCTAAAGGTGAATATATGATCATGTTCTTCTTGTATATTATAATAAATTTGAGTAATTTACATTGCAATACAAATGAAAATTCAGTTAGGAGGTAAAAATGTGGAGTACCTTCATCAATTTTAGTGGAGCGATGGAAATGGGAAATTGGAAAGAAGATTGACTTTCTTAAATGTTGCTGGATAAAGTTTCGTCATTTGTCCCCTCCACCCTCTTTGGGTCGAGCAGTCCTCCTCCGTTTGGAAAGTCGATCAAAAATATTTTTAACTTTGTATTTATTCAGACACAATAAGTCATAGAATTGGTCAAGGAGAATGTTTCTTGTTTTGTCAGACTGCCCGATGGATGTGCTTGTTCATTTAGCATTACCCTGGGTGCACCACGAGGAGGCGAACTAGCAATTTACACCCCTCTTTGACCGACTTCCCAAACGGAGGAGGTATACAATTCGACTGCATATTTGACCGAATTAAAAAAAAGGAGAAGGTATACAATTCGGTTGTAAGATTGCTTTTTTCTTTTTTTTTTATGGCTGTTCGCGCGTTTTGCATAGTAAACGTACTCCGATTTAGACGATTTTTGTTTCATTCGAAAGAGGAGAGTTGAGAAATGGTCCCATATTGAGAAAAATCAAATCCAAAATCTCCTTGCCTCCAAAAATCACCCCCCAAAGGGGGTGAAGGGGGCAATTTTTCTCGAAAATTGAAAATTCGAGACAACAGAATTAATGAAAATTCCATATCCGGAAATGTTTAAATTGAATATTGAAGTTTCCGCGCTACAGTCTGAAATATGTGTTTCAGCTATGTGGAAGGGGCAAATTTTTCAGAAATTCGAAAATTCGAGATTTTAAAATCAGAAAGGGGACCATATCCGGAAACGTTTAAATTGAACATTTTTTCAAAAGAGTTACGGTTTCCGAGTTTCGCAATGGTAAAGTCTGAAAAATGTGATATGCGTATTTCCGCTATGTGAAAGAGCAATTTTTTTTTCGAAAATTGAAAATATGACACTTTTTTTCAACAAAAAACGCACGCTTACTTATGCAATAAATATTTTTGACACAAAATTGGACCATCTTTTTTAGTTGTTGCACTGAAAAATACAAAATAATATTAATTCTATTTATTGGTGCTGGTAATTTTCAAGTTATGCCGTTGTAGTTTGTTGTTGTAGGCACTAACTCCAAAAGAACTAGCACCAATAGAATTAATATTATTTTGTATTTTTCAGTGCAACAACTGATGAAGACGGTCCAATTTTTTTCGAAAATATTTGAGACAACGAAATTAAAGAAGAGACCATATCTGGCAACGTTTAAACTGGACAATTTTCAAAAAACTTATAGGTTTTTGAGTTACAGCAGTGGCAGAGTATGGAATACTTGTGTCTCCGAATGGGGGGGCGGCAATTTAAAGAAAAAATGGAAATAGCTGACGGCCAAATTTAAGAATAGATGTACGGTTCTAATAAAATCGGTCCAATTTGTTGTAAGATATATTTATGAGATAGCGCTATTATACCTCTAATTGTTTTGAGCAGTTTATAAGAGCTCCATTTATTTGCTGCCTAAATGTTTCATGTTAAATATATGCATATTAATGTCCGGATAAGAGTTTTTAGGCTGACTTTGAAATTATTGTGTTCCATCTAGATTGTGTTAAATTAAATAACATCTGCTCGCCCACAAGTTTCATCGGAAAGAGCAAATGATGGCCGATTGTTTCGTTTATGCGTTCTATAGGGAGAGGAGCTTTTTTGCTGGCTCTTAAAAAAAATGATTTATGATGATGTGGCACATATTGCATATACATGGTAATATAGGTGGGATGGATATACGTACCTTTAAGGGACGGCTGATGGGTCGTTGATTTTTTTCGTTCTCAAATCTCGTACAGGATATACAGATTAAAGGCGGTTGAAATTTCCTTCCGATAAAAAAGCGAACGAAGACAGAAAAAAAAAGGAGAGAATGAGCGCCTTATGGGACTATTTTGGGCCATTTGGCTGTGGGTGACGTTTCGAAAGGAAAATATTCAATAACTTTCAGCAAATGGTCTGGAAATCGTGATAGAAGCAGGCAAAAAGGGCTCAGGGTTTATATATATATATGAGGATGATCTATCATTTATATTTGGAAATGACACCAAATATTTTTTCGATTTTATCAATTATTGACGTCGATTCCTTATAATACAGGGTGGCTAGAAAGTCTGGCTAAACTATACGTTACATTTTTACAATTTTAGTAGTACTCATCAGTGTCGTACTTTGATTGCCATTGGTGGTTTTTGCCAACACAGATCACTTAGTATAGGTATATTTTTAAATATTTAAAAAAACATTGATAACAATAATATTGAAGTTTTCTGTCTATTTATTTTACTATCTACCTATAACCGATACTGCATCTTTTGCAGAATTTCAAATTTACCTGTGTTAGTTCGTATTTTTTCATGGCACTTCTTGTCAAATAAAATTTTCAATTTTCACAAAAAATTACTCCACCTCCCACTTTGTGAAAAGGCTACATTAAATTTTGTAAAGTTCGGTTCATACACTTTTTTTTTCAACAGAAAACGCACGCTTACTTATGCAATAAATATTTTTGACACAAAATTGGACCATCTTTTTTAGTTGGTGCACTGAAAAATACAAAATAATATTAATTCTATTAGTTGGGACCCTTTCTCAACTCTCCTCTTTCAAATGAATCAAAAATCCTCAAAATTGGAGAGCATGTACGCAATGCAAAATGCAAAACGCGCGAACAACTGTACATAAAAAAAGCAAACACACAAACGAATTTTATACTTCCTCCTTTTTTGTAGTCGGTTACAAACTGATAATTCTCTAGTATCCATATATGTAGATATATAATTCATATATGTATATAAAAATAGGTAAATGTATTTTACAGGATGGTAGATTCCGTTATGGTTAGAAATATCTCTTCAAGAAATGAAAAATGACATTTTGAATTGAAAGGTATATATACAAGATATAATATAAGAATAGGAACAGATGTTCTTAAGGTACCTACTCCCACAGGGAGTCATCTTCACATACTTCAGGTATAAAAATAATCATAAATTCATCTCATACAAGGGGATGCAGTTTATGTTTTGTTAATATACGAAATAGTTTCCCAACAAAATATGTTATAATGTAATACGATCAAGCCAACCACCTAAATCAAGAATTATAGTTAAAATTATTATAATTAAAGCAAATGTCAATTTTATATCCACTAAAATTTAATCAGTTATCTCTGAATGTAAAAAAATCATAACTTAAAATCAGAAATATGATATAGGTACCTATATTTTATTGACATTGACGCTGAAAGAAAGTGTTGCTTTTTATTATTATCCTAATTATTCAAAACAAAAATGGCCAACCACCATTTTGACAAATTGGATTTGTTACAATGGTCTGACCAATCGGAATATAAAGTAACGTTGTGCTATTGATTCTGTGTTGTAGCCAAAGCCATCCGGACTTTGTTTATTAAAAGGGCTTGGTACTGGTTCTTGTTGTAATTCCAGCCCATAGGACGTGTATTTTGATCATATGGGATACTTATAGTCTTCACCATTTTGTCCAGCATGAAAAAGGGGTTCATTTATTGGTCTATCCAATAGCAATAGGATTTTTTTGATTTAACCAATTGAACTCTTATTGGAGAATTTCGTTTTCGAAAATTGTAGTACATATTTGTTAAAATTTATGAGTTATTCCGTTGATGGCCCTCAAAAATGTGAAATAGATATATTTTTACAACAACCAGGACCAACGTTATTATGTTAAATAATGAAAATTTCAAAATAACTTCAAAATTACCAGTACCAATAGAATGTATATATTATATCGTATTTTTCAAATTATTTTGATTATTTAATTAATATTTTCTTCCAACACAATTATTTTCATTTATGCGTTTTTTTAAGTTTCGTGTTGATTTCAAATTTAGAGAAATCAAAATATCTGCACTAGTATTATTATTATGGTAATGTTTCATTTGATTTATTCCATTACGGCAAATATAGATCAAACTGTATAAAAGCAGTGTCTCACTCTTCTACCCTCCCCCGAACCCAAAAAAATCACAGCTTAAAAACGGTTACCAAATGTTTATATAGTATATAAAATATATATTCCTTGATTTAATCTCGATTTACGACGATATTATTATATAAAGACACGCCATCTTTCTCAGAGTAATTTGTGCTATGGAAACTGATGTTAGTCACGTAGGTATATTGTAATACTTACTTCGTGAAATATATTTACAGTAATCCGTCTTGTTATTTGATAAAGAAGTATGTTACGCTCTGAGATTTTTCGCAAATGATGAGACAAAAACCGACCATTCTTGTAAATCATCGAATTCTCGCTATTTGTGAATTTAAGAACTTCATACCAAAAGAAGCGTTTGGATAACTGCAAGACTTTTTGACCGACGTACCCCAACGGAAGAGGTATACAATTCGACTGTCTGCTTTTTTTTTGGCTTGTGCGCGCGCTGTATTTTTGATTTATTTGAAAGAGGACACTTGAGAAATGGTCCCATATTCATAAAAACTCAAATCCGAAATCTCCTTCTCTTCAAAAAACGCCTCCGAAGGGGGTGGAGGGGGGCAATTTTTCTCGAAAATCTGAGACGGCAAGTAAAGATAGGTCAATATCCGGATTGATCATTTTTTCAAAAGAGTAACAGCTATGTTGAAATCTCAAATATTATGTGTATTTTCGATATGCCGAGGGGGCAGTTTCTTTCAAAAATTGCAAATCTGAGGCTACCAAATTAAAGACCTGATTATATGCAGCAAAATTTATATTGAACATTTTTTCCATAGGGTTACGGTTTTCGAATTAAAGCAGGAGTAAAGTCTAAAATAATAATAACAAGTAGGTACAAGCAAAGAAAATATACATGGCTAATGGTATAAATGAACGTTCAACGATTTTCGTGACTAATGTTACACTTAAAAGTGTGAAATAAATATTTCTTACAAAAAATTGGACCGACGTAATTAGTTGGTGCCCTTAAAAATACAAAATAATATTAATTCTATTGGTGCTGGTATTTTTGAAGTTATGCAAATCTAGTTAGATAGAAGACTTTTGGCACCAACTTCAAAAGTACCAGCACCAATAGAATTATTATTATTTTGTATTTTTCAGTGCACCATTCAATAACGTCGGTCCATTTTTTGTAAGGAATATTTTTTCACAAGCAAAACGTAGATAATGAAATCCGTTCACATCAGAAATTTTAATCAATTTAATCAATTCAGATATCGAGTGGCTGCTATTTTATCTAATATTTTTGCATCAGCATATAATAAATAATGCCTCAAGGAAGTCGTTCTTCTGTCATTCCGATGGAACCTTGTCAATTATTGGAATACGATATTTACTTGAGTGAGTCTTTGTTAAATCTTAACGTGTTTGACACGTGCTCAAAGTAAGGACCCAATATCAAACTACTTATACAGTGTGGAACAGCCGAATGATAGAGATTCATTATTATCATTATTGTGCATATTATACCTAGTTACTGTTAAGATACAGACGTACTTACGGATGGTCCTAAACCCTAAAAAAGTAAACTGTCCTTCGTTTGGGGAGACGGTAAAAAAATCCTGATACCTGTTTGTTTTGGCTCAGGAAATGATATCCTGCAACGAAATAAATCTTTTTAAAGCTGCAATACATAAGTAGAATTTTTGAAAAAAAAAAATAAAAATAGTTTTTATTAAGCATTTAAGATTTAAACCGTACCGATGACTACAGCTGCCATCTCCCCTTTTTTTGATGTGAACTAATACAAATTTGTGACACTGATTGTCTTTGGTCAGCTATGGACATTGTCGTTCCATGTTGAAGAAATAATAATGATCTTGCTTGAATCAGATAATTAATTAATCTTTATTGCATCACACTTGGATCAGTATTAAGCGGCGAGATGCCTTCGATCTAAGTACGAATTCGAAATTTCAAGTATCTCGACCGTATGTGGCCTGAGATATCGCTGCGGGGTCCATCTATAGAAAAAAACGAAAGTAATAAAAACTATTTAATAATTAAAATAATGAATTAATTCCATATGGCTGTTCCATACTGTATAGAGCGTTGCTTTTAGGAGAGTTAGCACAGGTTAGGGAACATCTGCACTCTTATATATCATATAAAAGGTAGCTTAATACATATTTCTGTCTTGAGGAAACCTATTTCCTGTAGAATCATATCCCTCTTACAAAATACACACAAGAAGTAGTTGTATTGTGAATCAACAGGCGGAACGGAAACTAGGACACAGCTCAGTGATGTGAATGTAGCTTAAGAAGAAGAGACTCATCTACTACTACAACTACAGTGCCCCCATCTGCATTACATCAGTGGCAGTCCAGGAAATAGAAATTGGTCGGGATGTCGGGATACACCTACCTTACCAACCAACCATCATATGATGCTGCCAGATAGGAGGTACAAGCGTAACCTATTGCACTTCCGTTTGTATCCTGTGTTCACCTGAAGAGTGTTATATTACGTAAGGTCAAGGTGTATTTCAAGTTGTAGGTGCACAAAAAAAATATTGTTTCCAACACAGACCATTTCCAATAAGAATAAATATTTTTTCACAAAAAAATTGGACCGATTTTTGATGTTGGTGACAATAGTCTTCCATATAACTACAATTATTGCAATTAATATTATTTGGTATTTTTTCCCTGCACCAATTAATAAGGTCGGTCCAATTTTTTGTAAAAAAATATTTATTTCACACTTTTGAGTGTAACAACATGAAAATCGTTGAACTTTCACTAATACCAAAGGAAGATTGTACTTTTATCCTATTATCCATGTATATTCTTTGCTTGTACTTGTTATTATTCAGAGATTTCAAAACATCGCGGCGAAAATACAGATATTTCAGACTTTACCGCTGCTGTACTTCGAAAATCTGCTTTTTTTTGAAAAATGTCCGATTTAAATTTTGCTACATTATAATCTGTTCTTTAATTTGGCCGTCTCATATATTCAATTTTCGCAAAAAATTGCCCCCTCCACATAGCGGTAATACACATTTTTAACATTGCTGTAATAATTCGAAAACCGTAACTCTTTTGAAAAAATATTCATTATAAACGTTTCCAGATATGGTCTCATCTATAATTCTGCCGTCTCAGATTTTCGATGTTCGAAAAAAATGCCCCATACACCCCCTTCGTGGGCAGTTTTTTAAGGGAAGGTGATTTTAGATTTGAGTTTTTCAAAATAAGGGACGATTTGTCAACTCTCTTCTTTCAAATAAATAAAAAATCATAGAAATCCGAGCACATAGATAGAAAAGCAAAAATACAACCGAATCGTATATAGCTCCTCCTTTTTTGAAGTCGGTCAAAAATAAGACAAATCTTACATGCAATGTGAACTATTTAGAAATCTAGGGATCCTGGACTTTTGTTTTCTATGAGTTGTCATTTTGATAGTCAGTGACTTCTTCCAAAAAATAGGACCGACTTTATTATTGATGATTCACTAAAAAAATACCGACGAACCCAAAAAGAGGAGGTATACAATTCGACTTTTTGTTGGGTTTGTGCGCGTGTTGTATACAGGAATCGTACTCTGATTTTGATGAAATCCACCCTTGAAGGGGGTGGAGGGGGCAAATTTTCTCGAAAATAAAAAAATCGAGATGGTAGAATTAAAGATAGGACAATATACGGAAACGTTTAAATTGAACATTTTTTCAAGAGAGTTACGATTTTCGAGTTATCCATGTTAAAATCTCATTTTCGCTATGTGGAGGAGGAAATTTATTTAGAAAACTGAAAATCTGATGGTACCACATGAAAGACAAGAATATCTATAGCAACATTTATAATGAATATTTGTTCCTTAAAGTTACGGTTTTCGAGTTGCTGCGGTGGTAAAATGGTTAAATCTAAAATACTTACGCGTATTTCTACCGCAATGTTCTGAGATCTATCTCTACATAATAATAAGTACAATAGTGGATATGTACTATCTTCTTTGGTATTAGTGAACGTTCAATGAGTTTCGTTTCAGACCACGCAGTACTTATATGAAGAATTCCGGCTTTGGACTTGGTGAAGTTTGTGTTTGCTAATAATTTTAATCATTAACATAATTAATTGAACGTATTGAAGCTGCTACTTTGGCAAAATTGTCGAAGAAAAAAATAACAACGAGGAATGGAACCCAACCAACCACAAGAACCACCGCAAAGTAGTATACGACAAGTGGCGGAAAATCTGGCAATGCCATATGTGATTTTTTTAAGCCCCTCCCCCCTATTTTTTTTTACTTTATTTTATAATTATGGTGCTGCTGTTGCACGACGATTGCCGTGGAGCTCGTCGTCAGCTTGACTTCCCCAAAAAATATGGGAAAGATAAAACGAATTGGATTTTTCTCGACCCAAGAAGCAGAAATTTCTCACATATGTCGTTCAATTTCCAAGTCAGCAACCACCTGGCGCGTGCCAAGAACACGTGGTTACCGTTCTGTATCGTTTTAAGGGTGCAACACGTTTCAAAACAACAGCGGCGGTGCGTCAAGCTGCCTACATAGGGCTTCTGAAGGGTCCTCTAGAAATAATTTTAAAATAAATAGCTTTTTACACAACTTATACCGCAATTTGGCAATAATAAATATTATTTTGTATATTTGAGTGCACCAACTAAGTAAGTGAGACCTAATTTTTGTAGAAAAAAATAATTTATGTATCATTGGTCATCAAAATAGTTGAGAAATTTACATTTCTTATTCAATTCGAAGTATTCTGTTCTTGATAATTAATTGTATCGACGACAAAATGGGAAAATCTGATTGACATACTTGAGAAAACAGAATTAGTTTTTGGAGTGAACGAAAATATGGAAGAGAAATCGGTTGTTCCATGATTGAATAGGGTGTAATATTATATATAGCAGCGATATCTGAAAGCATTGCGGCACCTGTTAAATCTAAAATAATCTTCTTTTTTCAGTGTACCCAGCACCTGTACGTCGTATTGTGAATATATTATATAGATATAAGTATATATATATATAAGACAAACCAAAAACGATTTATACCAGCTGGATCATCTGTTTGTATCATTTTATTTGTAGAGCGTCCATTTTCTTATTCTATATTCTCTACTATGATAGAATTTATATATTTCATTTATTCCATTTAGTCTTTTATCAAATTTATTTTGATCAGTAAGTGAATACAAACCCCCTGTCAAATGACTTACGTACAGATATTTAAAAAAAAATGCAACCCAAACTTAGGGTGTATTATGTCACTACGAGCCCAAGGCGGGAAGGGACAACCACACGAGGCCGCCATGTTAGTCAAAAGGATTGTTGATAGATGGTGATTCGTTATGCTTTATAAAATGTTTCTAAAATATTTTTTAAAAGAAAACAATAATTTTGACATATTTATTCAAATTTTTGTCATTATCGGGAAATATAACCTTCAAAATGGTGTAACTCAATCACTAATTTTGATCAAGTTTTACGAGAGATATGGAGTACAAATGATTCTTAAATTTAATCATTTAATTTGTAAATTTTACGGTATTTAATTTTATTATTTTTTCTGTCACTTTTAAAGAAAATGTTTTCAAACAAAAGTTGTTGAGACAGATCATATCTATAATATAAAAATATTTCCGATGAAATTTAATCAGCGGCTATTTCGTGAGAATTTTTTAAAAAGTTTGGTCCGCTGCCATTTTGAGACTACTAATCCGATCATGCCCTTTTACGAACATGACCGGGATCTATGTATGACAAATTTTTGTACTAAATTTGAAATTGATGCGACCTCTATCGTGTTTAGAAATTTTGTAATATCCCATATTATGTAAAGATTTACCAAAAAATAATTCAACAACCTGGACCCTCTGCTTTATAAAATTTGAATAAAAACAATACGCATAGAAAAAAAAACAGATAGATACTTGCATAGAAATAATCAATTCACGTTGTCTTTTCAAACTCTATTGTCCTTATCAAGACAATTCTAAATAAGAAGTACAAATCATTGTTCATTATCTAAGCTCATCTCTATATATATATATATATATACATATATAATGTGGACTGTCAGCACGTGTCCTCATTTACTTTCTGGATTATATTCATAGCGGTCAAAGGAAAACATCGCCGAAGGGTATACCTAGCTACAAGTACCTACCTAACCTAACAAGACGAAGGCAGAAGGTACCGAGTAAAAATAATGTTCAACCGCGGATGTGTCATGTTTTTAAATTATTTTTTTGAATTAGGCACTTAATATGTTTCTTTTGACGGTAACTGCGTAACAGAAGGATAGTAATAAAAATATTTTTACATAAAATGGGATCGACTTTACCAGTTGGTGCACCGAAACATATATAAAATACTATTAATTCTATTGATGCTGGTAATTTTGAAGCTGTGCAGTTGTTGTTGGACAGAAAAATTTTGGCACCTACTTCACAAGTACCAGTACCAATAGAATTAATATTTTTGTAGTTTTTAGAGCACCAGCATCAGAGAAGATAATACGTTGCCTATACTTATTCAGAGATTTAAAAACTTCGCGGTAAGACACATATTTCGAACTCTCCCACTATTGTTACTCGAAAACCGTGTTTTTTTAAAAAACTGGACTGACTTTATTAGTTGGTGCACTGAATAATATATAAAATACTATTAATTCTATTGGTGCTGGTAATTTCGAAGCTGTGCAGTTGTAGATTGAAAACTTTTGGGGCACGAACTTCAAAAGTACCAGCACCAATAGAATTAATATTATTTGTTATTTTTCGGTGTACCAACTAATTAAGTTGCTCCAATTTTTTGTACAAAATATTATTCATCTCACTCTTTTGATTAGTCATCAAAATCATTCAACAAAGAAGATAACCGTTGCTGATACTAATTCAGAGATTTCAGAACATCGCGGAAATACACATATTTAAGACTTTACCCCTGCTGTAACTCGGAAAACTATGATTTTTCTGAAAAATGTCCAATTTAAACATTTTCGGATATGGTTTCTTCTTCAATTTTGTTGTCTCAAATTTTCGATTTTCGAATAAAAAGAAAAAATCGGAGCTCGTTTACTATTTATATTTTTTATTCTATTGTTTTTGACCGAATTTCCTGGCAGAAGAGATCGACTCTATTCCAGCTTCAAAAAATTTAACGATTTCAGTGTAAAAGCGATATTACAGGCGATTTTGATGATTTTCGATTCATTTGAAAGAGCAGAGTTGAGAAATGGTCCCATTTTTAGAAAAACTCAAATCCGAAATTTTTTCCCTCCAAAAAACCGCTCCCTAGGGGGGTGGAGACGGTATTTTCCAGGAAAATCTCAAATCTGAGACGATAGAATTAAAGAAGAGGTCATGAGGTTTTCGGAGGGAAGGAGATTTCCTATTTGCGTTTTTATGAATATGGGACCATTTCTCAAGCCTCCTCTTTCAAATGAATCAAAAATCATCGAAATTGGATCTCGTTTACTATATAAAAGGCGCGCACGAACCAAAAAAAAAAATGAAGCAGACAGTCGAATTGTATACCTCCGTGGTTCGGTGTTCGTCGGTCAAAAAATATGAAAAATCCATCCAAGTTCATATTATTCATAACACACTCCGTATGCATATTATGTAGAGTGATATTTGACGATACACAACTTCTTAAATATGGGGCAGGTGTAATTTTGTGCTATTTGCGTTTAACATATACCCACAAACACCTGTCACTGTTACCGGCTGTCGGTACAATTTTTTGTGAAAAATATTTATTTCACATTTTTGAGTGTAACATTAGTCATGAAAATTGTTGATCGTTCACTATTACCCAGAAAGATATAGGCTTAGCTTGTACTTGTTAGTTATTATTCAGAGATCTCAAAACATGACGGCGCAAATATGCATATTTCTGACTTTGCTGCTGTAACTCGAAAACCGTAACTCAATTTAAATGTTGCTACATATAATCTTTTCTTTAATTTTGTCGTCTCATATTCTCAATTTTCGAAAAAAAATTGCTCTTCCATAAAGCGGAAATACGCATATCACATATTTCTGACTTTACCATTGAGAAACTCGGAAGCCTTAACTCTTTTGAAAAAATGTTCAATTTAAACTTTTCCTGATATGGTCCCCTTTCGAATTTTCAAATCTCAAATTTTCGATTTTCGGAAAAAAAATTCCCTTCCACATAGTTGAACCACATACGTCAGACTGTAACGCAGAAACCTATGATTATTTATAAAAATTTCCAACTCAAACATTTTCGGATATGGAATTTTCATCAATTCTGCCGTCTCGGCTTTTCAATTTTCGAGCAAAATTGTCCTCTCCACCCCCTTTGGGGGCGGTTTTTGGAGAGAAGGAGATTTTGGATTTGATTTTTCTAAAAATAGGACTATTTCTCAATTCTCCTCTTTCAAATGAAACAAAAATTGTCTAGATCGAAGTAGGTACGTTTACTATGCAAAACGCGCAAAAAGCCATAAAAAAGCAAACATACAACCGAATTGTATACAATCTCCTTTTCCTGAAGTCGCTTAAAAAATATAGCACTCTTAATTCAAACGCAAAGTATCTCATTCTTCAATGGATTGGACTCACTTTTCTACACTAGTGCGCAATGTCAGTAACTTTGTGACTTTACTGTGTGTGTGACTGATATTATTTTATATTTTTCAGTGCACCAACTAATAAAGTCGGTCCAAAATATTTATTTCACACTTTTGAGTGTAACATTAGTCAAAAAAATCGTTGAACGTTCACTAATACCAATGTAGATAGTACTTATCCTATTACCCATGTATATTCTTTGCTTGTACTAGTTATTATTCACAGTTCTCCAAAAAATCGCGACGGAAATACACATATTTCAGACTTTACCACTGCTGTAACTCGAAAACCGTACGTTTTTTTAGAAATGGTCCAATTTAAATGTTGCTACATATAATCTCTTCTTTAATTTGGCCGTCTCATATTTTAAATTTTCGCAAGAAATTTCCCCCATCACATAGCGGAAATACACATGCATATTTCAGTTTTTACGATTGCTTTAAGTCGAAAAGCGTAAATCTTTGAGAAAAATGGTTTCCGGATATTGTCTCATCTTTTATTCTGTCGTCTCAGATTTTTAATTGTCCAGAAAAACTGCTTCCTCCACCCCTTCGGGGCCGTATTTGGCAAAAAGAAGATTTCGGATAAGTATTTTTCTAGGAATGGGGCAATTATTTATTCTCAAATCTCCACTTTCAAATGAATCAAAAATCATCAAAATCCTTACTATGCAAAACGCGCCATAAAAAAGCACACAGACAACCGAATTGTATAGGTACCTCTTCCTTTTTTTGAAGTCGGTCAGAAAGAGAGTGTGATGTCGTCAGCCAGAGTCTCTCGAGGCCTTCGGTGTAAGGTAAACTTTAATGAGGATGAGGTATAATAGTAAGCAAGGATGTTTCAAGTTAAAATCCATCTGCCTTTGCATTTACATCTGTTCCTGTCCAGCTGCTCCCCAATCACGTAGCAGATAGTTGATAGCATTTAAAAAGTTGCTGTTTATTCGTGATAACAGCATCGCTGGCACCGATTACATTTTAGATATTATATTTATGTATGTATGTATGTTTGGTATATAATATTTTATGTGCATGTTACCTTTCTAATCTTATCGTTTCAAGAAGACAAAAAAATATATATATATTAAAGGTTCAGCCACTCTTCAATATGCATTCTATTGAATTATAATTATAAGGGATGTTTTTGTGATTGGAATAATTAACTTTTCAGTTTCTGGGACCGACTTTCATCAAACAAGGTACAAGAAAATAAAAAATAAACTTTTTTTTATCGTTAATAGTATTTTTTAATAAATATGTACACAATGCTTTTCAAAGTTTTCGAAAATTCTCCCATCCAAGGGTTTTAAATCGTTTAATGTTTTTTGAAATGTCCAATTCAAATATTTCTGGAAATTTTGTATCCATTAAATTTGCCCTTTCAACTATTAATTTCGAAAAAATTTGCCCACTTTACCACCTCTGGAGGTTTTTTTGGCGGGAAATACATGTTGAATTTATTATTGTTCTCATAGGACCATTTCTCAACAGCCCTCTTTCGAATAAAAACGAATCATCAATATTAGTACTATAATTTATAAACAAATTTTATAAGAAATTGAAAATAAAATTTATTAAATCTATTTTTCTATATATTAATAGGCAATTCCTCAAATTTTCTTTTAGAATTAAAAATGTTTGATCATTTCAATTTAAGAAGCCAACGTAAATTCTGTTATCAATAAATGAAATATAATTAATTTCTTTACATAGAAATCTACATGTACAAAATTTACTTTGAACTTAATCATTCTAAAAAAATATCTCCTCTTATTTCGCAAAGCAATGGACGCTAAATATCATCATGGAAGAAGAAGAAAATCAAAGGACAACTTGCAGGAATAATTACAGAAGAAGACATTTGGCACAAAATTAAAATATTATTAAAAAAATAACCTATACCCATTTATTGAATTTTGAAGCAGATGTGAAATGGAAGGTCTTTGAAATATCTTGATTCATTATTGCTATGGTAAGATAGGTAAATCTTGACACCATTGAAGCAAACGGCAGGTGTTAAAAGTGGGTAAATCAAGCATATCGATCCAATCTGATGCCTTCACAAAACAAATTCGTCTATATTAAAAATATATCGACAATCATAGCTTCTTGGTTATTGTATTATACACTAAGGTATCGTTTAACAAATATTTTTTACCAAAAATTGGACCGACTTTATTAGTTGGTGCACTGAAAAATACAAACTACAATTTAATCTATGGGAGCTGGTACTTTTGAAGTTGTGCAATAATTGTAGTTAGATAGAAGACTTTTGGCACCAATTTCAAAATTACCAGCACTAATAAAATTGATATTATTTTCTATTTTTCAGTGCAGAGAAAGTCGGTCCAATTTTCGGTAAAAAATATTTATTAGTCATGAAAATCTTTGAACGTTTACGTATTATTCTTGTACATGTTATTATTCAGAGATCTCAAAACATCGCGGCGCAGAAATATACACATATTTCACACTTTAGCATTGGTGTAACTCGAAGACCTATGATTTTTTTGTTGAAAAATGTCCAATTTAAACGCGAACAGGCATAAAAATAAACATGTAAACAGTCGAATTGTATACATCCTCAGATATTGTCCTATCTTTAATTATACCAACTCAGATTTTCAAGAAAATTTGGCCCCTCAACCTTCTTCTGGGGGGTTTTCGGAGGGAATGAGATTACTGATTTGCATTTTTATGAATATGGGACCATTTGTCAAGCCTCCTCTTTTAAATGAATCAAAACTCATCGAAATCATAGTACGATTACTATATAAAACGCGCGTTCAAACAAAAAAAAAGCAGACAGTCGAATTGTATACCACCTCTGTTCGGGGTTCGTCGGTCAAAAATCGGTCCTATTTTGTCTAGAAAGTTTTCCAGTATTCTAATAGTTCTTTTCTCGGCATTTTTAGAAGTAGAAAACCCAAAAAAAGGGCGTATTCGGGTATTTTTTTCAACATTTCCAATTATTGAATATAAAGAGTCAATTTATCAGCACAATTCAAGCAGTTCAGCAATAATAATAACAATAATAATAAATATGTGTATTTGTATATATATACATTATGAACTCCAGGTAAATAACAATTTTTTATCCTTGATTCCCAATCGACAAACAGACACAATACTTCCTTTCATGGGCTGTCGGATAAACGTTGAGCCAGTGTACAATTTATAGAAAATATCGGCAGCTGCAACTTGGGAAGTTTTTATCTCTTCTGGCACACGCTAGAGCACGCGCTGTTATTTTGCTGTTTTTCTATAACACACAGACATATATATATATAAATATATATATATATAAATATATATATATATATATATATATATATATATATATATATATATATATATATTATACAAGCAAGCATCGTCGTATCCTACAGGGCACTCAACAGGTCAGGCCCTTCTTACGAGCGACTTGGCAACAGCTGTATTTTATAAAAATTAGCTCGTGCCCAAATCTAAAATTTCTGGTATTCTAGAAACAACAGAGAACATCTGCTTCTGCAATATGCTTTTCAAATGAGCGAGGAGATTAAATTTCTACACTGCTGTGCTTTTGTAGTGATATTATAATAAATACTATTAAAACACTACAATATTTTTTTAATTATAACTTCTGATATAAAGTCATCATTATTTTATAGTCATATAATTTGTATATCGATAAGATCACGTAAATTATATACAGTTTGTAGCAGCCGAATCGAATAGAATCATTATTTCGATTAATGAAAAATTCTAAGACAGGTCAACTTTACAGTACAGTTCATTTCTTCCATTTAAATATAAAAACAGAAGTTTCTGAATATGTAATTTGAAAGATCTTTACATTCCCGATACAAAAATGTGATTGTTTTAAAAATTTTACGCAAAAATCAACTAAGTCTCATAGTGCAAGATCAGGTGATTGTGCTCTGGCCACTCAAAAAGGTGAAATAAACATTTTGTTGCAAAAACTATTAGATAACGCATTTTAAAATACAAAATAATAATACTTGTTTCAACTTAAGTTAGAAATAATATGTAAAAAAAATATACTACAAATAAGTTTTTGTCGATTACATTCCCAGAAATTATGATTGAGTATATATACTGTTCAATTTAACAGCGACAAAAAATGCATTGTTCGAGAGAACAATTCGAAAATCATTTCAATTCTATTTTCTGTGCCAAGTAGTTTTTTTGTAATAACCATATCATTATCATAATGAATTCTCAAATGCAGATGTTGAAATACCATTTTAATATCTACATATACCCTAATTAACTTCACAATCAAAAATATTCCCAATCTGCTAAAAAAATCATTAAGAAAATGTATAAAAGATTATAATAATAATAATAATAATAATAATAATAATAATAATGTCTCTTGTATGTATCATTGACCGAAAGATTGTTGTTTATGAACAATTGCCAAAGGACATTGATTTTTAAGAGGACAGGTGTCAAGCAATGGTGTGTACACCTGGTATTCAGGCATTGCCGGCTGGCCTTTAAAAAGGCCTGCTGTGTTCAGTGGCGGGCCCATATCGATGTCTTGCCGATCACTTTTCTCTCTTTCTCCATTTTCCAATGATAACATCTTCCAGCGGGGATGATAATATGACAGTGATAATGCAGCGGATTGTGATTGTGACTCACATTGAATGAAACCAGTCATAAGTCGATATCACAATTTACCTTAATTTTTAGCTTCCAATATTAGTTAGGTACGAAATATTCAGAAACTCTTATTGTACACACAAAAACCGGCTAAATAATAATTTTTGACCGACTTCCCAAACTGACGAGGTATAGAATTCGACTGTATGTCGGCATGGAAAAAGTCAATATTAGACATGACCTTCCCCACAAAAACTTCCCCCAAAGGCGGTGGTGGAGGCAATTTTTCACGAAAATTGAAAATCTGACAGGGCATAACTAGAGAAAATTGCATATCTGGAAACGTTTAAGCTGGACATTTTCAAAAATAATCATGGAATAGGCAAATTTTTCCGAGAATCGAAAATTCTAAATTGGAAAATTAGAGAGGCGACCGTGTCGGGAAACTTTTAAATTGAACATTTTTTCAAAACATTTACGGTTTTATCTCTTGAGATAATCGAGTAGGTACACGCTGAAAGACGAGATTTTTTTGGCAAAATTCATGACATACAGAATTTTATTTGATCGATAACTTCAACCCCGTCACTTAACATCAACCTCAGCATATTAATAATATAAAATGTGTTCGTATAATCCGACCCTGCTTGCCTACGTGCCGCATACTATGTTAGGAAAGCTCATGTAAATCCCTGCAAAATAATATGCATATACTATAGGTAGCTACTGTAACTATTATTAGAAAGTGTTGCACCAAATCTATTATCCGTTTTTTTTTCTCCATCCATAGTGGAATATTTCTGTCACCTTTTCCACCTCTTCAAAGGGCAGGCAACTTCATAAAATCGAAAGAGTTTTAGAGCATTATATCTATTAAAAATGTTCAAATAACACTTGAAAGGGGCCCAAAACAAATTTTGTTTAGAAAAAATTGTCGTCCTTGATATTATTGCGTACGTTTTTCTTTTTTAATATTCACATTTTGAGAAATTCGCTTTGGAATGAACGCGACTGTAGAATTTTGTTTAAATTCATCAAAAGAATTAAACAACGGAGACTGAAATGTGCTAATCACCTTTAGCAGCTCTAAATATATTGAAATTTTAGCAGAAAAAAGTAAGCAAACCTTGGCATTTGCGAACTTTTTCGAAAATATTGACTTTGTACTGTATTTGAAGTTAAATTTGATACGCCATATTGAAAGCAATGACCATGTCAAATGGTCATAATATACCTATAGATAAGGAAGGTAAGTTGACTGAGTTCAAAACTTTTGTTATATATCTAGAAGGGAACTATAATAAGAAAGGATGCCTATTCATCTTCATCCTATTATATATTTTTTTCTCCTATTCGAATCATTGATGTGGCGGGAATATTAGGAGGGAGCCAACTGTCAAATTATACAGGGTGCTCAACCACCAGAAGTACTAGCACTGCTAACAATGCTGGCCATCGCAAATAAAAGAAAAATAAACGAATAAAAGTTCAAGTGAAAAAAAAATGAAGTAGAAGGAGTAGGTAATGGAGAATTCGTTGGAAGAAAAGCTAAATTTGAAAAAAGAAATTACAGACTTTTATTGCTGGATTTTCTTTCTAATCTGTATAAAGGATTTCCCACGGACATGGCCTATTAGAAATTTCTGGAGAATGACAAAAGCTATCAATTTGAAAATTTTATGACGTTTATTATATAATTTAAACTATCTTTGGAAAATATTTTCATAAAAAATTACTTTCGGTTTAGCCGGAAGTAATAACAACTCTGTTATTTCAAATAGGATACCCCATATGTCGATACATTTTTGAAATCCACATAAAATTATGAGTAAAATGCATATACCTTTCCATATACTAAAATTTAATAGTTTTAGAGTTATTTAATTTTTTTCTTAAAAATCGACAAGTGCGAGTTAATCGAAAATAGGTAATAACTTTTTGTTGGGATTTTTGGAATCTCTACGTATTATTTTGAAGATTTCTCTATGATTTTTCTTCATTTCTGTAGACCCTGTATTTTTTGCACTAGCATATGCAAAATTAAAATACCTTTCCATTGATGTAACACTTCCATATCTAAACCTGACAGATTAAGAGTTATTGAACAATTTCTGATTTTTTCAACAATTATTTTGTATTACCTTCACCAGCGTACTGCAGCCAAGAAGTTACGGGTGGTTTCGGCGCTTGGGCTCCTGGAATTGGCCACCAAGGTCTCCAGATCTAACGCCTTTAGATTTTTATTTGTGGGGGCATCATAAAGGAAAAGTTTACACTAACCGTCTTCTATAGAAGAGCAACGAAATCGTGTACAAAATGCTTTAGAAGATCTAGACCCCGTAGAAATAAGAAAAGCAGCATCCAGTGTGGAATCCAGAATTATTGCATGTTTAGAAGTATCTGGTGGGGGGGCACTTTCAACACTTGTTGAATTACATTTAAAGTATTGCTTTGTTTGCTATGAATAGGTTATGGTTTAACATTTTTTTGTGTAGATTATTAAATTTGTTATTCTTATAGTATTTCTTCGTTTTTTATTACATACTGATGCGTTCCAAAGTTAAGTTAATATAAAATAATTGTTGAAAAAATCAGATCAGATCGATAGCTTTTGTCATTCTCTAGAAATTTCTAATAGGCCATGACCGCGGGACACCCTATATATCAATCCCGATTTTAGGGATCTAGATCAAGTGAAATAATTGGATCTAATGATAATAATGTAAAATATAATACCAAATAGTTGGTTAGTATTTGAATTTGATAATGATTTTGAATCAGAAGATCCATCACACCTAGAATGGTTGGTAAGACAATCTCATATATGGTACTAGATATAATATGTAAGAAGAACTGCCACTTCAGTCTATTAAAATGCGGGAATATAACAAATAATTAAAACATACGTGGTTTCCCAGAAGTGGAATTATAATTTAGAGGTTAACATAAGTCAACGAGAATCTCAGAGATCATCCATGACTGCGAGGTCAAAAACCTTATTACGACAATATACATTTAAAATAATTATTCTCCATACCCAGAAGGAAATTTGTATACATTTACTTTTGATATTAATAAATTCATAGTTTATTCATGTAAGAAACTTCCTGTGAATTTGTTATTTTGGATAACATATTGCCGTACAAGAAATATACTACCAACATAAATAAAAAAAACTATAGGAGATGTAAAAGGTGGTGCTTTCTGCGTTTCAGTCAGTAATCAGGATAAAATGCATGTTTTTTTCTGGAAAATACTTTCTATATAAATAACCTACCCCATTCTACTTGATGAAATATTTTTGATTTTTCGAGATGTCTGAATGTCAAAGTAACTCGGAGTCATATTATTTGGGTTAAATCTTCATATTTCCAAGATTTCCCAGTCAAAATATGTCCAATTATTAATGAACCACCCTGTATATATGAATTATGTTGAACGTTGACATTTCATAACTCGAAAACCGCAACGCTGTGGAAAAAATGTTCAATTTAAATGTTGCTACAAATAATCTGGTCTTTAATTTGGCGGTCTCAGATTTTCAATTTTCAAAAAAAATTCACATACTTCAGATATTAACATCGCTGTATCTCGAAAACTGTAACTCTTGTTTTATCTTCAATTCTGACGTCTCGGGGGCAAATTTTCTCGAAAATTGAAAATCCGAGACGACAGAATTAACGAAATATCCATATCCGGAAATGTTAAAATTGGACATTTTTGAAAATAATCATACGTTTCCGCGCTACAGTCTGAAATATGTGTTTCAGCTATGCGGAAGGGGCAAATTTTTCTGAAAATTGAAAATTCGAGATTTGAAAATTAGAAAGGGCACCATATCCGGAAACATTTAAATTGAACATTTTTTCCAAAGAGTTACGGTTTCCGAGTTTCGCAATGGTAAAGTCTGAAATATGTGATATGCGTATTTTCGCTAGTACAAGCTGAACCTACCTATAACTTTTTGGGTATTAGTGAACGTTCAACAATTTTCATGACTAATTTTACACTCAAAAATGTGAAATAAATATTTTTTACAAAAAAATCGGACCGACTTTATCCGTTGTTGCACTGAAAAATACAAAATAATATTAATTCTATTTGTGCTGGTTCTTTTGGAGTTGGTGCCTACAACAACAAACTACAACGGCAGAATAAAGAATATCATCTGTGAACTAAACACAAGAGCACTTTTACATTGATCATACCAAATACCATTTTCCTCCTCTGTTATACAAATATGTAATGTGTTCCCAGCATTTCATAATACATAATTCAAAGTGAAGTAACAAAGGATCGGGTTGGAGCACAACTTTTAAGCCACTTACTTGTAACGAAAAGTTAAATTATATTTGTCAACTTCGACAGCCAGTAAGATGCCTTCAACAATAATAAGCTAACTGCTTTCAAGTCAACATTGCGCTAAGTTAATATTTGAACAGTTAATAAAAAAAAACTTGTCTTCAATTTGTTTTGTTGGAGCTTACTTAAGAGAAATATGACATATACATATATAGGTATTGGTAATCTTGTAACCGGTCTCGGAAAATATTTCCCATAGTGGTTAGAATGGAAATTAAAGAAAAAAAAAAGAAGAAAGAATGGTCATCAAAGCGCTTCGTATTTTCACAATCAATTAGCACATATTGGTTCTATCGGTCAGACAGAAACTTTTTTTTCTCCTTGTGTGTTGACTTGAGTTACCTATCTATTCATATAGGTACCTTAGGTTTATTATTTTGTCTTGGAAAGTTGAATTTTATCTTCACCTGATGACAGAGGATAGTCGACAGGGTACATTCTAGTTATAACGATAAAATTTGATGCACAAATCAGTTGAAATAGTAATAATACTACCTTCAAAATGGCGACAATCTAAACTTGAAAAAAGATGATGATAATAGGAATTATAAAGTGCACTGGCAAGTGTCAAGAATGTATTGAATGTAGATTTACCAATATTTTTAGATATTAAGAAAATACAAAAATAGGAACGACTTTATTAGTTGTTGCAACGAAAAATACGAAATAATATCATTTTTTTTTGATACTGGTAATTTTGCAGTTGTAGTTAGAAGACTTTTGGCACCAACTTCAAGATTACCAGCACCAATAGAATTAGGTAAAATTTTTTCAGTGCACCAACTACTGAAGTCGTTCCTACTTTCTGTATACAATATTTCGGACTTTTGAGTGTTCATCAAAATCATTCAATAACGTTGCTACCAACCAACTTGTTCCGAGATTTCAAAACATCGCGAAAATACAAATATTTCATACTTTACCGCTGCTCAAAAACCGTAATTTTTTTTGAGTAATGTCCAATTGAATTATTGCTACATAAACACATCTTAAATTTGTCCGCCTAATATTTTTAATTTTCGAAAAAGAAACTTCCACATATAGCGGAAACAGTTTACGTACCTCCTCCATTTGGAAGCTCGATCAATGAAATACATAGCCATCTTCCTTCCTGGTGATCTAATCCCAAAGCTTTTTCCTGTTTAAAACACCATTTCGAATTTTGTCATTGGGATTTTGAATTTAATTCGAATGAACTGATGTGGAAAAAAAGGGAAGGGAACTTCGCTACTGGGATAATTGAATAGATCTTTCAAGTTTCCCCCCTTTTTTTGTTTGATCAGTATAATTCATTTCATTCATTTTCTCTCTAAAGAATTTCGACTGAAAGTGAGATGACTTATATATTTTTTTTTCGTTATTTATTTATTTATTTATCAAATGTAATAAATAGTTTATAACAAATAATAGTATCGATCATATATTATGTATTTTATTTGTAGGTAAGCATTACAGTTATTAAAAATAATACGAAAATATTTTAAATATTACTGTTTGGGCCTTGAGATTTTTTTTCTGTCGATTTTTGACCGCATTACCAAAAGGACGAAGCTCACAATCGAAGAAAAATCGATTGTATTGTTAGAAAATTATAAGAAAATTTGTATATTCTGTATTCAGTTTACTGCCGTAGATTTTTGGACAAAGATATAAAATAAGGCTTTCCACTGTTCCACTGATTGCGTAATAAATGGACCATCTGCAGATGTCTTATCAGCATAAAAATGAACCCACAAGGCAGACATTCCACTCGTACTTGCCCTGTGTTAGGTCATGTGTATAGAGTTTAAATAAACCTTCGGAAAATTGCAAAATCACTTGAATGAAATTACGCTTATCACAAAACGTATTTCTATATAGAACCCGATTGATATTTTAGGGTTACTTCGTTTGCTTTGACGCGATCAATTCGATCTATAAATAAATATAGCCCATCAGCGCAAGATTACAGACCCAAAATAAGACTTCTTGAAGGACTATATATAGGCATACAGGCTGTTTCAAATTCGACTCTCACCATAGGGATCTCAGAAACTATAGAGAATACGAGGATGGTTAAATTGGGACAAAGTTGCGCATTTATATGCTAAAAAATACGCCGTTAAATTTGTTTTTAACATTCCGAGTAGTTCCGGAGATATCCGGAAAAATCGAATTTTCGGAAAATCATTTTATTTTTTCCTGGATATAATGAATGAATTTCTAAATAAATAGCACATTTACATTGCCACTTTATTCACTCTTTCCAATGGTGTTAATAGTTTTTGACGTTTCGTCTATGTGTAACTATCATGAACTTGACATTCCACAAATTTGAATAGTCCTTTTTACCTTTTTGTTGGCCTTGTTGTCCTAAAAATCCGAGAAATTAAATAAATTACTTTTATAAAGTAGTTGGCTTTGATTTTTCCAATCGATGACACGTAAATGACATTCTGTATTATTGTCAATTGCTGAATCGTTGAAAATGGAGTTCTCCGATGAAGGAAAACGAGATATGATAAAACTTTATTACAAGAATAATAGAAACAGTATATGAATACATTGGAAGTGTATCATCTTAAAATCTAGGTATCCCGAGCGACGACAACCCCACCGATCATTATTCAACTTATTGGATACAAATTTAGCTGAGCATGGTTCCTTTAAAAACCCAGACATAAAACTGGAGACAGGATTGATGAAGAAACTAAAGAAATCATTATTAATGAGGTATAATTAATCTCAAGTTTTTCAAACGGGCGAAACCCATCGCAAATTCTGTCCATTAATTTGGACAAATTTGGTTGTGGTTGTCGTCTCTCGGAATACATTTTAAGATACACTTCCAATGTATTTATTCACATTGTTTCTATCATCCTTGTAATAAAGTTTTATCATATCTCGTCTTTCTTCATTGGAGAACTCCATTTTCAACGACTCTGCAACCGACAATAATACAGAATGTCATTTACGTGTCACCGATTGGAAAAATCAAAGCCAACTACATACTTTATAAAAGTAATTTATTTAATTTCTCGAATTTTTAGGACAACAAGGCCAACTTATGATACATCGTCAAAAAGGTGATAAAAAAGGGCTATTCAAATATGTGGAATGCCAATATGGCTCCCATAAGAAAAAAAAAGTTCATGGTAGTTACATAAAGACGAAACGTCAGGTTACAAAACTATTAACACCGTAGGAAAGAGTGAAAAATGTGGCAATGTATTAGTGCTATTGAAAAAATCCATTAAGAA
The DNA here is from genome assembly GCA_958507055.1 of Crioceris asparagi. Taxonomy (NCBI): domain Eukaryota; kingdom Metazoa; phylum Arthropoda; class Insecta; order Coleoptera; family Chrysomelidae; genus Crioceris; species Crioceris asparagi. The sequence continues at coordinate 2,121,872 of OY293833.1, read as the reverse complement.
ATAAAGCCAGGAAAAAAAAAAAAAATGATTTTCCGAAAATTCGGTTTTTTCCGGATATCTCCGGAACCACTTGAAATTTTTTAAACGGCGTATTTTTGAGCACATAAATGCGCAACTTTGTCCCAATTTTTCGTATTATCTATAGTTTCCGAGATCCCAATGGTGAGAGTCGAATTTGAAACAGCCTGTATATATACAGATATATACATGTATATATACAGATATATACATGTATATATACAGATATATACATAAAATAATTATCGGGCGGAGCCACGGTCAAGATGCTATTATATTATATCTACACTGGCGTTCATATATAATTATCCATTTTAATATTGGCTGCGATTGCGTAGAGGTGTTGATATGATGTTGATAGCGCTAAATGTAAGGACTCGGACTCGAGTCATTCATCCAATAATAACTGTTGAGAGTGACAAAGAAAACATCTCAAGCATCAATGACATTAGAGAGGCGTTTTTGTTACACATGAAAAGTTATTTACAGTGGCGATTTGCCCACCAATCATATTATGGAGAAACAAATCATTCAGAAGCGCTTGATTCAACAAATGATAATAATAATTTTCATAGCTGACCGACCGCCTATCGTTTATCAAGCAAATTAGTCATATTCGTTTGGTTTTTATATAGACTTTAATATTTATTCTACTGGTGATAGATGCAAACTTCTGGCACCAATAGAATTAATATTATTTTGTGTATTTTTCAGTGTACCAATTCAATAAATTAAATTTTACAATTTTTACAATTACTCTCGTAGATTGTATTCGGATTTTTCGGATTTTTGTCTTATTTCACATTTTTGAGAGACAAGAAAACACATAAAATACTTTCAATAAATACTTACATAGAATGATTTAAAAATTTAATTTTCAAGGGATCTAACTCGAGAACCGTTAAAATTGCTGAAAAAGATTCAGGTTTCCAAAAATAATCTATTCTTCAATACCTATTTCCGTTTCAAATTTTGGATTTTCGAGTGCACCAATTATATATTTTTTTACCAAAAATTAGACCGACTTTATTAGCTGGTGCACTGAAAAATATAAAATAATATTAATTTTATTGGTGCTCTTAGTTTTGAAGTTGTGCAATTGTAGTAAGATAGAAGACTTCAAAAGCACCAGCACCAATAGAATTAATATTACTAGTTTATATTTAAGTATTAGAACTGAATTTTATTCTTCCTCCTTCCTCTTGAATTGACTCAACCTTTGAAGGGCTGTAGGGACTAGCCCTTAGGAAAAACGAAAGTTCTGAGGAAATTCGGCAAAACTACGCAATATTTCCTTTAATTTGACACATAAATCTTGAAGATCGGTTCAGTACTCACTGAGAACTCAGAATTTCAATTATTATAATTATTTTTCCGTAAGCATTGTATTGACTCAACTTTTGAAGGGCAGTAGGGATTAGCCCTTAGAAAAAACGTAAGTTCTGGGGAAATTCGGCAAACCTACGCATTATTCTCTTTAATTTGACACATAAATCTTGAAGATCGGTTCAGTACTCACTGAGAAATCCGAATTTCAACTGTGTTTTTAAATATCATAGGTATATTTTGTATTTTTTCAGTGCACCAGCTAATAAAGTTCATCTCAGAAAGCTGTAGAGTAATAAATTATAATAATGAAGGAATCTCACTTGTATTATGACGCTTATGTGGCAGAATACTATAGAGATCCCTTCATTGTTATCGTTTATTACTCTACACCTTTCCGAAATGGAGTAAATACCTATAGTCATGAAAATCGTTGAACGTTTACTAATACCAAAGAAAATTGTACTTAGCCTATTACTCATGTATATTTTTTGCATGTACTTGTTATTATTCAGAGATTTCAAAGGATCGCGGAGGAAAAACACATATTTCAGACTTTACCGCTGCTGTAACTCAAAAACCGTAAATTCTTTTAAAAAATATCCAATTTAAACGTTGCTAGATATAATCTCTTCTCCAATTTTGCCCCCTCACATTATCAATTTTCGAAAAAAAATACCCCTTCCACATAATATTTCAGTCTTTACCATTGCTGTAACTCGAAAACTCTTCTGAAAAAGTGTTCAATCAAAAGGTTTTCGGATATGATCTCATCTTTAATTCTACCGCCTCAAATTTTCGATTTTCAAGAAAAATCACCCACTTCGGAGGCGGTTTTTGGAGGAAAGAAGATTTCGGATTTGAGTATTTGTAAATATGTGACTAGTTGTCAAATGAATCAAAAATCATCAAAATGGGAGCACGTTTACAGATTATATTAAAAAAAGCAAACATACAACCGAATTGTATGCCTCCTCCTTTTTTGGAAGTTGATTTAAAAAAATGTATTTATTATGAATTTATAATTTCTGTTTATATCCGGTTCATTTTTCTTTTGGGTACTTTCTTGGAATCAATCATCGATTTTTCTACATACAGCGCTTGAATATATTTTTTTTGTATCCCTTTGAATAATATACCGGGCAGCCGGATGATCTCACTATACCTAAGGCTAATTACACCCTTTCATAATACACCAACCATCGTTCTTTCTTCTTACAAGATGGCAGCAGTCGCACACAACAACTGGGAAAAGGAAAATGAAAAACAATCGCTTCCCAATCCCAAAATGCATGGATGCGCCCCTCTTTTTTTTTTAACGCCGGATTTACTGGCGGCTGAGGAGGTGGAGGGAAAAGGTACCTTATATATTCTTCACCTGCTTCAAAAACGTTTCATCAAAGATATATCTGCACAATGCACGGCTTTGTAATATCCATGGGAATCAAAGCAGCAGATGTACCTATAATGTAGGTGAATCTGTTATATACCCATGCATTATTTTTTTGAGAAAATTTACCTGCACCACGAACATACTTCCACAAACACACACACACAGGTAGGTTTTTATTGCGCCTCCCCCCCATATATATTTATACAGAGGGATGTACATTTAACCAATTCTTTGTTTTTCAGATATGTGACTTCCTCTCATATAAGTACATAACATTAATGTTCTTCATGCTGCGTTCGTAAAGTAGGTATGTAGCGGAAAAATGTTGTGAAAACAAAAAAAACTTTTTCATACGAAAAAAATAAATATACAGGGTGAGTCAAGAAAATTAAATGACGTCATCGATATGTTTTTTTTAATGGCAATCCACACAGTTTCCGTTGTAGAATATTCGAAAGGGCCCATCTTTTTGCGTACCTAGGGGAAGGTAAATTTAACAGATAGTTACGTAATGAAATTTTAGGGAAAAATTGAAAATTCATTGTAAACTTTAGAAATATTGTCAACTCAATATAGTAATTGAATTTAGGAAAGTATTATTATATTTAGTTTTTTTTGCATTTTCCTCTCGAAGCGGGGTGGTTTGTCGAGGTAAAGGTCATAGGTAAAGGCTTTTACCAATTTTTTTATGGATGTTCGCGCCTTACCTATAAATTAGTAAACGTAGGTATTCCGATTCTCATGATTCTTTTTTCATTTGATAGAGGAATCCTTAAAATTGATCGTCATTCAACATGTCTCTCCCCTCAAAAGCTGCTCCCAAAAGGGTTTGAGGGGAAAAATTTTTTTCGAAAAAAAATTGAGACGATAAAATTGATGAAGATACCATATCCGGCAACGTTTATATTAGATTTTTTTTCTAAAAAAATCATAAGTTTCCGAGTTACATCAATGGGAATATCTGAAGTATTTGTGTCTGCGCTATGTGGTGGGGGCAATTTTTTAGTTGATACACTGAAAAATAATATCAATTCTATTAGTTGTGGTAGGTACTTTCGAAAGTGGTGCCAAAAGTTTTCAATCTAACTACAACTGCACAATAAAATAACCAATAGAATTAATATTATTTTTTTGTATTTTTCAGCGCATGAACTAATAACGTTGGTCCATATTTTGTAAGAAATATTTATTCCTTTAAACTCTTATTTCATTTACTGAATTTATTCACTACTCTTCTAAGGCGGTGTATATGGAATACATTTTTTATTTCTCAAATTTTAATAATTGTATTGAGAAAATCCTCAAACTCTCCGAGTTTCATCGATTTTTAAATAAAACAACCTATTTTAACCCATTTAATGTTCACAATGAACTAACCTAACCTAAATTGTATACATTAATCAGTATCTACCTAAACTTTCTGAAATATTTAGGTATCTATCTATTATAAAAACTTGGCCAACGTAAATAGCTTCCAAAACAATCAAGTAGACTAATTTTCTATTACTACCTACTCACAATGAACGCTTATTTTGGAAAGAAGAACATAATATTGAATGTAGAACCAACTGTCAATAGTCCTCTTTCAAATGAAAAAAGAATCATGAAAATTGGACCACATTAGCTATTTCAAAGGCGCGAAAACAGTCATAAAAAACCGGACAGACAGTCGAATTGTATATCTGCTCCGTTTGGGAGGTCGGTCAAAAATGATGTGACGTATAGATATAGCTATCGAATCAATCCAATGTATGACCCATAATACTTTGGCTTACCTAATATTAATCGTGTTATGACTTGGCAAGATGGTTGAAACGCGTAAGGGATGATAAATGAGCCCCTTCCTTCCGGTAGCTAAATATGATGTTTTTTAAGGTGAACACGTTTGCCCGTGCCAGATGATCTCTTAAAAAACCATTTCATATTTTCGATGAAGACTCATTTTTTTTTCTCATGTTATAAATAAAAATCATAAAAAAGTTGTCGGTGGGGCTGATTCAATGCACGTGCATAAAAATGGCGCAGGGGCTGTTAGAAATGTGTTAGGGATGTCGAAAACGTTATCACCTGAGAATGATAAAAAATATTCTATTTAGAGATCTAGACGGCTTCGTTATACTCAATTGGAATGAGGGTAATAGTCTAGTTCAGCGAGCGGTGTTTGCTATAAAAGCCCTAAAAATCAAATGTTTGCAAAAATGTTAGCTTATCTTTCAATCAAAATTGTGGCGGAACACACTATTTTTGATGATTTGTTTATAAAAAGGACTTACGATTTTTAGCTGGAATTATCGATATGGAAATACCTATATTTTCAATCCCAAATAGCATATAATCATCCTTGCATTCTATGAAACACTAACATCCTTGTGCAGTGTGTTTGACGTTTAAAAATTGTCAATTCCAACGTTGCCAAAACTACCATTATCACGTTTGCGATATTGAACATTGTTTCAAATACCTACTCGATAACAAAGCATAAACCAAGTGACAACTTTTGATGAAAGTGACGAACTTTATCTTCAGGCTTTCGAAAATACCTATGAATTCAGTGATTGCTTTACTTGAAGATATTGTCGTTATTTTTTCTAAAGCAAATATTCTTGGAAATGTAAATTCATCAAATAATCTAATGCTGCGAAAGTTATAATGGCTGCGTTGGCAACATTGATATTAACAGCACTTGAATGTTAAATATAACTGCAGAACTCAATCCTCAATTCGTTCAATCTCAATTTTCGCGAATTCAAGTATTCTCACCCATTTTTTTGCTAATTTTGAAATATGTTACCGTTCAATAGAATGCAAGGATGATTACAAACTATTTGGGATTGAAAAGTTACTTCCAAATCGAAAATTCCAGCTAAAAGTCGTAAATATTAAGAACACCATTTTCTTTATTAACAAATCGTTAAAAATAGCTAGTCTTCCGCCTCAATTTTAAAAAGTTATGCTAACATACATCTATTTTTTGCAAACATTTGATTTTTTATGACTTTTATAGCAATAGCCGCTAAAATAGACTTTCACCAAAACGAGTGAGGAATGTATAAATGGTTCTTGAACTGAAATTACTTTGTTTACCCGAGTGAAACTCGATACTCCAGATATCACATTATTCAATAGTTACGTCAACTGGTGGAGTTGATATCACACAAAATGTAGTAGTAACCTAAGTTAATAATGTACGTATACACGTGCCTCTATGATTTATTATCTTATTGTTACGCCAATGAATGTCTTGGATCAAAAATTGGTGTGCGTCTTGTCCAGTGGCGAGTAGAAGAGCACCAAGCGAAGATCCGCCACCGGCTGACCGGAAGCCTTAACTGATGAAGGCGCTGTCCTGACCACGAACCGAGACCAAGTCCGCCGCCCGAATACGGACTGTATATTATATTTATGTATATAGTAGAAGTTTCTTTGATGCCAAGTCAAATTTCGAGAGCCATCCAAATGTGTGGTCTGCTGTGTATAAGTAATGAAGGAACTACCTAATTACTTCCTACTGGCCTTAGGTTATACATATAGATATAAAGAAACCTATTAGATGCCATAAAAAAGACATCTAAATAACGATTTATTATCGTTTGATTTTTTTGGAGAATAACGTTTCTAGTGCATAGAATATAAACTACATTAGGTATACCTACTATTCCTACTTACTTAGTCAAAAAATATTAAATCACTTCCCATTAGGAAGTTATTGCTACAAAACAAATTTTCCTCAAAATACACACTAGTATTGAAATCCCAAGTCTTGCTTATGTACTTAATTTTCATCAAAATCATTAGTTTCTATTATTAAATAACTGAACAGCTGCCGTATCGTGAAAAAATTGTCTAGAAAAATCAATGTCCATAATGGACGTGCTAGCACAATTTGAATTTATTGATGATTGAACTTTAATGTAAACATTATCAAGATAGATAACATGAACATGATATCACATAATAGGTATATCATGGCAGAAAAATCATCTCCCAAATGTCTCTTTGACTTGCAAGGTAACTGCAAAGCTGAATAAAATACCCAGTCACAGTCTATGAAGAACATAAGATTTATATTTGCCTGAATATACCAATAAGTACAATAGGTAGTTCATCTTATCTATAATTTATTACAAACAACGCTTGAGTACGCCGTTAATATAATATATTTGCGAAGGTGATCGCAAAAAAGTGCAGTCGCAGTGACTTATAATCTAACCTATCATTCACATTCAATTGTTACACTAGGACAGGATCTAATATCAATTGTTGTATCCATAAAAAAATGCTCTCGCGAAAATATATTTTTGAGCCAAAACGGAGATTTACGCGACATCTAGAGATTGATGCCATAACTTACTTCTTGCGTTTTCCCCATGCGCATGCGCCGCCTTCCGCCATGTTTTCCGTACACTTTTTGAATGTGATTACATAAACCAGCATTCGGAGAATATTAATGTTTTCCGTCTCATCAAGAACATATATCAAATATATGTGACAAAATCATCGTACTTAGAAAAATTATTATTATTCATTGTTGTGGTACATTCCGCTAATAGTACATGTAGATATAAAATGTAAATTATGGTAAAGAAAAAAGTAAACATGCTGTTTATCTATGTGCAAGTCCTGTTCAAAATTGAAAAGATACAAGTTTTTCATAGCTGTGTCGGAAATTTAGAAAAGCAGAAGAAATTTTATTATTAGATTCATATTTTTATTTTGTAAGGTAAGAAAATGAAGAACGAGCTTATCGAAAAAATATTCATTACTTTGAGAGGGTTGTTGGTGAAAACGAGATTGACTTCATCTCTAATAAAGTTATGCTAACTATAAAGCACCTAATAATTTTCATGCAATTTGATCTTGATCTTAAGATTACAGTTAAGAGACTGCTAACGCTAAATCAAAGATGAATTTATTCTCATAACCTACCTTTATTTTTTCCGGCCGTGACATGTCTGTCATCGAAGTATAAAATGAACACACGAATGTTACTCCACTTGAGGAAATATCAATGATCTAACGTCAATATTGTTACATTTACAATTTCAAAAACTATTGATCACGTATTAATTTCCACTGTAATTATTCAACGATATTTCTACGAAACTTTCGAACTCTAGCGCTTTGCAAATGGCGCCTGCGCTTGCGCGTATCATCATATTGTCATAAAAGTCTATGATTATTTATTTCACAGATAGGAGTGTTTCTCTTTCATTTTCAATTTCCATGATTGTGATAGGGATTTTCGATACAAATATGTAAAAATTAAAAAAACTAATCAGCGAATATCAACGTATATTTTTTTATAAATATGCAGGTAAATGTACCTTCAATGATTCGAAAAAGTTGTTAAAAAATGGATGACTGTAAACTTGTTTGTTCACAAACGAATAATGAGAGTTAAAATAAGTTAATACAAATGAATAATTATATAACATTGGATTTGAATTAAAACCAAGTCACTAAAATAGAATAAACTGTACAAAAAATAGGATAGTATTACATATAAATTGTAAGACACATCTTTGAAGTGTAAATAAATAAATGTGTCTGACGAAAATGTATGTGAGTAATCCGTTCCAAAGTCACAATGATTGTTGTTATTTAGTGACAATTTATATACATATTCACAAACACAAAAAATCATTCTATTCATTTCTAATATTAAAAAGGTCTAATCATCTGGAAAATCGTAAAACGAATAACTCGAATATTGAGCATTACTTGTGCCAGGCGTCGATGATGTTGCATTTGGTAATTTAACACCATCCGAAGGCAATGGCACCGGCAATGGTCTAGCAGGCTTACGAGGTCGGTATGTACCTCTTGAGCCAGCATTCGATGGTCCGGTAGGCTTCAATCGAGGCCTACCTGGTCCACGACGTACTGTCGTCGTTGATTGTGGTGTGCTGATTGATGAACAACTACTGCTATTACCACTTGGCGATGTTAATGGTACATCGATAGCATTCGAGGCTATCAATGGCATTGCCTGCATTGTTATCGTTGTCGATTCCCCATTACTATCTGAAAATAAATATGAATTATCAAGTGTTAACTCCTACGTTCAGTTTCTTTAATGAATTATTTTGATACTATACCTGGATTTGTTGAGGTAGCTATGGAAAAATTACGGCTCACTCCTGATGTACGACTCCTCGATCCTCTTGGTCGTCCACGTCGGGAAGTGCCTCTTGCGGCATTACGTGGTTTTACAGTCGTACCATATACGTTATAAACGGTATATTCTGTGGTTTTATTGTATTAGAATATCGCATTTTGAAAACCCAATAAATATGCATGCACTTACTGTTTGTTATAGGTGAGTCAGCTTCATCATTGTAGCTGTCTTTCATGTCATCAGCCGTAATTTCAGATGAATTAGCACTTCGAGGACTGTTTGGTCCACTATCATTGATACCACTTGTTACTTTTGGTGTCACAGCTAATCTTGTATCTATTACTTTTGATGGATTATCTAATTTTGCAATTTTATGTTCACCTGCAGCTGGTATAGTCTGAAAAAGTATCAAATAGCAAACTTGTCTATATAAAAGGAAACAAATCTTTATATCAATTTCCCAACCTTGTATCCCATTTTTCTTTTTCTATCTTCCTTATTTTCCGATGGGTTGTCGATCTTGAGATGATCTGGAAATAAAAAAAAATCAGTTTCCAGCTGGATCCAAAAGAAATGATACTTCTTACATTTCTGTACAAGTTCATCGTCATCTAGTAGAAGTGATACAACTTCTTTAGGTTTCAATGTGTCAGGTTTGAAGTTACCACCACTTATAACGAGCTTCTGGATCTGAAAAATTAAACATACGAAATGGATTCCACTACATTCCTTTACAATATCTAACTAGGATCTTACTTCGCTTTTTTCTCTTGCCCTCTGCAATATTCTTTCTTCAATTGAACCTTTGCATATCAATCGGTAAACAGTGACCTGTTTGGTTTGACCCAATCGATGGGCCCTATCCATAGCTTGTTGATCGACAGTTGGATTCCAATCACTATCATAGAAAATGACCTGTAACGTGAGAAAACATATTTTTGACTGTTACAAAAATATACAAATTAAACATTATATCAAATTTCTAAAAAAAATTCTAACGGAGCTTTTATAACTCAATAAGAAAGTGCAAAATGTTAATACAAGTAAATGACTTCTAATAAGAAATAGAAATGCTTCCAAAATGCTACCTATTCCTACAAAACTATGCAGGAAATCCCATCATAAAAAATTGGGTCTGGTAACTATTTGATCAGATCTGGTATACTCATTTTAGAAATGATATAATGTTCCAGAATTGTCATAGAAAACATCTTCTCTACTCGAATGTATCTTTCTTAATCAAGAATTTATAGGGTCACTTTAATTAGTGTGAATGAATTTATCAATTCTCCCCTGTATTGTCTTAAACCACCGAATTTTAATCTAAACTCTTCAAGCTTGATATCAAATTGATTCTAAATTGCCACAAAAATTTATAACTTTGTGGAAAAATAAATTATTTACAAGTTAAATATTTTTTTTAATTTGGTCGTCTCATATTTTCAATTTTCAAAATAAAGTGCTCTTCCATATAGCGGAAATACGCATATTTCAGATTTTACCATTGCGAAACTGGGAAACCGTAACTCTTTTGAAAAAATGTTCAATTTAAACGTTTCCCGATATGGTCCCATTTCTAATTTTCAAATCTTGAATTTTCGATTTTCGGAAAAATTTGCCCCTTCCACATAGCTGAAACACATATTTCAGACTTTAACACGGAAACCTATGATTATTTAAAAAAATGTCCAATTCGAACATTTCCGGATATGGAATTTTCATTAATTCTGCTGTCTCGGATTTTCAATTCTCGTGAAAAAATTCCCTCTCCACCCCCTTTGGGGGCGTTTTTTTGAGGGAAGGAGATTTTGGATTTGATTTTTCTCAATATGGGACCATTTCTCAATTCTCCTCTTTCAAATGAAACCAAAATCGTCTAAATCGGAGTACGTTTACTATAAAAAACTCGCGAACAGCCATAAAAAAATCAAACAAACAACCGAATAGTACACATTCTCCTTCTTTTGATGTCGGTCAAAAATGATTAAAAATGTTTGTTTATTTTTTATTCCTTATTTTTTTCTTTGAATTTCATCTTAACCTGAAAAAATTGATTATGATCCACAGGAGAACACAATCGGATATAGCTTATTATCAAAAAAATATTTACTTTGATAAAGTATCAACCCACAATATCCAGAGATAAGATATTTTCAATGGGATCATAAAAAGGGCTTTCCCCGACAATACTGCTTCAGATTTTAGTAAGAGTTTGAGGGACCTCGCCCTTGTCTATTATTCAATAAATAGGGGAGTTGTTGAAAGACACTTGAGATATTCGAACGTGCCCGGACACGTGCGTAAAGGCAGGAAATGGTATTCAAGTGTTCCCGTTCATCCGGTATATTATTCTATTCGAAGAAAAGAGAGAAAGAGATGCTGTTGACAGGCATTCCAGTATCAACTCTTATATAATAATATGATATCCCATGCATTGAAAGTGCTTGTTATGTTGTCTGTGATGATTTAATAGAAGTATTGATTACATGACACGTTGTTGAATACAAATAAGATTAATCTTCAGTACTTCAGGTAGGTAACTATACCAAACATTGTGTTAAGATTACTTTGCTATAAAGTCTCAAAAATAAAGTGTAAGAGGTAAAAGTGAATATTTTTTATTGTACATGTATAGCACAGCACAACCAGACTGTATCGGCTTAGTTTGAATGAGAATGTCCAGGTCCTGGAGAATTTTCGCATTTAAAGAAATACTAAATACAAACATCACAAAAGGCAACAGATTTCAATTATGAATTCATTACTCAGTAAAACTGTACTACTTTTCAACCTGAAAAACTAGATGATGACGTAGAAGCACTCATTTAAATAGACATTATAATAAATGATCACTTACCGTATCAGCTGCTGTCAAATTGATACCCAGACCGCCAGCTCTTGTAGATAACAGAAACACAAAAATATCCGTTCGAGCTTGAAAATCAGCAACCATATCACGACGTTCTGATATTTTCGATGAACCATCAAGTCTCATATACTTGTGATGTCTATGCCACATGTATTCTTCTAACAGATCGATCATTTTTGTCATTTGTGAATAGATGAGAACTCGATGACCACCTTCTTTTAATTTTTTCAACAAACTATCGAGCACAAACAATTTACCAGAATCAGTGACAAGGCATTCTTTATCAGGTATGGCGATGTGTGACCAACCACTAGCAGGTGTAATACCATCGACACAGGTACGCGGCTGAGGGTATAAATATTGTTCAGTTCTTATTTCCGAATTATGACCGGTCGCTTGTGACCAATAGTAGTTTGCTGAACTGAAGCTGTAATCGTCTATATGCCGCCTTAGGTCCCACGCAGCTCTTCGTGAATAGCAATACAAACTCGGATGAGGCGATAGCACCTGTAGAAAAAGTAGAACATCCGCAATTTTTTACAGTAGAGTTTATAGATAATAGACCTTTTCATGAAAACATTCACCAACTGCGGCACGTTTAACAAAGCTAGTACAGAAACTAGCGTTCAACAAAAATGTTTTCTTCGTCTCATTAATAACAAATATAAAAATATTTATTATTTCGTACTTACTGATGGTGAAAACAAGCAACAAGTTCGCTAAATCGAATCAATCTGGACTGAAAATTGCAGTTACCTATGATTTTTCATACAATTTTGAAACATTATTTCAAATATGGATTTGTTTTCATAACCTAGCTTTTTCTTCCGGCTGTGACAGTTATATCAACAAATTTTACCGATCAGGAGATAATATAATAAGTCTATGATTAACATATGGGTCTCAATTGGCGGAAATATCAATGATTCCACACGTCAATAAAATCTTTGAATCAATATCAAAAGTAACCGATCGCCTATCCGTCTACACTGTAGACTTAAGAACTTGCGCGCTCTGTAAATAGCGTCTACGCTTGCGCTTTCATGATAAAGTCTATTCGAATGATATGACTTTCTCATAATTTACTATATCCTTATACATAAGACACTTACTCGTGGTATTGTGTTAAAAAGAAAACTTGGCAGTTCGGTGGAAAGACACTTGAATACTTGTGTTGGTCTTCTGACATATGGCAGTTCATTTACTGGTAACAAAAGTGGTAATTTCTGCAAAATATTATTAAATATATGCTGAAATTTATTCACAGGTAAATTTCAATAATACCTTCTCCTTGTCATCACCGCCAACATTAGTAGATAGGGTTCCAATATCTCGATTTTTGGCTCTTATATTTTTATGTTCCACAGTCTCTGGCATTGAGTGATAGTTGTGATCTAGATGTGTGTAGTAAACGCGATCACCTTTATTTTTCTTTGTAAAAATCAAATCACTTAAAACCGGACTAACGTCGATTTGATCATTGCAACATTTGAATTCATTTCTCAACCATATTGATGGGTATTTACATACTTCCGGATGCCAGAATTTTCTATGATAACAAATGGTATCTCGTTTTTTTCTTTCGAAATAACAACGCCATCTATGTAAAATATCACCACGAAATATTCGAAAGATATCAACATAGGATAGATTTAAATTTGAACAAAAATTGAATATGGAATTATTTTTGCTATCTTGTGCTGCTTCGGATATATATTTCGGTGTAAAAAGAAAATATTTTTCTAATTTTGCGCTATGATATTTTCTCACGTTGCAATCATATACCAGGTAAGGTATTGTGTATTGCAAAGAAAATAAGCTGATTGGTGATTTGGCATCACGTCTTTCAAATAGTTCAGGATGATTACAGACCTGAAATGAAAATCATCATGAAGGAATAAATAATTTATATTTTAATTTGATATGATTGTAATTATGTGAAATAAAATTATCAATTTAGATAATGTTAACATTGAAATTTAATGATTATGTATCAAACGCCATTGGAGTATTTCTTCCAATGTTTCTAGCCCTAAAAGTGTTAACTACCAGCTAACTAAATTACCTTTCGGAACTGCATAACTAAATTCATCAAATTCGATGTGAAATTTTTATCAACAGCATGAGAGTCACCACCTCCAACAGTATAATGAAGAAGATCTTCAATCTTAATTTTTTGCTTAAGCGCCATATAGAGTAAATTTTGTCGTGACGTCAGTGGACAGTAGACCATCACTTCAATTTTATCGGAAAGTTCATTCTCGACATCTTTCTTAATTCTTCGCAGCATAAATGGTTTCAGGATCATATGGAGTCGAGATAAATGTTCTAAAAATGGAAAAGATTCTATCAGAAGATCCTAATGTCACATATGGAATGCCTCAGGGTTCAGTGTTGGGACCACTGCTATGTTTGCTATACATAAATTAAAGTCGGGCCGGTTAGTAGACATAAAACAGCAAAAAATTAATTGTTCTAAGTTAAATTTATTTGCAAAAACGTTATAAAAACGACGTCAACATAATACGAATATTATACTCACTTTCATCAATGCCAGTTTTATTTTCAGCATGATTTTCAATATCTTTGGAGAACCATTCATTGAATTCTTCATGTGAATCAAATAATGTTGGCATAATGAAATGCAATAAAGCCCACAGTTCAGCCATACTATTCTGTATAGGTGTACCACTTAGCAATAATCTGTTGCGACAACTGAAACCCAATAGTGTTTTCCATCTCATTGAACTGGTGCTTTTGATAGCTTGAGCCTCATCCAATATCATATATTGCCATTTAATTCGATTGAAATATTTAATATCACTGATAACAATTTGATAGGATGTTACAACAATATGAAAGCTGGCATCTTTGGTGTAAATATCTTTCTGATCCCAAAATTGTCGAAGAATTTTCCGTTCATTTGGATTACCCCAATAGGGAACAACTTTGAAATCGGGCACGAATTTTGCTATCTCCTGTTGCCAATTGTGTAATGTAGAGGCTGGAGATATTATTAGAAATGGGCCCCATACAGCTGAAATTATATTTTATTATATTATATATTATCAGGATTCGTAATAGAAATAAATGCTGCTAAATATACTTACAATATTTTTCAGCAATATGGCAGAGGAATGCAATACTTTGCACCGTTTTTCCAAGACCCATTTCATCAGCTAATATACCACTAATACCTTGTGAATATAAATTAGCCAACCAATTCATGCCGCGTAATTGGTAACCTTTCAATTTACCTCTGAACATATCAGGTTGCGGTTGTTCACCATCGATCGATTCGAATTCAGTGAGGCATGAATTAGCCTGTTTATCAAAATAACTTGTACGAGCTTTTTCACTTTGAAAAGCATCGAGAGCATTCTTTTTGGCTAGATCTTTCATTGATTCACTGAAATTGATTTTAAATTTGAGAAAGGATTAAAAACCTTATAGAGCAGATAATTCATTATTTACCTATCGTAAGTATCACAGCTTAGCTTTGTTGATGTATCTTCATCGAGTTGATTTAAAATACGTAATTGCTCCTCCGGTGATGCACGTCCCAATTTTTTCGACATAAAATGAGCATAAAGTTCTGTTTGAGTAATAAGGAAATTCAATTTTCTTTGTTGCCGTTTAGCTTCAACCAATTCATGATCAATTTTTCTCTGTTCCTCAGCTTCTTTTTCCAATCTTTTTTTCACTTCTCTATCGAAACGTCTAGATCTTTTCCAATATGCAATATTTTCTTTAGCTAATCTCTTCATTCGCCATTGTTGTTCCTTAACAATCTTAGTACTCAGCAACTATAAAATAAGACGCAATATAAAAATATTCGTTTTCTTTTCAATGAAATTAAAAGACATTACCGCTTTTTGACGGGCATGTTTCACACAATGCGATGATACTCTCTTCAACTGCAATAGCATTTCTTTATGTCTATTTGTCTTTGATCGATGCTGTTTTCCCAACTCTTTTTTAACTATATTCGTGAATAATTTTCTTCGCTTTATTGTCATCATATCTTCCCATTTTTTCTTCGATTCTTCATCTTTGAACTTTTTCGTTCGTTTCCTCGGCATGCTGGTAGCAAAATGATTATTCAGAGATGAGTGATTCGTATGAATGCTGTTATAATCTAAATTCATATTAGGATCATCTAATCCCACTATCGGCTGAAATTCCATACCATTTTGCAAATTCAAGTCCAAACATGGTTCCTCCTAAAAATAAATTAGTTTTGCTTACAAAACAAATCAAAAATCTCTCAAGATCTAAGATTTAACTACAATTATTACAAAAATAGAAATAAAGTTTTAAAATCATAGAATATCACAGTTACCGATATATCCTCTAGAATATCAGGATGATATAATGGTGATTTTGAGACAGTTTCTGTCTTTGGCACCTTTCTTTTTGTCTGAGCAGGTAAATTTTTCTCTATCTCCGGATAGTGATCCACTGTGCTTATGAGTCCAGCTCCGTAAAACATGTAATCGTCAAAGTTCCTTCTTGACTTCCTCAAACATTTTTGATAAGCATGCATTCGTACCATATGCTTATACTGAGCATCTTCTGGAGGTGTATCAGTACTTTCTTGTAAAACATCGACTAACCATTTACGTCTTGCAGATACACTCTTGAAGTTATAATATTCTTTAGGTGATTGTGGTTCTGATTCTGAAAATTTTCGTACAAAAAAGATATGCAGAAATAATTGTGACAGAAAAGTAGCTCAATACCAGCTATGATAGAATCCATATTCAAATCGTTGACATTCGGTATATCATGATCTGAATCATCAGAATCGCTGCTCAATATCAACTGATTGTTCACATTCTGCAAAAATATGTTCAAATCTAGTGCTCTTTCAACCCTGCGAAGGTGAATGGGTTTTGAAGTTTGAGGACGCCGACGATTAAGTTCTCCATCCTTGTATCCTGTTTGAAAATATAAATTCAACTCGAGATCTCTATATGTATACTATCTCAGACTCACCAGGTAATATTTTGTAAGATTTATCACCACTGTTCCTCATATTTGAAACAACTTTCAAATTGAATGCAATTAAAACAATTTTGTTCTCCAACGGAATTTGATGGAGCTTAATATGAGGATTGCGTGAGGAGTCGATTAATACTGTTTCGTCCTTTTTTTGTGAATTGACTACATCACTTTTGTAGAGCAAAACTCCTAAAAAAAATTCTGACAATTAGTTTCAATTGCCATTCACATCCAAACATTTCGTCCGGATTAGAATCAAAACTGGAAACATAACCTATGTTATGTCATAGGGCGTATAAAAAGAAGTTGGAGCTAACTTCATTGAAGAGCTTAGTCTCAGTGTTCTCTGTTGGACTCTATGCAAGAAAAGATAGATGTAACAGAAACATTACAATTATTTATAACCAGAATGATGAATTCAGACAAAAACCTTCAAGCCATTATAATTACATATACTATAAGAACAGTTTTTTCTAGATCATTTTTAATGTTGTCTCTGAGGTTGTCATATGAATTCGTAGAATGATTTCTGTTCCATGATCACTTGTCATAAGTAATTTTAGTTTTAGGTTAAGTTGAGTTATCAATCGACGTAAACAAGATATTATCATAAACATATGTTGGCACTGAAACGAATTAACTTATATTTCCTATAAATTTTTTAAATTAGTAATTATTATAAAGAAGTAAATAAGCGGCTATGGCTGACAAAAATGTTGCTCGGGAAAAAATCAGGGAAATGTCCTCCGAAGTGGTAGATTCAAATCCTTACAGGTATTATTTATTGAATGAAGCAATATTGTTGATGTTTTTATTTCTTGTTATTTTAGCCGTTTGATGGCTCTTAAACGAATGGGTATAGTTGATAATTATGAACGTATTAGAGATTATACAGTAGCTGTGGTAGGTGTCGGTGGAGTTGGAAGTGTTGCAGCTGAAATGTTAACTAGATGTGGTATTGGTCGATTGATTTTATTCGATTATGATAAAGTTGAATTGGCAAATATGAATAGATTGTTCTATCAACCACATCAGTCTGGTTTGAGTAAAGTTGAAGCAGCTGCAGACTCATTAAGAAACATCAATCCAGATGTTGACATACAGATTTGTAATTATAATATCACCACTGTCGAAAATTTTGACAACTTTGTCAAAACACTCACGTAAGTTGTTCTTGTTCTAATAATTATCATTTATGTTTACTTTTTTAATCTCCAGCACCGGTAATATCAATAATGGTCCTGTGGATTTAGTTTTGAGTTGTGTGGATAATTTTGAAGCCAGACTAGCAATTAATACAGCTTGTAATGAATTCAATCTAACTTGGTTCGAGTCAGGAGTTTCGGAAAATGCTGTATCTGGACATATTCAATTTATTGTACCTGGTGAAACGGCATGTTTTGCAGTAAGTTCTTCAATTCCATTTCATAATTTGGGTATAACAAGATGAATAAAATTCCAGTGTGCACCACCCTTAATAGTTGCCTCAAATATTGATGAGAAAACGCTCAAGCGCGAAGGAGTTTGTGCAGCTAGTTTGCCGACAACAATGGGTATTGTTGCTGGATTTTTGGTTCAAAATACCTTGAAATATCTTTTGGGTTTCGGGCAAGTTACCAACTATCTTGGATATAGTGCACTGAACGATTTCTTTCCCACTATGAAGCTAAAACCTAATCCAACATGTGACGATCTCAATTGTCAATATAGACAGAAAGAATTTGCAGCTAAACCTAAAGCAGAGATAGCAGTTGAAGCTAAAGAAGAACCACCAATTCATGAAAATAATGAATGGGGTATAAGTCTGATTGATGAGAGTACGGACGTAAAAGAGAATTTGAAGGTAGGCGATGGTGTTGAGATGGCGTATACTATGTCAAGTGAATGTAAAGTCGAAGAATGTCAAGAAGCATCAACAAGTAATGACACATCGCTGGATGAACTTATGGCACAAATGAAAAGCATATAAATAGATTTATGACGACATCCAATGATTTGTTTGTCTTTCTGCTCGATGAGGGATCCATCAAAAAATCATCCTCCGGAGGCTAAGAAATTTTATACCATGTTAATTCAGCTTATATTGAATAAAATAAAAAATATTAGTAATAATCTAAATATCTTCTAAGTGTTATAAGAAAGACAACAGTTCTTATTCCACGATCTAATTAATAAAGGTAAAGTGTATAAAACACAGTTTTTTTCACAGGTATTAACCGAAGAACGAAGTAGCAAGAAATATATATTTTGAATTAAATAACAAATTATTTACAATAAACAAAATTTACATTTTATTTATCAGTCTTCATCTTCATAATCGGAACTATCGACATCAATTTAAATATTCACAGGTTCACGATTAATTATGTCCCATAAATTTTGATCTCGAATAAACCATTTTTCGATTAATTTCTCAGTGTGTTTTACGCACTTCTCCCAGGCATCTGCATTACATTTTTCCAATGCTTCATTCCACATATCCAATACATGCTGATCACTATTCCCATCTCTGCCAATATGTGTACTATAATATGTCTTGCAATCTGCCAAAATTAATTTGATGGCATTAAAGTCTGGGTGATAGGGTGGTATTCTCAGTACTTCGTGACCATTTTTTCTATCACATCATCAAAAATATTTATATTGTCCTTTCGTTTCATTTTAGCCAATTGCAACAATTCCAGTTTTGATAATTGTACATCAAAAGTAATATTTTCATTCAACCAATGTTGTTGTTGTTCCGTTTTTGACCAATTAGTGGTTGGTTGTTTTAACAACGTTTTATTATGGTATGGAGCATTGTCCGTTATTATTAAAGATGGTTCTTCTAAATTGGGAATTAATTGTGTAGTGAGCTACATTGTAAAAATGTCACTGTTCATTTCTTCTTCTATATCTAAACTTGAAGATTGCGACGTAACTAACAAACTGGCGTTTTTTATAAGCCCTTTTTGAGAACCAGCATGAATAACAATGAATTTTTTTTTACATCATATCCATACTGCCATAAAAGTTTTTCGCTTCCTGGTGCGAATGTGGAGGTTTCATCTATAAAAATGACGTCCCGTGGATATGCACTCTTCTTATTTTCAATGTATTTACGCAAACAGGAAGCTCTTTGAGCAACAATATGAGTTTTTTCAATTAAAGATCGTCGGCTATCGTTTTTTTTTTAAATTTAAATTTACGTCTCTAGTCTGTTGATACCAGCAACGGAAATACCAAATTAGTTTATGAAATGACAATACGATATTTTTTGGGTCGCTTAATAATTCCTACAACATATAATAATATGCCAAATTTTATAAAATGTTTTTTTGTTTTATTATCGAAATCCACAATGAAAAATATTTGAAATAAATCATGACATCTAACCAGAGAACACTACCTTTTCTCTGACACTAGTTCCAAAATCTGACAGTGACATTACCAACAACAAAAGTTTTATATTTTCGCGCTAGCTTTTCAATTGGCAGTTTGATCTAGTTTGATATAAAACTGTAACAATAATAATATTCATATTTCTTTTACTATTTATAATTCAGAGACAATTTACGTGTGCATCCATTAATATTTATCATATAAAGGAAAGAAATACAATAATATATCTTAAGCCCTAATCTAAGTCTTATGCACATTCAGATATACATATACCTATTTATATCTTAATAAATAGATTTTATATCTTGCAAACACCCACTTTGAAAACTGATGCTATGAAGAAAATATCTCAAAATTGTTGCTTCTGTTGCTCAAGTTGTTAGCTTTTATTGATATCTATAAATTTGGTTGGCAAGTATTATATTCTATATTCTAAACATAGTAACCGTTTCTAATAATAGTTAGGCAAAATATGAAGATACATGAATCTCTGCCTCAATAAATTGAGTAAAGTGAAATATAATTGTTGATAGTTGATTTATTCTATTATATTCATCTACAAAATATCCTATCAACATAAATTATTCATTTTGATATAAGAAAGGGTGAGTTTTTTCTGTTTTCATATAAAAAAATATTCGCATGTGGAAGTTCACCTAACCTCAAAACTGATATTAAAAACGTAATGGAGACTGTCTCCTTTTCAAAACTTGCAATATATAAGTTCGTTAGAATAAATCTACTCATACATTGCTGAGATAATTAATTAAAAAATAACAATAAGATACATTTTTTCAATTACACCTACAATCATTCTAATTCGATTTTGGGGTCATAAGCTTAAATCTATATTTTGTTGAAAGTTATTAATCGTTCTATCAGTATATTTTTGTTCATTTGAAAAAGCACTGTACATTTTTTTTATATTTTAGATAGATTATTACAAATTCAAATCCGTTTTTTTTATATAAAATATAGTTCACATGTTACGCTATTTATTTGTTGTTCTGTCATTCCGTCTATCGTCTGTTCGATGTTGTGTATCGTGTTGTGATCATAGAGTTAATACGGTAGATTAGGAATGCCCTGAGAACAATTGATAAATCTTCGGAAAAAAGCAGATGATTGATCTTCGATCAAAAATCTATTAGGACGTAACGACTTTCTCAACTATAGTAGTGCGTATTATATTCCTTTTTTATTGTAATATTATCTCTATGGTTGTGATATGTTTGAAAATAGGTGTTAGTGTTCTGCGGGCCTGTGGTTTGAAATGTCATTTTATATATGTCATAAAATAAACAAACAAAAAGATTGTATATTGTATCACTTTAGTAAACGCAGAGCCTATTTTTGATATTGTAGACTATAGAGTTTAGAAATTGATTATCACATTTTGTCTTCGAGAGAATTATGTTTCAGATGAATCATATGTGACCATTAAGTCAGAATTAGAAAAAGTTTTAGTTGCGTTATATTAGAAACTGTTACTTTACTCAAGAAATCTGAGTCAATCAAGTGAGTCCAGCTATAAAAATACTCTGTTTATATAAATATATATTTCATATTAGCAGACATCATGACTGAAAAAAACGAGACGTTATCAACATCAGCTGGCAAACGCCGGGACACCAAAATTCTTAAGAAGGCCAAAAGCAGTTGGGATTCAGTAATAGCCAGTGTAGCGGATATGTGTGAGACTGAGAAAATTAAAAAAATTGAAAGCGAATACATAAAGTTATTCGGAGATTTATGTGATACAAATAAAGAAATGAAGATTAAAGATCGCACTATTGCTCAGCTTCAGAAGGATTATGCTCAATCTCAAATGGAGTTGAAGAAAACTTTAGTTGCTCGAACAAAATTAGAAAATTTGGCTAGAGAATTACAAAAACATAATAAGGAAATTAAGGTAAGTTAAAATGTTGCTTGCCATTTTTGTTTCGATACTTCAACTTGCATGTCTTTTTGAAGGACGAAAACTACAATCGTTTGAAAGAGGAAGAAGAGAAGCGTAAAGAAGTCGCTGCCAGTTTTTCAGAAAAACTCAATGCCATAGCATCTCTTATGGATGAAAATAAGGATAAGAGTGTACGCCTTCAAGAAGAAAACCTAAGTATGACAACAAAATTGTCTGAGCTTTATAATCAATTTCAAGAGCGTGAAACAAATTTGGCTAATATGAACAGTCAAATGGAATTACAAAAAAAACTATCTGAAACACAAATGAAAAAATTGGAGATTGAATTTGAAGCTGAGCGGCAACTTTGGACAAAGGAGCGTGCCTATTTGATGGATAATCTTCAAAAAAGTGAAGATTCAAATAAAGTTTTACAAGATAATGTTAAAACTTTGCAGGAACACTTGAATACATACCAACGGCAATATAGCGATTTTAAAACCACCATGGAACGCAGCAATGAGGTGAGCTAGTAAAAGCTAATATTAAAAAAATTAAAAAAAATATATTGAGCAATTTCCAAACAAATCTTGTCTTTCTTACTCCATAATTTAATCTTCAATACAACTTGCCCTTTTTGATTTATCGAAGGAAAATATTATAAAAGAAACAAGTGGTAAACAGAGCTCGTATACTTACTTTATCTAAGACTTAAATGTGAGTAAGACTGATACTCAATTACCCATTTTAATAATTGAAGGAAATAATTCTCATTATTTTCCAGTTTATTTATGATTTTATAACTCCTGAGGAGCGTTGACAACTTTTGGACCTACGACAACAACTGTTAGCTATTAGTTGTTATGAATAAATTAAAAATTTATTTAGAATCATAGTATATAAGTTGAAGATGAGGAACTGATAAGATATGACACAAATTGTTTTTCTACTTCAGGTATTTGACAATTTCAAGGGGGAAATCGCCAAAATGCATAAATCGAATGCTACATTGGAAAAAGATAGAAACGAATGGCACAACAAATGGCAAAGTGGTACACAAACCATTTTACATTTAACTGATCTGCATCAACAAGCCGCCATAGAACAAAATAGACTGAAGAAAAAAGTTGCCATGCTCGAAAAACTTTGTCGTCAGCTAAATGCAGAACGTACAGCTTATTTGCAATCATTGAAAGATCATAATATCGAACCAGTTGTACCGGTTGAAAATATTGAGGAGCCTTCAGCACCAGTAGCATTGCCACAACAAATTGATCCACCGACAGTGATTAAAACTTCCAAACATCATAAACCAACGGAGAAAGAGAAGAAGCTAGTTGGTCTGAAAAATGAGCTGAAACGATTGCAAGCGGTACATGAAGAATCTATTAGAAAGGAATTGGTATGAATATAAGAATGACACTGTAACTCTTGAATGATTTGATTCCATTGTTTGTTAAATTGAATTGAGATCAATGATATTTGTTTGAAAAGTTTATACTTCATCTTTGAAATACGCGTTGAGCAAATAAGTTCAAACATTCGTCGAATGTCAAAAATCTATCCGTTATCGGGTATCAGTCGAAAACTGAATAAATTTTTAATATAAATCAAACATTGATACATCTTATTAACTTTTTTACTCAATCATTTCTGTTCATATTGATATTGACCGACTAAGTTAACTAATACACAGGCCGAAGAGAAACTGCTTGCCAAACAACAACAATCAAATGTTGAGAATGGTGTTAGCAATGGTTCGAAAAAACCAGACGAATCAGAAGAATTGACTGCTGATATGTCACCCGATAGAACAACACCTGCTGTTACATCAGAACCTGTACAATCTCCATCAGCCGTCGATGTAGCATCCGGTATTGCGGGTAGGTTTATTTTTTTTCTACATGATTATTGTTATTTGTATATGTTTTTTTTAGATATGCAACTTACTTCAACTCAGGAGGTGGAATGTGAGAAGGAGGAAGCCGTTCTTTAGATGTCAGATGTTTGCTGCTGCTAATGTTTTTTTTTTACGTATGACAACATATATTTGGATACCAAAGTCATGCAACAAGAGTACATCGCATCTCTTTCCAGAGTTAAATGAGAGAAATTGCGATTAATTTTAATTTATTTTATTAGTTTCGTTCTCGTTCAGTTTGTTAATTTGAAATACATTAAAGAGTTTTCTATATTCGCTGTTTATTATTTTCGCTATTTTTATTATTTTTTATGAAGTAAACATTTTCTTAGTTAGGTTAAGTTAGGTTACGTTAGAGAACCTCATTTCTTGAAATATTCGTCCTCGATAAATCTCACGGTTTTGTGAAATGGGTACGAGTTGAAAAGGGAAAAAATATAATTATTTCGGAAACACGTGACAATAATTTGAAATATTGGCACAATAATATATCAATATAAAAGCTATGAAAATAAAGTAATTGCTTATTAAATAAATTTGAAAGGAAAAACTTTTATTGCTTTACAACTGAATTCAATTAACATCATCTTGGTGCAATTAAACATATGACAATAAGTATAGGATATCGGACATCCTAAGAAAATTCATTCATTCAATGCTTTGTCATTGTATGTTTAATAATCCATGGTAGGTAATTTCCAACTTTTGTATAAACTCCTGGTTTACCCTTGACGCCACAACCGATGCCCCAAGACACGACGCCTATGGCCACCCATCGACCATTTGGCAACTGTTGCATCAATGGACCACCCGAATCACCCTGTAAAAATTACGAAATCATCAGGTTTGTGGACAGAATCGTTTTTCTCAATTCTTGAAATCAATTTTTTCCCCAATTGTTCTCAGTTATATGACGCCAGTTCGTGACAAAACCACAGCATAAGAAAAATGTGACAAAACGTCAGGGACAATCATAAAACACGCACGGTTAAAACGATAGTCTCATATTTTGTGCTGGCTTGCAATTTGGGTTGCGGAAATTTAGGTTTTTTCTGTTTGAGACTACAAAACTTTTCATGGTCAATTCTATAAATTATACTTCTATAATCATCATATTGAAAAATATTTCCACTCACATAACAAGAATCTTTGCCACCTTCATAACCAGCAGCGCACATCATATCATCCGTTATTTTTTGGACAAATGAATCCGAACAATTCTCATGTATCCAAATTGGTATTTCAACTTGCATTAGTACATCACTTTCTGGACCGTTTGCGTATATTTGACCCCATCCAGCAACGACAACAGTTTGATCATTATAGCTTTCACCGTATCCCGGTAAACATATGGGCCATATGTAGGAATTGAAACTTGTTGATTTCTTCAAACGCACTATAGCTATGTCATTTTCATATGTGGAAAGTACGAAATTTTCATGTTTAATTATTTCCTCCACTTCATAGTCTTGCGATCGACTTTCACTTCTTCTGCTGAAGTCGTATTCACCCAGTCGTGCTCTAATGTCTTTTGCTGGGATTCTGTTGAAGGAATATACCATTAAGGACTTTAAATATATGTAGCTGAGCAAATTCTCATCGACTCAACTATAACGTGCCAATCTGTTCTGCGAGTTATCCATTAAAGGTATTACAGAGGAGAAAACTGTTAATATTTTATTCTTACTGTTGATTGAAGCAATGAGATGCGGTAAGAACGTGCGAATCGGTGATCAAAGATCCTCCACAGAATTGTTGATCGATAGCTCCTTCTTGCGGCCGATAGAGGGCTACTATCCAAGGCCAAATTTGTGTTTCTTTAGTTGCTTCTGCTGAGCTACCTCGTGCGGGCATACCACAACCTGAGAGTATAGCAGGATTAATAGATATAATTAATTGCTTTTATAGTCAGTTTTTGCTAGGTTTGTTTGATATTCAAATTAACAGTTTGTTGAAGGAAACAACGGGGAGGATTCCAAGTAGGAGTAGGAGATATAAAGACTTGCCTGTTATGTTTTCGTCGTAATCGTTGCCACCAGCTGGTAAGTCGAACAGTAATCGGGAGCCGACAAGTGTTGAACTGGCTATATCATCTGGGCAGCAAACACCAACATGCCTGAAATATGATATAAGAAATGCGTTAATAAATTGAATCGTGATAGCCTTCAAACCCTACCTAAATTTAAAAATATTACATGAACTTCCATTACAAATATTAATGTTAGTATTTATTGGTAATCCCAAGGGAATGAAGCCAAATCAGAAGTAATTCAAAAAATTCTTTACTTACGCTTTTTCTATAACGCACAAAAATTCCAAACTAGCGTTTCCAGAGAATATATCAGCTGGACAGTATAGTATATGTTTGCAATGCCCTTTTACATCTCCTGGCGCAATACACTCTTGATATCGCCGATTCAGCTGTAAAAATAGACAAATTCATCAAGACTTTACAAATTCAAGTTTATATACCTCACCTTAAATTTTCTACCAAGACCTAAGTATCGTTTTGTTCTGACATGTTCTTTCTTGAAGGTAATTTCGTCTTCAATTTGATGCTTCAGCCTATTGGAAAATTTCATAGCGTTTTCCGTATCAATAAATGCTGCACCATGTAAGGTATTGCAAATTTGTAGGAAAATTAAATACTTCAGAATATTGGTCTTCATGTTAATTATAAAAAAATATTGAACGAGTTTGACTTGCACTTAACAAACACTAAAGTGTATTATGAAATGAGCTGCTTCGTTTTGATCGTTTATAAAATAATTATTATCAGTTTTACGTGGGTGAAGTTTTATCTTTTGTGAATTTTCAACTTGGACATACATTTTTGTAATCTCCTATACATTATGGTGTGAAATATCAGCGAAAATTCGATTGCCAATTCAAAATATTGTTTTGAATCAAAATTATTAGATTTTTTTAATGTTTATATCTGTTTATTTCTATAATTACTACATATGTACTAGATCTAGATATTATGACATTGAATGCGAAGTTGAAATCTGGCAACAGAGTAGGTATTCGTCCAGAAATGAATGTAGGTACTTCCCGTTTCTTATCGTAATTGTAGATAAAAAGAAATATCTGTGCATCCCAGTCAAGTTTATGTTATATGTTAGCTCATCAGAAATCTTCAATGTCAATAATTAAATGATTTTTCATTTTTTCGTAAAATGTTTCTTTCAACAACCGTTATGTACCAAACCATGTCACTTGATAATTCAAATTACTACTGCCTGGTCTTATTTTTCAAAAAAATTAGCTTCTTTAAAACTTGTTCTTATTCCTTTTGTTTGGTTAAAGGAAATGGGGGACAAATCACAACCTTTTCTAATTTGTATTTTTTTTCATTGAAAGTTTTTACATAAATTTGATCTGTTTGGTTTCATACAGAAGATACCTGTTGGCTTATACTTCTTCATACGCACCTTGAAAGCTGTTAAGTCCGTAAATTCGACGTTACCCATCTTTTGGTTCCTCATAATCGGTATTCGATTAAAGTAAACAACATTTTTGTCAAATATTCTATTTACTTTCTCATACGTCACATATACCAAATAAATAACATTTCATTAATATAATATTGTAGGTATTTATATAACTCTAATAACTTTAATTTATAATAAGTTTCAGTAAATTTGATAACATAAAATATTTGTGTAGTTTCTGTTGGTACCATTGAGCTGATAACAATTAATGTTGAATTTACATGCGAAAAGGTTAGCTTATTATGAATATCTGATCGTTTAACATCGAAATTTTCACATAAGTAGCCTGATCTGCTGATTTTCGCCAATTTTCAATTATTATATCGAGTAATCAAACAAAATTATCACCAGTACCTATGTTATGAAATTTTATATCATGTTTCATACTTGAATCAGATCCGAGTTAACTGTTCAGAGGGTTTTCTATGTTAAGTGTCATTCTATTCCATATTGGTCATTGTGAATTGTGATGATCCAATATATTGGCCATGGTCACAGAATTGACTGATTACCAATCGTTTTGTAATCAGTAACCACTAATCATACTCTTGTGGATACAACTGGTGCATCGCTCTCATTTCTCAAATTGAAATATTATGTGTTAAACAGTAAACGAAACTATTGATGTCCATAATAGAATTTGGAAATAGCAGAAACAAAATATAGGTTATGATGCACTATTGTTCATTGATTTCCTGTCAAACATCTGATTACTAATCGTTTGGTAATCAGTCACTTCAGTTGTCACGACTAATGTGTAATTTCGTTTGAATCAAGAAAAGACGTGCTCTCAAATTCCATAGAACACTGAGGATATTTTTGTTGTGTAGCTCGATGAAAGTAAAATACCTGTTAAGAGATCTATATGAAATATTTTGTAAATTTGTAAAGTGATTCATAAATATATTATATGGTTTTATTTTGTTCATGATTCGAGAGATTCTCTCCATTTATGGAATTATTTAAATCGATTCTCCCATGAGAATCCAACCGTCTGGCTGAAATGAATCTCATAAAGATATATTGAGAATTTTTGGAAGTTCTTCGATATCTGAAGCTTTTAGTCCAAATGTCCTCATAATATGCCCGATTATATTCATTCATGCAAGGCAATTGCTGCAGAAGAAGGAGAATTTTTAGCTAACAAAGGAGTATCAGATCCATCATTGTTGTATTCCATTGTATTCAAAGTATCTCTATGTCGGCTGGGCATACCGTAATAAAGTTTTTTTGTATGAGGAATTTTCTGAGATGTTAAAGGGGTTACAGTTTTTACTAAATTATTTTCCACTTCACTTATCAGCCAATATGTGGTCATTTTACCTTTGCCCTGTAACAAAATAAAAACAAAAATGTTGGCACAACATTTCATAAGATGTGCCAAGTCTTACTTTTATATCCAGTTCCCCTCTTAATTCCAATTTAAAAGTGCCCAACATATCTAATACTGACTTGGTGGAAGGACTGACATGGATTTTCAAAGGAAGACCATTCGATTCCATGCGCGACGCTGTGTTGACAGTATCGCCGAAAAGACAGTAGCGCGGCATTTTGAGGCCGACAACACCAGCTACGCATGGACCTTGAGGAATATGATTTAAATAATTCAATCCGGGAAATAAATGTGTCAAAGTGTCAACATATTCGACGTAGTAGAAGTAGTACCAACCTGTATGTATTCCAATGCGGAGCTTCAGTGGGTCATTAGGTCGATGTCGTATTTGAAAGCTTTTAACAGCCTCTAACAATGTTAGAGACATCCGTGCAATCTCACCAGCATGTTTGTAGCCATTTCGTTCCGGAAGACCTGACACAACCATATAGGCATCACCAATAGTTTCAACCTGAATTAATAGAAGATAAAAAAAATGTCATTGAAAAATACGTTTTAGTGGCATAGACTGGATAATTTTTCTATGTAGAAAACCTGCTGAAAATGTCACGTCATAATTTAGCTCTGAAGGAGGTTGAAGGAAAAGCGTACCTTGTAGACGTCAAACTTTTCAATAATCGTGTCGAAGCAGGTGTATAGATCATTCAACAGATCCACAACTTCCAATGGGGTACTTTGTGCTGACAGTGATGTGAAACCAACGATATCACTGAAATAAATTGTAACCGAATCGAATGTCTCTGCTATAACCGATTCGCCAACAATCAATTGACGTGCAACACTTTTCGGAAGCAGCTGATAGAGTAATTCTTCACATTTCCTTTTCTCTTCCAAATAATCAGTTGTTCTTTGTTCGACCAAAAATTCCAAATTATTTGCATATTGTTCCATACGAGTTAGCAAATTGTCCAACAAATTACCATCACATTCTCTGGAAAATCATTTCAAAATGTGATGTAAGCAGGTACTTGTTGATGATGTGCTTAGATGGACAGATATCTTACTTTTTATTCAGTTGATGCAACTTATTCTTGAGAATTGTAAAGTCCGGCCGTTCAGTTGGATCTTCATCCCAACATTTTCTCATAAGATCAGCAATCTCCTGATCGACAACCTCATTCATTGACGGTCGCAAAATATTACCCCTGTTCGATTGAGGTCCACCAGCTACCAGTTGCAGTATTTCTGAAAATGTAATCCAAAAGCAAAATAGAAAATGCCTTAGTTCTCAAGGAACTATTGACATTAAACCAAGCAGTTTAGACCTTGTTGAGATCTAAGCGAAGCCTTAAATTCTGAATAACAAAATAGCTCACGTTTAGGGTTCCAGTTGTTGTCTTCTCCCAAATAGAAAACGCCTTTCTTGACAATAATTTCGTGCATAATTATGCCAAATGAATAGACATCTCCCTTCTGAGTGCCTTTTGGAGGATACGAGTCTCGAATCAACTCTGGAGCCGTCCATAACTGACCTAATGAAGTGAATTGGTTATTTTTCAAACGACATGTTCCCAGTGTTTTTTTTTAAACTCACGTTCCCAATATGAATGCGACTCGTTGTCAGAGATGCTGTCTTTTGAATGTACTCTCAAAAATTGCAGCCCAAAACCAGATATTTTGAGTACGAAACGACTATCAACTAGACAATTTGTCGATCGCAGAGAGCCATGCACTTTGATGAGACTACGATGTAGATAGTGCATTCCTCGCACTAAATCCATAATCAACGATATGCGAAACGTTGTATCCAATCTGAAGCGATCATCTTCTAAAATATCTTGCAAACTACCTTTGGGACAATATTCTGTCAATATACAATTTGGTATATCCAAACAGGCACCATAGAATTTAACAACATTATTATGTGACAAGTCTTTCATGACTTTCAGTTCGAAAAGATTCTTTCGGTTCAGTTCGATTTTTTCATCTTTCAAATATTTGACAGCTACATTGATGGAATTATAAAAACCCACAGTGGCATACAGTTGCTTATCGCCTGAAATGCTGAGACCATCGAAATCTACCTAAGAAAAAATGGATCACAAACTATGTCTATGCTAGCTGGTATCATAGACTAAATAGGATAGGTTAGGTTAGGTTGGGTTAGCTTAGGTTAGGTTAGGTTATGTATATTTCCTTATTTGACCATGAAAAGTACTTGACATGATACTTACTCTCAGTAGTGATGTTATTGATGCTAGACTGCCTTTTCTCTTGGTTGGTGGAAAAGCTATATCCTTGTACGCCACCTTCCATGCTTTGGCTTCAATTTCAGCTCTCAATTTGAATTGGCGATACAGGAAAAATCCCACCACAGACATACCAATAACCACAACTCCAATCAAACATAGCGTTAATATCTTCACAACATCATATTCTGAAAAACAAAAAACATCTTTACTGTTTTGTCTGCAATGGATAAGTTTTTTGAAATACGTATAACCGATCGATCGAAATGAAAACCTTTATATGTTTGTAGCTGTTCTATTAAACTCACGATTTATGCCCTGAAGATAGTAATAGATGTTACCGAAACCTGGTCACACTAACAAAAAAAAAATCATTTAATTACACCGGCACACCTATATACACAGATGAACTGTTCGATTCAAGTTCTCGGAAATGTTCATTCCCTTCTTCAGGGCAAATATCAAAAGTATCAAAATATAACGAATAGATATCTTTAGATCAAGTCAGGAAGGCAACATGTCCAAGGGAAATGTAGAGCTCGTCTGTTTACTAATGAATATATGTATATACCTACCTGGACATTTTGAAAGATCATATCCACAAGTTGGTGTATCTGATGGAACACCATTAGGCCATACTACATTCCATGTATCAATTGTTTTATTCATTGTTGTATATGTTGCTACTATTTCATAGATACCATCTGAATTTGTTTTCACCATTGCATATTTGGATGTTCTTAAGCCATTACAATTCATTTGAAATTTATTACCATCTCTACCTGGACATAATCGTGAATAATATGGCTTGAAAAATGTGAATAATAAAAACAAAACTAATTACCGAAAAATTGCTTGCCCATCATGGCATAGACAGACTGACAACCAGGAATGTATTGTTCCTGATAGACTCCATCATCTTGTGTTAATGTATTGTTCAGGGCTTGTAGATACATGGCCATGCCATCATACAAGCTGTCCAGGTATACTGATCCACGATGTTTTCGTTTTTCTACTCTTTCGAAATCGGTTTCGGCAAACGGCATTATTGTGTAAATGGCTTCGAATCCTTTTTTAGCTAGTTCATTGTTTTCTTCGTCCTCACTTGAGTACCATGGTTCCGATGGTTTTTCTGCACTAAGAACATACAATGTTAATAGAAAAAAATCCTCAAAATAGTGTAACGAATTTAGGATACAGTGTCGACGCCATTCGGAATGGAGGCGTGTGCGATTCGTCGGAGGACGCAGCCCGTTTGGTATGAGTGGTCAACGATACAGGGTCAAGATTATATCCCGATACGTCTAGTGAGTTCGCGCTATTTGTGGAATGTTCGGGGCGTTGGAAGATGTCGGTGGAAGCTTCGAGATGGAGGGAGCTTGCCTATATATGGGAGAGGATTGGAGTTCAGTCGAATTTTGGAGGTTGTGTTCTCTGAGTCGAGTGGAGTGGTGAATACGGTGGAGACCGGTAGAACGGTGAAGAGTGAAGATTGTCAGTATGGTGCAGTCCGTCGAGCAGTCAGTACGGTGGAAACCGCTAGTATGGTGCAGTTCGGTGTAGTTTGATCCCTAGTAGAGCGCCATCAACAACATAAATAAATGACGTTCGGCTAAAAATTGTTGTAAATAGTGTAAATACTAAGTATGTATAAATTTTACATAGTAGTCGATATTTTAGTGTAGGATATATAAATAGTATGTGATATTTTAGCGTGTAAATAAATAAACTTGAAAACTAAATAGTTTCTAGTCATTTTATATGCCCGTTATTATAGTTTAATATACTTACTCATTCAAAAATTCGAAATTAAAGAACAAATATTCTCCTCTGTCCATCATTTTCAGTTTGGCTGCTTCTATAATGAGTTTTCTTATGTTGGCTTTATCAGCACAAGTCAGTATTACTAAAATAAAAATAGAAAATAGTGTATATTGCGGCAAATCTACTATACTGGGTGTTTCATAATATATGAGCAGGACTTGAGGATGTGATAGCTCGTCCAAAAATATGAAAAAAAATTTATATTATATTACCCTCTGAAATGCACCATTTTCAAAATAAAAAAAAATGTTTCTTGTGAATATCTCCGGAACCGTTTATTGTACAGAAAACAGCTTTTGTAAGAATTTTCCTCTCATAATAAGTTAAGTTTGGAGTCAGAAAAAATTTTTTGTTAATTCATAATGGGTGAAGATTTTGAAGGAGTAGTGATTGTTTTTTCCCCAATTTCCTCGCCAATGGAAAAAGTATGTTGAAAAAACATGCTAAATTTTTTGAATCAAAGTTTTTTATTTACTAATTAAACAAAATTTATATAAACGTTAGAACAAGTAACAAAAGCCAAATTTGACCGTGCTTTTTCAACATAAAAGTTGATTTCTCTCGAAAACGGTCGACTTTAGAGCTCACGACCAACAGTATCTTTTTTGTGTAGAAAATATTGGCGGTTCAAATGGATGCCTCAAAAACCATACTTTTTCCATTGGCGTAGAAATTGGGGAAAAAATAATCACTACTCCTTCAAAATCTTCACCAATTATGAATTAACACAAATTTTTTTCGGACTCAAAACTTAGCTTATTATGAGTGAAAACTGCTTACAAAAGCTGTTTTCTGTACGATAAACGGTTCCGGAAATATTCACAAAAAATGTTTTTTTTTCAATTCCAACACCCTGTATCTCGAAAATGGTACACTTTAAAGAGTAAGTTAATATAATTTTTTTTTTCATATTTTTATATATGCGTTTTTATTACTCCGTCTATTCAGTAATCGTGGCATAGTGATCTGGTTAACACTTACTGCTATAGTCGACACCAACTTTGTTAATCAGGAATTCCGTGTAATTTTCACCTAATGTTACAAGATCGCCATCAACGTAGTCAAGATTTTTGATCAACTTTATTTCGCTCACGATATTTCTCATGCACAGATAGCAAACATCTTCACCTGCTAGGGATTGCAAATCCCTTTTTTCATATGCAAGTACAACTTTCTTCCAGCCAAATCTAAAGAAAAAAATGACAACTATAGCTTGACTGGATTTATAATAAATAAAAAGATGTTTGTAATTGATGGATATGAAATCTTTCCTGTTTTTGGTTAATTTATTCTAAATTCACGATTTTTGCCCTGAAGAAGAGAATAAACATTCTCGAAAGCTCGGCTTCAGTCAAAGAATTTTATTGAATATATGACTGCATCCCCAAGAACATCTTTTTATTTATTTATATATATATATATATATATATATATATATATATATATATATATATATATATATATATTGTGTTAATCAATCTTAAATGGGCAAACAAATTAAAATGAACTAAGGCATGTGGAGGAATTGATGCTTGACGAGACTTCAGTTACTCACCTGAATAAAATCATGTGCAAGAATTCGCCATAAGATCGAAAATCAACTTGTCCCGAATTGATCATTTGATACATTTCATGTTCAAATAATGTTTTCGGACTTGAAAATTCAACACTAAAACCACCTGGTGTTATCAAAGCAGACGGTATGTATTTGATAGCTCGAGCGACAGTAGCTGAAAAAATCATATAGATGCATATTCATGAATTTTGCCCTGATGACGAGAATAAACATTCTCGAAAGCTCGGCTGAATCCAAAGAGTTTTATATACTTAACAAATGACATATGCTGTAATATTTGTGGTTTTATAATTTTTTTATTATAATAAAATATAAACCATGTTTGTGGTAAATAAATTTAACTAACCTAGATTGTATTCACATATTGGTCCGAAAATTACATCGACACATTTTGTTGTTTTCAGTGCTGTCACAATACCAGCAGATGCTTTCTCCTGAGTACAGTTGTCATCGAAAAATTGAAATTCCAACGATAAATTCTCCGATATTTGATAGTCTTTTTTAGCCTCGAATAGAACTTGTTTGGCCTGAACACAAAAAAAACGAACAACTCTTCATTCAACAACCAGTGCATTGTAACAATTACTGTCAGGGCAAATACCCTGCCAAGTACGGCTCGTCCCGTGCCACATACCGATGTGAGGCATAACACATCGATAAAATAATAGTTTTATGGCAAATTGATGCTGTGATTATGCTCAAACAATGTTGTGGCGCATCTAAATGGACACAGGGGTATTTGCCCTGGCAATAGTTGTTGTGTCGGCATTGCTAGATTGTATATATGAAATGTTTTGATTTTAATAATTTCCTGTAGGTTTTACAAAGAAATTAATTTAATACAACACCTCGTATAAATATAATTCGGTGTTCTTTATTTACATAGATTTATATCAAAGGTAAATTATATCTTAACTACCTTAAAAGTTTCGTACGAAAAAATTACAAAAAACATAATTTGGAAAGCGGCAAAACATGAAAGTATGATTAGTCAAAAGTATTATTTTGATCTACTTAAAGATTATCTATTTAAATTTGGATAATTTTTAGTTCACCACAACGAATTTATAAAATAAAAATTTTGCTAAAACTATTAGATAATTTGAATCTTATCGAGTAGACTAGAGTAACTTTTGAAGACATTTGAACATGCAAGTAATAAAAATCGAAAGCTATTTATAGTATATATTTATTTCAAACGAATTCAAAAAACATATATAAATATAAAAAAATCTCAAATATAGCCATTGACTAAAAGTCATTAAAACATTTTTAAGTTAAAGATATGATATGTCACTATAACTTTTGCCTGAAGCCTTTTTCGCTAAAAGTGGAAAAGAATAATAAAAATTAAAAACTGAAAAAATAATAGCTTATTATTTTTTAAATATTTTTTGTTTTCGAAAATTGAAGTTTTCACTACATCGAATTATTCATTCTTATTCAAATTTACGGAATTACTTGTCGAATTTAAGTATACATTCATTTTCAACTAATTGTCTTTGAACAAAAATCATTTCCATTTAATCTTCGGTCAAAGCTTTTTCACCTTAATCATATCAACTGCATCAAATAGAATTATTTATAATAAAATAATAATTATTATCAATCACAATTTTTCAACTTATCACGCAACCTATAATCAGTATAATGTGTAAGTATTTCTTTTCTTATCATCACTATCTAATTATATAGGTATATATCGAAAAACAGAAATAGATTCATGTCATAAGCTTATAATTATGATACAAAGTTAAGAACAGAGTATCTAAATAAATTAATAATAATCTTAAGGATGCATCCCATATATTTACGTATATATTTTATGTTACGATTTGTAGTTTGCCCTGATGAAGAAAATAAACATTCTCGAAAGCTTGGCATGCCTATTTTGTTATTTAAATAATACTCTCAATCGTGTTAACTACCAAAAAAGTAATATCTTATAAAAAATAGATTTACAAGGTTTATTTTATCTGAAAATTAGAAGAAAAAAAAAACTGAGCTGTGTCAAAATGTTGTACATTACCGTTTCAAGATTGACGATGAACGATTCATTTTTGGGCAGCAAGACGAAAATGTTGATGGTACAATTTCCAAATGCATTACAGGTGGTGCATGTATCGACATTGTTAATTGCACATGTATCAGGTAATGGAGCACAATTATCAATTGGATAAGGTCCATCAGCCAGAATGCTGTTATCGAATAATAATACTTCATCATCATCATCTTGCCTACATTCGACACACATTTTATATTGCAATTTTGTTACATAGATGAGCGGCACTAATAATAGCAACAAACAATTCATCACTCAAACAAAAAAAAAAAAGAAGTTGTTGTTTTTTTTCTGATGTTGTTGTTATTATCCAGCGAGTTTAGATCGCACAAACTCTGCGTGTCATATTTTTCCGAAAGTACTCGATAAACTAAATTGATAGACTTCAGATAGCACAGCAATTTACTGATAGTGTGCTTAGAGGTATAGGTATCGGTATCGCGCGGCAGATAAAAATTATTTTTACAGAATAATTATTGGCTTCTGTGACGAAGTATTCTATCTATCCTTTAATGGATTTATCAGATGAGCAAAAGAGTGAGGAGAATAATTCATTATACAAACTCAAGAAACAATATCATCATATTGTTTGATGGAATAAATTGATAAATATATATATATATATATATATAGGTGTATACTGTTTTCTATCTCTGTTTCTTGATCGATTCGAAGAAATTTATTATCTTTTCAGTAGTCACTGAAACAATAACTTTTTAGAAGACTCTAGGCGCCAACATCGAAAGAACCACCGTCTTCATTATAAAGTCTGTACTAATTTTTGTAAAACGTTAATAAATTTTTTCGTAGCTTGTTTACCATTGAGGAACAATAATTGTAAATCAATAACTGTAAGCCTAAGAATGTTCTTCAAAAATTTGATACCAGCTTATCGACCAAAATTTTGCAAAATCGAGGCTCTTACCAGTACCCAACTGAAAATTTGAAATAATGAAATGCATATATATTAGAGTAAAATAAAATTTGTAAAGACATTTTGGGTCTTGCATTGAAAATTATTCGTTCGGCTCAGTAATTTTGAAAAATTATCCGTTCCAAGAATTTTTCGTAGGTATATGTCTATTAGTTCATCAGTTGTTAATGGACGATTAAATTGTTGTAGATTATGATGATAATTTTATCAATTAAAAATAGATTTCGAGTTCATTTACCTGGGAAATATTTTTTTCAATCTTTCAAAGTCATTCAATCTGCTGATACGATCGACCGTGATTTTTTTTTCTAAATTCGGGATGCGCTAAAAATGAATATGTTGTCTCAGAAAATATAATTTAAGATAAAAAAGAAACACTAGCTTTTTGAATGTTTATAACAATATTCCAGAAAAAAAATTATTAGGCCTGCAGGCTTTTTTAAATTATTTATATCATCAATATATATACATATATATATATATATATATATATATATATATATATATATATATATATATATATATATATATATATATATACCTAAATATATATATTTCTCTTTAATATATAATTAATATGTTACTAATTTGAGAGACATTGCCCATTGCTCATCCATCATCTACTTGTCCGTCCAATACGTCTACTCTATATTCAATTAATTTAAGAGCATTCTTCATTAAGTGATACCCTTGCTTATAATACTGCGTTTCATACAGATAACGCATGGTGGCCTGGTATTGGCAATGAAATTTATTTTAAATGGGAACGATAGACTCCATTAGACACCATATTGCAGCTAGAAAATTGTGCCTACTTCAGTTATAATGATAGGTAGGTAATGTTATTAATTTATCAAGAAAAATAAATTGAAAACTCCCCATAATTATCCATAAGACTAATTCAGACTATGCGCTACAACTCAACGATAATAGTCAAACATTTAATACTAACTTCAAAATCTAAATCAAAATCACTGATGGTGTGACTTTCTGCATTCCTTTCAGTGTGATCTGTCAAACTTGACTCCCTTCCGTCAATAGAAACACCTTGTATATCTTAAGAGGACATATTGAGTGGCCATCCAGTTCACCTGATCTGTCTCCTCTGGACGTTTTTCTTTCGGGGTCATCTGAAATCTAGGATTTATGCTAACCTTCCCAGATTCACTGGAAGATTTGCGGAATCAGATAATAAATGAATGCCGTCAAATTACACCCGACATGTTAGGTTATGTACGGGAACGTTTTGAAGAGAACTTATTCTAATGCATGGAAGTGAATGGTGGTCATTTCCAGCATTTAATAAACTAATAAAAAAAGTAGTATTTTTTTTGGTTTTAAAGTAAACTTTGCGTTCTTATTGTCTCTTTCCCTATTTCAGCTGTTATTTTTGTTATCGATGAAAATTTTCAAGCCAAACGTCAGGATTGGATAGTACTCGATGAGATTTTTGAAATAAGGTGTAGCAATACCCCTCATTCCTATTTAAAATCAGGGGGTTGTGCTTACCCCCGTTATGGGGCAGGAGTTACGGGACTGAAAAAAGTACCAAAGTTGTTCCCCCCAAAAATCGACAGGTCCGAGCATTTTCCCATCTTTTGATTAACATTCGTTAAATCGGTATGTAAAGTTTTCGTTGGCCCACTCTGTATCTAATTAATCATATGGGCTTATAATTATTAACCAGAAGAAAATTAATATATAATATTGATTGTGTATACATTTTTTTTAATATACTATTTTGTTCATTTATTCTGCTACATATTATATCAATTGTATTTCGAGAATTGTTTATTCATCCATATGGTATTAACCTACTGATTACGAAATATATTAGAACTTATTAGTGAGATTGCGACGGTTATAGCTTCCATTTCGAAGCACAATGCTTGAATGTAATGGAAAATATTTATATAAAAATATACCATGAAAGGAAATTGTCCTTGGCTTATTCGAGATCGAACCCACGCTTGGAAGTTGAGCGTTTTAAACACTAAACCATTGTTGAGTACCATGTGGAAAAACAGTTCGAAATTTAATCATTTAAATAATCTAATTTCCTTCATTTTCTGCTGTTAACATTGGTAATTTGTTAAAGCTTCATAATAAACTGAAATATATAGGTATATCATTTACTTTATAATAACCCTGTATATGAAAGGTGACAGATGACGTTAGGAAACTCTATTTGAATGATCGGTATATAATAAATTATTATTGTATTCCCTATGTTTAAATGAAACCGCATGTCGCTGCTACTTCAGTGATTTTCAATTAACCATACTGTTTGTATTTCTGATAAGAATAAAATATAATCAATTATTTAATGATATTCTAAGTAGCGTTCACAGATACCGAACAGTAATAATCATTGATTTGAGACACGACCTCTGTGTATTAGCAGAGTACAACTACGGATTCGCCATTTTTGAGAATCAATTTTTCTATGTAGATACGTACTTCATTGATTTCGATAAAAAAAAATCTGGTGTGTCCACTCACACGACTTTCCTACCGTTCGCAATCAAATTCCAGTGAATGAAAAATTTTACACTATTACAATACTTTTTCCTTACATAGCGACGATAATAGCGGTAGTAAAGTAAGAACCCTCTGGTCAAATCGTGCTACCACTCATTTTTTTCTGCATGTCAAGACAAACAACAATGGTCATGTAACATTTTCTAGCAAGATGAAACGTTTAGCCAGAATCTGAAGAAACATGTGGGAAATACGGAATTTTATTCAAGCGTAACTTTTTTGTGCTTTTTCTCAGAGATGGCGCTATGTGTGGGTATGGTGAAGGGCTCTCAGAAGAATACTTTAGGCAAGTTTAATCAAAATCCTTAGAGCCGTTTTCGCGATATAGTCTTGATATAGTCTAGTCAGTTTTGATAATTTTTGATTCATTTTAAAAGGAGACTTGAGAAACGGTCCTATATTTGAAAAAAACTCAAATCCGAAATCCCCTTCTCTCCAAAAAACGCCCCCGAAAAGGGTTGAGGGGGCAATTTTTCTCGAAAATCGAAAATCTGAAGCAACCACATGAAAAACCTGTTTATTTGTAGTGAATGTTTTCCTTAGATTTACGGTTTTCGAGTTATAGCGGTTTTCGAGTTATAAAATTTATAATACTTGCGTATTTCCGCTGCGATTTTTTGAGATCTCTAAATAATAACAAGTACAAGCAAAGAATATAAGTGGGTAATGGGATAAGTACTCTCTTCTTTGGTATTAGTGAAAGTTCAACGATTTTCGTGACTGATGTTACACTCAAAAGTGTGAAATAAATATTTTTTACAAAAAATTGAACCGATGTTATTAGTTGGTGCACTGAAATATACAAAATAATACTAATTCTAATGGTGCTGGTACTGTTTTGAAGTTGGTGCCAAAAGTTTTCAATCTAACTGCAACTGCACAACTTCACAAGTACCAGCACCAATAGAATTAATATTATTTTGTATTTTTCAATTCACCAACTAATAAAGTTGGTCCAATTTTTTTTTTTTTAATATTTTTAAGCAAAAAGATTGTAAGATCCAGGGACAAACCTGTAACTCAAAGCAGGTTAGGTTTAGTTTTTTCTCACATATAGTAGATAAGTGATTTCAGTGAATACAACTAAAATCTACAATAAAACTCGTAAATTTAAATCATATTTTATTTGTAAAACATATTAACAGCAACTATAATAATAATAATAATAGTAATAAAAACAACAACAACGATATTAACAAATAATGAGTATGAAGTATTATCCAACAAGTTCATTTTAATGAGGGATGATATAGTTCTTTGTAATGGCTTTGAATAATCTATATATGTTGTACTTTATAATTGAATTTATTTTATTTGCTTGGTATTGTTATAGAATTATCCATCAATATCACAATACACCAAAAGTAGAAAAATTATCCTGTTTGATGTGTTATGTTCACTATTGGTGTGCTGTGATATTTGAACTCGCCCTTTGACAATTTGATTGAATAAGGGTATGAAAGATAAATATAAAATATAAATATATACAATAATGATATAATATGATGGTAAAATGTTTCATGTGACAAGAAAATTAAAAGAAAATGTTCGCAATTATTGGAACACCATAAAAAATATTTTTATTTTATGTTCTAGTAAAACATATTTTTATGTTGTTCTAATAATATGATTGGAAAATGATAATGAATATGCAAAAGGTCTTTACTACATATTTCTGAGATCCAAGTAAGTGAACGTACAATGCTTGATATTTTGGGCTCAATACCTGACCGGGCTGAAGTTATCATTTGAATTTGTTATAAATTTTTAACGGCTTATAGAATTTTCCTGAAATTAGTTAAAGTTACATTGTCAGTTAGGAGAGCAAAACAGCTATGAAAAGTGTGGAAAATTTTGATGAAACAATTTATCTACTGTAATTAACTTATTCTGATCTATGAAATATAAGGTAGCAAGACCTTTTAGAGACACCAAGCAGTAAGAAAAACTTTCGATAAAATGTGTTCCACGCAGATTCAAGATCGAGTAAAAAGCTTCAAAAAGGAATTCACATTTTCTTTTAATTTTCTCCATAGAATAAAGGGTGATAGAATACTTCCTCATCACTAGTTGCATCAGCTATGTACTTCGAGCTGCCACTACCGGACCCACCTCCTGCTGCTGCCTTATTCTTCTTATCCTGCGTCGTGGGATCCTGTGGCGGAGGTGGCAACGGCTGCTTGGCCGCATTCTTGGCCAGACCAGCTGCGGCCGCAGCTGCCGCGGCCGCTGCATTGGCTGCAGCTGCCTGAGCAGCCGCCTGCGCCTTCTGCGCCGCCGATCTGGTGGCTTCGAAATCGATGCGCACGCTGGCCAGCTGCTTGCCAATCTGTTCTAACCTGTCCATGGCTGAGCCCACCATGGACTGCTGGGCGGCCAGCTCACCAGCAGCTTCGGAAGCTGCCTGGGCAACGTGATCGGCTGCAGCTTGAGCGGCGTTCAGGGTGTTGGTTAGAACATTGACGTGCTGACGTGCCTCCTGGGCAGCCCTTTGGGTTTGATCGGCAGCTCGCTGTGCCTGGAAACAGATGGAACAAAACAATCAGTCAAGACTGATTTGAGTAGTCTGGTAAATGAAAAATAACAATAAAATAATGTAATGTAATACGTAATCTTTAATACGAAGTTCCTCAAGGCACTGTTATGGGACCGCTACTATTCAAATTGTAGGTATATATAATTGATTGACCGATACAATTAGAAGAAAATAAGGATCATCCAAACGTACAAGTAATATTAGGTTGCTAATGATTTTTTTTACAGATACCTGCATCAGTTGTTGTTTTTCACCCATCAAAGATTGTTGAGCGTCCCGGAATTGTTGTTCAAGTCCTTGTAAGAGAATTTGTTTTCCTGCTAGAGCTGCTTGAGCAGTAGCTGAGGCCTAAAAATTATTAAAATGAAATAGAGGATAGATAGAAGCTGGACTAAACAATGATGCAGAGAAAGGGACAGCTTAAGGCGTTGCATTATAGGCCAGGAGCTGGTGATGAATAAAAAAATAAATAATAAAAGTTAACTGTTAAACATAATTATTTAGAGTTTTATGACTATTTTGATGTGATAGCATCTCTACTCTTAGGTTAGCAAGTTCAAGAAGTTGGCCTAAAAATGCGTATCTAGAAACGCCTATTTAATGAAAAGTACCAATAAATAATGTCTTATTTCTCTGTTTTCATGTGAATAAAGGACTAAATAAAACAAAAGGAGAAAGTAATAAAATTAAATCTGAATATTTCCAAAACTGTGTCATTTGCATATTAAAAAGGTGGAGAAACACAAACGCAAATTCCAGAAAAAAACGAATATTCAAATCTGAGCCATTCTTACAAGTATATAAAAGCCAAGAAGTATTGATTACCTAATAAGCTATGGAATTAAAAAAATATCTACGTACAAAAGATATTTCAAATTTAATATGGTTGTGATAATTAACCATACATGACTGCCTTTAATTCGTCACAACGTTTATTGCATTTTTACGCAACAATTTCAGATTTGAAACGATAATACCTACATTGAATTTCATAATCTAACTATAACATTCGTAGTGTCTCAAATGAAAACTGATCCAGCGCCGCGGTTGCAATGGAACGTAAAAATAATATAATAATAAATTTCTTTCCCGTTGTATTTGGTAAAACTTTCTTTCTTATTAAAAAACCAACGCGATTAAAATCAACTAGACCATGAAACTGTAGATAATAATAATGGGATAATCGATTTTTTTTTCGCGGATGGCGGAACCAATGGCGCATTTTTTTTTCAGCTTCAAACAATTGCATACTTAATAATTTGTCATTTTAGAATGTATCTTCAGCTATTGCAATTCTTCAAACAATTATCAATTATGATATAGAACATTTCCAAAATATGTATCAAGTGAGTATTTAAATGCCTTTGAAAATATTTCTTGTAAACATTTTTGCTTAATTGCACCTAGCTCATTAGCTTTAATGTTATTTGTTATTATTATAGACTTAAAACATTTTTTTATGTTCTGAGAAAAATAATGAACCTCAATAGAAAAGATCTGATTACGTTAGGATCGATTTGTAACGGTTATTGTTAGCTTCTATTTTCCTATCGAATCGAAATTAACTATAATATATTCTGTATCGAAAAGCAGCTCTGTTCCAAACTTAATCCCAGACGTTCTAGACCTGATTCATGAATGATAACAACAATGATGCTCTATCAACGATGAGGGATCAATGATCAAAAACAAGACCATTTTATTATCGGATAATGGTTCGAATTCTTACC
The DNA here is from genome assembly GCA_958507055.1 of Crioceris asparagi. Taxonomy (NCBI): domain Eukaryota; kingdom Metazoa; phylum Arthropoda; class Insecta; order Coleoptera; family Chrysomelidae; genus Crioceris; species Crioceris asparagi. The sequence goes on along the minus strand of OY293833.1, from coordinate 2,077,663 downwards.
GCCGCTGCTGATTGCGCAAGCGTATTCTTGGCCACATATGCTGCCTGATGACCTGCCGCATCTTGATTATTGACAGCATCATTGGCTGCCATCGATGAGCCTTCAGCAATGCTCCTCAATCCACTTCCCTGACTGAATCCTTGTTTCTTTTGACCGCCATTGTTTTGTGACTGTTGTATCTGCGATGTGAACTGGACATCGTAATTGGTCAGAACATCAATATCATCGTATGATAATGATGAACTTGCTGGAAAAATCAAATAGACGAGCCTTACTACAGAGCTGCTTATCTCTCACTTTTAACGTATTGTATATGGAGTACCGAGTTTTACTTGGCAAACTAAAACAATTGTTTGAAAATAGTTTGAGAAAACCTTTATGTACCTACCATTTCGTAAATTTGAGTAGAAATTAAATAAAAAATCAGTAAATTTTCATTATTTTCCAACAGTTGTTTTATTTATTAATAGGGTAGATGTCGATAACTATTATTATCAGAAGTTGACTGTTATGAATAAATTACAAAAAAAATAGAATAATTGCAAAAAAATACCAATCAATCAAGATATTTGAGCATAAATATGGAGGTTTGTTATAAGATTTGTTACATCTAAATCGGAAAGTTCAGCAAAAAAGTGCAATTTCATTTGTTTGTTCACATAATTTGTGAACCGGAAATGGGTGAGCGAAACCGGAAGCAAGTGGCTTAAACCGGAAGTAGGTAATTTCATTTTATCATTATATTTTTGCACGGTGATAGTAAATATGGTATGTACTTTTGGATATTCTGAGTGTAAGAAATGTATTAATCGTTTATCACCAAAGACTTGACCGTAGACATTTTCATGGCCCTGAATTTTTATGAAAATTTCATAAAAATGCCTCAGCTGAGTGGGTACAGAATGATTAAACACGATCATTGGAAACAAGTTAAAATATATGCAATTTCTATCAAGTATCACTATATTTTTGAAGGGAGAAAATGAATGAAGATTAAAAATATTTATATGATAATTTATGATAAGTAATTTTATCAGTAGTTGATATTAATAAAAAATTATAGTCATTGATTAGCCAATTAATTATATATTTAAAAGTATAACTTACCTGCACACAAAACAAAAAGAACAGAAACAAGCATATCCTCAGCTGAAAATATAAAAATTTCCGATGTCACTTTGATGTATAAAAATTTAAGTAATCAAAAATATTATTTTGAATATGGTTGATATAATGTCCACATTTTGAAAAGCACTTCACACATATATATATATATATATATATTATAAATGTTTTTGAAATTCACCTACCAGTAGGAATACAACAATATCTACAACAAATGATCACACTTCGATTGACTGATACAACGAATCATATAATCAGTATTTTATAGACGAATTGCCGAAGAGCTTTTATGGTTAAATAGAAGAGTAGGGGAAGTAATATGGTATCTATTGGAGAAATGTCGCTAGATACCTATCGGTTATTCTAAAATAGAGAATAACATATATGAAACAGCGGTATCAAAAGGAATTGAAAACTGTAACGGATGAAATTAAAACTAACAGTTTTTAGATAGGCAGCCTGTGGAATAAAATTACTTATTGTAGCGAATTGATTGCATTCCATTTTTTTTTCTCTTCTTCTTCCATACTTCAGTTACGGTATATGGATTTAAGAATGAACAGATTTCACTTTATCTATGCTCAAATTTTGCACTTAGGTGAATATTTCTAGTTGATTTTATATAACAAACTTTATTATTGTTGGATTGTTTTGTCTAACAAAAAAGTCTAATGGGATTCTAATTATTATAAAAGTGCTTTTTTATATGGCTGTTTTATTTCAATGCATTTGTTTGCTTTTATTTTAGATTTCATTTAATTCTAGCGTGGAATTTGCTATTTGTCTTAAAATATTTGTTTGATTAAACTCAGACGAATGAAATTTGAAGAATATAAAGCTCTTTCAGTTCATTTTCTCAGTGCTAAACAATTTTCATAATTTTATCGTAGTAGTAGATTGAGTAATTTTAACTTTGTAACATCTTCCAAAATATTGACCTTCTTTGCTCTTGGATGAAACATATTATTGTTAAAAAGATCAAGTTGATGTCATTACTTGGAAAACTTTTCCTAAAATCTAATTCAAGGTCACCAGAAAGAAATGCTCTAATTTTGATTTTCCAAATAATCCAATTATTTTCACCATGGTTTCTATTAGATGAATCTAATTCTAATTTGAAATTGATGAAGCGTTATACTGAATTTCTAATTGCAATTTGTTATTGAATATACACTATTTTGTGTGTAATAATTTAATAATCACAAAAAATTTCTTATTTACTCAATACATAGATTTCTGCCCTGCAATGTCGTCGATATTGATTGATTGTGTAATTATTGCCAAAAATGTTTTTGCTACATTGAAATAGAATATTTCTTCATATATTATCTCAATAATTTTCCTGAAAAACATGCGGTTAATTTGCTTGAATTAGTACGGTCTGAACCTGAACTAAGCATATATACATTTTCTCAGATTTTACCTACAAAGAAATGTCACTTTGCTATATACTAGATACATATTATATATCTAGTCATATGAAAAAACAACTATTTCGAAGTGGGATCATATCTCTACTTGAGTCATACGAAATTGCAAGATATTGAAACATCAATTTTTTGGAGCAAATATTTTATTGATCACATATCTGAAATAACACATAGGTTAGTTAATCCTTGTTTAACCTTAGTTTAGTTAACCAAAGTTAAAGTGTGTAAGTTAATTAATCTAAGTTTTACCTCAAGTTAGTTAACCTCAACTTAAACTTATGTTATTTAACCTTAGCTTAACCGTAACAAGTACTCCGTAATTTTACCTTAGGCCAGCAGTTGGATAGTCAACTTTAGTGTAACCTTCGGTTATTTAACCTTAGTTTAACTTTAGGTTCGGTAAACTTAGTTTAGCTTGAGGTAAGTTATTATTAGGTTACTTAACCCTAGTTCAACCTTAGGTTCGTTAACTATAGTTCAAGCTTAGGTAAGGTAACCTTAATTTAACCCCTAGCTGAGTTGACCTTAGTGCAACCGTAGGCTAGCTAACCTAGTTAAACCTTGGTTTAATAATAGCATTAATAACAAGTTCACATTTTAGAAGAAAAAGTCCCTTTTTATTGTATTTTGGTAAAAAATATATGACAGTTAACTTATACCTATACCTATGAATTTGCTATAGACTATTTTACTGATTAACCGATTGACTAGTGAAATTTGAGTTTTCATTGGCTAGGTAGATAACGGTAAGATCAAAAATATATTTTGTCACTTTAATAAGTTACTTAAAATTATCTCGCCATCAATGGAAAAAAAAACATTTTGCGTTTTGAGGAAAAAAATCGTGCGTCATGTTATCAAATTGAATCTTAATAGATTTTATTAAAGAATCGAATCAAATTCTCTTTCACTATTATTAGGTGTTAAGTGAGAGGATATTTAGAATGAAACACTTTAAAATTCATTTGTTACGTCTCAAATGAAATTTTTAAAATCATGTTTCTTCTTGACCATCTTACCTATTTATTAATTGTAATCTTCAAATTTATAATTAGATAATTTCGGTCAGTCGTGTAAATTTATCAATATTTTGATTCAATAGGTATACGAGGGAACTTAGATTCTATCTACTGTATATAAGTTGTTATTATATATTATTGATATAATGATATTTAAGACTAGTTTCGTGCGCTTGGAAAACTGCATTCAATTCCATGTAGTAGTTTCTCTCCATGCGTGTACAAAAATACAGAAAGAAAGACAGACGCCGTGAAACAGAGCTCATATTTCAAGATAGACCTCTAGCAATACATCGATGAAAATTCCATTCAATTCCATGTGGTAGTTTTTGCGAGATGCTTGTACAAACATACATAAAGACAGACAGGCGCGGTAAAATTGAGCCTATATTTTAAGTTTGACCTCTAGCAATATATCGGTGGAAATTGCATTCAATTCCATGTAGTAATTTTTGCGACATGCGTGTACAAACATACATAAAGACAGACAGACATACGCGGTAAAATGGAGCCTATATTTCAAGTTAGACCTCTAGCAATACATCGGTGAACATTGCATTGAATTCCATGTAGTAGTTTTAGCGTGATGCGTGTAAAAACATACAGAAATACAGACAGACGCGGTGAAATAGAGCCTATTTTTTAAGTTAAACCTCTAGCAATACATCGGTGAAAATTCCCTTTAGTAGTTTTTGCGTTATGCGTGTACAAACATACATAAAGACAGACAGACATACGCGGTAAAACGGAGCCTATATTTCAAGTAAGACCTCTAGCAATAATACATTGGTAAAAATTGCATTCAATTCCATGAAGTAGTTTTTGCGTAATGCGAGTACGAACATACAGACAGGTTTTCTTGAATATCTATAATGTACAAAGTTCAAACATCGGCCTGTTACAATTTTATTATTATGTATGGATTCAATGTAATTGTATATAGTTGGAATTTTATAAAAGAAAATTATTATGAAACATCGCTTGTCACAAAATGTCTGCTATCTAATGGAATTTAGTTGAACGTTCAAATATTTTTTACAGATAACAAATAAGGGCTGACTTCATATTAGCAATTTTCTTGAAAGACTTTACCAATTAAAATAATATACCAAACCTCAAATAAACACTTCATTAATTCAAAAGATGATAATTTTGTTGATAAATTATACAATTAATTTACCAACCTGTGAGATTCTCCTTTAAATAAAGTACATTTATAATCATTATCAAGTGATTAATATAATTAATCCGTATTTACTATCTTATCATCCAAGAAAAACTTTTGATCTTGTTTAATATAATATTAATCACCCTGTGTATCATTCAAACGCCAGATGAAAATAAATACTTCGCTACTCGGGAGTTTAACATCTGCGGCACGTATATTTTAAGCGATGCAAAACAACTCCGTTTTCTAGTTACCTTCGACCGATGTTGTGATTGTTGATTGATATGTGAACAAAGGAATTTAGCATTATTTCTCTCGGGGATGTGGAGACGGTAGGACGCTTATTTCCATATCCAAATAATTCGGGAATTAAGCGTCGCATTTTTAGTGATGGTGGTTAGTGTGTGTGTTTTCAGGACTGTCTTTTCCCGTTGGATGGCAGGATAATGCGATCGTGCTTCAATAAGTGGTAAGTACACACATTTTTTTGTATTTTTTTTTGCATTTCCTCATATAGGTCATGGATCAAGTAGCAATGATGCTCTTATTTCGGTCAATGTTCACAATAAACGCTTCTGTTATTTTAAGTTTTTTCTAATAAAAGAGTACTAAGTCATGTTAGAATAAGTACTGAGAATAATCATGTTGTGCAAATTTAGTTTGAGCAAAGGCAGATCGTAATTAATTAATAAAGTTTTCCAACTATTGTCCGCCATGCGCACAAGAACGTCGTATCAGACGAGCGCGAGGTTGTCGGCTTGTGCTCTATTGGTATTCTATGTCGCACATAATCTCTTAAATCTCTTATTTTACTATTTTCTTGCAATATTTTCGTTGTTACGGTTTCTCTTGCCTATTTTATGTTTGCGCATCATTTTTTTTCACATCAAAAGCCATTCTAAAATGGTTTTGTACCATATTCTTGGAAGAAATGGTGAAATGTGAAAATATCATGGGTGTCTGTTGTGGACAATAATTAACCTCATTTCAAATATTAAACCAAATTTGATGATTGTTAACTTTTGTACGGTCAGTGAGTAGACAGGTCCCCGCAATTTCGCTATTTTATGATTGACATGTTAAATTTTCTTTTTAATATGGAAGTATGATTTGTTTTGAACTTATTGATTATTGATCTTCTGAATTGATTGTTTCAAGGACTTCAAGTAATAACGGAATTTAAATTGTTCTTGGAACAACTTGTTCAAGTATCGTCAAATAAATGTACATGATTTAATTGAGAAGAATTTTAATTTAGATGCGATTATGCATTCAATATGGAAATTTTTGAATATTTAAGATTGGGGCAAACACACGAGTTGTTTTTTGTATCTTTTCATGTAAAATGTATTTGCCACATCTGAAAAAAATATAGTAATCTAGTGCGGGGGATAATTTACTTATCTGAATTCAGCTACCGGTCATATACAAAGGGAGGCAATTTAGCCATGTCCCAAGTTTGTTTAAGAAGGTAAAAATAAAACTCTCGTCCATGGACAACCTAGATACAACCTTTATTTCATCAGGTACACAACAGGCAAAATAAAAAATCTACTAAACAGTTATCTCATCTGTGAATCGACTCTTATCGTCTAAATTAATTACAATTGAATGTGTTCGAGCATGTCCCGACATTAGGTGTCTGCCATTGCTGTCTGGGGCAGTTGATGTCGTTGTTGGCTGCGTTTTCGGCTGCTGTTCCTTGTTGTTTTTTGATTCGGCAGCAACAGCTGGATATGTGGATGTCGATGCCGCCATCTCGCTATCGCTGGTGACGGTATCGTCTTTGGTGGTGATGTTCTTTGAGATGGTATTCACGGTGATCGAAGGGGTGCTATCACCACCGTTGGTCTTTTTGGTTTCTTTGGTCGCAAATGAAACACTTTGCCTTTTGACCACTTTGCCTCCTGGCGATGATAGATCCTCGATAGCAGTATTAGTGGTGTCTGCAATTACATCTGCAATGAGAATTGTCGTTTAAACATGGCCTCCATCATAAAGTGGACGACTCTTTCTCTTTGCCATAACGGTCTAGGAAATACATGAAATTCTCAAAAAATCAAAAAGATAATCTTAACTTTCGAGAAACAAAATAAGAAAATTAAACTCTAAATTCTTGAAACAATAAACATTACAAATATAATTGAATAAATGTTTTGTTTCTCAAACTTTTTCTGGAAAATAATAACTAACCAAATTGTATTATTTTGAAAAAATACAGGTAGTAGTTGAAGCCAAATTTCAGATTTTATTGCTGGCTAGATTCTATTTGATATTGATTTATGCACGGGAAATAAAAAGTGAAATCCTTTCAATGACGGCTATTGTCTTTTTTTTTTCATCTGCCCACTATAAAGCTGTATAAAAACAACACAAAAGGTTATATGAATGTATACACAAATTCCGTTGATATTATACCATTGCTGTTTGAAATCAATAAACAAGACAAAAACACCAATCTAAAATTTGATATGATTCTCATTCATTGATACAAAAGTTAGAATGAATTGATAATAAAATAATAACAGGTTAAGACGCGCGAAACCACAGGTTCTTCATGTCTCTTTTTGTGATAAACTATCCTGAAAAACTAAAAAAAATTCGGAAAGTCGACGTGTCGATTTTTAACTAAGGAATTTTTTATATTCCGATTATCGGAAATTGAAATTTTACGAATTTCCACGTTTCAAAACCCCATGTGTAAGATGACATGGTTCTTGAGAGTTTGAATCAAACTAATTTGCTATTTAATTGCTGAACTGCCTAAACCTAATTATTCTCCCTTACATAAGAGCAAAACAAAACCTCTATTCCGTGAACCGTGCGTTTTACTGATTTAAATATCATAATTTCATGTTGTTTTTTTTATCGCTAATTAATTGCAACGTTATTTTGCATATGACAAGATCAAAATTGTCTTTTGGCGGGGGCGCTGCAATCGCACAGTTCTTAAAATAAAAAAAACCTGTGCTGTTTTGCTGTGATACAAGGAAGAATAATTGGCTTTGTTAGAAAAATAAAGAAGACGTTGATTCCATTCTAGACAACGATGCAACGGAGATTACATTATTTTCTGCTTTACAAAAGTTTCTCTGAACAAAGTATCGACAGCAATAAAATCGAGAAATCCGACAAAAGTTGAATTTGTACACAAAAGGAGGTGAACACCACTGATATTGTTTTACGGTGAAGCTAAACCGATAAAAAAAAAACTTTTCCTTCACGATGTTGTATAACTTTTGATTGGATATCTTGTGTTTTTTTTTGTATTTGAAACAAACTGAGAGAAAAAATAGATTTCAAAAAATTTCCATCAATTTGTTTCGGTTCTATAGTGGAATGTGATAAATTGAAGACATCAAATTATCTTATTCCGTACAACTCGTATGAAAGTATAACGAAATATTTCAAGTTCAATCACTTCGCTAAGTGCCGGGTTTAAGTTTTCCTCACCTCCTTTCGTAAATGGAGCTTGGATATATAATACTTTTGAAATCGAGAAGATTTAGATATAATAATATTACAGCTGAAAATAAGTTTTCTTTTATAAAAACAATTATTGTATTATCTGTTAACGGTTTTTTTTTTATTAAACTTACTCAAGCTGGCACTGATTTTGATCGGATTCTGATTTGTGTTATCATGTGATCTGGCAGCATCCTGCATGGCAATTATCTTGGATGCCAAATGTCTATTGCCCATGCGCATATTGCGTTCACGTAATACCTCTAGCTGCGTGTAGACTCTGAGGAATTCCTCTTGTACATCTTGTTCATTATATTTATATACGAAATCTTGGCCAGTAGATGAATTGGTGCTGTACTGTGGATTTTCCGATCGGCTTTTCGAAATGAATTTCGATGAGGGGGCCTTGGAAACCATGCTGGAGCTCTCATCGCTGCGACCTTTGTTCTTGAAGACCATGAATACCTTGAAGAAGAAATATAAAGCAGATATAAGATTATGGCACATGTACCGGCTCAAAGATGATCAAGGCATTTATCATTTTGTAAATCAAAGATGCTGAAGTCTATCAGCTGTGATGGTGAAATTGATGAACACTCTAAAGAAATGACTTTACGTTACTTTGAATAATTGATGATTCTACTTGTACCTTGCTGCCAAATATCAAGCACAAAAGCAGAGTTATCGTGAGTTGAGTATGACAGAAGAAAATAATGTACATTAAGTCTGGATTAGCGGGTTTTTGCAGGAACAACCTGAAACAGAAAATTAATTAGTTAGTTGAAGGAATGACAAACGATAATTGTTCATTCATCATTTAAATATCTTGAGAAGTATGAAATTCTAATTTGGTTCTAAAGATTGTATTATCTTTTTCCATCTAAACGACTTTGTACCCCAAATATTCCTCCAAGATAACAATTCCTGAATACAGATCAGATGGAGGGTATACTCTGAAGGTACATATCAGAATTTAGATCCTTGTGAACCGACAAAAAATATTTTTTTCTGGAAATAGAGAATTTATATTTATAGGAAAATAGATTCTCCTTTCTAACATGAAAATTGAAATCATCGATGCATGACACCGCTATAATATTATGGAAAGCTTTGTGATCTGGGTATCAATGCAATGGTATGCATTAAATTTTTTTGTATTTCAGCTATATTCGAAATGTAATATTATTCTGGATGCTCATTTTCATTTCTATAGAACGAATAATTGCATGTTTATTTTTATGTGATCCAGATATTCTCGATAGGTATAATGATGTTTTATGATATGGATTTGATGCTCTATCATAGATTCATGTTGTCCATAACTGACACTTGATGTGTTTTTCTGTCTGTCTGTCTGTCAGTCATTTGCAACAACTGGCAAATAGACAGTAATAATAATCGTGACCATTAGATATTTCAAGTTTCTAAGTAATGATGATATTAATATGATCCTAACCTAATACTTCGATTCGAAGTGAAATTTACTGTGCTTAATGTCCTTGATGAACAATGTTTTTTTTTACATTGAAATGGATGTTCGATAATGACGACAAAAAAAAATGATCTATACGAACAATTGAAGCAAATATATTGCTCGTCTAGGTAGAATGTTGGAAATTGCTCTTCCATTTGAATTAATTCCTTCAAGTTATTCAACCGCAAGACTCAATAATATTCTCTGAAATGTGAGTGGGTATTAAATTAGTGTTAGTACAAATCTTTTGATCACTTCGCAACTTTAACACATGACTGAACTCTAATTCGATTCGAAACTGAATCTTCAGCTCTTCTAGTTATACGTTTATAATGTTTCTGGCGATCTCTTGCAGGATCGGCAGTCATAATAATAATAATAATAATATCTAAATATAGTTGTTAAATGTTGGCCAATGTTGTTGAAGATTTAAGATGGGAGAACATACAACTCTGTTAAGCTAGCACTAACAAGTTAGCAGAAACGAGCAAAGCCGGCATGGAAATTTGTTGCGAATTAGTTGCTAAAATCCCGATTTTGTTGCTCGAATCGGAATTAGATGGAAGTTGATGTCAAGATGTTTTTTTTTCGAAATATCAAGGAATGTTTTCAGTTATGAACAAATAATAATGTGGAATATTCAGCTTAGGGCAATTTTATGCGTAATTTTCGAGTAGCTTCACAAAAAAGGAATTTCTGTAATTCAATTTTACTTTCCTGAAAATTTCATGAATAAAGAATTATATATATTTACGAAGTGATGTTTCAATTTTCTGCTAAGAAAGTGAGAGCTGATGGAAATAATGAATGTTCTTAATTGAATTTTGAATTAATACTGTTAGCCCAAAAGTTTGCTCATACTTCAACACATACTTGGGGGTATAACTGAGATGGCACTGAAAATCCTTTTGTAATGAAGGGTTGGAGAAGGTAACCAAGGATCAAGTTGAATTTATTAGGACAGAAACAGCAGGCTGTCAGCTAATAAAATACTTACCTAACACCCAATATCATGGTGGGCCGCGTAAAATGGATTTGTTGGATCTTATCATTTTCAGTAATTACCTTGAGTATATATATCATAGAGCCGATGTACTTAACTGTATGACCGATGCGGGTTTCATCAAAAACGTATTATATGTACGTTCTCCGATTTTGATGATTTTTTTTTGATTTGAAAGAAATATTAGAAAAAAACTCAAAATCTAACATTTCATTCCTCCCAAAAAAGTGCGAAGGGGATGGAGGTGCAATTTTTTTCCAGAAATTCATAATTTGAGAAAAATTTCAATCCAGACATATATTTAAATTTGACATTTTCAATGACTCTACTCTACTCTTCTAGAATGAACATGAACCCCTTGTTCCAGCGAGGAATCATCGTAGCGCCAGCCTTGTAAATAAACTATTGAGTGATTTATTAAATACCTCTGTTCGGTGTTCGATATTTATTTGATGGAGCAAATAAACAGTTACCGATTTTTCTGCTTCCAATAGTCGGAACAGAGTCACGCTACAACAGAAACATCGAAAACATCATCAATTTAATTTTGCATCTTATGCATGTAATTAAATGCAAAGCCAGATAACACGTCCTGATATTTTAATCTCGACAAAACACGCTGTATGCGGCATACAAAATCCTCTTCGTAAGAGTGATTCGGTATTTTTTTTTGTTGGTATTTTGTTGAAATGAACTTTAAACATTACATCTATGGCAGGCGTAATTGCATATTATATGCTTACAAATTTGAACATAACTGCATGCATGTGGGTACAAAAGCATTACAGATTACCTACCTAACTAGTTTCATGGCATTTTAATTTTTGAATAATTACCACAAATTTTGCTGAAATTGATGTAAATTTGTTGTTGTTTGATATATGGCATTTTGGTGTGGCGTTTTAATTCCATTTGTAAAATTTCATTTGAATTGTGTATATAGTCTATTTATCTTTAGAGATATGAGAAAATTTTCAATAAAAAACGAAGTGAAAAAAAAAGAATTAAAAGTGAGACCTAATTTAATCCATTCATATCGATATGTGGTATTTATTTTTTTGTTCAAAAAAATTTGTCAGTTCCACCGATTGTTTGCTTCCAGAATAGTCGAACCGAAGTCACGCTACAATATCCATTATGGAATCTTCCGGTTACGACTCCTATTCACACATGAAACCCGACTTATAAGTAATCGAATAAATAGAATTTGCTCATAAATTACCAAACAACATTATTTTATTATTGTTGACGTCACGGAAGGTATGATAACTGGCTACAATATAATTAATAAATATAAAATATTGGTACATTCATCAAACGGACTTTTCAATCCTTTTGTTTACCATCATTGTGTAAAGCCTACTCCCCCTAAAAAAAAACGATTTTGAATAATATGATCCCAATATTGACTGGTCTGTCCAGCATATACCTTTTGAAGTCCTGCTGCTTTTGCATTTGCTCATAAATTCGATCGTTTCGCACATTGTTAAAAGCTATTTATTTGCAAGAAGTCTGCATGGAAAGTTCCAAACTCGAGGCTACCAATGTGGTGTTGTTGGCTGAAAGTTGGGCGTTGCAGGTAATTTATTACTAAAAACTATTATCTCGAGATTTTTTGCCTGCCAATTTGAATTATCACATCTGTAATTGCAATATACATACTTACGATTTGGAAATTGAGAATGTGGAAACTTTTATGTGAACGAACGAAAATTTAACCGACAAACACTTGTTTTCCTGCACAACTCATTTGATGAATAGACTCACGTTCACTACTTTTAATTGAATGCGATTCTGTCCAATACTTTAGGAAATACTAATTTTTCACCAAGCAATGTTAAATGGGGCTAAATCTGGCGATCGTGGAGGCCAAGTGAAAGCTTCAAGCGGCTAGTTAGATTAGATTTCCTTCAAGGAAAGGCAAAAAGAGACTGTTTTCTGTAATGGATCTGATACGGGTGTTGGAAACAATCAATAGGGTTTTGCGTATACATTGGCATCTGTCGTAAGTGTAGCATTGGTGCCGGATTTATCAGTTTATCCCCATTCAACACTCTTTCTTGTATCTAACGATTGATGAAGTTTATTTTAATCTTTATAATTTCTTAAGCTACAAGAAACGAAAAGACAACATATATATATATATATATATATATATATATATATATATATATATATATTTATATAAATACATTTTAGGTGAACCGATTCGATAGCATTACAAATAAAAAATCAATTTGTTATTTGCGCTAAGTTTTTCCGGTAGGTATACATTTTTGTAATCACCAACTAAGTGAATATTTCTGTGAATTGTAACATTGGTCTTGCGTGTTTTAAAAAATGTAATTGTAGGGTAATAGTTATAAAATAATGTGAGCTTCGCATGTAATATTAATTCATATATGGCAAGAGGTGAGATTTTACAATAAAATCGGTTGTAGTGTTAAAGAAAATGTTTCAGGAATTTATTTCACATTGAAAAAGGCACAAGATAATCGGCGAAATAATACATTACCTGTATTCAGTATTGAATGAATTGATTAAAAATAAAAAAAATTGAAAAATTCTAAAGCAACAGTAATCACACATTCATTTGGTTTGATTTAAAATCATGTTGTATGTATTTTTCAATTACCCTAATACTAAGAGTTTTCTGTTGCCATTAGGTGATCACTTTCAAATACACCGTTACATTTTTTTATAGAACAAAAATTGGAATTACCTTCCAACATTTACATTTTCATTTATTTTCTGTTCTATCTACTCATATTGATTTCTAGATAGAGTCATTTTTATATATGATCCCTGTAATATATGTAAAGTTTTTGCTTGAATTTTATTTTTCTCTAATTTTAATTGGAAACAAACAACGGCAAGGGTTGAATCTGCGGATCGAATAGCAACTTGATTTCCATCATCAATGAAATTTCCCTTTGTGTTTCATCCCTATTTCCGCTTGTATGACATTGCATATTGTGTGTTTTTTGTTGACTCAATAATTGTATGCATGCAGGTCATGTTATTTTCCGTTTGCAGTTGCAATATAACTCAGGTAAATTGTCAATTTTAATCATGCCCACGCATTGGAAAATAAACATTTTTTTACTAGCAGTCTCTTCTCGACGTGTCAATTATATTAATTCTATTGAAAATAATGTAGATACCTACCTACCTGTGACTGTGATACTCGGGGAATAAAAAGATAGTAATTATTTTTAATTTGAATGAATGACTAAAAAAAGTTATCGCTTTACGGGAAAGCTAAGAAACAAACCGAAGAACTATACAGGCCAATTGCACTGTTGGATACTATCTACAAGCTTCTTGAGCGGCTCCTGGATTTTAGAATAAGGGTTACCACAAGGTTCAGTACTTGCCCCCTTGACATATCCGGCATTCCATCCTCAGACACTGTAGCAGAAAGTTTGGCTATAGTATATATAGCTTTGCTTATTAGATACTTATAGATAATAATTCATTCTATACTATTTACAAACTGTTATTTGATTGAACATGTTTTATCTTCTCTGGATTTGAAATTTCCGCTTGGCGAAATTTGAATTCCCAATTAAGGATTCAATGCGCTGTCTAATAATTAAGGTTGGAACAGAAAGGCAGGATAGATATTTTCCTAGTCGTCGAAAACTTTCTTGGACATTAAGAGAAACAACACTTGGACTAGTTAAGACAACTCAACGCAATGGTGCCCAGAAATGGTTTCTGGAGTAATTCCCTTTGCTGCTCAATACTTACACAACATCATCCAGGCACAAACTCTCTACACTATTCAGGAATATATATGTATATATATATATATATATATATATATATATATATATATATATATATATATATATATATATATATATATATATATATATATATATATATATAGTGTGTTTCGAAGTTAAGGGGATGCTGGTGTGATATTCAAAGTGAGTGGGGGCATCGTATTCTAAATGCAGTTTATGTTGTGTCCTGTAGAGTCATTCATAAGGATTAAGTGATATAAGTGGAGAGAGCTTTGTCAACATCTCGACGTAAAGACAGAAGGAGACAGAGAGAGAGAGAGAGAGAGAGAGTGAGATTATGTTATTTGCAAAGCCAACTAATTATCCAACTTGTAATTATATCTGTTCATAAGAAATACAATATTAGTAGACAGTACTATCAAAATGAACATTATATGTGTGATATTGTAGATTGTTATTGTTTGATTTGAATCAAGACATGACAAAATACATAAGACGTTTCATTAGAAATATTCTATAGCTTTCCGCTTGAGCCTGGAATTGATAGAAACCAAGCAAGAATTGACTCGTTGTTCCCCAAAAAAACAAATTTGGCTTAAATATTATTTATTAAATCCGTTGGTCAAAGATTGTGTCATTATTTGAGCAATCGAGAGTATATAATATATTTTTTACCAAAAATTGGACAGACTTTATTAGCCAAAAGTCTTCTATCTCCTTCCTCCTTTTTTTGGAGTCGGTCAAAAAATCCCGACGGCTCGAGGTCAGCTGATAGGAAAATTTCACGGTTTTTAATTTTTATTTCTATATTAGCTGTTTTACCCGGCACTTCCCGGCAGCAAACTCTTTGGTAGAAGTCCTACTCGCACGTAGAACCAGACCGAACACCAACCCAAATCCATCCACAAAAAGAGAACGCATGAGAATTTCACCCACATATATCTTTTTATTTTTCGGTATGGAACTCTCCACCTTTAAGTCCCAGTCGCACAGACTCTCGCAAAACAGTCCAGCGCCTTACTACACACATATATAGCGAAAAACTAACGAAAATTCAGCCATAGAGCTCAGAGATATTTCTTTAGTTATTACAGGTATATAACCCTCCATCTAGGAGGCCCAGTTACAGTTACAGCCACTACCAGATCATTCCAATAAATTCTACAAACATACATGGTAAAATGATCATCAAAATCCAGCCAGAGTTCAGAAATATAGAACTTTCAGACACGGAACCCACCACATAGAGTCCCACAGGCAATAAACGTTAGGCTATGTTCTTTCCCAAGACCTAGCCTGTCTATATATCGAATTTCATCAATATCAGTTCAGTGGTTTAGGCGTAAAAGCGTAACAAACAGACCCACTTTTCGCATTTATAATATTAGTTTGATGCAATTTATTCAATGGCTATTTTTTTCGAATTTCTTAAAAGTTGGGTGGGCCGCCATTTTAAAACTATTATTTCGATGATACCCTCTTGACCGAGATATTTTTGTAGCAAATTTGAACTTGATATCTTTAAAAATGCGACATATATCGTGTTTAGAAATTTTGTAATACGAGTATCGCAGATATATAATAATATATTTTTTGCTGGATTTGAATCTAATGTATTTGCTTTGTCATTTATGAAAAGCACAAATGAAATATTGTATTATGTGAAAAGTTTTAAGAGTAACTTAGCCCTATGCCCTATACTACTTTCTCGCCCTTCCTGCAGGACTGGCTCACGTTTCCTAAAAGTTTATTAATTCGAAATCTTCAAAAGTTTTTATTGTTCAGTACATTAGTGGCATAAATTGCTTTGAACTTTGATAATTAAAACTAAATATGTTGCTTTAAACTGAACGTTTTGATTTTATTAAAATTATCACTACCTACTGTATAAGAAAAAAGAAAATTCAGAAACGAAGCAGTTGAAAATAATCTTGATGAATCTATGTTTACCATTATTCTATGTTTGAGCTATTTTAGTAGCTCCAAGTGCTTGTTGTGACTCGCAGAATGTAGGGTTCCAAAGCTCAAATATGTTCAGCGTCAACAATTTCAGAATTTAAAATGTATTATTAAGAAATAAAAATTAGGCATTCCAGAACTTCTATATTATTCTGTTAAAACAAATATAGTATTTACGGAAACTCAGTTATGAGGATTCTGTGCGATATAGTCTAAAATTTGACTGTCTGATCGAATGACAGGATGCTCTTAAATAATTATCGGTGACTCACCGTCTCTCAAGAAGAATGCAACACGCGTGTGCCCTCTCTCGAATCGCCTAGAAAAGAAAAACGAACCGAAATAAAGCGATTTATTACGAACCAATGTCCAGCGATAGTTTGCTTCTGATAGTCGAACCAAGTCACGCTACAAAATACTGTTACTCGATAGTTACATCAACGGACCAAAAAAAAGTTCAGTGTAACAAGATTTAACGAGACACCCAAATATATTTCTGTTCTACTCTACTAAATTGTAGGTCTAACAATGCCAGATGTTTCAACGACAATGTGGAAAATAGGTTTGCAAGTAAATCGTGAATATATACTCAATGAATCGATATAAAATCGTGCTTGTTCATTTCGGTAGAGCAATGTTTATAAAATAAATGAATTGGAAAAGTAGTTCAAAAAGTTGCACTTTCAAATAGGCCCGAGCAGTTTTAATCCCGGAAAGCTCTGCTCAAGAATCATATTTCAGTCATAGTACAAAATAGTTAGCAAGGTCGCTTCTCTTTCTGTGTGAAGCTGAAATTTCCAACAACTGAAGTGTAGATTTTCGATTGCCATTGGTTGGCCTTTAAGCATCGGGAAATGTAATCAATTCAATTACTGTTCAGTGAATTCCATCTGGGATTCTTGGCCGTGATCATTGATGACTAACGCAATTAACTGGTTAGTGTACCTTTGTTAATAATTGTGGGCTTTCTCTCTCTCTCTCTCGATAGGGTGACAAACGTGTTCTATGATTAATACCTAAATGAAATGGCGACATAATGCTTTCGTTCCAACACGCATCCCGAAACCGTTTTCTAACAGTCTGCAAATCGCCCCCCCCAATACGCATGTCTATCTTGGCCGTTGTTGGAACAGCTTTATGAGTAATTGCTCTATGCCTTTATCTATTTCGCTTACGTCTTTTTAACCTGGTGGCGTCTTATTATTAATACAATCTATCTTGTTGTTTGGTTTTGTGAAATCTTCTTCACTCATCTTTTCCAAGACTAAGTGAAAGTCTTTAAAAATATCGAAACAAATGATCTGATAGTTTCAGAAAACTAGTCTACTAATCTTCAGACGCTTTGTTTGGAAACTGTTTGGGCTACTGCGCAGAATCCTGACGGTAAGAAACTGTTTCTGATAGGTGTTGGAACGGCGCGCCTCTATACCATGAAATTCATTCACGTTTTAACAGCACTGAAACAATACAAAATAACCTCAATTCTATTGGTACCTACTTTTGGAGTTGTACAATTGTAGTTCGACGGAAGACTTTTTGCACCAACTAATCAAGATGATCCAGTTTATGGTAAGAAATAATTTCTCATTTCATGTTGTTTCATACAGCTTTCGTGTGTTAATGAGCTTTCAAAGCTTATGCACAGGAATATCATTTTCATTCAGAAATCATGTTCGGGTCTTCCCCTCGTTTTTTTTCTCTCCCAGTCGCCTGTTCGTGAAAAATTAATTATATACGGAAATGATTTTTTATCTTTTGACCTCCGGATGGCAAAAGGACCGGGTATTTATTTGCCAATTAATAATTCGGCAGAATAAATGTATTTTTTTTTGGTGTGAAGCTTTTGCGATATCTTTTCAAGTAGATACTATCCCTGGCTATGGTGGAACATTGACGAATTATTTGTTATTAATTTACTTTTCAGTAGGAAGTCACTGAAGTGGGTCCTGTTTTTAAAATACCGTTTCTAGCTTATCTTAATTTTTAAGGTCTCAGGTACAAGAATTTTTTTATCCGAACTTCATTCAGTTTGTCATCATATTCTGTGATTATTATGATTTATTAAAATTAACCACTCAAATAAGATTCGATTATTTACGCAAAAATAAAACAAATTGATTGAGGAACCATTTAATTTGACGCGCAAGTTTTTTTTTTTATTATGAATATCTGGTTTAAGTTACATTTTAACTTTGCAAAGTATTCCATCAATAAAAACAAATCAATTGCCTTTGTTTTTGGTGAAAGTCGAAACTGTGCACTGAATTAAACTGCTGTTTAATGTATAAATATGCTAACTGTGTAAAACTTATGGAATTATAAACCAAGATAAAGTAATTAAGAAATGTATTGCAGCTGCGGAAAGTATTCCAAGTGTAAAATATGAAATCCTTCAATTAGTCGACGCGAGATGCTTAATGCTGAAAATAATAATTAATTACACATCAAAGGGACCTTATATAAAATACAAAGTTAACAGGGTATAGAAGATGCCGAGTCGCATTGATGCCTGATTTCATTATTCATTATTAGAAGATCATATTATTTGGCTTGCACCGTAAAATAGTCGACGGAATTATTTTGTTCATTATTAGTATGTTGCATTTGATCTCCTGACTCTTGTTGTGGAAAATATTCGTTGGGAATGTCTTTATTCTGGTCTAACATATCATGCCACGGTGAGAATCGAAGATTCTAAACAAATGAAATTCTTCGTATATTTTCGAATTTAGAAAATTGTCTAATATAAAAATTTGATTTTTCTTTTAATAAGAATAACAGTCTATGTTTAGATATTGTGGAAATATCGTTCAATTTTTACTTTTCTACCGCTACCCAGACCCATTGGTCTGTCTGTCTGTCTTTCTGTATCCCGCGAACAGATTGATCTTTTTTGTGTTTTGTAGACACAAGATGCGCGCCATACTTGAACCATTCACTGTGCAATGGCCGAAAAAAATCTTTGTTTGCTCAAGATTATAGTGCAAAAATGGCTCTAAAAATGTTCATGAATCCTGCTGAAAATATCTAGTTACATTCAGGCGGAACTATCTCTTAAATAGATTTCAGTGTGTTATCCATAATGGTGTTAAAAGTTCTTACAGTTTAATCATTCGAGGGGTTCCTCAAGGTTTAATTTTGGGCCCATTATTATTTAATGCCTATATTAATGGATTATTGCAACTCAATATACCGGGTGTTATTGTATCATTTGCGTATGATACAGTCATTATTTTTAGAGGTGACAGTTGCGATGAAGATACAGATAATGCTAAATATTCCTTAAAAATTATAATAAAATGGTTCAATTATCACAGAGTGATCATAAATATGTCAAAATCGAGATGGTTGCTATTATAATTCAAATTGTAAATGTGATACAATAAAAAGAGTCAAAAAAGTTAAATAGCTTGGTGTTATACTGGATGAAAATTTGACTTGGAAGAAACATATTTTTAGTATTGTTAAAAAAGTAAGATACCTTCTTCTTGTTTTCTATCAAATGAGATATATTCTTGACAAAAATGATTTATTAAAATTATATAATGCTTCGTTCTGTAGCGTCCTATTTTATGCAATTATTTGTTGGGGTTCCGCTTATTCAAATGCATTAGGGCCGGTAGTCAGAATACAAAAGCGTGATTTAAAATTTTTTACGTTTAATAAGCAAAACAACCTTTTTAATGAGAAACGATTGTTGAATATCAATCAAAAATATATTATGGAAGCACTAATATATAATTATTGTATTCTACGGAAACATTATACTATTGCTGAAGCATATGCATGTTCTAGACATAAATCGTTTGTGGTAAATAAATCTAAATTAAATATTGGCCAAAAAACAAGCTTATATCGATTCAAGCTTATCTACAATAGATTAGATAATAATCTAAAAAAACTTTTGAAGAGAGCGTAACTTCATATTAAGAGATAGATTTTAAATGACTTAAAGTTATATATAAATATATTATTATAGTACCTACAGAATTTATGTATTAATATTGTACATTTGGAGTTGTAATTTATAGTTCTGTGGTATTTTTATTTTTTATTATCTGTTAAGGTTGTAGATTTTGATTCCTTATTTAGTTCACATCTACAGACATATGCTATTTGCATCTCGGTAGGGGGTTGTAGGGCTCATAATACCTAAGTCAGACAATCTATTAGCATATTTTTTATATTTGAGATTGGTACGTTAGCCTGAATAAATTATTATTATTATTATTAGAGTGTAAAATTGTTTGCTCACTTATGTTCATTCATTCATTCATCTTGTTTCTACACTTTGTCATTGTATTCTGTAGAATGGAGATTCTCAATTTCCACAACCCACTGCGGAAGATTCCAAAATAAAAATAAAAAAAACGCCCTTATCGACCCGTGATGATATCGCGCTATGCCCCATTGTAAATCACTCTACAGTGATTTTTTTTTCATCAGTGAATTTAACGACAAATCAGAAATGTTCAAACAAGGTGAAGATATTTTGAGAGCATAATATAATGCGCCTTTGTGAAAGACTTCGAATGGAAAATATATAATAAATATATTCAAACCTATGTGAATAATGGAAGGTAGACGGTGTTAATCTACAATATCGAGGTGTTTTTCTTCTTCGTATTGTTATTGGAGAAGAGGGGAACGTTTAAAAATCACCGAAGCATTCGTTTGGAAAACGTAATCAGAATCTGCTCAATTATTTCTTCAAGCGATTTTTGGAAAATTCACATTCATTAAAAGAGAGTAAATAAATGATAATTAAACAAGATTCCGATTGGCAACATCAATATTGAATTCTTTCAGGTAATTTTTTTTAAAGAAATTTCCATTTTCGAATTTCGAACAACTTGTTTTTATACGTCAATAAAGACAAAAAAAAATCCCCAAAAGTAGCCTTTCATCAAAAATAGGTTCAAATATGCAGAAAATTTTTGTGAAATGTTTAATATCAAATTGATTTCCTGTTTAATTTAAGAAAACCTACATTTTCAGTTAAGCTTTTGTTCGTTACATTATAGATATAATTCTGCCCAGGTCTTCTTTGTTAGAATCCCTGACGAAGGAAATAAACTATTTCCGAAAGCTTGAAGCCAATGAAGTAGTATCAATTTTTAAGCCTTCGCTAAGACTGCATCCCTGCAAGAATTCCATTTATTATTAGGTATGGCATGCATTCTCCTTCTCTCTCTCTCTTTGGTTCTCTTTCTATGAAATTTATTCTTGCATGACAACACAATTTCCTCTTATTATTGTAAACATAATAGAATATGAGCGTTGCCGGGATACTGTCATCCTGCTGTGTAATTAATTTAATATAACTTTAGTCAATGACAATAGAGCTACAGACACAGGTCTGCTCTACTAGAAAATATAATAAAATACATACCTTCCTTTATCAAAAGTTTTTTTCTTGAAAATGGGACGAGACTGTTTATTAGGGATTTGTTTAGCACGATACAAGCATAGAGTATAATGAAAATGATAATAATTTTTATTTAGGCTAACAAACAAATAATAGTATGCTAATAGGTTGTCTGACTTATTATAAGCCCTACAAACCCCCTACCGAGATGCAAATAGCATCTGTGTGTAGACCTGAACTCAATAATGATTTAAAATCAACAACCTTGACATAATCTAAATATACATACTAATACAAATAAACAAATAATTAACTGAAAATACAACAGAACTATAAATACAACTACAAATGTAAAGATCAATATACGATATAAAAAAAAATTAAATATTAATACAGAAATTTTATAATTAATATAATAATAAAACAAAAAGAAGCTATCTTACATTTTTTACAATATTAAAAATATTTTTCTTCCAATTCCAATTTTCATCCAATATAACACCAAGGTATTTTTAATTTCATTTACTCTTTTCATTTTATCACATTTATAATTTATATTATCATAACAACCATCTTTATGTATTGTCAGTCCGTATGAAACAGGGAGCTCATCCGCGTATAGAGACACATTTAAAACACTCGATTTTCAAATATTTAATGTCACTCTGTAATAATTAAGCCATTTTCTTATAATTTTTAAAGAATGTTTAGCATTTGCTGTAACGTCATCCCATCTGTTACCACTAAACACAATAACTGTGTCATCCGCAAATGATACAATAACATCTTGTACATTATTAATTATTTATTCATAAACCCATAAATTAAACGAGATCTTTCACATCACTAAAACAATATTTATTCTCTTCGGTAGATACGAGAGAGTTATGTCATACAACATTGTAACAATCGTGTTCCATACATTCTATTAAATTCATGGGCTATTAAAAAAGTGGTGACAATCCGAAAAGAAAAAAGAGCAAACAAATACCCTATAGCATCCGGATGACATGAAACAAGATTGTCATTTTATTGAGGTAATAATAATTTTCGGTGGCAACATAAGCATAACGACACACTTTTATGACTCTTGTCTATTCAAGTTAAAAATCATATAGAAGATTGAGTGCTTTTAAGCGTGAAATAAACGCTGCTGGTTACACCAAAAAATTGACGTAACAAAAATGTTATCTTTTTACTTCAGCATTATACGACATTGTAGTGTAGTTTATGCATACACTGCAACTCGCAACACAACTTTCTACCCGATATTGGAGTAAGTTCGGGGGATCCGATGGGAGGAAACGGAAGTCTAAGATCACTTTTGTCTGTCACAGCCATTTTTCTCTGGCTCAGCTGGATCGAAGAAGATTTGAAAGTTGGTACTGTTACAAATGATTTAAAATGTCACCCGTCATCCGAACATACACAATTATGCCAACAATTATGGGGTGTTGTTATTTAATGGCGTAAAATAAATTGATCACAAAACATATTTAAAGAAAAAAATTATTCACAAAGAAATTCGTGACCACAGAAATATATGACTATTATATTAAAGCATAACTGCAATTGAATAATTCAAAGTCCTCCATGAAATAATTGTAAATAAATGATTTGTTTTGTAAAGATTATTATAAAATTAAACTTATATCCGTTTCTTCATTTTTGAATTAAAATTGTGTATACAGTATTAATTTCCAAATTAAATATACGTAAATACAGTACATAAATTTAATTCAAGAATAATTCACGATTTAAACTTATGTACATAATGAAAATACGGCAACACTGTGAATAAGTACTTGCAGCAGCTAGCTGAGCTGTAAGAATGAGTACAGACAGTTACATTGTAAATATAGGTAATTGCCTGATCCTACAATTTGGAAATACATTTGGATTTTCCTTAAGAAATAGAGAGTATCAAACGAATCCATCACTATATTTGCGTTTCACAATAGATTAAGTTATAATAAGAGAACCAATATGCTGTCTATTTTCAAGACAGGTTGCCTAATCGGAGGTTGGTGTCGAATATTTAAAAAAATCTTAGCTACTATTGAGGTAAAAAGCTAAAAATCATCTCATAATCCTTCACAAAAAGAGCTATAGTACGCATTAGTTATATATTATATATACACCAGTAAGCCGGGATGTTTTTTTTATGGACAGGTCGGATATTACCACCACCATGAGCTGCTGGTGATTAAATATTTGGCACAAATTTCTACTTAAACTCAGCCCCTTGTATATTAAATCCCTTTCTTTACAAATCAAAGTGTTGCTTTTATAAACTTATAAAAGCCGCCTTTCTTCTCCTAAGCAACAGCGCTTCTCTCTCACCCTTTCTATTATACAACTTTCCCTATCTTTCAGCAAGGGCTGGCACGCTATCGTTTTGTCTTTTCGACTGATAAATTTTATCCTACCCTTCTCCTTTTATTTCAGTTCGCTTTATTCGACAAAATAAGTGTAAATTTTCAACAAATCACGATGCCTCGTATTTTCTAAAGTTTCTCTCTCCAGATGGCCGACAGAGGAGGAGGTGTTCACTTGAAAATTGTTTCAAATAAAATAAACATATAAAATCGTAAGCAGAGTAAATTTTAGAAGACATTAAGTATTCTTTGTTAATTAGTAGCAAAAAAAGAGGCAGGTCTGATTCATCATTCAACCAACAAAGTTATATTGGATAAAGTCTTATATTTTTCTTTTCTATTTGGCATAAGCCATATTTATATATGATAATACGGTACCGACGCATTTTTCTCTGAAAGTTGTTGATTTCCTATTATGCTAATACATATACAAAACTTAATAAATATTACCTATTGAGTATTCATCACATCTATTAACATATTAATTTGAAGCACACGGAAATGCTTCTTCATATCATATCATCGATCTCATAATAATAAACTGTTTAATATAATGTCGGGTTCTCACAACGCGCGCGCCATTCGGTATAAAAATTTAATGCAGCAGCATTTGATTTATCAGATTAGTAATGTCTCGAACTTTCGTGAATTTGAATCTTCAGAAATTCTCGTCGTATCCGTACTCCCAAAAACGTCAAGTTGGCTTGGAAGAGTGCAGGTCGCATCTACTCTTTGTTGGCTCGCCGTGGCACACGGGCCATGAGAACCCGGCTTTACAAAACTGAATGGTGTAGTAGCTGTACAGATGACAATCAATTAAGAAAAGAATATCGGCAGTAATTTGACTCATCATTTAAAATTTCCATTACTCTACTACATAAAATACCTACGTCATGTCGTAATGGTTTCTGTGTTCAAACAAATGGAACTTGAGACGCCAAATGCAATTAACTGCGTCAGGTATTATTGAAATCTACTCGTCTTGGGAATTTGAGCAATTATTTTTGGGCTTTTGACATATTGTGAATCCATTCAACAATGGTTGAAGTTGTCAGCAATGAAAGGCAAAGAATATAGCATCAAATATGTCCTATTTATGACAATTGCAGCATTTCACATTGTTAAATGATATAATAATATTCATGAATAATTTAATGTTGATGATATAAATGGCTTGTCGATACGGATGTAGTAGGCCAAGAAACTTTCCATGAACTTAAGCGTACTTAAACTTTGAGTTTTGGAGTAGTTAATAGTGATGAAAAGTTCCTATAACTTGGAACTCTGTTAATAGAATAATTATAACAGTATTCAATAATGGAATTTAATGGGTTCTTATGTATTTGCTTTATAGAGAATAGAATAATGGATTGATCTTAATAAATTCGACATGCCCACTCCATTGCACTAAGAATGAATGGAGGGGGGGGGTATTTGATTCTAGATAACAAAAATAGTAACATACGACGTGTAGTGGACAAGTTGGCGATCCGGCAACAGTGTTCTACGACCTGGTTGCCGGAAATCCCCTGATTCATCATGTTTTTTTGTAAACGCGTTATTGTATTCGAAATGTTAATAGTTCTAAATTAGCGGTGATAAAAACAAATGAATAAATATACAATTATATAGCTCAAAATTTTATACTTACATGGATATATTCAAGAATACAGATAGTATAAATTCATTGTAGATCGCCATGGAGATAAAGCGGCTTTCGTTGAATTCAGATGGGGCCTTCCTAACTACGATGCAAAGTCTTATACCCCATACAAGAAAGAGAACTTCAACTGAAACAAACATAAATTCATATTAATTCCAATGCCTTAGGAAACATTTTATTAGCAAAAGGAAATCAGAGATTTGTTTTTTTGACCTTTATTATTTGACAGCTGGCATATAGAGTGTGTCCAAGATGCTATCTTGATAAAGTTAATAGATCCGCCAGTGGTAAAGACACGCTGACAGTTAGAGTGACGTTTGTTATTTATTGACCGACTCCAAAAAAGGAGGAGGTACACAATTCGGTTGTTTGAAAGAAGAGAATTTAGAAATGGTCCATATTTAGAGAAACTCAAATCCAAAATCTCCTTCCTCCTAAACACCGTTCCTAAAGCGGGTGGAGGGGTAATTTTTCTCGAAAATCGAAAATCTGAGATGGCAGAATTAAAGATGAGCCCATATTTGGAAACGTTTAAATTGAACATTTTTTCAAAAGAGCGACGGTTTTTGAGTTACAGCAATGGTAAAGACTGAAATATGTGTATTTCTGCTATATGGAGGGGTCAAGTTTTTTTGAAAATTGAAAATATGAGACGGCCAAATTAAAGAAGAGATTATATGTAGCAACATTTAAATTGGACATTTTTCAAAAGAAGTTACGGTTTTCGAGGTACAGCAGTGGTAAAATCTGAAATTTTCGCAGCGATGTTTTGAGATCTCTGAATAATATACAAGCAAAGAATATACGTGGGTAATAGGATAAGTACCATCTTCTT
Source organism: Crioceris asparagi (assembly GCA_958507055.1). Classification (NCBI taxonomy): domain Eukaryota; kingdom Metazoa; phylum Arthropoda; class Insecta; order Coleoptera; family Chrysomelidae; genus Crioceris; species Crioceris asparagi. The sequence continues at coordinate 2,051,024 of OY293833.1, read as the reverse complement.
TGGTATTAGTGAACGTTCAACGATTTTCATGACAAATGTTACACTCAAAAGTGTAAAATAAATATTTTTTAGCAAAAACTGGGCCGACTTTTCAAGTTGGTTCACTGAAAAATATAAAATAGTAATAATTCTATTGGTGCTGGTACTTTTGGAGTTGTGTAATTGTAGTTAGCCAAAAGACTTTTGGCATCAACTTCAAAAGTACCAGCACCAATAGAATTAATATTATTTTGTATTTTTCAGTGCACCCAATTTTACAAAACTGTGATAATACGAAAATTACTCTGAAATATAATATTTATTATTTCACTAATATATTTATTAATAGATTATAAAAACACTAAATCAATTGTTTCATACTAAAGTATGACGATGCCAACTTAATAGGCGAAGCACGGGTTCCAGCACGATAATAATATCTACTCAAATGCGGCCTGAAATTGTTTCAGTTTTTTTTTCTTCTCTTTCATTCCAGAATACTCATTTCGTAGAAATAAAAAAAGAAATGGACCTCGTTACGCGAACGCAAAATTCATTTGTTTATTTTTTATGTCATCATGGATATGGAGCACATTCAAATGATAACATAAACATAAACAATGTCTTATTGTAGAGTACATCTACCTTATTATGAATTATTTTGCAAAAACATGTTTTAAATTTCTGCAAATATCAAGCCAGGTTATAAATTGCTCATAAATAATATAAAAGTTCAGAAAAAATCTCAACTTTGTTGTAACGAAATAATAAATATAATAAAATAATAATAGAATGAATAGCTGATTTATGTTGTTTCTAATTATTTTATTGTTAATCTATTTGAATTTATGGAAAACTGGTGAATTGAATCGATATCAAAATTTTCCATAACTAATTTTCAGTCTCTTCTGGCAAAACCACTTCTTATCATTTCGTTGTAACAATACTGAAGAGCTCTCCGACATTCTTGAACATCTGGAATATCCAAGTAATTGAATTGCATTCTGGTTCCGGGAAACTAGTAGAATATATATATACATATATAAGTTGAAAATTCTATTTTATCGCAAATTTATACCGAAGTTTCCGAATGAAATGTAGCATTAAAAAAATTAATTAGTTCCATTAGATTTATGAAAATGGATGATGATGATGAAAACTGAACAATTTATTTGGGTCACTTTAGTGGATTCCTCCGAATCGGTATTTATGAAAAAATTACTTGTCACCGCAAATTTCTCTCAAAAATCTTATCGCTTATTTGAAAGATCCGTTTAATTCTTTTATTTGGTGTTTGATCTTTTTAGAATCAGTTTATTCTTTTTTGAATTAAAAAAAAAACTGCTTTTTTCAATTGTATAAGATGGGGAAAATATAGGCATCGATGTTTAAGCCAGATATATTTTGTTAGTTCCATTAACCTTGCTGAGAATAGATTATTTTATTTTTATTGAATTTTAAAGTTTGTTTGAAAAACGAAACAAACATTTTAATTGGGCACTGCGCTGTACTGCTGGGTAATAGTGGCTAGTTCTGCAGTTCACCGCACCAAATTAAAACGTTTGTTTCGTTTTTCAGGCAAACTTTAAAATTCAATAAAAATAATCAGAAAACATTTTAATGAAACAAATTCAAAAAATCGACAGAGATTTAATTTATACTTACATACGTAGAAATAAAATAAATATTGTAAAAAAAACTTAGATATTCAGCCGCAGTTTATGTTTGATTTAAAATTTTATCTTCATCAAGCCGTTTGTTAATTTGGATGTTACAAATGAATATTTGCATTAAAGAGTAAAAAGGCTTTCCACAGATATATGTGTTCTTGGAATCATAATTCCTTCACCTAATGTTCTTGCATCATGAAAAGACTGAAGCCTCTTTCATGCTGTGTAATTATTTCCAGTGTAGCCCATTAACATCAAATAATTGCATTTTTAACAACTTTTAATGTGCGCAAAAATTATATGTTGCATTGAATTGAATTTCGTATACAAAGATAGAGCAGAATGATGTTATTTATTTCTACTTTAACGCTTCCATATCCCGAAGTGAATTTTTCACTTAAGTTTAGCACAAGATTTGACTTGATACTCGATATAAAAATCTAAAAGATGACAACTTGCATAAAAGCGCTGCATTATGTGTTGAAAATGTTCCTTATTTATAATGGAAGAAATATGTTTTAACCAAATTTCGATCTGATACAATATAAATAAAATAACCTGCTGACTTTCGACTGCTCTCAAAAGATATTTTCATCTAGACTAGACGAGCGATGAAAGAAATTTCGTTATATCTACTTTATGGTGCCTATAAACATTTATAAGCCTTTTTGTTGAACTAGAGAAACTGATTCAGATATAGATTTCTATGTTACTGCTTATAGAATTCGAAAGATACAGCATACAATAAAAGTTTACAACTTACCGACATAAATAATCACACTCAAAGTGACTAAGGAATGACAATTCCCAACGTTTTCCATATTATATGATGATTATTTTAGGGTTTCATTTATATCAAATTAACTTGTTTCGCAAAATATTTAGAAAATAAAATAACCAGCATCATTGAAGAGAATTGAACAATTATGCCAGTGTATTGTGATCTGAGAGAACATTCAGTATAAGCTCAAAAATCTGAAGCAACGGTAACATTTGGATTGACGTTTGTTGTTCCGTATTATTTTGAAAATAAATCTAGCTATATGTATATAAATCGAACCCAGTTACTTGTAGTATTATTATTTTTGACCGACTTCCCAAACGAAGCAGATTAGCCAACAATTCGATTATATATTTATGGTTATTTCTTAATTCGTAAGTTGGCCCTATATTCAAATTTTCAGTGTTTGATCAAGCTAATGCTAGAAAAATATCAAACAAAAAAACCGACAAACATATTTCGTTGATATTCTCCCTCTCAGGCAGCTTTTTATTGTTAATAATAATAATCATAATACATTTCAGTATTATTCAACAACGTACACATCTCAGGGTGTTTACATTAAATATGGTTCTCACATGAACGAGTTTTAAGATGGTTGATGGAGTTTTATTTAACAAAGTTTTTAATATAATAAAACCTCCCGACTCACTTTTGGTAAACATGAGATAAATGAATAAATCCCAAAGCACAACACAAAGTTGAAATTAATTTTTCGGGGTATACACGTCATTGAAAAGGCTTTAATGGTATACACATTATATATATATATATATATATATATATATATATATATATATATATATATATATATATATATATATATATATATGTATGTAATAATAATAAAAAGATATTCTTGGTATATATTTTGTAATTAATGGCTATGAAATCTTTCCTGTTTTTGACTAATTTATTTTGAATTCACGGATTTTGCCCTGACGAAGAAAATAAACACTCTCGAAAGTTCGGCTTAATCCAAAGAATTTTATTTATTCAATGACTGCATCCCCAACAAAAATCTTATATATATGTGTGTCTTGTTGGTATGTGCCTAAAATGTGTTGCCTTTTCATCGAACGAATATTTTCTATATGCAAAGATGAAATGTTGAAGATATATTTTATGACATGTTCTCTGAAAAATTGTTATTCATTCATACGTGTGCTTTTGCTATTGATAAATAGAGAAATAAAATGAATTCTTATGGGAACTACTTATATTATGGCATAGAATATAAAATGGAACTGAATTTAACAGCAATCTGATTTCTAAATATATTATATATCATCAATTTTAATTAAATATTTGAGTATGATCTTTGGTTAAATGCTAGTTACTATATGTGTATATTATTTGTATTTATATGTGTTATTTCACTGTCTGTCTGTATCAAGATTATTTCGGTAACGGATTTACTGATTTTGTCGCTTTTTTATAATTTGTTTGGTTCCGATAGAGCTCGCCGGTGACACAGTTCAGGCATTCTGCTGGCTAACAAACGGTTCTAACTATTTTGTTGAAACTTGTGAAAACAAAATTTCAAATTCTCTAATCTTTTTATTCACATTCATATCTAGTTGAATTTTATATTTGATAATTATTTGACACGACAGTTTCTGTTCTTCTTTTGATATAATATTTTTGCCAAGGAAATATGGATGAAATAATAACGGTCCGAAATTCGGTCAATATGTCAATTATTTGGCGGCATTTGGATAGGAAACAATTTAATATGTTCCATATGTCTTCGAAATTCTCTAGAGCAAACGCAAAGAACGCAGGAAGTTCATTCGTATTAAGCATCTGTGGGACGATGGTAGTTCCAGTTCGATCTCGTTAGCTGGAATCTCTCAAAGGACAGTGGATACAAAACCATTTTTATTTGTCCACGATTTATTGACATAATATTCGAATCATCCCTGTTTTCCACTTGACCTTCGAAGCAGCCATGTGTTTTGGTGAATAACCAAACCGAATACAATAATCGATGTACCTTTTTCCGGTGAAAATATATCTATATTTTAGTGATATCTTTTGAATTCCACGAATGTTCTCGTGCATATTGATTTCTGAGTTATGCAGAAAGCATAAACCGCAACTGTTTTTGAAATATCATCTTATTGCTATTACTCTTACCCAAGTCCAATTATTACACAAAGAGATATTGGTTCAGATTTTGTTATTTTCCCAATAACTTTTCAATAACTTTAATGAGAATAGGATTTCAAAGAGGAGTTCGTTATTCATTTTCTGTAATTCTTATAATTAGTTGTGCCATATAAATGAGAATGAACAACATTCTTAGATTGACTTGAATTATTTTGGGAAATAATCTTTTGAATTGACATCGCTGTCAACATATATATATATATATATATATATATATATATATATATATATATATATATATAAAGACACTTGTTTATGAAAATGAGTTCCTCCTGTGCTCTGGCATTTCCTTAATGAGAACAGGGTAGGTGGCTGTTAATTTTAAATTGATTCTCGCTATCTGATCGCTTTAATTAGTAAAATCACTTCACGACATTATTCTTGGTAGACATTAATTAAAGTTTGTGAATGACTGAATGATGATTTTCGTTTTGATGGGGACTCGAGATAATTTGTGATTCTATGTAATGTGCATTACATTATTTTTTCTCCATAGTAGCTAATCATAAAACAGTTTATATGGCTTATTTTTATCGCTGTGCGTTTTATTTCAACATTGGAAGCCGCAAAACAATAGAGAACTTGCCTGTATTCTTTTTATTTCATTAGTATGTGTGTTTACATATAAAAACACCCTATATCAAACATCAGCCCTTAAATCGCAGTATTTATTTTACAATAAAAGCTAATTCAAACTAGGCCAAAGGCGCGGGAGCGGCTGTGACGTCACTCCTTGCGTCGAGCCGCCGCAGCTATGCTATTTGCCATTCAATACACATTGCTTTTGTGTTCTGGTGTGATATTTGGTTTGTTTATTCGATTTTAGTTATCTTTGTTTTGTATGAAATGGAAAATACTTATTATGAGTACTGCATTGCGCCACTGTGAACTGGTACAACCGTGAAAACTCCAAATTATTCACGTACCTGAAGATAAAAATCACCGATCAAAATGGCTATGAGCATGCAGAAAAAATGTCCGGGATATTTGTATAAAGAACACTGCTATTTTTGTATGTGAAGATCATTTTAATGTAAGTATATTATATCAAGAATTATTTATTTCGAAAATACTGTCAAATATATTCTGTTTATAAATTCTTAACTCTAAAGAAATTAGAACTGGAAATTCATAAATACGTCTAGGATATGATTTTGACATAAGTGATGGTAATGCTTCTAAAATATTTTCTCGGTAGCCACGAGTAGGCATTGAAAATCTAATAAAGATGAAAATTCACTGTCCAGAATTCACTTAACAGCAATTTTTGCATCCACATCCGACCGGAAATAGTGTTGAAACCGGGAAAAGGGTCATATTAGAAAAAAAAAACAAAATCTGTCGAACGAGGCCATATTCGAATCACGGTTTGGGAATCTCATTTAAACAGCAGTGGCGGGTCTATCATTATTATCAACCAGTACCTGCTTCACTTAGAGTTCCGTACTAAGATAACATAACATCAAGCTGATTTTTATAAACAACTTACATTTATTAAAAATTGGTAGCCAACTTTTTGAACGATTACTCCCTTGATCTGTGACTATGGTGACTATAGACCGAAATATGAATCTAAAAACTCATCCAGTATGTATTAAACGAAGAACAGCTTAACAGAAGGTTTTTTTCCGTTACCATATTATAAATTTACGGAACCTTTGGATTATGAGTTCTATTCGTGCTATCCACATTTTTGGATTTTCGGAAATTATTTTTGATAAAATTAATACAACTGATAACGAAATTATAGAGTCAACAAAAGATTCCAAAAACTGCAAATTCAATATATTCTACGAAATTAAATTTCTATTATTAGTATTACTTTATTTCAAATATTCCATAATCATGTAAAATGCAAATCTGCAATAATCTATTTGCTCTTTAATTATTGTGATTATACTTAGCGGAACGTGTATTTTATGAAATATAAATAGATATTAACTTCCCTCTATAATGAATATTTCCTGGAACTAATGAAATTTTTGCTATTGTATATTTTAATAATGAATTCTAAGAAGAAAAAAAATGATACACCTCCGACTATGGAACTGAATTATATTGTAGCAACGCGCACATAATATGTGAAATTTGTTGCCGGACAAGCTGTGGGGTCTATCAGTAGTTCAAAATGTTTATCCACGAAGTGAGTGTGAAGTGGAAATAATCGTGAAATCATTTTCAGTTGACCAATATGTTCAATAACACATATAGACATATTATGTTCATATGATATTGAAAATATTTAATATTTTCGCAATAAAAAATCTGGGAGCATGATTCTCGGATTTATTGATGATGCAATTTTCTTAACTTCTATTTTTTTGTTTCTACTTTTCACAATCTCACCAAAGTTTATGGTATCTAAGGTAATTATTATCTGACACTAATAAATTCTGATTTGTTTTGAATCTCATGTTAATTCCAGTTTCTGGCGGATACGCCACGAAATCAAAATCTCAAATCTTATCCTTATTTATATCAATAGTAAACAGTTAACTTTCAGTTGGAGATGACTTGCCTATCTATTGCATAGTGTTGCCTTGATAGTCCTAACATATTTCAGGGCAACCCTGTATACACGAATTTATCATCAGAAAAACCGCACCGAGATATGGAAATCGACGGGTCCGAGCGTTTTAACGAAAAACGTACGTACTGAGTTTAGAGTGAATTCGCACTGTATATGTTTATCAAGTGATGGTTTCAACAAGAAATCTGATATCGTGTAGCATAATATATATATATATATATATATATATATATATATATATATATATATATATATATATATATATATATATATATATATAATAAAGAACGTATGTGGTTGTGTATGATATTTCTCCAAACATTACTGTTTATTATATCAGGGCTTTCCCTTGGATCTCTACTTTTATACTACAAGCCTTGGAGGATAATAATATTCTACAAGTATATAAAAAAAAGTGTTAGCAGCAGTCATAAATCTTTTTCCACTTTCATAAATTTTCATGTATACTTCATATTATAACAGTAGAATTTTACCGTGTGTTAGATACTAACAACATATTTTTATACACATTTTATTATTCAAAATCAACCATGTGAGAAATGCTGGATATTACCTACCTAGTTCATTTTAATGACATATGAAGAGATATATGAAATGGGATTTTCGTATAGTTGAAATATACCAAAAAAGCTTGTAATAATCTGATGAGTTTTTTTTTTGTTTTAAAACTCCCGGTACTATCATGGGAGTTATATGTTGTGGTAAAACTCTATCCTATCCTATGCATGCTGTTTAAGATCTAAGAGCTGGAAGTTTCGCTTTCTAGGAATATCTAGAAATATCAGTCTAGAACGTTACATTCTAGATAATTCGAGAAAACATTTCCAAACAGTTCAGAAGGTTCTCGAACATCCCAGATCATTGTGGACAATGCCAGAACACTATCGAATTTTGTGGAATGGTTAGGTTTGGTTGTGAAGGGTTCGGTTTGGTTTGGCTCATAAAAATGACTGAAAATAAAGTTATTATTGTTTTCATTTTTTTGAATACTTTGATATGAAAGCATATTTTGAGAACATTTAGTGACTCATGTAAAGTGTCGAATCAGTGCATGCGTAAATTCATTTTCTTTTCGCAATAGTATGTACATAAATTTATGGTACTGGCGAATAAATTAATATACGCACTAAATTTGGAAGTTTTCCTGCGCATATCGAGTAATGTTGCCGCAATAATCAGTGTTCTCGAAATATGAACTTTCGAGGCATATATTGCAAAAGATTCAATTCAATTCATATCAGATTTTCAAGTGGCTGAGAGAAGCCTTCAAATTCGGTTTGTATTTAGTTTGTTTATTAGATCGGATTGAATAATACCTATAATGTAGTAAATGTCAAGGGTCTCCAATTAAAACTTCATTTGTGACTGTAATTAACAAAATGGTAAATAACTGTTGTTATTCACTTTTACGCAACAGCTGGCGCAACTTCATCAAAACCAGACAGCCGTGTTAAAATAAGCTTTTCTCGGTTGGAGTGCATCAACAACAACATTCCCATGTCCACTCTAGACTGGGACTTAATATACGCGCGTATCAACGTCTGATAATTTACTAACTTTTTAATGAGCTGTTTCGCAATGTGATTATCCTGTTTACTACCTGAAATGGAACTCCCTTTTTCTCTCTCTCTCTCTCTCTCACACACTCTCTTCGCTGTGTATCATAGTGGAGAGGTATATTTCGTCAAATATTTAATCCAACCGCTGTTGCGCCATAAAGCGAGTTAAATGAATGAATTTGTTCCAGGCAATAATATTATCATCCTGTATAAATATGTTAGATTTGGTAAAATCCACACATGTTTTTACTTTAACTGTTTTAAAAAAAGTGGCAAGTACTAGTAGAACTCATTCCCCGACGGTTCCTTACATTTTTGTTATGGTAAAGCATAGAACATATAAAGTCATGAATTACAAACATAATTGAATAACTGCAGGTATCTATTATTTATATTATATTTCTCATATTATTACAGTTTTTCTATAAAAAACTGTATTGACGATTGAAAAATAAAAATTTGAACCGTGCTGGATTTGAACCCGGGTTTGTGGGGTGAGATTATTGACCGCTCGACCGATGTAACTACCGGGACTTTTTGATAGTATTTTGAGAAGGTAAAAAAATTGTTATACTTATATTTCAGAAAAACGTGGCTATAATTGCGGATAATGACAAAATAATGTTGGCGTTAACGATAAGACTCGCAATCACTTTTTTCAAATCTTTTTTGTATTTTCTAGGGTATCTAATAATAAAATAAATAAAATAAAATACTCTTCGATGCAGGTAACAGAAAAATTAGGAAAATAATTGATATTTACTTAGAGAATTTTTCATTAGTATTTGAAATGAACATGGATAATAAATGTTTGATTCACATTTCCTTGCAAACCAATATGGTTCACTTATCTATCATGTTCAATTAGCCCAATTTATACATAATCAACAACTACGAAATTGTACTATAATATATCGAAAGTTACCATAAAATTCCATGAAATTTAGTTACATTTTCCAAACCTTGTTCAAATATTAATTTGCCCTTATCAAAGGCGCAATCACATTTTATATATGTAAGTATATAATACCTGCTTACAAAATAAAATTGCATGAACACTCTTCAGTTGCATTTTGAAAAACAATTTTATTTTCATTAACTAACACCGTAATGAAAAACAATTCTAAATTTGATTTTAAATCTGTATAATATGTGCTGAAAACAGATTTTATTCCCAGAACTGTAATATTCCCATTTGGATAAATGTATTTAATTAAAGTTTTATATTATATTTGATATGAATTTCATGAAAATGTCAAGTGTCGTATATACATAATCAAAGAATAAATAACTAGGTACTATATATATATATATATATATATATATATATATATATATATATATATATATATATATATATATATATATATATATATATATATATATTGTATATACAAACATAGACCTTATAAATATCATGATAAAATTTAACATGGAAATATTGTGACATTTACACTTGTCGCTTGAATTTCATCATTATTTGTAATTTATTTCATAGGTCACTACAAATTGCATGTGTTTAATTGGTCTTTTATTTTTTCACCATCATAAAAAAAGTTCATTTATACCAACGTTTAATATATTTTCGGCAATCGTGGAACATTTCTTCAAGCTTTGTTATTTCATCGTTCATTTTTGATAAAACATATTTGCCTGTTTCTTCTTCGTTACCAAAACGGACTCAAGTTTTTCTTCTGTGAACTGAAGAGGTTTCCATCGCGAACTGTTTTAACAATTCGTGCATTTGGTTAATGTGTTGATTCCATCGAGCCTTTCTATTGAGTTCCCAGTTGTTTATGTCTTTATCCAATAATGTTCTTCCAGCATTTTCCCAAGTGTACCTTTATTTCAGTTGTTTCTATTAGCCATTTAGTCGTTGATGTGTTTGGATGTGCCTCTGTGGTGTAAGTCATTATTGTTCTAATTGTTGCTAGATTTTGGGCTTTGTTTCACCAAATTAAGTTATTGCTGCCATACTTGCACTTCAACTTCAACCATATCAGAATATTTATTTCTATAGCGAGATATTTCTTGTTGGATTGTTTTTCCCATCAAAAAGGACCTTGCATGGTATCGCTTTCATTGATGGTGATATTAGAGACCACAGATCATTTTCTCAGACTAGATCAGATTTTGAAATGATACATCGAAATTATTATATAATAGAAAAAGAGATCAAAAGGCTGTCGCACGTATTTTAATCCTTAGAGCAAAAATTAACACATTTTTCAAAATTCAGATATGAAAAATTATAATAAGATGATTTTATTATCGGAAAATCAGTTTTGCTTTATGCTTAATTTTCAATCTTGCCATTTGCGATGGGTGATTTCTTCAATTGTTACAATGAACGTCTAAGATTTATTTTATCGTCTGAAGTGATGGAAATTCAGACAGATCGTTTTTCTTTAATAATAAAGAAAGAACGGCGTGTTAAAATAGGTTCCTACAGCTTTCGAGCACAAGCTGAGCGATCCCGTTCTATCATCCACCAAAAAAAAGGTTAATAAAGCAAATGGAATCCCCAAGATGCGACCCCCTTCAAGTGACATCGTATCTCTTTCACTTTCAGGTGGGTAGCAGCCCATAGCTGAGGTGATACTTTAAAACGAAGAGATTATATATATATATATATATATATATATATCTATATATATATATATGTATACCCAACATTAAGGACATTGAAATCTCCCAAAAATTTCATCAAGTACATAATTCAGAATGTTGAGCGTTGAAAACGGAGAAAAAAGAATGAGAACAGAAAAGAAAGAAATAAAAATAAGAGCCAGAAGATACTTACGAGTGGTGAACAAATGATCCCACCAATCAGTTCTGCAGAGATAGGCCTTCAGATCGTCAGCTGTTCGGCCGACAATGACGACAGGGGGCGCTACTAGAGTGCGAATTATCAGAAAGGCCGTAAAAATTGTCAATATCATTCCGAGCCTCTTCAGCAGATTTGAATCAGTGATCTTGACCGCCTTGGCTGATCGAACCCGGAATATAACAGATATCCTGTAACAGAGAAGAGAAGAAAATCAATTTGATAATAATCATCGACACTGGGTTTTATTTAAGGATAAAATGAATCACTTCGAAATCATTTTTGGTATATAAAATCGTTGAACATTTACTAATACCAAAAAATATAGTACTTATCCAATTACCCATGTACATTTTTTGCTTGTACTTGTTACTTTTCAGATATCTCAAAACATCGCTGCGGGAATATACATATTTCAAGCTTTACCACTGTTGTAACTCGAAAACCGTAATTTCTTTGGAAAAATGTTCAATTTAAATGTTGCTACATAATATAATCCCTTCTCTAATTTTGCCGTCTCATATTTTCAATTTTTAGTCTTTACCATTGCTGTAACTCGAAAACTACCACTTTTGAAAAAAAAACGTTTCCGGATATGGTCTCATCTTTAATTCTGCCGTCACAGATTTTTGATTTTCGAGAAAATTACCCAACCGACCCCTTTGGGGGAGGTTTTTACATGGAAGAATATTTTGGATTTGAGCTATTCTAAATACGGGACCATTTCTCAACTCTCCTGTTTCAAATGAATCAAAAATCATCGAAATCGGAGCAAACTTACAACCGAATTGTATACCTCTCCACTTTTTTGAAGTCGGTCAAAAATATAGACAAATTCTGCCGCAGCACCTAATTATTCTCCTTATGTTTGCTGTAGAAAGTATAACATTTCCAAAGCCTTTCATCCTAGCTTAGTAGATCGGTCAAGTTTTCTGCATCATCATTTCTAGACTTAAGCTGCATTTTTTATCTAATTATTTTTATGTTGTTCTACGCCTGCTACCGTTTCGAAATAAACTTGTTGTAAAATGTAAATAATGGAATATTTGGAACACTGAAAATTAATTGAAGCCTATCCTGTAAACTATGAGGGTGTACAGTTATAGTAAATAAATTCTAGTTTACCATTTAGCTGAGTTAATTGCATCATGAATTGAAATTGCGGTTGTTGTATATTTATATAATATGTTTGAGTCAAATTATTTATTATACTTGTATCAACAAATCCCATCATAACGGAACTGGATTATAAATAATAAATTGTTTGTGAAAATGAACGATTTCCATTTTCGTATGATTTGTTTTAATATTAAATCATTTGCTTTTAGTAATAGTAAAATATTAATGAATTGTTATATATACCTATAGATTATAGATTAAACTAGATATTATTCGAACTGATTTAGGAATATTTCTTGATTACTAGCCGAGAGAAATAAAACTGCTTTTTATTGAATATTTTCAAATTACCAATTGATAATGAGAAATATTATTGAGCGACGAACCCCGAACGGAGGAGGTACACAATTCGACTCTCTGCTTTTTTTATATATTAATCGTACTCTGATTTTGATGATTTTTCATTCATTTGAAAGAGAAGGCTTGATAAATGGACACATATTCATAAAAACGTAAATCCGAAATTTCCTCCCTTTCCAGGAGGGGGCCAGTTTTTCTTGAAAATCGAAAATCTGAGGTGGTATAATTAAAGATAGGACAATATCCGGAAACGTTCAAATTGAACATTTCTCAAAAGAGTTACGATTTTCCAGTTAGAGGCATGTTAAATTGTCAAATATGTGTATTTTTGCTATGTGGACAGGGCAATTTCTTTCGAAAATCTGTTGGCACTACATGAAAGACCTAATTATTTGTAGCAACATTTATACTGAACATTTTTTCCTTACAGTTACGGTTTTCGAGTCACAGCGGTGGTAAAATGGTAACATAAAATACGCGTATTTCCGCAGCGTCCCAATAATAACAACTACAAGCAGAGAATATACGTGGATAACAGTACTATTTTCATTGGTATTAGTGAGCGTTCAACGATTTTAGTTACACTCAAAAGTGTGAAATAAATATTTTAAAAAAAAAAAATTGGACCGACGTTATTATTTGGTGCACTGAAAAATATAAAATAATATTCATTCTATCGGTGCTGGTAATTTTGAAGTTGTGTAGTTGCAGCTAGATTGAAAACTTTTGGCACCAAATTCACAAGTACCAGCACCAATAGAATTAATATTATTTTATATTTTTCAGTGCACCAACTAATATCGACGGTCCAATTTTTTGTAAAAAATATAGTCATATATAGATGAAACGTTTCCGTTGTTCAGGAATATTTTTAACAGACCAAAATATGTTAATCTCTCAGTGATATATCTTCGTCACATCATCTATGACATATGTACGTGATTACATGCCCATACGTGCTTTTTTTCGGGATTTTTTATCGCAACAAAAATGTGCATATAGCCAACACACCTGCTAGCTCTCTCAATGGCCTATAAATTTTGCTGAACGCAGAGAGGGTGTTTAATTTAAAACTTCCCATCACGGATATCTCGATATGTTAAAATGAATAAAGACGTAGGAAATTTTGTAACGAACACCCTGTACCTATATATTTATATTGCTCACATTTTCTTTTTCAATATCTGATGATTGGCGAGATGAAATTTAAAGGTTTCAAATCGATTTATAACAATATACAAAGTGGGCCAATGAAAACTTTACACCCCGAAATAGGGAAAAATGCTCGGACCCGTCGATTTTTGTTTCAAGGGGGAACAGCTTCTTTGCTACTTTTTTCAGTCCCGTAACTCCTACCCCCTAACGGGGGTAAGAACAATTCCCTGATTTTAAATAAGGGTGAGGGGTATTGCTATAACTTATTTCAAAGATCTCATCGAGTACTATCTGACCCTAAAATTTTGCTCATAAACTTCCATCAATAAGATAACGACAAGGTAAAATATTTGTAATTGACCTTGAGGAAAATTATTGTTTTCAGACTGGCATTTCAGAATTTATTATTTTCTTTTTTGGTTCAAAACAGATTGAGATCATACTATTTACTCCTTTATTTACATCAGTTCATCGTGAATTTTTACGAATGTTACCACCGTTTTAACTCGCTTATAGTTTTCACTAGAATAAATTGGTGTATTGCGTAGAAGAAAGCGTGGAAATTTTAAAATTGTTTTTTAAGTATGACAACTCTGCTCGAATAACAGTAAATTTATTTAACGAACGTCATCCTGAAGGAAATGTCTCAACCACTTACGTTTTGCAACTACTTTCCAAATTTGAAGCTACTGGTTCAATAGAAAATAAAAGAGGGTGCATGAAAGAGACGAAGCGATGGAAGTGGCTGTTTTAGGTCATGTAGCAATGGATCCGACCCCCAGTACTAGGAAATTGTCTAACGCGTCTGGTGTATCACGCAGTATAATAAGCAGAATCCTTAAACAACAATAATTTCACACTTTCAAGATACGATTGGTTCAGGAACTGCATGAGGATGATTTTGATCGCGGACTCCAGTTCTGTGAAGTAGTGCTCAGTGAAAATATTAACAATAATCAATATTACATGTTCGATATCTGTTTTTCGAATGAGTGTTCATTTTACCTTAACGGAACTGTAATTAGGTATAACTGTCGGTATTGGTGAGACGAAAATCCTAGACTAATTCATGAAGTGCATACTCAAAATGTACAAAAAGTGAATGTTTGGGCGGGTATTTATGGAAATAATATAATCGGTGCCTTTTTTATACCAGGTAACCTCAGTGGAGAAATTTATCAGGATTTATTAGAAAACACTATTTATCCAGCCCTGGTGCAAGTATTGGAGAATAAAGAAGACCATCAATACGATCATTTTTCAGCAAAATGGCACACCACCTCATTTTGTACAACCTGTACGTCAATTTCTGGACGAAACTTTTCCTCAAAATTGGATTGGAAGAAGGGGACATATTGAGTGGCCACCCAGGTCACCTGATCTGTTTTCTCTGGACTTTTTTCTTTGGGGTCATATGAAATCTAGGATTTATGCCCGATTCACTGGAAGATTTGCGAAATCAGATAATAAATGAATGCGGTCAAATTGCACCCGACATGTTCCATAATGTACGGGAACGTTTTGAACATAACTTATTTCACTGCATGGAAGTGAATGGTGGTCATTTCCAGCATTTAATAAACTAATAGAAAAATAACTTTTTTTTTGGATTTTTAAATACACTTTGTGTTCGTATTGTCTCTTCCCCCATTTCAGCTGTCATTATGTTATCAATAAAAATTTTCAAGCCAAACTTTAGGATTGGATAGTACTCGATGAGATCTTTGAAATAAGGTATAGCAATACCCCTCATCCCTATCTAAAATCAGGTTGTTGTGCTTACCCACGTTAGGGGATAGGAGTTACGGGACTGAAAAAAGTAGCAAAGAAGCTGTTCCCCCTTGAAACAAAAATCGACGGGTCCGAGCATTTTCCCATCTTTTGATTTACATTCGTTAAATCGGTATGTAAAGTTTCCGTTGTCCCACCTTGTATATAGTCGCTCTACTGGTAGAATGGCCATATAGCAATTATTATTATTATTACGCAAATTTATATATTTCCGTTTGGCGTTTGAAATTTCAAACAACATGCCATTGTTTCAACTACTATGAATTAGATATTGGTTTAACACAGATCACAAATTGTTTTCAACACTCAAATCCACTCGTTGTTATACTGAAAATAAACACTTTGATAATGAAATCCCATCAAAGTGTTTACCAGAATATTATAATAATAAAAATAATAACTGATAATCACGACTACTGCAAAAGAAATATTCGGTGAAATCCGGAAGTACAATACCGGACATAACTAGTCCTGAATCTGTCCCATTTCGATACATTATCAAGCTTTTTTTTTCAATTGTAAGTATCTAGGCATCTTTTTCTGTCAAAACAAATTAGGCCTAGACGAACGGCTCTATTGTAATCAGTATATTGATACTTGAATTAAAAATCATCGCGGAAGTTTATATGTGACGTTTAATATAGATTAAACACAAGTAGAAGTCCGTCTTATAGACCGACTTCAAAACAGGAGGAGGTATACAACTTTTTTATGTAGGTATGTTTGTTCGCGCGTTTTGCATTGTGAACGTGTCCCGATTTTGATGATTTTTCAATCATTTGAAAAAGGAGAGTTGAGAAATGATGATGAAATCTAGGAAAACTCAAATCGGAAATCTCCTTCCCTCCAAAAACCGCCCACGAAAGGTGTGGAGTGTTTTTTTTTTGAAAATTTAAAATATGAGACGAATAAATTAAAGAAGAGTTTATATGTAACAACATTTAGAGTGGAAATTTTACAAACGAAGTTACAGTTTTCGAGATACAGCAGTCGTAATGTCTGAAATATGTGTTTTTCCGCCGCGATGTTTTGAGATATCTGAATAAATAATAACAATTACAAGCAAAGAATATACTTGGGAATTATTACTATTTTGTATTTTTCAGTGCATCAACCAATTTTTGTTAAGGAATATTTATTTTTAGCTACGAAAAACAGACTCAGATTTATCAGAACATCTTGCCTCTTTTTCTATAACAATCCTCTTTGTTTAACACGTTTTTTTTAAGTTGGACTGGTAGAAGGATCAATGTAAGTGACTTCCGGTTACAGCTCTATTGAACACAGTTTTCCATAAATTCGTTAAACTTGAGAATTTTAGTCTACATCTACATAAAAAAGTTATGAATGAAATTTAAACTTTTCAAATTGTTGCATTCATCATCGTTATATTCAAGGATATGATGTTCATATAGTAAATATCTTTGTTACGGAGTCTACCTTGAAACTATGTTACAAATTTTTGTCAGTCTTGTTTGTCGTCTCGAAACATTATTAGACTTTTTTGGAATATCGATTTCTCGATAAACTTGAATATTTGCTTTACCTAACTACCTCTTGTAGATCATCCACCTAATATGAAGCTGTTTTATAATTTGTAATTAACATGCAACTTCGATCCGAACAACAGAATTACTCTACCCCTCCCTCCCATACATAAATTATACATCTCAAATAAAATGGGACATATATACAGGATCTAAAGTACAGGAAGGACCTTCCCTTAGCTTGAGGATTTCTCAGTGATGAGTTACGTAATCGTTCTGTCGTGATACGGTCAGCTTCTATCCTATTCCCTTTTTTTTATACCCATCGGTCCATGGGGAATGATAGAAAGATACCCGAACATCTCCTTTACATCTACTTTTTCTCCTGACAACGCCTCGGATTGGATGCTGTGATAGAATATAGCGAAAAGATTAAAATTTTGATTACAGACATAGAAGTGTCATAGCCCCAGAAAAAAAACCTGATTAAGAATATTTGACGCTTGATATATTTAGGGGGCTTGTAGACAAAGAAATAAAAAAAAGCTGAACTTCCTACGAATTGATCTTATAACAAATACAGTCCGGTACTTATTCAATGCCCTAATAACAACTACAGAAGGTCAATTTGTGTTAAAAACAAGAGTAATTGGAGAAGAATCCAATTAACGTCTTAATCAAATTAGGAGTGCCTCAAGGCAGCGTGCTTGGGCCGCTACTGTACGTTTACGCTTTCCGGTAGAGTGTAACCAAGAAGTCGGACCTATTTTCAAAAAGCTCAATGGTATTTGAGTTTTAGTAAATTTGGAATGAACATTCAATTATTAAGTTGATTGATGGACATCGTTTTCAAAGTTTCTACGTGAGTTTAACAAATCTTCAAAGAATTCGACGCTGACACAAATTGTGCAGCAAATAATTAATTAACACAATATAAACTGGTATACAACAAACACAAAATTAGTTCTCTAATAATATATAATAGTGTGTATATATTTTATTCTATGCGACAGCTTAAGATTATTTTGCACTCTTGTACCGGTGTAAATATTCGGTCGGACCTAAATCGAATTGTCACCTTAAATGCAATTTAAAGTGTGGGCCTTTGCATTTGGCGCTATATATATATATATATATATATATATATATATATATATATTATATATTATATATAGGTACATGCTTTTTGGCAAATTGCCATAGCTTTTTGGTTCTTGAAACTGGAATCGACCTGATGGTTTTCAGCGTATAGCTTACTTTCAAAACAAATTGGGTAATTCAAATAGAAGCACACTTTCAACTTTACAAAAAAAAATTCTAATAGTATAGAAATTAAAATCAATAATGTTGGCTCAATTCTAATTTGCAAACTGTCATGGAATACAGCGGACAAGATGGCTAGAAGCATATTTATATGAGATATGAAACAGTTTGTATTTTGGGGGCTGATTGGAAATTAGCAAATATTTGTTAATACATTTACATGTGCAATATTGAATTATTTGTTTGCTTATTCCCTAGAATAATTATTAATATCATATAGACGTTACAATTAAAATTAATCACATGGTGGTTATTGATTATATTTATTTGATTGATATGTTTGTTTGATGTGATTTTCTGATAATTATTAAAGCTGTGTAATATTGACACTATTATATATCAATTGAATACAGTATAAATTATAAAAGAAAATATTATATTTTGTAATGTTGTATTTTTGACCGACGAAACAAACGGAGAAGGTATACCTATTCCACTGTTTGTTGGCATGTTTTTTTTGTTGAGTAAATATGAATCACGAAACGGCTAAAGATAGTTTATGAAACCTGATAGAATGTTATGAATGTATTTATTGATCAGAATAAAATATGTTGAATGTTGATAAATATTCTTATGTAACGTTATAGCATATTTTAATATTTTTTGATTTGATGACATATCGGTAAACTTTCATCGACTCAAGTAAACCTCTTTTTGATCGAGTTCCTAAACGGAGCAGGCGGTATACAATAATAAATAATAATAATAATAATAATAATTATGTCTTTATTTTCTAAAGAAAAAGGGCGAAGTCTAGCCAATGGCTACTCAACTGAACCCTACAATTCAATTAAATTTAATTACAAATAACTATAACCATAAATTGTTGAAAACTGCAGATTCTTGTACATCACCGAATATTGAGTGTTACTTAAATAACACTTCTCTAGTCTAAAGTTCCCACCATATATTAATGTGTAAAGTTGGGCCTCATTGACATTGCGCATCTCCTCCCTAAGATAGCTTGGTAGAAACCAGTCTTTATGATTTTGAAGGTAAAAATCATTGTACTATTATAGGTTCAATTATCACTCCAAGTTATTTGAAGTTATCGACACACTCCACTTCAACGCCATCTAAACTCACTCTGATATCTTTATTCCAATTCAGGTTTAAAAATTGAGTTTTAGTCGGGTTTAACTTTCATTTGTTAAATCTCAGCCACTGACATTCTCGCCCCAGTTAAGTTTTGTCATTATTCCTTCTGATTTCTCTTCCCACTAATATATTCCCAGTATCGTCTGCAAATAATAATGATGTCTTGCAATATTCTAGCACACTTTCAACATTATTAATATAGACTAAGATGTGTAAGGCACCCAATACAGATCCTTGTGGAGCACCGAAATGGATATATAATTTATTAGAAAGTTTGTCAGCCACTTTTGTCTTCCTCTGTCTTTCTATCACACAAATATGATTCAAACTATTTCAACTCAACATCATGAATGCCATTGCAGCTTAATTTTATTATTAATCCAGATATATCTAGCGTTTCGAATGCTTGCTTGAGAACAAGGAAAACTAACTTCATCATTTACAAAATAGTAAATTTATAATTAACAGATTTGAGACTCAAATCGTTTGCTTTTGCATCGTAAAATTTAATGATGTATTCACTTCGGAACAAATATAAATACGTCTAATAATAACTACTTTCATAATCCTATCAACAGGTATACGTATGGCAGCCATCCACCTGTTGACTGTTAAGGTGAACAATTGGATCAATAACACTTATATTATATCAACAAAACGTCTCACATTTATATTGTGAATCATTGAGCTAGTAGGTACTATTTTTTTTTCTTCTAACGCTATTGATTCATTCAACAAAGCTTTAATCTGATTTAATGTATGTGTTGTCGTTAGTTATTCTAATGGCACTTATTTTTAACCTGAACTTACAAAGTAAACATTAATCTTTCATTTGAAAATAACCTTTTTTTTTTCTCTCGAAGTAAGATCAACATGCGACACTTTTGTGAACTAATCTCGAAAGTTTTCTTGACTATAAATAATTAATTCTTCGTAAATATATTATCGGTAAATTATTGAAGGAGATTTTATTCATTGATTAGCTTATTACAAAATATATATTACTCTAGTGAAATAAGAGTTCTATGCGTATGTTTTTTTCTCATTTGTTTTCTTCTCTCACATCTCGGGAGATGTTTTCAAATTATTTAGTCATGCGTAATCGATCAAGGTTTACTCCCCGAAGGGAGATGAATAATAATTACCCTTCATATAAGTCCCGTTTAAATGTTATTTTATACAATGGAGAACATTTTCTGTGTTATAAGGTGGATACGAAAGAAAGAGAACGATCTTACAGAAACCTTTAATCCACCTAATCGAAGTTCCATGGTAAATGTGATAAAATTATCTCTGTCCCTTATACTCCAGCGGGTCCGAATAGCTTTATCTACAAATTTACTGATTTTCTGCAACATCGTTCATTTTTATTAATGGATTGTGTAAAGAATGTCTCAAAAAATACATACAAGGTGTTTAGTTGCAAACTTCCCACCTGAACATATAATAAATATTTTTTTGCATAAAACTGTAACGACTTTATTAATTGGTGCGTTGAAAAATACAAAATAATATTGATTTTATTGGCACTGATAATTATGAAGTTGTGCAGTTGCAGTTTGATTGAAAACTTTTGGCACCAACTTCACAAGTACCAGCACCAATAGAATTAATATTATTTTATACTTTTCAATGCATCAACTAATAACGTCGGTCCAATTTTTTGTAAAGAATATTTTTTTCACACTTTCGAGTGTACCAAACATTACTTAGCAAAATCGGTCAACGTTCACTAATATCAGTGAAGATAGTACTAGTAGTGTAACATTAGTTATCAGAATCATCATCACCAAAGAAGATAATCCGTTGCTTATACTTATTCAGAGATTTCTGACTTTGCCACTTCTGAAGGGAACCGTATTTTTTTTTTGAAAATGTCCATTTTGAATACTGCTACTTATAATCTCTCTTGTTTAATTTGGCCGTCTCATATTTTAGATTTTCCAAAAAAATTTCCCCCTCTTACATAGCGGAAACACATATATTTCAAGCTTCACTACTGCTGTAACTCGGAAACCTAAATTTTTTTTGAAAAATGACGTAATTAAATATTTCCGGATATGGTCTCTTCTTTGATTTCGTCGTTTCAAATTTTCGGTTGTCGAAAAAAATTGCCCCTCCAACCCTTTGGGAGAAGTTTTTGAGGGGAAGGACATGTTGAATGTCGATTTTTTTTCGATGGGACCATTTCTCATTTGTCCTTTATCAAATGAAAAATAATCATGAAAATCAAAGCACGAAAACATACAGAAAAAACAGTCGAATTGTTTACCTTTTCCGTTTGTATTGTCGGTCAAAAAGAACTAGCTGAAGTATGTACAAAATCATTTATAGGCAGTCAACTTATTAACCAAAAATGTACTTCGCCTCCTTTCGATCCCAGCGGAATTTCATGGTTGTTAATTTTCATTATTTTTTTCACTTTTACGTAAAAATATTTCAAACAAAAGTTATAGGGACAGATTCTATCTATAATAAAAAAAAAATTTCATGAGCTTTAATCAACGGCTATTTCTTGAGATTTTTCTCTTATATTTGGTCGACCGCCATTTTGAAACTACTAGTTCGATCATGTCTATTTTAAGAAATCAAATCAGATATTTGTACGACTGATTGTTGTAGCAAATTTGAACTTGATGAAAAATTATGCCAACGGTCCCAGTGCAATAATATATTCGCGATAGGCATAACTTTATGTTCAAAGTTCATTATACATGCTGTACTGTAGATATACGCGTTACTTTTGAACCTCATTATACATGCACATGGGGGTGATGCAGAGTAAGTAGAAGGAGAGCTAACCTACCCCCATTCCTTCACACAGTAGTATCGGTGTTTCGAGTTGTGCCAATGGACCCTAGCGGTTATCGTGTATGTATTTTCAAGGAGAATTTCTAAGCGTATAGAGATACTCCAGCGCCCTTCCCCAACCCCCCCCACCCGAGGCTTTCCTCTCTAGAACACGGTTGGAGGGTGCCTTGAGGCTGGCTGGATCGCCGCCTGCCATAATAAAAGATAAAGTTAGCTCATTTACTTACCTCCAAGTTTTGAGCATCAGGGCCCCATAGGTGAGAGAGAAGCCGATTTCTCTGAGCCAAACTCGGGCAGTACAGGTGTACACCGACGGCTTGGGATACATAACGATCATCTGAAATGAGAATATATAATATATTATACATTTTTATAGAAGAGGGTGGTATATCTATAGCAAAAATATTTGTAGATGTTTTGGGCTTGTTGTTTGGGCAAAAAATCATAAATTTTTGTTTCTAATATTTGGTAAATTCTGCGCTCTCTTGAGACCCATTTCTTTTTTTTGAAGTGAAAGCTTCTGAGAACGCACCAGAAGCAAATAACATAGGATTTTTTATATAGCTACATAATTGTGCAAAGTGAATATTAGTGTAATAAATATTTTTTACTAGAAACTGGACCGACTTTATTAGTTTACAAAATGATATTAATTCTATTGGTGCTGGTATTTCTGAAGTTGTGCAATTGTACTTAAATAGAAGACCTTTGGCACAACTTCAAAAGTACCAGCACTAATAGAATTAATATTATTTTGTATATTTCAGTGCCCAATTCGCTGCAATTTGTTTCTAAAAAAATATTTATCCCACACTTTTGAGTGTAACATTAGTCACGAAAATATTGAATGTTCACTAATACCAAAGAAGATAGTACTTATCCTATTACCCATGTATATTCTTTGCTTGTACTTGTTCTTATTCAGAGATCTCAAAACATCGCGACGAAAATACAGATATTTCGCTAAAGATTGTCCCCTCCATATGGCGGAAATACACATATTCCAGTCTTTACCATTGCTTAAACTCGGAAACCGTAACTATTTTGAAAAACATGTTCAATTCAAACGTTTCCCTTCGGGGGCGGTTTTTGGAGGGGAGGAGATTTCGGATTTGAGTTTTTCTAAATATGGCACCAATTATTGACTCTCTTTTTTCAAATGAATCTAAAATCATGAAAATCGGAGCACGTTTACTTTATACAATTTCAAGAATATCAGAATCTGTTTTTATTTGAAAACTGACATCTTTAAATAATTTGCAATTATGTCTTGTACCAAGAATCATAAATTTTGTTTTGGTCGTATTTAGTTTGATCTTTCTAAATCTGAGCCAATTTTTTTAAATATTCAATTCATGATTAACTTTTTCTACTATTTGTTCAGTTTGAACTGACAAGACGGTATCATCAGCATATAAATTGATGAAACTATTACAAATATATTTGTTCATATCGTTTATGTAAACTATAAAGAGTAGTGGACCCAGCACACTCCCCTGTGGGACTCCATACTTTGGTGCTGGTACTTTTGAAGTTTGTGCGAAAAGTCTTCCTAACTACAATTGGACAACTTCAAAGGTACCAGCACCAATAGAATTAATATTATTTTGTATTTTTAAGTGGACCAACTAATAAAGTCAGTCCAGTTTTTGTTAAAAAAATATTTGTCTTAATTGAAACTGCTGCTGTGATTACATCTGCCAATTTATTAGGGTATGTAATATATGGGGAATTTTATTCTGGGATTTTGCTACGACATCTTGTTAGGCAAGCGATCGAAAAATGGAAAATATGCCTGTTGAAGGGTATTTTGAGTGTTATGAACTTCTTTAGCCGAGTAGATTCTTTTGAAACGTGAAAGTGTTATATTTTAGGAATATGCTTTTATATAACGTACACTGTTTGGGAAAGATACTATCGATCTGTTTTCAAGACGTATTTGCTATTGTATCCTGGTGTTCCTTTTCATCTCTAAAATTTCTCCGACTTCTGAATGGATAAAAGTCACAACTGATTTCTCTTTCTTGTTCCAGGAAACACATAATCATATAGATATGTATTTATATAATTCGAATTGAATCTAATTCTTCTGAATCTTCTAGATCATTTATGTGAGCTTTTTGAGAAAAAAAGTATGGAAAAATGCACTTGGCCAATAATTAGTATTTGAATATTTCAAGCACATTCCAATTATTTCAAAACATCGGTCAGATGGAAGGTGGATTTTTTCTTCTTCTTTTTCTGTTGAATAAATAAAATGTGAAGAGTCTTCAGTATCGGAACTCCACAGACCTGTTGACTTTCCAAAGAAAAACATCCCAATCCTCCAAAGATCTCAAATAAATAGTGCGAAAAGGGTATACATATCCCTAAGGGGATGACATGAAAAGATTTTTTCTTACGGCACAAGAGAAAAAAATATATTTGTCTCCAGACAGAATATAAGAACGTGTAGGGACTATGTTTATGTATTCAAATTGTACTATATCAAGTAGTCTTCAATAATTATGTGATGGAAAGAAAGTGTATAGTTGCTTGATGCCCAAAGACTACTTATGTCTATACTATAAGAAACCTTAGTATCCAACAATTAACGTATCTAATTGATCATTTGTGACTATTTTACGACCTCTAACATTGTATAAGTGATACGATAAATTTCACATATTATGTGACCCTAAAATCGCCTCGTGCGTTGGTATCCAGTAAAGATAGCAGAAAGTTAAGGGTCTCAAAAAAATCAAGATAATTGATTATTCTTTTGGAATATGTTGGAGGGAGATCCTTAAGTGTGAATAAAAGTTTTTGTAAATATTATGGATTTGTTCCAGCCCAGCCATCGTACTGTTCTTGCAGGATTCATGAAAATGCATTTATTTAAACATAAATATGAGTTTCAGAGTATATAATGGGAAATAATAAATAATTTTGACCAAAAATTAGAGCGACTTTATTAGTTGGTGTACTGAAAAATAAAAAATAATATTAATTCTATTGGTGCTGGTAATTTTAAAGTAGTGCACATGCAGTTAGATAGAAGACTTTTTTTACCCCATTCGGGGGCGATTTTCGGCGGTGAGGATATTTCTTATTTGAGTTTTTCTAAATATAGGACATTCCACAACCCTTTTTTTTCAAATGAAGCAGAAATCATCAAAATCGAAACACGTTTACTATACAAAACGTGCGAACATAAACAAAACGGAATTGTACACCTCCTCCTCTTTTGAAGTCGGTCAAAAATATATCTTGTCTTAAGGTATGAGTATAAAATAATATTCCTTACCGTGCTGTATATAAAGAAGGCCCCCAATGCTATAACACGCAACAACACAGGACTGGCGGCACGTATAACCTGGAATCAAAATTGAGAAACATTATTTTAGGCTAAAACCTTCAACTTGCAATTTATTTATCCCATTTTCTTCCTCTTTCCCATTTGTAATATTATTTAATGAAAGGTCATGTGTGGGTGGTATTTTATAAAACATTGTCAGAGAATAAAATATTTATTTTATTCTATATAAACTGGTATTTTTTTAAATAAATTGGGTCCTAGTTATTTATTTATTTTTTTGACATTAAACCTTACGTACAAAAATTTACAAAACTTTTGGAAACCCCCACTTCCAAGGTTTACAATTCGAACTCCGTTGATATACATTTTTGATACGAATGATCTAATCAATTTACTATTAAAATAAAATGTGTTTGCTCACAACGCCTTCTGGGTATTTTGATTTGTCCACGTGGTTTTCTGGGTAATAATTTCGGTCATAATATCATGAAATAATAATATTGATTATATAATATGAGTTGTTATTGTTGTTAACTACCATAATGAATAATTTATCGAAGAGAATAGACAAACAACGTATGGATGATTGAAGTACCTATAAAGTACCTTGCATATTCATTGCACCATCAGTAATTATTATTATCCGATTTGAGAAAAAAGCTTCCAAAGCTTCCATAATATTATAATGAACAACAGAATCCATATTATATGAATAGTTTCATCAATGGATGACTATCAGTTTTCATTATGTGGTCTTTGTTATTACATTATAATATTCCAATAACATTAACGCACATGTATATATATATATATATTGTAATTAAAATTGTGTAAGGTTGAAACATTTAACAAGATTTCATATCAAATTAAACAATGGGATTTCTTATAATAATAATTTTACAATTGTTTTCAGCCCTCTTCTAAACAACCATTTTTTAAAACTCCTTAGCCATTAATCCGCTGGGTTAAAATCAGGTGATTTTGTAGCCCATGAACTCACAAAATGCCTGCTCCATAACACGATAATTTTGATGTCAGTCTATTTTCCATAAATTTTAATATATCAACTTGGTGGGTTTAAAATTAAGTTTCTTCAATAGTATATAAGTTATATTTCTATTTCTATCTCTGTAGTATTTTAATAGCTTTATCGATGGTCAACAACTATTCGTTCTGATTCCATAATAACCTGTCGCGCAAATCTGTTCTCAAACTGTCTTAAAGATTTTCAGTTATAATCTGGATAGTTTCTTAGCTTATTCCGAAACATTTCTTCAACTTTTTTCACGGTTGAATTCATTTACAACTCGACGAATAAACTCTTCGACTGCCTTATCAAGATTCTTAAGTTTTTGACCTACTCTTTCTTTCGTTTAAAAGTACATTCGAATATATATAGGTATATATATATATCACAAACTCTTATAGCCCCTATAAACTGATGCACGGCTGATTTGGGTCATCTCACAAATCCCTTACTTACAATATTGTTTTCTGAAGAACTATTATTTTCTCTTTTATGACCAAAATAAATATTTATAAAATGATCCATTGAGTTTGTTATAAATTACGCTTGAATGGACTCCAAATTGGTCCTAAATAACCAGTTTTGTAATAGAACAAATTATTAGCGACAACTTTTTCTCATATTATGTGATAAAATCATTCACAATTAAATGGAGCATCATAATTTCCAAATGCTATTGGTGATTTATTTAGTTACTGTTTAGTTATAGCTTCATGAATATGCAATAATTATGGGAGCTTACACCAAATAAAATGAGAGGTCAAAAGTTCACAATAATTTTGAGAGAGTGCTTTGCAGAAAATTTTAAGCTGCGGACCATTTAAAGCTTAAGAGAAGATGATAGTTTATACCTAAGAGTATTATAACATCGGTACCTAGACGGCAAGAATCCAGTAAAATGCCGTAATGAGCTTAATTAGTTGATATGATTAATATATCATTAAAACAGAGATAATGGAATGTGGATTCAAGGGTAAATTCATTGAGGAAATGAAACTTGGTTGAGTCTGCTACAGAAACAAGTTTGTATCTTTGAATGTGAAAACAGAACAATAAATGATAGATTTCCAATTGGTTCAAGAGTGGGAACAAAATATTACTTTCAATAACTACATTATTTTAAATCTATGGATATCGTTCAAAGGAGAATGTAGAATCAGTTTTCTATTTACCCAAATGAAATACTTAGTTGCTATGAAAACTTGCTGTCTTCCAAAATAAAAAAAAATAGAAGCTCTAGAGTTAATGTATATGGGTTAAGGACTTTTTTGCCTCTCCTTGCTTTTTCCTTATTTTCGTCTCTACGGATATTTCTCACTGCTACCGTTTTTTCCACATCATTTGATAACTTGTATGTTGTCTTTGAAAACAACCTTAGATTCTTGCATCAAGAAATTGGTAGATTTAATGCTCAGCTTCCTTGAGTCATATTCAAATTAGAGTTCAGAAAAATATGGAAAAACCAGCTTGTGCTGAAATAGGGACTAAAATGCTGAGAATTAATCGTTTACAAACCCCAGAAGACAAGTCATTGATGAAAAAGAAAAATAGCTTCAATCTAAGAAGACCCTGGGGTGCTCTGTCATGAATAGTATTTAGAATTTAGAGTGATAGAAAGTCATAAAAATGTTTTTTTTTTCTATCAGCTAAATTCACTTGTCTATCTCGAAAATTGTGTTTCGTGCTGCAGACAATTTACGGGTCCTATACATAAAAGAGAAGAACGAACGGAGTTCATAGACGTTCAGATTTTGAACAACTCAGTGATTTTTATAGAGAGGACAGACAATTGGGTTGCTTGTGCTTCGTGTGTGAGTGGAATGTCATATCATTCCTTGAATGTGTGAGAAGTAAGGTAAAGGGCTAAGTCATCCAACCACTCACTCAGTCACACTCACTTAATACTCGACCTTTCTATGATGGCTCGTACCTTAGAGTAGGTTTACCTTCAAATAATAATATTGCGTCGTAAAGAAGATGAGGCGGGAGCAAATTATTAGTGAATTAAGAGGGGTCATTCAGTGAGTGACTTTATGTTGTCGTTTGTGGTGTTGAGGTTATAAACCAGGATATGAAATTGTTTGACTCATTGTGTCGTCCTCTGGTCATTTGGGATGAACGGATGAATGGTGGTTGGTGTTCTCATATGCCCGCAATGTTCTAATAATTTATGGAACAGATCTCGATGATTTTACTGATGATGTGTTTCGTATCAGTAATAGCTAATAATTCATGTTGATTGGAATTTACGATTGATATTTGCTCATCTCTCATATGGTTTAGGTTGTTATATTGAATGTGTATACCATGGATTTTAATCACAGCATTCAGAATTGAGAAACGATGTAATAATAATTGAGAAAACCACAAATACAAATGTTTAGGTTTTATACCTTATTTAGACATAAAATGTTGATAACAGCCATTTGAGAACGATTTGTGAGGAGAAATTAGAAAAAAATATAAGAATGAAAAATAAATCTTATTCTCCACTATTTTTTGTATTTTTCCGCTCTTTTATGTGTGGCTTGATATTATTATAACGCTGAGCAATTTAAGAGGATAAAATTAAAAAAAATATTAATATGAGAGTTTTCATTGATTTTTTTGCATTTTTATGTGTGGAATGATCACATTATAACTCATTTAGACATAAAACAGTGAAAACAGCCATTTAAAGAGTATTTGGGAGGAAAAGTTAGAAAAACATATTTGACAAATAAATCTTACTTTCCAATTTAAATTTCATAAACTCCAGATGTTTTTTGGTTTTCTATAAATGCCATCTAGGATAAGAAGATGATTTCGGATTTTTCGTTAAATATTATTATTATTTTTAACACTCACCTTAACATTGCCATATTTCCATGTGAACAATACAACAATTGGTAAGCAGCATATTATAACGCATGAAAGGATCAGAATGGCCGTTCGCATAACCCAGTTTAAGGATACCACACAAGGACGTTCATCCTCGCATGATTCGCATCCTTCTGGACAAGGAAGGCATTCGAACATACCATCTTTGTCGTACTGGTTACTTTCACCCTGCAACAAGAGAGAGAAAGTGAAAGAGAATTAAAAGAAAAAAACAAACAATTCGAAAGTGTCTGGCGACGCTGACTGAAGATATTGTTGTGTGATGTGGATATAATGAATGGAAAAGGAGTAAGAGAGAAGTTATTCGTATAAAGAGGGGTGGTTTGGCAAAGGGTTGTATCACCCTACCTTATCTCGTGGTATTAACAAAAAAATAAAGTGTGTGCCATAATTTCTCATAGTAAATGTGCCACTCTCATGTTTAAAGTGCTTTCACATGGAAACACACGGTATACATGAGTGATCCCTAAATAGCCCTACATATACAGGGTGTTATTGAAATATTTGCTAATATTAAAAACATTGTTTCAATTTGACGACTAGGAACGACTACATATAATGTAGGAATTATAAAGGTTTTGAGGTTAGTGCAAGGGAGATGTAACATCAATAGAAGACGCTTTGCGTCGCCAACTTCAAAATCTATATTATCCTTTTATAATGTGTTCTTATATTGACACCTAATATTATTATAATGATAATTGTGAAAGATTTGACACCTTCTCGGAAGCTTAACTGCACAACTGAGAAATTTATCAAGAAAGTTCCTACGAATGTTTGAGGAAATTAAGTAAATTTTTGAACTCTTGATTAGTTCAATATACCATAAAAGATACTTTTGTTGTGGATGCAGACATTTAATAAATACTTTTCGTTGTATTAAGCCGAGCTTTCGAGAATGTTTATTTTCTTCATCAGGGCAAAATTCGTGAGCTTTGAAAAAATTGACTACGAACACGAAAGATTCCATAACCAATAATGATTGATGGTAATTCAACTTTACTCGTTCACATTCTATATAGATATTTTTCCAAATAATCATTAAGCTCTAATAACTTCGTTAGTAATTGAGCTTGTTTTTGAGAATGTCAGAACGTTTGCTATTTAAACATATTTGAAATACACACTTGTGCTGTGATATTACGCCTAAGGATCGCACATATTCTGTACGTAACAGAAAATTTTCTTCTTCAATGCAATATATTAATATTCCTGTCAAGCCACTTGTTTGATCTTGCTAGATTATTGCTTCTTATGTAACAAGGCAAAATTTGCTTACCAACTTATCCTTAATAATTTGTAGATACATATATCGTTTCTTTTGTAGAAAATACACTATTATGAAATTTCAGCGTACTCAAAGTTTGCTCAAAATATATTATTATGCCAAATTTGTGTCTACCACCGGTACACCTCGCCCCTGTCTTCGCCTTGCTGTACTCGACAAACTCTGTTTCTTGTATGGTAATTTGTGTACATTTAACTTCCATATCGAAGTTGAAACATCTGGATATGTTAGAATCGGCAAATTACTAAAGTTCGATACACAAATTGAGGTATGCATATATCAAATGCACCCTATAGTAACTAGGTTTAGACGTATTTAGTTCACTGAACGTTTGCCAGAGTGACAAACCACGTGAAAATTATAATCTTCTACCGTTTCCTTATGGAATGGGATGATAAATATTATTATTATTATTATTGTAAAATGCTTTTCTTCTCAAATATCTCGACAACTAATTGTGGTATCGACTCCAAACCTATTTCATTCGATGAATAATTACATAATAATGGACAACTCCTGATAATGTTCGCATGAAATTTGACTTGTCGATTTATTTTTCCAGTGTATAAAATTCATGGTAAATTATGCCAGTCGCACGGATATTTTTTTCATTTACATTAAAAATACATGAATATCTCCCAACATATATGACAGATAACATTCTGTGATCTGAACTTGTAATTCGAAAAAATGTTAAATTCATACTGTCTGCAATGCTACATCAGCGTCAAACATTCTTTTTATATATATATATATATATATATATATATATATATATATATATATATATATATATATATTATGATCTTCGGATTCAGAGAGTTTGTGCCGTAGTTAAGGTAAATTGTGATTTAGAGATGGAGGATCATATTATTAAAAATGGATTTGAAACATGGGTGGGCCGTGTTGGTAGAGCAAATGCTCATTTATAACCACAGAACGTGCTTATTTCGATCACGAGGGGATTTATATCTAGTGGTTGGACATACTGACACTGGCACGTCGAATTCCTATTTCTTCATTCGATAAACCATGTCGAGAATGGTATGGAGATAATATGAAATCAATGTTACAACATCAGCCACGATTATACTTGAGACGAATGCCATTTGATTAACTTGATGATTGTTTAACCTGAAAAGCCGCCAATTTGAAAATATAATGGTGAAATTTAAATCAGCGAAGAAAATCTTAAATACATACCCTAGGTTTTAAATTTTTATTATTTTTTCTATCACATTAAGGGAAAAATGTTTCAGGTAAAAGTTATAGGTAAATATCATATTTATACATTGACAATATTTTTGATAGAGTTTAATCGACGGATATTTTTTGAGATTTTTTTCTTTAAGTTTGATCCTCCGCTATTTTGAAATTACTAATCTGATGATTTCCGTTTAAGAAGTCGGTCGAGATATTCATAGATGACTGATCTTTGCAACAAATGTGAACTTGATATCACTAAGAGTGCGAAGTATTTCTGACGAAAAAAGGAGAAATTCCATAGAATGAAGGTACATAATATCAAAATGTTGAAATTTGTAATTGGCGTAATCGGGCCTGTTCATTTTTGATGAAAGATCCTTTTTCTTCTTATTTCAAAAATACTTATATATGTCAAGATTTGATTGACTTTTTTACTGGTACAATATGATTGTGATCCATCAGAGAATTAGAAAAAAATATCAGAAAATATTATGTCAAAATCATGATGGATAAACATCTTAAATTCTCCACTTATTTATTTCACAATTGGATTCATGTGATTTGAAACATTTGTTTTTCTTAAACACTTACCCAGATCCTTCAGAGTACAAATGTTTGAGCATTTCCTCTTCCAGTTACACTCCAGTTTTATTTGCTTTGTGTAACCTCTCATTCGACATTTTAAAATGAAATAGACCTTCAAGTAGTTTCTTGGAGCAAAATTTTTATAGAAAAATACCATATACCTACTCTTTTAACAAAAGCTCGAATTATATGTTGTGAAAATTGTCGAGATTCTTGTACCGTTTTCCAATTTCCTATTTTGTCTGTTCTGGTACATAGAAATAAACTTGAACTTGTTGAAGATTCTTAGAAATATGTGGATATAAGGACTGGTGCATCCTTTTGAATTGGACATATCTACACCGGCGAATTTTAAAATATGTAGGTACACTGAAACGATTCTGTGAATCTTAGATGAAGGAATGCAATTTTATGAATGTTCAGCCAGAGTTTAAAAAGCCACAAAGAAATAAAAATTAATTATGATTTAATGGTATCTGGCTTACAAAATAAATAAAATAGAAATAAATCGAACAAGTTCGATAGATGAAGGTCCAAGATTCAGTAAGTAAACTGTAGCATCCCATCTGACTCAAATAGAACTTCAGTTGGCTACAAAAAACATGGGACGTGATCATAGATAAATATCTTTTTGTCTTCATGAAATATTTTCTATACTAAAAATTGTATATGTATCTGAATGGCTAGCAATTTAACTGGTAGCTTGTGTCCTGTTCTTTCCAAATTACCGAGCCACTGTTGTCGTGGAAACGTCTTCACTTATTTTCATTCTCTCATTTTTTTTTTCGGGAGCAAAATCCCTCAGCCAACACTGAATTATATCAAAATATATCTACAGCATCAACAACAACGTAGCAATAGCACAAATAAGCGAGCCGATTTTTCTCGCCCCCTGAACTCTCTGAGAGAGTAATACACTCTCCGTCTTTCTTTCATATTTTCCGTCCATGAGTGGATTTGCCAGGGATGAAAAAAAAAACAATATTTACGTTCAAGCAAAATCTGTTTGTCTAATCTTTCATCTTGATTGGTCCAGATATATTGGAGTGTAGTGGAAAGACGTAACTGCATTATTACCACACATGAAAGTATATTATTGAGACTTCTTGATGCTTCTGCTGGCTCAATAAAAAGTCTTTATTGGAAGCTTGGAGTAATAGGAGTAACGGATAAAATGTGTCAGCCAGAGAGATCAATTGAATTATCTTATGGATGGAAGTGTACTGCCTGGATTTTATGAAGAATCTATTTGCGCTTGTGGGTGTTGTGTTTAAATTTTTCTGCTTCTGCTATGTGTTCTCAATCTTATTTTGAAATATTTTTGGTGCTGTGCTAGCTGATCTGAATGTTTTTGTTTGTGAGAACTGTTTATCATAAATTAAGTGATATATTTCAGCTGATCAGATCTCCATTCTGTATCGGCATGAATAAATTGGGCTCGAATAAAGACCTTTCGGAATGCATCTAATACAATAAGAGTTTTTTTTTACCCACTATATCAACATCTCCTTTTTTTATTCGTTATTCATTATAGAGTAAGTAATTCGACACGTTTGCGTCTGTCTCCACAATTCAAATTCACAAGGTCTAGTGGCATATTAGATGTAACATTTTTGTTTTTGCTTGTTGCTTCTACCTTAGAAGATCAATTTTTGGAGAGCACTTGTGTCTACGAGGCAAAAGTACGTACATATTTGATGTCAACAAAGCGCCTTCTCTAACTATATGCTCTTATTTTGTAACAGTAGTGCGTAGAATAATGATTATTTATTTCCATCTGGCGGTGAGTTGACTTCCATCAAATACCAATTGTATCAAAGCTTTATTGAATTTTTGAATCTGCATCCAATTTCCTGTTATAAACATTTATGTTTTTTGAGAGATAAATCGTTGATAATAATTTTAAAAAATGATGCTTGGGGATGCAGTCATTGTTTAAGGGATTTTTTTTATTAAAGCCGAGCTTTCGAGATTGTTTATTCCCACCTCAGAGTCAAAAGTCGTGAATTTAACACTTTTGCACTGACCAAGAGAATAAACAGTCTCGAAACCTCGGCTAAATATATATATATATATATATATATATATATAAAATTTATTAACGACTAGGCTAGGATATAGATTGGATTGGTTGTGGTATTTCTAGACCCAAGACTGCAGAAGCCGGTTTTATACCTTTTCCAATCTGTATATATACAGCGTGTTTCATAATATATGCACAGGACTTGAGGATTTCATACCTCGTCCAAAAATATGAAAAAAATGTTTATATTAACTTACTCTTTAAAATGCACCATTTTCGAGATACGGGGTGTTGAAATTGAAAAAAAAGATTCGGTTTTTGTGAATATCTCTGAAACCGTTTATCGTACAGAAAACGGCTTTTGTAAGCATTTTCCACTCATAATAAGGTAAGCTTTGAGTCAGAAAAAAAAATTTGTCATAACTGGTGAATGTTTTCTACACAAAAAAGGTACTGTTGGCCGTGAGCTCTAAAGTCGACCGTTTTGAAAAATCAACTGTTATGTTGAAACAAAGGGTACATTTTTTGAAAAACATTTTTTTATTTACTAATTAGACAAAATTTATGTAAACGTTAGAACAAGTAACAAAAGGTAAATCTGAACGTGTTTTTTTCAACCTAAAAGTTGATTTTCCTCGAAAACGGTCGACTTTAGAGCTCACGGCCAATATTACCTTTTTTTTGTAGAAAACATTGGCGGTTCAAATGGGCCTTTCAAAACCGTTCAAAAACACCCACTACTTCTTCAAAATCTTCACCAATTATGACTTGACAATGTTTTTTTCTGACTCACAACTTACCTTATATTGAGTGGAAAATGCTTACAGAAGCCGTTTTCTGTACGATAAACGGTTTCGGAGATATTCACAAAAAAACTATTCTTTTTTCAATTTCAGCACCCAGTATTTCGAAAATAGTGCATTGTATAAACTTATTTTCATATTTTTGGACGATCTATCACATCCTCTAATGCTGCGCATATAGTATGAAACACCCTGTATATATATATATATATATATATATATATATATATATATATATAATCCAATGGCAATGGCATAATCCAAAGAATTTTATTTATTAAATGACTGCATCCCCAACAAAAATCTATTTTATCAAATATATATATATATATATATATATATATAATGTGTGTCTCAAGTGTTTGTACTTACTTCAGTTTGTTTTTGCATCGAGTTTTGTTCAAAATTCTACAGTATTCTTTTGATCAGGGATTTGTAGCAAACTTTTTCCATTCAGACATCGTTATCGATCGATGATTGATGATATGAAGTGTAGCTTCTTTCAAATTCCATAGACAATATGCACTTGACTTAATAAGGTCATGAGATACTTTAGGGACATTTAAGGATATTGTGACAAAATCTAATTCACCCTCCGTCGTCGGTATACGATTAAACGGGTAATTTACGATAATATTACAGATTATAATGGCTTCTTGAAATGTCAAGGGCATTTTTATCGATTCTAATTATGAGATGAGTTTTAAATTAGAACCAACCTGGTCCTCTCAGGTATTTTCGAAGTGTGCACAAAAGATATCATCACGCAATTATGGAATCAGAGAGAAATTCATTTACGTAAAATAATATTCCAGATAGAAATATCTGCAACAGATCGACAACGAATAAGGGATTTCATAAATGCTCACAGAACACTAAGAAGCCAAGCAAGACGAGTATTAATAAAACATAGGGATATCATTTAGCCATTTTTCATGAAGTAAAAAAATTTGAAAATTATTTTACAATCAGGGTGGATATTACTTATGCAGTTCCCAGAGGAATCAGTAAAAGTCGAGAAGAATGATTGTTTTCTTTTTTAATATATGATTCCCGCTGAGTGTGTTCTTGAAAGTTCTCACAATCTATAAAAATGTTTATGGGACTTACACTTTATTGCCGCATTTCTTCCGAGAATAATAAATGGTGATCTTTTACTGCCATAATAATTACGTGAAATGAATCCTTCAAGTGTCAAGGAGCAATTTTCCACCAGGATTTTACTGACCTTTAAAATGATACTCACTACAATGTTCATACAATACCAACTTGCAGTTGAATTTCTTAGATACAAAGAATTTGGTCGATGGAATGAAATAAATACAAATCTTTATTTATTATTCAAGTTGTTTTCTATTTCTAATATCATCCATATTATCAAGTTTTGATTGGTAAAAATTTCTATTGAAATATCCACATAGAAACTAATCTAATGGTCATAAATCGGGGGGAGATCTTGATGGCCACTCTGTTTTTGTGTCTCAAAAATTTCATGTTGATAATGTCGTTTCACTTTTACTGATTAAATTTCAAAATAAGCAGTGGAACAAAATGCTTTTTTGACTTTACTAGATGGACCACTGAGAAATCCAAATTGATATTTATTGTAATTATAATTTTGAAGTTGTACAGGTGATCAAATATTATAGATAGATAGAAGATTGCTGGCACCTACTTCAAAAATACCAGTGCTAATTCTCCTCTTTTTCAGTGCGTCCTTTAATAAAGTCGCTCCCAGTTTGCATATATTCACAAACAATAAAGATTACCTGTTGAAGAGAATTTGAATGGTAGGTAGCTTATGCTCCAGACTGAAGTATTTTTCAAGAGTTGTTGTTTATTCAAGCACATTCATTTCCAACTGATATACAAACGATGTTGAAATTTCAACTAGATAGAATTCCGAGTATTTGTAATCTGTGTAAATTGCCTTTCATGTAATTGGAAGAAGAAAAAAAAACAGTTTTTCTTTGCTTCTTTGGGAAATGTTAATTAATTTTTGTATTATTCATTCCAGTGACTCTCACAAAGGTGTTTCGGTTGCCATCAATGAATAAACTCTAATAATTGATTTACTTAGTCTACCAACATGTTCTCACGTACGATTCTGCGATAAAATATATTCTCCATTTAAGTATTGGAAGCTTTTATTACTTTCAGTTTACGGCGAAAGTAATCATACTACTTTAAAGTGAATTTACTTTAGCAACGTAATAAGTGATCCGATATCGAGATGAAGTAGTGAGAAATACAATAAAAATCTATTGAACCTATGTACATGCTGCTTAGTTGGTCTGAAGCAGAGTCATTAACCAAATACCAACATACGTAACTCAGTTCAATCCTGCGATTGTTTTTAAATAGTACAAAACAAATCTGTAACCTCCAAGTAGAGTATCTGAATGTCGAATATAAATATGTACCCACTAAAATAATCTTTTGGTTAAAAAAACAGAAATTAAATTTAATTATATTAAACGAGCAATGCTTGTATTTATATAATATATTGATTTTGTATTCTTGACTGGTTTTATATTGAATAAAAAGATGTTCTTGGGGATGCAGTCATGTAATGAATAAAATTCATTGATTTAAGCCGAGCTTTCGAGATTGTTTATTACCTTCTTCAGGGCAAAAGTTGTGAATTTAGAATAAATTAGCTAAAAACACAAATGATTTCATAGCCATCAATTGCAAATTATAAATATCAATAATGACATTTGTCATTCTGTAGAGATGAAACTTTTTCTGTATGCTAACTTGAAATTTAGATCATAAACTGTCTTTAAAAATCAGAAAAACCAAAATAATTTTTTTATAAATACAAACAAAAAGATCATCAAAACTGTTTCCCGTATTTAACCGACTTCGTATCTACGCACTGTACACGAGGAGTGTGAGTGCAATTCCAAAGTTTTCTTTTTGTTCACTTCTCAATTTTCCAAATGCTAAAGAATAAATACTTGCCTACCTTTCGGATAACACGTTGAAGGTTAGATCTTGACAAGGGCCCTATCCTATATAACTATATATATATATATATATATAGATATAGATGTGTACAAACTATTCGACAGCGACATGCTTGTGCCGTTCGCAACATCTATAAATAATGTATTATATAGGTTAGTATTTTGTTAGCAGTGACTTTTGTGTGACAAGATTCACCACTAGGTGGCAGTGGTAGTCGAATTACATTATCACATTATACGTATCATGACAATGACATATGCTGAAATAGAAAAAGTTCTACAGTATAAAGGCGAATGGAAAAATATCTACAACTCCTGGTGATTTGTTTCTAAAACTATTTTCTCCTCATGACTCAGGACTTCTAATATCTAATAAATACCTGCTTCAATCATTGGTTTGATTTAACTGCTCATCTTTATATGTAGAAATTATTTTATGAACTTTTATTATTAACTGGTTGGTTAGTACATTTTTATTTAAAAAATTATCTGCTCTCTTTTATATACAGGGTGAATTTTCTATCCTTTCCATAGAAAATCAGATATAATTTAATGCTTTACGACATAATTTTCTTACTCTATTAGTATTCCCAATGCATTCACCCGTAAATTAATACAATGTCTCATAACCCTCTATTAATAAATAAAAAGCCATGTTCACTTATTTTGCAGAAGCAGATTCAATAGTTTGTGTTTGAAGTTCGAGAAAAGTATTTTCATATAATTGTTGAAATGTAGCTGTAAGGAATTCAGTAAACTTTCAGACTATAGTCATCTTACCCTACTGGTAATCCTTGAGCATTTACTTAGCACACTATAAGATACATAAATACATCAGCATTGCCGACAGGAACAGAGAACTAATTATTAAATGTACTGTAACGAATTAGGGATATAGTGTCGACGCCATTCGAAATGGAGGCGTGTGCGATTCGTCAGAGGGCGGAACATCTTGACCAGTACTGACGTTG
This sequence comes from Crioceris asparagi, assembly GCA_958507055.1. NCBI lineage: Eukaryota > Metazoa > Arthropoda > Insecta > Coleoptera > Chrysomelidae > Crioceris > Crioceris asparagi. The sequence goes on along the minus strand of OY293833.1, from coordinate 2,011,288 downwards.
GTGGCGTATAAATAGAATATATAAATAATCTGTGATATTTTATTGTAGAATTAAATAAATAATTCCATTTTTATATACCCTTTACAGGTATAATGTTATTAAGTGCATTTTTTCTGTCAGTTACAAATAATGTGTTAATTTTTTTTACAGATTATACTATTCTTTTTGAACATTTCATTTCAATATAATATATATTTAATACGGAACGTGTGCCTTTTGTTTATATGTATAAAGACACCTTGTTTATTTAGCTCGTAATTGGTGTCAACTAAATAAATGAAAAAAAAAACGGTATCAGCGTGGAAAGGTTTGCTGCATTCTCAAATAAATGATACGCCCTCCTCCTCTAGCCCCTCTTACGTTCTCCCACTTCTTGTGTGTTGCGTCGCATTCATTACAGAACTGAACTTCAGAATAACATTGAATAGCGAGATTTCAAATTTAATTAAAACGTTTTGTTAGTACATGCGAGCCCATATAGATTTTAAGAACAAAGATTGAATTAACTCATGCTCATGCATTATGTTTGAAAAAAAAAACAAAATATGGAAAGAATGGAACAACACCGGTTCATATGTAATTGTTGTTTTTTAGTATTTTTTTCTACCTAATTTTTCATCTGCATCTGCATTTTTTGTGTATCTATGGTAGTTTCCTAGGGAATGTGCAATTGCTTTAAACTTTTATTTATCTTGTATCTTTCCAGAAGGAAGTTATTGTAATGAAAACGATTTTCCAAAATTGCATTTCTCACATTAGACACGTTAAATGTTTTGTTTGTATCCAAAATCACTTAAAATTTTGAAAATGTTTCTTATTCAATGAAATTTTAAAGATTCAAATATATATTTTTTCCAAAACTCCTCCTCTGATTGTCGAATGTTTGAGATTTCCTGAAAATAACTCAGATCATTGTACATAATGAAATTTCAATCTCAAACTTTAAGACACTTCTGGATAGTTTCAAATTTACGGTTTGTGCTGAAACTGAAGTGGAACGAACTACTTCTACTTGCAGAAGCTGTTACTTGTGAATGACAGACACTTCCTTAGTTCAAGATATATATATATATATATATATATATATATATATATATATATATATATATATATATATATATATTTAGTTTATGTCTTTTTATGACCATGATATAATCCAATCTAATTTAAATCCAGACGCTTATCATTCTCTTAGAGGCAATCTAAACTTTATATTTCGAGGTATTCCACAAAGACTTCAAAATATGCTTATTTTCTTGGGGATTTGGGTTGGAAACGTTGTTGAAAATATTATGAACTTTAAATATTTTAATAATCTAACTTTTTTTCATTAAAAGCAAATGAACAAAAGAGAAAACGCGGTATCAAACTTTAGCATGTCATATAGTTTATTATGAGGTATAGAAGCCGTTTTTTAATATTATAAAATGGATTACCTTGGGGATGAATTGTATGAGAAACCTTGCCGAAATGTTGACGCAACTATTTCGACGCCTAACGATATCTTCAAGATACACCCACAGCCCTTTGACATAATATAATGTAGGGGACGATGGTCGACGATATTTTCTGAAGCGGCTTTTAACGATTTCATGCAAAACCTCTTGAATTATGAAGGAGAATAAATCGTTGGCATAGTCAATATTTTTGAAGCGACTAGCTTTATTATAAATGAATGATGAAAAATAATGTCCCTGAAGTGTTTTTTTCAAACTCTATCCCACTCGCTGTCTGAACAGAACTTCTCCAACATGATATACAGGGTGAAGTTTCCAAAACAAAAAACTTATATGCTGAATTTGTGCAAAATCTCGTCATCAAAAACAAATACTCACATAGATGCTCAGTCATACCCATCTCATGTGAAATTTTGTTGAGAGTTAATCGTCATTTAATGCTTTTAAACCCAATTGGTATTTCTTTTGCATTTAGCAGATCACAGATGCCACTAAAGTTAATTTGCCAATGCAAATCGTCAAAACTTAGAGAAAGATATAACAGGAATTTAAATAATCTGCTTTTTTTTTACCAAAAAGTTAATTTATTTAACTGCATTGCTTATGTTACACCTATTTTCAATTATCCCGCAGCTGTATGAGTTGGCGGCGTGTCTTTTATTTTTGTTGACTTTTATAAAAAAAATGGCTCACCAAATATGCCTTTAGAGAAATTCGAGCCATTTTCTTTGACAGTTTCTATTTATTTTGCTAATTTATCTCCAAAGGAAGAGAAAAAAACGTGTACTTTCAATCACCCTAAAAAGTATGGCATTTTCACTGTTAAGAAGATAATTAGTCATTCAATGTTTTTTTTTTATTTTGTCGATACTGTCGAAATTTTTTAAAGGACTTGTTGATGGAATCTTGGCACTAATTAAAAAATGTTTGGCTCTTATACTGCTAGATGAAATAAGAATTTGACAATTTTCTCATTACTATAAGTAAAATCACTTTTAGAGAAGTCGTTTCTGTTTGTAGATCCTAATCATATTTTTTCGGTTTAATTGTGTACAACACGAGAAATTTATTTTATTTTTTCGTTTGGTTGCCTATCATGGAGCCTTTTTCTTTCCCACCACACTTGCATGTTACTCTTTAAGGTATCAGGAAAAAAAGATGTGGCTTTTATTGGTCTCTCCAACTTTTTCTCATTACACACATAACCGACCAAAATAAGAATTCGATTTTATTCTCTTCTCGTTTGTATCGGAAATACTTGATTAACAATATATCAAGCATCGCATTGGCTTTGTTGACTGAAATGCTGCTATTGATATGAAGGAAATTCGCCGAGCCCTTCACGGATATTACTCCTGAGGTTTTGGAATTGGCTTATAATAAAGGGAAACGTCTTTATTATGGAACTCATATCGATAAGCTATTAATTCTTGCCTTATTTTCATCATATGACAATGTTATTGTAATAATCTTTGTGAGAATTTCTTATCTGATAATAACACGATGTTCGCTTGGGTAATTATTTTTTTCATGACTGCTGCATTTTGATTCTACTCTGAAAAGAATCATCCTACTGTTTTACCGGTAATACTTGTAGTGTGTACAGTATCGATTACTGTACTGTAGTGGTCGGCTTGCCCCAGTACATATATATATATATATATATATATATATATATATATATATATATATATATATATATCTATATACATGTGTTCCTAATTCATTTGAAAAACCCATTTTGCGAAACTTTTATGCCGACTCTGTATATCTACAATTGAGGATAAGCTGAAACAGAAGGTATCTTCTGTTCATGGCTATTGATTAAATGGAGAATGGGTATTAAGGTGCCTAAAGCTTTATAGTGGAAGCTTCTAATTAAACATCTCCTACTTACAAATTAAGTGGAATGTTCATCGGTAAAAGTGTAGGCATTCAACTCACACTAATCCTTTTATTTAGAATTTTGCGGAAGACAATTGAAATTCTTTTAGTGATAGTGAAAATATTTTATATCCAAAAATTGGACGGACTTTATTAGTTGGTGTACTGGAAAATACAAAATAATATTATAATTCTATTGGTCCTGGTAGGTAATTTTGAAGTTGTGGAGTTGTAGTTTCTGGCAAAAACTTCAAAAGTGCCAGCATCAATAGAATTAATATAATTTTGTATTTTACAGTGCACCAACAAATAAAGTCGGTTTAATTAACGGCTATTTTTTGAGAATTTTTGTAAAAAAATCTGGTCAGCCGCCATTTTGAAACTAGTATTCCGATCATGTCTATTTGAAAGCAAATTTGAACTTGATATCTTCAAAAATGCGCCCTCTATCGTATTTGTTTGAAATTAGAAATTGCCAACAATCACAATGGCTACAATTTTTATGTGAAATTCACTTAAAAAGTAGAATAATCTTGCGATAGCTGCTGACTTTATTCTAAGTAGCGATCAATTAATTTATTATTCTCATTCACATCTATATATTTTGTATATACCTATATATTTTCTGTCATATGCACAAAGAAAAATATTATGTTCATTTGTGAAAATTGTAATTACCATATGGAATGTTTTTGATTAGGCATTCTTACCTAATGAACTGAGTGTATGATGGAATCTGCTTATTATTTGGTTGTCGAGAACACATATTATATGTTGTCAAAAAAATCCATTCAGACAGAAGGATTACGTATTACGTCTAGATAATGCTTTTTATGCGTTCTATTTGTTGACTGTGTAGATAGTATTGGTTTTTGCGTCATCTAAGAAAAACTGAACGTTTTTTTGACAGAAAAAAAAAATCGTATCAAGTTATTTGTTTGTTTGCTATTCATTTGTGTTCGCGCATTTTGGATTGTATATGCTCTGCTTCTCCTGCTGCTGCTTAGAAATTTTGAGTATTGAGGTGAATTATTTTATAGTTTCCATGTATCTTATCCAGGAAAACATTTCTCTTCCATAGTTCGTTGATTCGTTCAAATATCACACAATTTTCTCGTTATAACGGATAATAAACAGATATGTTTGTTTATTTTAAAGTTACCGAACCAAATCCGCCTATTGTATATTCCATTCCAGAATTGATACCGGCAACTAAATGAACTAACTTGAATAATAACACTTATATAACTAAATAGCCCAATAGCTAAATTAATGCTGAAAATTATCCAATATTACATACAGTAGCTTTAACAATTAATATTATACCTACCTTTCTATTTGAGATACAAAATTAGAGGGGCCCTTTTGATTACAGACACGTAGAGAAAGCTTTTGATAAAGTTTGTTGAAGCCTTAATAATATAATCATTTGATAATAACATCAAGTAGTATTTGTCGAAATAATTGTTGGTTTCAGGCATAATGAATTCATGTAGCCCTAAAAGTTAAATAACGTAACCTTAATCCACCCAATCTTGTTGTAGTTTATTAAAAAAAAAATATAATTTGATTGTGTGCTTCAAGTGTCTTGTTAACATTTGGAGGAATTATTTAAATGAACATATCTTTTTGGGAGAGACTCGCAACTTCACCTGTCACGGAGCATATAACTGTCATACCTATATTTATAGAACTAAAAAAAATGTCGCGACTTTTTTTCACAAGGTATAATATAGAAAGCATGTTCCAGAGTGTGTTAATATATTTCTTTTGTGCTGGTACTGGTATATATATATATATATATATATATATATATATATATATATATATATATATAATCTATGGTACATGTTTCTCACTGTTGCTTTCAAGGGAATTCGCGCTCTTTGTAAAATTAGTTCTGTTGCCGAGTATTTTGAGAATTTATCATATTAAAATTCTCGTAAACCTGACGAACTTAGAGACCTTTTGACCTTCAGACATTGTGTTTGAAAAAGATTTCAAATGAATGTAACCCCTTCAAATATGTGTCTGAAAAGAACAATGTCTCTGAGCTTCTAGAAAATGTGGAATTTAAAACACAAAACAAAGGAAAATTTTGGGATTTCTTATTTAATTGGAGCTGTGTATTATGGTAGTCGATGTTACGATTATTTATTTGTATTTTTTTTTTAGTTTACCTAACTTTTTTTCTTGATATCTGCCTCAAAATATATTATACGATAGTTCGTTTAGATAAGATATTCTCGGATTAAACAAGCTCGAACTAGATATTTTTTTCTTTATTATATATGAATAAAATTCTACCAATATGTAGAAATACCCATCTCAGATCAGAGAACAAAAAGTTTATAAAAATCAAACCTTCATGCATGTATATAGGTATAATATATGTATATATATATATATATATATATATATATATATATATATATATATATATATATATATGTATATACTTTCGTTTCTATGTCTCAGGAGGTACATAAACTCACTGAGTAGTGTTTCAATATGGCAAAAGGGTCTTGCCAAAACGATGCGTATGTAACCCGCAAGGGAATATTTATGTGATAAGATGATAAAAAATGTCCATGTTCTGGTTCTCATTTTCGATTAGCTGATACAATCAGAGAAATATGAACTCAATCATTCCAATAAAATGTCTAGATTCTCATTATATTTGATAGGCTAAATCCGTCTTTATTGAGATATTGTTCTCGCTGATTTGAAGCAATGTTTTTATGACAAGTTCATTTTGCTACAAAAAAAAATCATCAATGCATAGACAGGAATCAAAGAATGAAATGTAGAGAAGGTGTGGTTGTTGTTAAAAATTGCAATTTTGAAAGAATTTGGCAACGAAATTGCTCCACAGGGTGTTTTGAAATTATGGTTATATAACAATCTTTCAATTTTCCCGGTATAATGAGTAAAGCTTCTAACCAAAGACTCTATATGAGTTATTCCAGGTACCAGGTATCTGCATTTTGCTAAAAAAAATTGATAATTAGAATAACAAAGAGGGGGATTGGAACTGCAAATAAATTTTGTTGATTATTATTATCTTCTTTTTTGACCGAGGAGGTATACAATTCGGTTGTATGTTTGCTTTTTTTTGCATGGCGTTTTGCATAGTAAACATGCTCCGATTTTGATAGAAGGTTTAAGTTTAATTGAGGATTTAGTTGAACTCCTAAATATTTCATTTCATCAACAATTTCAAAGAATAACAGAATCAATTTTTATTTTAAAACTGACAACTTTAAATAATTTGCAATTATGTCTTGTACCAAAATACATCATACATTTTGTTTTGGTAGTATTTAGTTTGAGCTTTTTAAATCTAAGCAAATTTTTTAAAATATTCAATTCATGATTTACATTTTCTACTATTTGTTCAAAGTTTGTTCCTGATAATGAAAAGACGGTATCATCAGCATATAAATTGATTAAACTCTTACAAATATATTTGTTAATATCGTTTATGTAATGTATAAAGAGTAGTGGACCAAGCACACTTCCCTGCGGGACTCCATACTTTATTTTTACTCTCTCAGACAATTTATTTGTTAATTTTGTGGTTTGATATCTATCTATCTATCTAAATAATTTTCTAACCAACTAAGAGCAGCGCCCCTTATTCCATATACTTTACAAACATTAATAAATTTATTGCGGTCAATTGTTTCAAACGCCCTTTTTTAAATCTACAAAAACACTTACTATAATATTTCCTTCATCTATTTGCTTTTTACATTTTGACAACACAACTGGAAGCTGTGCAATTGTATTTAGATAGAAGACTTTTCAAAAGTACCAGCACCAATAGAATTTTTCAGTGCGCCAACTAAAAATTCGCTTCAATTTTTGGAAAAAAAGATTTATGAGTTTGATAAATTGTTGTAAAAATAGTTAAATACAAGAACTGTCCATTTAATATTATAAGATCTATCATTCTTCCATCGAGGATTGAAATTTTATGCGAGTGCAACGAAAAAAAAAAAAAAACTTATTTGTGCATGTTACCTTTACAATGTTTTTCTTTGATATATGCAGCAAATACATGTAACTGCGTTATATAATATAAGAGTCGCTTAAGATTGCCAGATGTGTGTTGGCGTGGAAAAATTATGGGTGCGATGGGTTGCGTTCTTGAACTTCAATTTCCAATTTCCTATTTCTAATAATATTCTCGACACACATGTCGATTTATATCACACATGCAAAGTATATAAACCACATACACACGCTACCTAAGAGCCCTTTTTGATACACATAAAAAAATGTTGTGTTCTCAAAGCACGATGATTTATTAATATGTTTATCTAGTATATTATACGTTAAAAACGTTTCAGTTTATATGAATTTGAATACAAAATTGAACAAACTGAATGTAAAAACAGCTACAGCTTGGCAAATCTAGCTGTGAATTTGAAATTGCCACACCTATCAAATGCGTGATAGTACAAGGGATACATTTAATCGGTTCAACAAATATTCTTAACAGCAGTAGTCATTATATATATATATATATCTGACAAATATTTTCTCATTCTAACATAGCCTAATCGTTAGATTTTCATATCCTAGATTTGCCAAGCTGTAGTTTCTTAGTTAATAACAAATACATCGAGGCTTGTTAAAGTTATTGCACAAAATTTTGGTGTACCTAGATGTTTCTGATAATTTCTGAGTGTTTCCGTTTCAAATATCTGCGAATTTAATATTTAATTGATGACCTTGTTTGAATAATATGAATATTGAAGGTAGTCATCGGTTTCCATCTTAACATGAGCTCAATTATTGACGTAGGTATAATATAATCTTTGCTTTTGAGAGTCGGCAATATGGTAGTGCCTCAAAGAGCCAGCTGCTGCATCAGAAGAGTACCTATCTTTTGTGAATGATAAATGTGATAATCCTTGGAGATGCGATATTTCGAAATGTTTGTGGAAATAAAGCTGGGCGCCGGTTTTTATTTGAGAGACAAAAAAATTGAAAATTTGTTTTGTGTCGATAAATTTTGACCAAATATTGTAATTTAATTCTGTCATATACCATATCAAGCTCCTGAATTATTGTATTTGAATCGTTATAGACTTGTGTGATTGAAATCACAAAAATCGTTTTAATCTAAATGATTGCCACCACAAATACAAAATAAACTGGATTGTGTAAATATTCTTTGATTTTTATATTCCACTAGAATTGTATTTGGCTTTTTACAACTTGGTATAGGTAATATTTTTACTGGACAAAAATTCTACGTGCTTATGTAAATTTCCCATATTTTTTTTTACATTTCCAAAGATGTGGATGTTCTTGTTAATTTCCTTTATTAATTGCATCCAACCATATATGATATTTGTTATCAAATGGAATCATGAATAGAATCAAATAATTAATTAAACATTTCCATATTATACTTTCCACCAACGTATCTCTAAATGAGATTCACGACTGTATGATGATAATATAATCTCTTTTGTATCATCAACAATAAATTAACTGTGTTGTAATATTTCCTAATGTAGTAAAATTTATACCCACATTTGCCTTAACACGATGGGCACATACTAATTTACTAGAACACCACAAAATTAAGCAAGTATTATCTGACAAAGGATTGTTAATTATTTGATTTGATTCAATGCTAAATCAGTATATTTTGTGTGTATATAGAATATAAATTACTATTTTTATCGAATAATTGAAAAAGTAAGCACGTCTAATATATTTGCACCAATAATTATCTCATTTTGATATAAGCGGTGTTTTACACATATTTAAATGGAACTGGAAAAGTGTCACGTTGTTCACAACCGTTTTATTAATGAACAATCGAAAAACAAGATAGAGATATGCTCATTTGGTCCATCCAGCACAAAATATAAGACTATGTGTTTTATAGTTGTCCGTGATGTTTTGTCACGGATTGGCGTCATTGGGGATGCGCGTGGTCATATCTTGTTTTCGTTATATCACATGCATCTATAAATTTCCATCCCAATAAAATATTTACATTAATCTTGGGTTTGATATTTGGCCAAATATATATATATATATATATATATATATATATATATATATATATATATATATCAGATATTCAAAAACCTATTACATTAAATAACCATCGATGTCGGCACCATGAGCAGCCATTGTGGATATATCTATAAATCATAGTTTTATTTTTGAAATATATGGTTGTCTGTCGAAGCCACCAATTGCCGTAGCAGTCTGCAGAACAATTTCCATCATACATCATGATTTAAGGATCTCTTAAAGGAGAAGTATGTGAGATATATATATTTGCGAATTTAGGAATCTACAGGAACAATTTACGAGACAAGCCATTTCAGCTAATTTATGAGAATTTATGTCATAAATAATCTTAGAACTATGGATCTATTCGTCTAAGTCGTATAGCATTTTGAAAATGATGAAAAATGAACAGACTTGATAAGAATCTGCATATCTGTCACTTGTGTTATTTTCTGTCTCTCTCTTGTAAAAGTTATTGATCATATTCTCTGTGGAAACAAGTTCAATATATTAAATAAAACACTTTTCAAATGTTTTTGCTCACTGAAAAGAGCACAATTAATTAGATGAGCAATCAATTCACGATCTAATCTTGGCAATCGATTAATGCTAAGCCTCAATTCAATTTATTCACAAAACATGTAATTGTGTTTACCTCAACTTGATAGGATAAAGGCTGAAGAAGAGAGAGGAACAAACACACAGAGAGATAGAAAGAGAGAGAGACGATAATACATACAAGCTCTCTTGGATGATAATTAGAATTGATTTCTTTAGTTTTTTTTCTTCCGATTTACCCTCGACCACATGAAATGTGTTTTGGCTGGTATTTTATGCTACGGGTATATATAAAAATGATTGGGTATATTTTTTAAAAAACTCATTCACTCAGTTTCATATTCATATTTAGCTCACTCTAGCACATTCACATGTTGGTTGTCCCACACCTGGGACCGGATCAATGTATTCTAGAGCTTTCCCTGATCTTCGTCACTTGCACAACTCCAAAATCTTCGTGAATTGTTGTATTTCTAAATATTCAAGTCATCTCTATTTGTTTTTTGAAAAGTAACATTTTGCTTTCGAGTTTTTGTCAAATCTTGCATCATCTATAAGTCTCTCTGTAGCATCGTTAAGGAACTTCAAGTTTCTGTAAAGTGGAAATGCATTGACCTACTTAATTAAATTGGAATATATTTAAGAAGTTATCTTCCTAGAGAATAGAACTTTTGAAACACACATAATTGTCGAGGGAAAACGCAGACTGAATAATACATGCCAGAAAATTCTTGAGATTTCTTATATAAATATATAAAATATACATCGCATAAGATAATTAATCACAGCAATTACCTCCTAGGCTTGGAGCTTATACTACTTAATCAAAAATTGATTATTATCTTTTGCAATCCAATCATTTGTAATATTCACAAGCTACCCTTGTTATGATTAGAAATATTATAAAAATAGGTCAATAAATTTACGTCAAAAAAACAAACATACAAACACACAAGTGAAATAATATACCCTATGGAATAAACATACTCTAGATATGTAACATATTATGAATTTTCCATTGTAGAGAATTACCAACAAAATCAGAGATAGAGTTTATACTGAAAACACATTTGAAACGATTTGTTGATGTTAATTACATATATGGTTGCTTGTTATTGCTAAAATATATTTGTACCAACATGTTTACACTATAATTTAACAATAATAGTTTATGCTACTGGGCGAATATCATCTGACAGTCGTGCAACATCAGCCTATACAGGTATACCTATGCCTAAAATTTACGAATACTAATATCTAGAAACGAATGTTGTAACACGATTGTAAGTTTCGCTGCTTTATTGAAGTGTAGTAGACAAGATGGATATAAATATTTTTTTACAAAAAATTGGACCGACGTTATTAGTTGGTGCACTGAAAATTATAAAATAATATTAATTCTATTGGTGCTGTTACTTTTGAAGTTGTGCAGTGGTAGTTAGATTGATAACTTTTGGCACCACTGCACACTGTCTTTTACACTGTCCCTCATGCCGACAATTCTACAAATATATATATATATATATATATATATATATATATATATATATATATATATATACCCGAAAAAGACTCCAGATCTTTCGAGCCGCCTCTGGTCTTTGATTCACCAGCCGCCACTGGACTTTTCTCGAAATCCTTTGTCGGCATCCTAGTGAGCACATGCGTCGCACTCTTTGTCAGTTGCAATATTGTATACACAATTTTAATTCAAAAAGAGAAATAAGGTATAATAAGTATAAATTTCCGAGTATTCTGTACCATCATATAAATAGAATGAAATGAAAAGTAACAATAATTTGAAATAATTGATTGGTCAGTGATTATTATTTGAAAATATAACAATAATTTTATGAATTTGAACTTTATTACCGAAAAAAACAAATCATTTATATACAATTACTTTCTGGACGACTTTAAAATTATTACTGCCATAATATTACATGTTCCCTTATTCGGAGACTTTTGATTCTTTTGAAAAATTAAAAACGTTTAATCAAAAAAACCAACAAACATAATCGAAGTATAATACGAGTGCCTCCTACTTTTATGAAGTTGCTCAATAATATATCAAATGGAATTGTTTTCTTTTATAAATCTTTTTGCCATGATGTCATTTCTATTAACCGTTACGACTGACGGTTCAATTCAGAGACATATAACAGGAATTTCCTTCTAAACCTGACAACCATGTACATGTAGCCTGTAGATAGGTAGATAGTTAAAGAGCATTCTCATTCCCTCATATGGACATTCCTGAGAGCAAAGACGGATAACGTATAATGAATGATGGAAAGGTCTAGTGTTCCAGAGGCCTTAATCAATACGATCAGATAATAGGACTTTAGGGTTTAACATCTGAGCAATAAATTACCACAACGAAAACAAAAAAAATATATAAGAACTACCAAATCTCCAGTCACAAAGGAAAATGAAGATAGCGACGTGGTAGGGTAAATGTGATGCGAATCTTGATGACATCATTAGGATGTATATCTAAGTATAAGCTTTTAATGCTTTGTGAGCGAGCACTTTATCGTAAATAATCAACATAATATTCAGCAACAAATAAACCAAATATCTGCAGTGTTTTATTCACTCAAAAGCGTTGTGTTGACTAAATGTCAAATTTTTGATTCACTAGAGACTCAATTGTCCGGACTAATTGCTTGCATTATTAGGTTAGGTTTTGTGTATTATCACGACTTCTGGTGTGACTTTCAATAATCTATTGTTACCAGTTGTATAACATCACATGTGGATTTGTACGCCAGAAATAGTATTAAATCAGATTTGAATATCGGCTAATGAATTTTTTCGGAAACTTTTGGTGAGCTTTTCATAAAATATCACGTCAATCTATAGCAAAAAATCTTCACTGGCGTACAGGTAGACAGTTTCTTTTTCGAGATATATATCTTTGTAGTGCACAAACACGATGGCGGCGTCAAGTTGAAATAAATGGTCCAAACACTTACCAGCATTCTTTTCTCATATTCTTCTTCCAGTACTGTACCATTATAGTATCGTCTATCTGTTTTAATATCAGGAAAAAAGAAACCACGCCTGCAGACGCACTTGTAGCTTCCACGTCTGAATCCTAACCCAGGAATGGGGACACACTGAAACAAAAAACCAAAAATAAAAAAAAAGTTATCAAGAAACCGAGAAGCAGCTCCAGCATGAAGGACTTCTTTTAGATTAATGTTTCGAGTGCCAAATAACTTTATCCATTTTTAATATGGCAAATACACTCTTTTGTCTGATAGTCTTCGATAAATCATTGGTGTGCGATTTTTTTTATTTTTAACCTTTTTAGTAAATGCTTGCGTAAAAATAGTACATTGAAAATGAAAGTTCTCCAAAGCAAGATGGTAAAAGCCTGAATACCTCTAGAACGCGATTCCAAGTTGAGTTTGATTAATTTTTCTAATATTACTAAATATCTGTGACTAAAATCAGTCTTCATTGTAGGTTTTAATACTGGCTGAAATTAAAAAGCAAAAATAATGTTTAATATACACCTGCATAATGTTGATGTGAAAAAGTTATATAATCATAATGAATTGCCACTACTGAGAGCTGGATACCATAAAAGTTTAAGCATAGAATGTGCATCTGGCATAAATTATAAGGCACCAGCTTTTCCTGCATGCTTTTTTTCTTTATGACAGATTAAAAGAGGATAGCTATATTCTGGAGTTTATTATTTAAGGGTTTTTTCTTATGTTAACGTTAATATAGTTTGTGCATCTGGACTCGATATCCACAATCTTGACGATATCTTCTAATTTTATTACACTAGTGCTTAAATTAATCTATTCTCCAGCACTATTAGTTACGCGCAAAATGAAAATGACTTCACACGCATAATTTAAGTAATATGAATAAATAATTTATCTTTTCTTCAAATTGAATTTGAATTTGAAAATCTCTACAGAGAACAAAAGGGCGAAACTTAAAATCGTCTTGCTGCATTGGCTCTTCGTTTTCTTACTACATGGAACCATAGAGACTAATATACATTTATGCAAATCAAGTGGTAAAAACCATTTGGCAGCTTTCTGTTTAAAAATCTCGTATGCCTGGTAAAAATTGTTTTGAATTGTTCCCGTATAAATTACTCGTGCTATCATTATATACTATAATATGCCCGTGATTTTGATCCACGCATGTGAATCAGTATATCGCTATAACCATTTTCATCAAAATACATGAAGAATTTTTCACCCCACAGGCAGATTTATCATAATCATGTAGATATAATTCAAAGCTAAAGTAAGCATTTGATTTGAATTCCAGAAATTTGTGTCACATTTTTTGTGTCTATTTTTGGGCATACGTAACATTCATATTATATATATGTTTTATACGCATTCTATACGCGTGTGAATTTGAATATATCATCCGGAATGAGACCTCTCTCATACTTTGCTCGGAAGGGATTTGTCGATAGAAGAACAAGAAGGAAAAAAAAGGAGACGGTAAACACTCGAGGTCAGGAAGGACTTCGACGACATCGAATTGTTCTTCAAAATGAATGCACGTGTATGAAATTCTTATAAAAGGAAATCCTTGTCTCTTACCTCATACTTTACACATAGACTGAGTGATCGATTTCCTTAGTTGTTGGAAACAAATATGATAAGAGCTTGGAAAAGTATTTGTCTGATAGCAGAGTGCCTAAATAACTATTTTGACTGATATATGAGTGTAGTGATTCTTGAACTAACTTCTAACATCGCCGAGTATGAGATGAGCTCGTCATATCGAGTACAGGGTGTCCCATATAAGATCCTCTATCCCCTTATCTCGAAATATATTCTATTAAAAAAAATACGAATTGTTATTGTTTTAAAAAGAACTTTTATATTATATACCTTTCATGTATACAGGGTGCTCAGTTCTCCAGGGTCAGGAATCAACTCATAAAAATTAAATGGGACTCCCTATATATTATTTTGGAAATGGACTCCTTATCAAAAATAAGATATATGGTTTAGGATTTAAGAGCCGTTTTAATTATTTTTCTGCTAAAAACGTATTTATTTAAGGTAGTAGGAAAAAAATTAAGTACACTATATGGTGAATCTGCCATTTTTATGTTAAATATTTAACTGTAGGCCTCCACGAGGTCCAGATTTGAACCCCCTGGACTATTTTCTTTAAGAAACATTAAAGGGTGAAATCTATAAAAAAAATCGATTGTTGAAAATCTACTACAGTCAGCCAGTTAAAAAAATATTTGTAACGGATTTCCTTATTAAAGTTAAACGACAAGCTCCCTTTAAAACAATAACCTTTTGAATTTAACTTTTTTCCCTAAATCGAATATCTTTCGAGATAATAGGTTAGAGGATCTTATGTGGGATACCCTGTACATTCATATTAAAGTAAATCATTTTGGTTAGTGCCGGAAAAAGCGGTGTCGAAAGAATTATAAAAATCGGTCTCGGTGTTTTCGCTGGCAATTTGTTTGATATGTTTCTTATCTTTTCCCACTTCTATCTAAACTTTCAGATTTATTTATTATCTTCAGTGTTTGTTGTTGAACTACGTTATATTTTTCTTAAAAAGAATTTGACAAAAATAATCCCATTATATATTGATATATATGAGTTTTATTTTTATCAAATATGATTCTTAACATGCATAAATGGAAAATTATTGTGATATATGTTTTGTGTATGTTAATTTATTAGACAGAAAGAGAATTTAGCAATCTTGAATAGAGTTATTCTCTGACTTGATTACATGAAAAAGATACCAAGTGAGAAATGCCAGAATGGCTTCTCCTAATTGTCATACAACTCAAAATAAAATAAATCTTCTCTGGCGACATTTATTCTCGCTGAATGTTTGAGATTAGAAAAAGAGAACTCCATAATGGAATGCTTTTTAAAATATTGCGGGAAAATAGTTGTTAGATATGACTGTGATGGAATTTACAGAAATGTATGCGGTGCTTTCATATTTTGATTCAAGTTAAAATGCTCATATTTATATATATTTTATAATAAAATTTTCAACTCGCTTTGAAAATACTATGGTGCTTTTCAAAGTGAGAATGCAGGGTGGCGTTTTATGGAGCCGTGCTGTTTTCCCTTTTAAAATACATTGCCTGTATCAGGCAACACTGCATTCTTCATGTGAAACGCACTGCAGCTTGAATTAAATTCGATGACCTTCTTATGTTTTACCGATATTGCTTTTATTAACGACTAGTTTATTGCCGGAAATTTGAAAAAGAGTAGATATTTTTAGATGTATGATGGTTTTATGGAATTAAATGACTTATTCGAAAGTCAAGTTGGTTTGCAGCGTTATTCTTTCGTGTAGATTGCACCCTGTTTCTAAATTTGACAGATGATAAATAGAGCTTTCACGTTTTATCTATCATAGAGATGGTCTTGCTGAAAGTTTCATCCAATTAAAACTATTCATATATTGACATAATTCTCAATACCTCAGAACTTTATAAATTCAACTTTCACAACATATCCCTATAAAATCTAAACTAAATCTTTGCCCTTGTCGGTACGTGATATCACCTTTCTGCATTTAAATTTTTCAATTTATAAAACTTATATATATATATATATATATATATATATATATATATATATATATATATGTATATATATATGCATATATATATATATATATATAGCATACCCAGTTTATTTTTGGTAGGTTTGGTATGTTAGTTGCGCCTGAATAATTTAATCACGTATTCTACATCCGTTCTCCTATACACCTAGTTTGCTTATTGTCATCATTTCGAATGTCCATGAAAATATTGGCATAATGTCCTACCACGAGTATGCTATTTGACATAATAATAATACTCATTTACTCTCTAAATGTTTAGTCTAGAATTCCATGGAAAAATCGATGTGAATCAATGGCGGCATGTAGGTATTTAACACTCCACAGATAGAGCAGGACCTGGTAGCAAAAAACCTGACCGATCGAGTAAATAGGTTGAAATCATACGGAAATGTTAGTCTCCACATCGACCCTAAGACCTTGCTTGAGCAGCAAGGTTTTTTATTTTTACAGTCGGTTTTTTCTTGGCCTAATAGTTTGATAATTTGACATACGAATTGATTTGATCGATTTCCTCGATCACATGGAGACTGGATTTCCAACAAAGTCAAAACAATTTGATTAAATGCGTAATCAAATTATATAAAAAATGTATAAAAAATATCTATCATGATTCGTTCACTATTTCTTTGTAAAATATTATCTGTTCTGCCAAAAGATTGATATTTTAAAAATATAAATATTCTTTACAACAAATTGGACCGACGTTATTAGTTGGTGCACTGAAAAATATAAAATAATATTAATTCTATTGGTACTGTTAGTTTTGAAGTTGTGCGTTGCAGTAAGATTGATAACATCTGGCACAAACTTCACAAATACATTAGAATTAATATTATTTTGTATTTTTCAGTGCATTATGTATTTCTATGTTCGGAAATTTGTGAGAAACTGGAACACGCTTATACAAAATTTCTTATTATATTGTTAAGAGCTTTCGAACAATGCAAATATAGAAAGTAGCTCTGAGATAAGCTGTAGACTGTGTATAAATACAGCTTGTGGAATACAAAAAAATACGTATTCAGGTGCTTTGTAAGAAATATTAAGATGGAAAATGGTTTTATTGTCGGGTAGAAAAATAAATAATAGTCCATTCAAAGTAAATAAAATTACTTAAATAATATTCACGGGAGGATGAACTAGATTGAAAAATGACATCATAACTAAACTAATAACGAAGGCATATTCACACCGATTAGCATACTGCATGTACCAACTATTTTAAATTTTATCTGGCGAAAATGTTATATCTAGTCTTATTTTGATATATCTAGCTAAATTAAACCATTTTGACTTTGGTTTAGCCCAAAAAAGGGAACATATTTGAGATTTTCTACACTTTTCCTTAGGAAATAGTCTAAATAAATTTTTCTTTTAAATAATTGGTTCGACGTTATTAGTAGGTGCAGTGAAAAATACAAAATAACATTAATTCTATTGGTGATTTTACTTTTGAGGTTGTGCAGTTGCAATTAGATTGATTGAACTTTTAGCACCAACTTCACAAGTACCAGCACCAATCGAATTAATATTATTTTGTATTTTTCAGTCCACTAACTAATAACGTCGGTCCAATTTTTTGTAAAAAATATTTCTTTCACGCCTTGAGTGTAACATTAGTCACAACAAATCGTCGAACGTTCGCTAATACCAATGAAGATCTCGTTCTTATCCTATCAACCACGTATATTCTTTGCTTGTATTTGTTATTATTAAGATCTCAAAACATCGCTGCGGAAATACGTATAAGTATTTTAGATGTTACCATTTTACCACTGCTGTAACTCGAAAACCGCAACGCTAAGGAAAAAATGATCATTATAAATGTTACTACAAATAAATAGGTCTTTCATGTAGTACCCACAGATTTTCAATTTTCGAAAGAAATTGCCCTATCCACATAGAAAAGATACACATATTTGACAATTTGACATGCCTCTAACTCGAAAACCGAACTCTTTTGAAAAATGTTCTTTAATTATAAAACCTCAGATTTTCGATTTTCGAAAAAATCTTTCCCCTCCGGAGAGAGATTTCGGATTTGAATTTTTACGAATATGGGACCATTTCTTAAGTCTCTTCTTTCAAATGAATCAAAAATTGTCAAAATCGGAGTAAGTACATTATATACAACGCGCGCACAAATAAAAAAAAGCAGACAGTCGAATTGTATACCTGCTCCGTTCGGGGTTCGTCGGGAAATAAATATATAAGTTCCACCAGATTTCAACAGTATTTAACGAGCGGAAATATATTTATTACAGATTATAGATACGAACAAATACAGAGAAATCACTTTATTTGCATATTTTAATTGATAGTATTCATAAAAATAATAACCCACTAGTGAATGATTATATCTATCGCTGTTTTTTATGGAAAGTATTAAGTAATAATTTAATAAGAGTAGATAAATAGATTATTCAGACATTTTTTTGGTCTCTACAAGGGATACATTTTCCTATTCAAATTCCAATTCAAGTTAAAAAAATAATCAAATTCCAAATCCTCTCTTGTTTTTCATGTACCACTGGAGTTATATCAAAAATATGGTCGTATTTTATTTATGCAATATTTTTGAAATCCTCTTATTTACACCACCGTGCACTTGATCTTCCCAACATTCAAATACCCTTTCAAACTGTACTGTTTCATGTTTAATACTTGGAAAATCTTCACTAGAGCGAACATTAGTTTAAATTTAGTTAGTTTTGACACATTTAATGTGCTATACGGTACATAACTGAGAGTAGCTCTTAACGATTATTCTTTCAGGGTGCATCAACTTTTCAGTAGGAAAAATGGGTCCGATTTTCTACAGTTCTCTAAAGTTCCACGTGTTTTAAGGTATCTAAAATCGAATGTTATGATTTTCAGAAGAATTTCTTTGTTTTCGTATGTGTTTTTGCGGAGTCGAAAATTATTTTCTTTTTAGCAGTTTTCTGTCAATTAAAACAAACTTCGAGCTCACAGTAATTTTTTATTATCAGTATTTAAAAGAAATAATTTTTGAATTCAGATGAAGGCGAAGCTTTCTGAATAAAACTTCTGTTAATCACAATATATCTAGACATAATTGTTTTCTAATTAGGAATAATTATTGCGTTTTCTTAAAATTCTTAAATAATTTGGTTATGATAAGGATTTGGTAGAAGAAAACTTGACCGTTACTGTGCTCATCAAATATCTTGTAAGTATTTAATATATTGCAAAATTAATACTGAATAGAATATAAAGTTCAATGTTGATTCGGTAATATTGAGTTGTCGAAAGTTCATTGATGAGAATCCTCAAAAATTTCTTTCATCAAATATCCCTTGAATTTCATGCCATTCGAAACCAATTGAGCGGTCTGATTAAATTTTGATATACATTATCTATCTTATAGTCAATTTCCTAATTATTTACAGAATTTTGTAATTTAGCATTTATTGGATTCATACGGCTGTTTCAGATCCTTTCTCTTTTGTATTTCCGCGATGTTTTAAAATCTCTAAATAAGTATAAGCAAAGTATAATCTACTTTTATGAATGTTGAACTAGTTCTTTATTTTCAAATTCTACTGACTTTATTAGTTGGTGCACAATTCAAAATAATATTGATTCTATTGGTTCTGGTACTCAAAATTGGTGCCAAAAGTTCAATCAATCTGATTGCAACTGCACAACTTCAAAAGTAACAGCACCAATAGAATTAATATTATTTTGTATTTTTCATTGTAGCAACAACTAATAAAGTTCTCTTGATATTTGAAAATTATTTTCTTCTTTTTAGTTTGGTTTTAAAGCTTTCTAATCTTTCTTAAACTATAATTTATTCATTGCTAGGTAAATATTGTCCCAACAAACCTTATGTAAGTTTTAATCAAAAGAGATATGTAGCATAATGAATACTATATCATCTGAGTAGTGATATACTCGCTAAAATCATGTTTATTGAGGAAAATGTTATCTGCATTGGAATAATATTATCGCATTTAAAGCACCACGTGTTTACAGTGTACAGTATAAACATTCTTAGATTTACTCTTTATCAAATTAACGTAACATTATCAAGTCGGTTTTATTTTCATTCTAAACAAATGTTGTTGATTCTGCTTTTGAACGAATTTGATATTTATATAATAATTTTGAGAATGTGGCCATTTAAAAATCCATAGAATTATGTCAAGCTTTGGCCTTTGGTTAGGTCAAATTTAAAATGTATATAAAGTGAATTAATGTAAAACAATATTATCACAGTTTTGTATTTATTAATATTGATTTAACATCAGTGGCAATGGATGGTGTTTCTTATCAAGCAACTTGATGAATTACAGCACTCGCCTGTGGCTCGTGCTGCAAACTCGTTAAATAATATACCTGCTTTAACTCTTGTCTTATGCATCTCACTGATAAAAACCAGTGCTGCTCGTTTGCCTGATAAGAGAAAGTAGGAAAACAATCTAAAGAAGATGTTCATGCGACAAGTTCTGAACTCGTTGTATACCTACATACATCAATCAAACGTGAAATTGGAAATGTCTTGAATTTGGAACATAAACACTAAAGTTCAAGCGTTCTATATGCTTTCACAGCTATCTAGATTAGATATAGTATTACCTACGTAAAATAAAGCTTCTCATAAAAAAAATGTAATATTAAATAAAGTATATATCTAGTTCGAGGACGATGTAATAACATTCTTATGAATGTCAAAATGACAACGTCTCAGACACGGGCAGGTTTTTTATATTTTCAATAGACGTCAAAAACGAAGGAGGCTTTTTTTAATATGTGGATGAACCCAATGATTGGAAACCTTTGAGCGGACCATAAAACCTTGAATTTTGTTAATTGCGCAAATCGGCTGTGACAAGAGGCCAAGGGCTTCTTGTGTCAAAGGTGACGCTGTCATATATGGACGTGGTTGTGAATGTAAGCTTGTATGAAAATGAAAATTACCTGTGTGGTTTTTTTCTTGCACTTATCAGATGCAGCGAATATATTGAGTTGAGTTCCACCTTTAGGTAGAGGACATTGGTCGATGTCGACACGTCGTAGATCGATGTCTATTCCACTTGTACCCCTGAAAGTCAAGAAAACAATGCTTTATTAGCTCAGATTAGCTTTTGTTCACACACTAGTATATTAATTCATTCAAAATTTAAGTAGTTTAGATATTAATTTGTTGTAGTGATAATTTATAACGATTTGTAGTTTGCCCTGACGAATACAATGAATATTGTCGAAAACTCGGCTTAATACAAATAATAAATGACTGCATCACCAACAAAAATCGTTTTCGGTCTCTTTCTCTATATATACATATATCCGAATATTTACAGCACTTTTCCGTCAAAAAGGGTGAAAATATTATCTATACTCAATACAAGAGAGGCATTTAAATATCTACGTGCTTCTGTGAATTCACTTCAGCTCCCCAAAATTCGCACAAGTCAACCATTAAGGAAATCTGTCAAGTGGAAAGCTCTCAAGGGAAATCTATGATCGTATAGATTTTTCTTTTCAATTTATATACATACAACATACCAACTGATACCGTTGAAATCATGAACAATTTTCTTGGGCTTGTTCATATTGATGACTTTTCAAATTGACGATGTAACAGATATTTTCTATTAATTAATAATTATTCAATTAATTTATCCGTATAATCCGGATCCATCTAATTGTATTTTATCGAATATGGATGAACTTCATTTGACCGATAGATGCAACATTACCACTTGGAATCCGCGATTAAATAGCATAGAAAATATTTATCAAATTATATAAATGTTTGTTCTTCTTGATATCCCGAGAATGGATTACATAAAAGTAAAGCAGATTATTTCGAGAATGTTGGGAAAAATATAACGCCCAAACCATAACCAGGTTGTTTAATTTCCAATTTCTCCCCGTCGTCTTTCCATTGAGTGAAATACATTCGCAGGGACAAATGGCGAGATGGTGGAAATGTCAATCATCTCAGTTTGCTTTTGAAACTTTGTGTGAGAAGCAATTGTGAAAGTGAAATATTTGCAATTGCATTTGCATTTGAAGATTAATAACCAACGGTGAAGGATAGAATAAATTCAGGTCGACAATATAAATTTGAGAGGGAATCTCGAAGAAGAATGTCATACTTGGAAGATTTATTTGGGGATGGAGCAAATTAATCTTAATATTTCGAGGAACTACCGTTCTCATTTTTCGGACATGTTATTTATTTATTTAGCTAATTAGCTTTCACATACACAGACATATTACATATATACACAATATACAGTGTGATTTATAAAAGGTGCGCAGGACTCTAGGGGAAGATAGTTTGTCTAAAAATATGAAAAAAAGTTTCTGTAAACATGGGTCTGCAATTGCACTGTTTTCGAGATACAGGGGATCAAAGTTAAGAAAAAAAACATTTTTTGAGAATATCTTTGGAACTGTTAGAGGTACACGCTCATCTCTTGCACATGTTTTAAACTCATAAAATACCCTTATTTCAAGGTGCTGACAAAAAGTCAACAAAAGTCATTGGAGTAGATGTAGGGTATATTTTTTTTATTTAAAAAAATATAGTTCTTTCCATGTTAAGAAAATGTTTCATAATTTTTTCTTTTACGTTTTTTATCATAAAATTACCTTTTTCTCGAAAACGGATTACTTTAGAGCTCATTTACAAGGATTTCATGAATCTTTTCGATTATTGGTAATAAGTTTTATGGGTCTAAGGTCTTTCAATCTTTTGGGATGGTCAACTTTTGGAACAGGAACAACGGCACTAACTATAACACTAGTTATGATCCAACTAGGAATTTATTAATAATTTTACAATATTCTTATTATTGGAAAGAGAGCTGCTCAGAGATATTTCCATTTTAAAAATTAATCAAAAAAGTTCCCCAAATAAAAAATCGCCAAGATTAATAATAGATCTGCTGAATTGTTATATTATTGAATATCTGATAGATCAATTCAATATCCTTCTTTCATATACACTTAAGAAGCCTCTATATTACATTAGAACTTTGATATTATATAAAGTTTTGTGATTTTCTGTTTCCTTGACTCGACATACTTTTATTACGATCTCGATGAGTTTGGAGATTGGAATGAGCAACTGAAAATAGGTTAAGTGGAGTAGTTAAACCATTCGTCATAAGTTGAATGGAAGTATATATAGTAGTAGTATATTGCTCATGACATAGGTATACAAGAAACTTAGGTTGGTAGTTCATAAACATAATATATTATGTGCATTTTTAATACCATTGAAGTAGAAACAAACTTTATATAATCATTCATGCAGATAGCGTAGGTCGTCGACGAATACAAACAAACTATGAACATCCTCACTTCGGTATAAATATATCAGGTAGGTTAGGTTAGGTTAGGTTATTGGAACTTCAGCAAAATAACCGACGTTATTCTATTACATATAGAGATAACGATGGCTATACAGGGTGGTTCTCCAGGAAAGACATCGATCGATTGTGGGGTAATGGTAACAACAAATAGTCTGAAAATTTGGTGACATGGACATGCGTCTAAAATATTTTCATGTCAGTAGCGTTTCCGGTTATAATGGAAATTGATGCCAACTTTGTTATTTTGAATGGAATACCCGGTATATTACCGCATTTTTAGATTTCTTGTATAATTTAGAAAATATTTTATGTATAATGTCCTAACCTAACCTAACTTAAAATTTTATGTCAAAAATTAAGTTTACAGTCCAAAACATAATTGTCAATATTTCCTATAAGGAAGCCTTTAATATTTAATTTTGAATGATTTTTCTGTCGAAGAAGATCTACTTATCAGTATTCTTGTGATATTTTGATAATAATTTATACAGAGTGATCAAAAAAGAAACTTGAAAACTAGATCCAAAGAAACGTCAAAAAGCATTTTTTTTTAAACGGAAACCCCCGTTTTTTATTATTTTATTGTATTAAGCATCATAAATAATGGGAACTTTGTATAAGGTTGTCTATACCAAAAATTTATAGTTTTTAAAATAATTGGCAATTTTCCATTTTTATGTGTAAAAATGCTACACATCTTTGAAGTTGTGTAAGAAGTGAACGATGATTGCATTAGAAAATAATAGCAAATGTCAATAAAAGTCAAACATGCGTCAAAAAAGTAATACAAAGTTAAGTAAGATAGCTAGAAAAAATCTTTGAAAATAAAACTCAATAAAACAGTTTTCAATTGCTTACTTATAACTTATCAATTACAATTGTCGGCATGGAACAGCCGTTCAATTATTTTAAGGAGGACCGTGGAATTATAGAGACTCATATACATATATTATGCAAAGAACATTTATGGGTTTGGTATGTGGAACTACGCATATGGACATGGAACCGTTATACTTCTAAATCTTTCTTATATACACGGTAAACATTATCAAACGTCAGTAGAGTTCTTTGACTGATTTTTGTTCCAAAATTGAAATGCTTGATGAAACTATTCCCAGTAATTGATAATTTTCCTTTTCAGTGTCAGATTGTCTTAGAAATATTTTCAGTTAAGTTTAACTTTAGTAGCAGGAACAGGCGATCGAAAGATTGCAGTTTTAATTAATAACAGAAAACATCTATTAGATATTATTATGCCCAAGCCACCTTGCATGAAGATTAAATTGAGCTATAGTTTTGTGGTCATCGAGGTCGTTGCGGTTTCATAGACCAGAGAAACTTTAGGGTATAATATACCTAACGTTTGTTAGGCTAGAAATTGCGTTAGCGATTCTGGTGATTTAAGTTGAACGTATACATTCAGTGATATTATCCAGAAAATTTTATTAGACCACAAGAACATATTTAGGGATAATAATGCTTCTAAGGACAAAATATCTCAAGTGAAAAGTGATAAACAACTACAAGTGCTGCTAATGAAATTAATGCAATTTATTCCGGGTTGAATTCTAGATTTGGCTTGTATATACTAAACAATTAACCCAACAACACCTAGTACCATCTAGTACAACTCACAGATATTGATAATAATAAATATTGTTTAATCCCATAACCGGAATTGATGTCAAATGCTACTCCCAAGATGCTTCAATAGTGAATACTATGGACAATGTTAATCATCTGTTTCAATAATTATGATTGTCTCTGATCCAGGGTGAATGTTGTTTCAATATAATGTAATTCTACTAATGGTCGATGCTTTTACCCTACGGTATTATGTGACAGTCAATCTTAATAAGAGACCACAGTTTGAGCGATATCATCGATTATATTCATTGCATTGGTACTGAGTAACATTAATTATGTACGTATCGACCTAAAATTGTTTCAAAACTAAATCCTTCAATACAAGTCTATTAATTGGATCATGAAATACTTTATCTATCATTTTCCGGAGACGAAGTAACTGGGATTTACTAACGTGGATTTTCATACATCTATTCTCTATTGAATATGAACAAGTGCAATGAGATTTCTGCATTTCTTAAGTAAGAAACTGTTATTATTTCCTCACCGAGAATTTTCCTTGTCTGATCGTCTGGGATAATATATTCTGGCGTATGGGATTTCCTAGTTGAAAGCAAGTCTTACCCAACAAAATTATGGCAACATGGGATTAAAGTATATATGTGAAACGACATTTTAATATTAATTCCTTTTAGGCTTTAAGGTTTCACATTAGCATTTATAAAGTCCCTTCAACCGCAAATTAGTTTACGGCTTCTTGAACAATTAGCAACTATATATGTTCCAGATATTATGATGAATTAGGAAACTTAAATGTTTCCATATATAGAACCTTCGGCACGAGAATAATGTCAATAGAGCTTTTTGGGTGTGGTGGAGATCAACTTTTTGACTAACTTGGAGGAGGTATACAGTTCATTTGTTTGTTTGCTTTTCCTATGTATGTTTTGCATCGGAAACTTGAAAATTTGAGAATTTTTCCGAAAATTAAAAACTTTATTTGATAGAATAAAGAAAATATATTTCAGCAACGTTAAACTTTGACATATGAAAAATACAATAGGTAGGTATATAACAATGTAAGGCAAGAAGAAATCGAGAATATGGTGAATATTCTGGAAAAAATGCTTTTAATATTATGGTTCCAAAATTAACAAATTAAAGTTACTACACTGACTAGCAGTGGAACCCTAGATAGTGCGTGTTCAAACATATAATATGTGCTATTTTCAAGTGTAAATCAAATCATTGTGGTGGTTGTAAAATATTATAACTTTCTCGATAGAAAACTTTTCGACAACGTTTTCCATGTTGAAACATTGAAAAGTCCCAAGTTGAAGTGAAATTTAACTTATTACTTTATCGCGAAAATTTCCACCCACTTTATTGGAACTTTGCCACGAGATTTTTACATATTTTGATAGTGAACACCAACTACGATTATGTGAAAATTCCTTCAGGAGCTGGAGTCTTTTTGCTACCATTTATTTAATGACGTTATGATTTATTGTTTGATAATGTTTTTTTTTTGATGAAGTGCAGTTCGAATCTGTCCAATTTTTTGTCAAAAATATTTATTTTACACTTTTGAGTATAACATTAGTCATGAAAATCGTTGAACGTTTACTAATACCAAAGAACTTGTTAAATCGAAAACCGTAACTTTTTTGTCCAATTTAAATGTTGCTACATATAATCTCTTCTTTAATTTGGCGGTCTCAGATTTTCAATTTTCGAAAAAAATGCCCCCACCACATAGCAGAAATACACCTATTTTAGTCTTTACCATTGCTGTAACTCGAAAAGCTTAACTCTATGGAAAAAATATTCAATTTAAACGTTTCCGAATCTTCAATTCTGCCGTCTCAGATTTTCGAGAGAAAGCCCCTCCGCTTCTTTCAGGGCCGGTTGTTGGAAGGAAGGAGATTTTGGATTTGATTTTTAAATATTTCACATTTCACAACTCTCATCTCTCAAATAAATCAGAAATCATTAAAATCGAAGCACGCTTACTATGCAAAACGCACGAACATAAAAAAACAAATTGTATACCTCCTCCTTTTTTGAAGTCGGTCAAAAATTGATTGATAATTTTGTAACAAATAAAAATGAAGCAGGTACAATACTTACTTGAAAAAATATGTACCATTTACATAGCCAAAAAAGGGCACAGTGTATGTCAACATCCATATGTTTCCTCCACCGCAATCGTAATAGGGTTTCGACCACTTGCCATCTTCATAGCGTACAGCCAATATTTCTTCCGGTATTCTTTTGTCGTGAGCTGTGTCATTGTATCTGTATGATTTATAGCCTGCAATAAATAAATAATATATCAGTATGTAAGGTGGTGGCTTTTAATTTTCTTCTTGTCTTCGTTCAAGGAGCCAAAATATAACGAAAAACTTTCTTGAGTCGATAAGAAGTACTCAACATTTATTTGTTGTTTTGGATGAAAAAAATTGACAAAGGTTTACTTACAAATGTTTGCTTATAAGAGAAGACAAAACAAATGGCTCAAAAATAATAATAATGAGCCTTTAAAATATAGAGGTTGTCAAAATAATATTGGAACAAGATTTAACCGGGCAATCAAATATATTTTTAATATTGTTATTTGCAAAAATATCATGAATCTTGAATTTTCGACAGATAAATGAATCAATTGTAATCTAAGCATCCAGACGTCTGCCAGAATCTACTTTTATTATTAACGATGTAGATTCGATATTTTCAACATTTTTTTCTAAACTCATAGTACTTCTTCTATTGATTTACTTTACTAAACAATTTGTCCGTGGAGTTAAATTATTTTTTATCTAAGTAAATGTTCAATAGCTTTTAATACCACTGAATATATTATTCAAAATATATGAATTTCATAATTGCTAAATTTAGAAATATCTGAATATTGTTTCATGTACAATATCAATAATATCATTATCTCAATAACGTATGTTGTCAAGTGTTGTTTCCGTAGTTTATTTGATTACTGTACAATATCAAATAGTGATTCATATTCAATGCAAAATAGATACTAATTAATGATTCAATTACAATTAGAGCAACCACATTACCATATCTCTAATCAATTATAATTAATTATCATACAACTACGCCCCCTTTTAACTAGCTTCAAGGCAGAAAGGTATTGTTGTCGAACATTCTTGACTTTAAGTTTATCTATTATAATTATATTATTTCGGCTATCAATATATTATTACTGTGTAGGAAATAATTCCCGGAAATGCTATATGGATATTACATCAATTCAATAATTTGAGATGGAATTTTAGGAGTGCAAATAATTAACAGTAGAATGCAGTAGGTGATCTTTTAGAGTTCATCGATACTCAATTCATATACCTACATATATAGTTGAGGCAACGCAAGAGGGGTCGTCTAGCATACCCTTGAGGAACACCGATTAAGATAGTTGAGAAATATAATGATTTGTGCCAGGTGCTCATGTTTTATTCTCTAATATAACAATGTTTAAGCTTTAATTCATTCATAGTTTTATTTTGTTACGCGATCGTTATGAAAATTGGCCAAAAAACCTATAACAAGATTAAAATTTTTAGAATAATTTCCGTCATTACAAAATGTGGACAACTGAGGCACCTATTCATTCTTTTTATAGTCGCTGTGATAACTAAAGAATTAAATTCCAAACTGAAAATCGACGTTGGCTGATATTGTATACTAATTCCTTACATAACATTTCATAATAAAACATCAACGAAATGAGAATGATCATATCGATCTTGTGATAATGCTTTAAATTATGCAGAAATTTGTCACATTCAACAAACAATATTATTTATTTAATTGTTTGCGATAAGGATTTGCCGACTTGTGAAAAACAAGTTTATTGTTCATTGTTTTGCCGCGTTCTTTCTCTCTTATTTATCAATTTCTGTGTTTTTCAACAGCAGAAATGGATCGTTCATGTTATGTGAATCAGCATCAGACAAATTATTCATTTTCATGCGTTTATTTATCTTCCGCAATGTTTTCTCGAATGGGATAGCTGAAACAATAAAAATAAAATTAGGCGGAACCTCCCATTTGGTGTGCTTGACAACAGAACCACCAATCCAGATTTGGATCAAAATAACCTATGTACTATCGATTCGTAATAAATATTATGTCATCGCGTCATCGGAGTATTGCTGCCATTTGTTGCTCTTCCAATTTTAAATTCTCCAGATTCTCGTAGATACGTATATGGACAGATGATGTACAAATCTTTCTCACAGAATTTTGCTGTATCTTCACCAGCACACCAATAACAGAATTGCATTGTCAGTTACAATCTTACAAAATAACGAGGAATCCTATTTAGGTAAAATATGAATATAAATGTCCTGTCAGTATTTCTCGTATAGCTTTCACATTATAATATAATAAAGTGGATGATTCAACGATTTTACAGTTTAGGTTTGAATTCTCATCCACTTTATTTGATAGGGCCCCAATCGTGCTTGTTCTTCAAATAATAGAATATAATAGATATCATATAAGGACAGTGCTGACCTTGTCGATTGTGTAACCGGATGAAATGTTGGAAATGTTTTTCAAATAATAAAATAAATAAAGCAAATCATGAATTAAGATATTAAACTTTTCCATTTTTTTCTAAGGATCTTTTTTTTCTAATTAAACTTAGAAGTTACTGAGTTGAAAAAAAATGTGAGCCTTGTTTACACTTGTTTCGATCGGTATTCCCCGAGGGTATGTTTGACGACCCCTCAGAAAAATATCGTTGCCTCAACTATATATGTATGATTAGTATGTAAAATGAGTATAGCTGAACTCTAGAAGATCACCTACTACTGCATTCTGCTATAAATGATTTGAACTTCATGTCCATTTGGTGCCATTCAAAATCAAAGACTTTCAATAATGTAGATGTTGGATGAATGGACCAAGAGAATTAATGCCGTTTGTTATCTAATTAATATGTGGAGCTAATTATCAGACGTCAATTGGTGACACTGAAAGCGATCTACAATGCTGATTGTTGTTTAGTAAAAATTACCTCAAGGAAATATTTATTATAGGAAGTTCAGACCCTCGTTATAATCCGTTTGCTCGAATGTCGTACTCGATTCTGTCTAGAATGAATTGATACTTCCCCTGTGATTAAAAAAGATATATGCTTTTTCTTTTATCTTGGCAACGATTAGTTTTATTGGAGGCACATTTGGAACGTATCGTAGCAGACACATAATTTCACACAAAATTACCTAATTTCGGTAGTCGTTCGCAATAAATAATTCCATGGAATTTTTCATTGTGAACATTACTTGTGTGGCACTTTAAAATTAGTAGAATCTCATCATTATGTTTTGTTGAAAAACCCGATATTAATGCAAATAGCCGCTGTGACAAAATTGAAAAGGAAGGAGGTGATATTTGGAAAAGCATTTCTTTTGATTAGTTTATGCAACCTGACTGATACATTATTTGCAAAACGATTTTTTTATTTACCCACTGGAGCGATATCCATTACAAAGATTGATTTTTGTTGTCATTTTATTAGAATACCTTTATATACGAATTTACGATTTTATGACACTAATACAGTTGTAGAAAATTTTCTATACGAACTATAAGTTTAATAAAACATTGGTTGAACATATTAAAACATAGAGTTTCCTGTATAGCATATCCCAGTATCACATACCATGTTTCTACCCGTTATTACTACGAAACCTAAAATGAAGATCTAGTTACATCAGGAGCTTCCTGAGTTGGTGTGCTTGTTTCTCATATTAACCGACAGAACTTCTGGGGCCTTCTTGATTAAAGTCCCCAGCTCACCAATTTTGTTGGTATATACTTTTTTTACGCTTTAATAACACACATAATATCTTCTATAATATATATACAGGGTGGGCCAACGAAAACTTTAGGTACATACCGATTTAACGAATGTAAATCAAAAGATGGGAAAATGCTCGGACCCGTCGATTTTTGATTCCAGGGGGAACAACTTTGGTACTTTTTTCAGTCCCGTAACTCCTACCCCGTAACGGGGGTAAGCACATCCCCCTTATTTTTAAATAGGGATGAGGGGTATTGCTATAATTTATTTCAAAGATGTCATCGAGTACTATCTGACCCTAAAATTTTACTCACAAACTTCCATCCATAACGAAACGACAAGGTAAAATATTTGTGATTGACCATGAGAAAAATTATTGTTATCAGACAGGCACTTCAGAATTTATTTATTTTCTTTTTTGGTTCAAAACAGATCTACTATTTACTCCTTTATTTACCTCAGTTCATCGTGAATATTCACGAATGTTATCACTATTTCAACTCGCTTGTGGTTTTCACTAGAATAAAATGGTGTATTCCGTAGAAGAAAGGGTGGAAATTAATAATATTTTATTCGCCCTGTTGCTTATGAAAGCTTGGGGCTGAATAAAATTAATAATCTTCAATAAATCTATGAATTAATTAAATATTTGATAACTGTGTATTCTCATTTTCATTCTTATCACACTACCCGTAACACGTATATTAAACCTGTGTGCGGTTTATTTAAACAGATTCACAGTTATATAGCTGTGGATATATAGGAGCTACTGATAATATGTAAAATAAACGATTCCATCCCGAATTCCACCTGATAAGAGAAGGTGAAAGTTTAGAGGACCAATTAGTAGTAGTTGTTTGCAAATCGTTTTATCTATGTAATATATTTATCTGCTACAAATTGAATATCCATGTAAATTTAACCAAATTCACTATACCTACCTAACCGTATTTTCGATTCAAATAATTAATATCACTAAAATAACCAAAGCCAAATTACAGATATCTATAATGAACTATAATGTTCAATGAGCAAATGTATAAAATTGTAGGTACATTGCACCCGAATCGTGTGGTTATCGTTACTGGCCCATGGCTCGTAGTGACATATATCATAGCTTAGCTATTAAATCAGGCGTCTTCTATTATAGTAGTCTTTCAGTACTTCACATCTTTATCAAAAACTCTTTTTATGGACTATGCATTTAAAGATTATTGTGCCATTCATATTTTAGCTGAGTTATTTAAAAGCAAGCTAAGGGTCCTCACAAACTGTGGGTGAATTGAAACGTTGATATTTTGAATCTAAAAAGGGATTAAAGAACCTTATGATAATTTCAAAACCCTCTTCAATGAAACCTCACTCCGCCAAGAAGTCAAAAGTAATGTATCCATCTGTTCGCATAGGGTTTAGAATATGCGTATATGCTTTCAAGCTATATTTATTCTTTCCGTTTCAGTTCGAAACCTTTGTTTTTTACCCAGAACTCTGCTTTGACATTTGTCGACAAACAAGAACACAAAAAAAAATCGTGAGTGACAACAACTGAGCTGTGCTTCCATTGAAATATATGTACATTATTATTGCAAATCGACATTGGCCCTGAAAATAAAACAATTGCAAATCAATCTACTTCACTCAGCTGATTTTTTTTGTGGGCGCAACTAGAGATGTATATTATGTATTTCTATGTTCGGAAATTTGCGAGAAACTGGAACACGCTTATACAAAATTTCTTATTATATTGTAAAGAGCTTTCGAACAATGCAAATATAGAAAATAGCTCTGAGATAAGCTGTAGACTGCGTTTAAATACAGCTTGTGGAATACAAAAAAAAAATACGTATTCAGGTGCTTTGTAAGAAATATTAAGATGGAAAATGGTTTTATTGTCGGGTAGAATAATAAATAATAGTCCATTCAAAGTAAATAAAATTACTTAAATAATATTCACGGGAGGATGAACTAGATTGAAAAATGACATCATAACTAAACTAATAACGAAGGCATATTCACACCGATTAGCATACTCCTTGTACCAACTATTTTAAATTTTATCTGGCGAAAATGTTATATCTAGTCTTATTTTGATATATCTAGCTAAATTAAACTATTTTGACTTTGGTTTAGCCCAAAAAAAGGGAAGAAATTTGAGATTTTCTACACTTTTCCTTAGGAAATGGTCTAAATATTTTTTTCTTTTAAATAATTGGTTCAACGTTATTAGTTGGTGCACTGAAAAATACAAAATAACATTAATTCTATTGGTGATGTTACTTTTAAAGTTGTGCAGTTGTAATTAGATTGATTGAACTTTTGGCACCAACTTCACAAGTACCAGCACCAATCGAATTTTATTTTGTATTTTTCAGTCCAAGAACTAATAACGTCGGTCCAATTTTTTTTTTTATATTTATTTCACACTTTTGAGTGCAACATTAGTCACGAAAATCAAATCGTTGAACGTTCACTAATACCAATGAAGATAGTACTTATCCTATTACCCACACATATTCTTTATATTATTGAGATCTCAAAACATCGCTACTTAAATACGCATAGTATTATATATATATATAAGTGTATTAGATGTTACCATTTTACCACCGCTATAACTCGAAAACCGTAACTCTAAGGAAAAAATGTTCAGTACAAGTAATGCTACAAATAATTAGTTCTTTCATATAGTACCCACAGATTTTCAAAAATCGCTTTCTCCACATAGCAAAAATATATATAATATTTGAGAATTTAACATGCCTCTTACACGAAAACCGTAACGTGAAACGATGTGAATATGAATTGCAATACTCTCTAACCCTCTTCTATTGTGGATAGAATGCTTACGGTCGGGAAAAAATCAAAATTTGTAAATTTTATATTTTAAATTTTTTTCTCCATCGACACACCATCAATCAGACCTAATCCGAGAATCAATGCTAATGCTATTTTTGTTATAGTAACAATCCTTTCTCTAAAACGATGACGGAACTTTGTTAAATATAGGCAGGAGCAACAGCAGCTTATTTCAACTATGGAATTAGCCAGTAATTTCTCATCAATTTTCTGTTCGATCACGACCATCAGTTTCACATGAAATTGGGCTAATAGTTAGTGGATGGGAAGCGCGCTAGCTTCTACATTTTCACATATTGCAAAAATGAAATTTACGACTTCATATAGAAAAAATAGCGACGTACCAAATGAACCAGCAGCATCAAACGGGAAGGAAAATGGGGAAAAACCAATATTATAATTAAAAAAGCTGCTGCCTGTTATATTTGTATGGACAAATTAATTGAAATATGATTCAGGCTCAACACTTCTGTTGTAACAAGCTTTTGTGTGATTTACGATATGTGATTCATTAATTCAAACAAGTTAACACTATTTTCTGTAGCAGATTCCATTGATAATCCTCCCAAGATGAAATGTAAATGAAATAATTTATTGACTACCATTTATTTTCTGAGGTGTTTATAGAATAATGGTGCCAAGTCTGCGGAAAAGCCAAACAGAAGAAATCAAATTCATTGTTGTTATCCTTCGTTCATTATGCCTGGATAATGATGCATAAATTATCGATTAAAAATGCTCATTCGTGTAACAAAATTGAAAATGTTGTTTTTAGCAAAATAACAATAAACTTTGTAACCACCCACGTACGTTACACAATTCATTTTGTTCCAATACAAAAATTACATGTAGCTAGATAATTGGTTGTAGCTGGAAGTTTTACAGGAAATTGAAACATTTCACTAGCAAGAGTATTTGTTTTATGAAAATTAAATTTCCAACATCTAACAACGTGACGTTTAATAAGAAAAGCCATTACAGGTGTGTACACAATTTTCCATCAACACCAATCGTATTGGAAATATGACAGACATTCTGGGTTAGTTCAGCGTTTTGAAAAAAAAATCTAGAAGATTGTTACAACCCGTCTTTTTAATATAGTAGTAGTACCGGGGTATAAAATAATTCAATTGAATAACGATCCATTTGAATATAAAAATAAAATGTCATATTCATTCTACCTTAAAACTGTCAAGATATCCCATTTTTTTCTCGGTTGGCATATCCATCTTCCCGACACCCGATGGGAGGGCGAATGGGTAATATTTGCGCGTCGCTGGCATGAGGAGCCACCAAAGTTTTTGGGGAAATACTTACAACAAAGATTTATATGTAGGAAAGGTTTTCGGAAACGTTTCCACAACAGAATTCCTCAGTAAAATTGTTATAGAGATAACTGATATTATTGTGATATCATTAGATCTTAATATACATATATTTTATCTAATTTATTCTAAATTCACAACATTTGCCCTGAAGAAGAGAATAAACATTCTCGAAAACTCGGCTTAACTCACAGTCATAAAATGACTGCATCCTCAAATTGATGCATAATCAAGATGATTAGTATGATGAGTATAACATCAGCCATTTTCTGGTAAACAACTAGATGACGTCGTGGCGTAATTTGTATCGACAACAACTACTGCCAGGGCAATTACCACGCCTTCCGCAATACCTAAAATTTTACATTTTCACATTAATTATGAATAACATCGACATTGCACAAATTTTAAAATGACTTTGAAAGAATTTTGGCTTACATCGATGACACAAACACATAGTAGCTTCTATTTTATTATTTCATATTATCATCAAATGCTGGTGCATGCCTTGACTGTCAGTTCCATTGCAGCATTTGATAATGACATGACATTTAACACAACAAGCTTGTTGCAACCAACAAAAGGGGTAATTCGATAATCACCTTATTAACATTTTCACTGGCTAGAAAGCTATGTCCGGATGTTGAAACAACTTTGTATGGCAAAACAACTAGATAATCTACTACAGTGAATTGTTCTAAAGTTTCAAGTGTGGAGTAGTGTGAATATGATTACTGTTTTGTCTGCATATAATGGCAGAGAGAGAGATAGAGATAGTTTGAACGTGGAAGTTATATAATACTTATGTATCAAGGTTATATAAGAAACAGATGAGTTGAGCTTTTGTCTTTTATATAAGAATAAAGTTTGCAGTTCTTCTAAGATTGCATTGGAATTAGATCAAGAAAATCTTTTAGTCAGCTTTTCAATTAAGTTTAATTCATGTTAATATATTATTTGAGGATGGTGAAAATGTATGTATGTATATGATTTTAATCATTGTGGGTAATCGGTGTAACATGTGGAATAAATTTTTGAAGAAATTATGTAAACTTGACATTTTATGATATTTATGCTGCGCTATTCGGGGTGCATCAAAGTTGGCCCCCATCTTATTTAAAGTTTCTCATTTCCAAGTTTTTTTCCTCTATCAGTCGATTTGCGATTACTAAATAAATATTTGGTAAAGGATCTGCTCGACTTTCCTGGTATTTTCTGAAAGAAAAGCGAGGAGTTAATTCAGGGTTCTTAGTAGTTCCCTGTAAAGGCATCGATTTACTGAGTAAATTATCCACAAACCGTGACTGTTTTTTTTTCTTCTTCTTCTATTGACCCAAATTTTCAATCATTTATAAGAAAATAGTAGATGTGGAAAATAGAGAGTATCCAATCGTAATTTGCTACAGGAAACAGAGTAAGAAAAAAAGGGGTTACCTTAACTAAGGTCGGGTAGTTCTAATTTTCTTTTATGTTCCTTTTATCGTATCTACAGTACAAAAAAATGCGTTGTGTATCACACAAATTTTCGCATGCAATCAAACAAATTCCTACAGGGTATATAAAGTATAACTTTAAATAAATTAAATTTTTTTTTAAATATTACCCTGATATTTAGAACATTTCCAAAAATCTATCTGCTCTGTCTTTCTCAAGTTACTTCCTGGATAAGACTTCCTTTTATTATTGATAATTTTTCTAATATTGTAATTATCATAATTGATTATAATTCACATTGCAAACTCGTATTAATATTTAAATGTAATTTATTTATATATACCTATATTTCGATTTATTTCTCAACCATGATATAATATGAACTATGGATGTGTGCATTTACAGTTTTAATTGTTTGAATATTTCATTGAAAATATATAAAATAGAAATCCACAATGGCTGAATTAATTATCAAAATTCAGATTGAATTTGTTCCATATATATATATATAACATTATATGTTTGTTTATTCAGTATAATATTATTGAATCAAATGCATAAACAAATAGTAATTTCGTGTTTTATTATTAAACATATAATTTAGTTCTCTGAATTGTTAAAAGCAATCGTGATTCAGGACGTCTTTTATTTTGACAAAATGTTCTCTATGATAAAACAAAAAAGAGAATATTGGTTATGATAATTAAATTCGTTTTCCAATTTGTGCATATATTTCAATGTTGTGCAATAAAATATTTATGCTCCAAAAAGTGACATATATAAGATGATTCTAGTAAAGATGGGGATGCAGTCAAAAGTCATAAATTTAAAGTAAACTAGGATATATACAACTGTCATCAATAACAGATGTCGTTATCAATTGATGAATATGAAATATTTCCTGTTTTTAGCTAATTTATTCGTAATTCACGACATTTGCCCTGATGAAGATATTAAAAATTCTCGAAAGCTTGGCATAATTCAAAGAATTTTGTTTCTCAAGTGACTGCATCGCCAAGAATCATTATTTTTATTTATTATACATTAAACTCGCTCAAATATAGTGTTCAATAACAACTGACAATGGTAATAAAATTGACTTTTGTCGATTTCTACTCTACATATTGGAGTCAATCGAATTGCAAATAGCCTGAAAAAAAAAATGACTTGCATGCAAATGCTGCGACTCTATTGTAATCTGAAAAGCTGCCTAGGGATGATATGAAAAAAATGTTAATATCGTAGGTACCTACGTAGCTTGCGTGATATTTGAGAGTTTTTGTTCAATTCTCCATATATCCAAGGAAATTACTTGGATAGATAGCTTATCATGCATTTCTGATTACTACGATAACATATTCATTCGATGATTCATATGAGTTTTTTTTTCGGTTAACCTCTAGTGGCAAAATTTGATGTGAACAAACAGTTTCGATGAGATTGCCATTCATCTATGTTGATACAGAAGTGAATACGAGTGAAAAGTGAATCGTTGCTTTGAATAGAAAATGTTCTCGCAACGAGAGAAAAGATAATATTCACGAAGTCCCAGCTTTAATGATTGCTGCCTCGAAAAAATTACGTTTTTATCTCTTTCACATTTATAATTATCCATTCAACATAATAGCTCTAACTCTGAAGAGCCACTTGGATGGTAAATCTCTCTCTCTCTCTCTGTCCCATTTTAGTTTATGAATATTTTCTCGTATTTTAAATACAAATTGAGCTCACACCGACCAATTAATAAATAAATAAAGCCGCTTACACGTACAAAAAAAAACAGAGCGCATTTCTGGAAATTCAATAGTGTATGCTGCAAAGGATTAAAGCTTTATAAATTGCAATGTGTATTTAAACCGATTAACAGATGGGCTGAAAAAAAAAATTGAAAACAACTCTTCTATATATATGAATTCAGTGGGTATGAATGGCTAAAACAACGCGATGGACAAATTATTAATTTTGAATTAAGTTGAGTTGTAGAGTGAATACAAAAAGTTAATTGTGTTCTATAAAAATGAATCAACAACATTCAAAATATGCATACACGAT
Organism: Crioceris asparagi; assembly: GCA_958507055.1. NCBI lineage: Eukaryota > Metazoa > Arthropoda > Insecta > Coleoptera > Chrysomelidae > Crioceris > Crioceris asparagi. The sequence continues at coordinate 1,972,293 of OY293833.1, read as the reverse complement.
ATAAATAAATTTTATCTCATCAGTGATAATTCAATAACTTTGTGTTCGTATTTCTGCGAGATGTCTTGGTATTTTTATATTAAGACTCTCATTGATTGGAAAGCACAGATATAAATATCAAATCGCAAGTTTCATGGCGTTTCAAATATCTGAAATATTTTACCAAAGATCAAAGGGAGTCGCTATTTTGTAGGAAGTAAATTTGTCGATATTGCCTCTACATCAGAAATAGAGTCAGTCATATATTCTTTTGATAAATTTATTGTGAAAAACATTCTCCATCCTGGCATTCCTGCTAGAAATTATATCTATGTACAGAAGATAAATATTAAATTCTACTCATCATTTGGAATACTCTTGATATCAATTTCAATATTAACTGTGATGTAATAAATATTCAGTAGGGCGTTAAATTCTAAACGTGGGTTTCGATCATTTGAAATATAGAGGTTAATGTTTTGGCTAATTAAAGTTACCGAACACATATATCTGACCCAGTTGGAGTAGTAGTGTGTAGGTACTTGGAAGGGATAGTATCCGTTTTTTTTTCTTGACGTAAATACCCTCCATTTGGACCACATGTCGGTGTGGAACGTGTACCCATCGCCAGCCACACTGGGGTGAAGTGAGGAAATGTGGCAAGAATGCCATAAATTTATACGACACCGAGATATATACACTCATATAAGGGAACAAATGATACATTATTGCCATAAAGAGGCACAGGTTAACCTCCTGAGGTGGTATCGAACAATATTTTTCTTCTATCATATGTCCTTTATGTGAATCGATGGGATATGATTGTATTGCCGTATTTATTTACTAGTGAAGGAACACAAAATATAAGAGAGATTGTGCTTATGGAGTCCCTCGAGGTACAATTTTGGGTCCATTATTATTTAATTTCTGTATTAATGGGCAATTGCAACTTGATATACCTACAGATTGCTATTTTATCATTTTCAGATGACATAATCATTATTATGTGTAGCGATGACAGTTGGGGGATGAATTGACAACTAAAGCTAAAATATGATTTGAATTTGTTTGGGATATACTCAAATTTGAATCAGGTACAATATCCCGAAACAATTTTTATCTATATGTTTTAATTTGAAATATGGTCAAGGGTACTCATTTTCATTTTATTTTAATGAAAAATTTCTGGGTATTTTGCAAAATGTTTTGGTATTTCGTCAGGTTTAATGGAATCCACAGCATTAACATTTCCACAATTTTTGATCGAATACGCTAATTACCGATAAGAGTATAATACAAGAATATTTTTTGCTCTTTACATTCCCACTGATTGGGGTGCAAAAGATAGATCTTCTAGAGTGAAATTTCTTGAATGATAGAAGTGAGAATGTGAGAAAAAAAGCGCCATTTAACAGTTCCTTTGGCTTTCTGCCATTTGCGTCAGATTTTTCTTACAACAATATTTGTAATAAAAAACGATCTGGGAGCTATTCTTCAAATTAATCAAAAGAATGAAGTTTGACGGTTTTCCTTCAATTCGCTTCTTGGCATTGGCAGAATTATAACTTAGCGTTTTGACCTTCGCCTCCATCGTCCATTGAGAATGAAGACAATGCAGGGATATGCGGTCCCTTCAGGCATAATGAAAATAAATTTTAATTTTCAGAATGGAGGCAACAATAAACGGAAGCGTTGAATATTATATGACGTCGTAAATCTTTTAAATCTCAAAATTACATAAGCGAAAATTTATTTTCTCATAGATTCCATACATATAAGACATGAAGATTTTTCTCACGTAGATACAGTTGTCATTAGTGGACCATAAATTTCGGCACTTGGCTGAATATTTATTAAATGAGATATTATAGAAAAGTGCGGTGGCTCCCTCTAGATCTGTGGGGTGTGTGTGATATTATGAAAAATAGTTAGTAGGTATTTGATTTTCAAGTGTATATTAATTTAATGATTCAAATTGTTTCAGGAGGACACCGAGTCACAAAATAACCGAGATTAATCAGGTGAGATTCTCTAAAGTCAATATAATATTTATCTACGACAATACTTTGATAGATTATTTATTTATTTGCTATTCTCAATCATAGGTATGTCAATATGTTTCAAAAACAATTTTGTGTCACTTTAAATAATTTATCAAGAGTTGCAACAAGAAAATTGATGTGACCTTTAAGAGTTCTTTGAATTAAATATCTAAGTATATGCAGACTGTTTCATATTGGGAAAACTTCCCAATGGAATATCTACTACTGGAAAATATAAATGAAAATTCAATTGTTAGATAGAAATATTTTGTCGAAACAAGATTTGGAATGTCTTTGTTAAGCAATTCAAAGAAGAAATTCTCACATATTTTCATTTTTCATATCTCAATTGTTTCTTTGACAGTACCTAGAATTATTTTACCGAGCAAATACTCTTTAGCAGTTGATGGAAACTTTTCAATTCAACAAATTGTCACAATCTGCGATATAAACTGACAAATTCCACAATAGATTCATTAGTTTCGTGATTTTCTCTCGTTTTAATAGCAAAATAATTTATACCTAATATATTGCGCTTATTTATTCTTAATAACATTAAAATTGGTTTCGATCGATTCCTATATAGAATTTATTTAAATATACCCTTGATTTTACAAAGAGTCCAATCTTCTAATAAATTCTGATGTTTTACTATATCTACCTGGACCTTAGACGGTATTGATGTTAGTTCTCTGGTATTTATTTTTAGTACGATGCTAAATTATGTTTATTCCCATATTTGAACTATGGATCCGTATAACAGTAATCAAACTAAAAATACAAAATGTGAGAGAAATATTTCATCCACTGTTTGGCAATTGTTCAAAGATTTTTTTCTTCTATATTTAAAAAATACCTAAATATCAACGGCCCACAAGTATTAATTCCTGGAAATGAAATGACAAAAAAAAGATGTCCAACAAAGTCCATCAGCAATAACACAAAATAAACATACCAGCCCACAGAAATGCTGGAATTGTTTCCTTATCCAGGTTTACACAAAGAATTAAAGTACATATTTGTGGAAGCTTCCATATATGATATAACTCTCTATTCTCAGTTTATATTTCATGGAGAATATAATATAAGTATCTTATATAACATATATAAGCCACAGCTGATATTTGAAGAGGCTTCTTGTCACTTAATAACATTTCAATGGGATAAAATCAAATCGAGCGGATTTTCATTCCAAAACAAACATATAAGTATTGAAATTAACCTTTATACTATAATATGTCACCCTAGTTACTCTAAATATAGCTTTCTATATACCAAATTTTTAAAATTCATCATTTCATAGTGCGTGTAATTTTGGTCCAGAATATCTGTGACATGAATTCCAGATTTCAAGAGATTTTTACGTTTACGTTTATTTTATCCATAGCATTGATATGATAGGTATATTTTCCTTCCAAAAAATATAATTAACATATTTATCTGTGTGATATATTCTTATTCTAAAAAAAGGGATACAGAAATTGGTAATAGGAAAAAATCACCGACAATTTATTCACCATATCAGCCTTTAACATGCCCTTCACTCTCCATTTCCATAGGACTTACTATAACCAACTAAAGCTTGACATCTTCCGAGGATTGTGGAGATTCTATAAAACTTCCAAAATGTGAGCCTCTTACTTTTATTTCCTCATACATATATGTGCATTTTAGAATATTCTCAAATATCAAAAAGACGCAGACATTGAGCATAAATAAATTAGGTATAACTTCTTAAGTGTCAAACAAATTAACAATGTTACATACTCAAGCATCTCCGATTTATAGAGTAAATCATGTCACTCAAGTTGAAAATGATCTTTCACTTAATCTATTTGTTCTCAAGTTAAATGTTGCATGACATTAGTAAAAACTTTGGACATTTCAATTAGATGGAATACCACCACCAAAACTAATCAAATACAGAGATAGAAGAAACTCGAATGGTAACAAATTTGTTGTAATTGGTACCAGTTAATTTACGAGTAGGTAAAGTAATCAAAATGGTTTCGAAAGTGGAAACACTTTTATTTTGAAGGGGAAATTGATTTTTCGCTTTGCAAGCCTCCTCCAATTTTCCAGTCTCTTGTTTTCAAATTTTCCACTCTTCTGCCCCAAGTAGGTTTTTTTTCTCTCTCTAGGCAAATTTGCCACTTGTTTGAATTTTGCTCAACATTTTCCTAAGTTATAGATAGTCAATTCAGCTTATGAAAAAAATATAATTAAGAAATACGTATCTATTTGTATTTAATTTATATTTGCGGACACATTTTTTGAAAAATATCAATCTTGGTATAATTAATAATAATAATAATAATATTGCCTTTATTTAGCTCAAAAGGCACAATATAACATACAAATAATTTATAACATTCTGTAATAAGTATATAAAATTAAATTTGAAAATTTATCTTTTTTAGTCGCAATTTAAACATTTTCACATTCGGTGCAGTTTTTACAATTAAAGGGAGATTATTATATAATCTTAGACCTTCAATAAATAATGATTTTTGCCACATATTGGTGTGATACGTATCAATGAAATAATCTTGTCCCGTTCTTAAATTAAAATCCACCATATCAGACCTTTTTGTTAAATAACCCTTTCAAAATTCAGGTATTAATTTTTTTGTATTTTATAAATAAATATTAAATAATCCATTTTTATTTGAAAACTGACATCTTTAAATAATATGCAATTATGTCTTGTACCAAGAATCATACATTTTGTTTTGGTAGTATTTAGTTTGAGCTTTTTAAGTCTAAGCCATTTTTTTTAAATATTCAATTCATTTTTCTACTATTTGTTCAAAGTTTGTTCCTGATACTGAAAAGACGGTATCATCAGCAAATGAATTGATGAAACAATTACAAATATATTTGTTGATATCGTTTATGTAATGTATAAAGAGTAGTGGACCAAACACAGTTCCCTGTGGGACTCCATACTATATTTTTACTCTCTCAGGCAATTTATTTGACAATTTTGTGGTTTTATATCTATCTATCTATCTAAATAATTTTCTAACCAACTAAGAGCAGTACCCCTTATTCCATATACTTTACAAACAATAATCAATTTCTTGCGGTCAATTGTTTCAAACGCCCTTTTTAAATCTACAAAAACACTTAAAATAACATGTCCTTCATCTATTTGCTTTTCCCATTTTGACAACACAACTTGACATGCACTTTCACAAGAATGTTTCCTCCTAAACCCTGATTGGCCATCATAAATCACATTATGTTCTTCTAAGTATCTGCTTAACTGCTGGTGCACCAATATTTCCAGAACTTTTTCTACAACTGGAAGAAGATTTATCGGCCTGAATTCTTCTGGCTTCTTAGGATGTTTAACTTTTGGTACCTGCTGGTATTATAACACTATTTTTTAGCTCCGTTGGCACTTCAACAGTCTCAAGCGAGGTGTTTATTATATTAAGTAATTAAGTAATGTATAACTTCTACATCGAACACGTTTTGTTTGAGAAGCACTGTACTTTTCAATCGCATATATCCAGGTATGATCGTATTTCTACTAGAAAGACTTCAAATGTCAACTTCAAATATATCAAATTAGTATAACAATAACAATTTCTTCTTTCGAAGAATAAATAATAGCTTCCTTTCGGTAACAATGACATTGGTTCAAGTTACCACCTCTGAGGCTCTAATATCGCATTCCATCTAGTTGAAACAGAATCGCTGTTACCTAATGTGGAATATTATAAGGAATAAGGAGGATATATTATGTAATATGTTAGAATTTTGCTGTATTTTATCATTGAGCTACTTATATTATGTTGATTGGACGTGTCTTACATAGTATTTGCATTTTTTTGAGAAATATCACACACTGTAGAACAAATTTGATATAATATGCACAACAAGCTCTAAATAACAGTAAATATGTGATCATTAATGCATATATATATAGGTATATATAGTCCTGGAAAGTAGAGCAGGAGTATATTAAATTTAAAATGTATAACTACCGTATGGGGTATGTATGGAACATGAAAATTATGAATAAATCATAAGGCAATCCTCTCCATCGACAACATGGCAAAATATATATTTGACAATAATATTGTGTTTCGTGCGATAATACCATTATCGGATTTTCAAGTAATCTATACCGATACCTACCTACCTCAAATTTGCTAGTAAGAGCTTTTATGGAATGCTCTAAGTGCACCAGGAATTGCTTAATATGATTAAGTTGTAGCGTAGTTTATGCTGCAAGTGTGTAAAATTGAGCAGGTATCTTGACAATCGTGATATTGCAACATGAATCAAGGTAGTACCATTTATAACTGTATTTTAATCACATGAATGCGAGTGGAAATATACGTGGAAACGAATCTTTTAGCATGATTGTGAAGACATAATTGTTCATATATAATGTTCCAAGATAATAATATGGAATTTGTTCCATTCCACGATCCAGCAGTTGTTTTCAATTGACTCACGAACGACGTTTTGACATTGTCATTGTCACAGTCGCTTATTAAAAGTCATAGAATATGACATATGACAGTTGGAGGAACGCGTATCGTGCTATCATAGAACAATATTTTGGATTTTGAAAGAATATTTATATAAAGGCTGCAGAATTTATATCTTATATAACAGACATTTTGATTCCTTTTTTTTATCTCAAAAAACAGGTGCTGTTGAACGAGCAAAAGTATATCATTCACTTGTATGACTTTTTATATACACACATCATCTTATCAACATGTATTTTCACTTTCACAGGCACTCGAGTATTCTGGATAAACCGTGCACGCGAATGAATCGCTTCCTTTTTTTTATATATATATACCAATACTCACTGCCTGAGAAATGAAATCCATTAGCAAATGATCAACGCGGAAAAACTCAAAGAAAAAGAGAAACTCTGCTCTGTAATAAATAATTGTCAAGATAAATGTTGTGTACAAGAGATAAATATTTGCTTAATCATTTCTAAACAATGGAAGTAACATAAATTACGACCGATTAGGAAATTTTAAAATATGGCGGATGCGCGTTCACGAATTTGCTAGATATCATTTTGGTATGATGATGTCGTAATATTTAAAGTTCTTCTGAATAAGAAACTGAATATCTGAGATGTCTATTTGTAGAATGTTAGAGGGTTCAAATGATTTCGGATTCGCAAGTCGTTCTTGCAAGAATACGTGAATGTTCATTCGTTTTCTTGATGCTTTTATATAGAAAGTGGAGGATTAAATTTATAGTCAACCTTACCGACCAAAACGTACCTACCCTCATACAGATAAGTCGGGAGAGGAAAAGAGAGGAAAGTTGCCAAAATTTATGCTTTAGCTTTCCTTTCATTCCGAAGGGTGAACTGAATTCGTTCCCTATAAATGAAGCTGACATGTCGGTAGCATTGTTAAAATTTAATACCACATATCACAATATACTTTATTCCGTGTTATCTTCTACGCATTCCAATATGCTATCAGATCGTGAGATATCAAGATTTGCTGGCATCACACAGACTCTTCGCTTTGGTGGCATGTGTCGGCAGTTTAATTATGATTGGGAACCATAGAGGCTCATATACATCAATGCAAGGAATAGTTATCATTTCAGTCACTGGAACTTAGGCATGGGCACGGATTGGATAAATCTAAATAAATCTTTTAGGTTAATTTCTTATAGAAATGTACTTATTGCGATCGTTCACACTTTTGAATTTAGAAAAAGTTTCAATGGCTCGTTGATATATGTCTATGAGTATATATGGGATTTTACGAAATATGTTAGCATGATAGAGGTCGCAGTTTTGGAGGTATCAAGATCAAATTTGCTACAAAAATCAATCTCTTAGATATCTCGGCCTAGTTCGTTATTGGGCATTATCAGGTTAGTAGTTTCAAAATGGCGACCGTTCAAACATTTAATAAAATTATCAAAAAGGGGCCGTGCTGTAAATAGCATCAAAAACAATTTTGGGTTATAGATATAATCAATAGCAACAAGTTTTGTTCGAAGCAATTTTTCATAAAATGCACAGAAAAAAATAAGGAATATTGGTAAAACATGAAAACTCAAAATAAATTTGATGTAATTGTTCATTTTCTGGACATCCTAATATTCGTATAGACCCGTATTAAAATATATATGTATATATTTAAATTATTGATAAGAATTAGACGAAAAAAAAAATCCAACCTTGAAGCGGAACGCGAACCCTATCTGCTTTATATTCAACAACCAAAACAACAACCTCTAATTCAATGAATTTTGAGAAATCTACCTTTGCGCTGGCAACAGGATGTCGGGATTTTTGTTATTATAAAAATACTACAATGAGGTATTTTTTTTCTAAAGATTATCATCAAGTATTCATTAGAACATATTTGAACACCTTTGAAAGAGGTTATTTTGGAGTCGATATCTCAACGAATTTTCGTTGTACATGAGAAGAAATTTGTCTAATTCTGATTAGGCTTTTCAGTTTGAATTAAACTCAGTGATATTTTTAATGGATTTGGATTAAATTTCTTTGGAATGCAATCAGCTAAAAATTCCCTTTTCAGCTAACATATAAACTTTCATTTTCAAAGTGCCTTCATTAATACAAGTGTGCGATTGGGTCTGTTGAACCTTTTCTACGGTGAATTTATGTGTAAAAGTATCAAGAAAAATACTTCTACCCCTTCACAAAATAGCAAGTTTGTTACCCACTGGATTAAATCGACCATTTTACGTTTAAAGTTTTAGGTTCTGGGGAATATGTTTTTACAACTGTTACTGTTTACCAATAGAAGTTGTACAAAGTAAAGTTTCAACTGTTTATTGGCTGACATTCTTTGGCGTCAACTAACTGGTCTGCGAAAATTGAAATGAAACATCTGTTTCCAGATAAATTGTTTTTGGTCCATAAGATTTCATTCGTCATCCAGCCACCGATCATGTGAATTTTAAAATGCTTATTTAAATAATTAAAATTATGGCTTTCTGTCAGTGCTATTTTTTTCTGAAGAGGATTAACTGGAGCAGAAAATGCTGACTCTCTTTGCAGCTAATATAACCGTGTTAAAGAAGCAGAGGCCGATTAAAGTTGTTAGCTTATTTTATGCGACTAGATATAATGTAGGCAGCCGTAGCGATATAATGTATATACCTGCCATAGATATAGAAAACGAAAGACCGCTCAACCATCTTGCGACCATTACGCCCTTAAACACGAGCGAAATGAAAAGTTCGGATCGGCAGGATGGCATATACTGACGACGCGCCTTAGGTAAACCGAATGGCCTATCTTCCTATCGACAACACTGCATTACATTGTTACTGAAAATAGCTATCCGATCAGCTTACATGTTCATTTTTTTGTATATCTGAACCCTTCGACAGAGCTCAATGTACAATGTGGAAATAAAGTTCCGGATATATCCGTTAACTTTGTTAACATTATTTAGTACAAGAGATTCACTTAAACCTACTCTATTTTCATCTTGCTTCGTCATTCGTTTCCAAAGTTATCGATATTTGTTGAAATCATTTTCTATTGGTTCAAAACGCTCCAAGCTTTATATATAACTTTACCATATTATGATAATATTTCAGCCGGTCGGCAGAACTACTTGTAACTGTGGAAAACTAATTTTGAAATCTGAATTCGTTATAAGATGTGAGGTATATTGAGTTTGATATTTAATCCCTGATGTAGTGTGATCGATTGCAAACTTTAAAAGATAGTTTAAGATGCGCTGTCTTCCATATTTGTGGATCATTATGAAATTGTCCTGTATATATATGTTTTTCAAATCACTAACTAAAGAAAATTATGTTCCCGATAAAGTTTATATATTCACCTAGCTGGAATTGAAACTTCGAATGCAAAAGATGAGATAATAGCAATAAATAGATAGAAGACTTTCGACACCTACTTCAAATTGACTTGCTCTTGAAACATCAATATGTTAAATTTCGTCGAGCACGTTCTCTCTCTCTTTTTTGTTTTATTTTTCATGAATCTGCGAGAGCCATTTTTCCTATTCAAAATGGCCATTAGTATTATTGGGGTCAATTGAGACTGAACTGATTGGTAAAATTACTCCGTGACTCTTTGATGAGTTGGAAAAACGTTATTCGATCGTTTTTCACACTGAATAGAAATAAACATTAGCTTACCCACATGTATATCTGTTGTCTTTCTCTCTCTCACTCTATGTGTGTAAGCTTATCCTTTTGCCGTTAGATGCACAGAAAGCTAGATGGTTGAGAATTGAAAGCATGTAACAATTAGGTTAATTTATTTGGAAATTTCATTGGACTCGGCAACAACATTGAAACCATGGTTGCTCGTATATACACAGAAAGAGAAGTACGTAGTAAATAGATGTATGTTTGCAATGCCAATTCAATTGGCAAATCACCTAATATACCTATCTACAGATGATCATCATCCGTTGATAACAAAACATGAATAGCAGTGGACACGATACGATAGTTTCCAACATAAAATTGAATAACTACCATGCAGAAATAGAGTGAAAGCTCTCAAATTGGTTCTTTCTATGATTTTATTTCCACAATTCAGATATAGACAGTAGTTCCAGGCAGTGCTCTTGTGGTACACCTGTGCTCGTTACGTCCTCACAAAAAAGATTGCGTTCGCTTCGGTTCGGTTTGATTTGGTTCGGTTAATGTTTGATATTTGTTCCGCAGCTGTTTTCCATAAATCAAGTGAAATACACTATAGAATATCACCTGATTTGAAGATTACTCAACACGTAATATATATATATATATATATATTATAGCAGCATGTACTAGCGTCTTTTGAGCGTGGAAATATTATGTCAAAATTGGAACTGTCAACTTAAAAGTCTTATTTGAATGGAATTGCAAAGTTGGCTGTGTACTAACCGCATGCATGTTGTGTTGCTGACAGTAATTTATCGGAATGAAATCCCTCCGATTCTAAGTACAAACTAATATATTAAATTCCACCGAGTAACTACAATACATTGATTACACAAATGGACTCGTGTTTTGGATGGATTTACGTAATACATTTCTGAGAGAAACTTTATATTTATAAATGCAGTTCAAAGCCGCTGTAGATCCCGATTTTATATAAATTAAGCAAGGAACAAAAGATGACTACCAGAAGGGAGAATTTGTCGTAGCTTTTATTAAATGCTATGTTATTAATCAGTTTGTTTTGATATGAACAATTTGGGGAGTGAATGAGACAAAGACAAAATAGCTTTAATTTAATTTAGTGATTTATTCCATTACCTAATGAATGACATGTTCGGCAGTTGATTGTGGGCGCCTGCTAAAAAGATAAACTATATAATTTCTGCTGTCGAATAGGAATTGTTTTTCGACGATGTAGTATCATAATAAATATTTGGCAAACTTTGAGAGAGCATCCCGTTTAATGTCCAGATTATAGCATGTTCACTTAACTGATATATCTTTGTAATGGTTCCTTCTTTCCTTGCTATCTGAAATCTTAAAGTGCTGGCACAAAATCAACTACTGCCACTGTTAAGTGCTTCCAGCGTGTTTATATATATATATACAAAACCTTTTGTTGTTAGAAATGCTTCGAGCTTCAAATGAACTAGGTATTTGTGACAATAACATGCAATATTTGTGTTGAATTTGGATTCGTAGCGAATCGATATTTTCTATAAGCTCCGAAATATTTCAATAATTTTTGTAATTTTCTATAACAAAAATATACATAACAGAATAATACTAATACAAGTCATGGCGCTGAAACATTTTCAGAAGAATAGATAGATAAATAAAAGAGGCCCCAATGCAGAGCCTTGAGGAACACCTCACCAACTCCTGGTAGGCCAATGTAGGATATATTCAGATTTTCAAATTTGCGTTGTTACTTTTTCTGCTTCGCTTTATCCTGGAGTTTGATTTAACTACTAACTTTATAAATAGAATAAACTTGTGTTTATCTGGCATGATCGGAACGATTTCTTGTTGATTCAGCAACTATATTTAAAAGTAATGACGTTTTTATTTCAATTTGAACCTGTTTATGAGGGTCTTAAACGATTGAAAATTTATCATAACCGTACGGCTACCGTATCATAAAACTAACAATCAAGTTATTGAATATAATTTGAAAGTAGCGAAAAATATTATCGTGTAGAGTCTTTAATGATGAAAATTAAAGATGCACTTCCACTCAACTCAATATTTTGAAAAAATAACCAGCTATCACGCGTAGAAGAGGTGTCAATAGAATGCCTTATTTTGTCAACGAAGCACATCTCGATATTTCCAGCCGTGACTGTTATATGTAGAAATTTGGTTTTCAGTAAAACTAAAACTAGCTCGTCATTTGGGACAATATTACAAGTTTAACATTAATACAAGGGATAAGTTTACAGAAAGCGGAATAGAGATAGTGCTAGATGCTATTGTTGATAATTATGTAATAACTCATCCTTGAAGTCGAGTAGGAGAGGCCTTCAGCAACTCAACACAACAGCACACACAATTTGCAATATGGCAGAAATGAAATGCAGACAAGATATTCCGGAACTCTTCACTGCTCCATCCACGCGAGAGTGTGGAAGCTGTAGCGGATGTTGTTACCTAAAAAAAAGTGTACTTCGCCTTAGTTCTAGCAGGGCGTCATTATTTCACATAGACATTTGCATCTTCTCAACTACATCTAATGAATGCTCATTCTATCTATATGTTTAATTATTTGAGGGAGGACACCTCCATTAACAAAACCATAGCAAATGCAAGTCCCTTAACAACTAAAGCTGTTGGCATTTAAGAATAAAATAAAAGTGAGAAAAAAGAACATTAAACTAACCATTTAGCCATAATGCAGCTTTTGACATTGATTAATTTGTACTCATAATAATCATATCGAAGCTTCGGAAAGCTTATAAAATTGTATAAGGCCATTGTAAAACTTTCGGAAAAAGGTTGTCACTTTTGCGCTCTTCGCTTTCTTGCTTCTGCGAATGTAACTCGATCAATTTCTTTTTTTTTTTTAATGGATCATCTTTCCAAAAGTGATAACAAACTGCGACAAAAAAAAATGCAAAGCAAAAACTAAAAATTTACACCGTGGCGTAGTAACTGAGAGAAATTTAAATTTTAAAATGTAATTCTGTTCAACACTTAGACGGAATTTACAAATACTACTGTATAGCTAATTACACGAGCTCTTGAAAGGCATCTTACTCGACCTTCAATGCTATTTAAATATTTAGGGGTGATTCTTACCCTCCCTAGGGGGTAAAAGTGGTGTAGTCGAAAATACCGAAATAAAGTGTCCCCCTTGAATCGAAAAGCGACGGGTCCCTGCTGTTTCCTAAAATATTGACGCACTTCCTGAAAAGGCTCTGTTTCGTTTCCGATTGGCCACCCTGTATAATAGAATGTCTATTCTACTTTCAAGCCTATTGGTGCTAATACTCCAATATTTTTTTTCTATTACAAATAAATGGTGGCTAGCGCCTGTTTTATCAATTTGAAAGAAAATAATTCCCTGTTCCACTTCGCTCCATTTTACTGGTATTACGCTGTCATGTTTGAGTGATGAAAAATGAATGATTGGAAGTGTTGTTTTCTTTTTTAATAAATCTTACTCTACTATCCATTCATTGTCGACTTGCTCTTTATTCAACATTTACAATTTTTGGATAAATAAGCTCTCAGAAAATTTCGTGACTCACCTTAATATACCATCAGAACAGATGTAGTTCTATCTACGTCACAAAAAATTCAAATAATATAACCTCTCCTTCTGATCTGAAGTATTCCAACAGGGCGACTTGTTACCCTATATCGCCGATATGCGTTTTAGAATGCTGAATTCTGTTGAGTCAAATATTCTCCGAGAAGAAAAAAAAATTGTTCTCGCACTTCTAAGGTTTCTGCACCTTTTCATGGACTAGACTCGTGAAAGTCTGGGCCGACCAATAAACTTCAACAGTTAAGGTCCATTTTATTTGAAATAATTCTAGTTGAACTTCCTTAATTAGTGCGCCTCAGTCTCTGGAGACGGGTGGAAAAGGAGGACTTTTCAGACAGGGGCGTCCCTGTCCGATTTTTTGAAGGGGTTTTCCATTTCTCCCTAGGTGTGTTTTTTGCATTCTAAGTTTCCGTACCCAAAGGTCGCCACCGGGACCTTATTACTAAACCTTCGTTGTCCGTCCCTCTGTCAGCGGCCATAATATGTATAAAGTTGAAATTTTGATTTCTTTGTCATTTTTTGCTTGACCTTAACAATCTTTGGAACTTTTACAGTTCTTATACGATGCTAAGGAATCCTTTGGGTGTGAATCCCACTGGCACATGGCCGGTGTTATTAAGATAAAAATTGGCTACTATCTTTCTTCTGATTTCTAAAGATGAAGGCAATTCCTATATTCATTTAACTGATAAAGTTCTTTTCACAATAAATGGTTGAGTACGTTTTTTTTGCCAGAGGTCGGCCATATTCATGCAATAAACTCTCGGTCAGGGTTGGCTCATAATATAGCAGTATAATAAAATTTAAATAGCTTGTATAATATTCTATTCAAAAATGTCGACGAAATAATTCTTAGTCTTATTCTATAATTTTAATTTTATTTAAATATCTTACCTGTATTATATACCGAATTAAATATTAAAAGTCCGATCCTGTAGTGTATTTGCTTTTGGATTGTGTAAATAATGGAAATATACCCGGTAGTTTTATTAAAGACAATAACATTTATTGTGAAAAGAACTATTCCTAATATTTTGCATGAATTAGAAACAATAGGAAATATTATTAAAAATGCAACGAGAAACGAACATAAAATAATTGTATACCTCCATCGTTTTCGCCAATTCGGTCAAATACTCGAGTCATTTAATAAATTTTCCGTATTATTTATTTTTTTCAAGTCAAAAAGAACTTGTTTCAATCATTTATGCATATATGACAAATTCAACTTTTCTGATAGCTTTATTTTAACATCCAAGAAGTGATTCAAACGAAAACAATAAATCATCAAGATATGAATGAATGTCTACTTATATTTTTCGCAGTTCCCTTAAACGAGCATGATATATTCTTGCAGAGTAATGAAAATCAATGACGTTATGTTATTAAGAATGTAAATTAGAGTATATAAACCAATTAAAAAAAAATCTTAACGCATACGTTCTACAAATCGATATATATATATATATATATATATATATATATATGGTTTGTCTACATATTTGAGATAAGAAACTTTGATTCACGAGTGTTATTGTTGTAGTTTGGGATGATGTAATATAACATACCTAAATGGTGGTGTACGTGACTTCAGTCAACGTCCGTACCATCGGGTACCATTCATTTTGAATTTACCGCGTTCTTTGGCTGAGTCCCCCTCCTAATATTTTGAGCCTTCGACTCTCACACAGTACCACCACCACCACCATTACCACCACTATTCGTAATTGAAAGCTCTGATCATTCTGCCGTGAATGTTTAATTAGTTCATTTCGCGCCGAACCGAATTAGTGCTCTAGTGATTATTGCAAAAATGGGTGACAACATTGATGAACAACCACAAATGGATGAAGCTGCCGGAATAGCCGATAATTCATCGGATGACGAGTCAGGTAGATATTTCTTTTATTTTAATTTATATTTTGGCTTTAATATTTTCATTTTTAATAAATGATATTTTTGGTATAACTTGACAAATATATTAAAAAACATTTTTATTTCCAGATAACAACGAAATTTCTGCTGATGATGATCAAGCTGATTCAACATTATCGATTGATGAGTCTGTTCGTCCAAATACTCCTGCTGATAATTCTTCGAATACAAATAATCCAATATTCAATACAGCACCATCAGCTGCTCCAAGGGCTGCTGCTTCTTCTGATCGTGACAGATTGCCAGCTCAGCAACCAAATGTACTATCTGCTGCTCAACCAGCTCCGCTTCCTACATCTTGTTCTGCTGAAGCAAATATGAATGGAGACGGTATTCGATGCTCTGTTCCATATCGTACAATCAGCCTAACTGAAGCTATCAGAAGACGTCTGTTGCGTGATATGTTGGAGAACAATATTGCACCACCAACCAACTTCGAACAACCGAGAGTTGTCTTGGCACTACCCTGTGGTATTCCTCCACAGAATCTAGTTTCGCCAGCATATTCTGCTACGGATGACGACTCAGATACTTCAACTATGTCATTGGGAACGGATGAAGAAAATTAAACCACCCATTCGTACAATTATTAATATAGTTATATCGTTTGTTTTACAGATTAATATTATTTATCTTTTCAATTACTTTATTGTTTTTTCTTAGAATAGTTGTTCAATAGGATTAAGTGTTAGAAATAAGATAAATATCACAGAAGAAATCAAAATCTTCCTTATGTATTTACAGTATTATTTGTGCTTTTGTTTTTTTTTTCTGGCTTCAATAAATATCATATAAAACACCCTTATTCTTATTTCCTAAATGATACACATATTAGTTTCAAAAAAGCAGAAAATCGTTCTTCACCTGTTAAACAGGGTTGTCAAGTTGTTAAGATAAACAGTAATAAACCAAATTCTGAGTTGACTGAGAAAAAGTATGGTTAGCTCAACCTAACCTTACTTTTTTCTATTGAGCTATAGGTTAGGTGAGGTTAGGTTACCTTACCTAACCTAACATATCCTAACTTAACCTAACAATCACAACATAACATTTGGTAGAGTTCAAAGAAGTTCAATAGAAAATAAATATTTCTTATTAGACAGTGAACTGAAAAAAAAAAAATAATATTAATTTTATTGTTGTTGGTACTTTTCAGGTTGTGCAGATGCAGTTAGATTGAAAACTTTTAGCACCAACTTCACAGGTACCAGTACCAAAACATCGTCGCGGAAATACTCATATTTCAGACATTACCACCGCAGTAACTCGAAAACCATAGCTATATGGAGAAAATGTTCAATATAAATGTTGCTACCAATAATTTGGTCTTTAATTTGGTCGCCTCAAATTCTCAATTTTCGAAAGAAACTGCCCCCTTCACATAGCGAAAATACACATATTGGCGATTGTGACATCCCTGTAACTCGAAAGCCGTAACTCATTTTAGAAAATGTTCAATTTAAATGTTTCCGGATATTACCATATCTTTAATTCTTGTCGCTTCAATTTTCGTGAAAAAATGCCCCCTTCACCCCCTTACGGGGCGTTTATTGGAGGGATGGAGATCTCGTATTTGAGTTTTTACGAATATGGGATCATTTCTTAATCTCCTCTTTCAACTAAATCAAAAATCATCATATCGGTGTACGTTTACTATATATATAACACGCTCACAATAACCAAAAAAAGCAGGCAGTCTAATTGTATACCGCCTCCGTTTGGGTTCGTCGGTCAAAAAGGATCACAACTTCTTATGTTTAATAAATATGCTATTGATGTAGGTACCTTGAGTTATAATTTATCGTGAAAACTGTAACAGGATTCAAAGAGTCGATATGATTATTTTTTATTAGGTTCACCAGTATTTTCAATCAACATTAATTTATATCAAACAGAAAATTTCAGCTCACAGATTATCAATATGTGAAGAGAAGAAAAAAAAAGAAGCGCAAACATTAAAAGCTGTCGCTCTGTCGCTATCCTATTTGAGGTTCAAAGAAAGTTCGTTAATCTATAAAACTGAGTCGAAACACATTTTCCGTTATATGGCAAAATCGTTTTAATATGCGCGAAAGGCGATTTTTCTAATCTGTGAAAAAGCGGAAAAAGGTTCTCCATAATGCGTATTTGATATACGTGTCAGATTTTCTGCACGTTGGGAACATTTTTAGCCAGTTTGATAGGTCAGAAGGGCTATAGAGGGTTTTGTTTTTATAGATAAACTGAAAGCGTGTATGAAATATATAATATATTCTTGGCCAATTGTGTTTTACAGATATGTACTTTTTATTTTATTACCTTTACGTTTGACCGCTGATATGTGATTAGGTATTTTTTTTTATATTTTGGAACATAGAAATGGCTGAATGC
This sequence comes from Crioceris asparagi, assembly GCA_958507055.1. NCBI lineage: Eukaryota > Metazoa > Arthropoda > Insecta > Coleoptera > Chrysomelidae > Crioceris > Crioceris asparagi. The sequence goes on along the minus strand of OY293833.1, from coordinate 1,954,245 downwards.
ATTTTTACTGAAATTTTGCAATAGACCAATGTGCAAGGTTGCTAATTATTTGGAAGCATAATTTACTTTACCGCACGAGTGTGGAATGTGAGTGATTTCACGCACGCTCTGGTATAGAGGTGTCAGTCAGATATGCAACCAACAGGGACAGTTGAGTTAGGTATTTTGCTTTTCTAACTATAATCTCAGTAATTACAACTGATTTCTAAATTTTCAATTATCTGCAGTTCGAGAAAATTCTAAAAGTAATCTGCTAGATTTACTTGGGGACAATTGTTTTATTTTTTCAAACAACATGCGATAGAATGAGAACAGATAATCAAAATTAATTGTTTATTTTTAAGAAAAATTGCTGATAAGTGAAAACACTTTCTATAGATTTGATATCATACTTGATCGGCCTTCTTTTTGACTGACTTAAAAAAGGAGGAGGTATACAATTCGATTGCTTTTTTGCTTTTTTAATGTAATAAATGTGCTCCGATTTTGATGATTTTTCATTCACTTGAAAGAGGAATGTTGTGAAACTCCCGAAATGTGTAGAGGGGGTAATTTTTTTCGAAAATGAGACTGCCAAATTAAAGAACAGATTATATGTGGCAACATTTAAATTGGGCACTTTTCAAAAAAAAATACGGTTTTCGAGTTACAGCTGTGGTAAAGTCTGAAATATGTGTATTTCCGCCGCGATGTTTTGAGATCTCTAAATAATAACAAGTACAAGCAAAGGGTAGTAAATAGTACTACTGGTATTAGTGAACATTCAACGATTTTCATGACAAAGTTGCACTCAAAAGTGTGAAATAAATATTTTTACCGAAAATTGGACCGACTTTATTGGTGCTAAAACTTTTCTATCTATTCAACAATTGCACAGCTTAAAAAGTGCCAGCACCAACGAATAAAGTCCGTTCAATTTTTGTATAAAAGAATATTTTTTTTTCAGCCAGCTCTTGTGCTATGACTAAGAGATGTTATTGTATTTAAAATGACGAATAATAATCAGAGTATGCTTATGTATAATAGGTAAATACTTCGAAACTATTATTGAGCAGTTATTCATTACGATAATGCGAAGACTAAATAAAATGTTTCTCGAATGTGGATTAAAACATAGCTATTGCAAATCTGCATCTTGATAATGAAAATGATGATGCAACATTTAGGGCCGATTTCATAATAACCAATCCTTAATGGGACGTTTGTTAATTCTTCAATTTTTGTAACGCATAATTTGATGACACATTAAAAATATTTTATATTATACCGGGTGGGTCAATGAAAATTTTACACCCCGTTGTATTGACTTTAAAATCAGAATAGGGAAAAATGTTCGGACCCGTCGATTTTTGTTACAAGGGGGAACTCGGCCTCATTTTTATACCAGGTAACCTCAGTGGTAAAATTTATCAGGATTTATTAGAAAATACTATTTATCCAGCCCTGGTGCATGTATTGGTTTACGATCATTTTTCAGCAAGATGGCGCACCACCTCATTTTGTACAACCTGTACGTCAATTTTTGGACGAAACTTTTCCTCAAAATTGGATTGGACGAAGGGGACATATTGAGTGGCCACCCAGGTCACCTGATCTGTCTCCTCTGGACTTTTTTCTTTGGGGTCATCTGAAATCTAGGATTTATGCCCGATTCACTGGAAGATTGGCGAAATCAGATAATAAATGAATGCCGTCAAATTAAACCCGACATGTTGCGTAGTGTTCGGGAACCTTCTGAACATTATTTTACTGCATGGAAGTGAATGGTGGTCATTTCCAGCATTTATTAAACTAATAGAAAAATAAGTATTTCTTTGTTGGTTTTAAGTACACTTTTTGTTCTCATTGCCTATTTCCCCATTTGAGCTGTCATTTTGTTATCAATGAAAATTTTCAAGCCAAACTTGAGTATTAGATAGTACTCGATGAGATCTTTGAAATAAGGTATAGCAATACCCCTCATCCCTATTAAAAATCAGGAAGTTGTGCTTACCCCCGTTAAGGGGTAGGAGTTACGGGACAGAAGAAAGTACCAAAGTTGTTCCCCCTCGAATCAAAATTCGACAGATCCAAGCATTTTCCCAACTTTTGATTTTCATTCGTTAAATCGGTGTGTAAAGTTTTTGTTGGCCCACCCTGTAAGTATATTTCTTTAACGTTAGTTATACCTTATCTCCCTTTTTTCAAGGAATTTTGATTTATTGGTCCCATCAAATTATGAATTATGAAATTATTGATGTACGATTAATTAAATGGGATATGATTATGATTTCTTTTCATTAATGGAAAAAAAATGATATGCAGCTATAAAATCCACATGTCACATAGCATGAAAATAATCCAAATTTCATGGTCGTTTTTTCGGTAATAAATGTGTTGAAGAGCTGCTTATTTTTTATTTATTGGTATTCTTATTTTGGACTCGATACTAATACTGATGTTTGTATACAGTGTGTCCTAAGTAAAGCTGAGTTTTATGTATTTGATAAACGGTAAGTTATGTTAAATGGGATTTTTATTTTCAGAATATTATAAGTCACTTTTTCAAATTAAATTTTAGTTCTTTGGTTTCCAAGTAAATTAGGAGTATTTTCTTTGCTTGCACTTGTTATTATGTTGAGATCTCAAAACATCGCGACGGAAATACGCATAAGTATTTCAGATGTAACCATTTTACCACCGCAGTAACTCGAAAACCGTATCTCTAAGGGAAAAATGCTCATTAAAAATGTTGCTACAAATATTCTTGTCTTTCATGGGGTACCCTCAGATTTTTTTTTCAAATGAAATCGCCCCCTCCACATAGCGAAAATACACATATGTGAGATTTTAACATCAATGTATCTCGAAAACCGTAACTGTTTTGAAAAAATGTTCAATTTAAACGTTTCCGGATATTGTCCTATCTTTAATTCTGCCATCACGAATTTTCGATTCTCGAGAAAATTTGCCTGCTCCACCCCCTTCGAGGGCGGATTTCGGTGAGAAGGAGATTTCGGATTTGAGTTTTGACGAATATGGGTCCATTTCTCAAGTATCCTCTTTCAAATTCAAAAATCATCAAAATCGGAGTACATTTACTATATTAAACGCGCGGACAAACCAAAAAAAATAGCATACAGTCGAATTGTATACCTCTTCCTACCTCTACTGAACTATTTATCAAAAATATGTATTTGTCAGTGCCCATTCATTCGGTTGGTTCACTTTCATCTTTCAAATACTTTTCTATCAGATAAATTGTATACAACAGAGCTTCCAAGTGTCGATAATTCATCGTCTAACAATAATACAAATCATTGGGCCATTTAGAAGTCTTTTAAGGGCAACACATTGGCATCCCATGCTGTAAAAACTCCTTCTTCTTGGATATAATTTATAAGAAGCGTATATTATTGAAATCATTTTGTTGAATAAGTTATAAGGTAAATAAAAGTACGGGATAAATTAATTAAAATATAAAACCATAAGTATTGATGCTTGTCAGATTTTACGCTGTCAAAAAAAAACATCTTGGCATTTGATATAATCGCTCATTTGGCGCTAATTCCGGAAAGTATTCTCCCTTCATTGCCACAACGGGTTCGGACGAAATACAAGCCAGGGAAAAACCATCACAATTCAACGAATAATTTCGAAAAGCCCTTCATTCGTTGTCTGACATCTTTATCGGGCGAGAATTTCATACTTATAGCATTTTGTTCTATGTCTGAGAAGACATCAATACTTTGAGAAAGTTTATATTGTGTTGTGAATGTTTTTTTTAAAAATACCACTTTCAGGAAAATGTCAATAACATTTCTAAAATAAACTACTCTGTTCCATGACAATTGATTATTGTTTTACAGAAACTACTGCGCGTATCTTCAGTTTTATATTTGAAAAGAAAACAGGAAATGCTGCATTTTTAGACTAAAACATAAAAGAAACAGAAACTTTTATAGAATATTATAATCGTTTATATCTGAAACTATGTTGGTTTGCTATTTATTCCCTTGGTCCCTTGACATATACTCATACATTTCAAATTCACACTGTATATTTTCTTATATATTTCATAGACATAGCGTGATAATGCAGCTTGAAAATGTCCAAACTGCTTCAGAGGGTGTTCTGTTCGAAATATAGTATTCTGTCGCAGTTTTTTCCACTTCATTTCCAATGAACAGGTTCGGGGGCCTGACTCAAAACGATATACACATACATATACATATGTATATAGGGTACGTATACAAGAGAGCAGATAGATAAGCCATAGCTTGACCGTCATGGCATTGTCCTAAATAACAGATACGTACGTACGTACGTACATATATGAAGTTCTGTTTGGACATGAAATATGGCAAATGTAATATATGTGTTTCATATTGTTGTTTAAACTCCAACATTGTGATTGGTTAAACTTTGCGAGAACTATACTCACAACACGAAAACAGGTCATCAGTAGATATAATATAATATGCGATTGTATGAAAAAAAGATACTACTGCCAATGTATTTTCAGATGGAATTTGTAAACACGATAGAGGTCGCATTTGTACAGGTATCAAGTTCAAATTGGCTGGCAAAATCGATTATACAAATATCTCCGTTGAGTTTGTTAACGAGCATGATCGCAATTGTAGTTTCAAAATGGCAGCCGAGCCAACTTTGGAAAAACTTCTCAAAAATGAGATATCCAATGAATTTCATCAAAAATATTTTTTAATTATACTTTTGTTCGAAGCATTTTTTTCTTAATGCCTTAAAAAAGTACCTAATAAAATTTAAAAACAGTAAATTTCACCGATCCATTGATAAGTTTATATATATATTTTTTTTGAAATGTATAGCTACGTATTTTTCGTAAAAACTTGCTCTAACATAGTTTTGGCGATTTAGAAATGAGAAACTTAGATATATGATTTTTTCAAATATTTATGATTTTAGTTTTGCTCAAAATATTTAATTTTTGAGATACTATCACCAGTTTTAGGCAGACATATATATAACCTGAGCTTCAGAGCATCAGTCCAAATTAATATTTCAATAGATAGATCTAAAATTTGAGCTAAAGGCTCAATGGAATAATGCTACAATATTGGGTATTTTTTTTTATAGAAATTCACCTAATGCGATCGTTCACACTTTTGAATTTCGAAAAAAATTCAACGGCATGTTGTTATATGTCTATATAAGTAGGTCCAAAAAAGTATATTACAAAATTTGTGAACTCGATAGAGGTCGCAGTTTTGGATGTATCAAATTCAAATTTGCTACAAAAATCAATCTCTTGAATATCTCGGCCGAGTTCGTTATTGGCCATTATCGGGTAAATGGCGACCGTTCAAACATTTAAAAATGGGCCGTAGCGTAAATATCATCAAAAATAATATAAATAAATAATTTTGTTATAGATATAATCAGTACCTACAACTTTTGTTCGATGCAGTTTCTCATAAAATGCACAGAAAAAAATAATAAAGAAAAAAAAGAAATATTGGTACGAACATGAAAATTCATTATAAATTTGATGTAATTGTACATTTTCTGGAGATCTTAATATAGACCCTGATTTAAAAAAATATATATATTTCAAAAAAGTATATTTATTGATAATAAATAGGCCAAAAAAAGCAGCACTGAAGCGGACCGCGAATGAATTTTGAAAATTTATATTTCCGCGGGCTACAAGCCGCCGGGATTTTTTTTCATTTACTTCAGTTATCGACACTATTTTTACTTTTGATATATTTGTGATTATATTTAAAATATACGTTGCATTTGATGGGTATAATAATAAATTGGCTTTTGGATTGACAGTTGCTAAATTAATTTGAGAATCAATAGATTTAATTTTTCCACCAAGTTCGGATCCAATATATTGCAAAAATATATAATATTCGAGCTAAATTTTGATTGGATAATGATTTTTTGTTTGTTTTTGTCAGCATTATAATTAATACACTCATATTTCTATAGATATCACTCGCTTTTTTTCAAGTTGACAGTCTTTCATAAATTCCTTGGATAACTTCAACTATTTTCATTTTGATAGCGATCGTTTAATGTGATGAAAATATCTTAGTTAGTTTTTCTTTTAATTGAGGTCTAAAACAAATCGTCAAATTGGATGTTCTCCTTGGGTAAAATATTCTTCAAAAAACTCTTCACAACTCTTTTAAGGGTCATCATATTTTCCAGATCCTTATTCATATCCTGACGGTTTTTCCCACGTCGAAATTGAATATGTACATAATTTGTCGTTTATCTGGGCGCGCTGAAACATAATTTTTACCAAAAATTGGACCAAAAAATACAAATAGAATTAATATTATTTTGTATATTTCAGTGCACAATTTGTTCCAATTTTTGGTAAAAAATATTTATTTCACGTTCAGTAATACCAAAGAAGATAGCACTGATCCTATTACCCATGTATATTCTTTGCTTGTACTTGTTGTTATACCGAGATCTCAAAATATCGCGATGGAAATAAAATACACATATTTCAGACTTTACCAATGCTGTAACTCGAAAACCGTAGCTTTTTTTATAAAAAGGTCCAATTTAAATGTTGCTACATATAATCTCTTCTTTAATTTGGCAGTCTCATATTTTCAATTTTCGAAAAAAAGCCTCCTCCACATAGCGGAAATACACATATTTCAGTTTTTGCCATTGCTGTAACTCGAAAACCAAAGCTCTTTTGAAAAAATGTTTAATTCAAACGTTGCCGGATATAGTCTCATCTTTAATTCTGCCGTCTCAAATTTTCGATTTTCAAGAAAAGTTGCCACCTCCATACCCCTTCGGGGGCGGTTTTTAGAGGAAAGGAGATTTTGGATTTGATTTTTTTCTGAATACGGGTCTCAACTTTCTTTTGTCAAATGAAATAAAAATTAACAAAACGTTTACTATGCAAAACGCGCGAAAAGCCATACACAAAAAAATAAAAACCAAACATACAACCGAATTGTATACCTCCTCCTTTTTTGAAATCGGTCGATTCTTCGCATAGAATATTTACGATTGTCACTCAAATAACTCAGAGGACACAAAATTTTACTACCATTTATTTTTGTTATAAGCATTAACGAATATAATAATATGTAGACTTATAAAACATCGGAATAACCTTCTTCTTTGAATAAGAAAAATATCCTTTCAGTTTTCCATACTTAATCATTTATTATTGCTACTAGCCTATGCGTTTGTTTGTTGTAATTTGTTTTCATTTGTGTTATCGTGAGAGATGACTAATGCACGTTTATGTCTTGAATGGGTTTGTGTATTTTGCCAACATCGCAGGAATTTTTATGAAGTAAATATTAAATTCTTAGCATAGACTTATCAAGTGAAATGATTTAGATATAACGATATTTCTGCTGCGACATTATTATTATGTCGAGTTTTATCCATTTAAAAAGTGTTCATATTAAAATTCACTTCTTTATCAATAAAATGCAATTGTAAATTCACTTGAGTGGCTGTATCAGGCACCAACGTTTGAATCTGTAAATTCATGTAGTCCTTGGTAAAGCTTACACTGTCACGATTGATTAAATACACAGAACGGTCAATGTTTCAATGGACCTATGACCTTTGCTATTACCTGATTTAGATCCAATTGAGCTTTTGCGGGTAAAATTAGTAAGAAGAATTCGATGGAAGATTTCAGCACCAAAAATAAATCAATTGTTTGATCGGCTTTCTGGAAAATGTTTTTTAGGTAAATTTCTTATAGAAATTTAGGTAAATTTCTTATAGAAATGTAGCTATTAAAATTTTAACGGTATATTATGGGATATTACGAAATTTGTTAACACGATAGAGGTCGCAGTTTTGGAGGTATCAAGAGAATTTTCAAATTTCAAATCAATGAATATTGAGAAATTTACCTTTCCGCTGGCTCCAGGCCGTCGGGATTTTTTTTAATATAATAGGACATTTTTCTCAATTTACCAAATTCTGGGCCTTCAATTTTTCCTAGTTAACAAATCATGTTATATTTTGTTTTATATTATTCTGATGTATGTTTATATATATATATATATATATATATATATATATATATATATTTCTAGCAGAATCCTTTGGAACCGTCAACCATTCAACATTTCTTATGTTCCCTCACTTGTTCAAAATCACACCGTGTAAATATTAATTGAAATGTCACCAACACAAGGCGCTGGCTTGTCGTTCGATTTTTATTTTTTTGGTTAAGTGAGATGATTTTCTCAGAAATATACCCAGAGAGCTATATTATTATCATCATCGTTCACAAATACAAGTGGATATGAATTTAAAATTATTGAAGAAATGAATATGATTTGATATTTTAAATTACTCTCCTAACTTTTCTTGTTGGTCCAAGAAAAGGTTTATTGGCCCTAAGAAATTCACCATTTTATCATCTAATGCTCACTCTAATGCTTAACATAAATATTTTTTTTGTCATCTTCACAATAATTGTATTTCTTGCAAAGTTCTGTTTGATGTGTCAGATGAAAGTCATCTAGCTGTATTTGAGTTGGTCGATGAGATTCATTCCTACTCTCTCCTTTGTTGAATTAAGGCGAGGAGCTACGAAATTTGACCAAAGTTAACTTGTCTTCATCCGCAATTAACATAATTTCTTGAATAAATACAAGGTAAACCAAACTTTATACCGAAAATGGATAGATACTACATAACTACCGTTTGAGGTAAGTTCAATTTACATAGACCATGTTCGGGGCTGCTGGGGTCATCCTTATTGCCATGACAGCGTTTCAGTATTATAATCATGTCTATATTGCAAGATATGGTTTGTTACAACACAAGTCCAAACTTTCTAAGATACTATTATATGCATATGTATGAAGTTTCTAGCCATGGTCAACATCAGCCAGTTAGGTTATTAGGTTAGGTCAAATAACTTGCAGTCTAATAATCAGTAAACAAACATTTTCTTTGGTCTACATCTATCATATTCGATCTACGAAGTTAATGAAGAAGGTGTGAAGTTTTAAAATCAATGTATGTTTATTATGCTCTTAAGTATGAAGTATTTTGACGTTTGAAGTTGTTTATATTATTGTCCGACGAAAGCCGAACGGAGGAGGTATACAATTCGACTATCTGCTTTTTTCTGGTTTGTGCGTGCGTTTTATATAGTAAACGTACTCCGATTTTAATGATTTTTAATTTATTTGAAAGAGGACACTTGAGAAATTACCCCCATACTTGTAAAAATCAAATCGGAAATATTCTTCCCTTCGAAAGGTGGCGAATTTTCTCGATTTCGAGATGCCAGAATTAAAGATTGGACAATATCCGGAAACGTTTAAATTGAACATTTTTAACTTAGAGTTACGGTTTTCGAGTTACAGCGGTGGTAAAATGGTTAAATCTAAAATACTCATACGTATTTCCGCAGCGATGTTCTGAGATTTCTACATAATAACAAGTACAAGCAATAAATATACGTGGGTAATAGGATAAGTACTATCTTCTTTGGTATTAGTGAACGTTCAACGATTTTCGTGACTAATGTTACACTCACAAGTGTGAAACAAATATTTTTTACAAAAAATTGAACCGACATGAAAATGGATCGACGTTATGAGTTAGTGCACTGAAAAGTATAAAATAATATTAATTCTATTGGGGCTGTTATCAATCTAACTGCAACTGTACTACTTCAAAAGTAACAGCACCAATAGAATTAATATTATTTCGTATTTTTCAGTGCACCAACTAATAACGTCGGTCCAATTTTTTTGTGAAAAATATCTTTATACTTCCCAGTTTTGAGTTAGAAATTTCTGAGTAATACAGGAAACATTACTTGCTGATTTTCTTTTTTTTATACTTCAAAATCGATCAATTTATATCATCTAATATCGTTGCATTTTCTGAATAAATCTCAAATATAGCATAATTTGCAAAACAAAATAAATCCATTGAGTTTTTTCACTTAATTTTCGTTCTCTGATTAGCGTTTCTCACTAGCTCGTTTGGGCATCATTTTCCTATTTTATCTCATTGCAAAGTACTCATATCAATAGATTCCATTTTTTCGAAAAATCTCGCGATTTCTATCCAAATATCAAATAATACCCTCTAGTGGCAACATACTAAATTACAAATACAACGAGTAAGGTAGATTTGTTCGCCTAAGACACCAAATTTGCTAGAATACGTCCAGCCGCTTTGAAGTTACAGATACACAACAAAACAAAACAGCAGACAGACAGACCAATGGTTGAAAATATAATGTTTTTCTGGCTCTGGTACTTTACGACTATTGAAATATCATAGATCATCCTGTAATAATTGTGTGATAACTTGTATTGGTAGAATCGAATAACTACGCAGTTAACAGCAGCTATCATTAGGAAACAGTTAAATGGAATTGACAATTTCCAAATAATTTCAACTGTTAAAATACATTCAAATAATATACTAATGCGCGCGAAGTCTTCGAGGAACATTCTCCACAACTCCGTAACATTAAATGGAATTGTTAGGAGACAAATCCTAAATTGTTTGAAATTAGAGAATGTATTTGTGCTAGTAAGATTGTAGCTGTCTGTGGATTTCTCAACAAATTCACCACCCTCTCATAATATTAACGTTGTTAAGATTGTTACTCTTTTTTATAGGTTTATTACTCGAATTATACAGGGTGGCCAAAAAGACGTTCAAGTTATTAGGTAGATATATATATATATATATATATATATAAATATATAGATCTGAAAATACTCATAGTAGAGACCTTAGCAACGTGTCTCGTAATTCCACCCTAATGAAAAAAAATTATGTGTGTTTATTGTGTGCCTTTAAAATTTAGTGAGTCTCTCTCTGATTTTTAACGGTTCCTCTAAAATTTAGCGGGACCCTCTAATTTATAACGGGTCCCGCTAAAAATTTTAACAGATCCTTACACTCTCAAATTTAACGGGCCCCTTTGAAATTTAGCGGCTCCATGTAAAATTTATAGGATTCTAAAATTTAACGGGTCCCTTTAGATTTTTAACGGATCCCTCGAAAATTTAGCGGACTCTAAAATTTAGTGAGTCCCTCTAAAATTTAGCGGACTCAAAAAATTTGCGGACTCTAAAATTTAACGGATCCCTCTAAAATTTAGCGGATAAACATTTTTTTAAAAAGCTATCAATACTTGCTATAGGTACATAGTATACGACATTATCAAGAGAGTGCGAATCAAATATTATTTAATATTATTTTAACAAACATAGAACTTAGACATACACTGACTGGACTATATAAGTATGTGTAATAATTAGTTAATGCTCGTTTCTGGGCTCATTAAATTCTATCCAATACGAGCTAAAAATTTAATAAAAAAAAGCTATTCGTGCTACAGACGCAAATAGATAATTTTAGATAAGATTAATGGTTAGCAGTCAGAGATTTTTCATGCACATATTCATTTTGATAATTGCTTTTTTGAGTTGCTTCTCCACTCATATTTACTTTAAAATTATATATTCTGGTAACGTAAATACAATTAGTGGATGCTATTTCACATAATATATTTTTTGTATGTCGACGAGCTCGTGAGAGATGGAGAGAACTTGTGTTTTGGGGTTATGCCTCTACCAAAAGTCAGACAGACAGTTAGACGGGGGTGTAAAATATTTTAAATATGCATGACTATTAGGCGAGAGTTTCGAGGTCAAAATGTGCAATTCATTTGTGGCTTCTTCTAGCTGAACGCCATATTTAACCACTATTATTTAAAAAAGTGCGATCCTTCTCGAACACGCCAAACATTTTCTCGAGTGGATTGAATTTTTCGCATGTCCAATCAAGTCAGTCGGTCCTAGTTTTTGTGAAAAGTTATTTATATCTTTTTTTTTTCGACCCATTCAAAATGGGAACCGCTTTTATGACTATCTTTGAATATAAAATAGTTTGTTAGACATACATTGATCAATCTGTTTACACACCCTGTATGTAAAAGTCCGTGCTGCTTAGCAGAAACGATATTGGAGTGAACAAGAGTGCTGCTTGCTTAACATTTAAATTGGAATAGAGCCAAAGGTACAATTCCTCTTCTAACTTCTCGGTTAGAATGACTAATGTGAATATTTCTGTGTAATAAGTTCGAAAATAACATTCCTATCCAGATACAAAGCTGGACTCCATTGTTGTTAAACACCCACTATAAGAATAGTGATATTTTCCTGTAAGAAAACACCTTGTGAAGGTGAAGTTTAGCTTTGAGAAGATTTCCAATGATATATAGATTTATAATAAAAATTATTTTTGACTTGATTTATCTGTAAATGGATTTCTTTCAATCTTATTAAATTGACATGTAACGTCATCGATTTTCCAATCAAAATGGCATTGCTTATCTAACAACTAAAGGCCATAAACCATTGTTAGATATTACTAATTACTAAATTGGTTATCAGTGATCCGAGTATAGAACGGATCATCTCCCTAGTTGAATCTGGACAAGGGGGATATCCATGGATTCCCTCTTCTATGTCCCAACCCTCTATCATTTTGGTTAATAGTTTGGGTTGGCTGGACTGAAACACACGTCATCAGGTTGACATAATTATTAATAGCGATTGTGATTTATACAAAGCATATCCCATGCCTTTTGTATTGTTGAAAATGATATTGTTATAAAATGAATTTCAATTTCAAACGAATTGTATTATGAAGACTTGCATTTACCAACTTGGAAATCATTCATCCCATCACTGTAATTTATAGTCTATTTAAGTGTATTTATTCTCGAAAACAACACAAAGCATCTCAATTTACATTTATTTGTTTGTTGTTATTTCGTTAAAAGGGGTTTTGCTCAGATTCTGGTTGATGGTTTTGCAGGTCACTCTTTGGATGAAAAATTAATTAGAATTTTCAAAACACCCCGCATATTATTAAATAAAACAGAGCATCTGGGAGTTAGGAGCAATTAACCGTCAATTAGCTCACAATATAAATACAACAGATATGAATATTTTAGGCTGTATGAAAACATAACCTCTATCTATTTACAGCTTTGGATATTACGTTGAGAAAAAAATAATCATCTGATGATACCAGACAACAAAGGTAGATACTTTTGAGCACCTAAAGCATAGAAGATGAATAAAAGTTAGGTTAGCTATTCTCTTGTGATAATAATTACGAATATCTTTGAGTTTATTTATCTGGATGTTTCTTCTGAAGATTCCTTATCCCGAGTATAAATCTAGATAAAAATAGAAATAAAATAATATCTATTCATCTTTCTCTTTTTTACTTCCTCTTCACTTGATATTATGATTAACGCTTTTATCTCGTCATTCCTAACAAAGAAATATTATTCCTCTGAAAGTATTTGTACGTGAATACATTGAAAATGCAAAAACTTTTGGCTACCATTCCATTCAATCTCTCTCTTCTTGCCATTGATGCCAGCGTTTTTAGCGTTTCTTTAAGTTATTTCAAGCTCCATCATTTTTCGTCGCCAGTTTTAATATTATATTTTACCAGACACTTTCTTCAAAATAACGTTTATTGTGAACGTTAAGTTAACCATAAAATCGCATTATGGAGAGAAAGAAAAAACTGACGTAAACACGATAGTATTTCTCATATGGAAAGTTAATTTTCACAAAATCCTCTATTTGTTTGTTGTAATTTTCTTGCGAAGTATCTACAGATATAATATTTAAAATTTTACATAGCATTATCAGAAAAATTCATTTATAACAACTGCTTTAAACATAGAGGAGGAACTGACTGCTAAGGCTTCATAACTTGAAGTATTCTGTCTCACCCGTAAGAAAAATTTATATAAATGCGTAAATAGATACAATAGGATCAAAATATATGAGTAATATAAGTATATAAATGAATGTTTCAGTTCAATATATCGCATTCATAAGTTTTAACTGTGATTCGATCTTCTTTTATTTTTCATTAACCCTTTAATGTTGGTAAAGCAGATTTCTCTTTACTTTCTGCTTGAAAATATGTCGGTATGTGATCTGAAATAAAGACGGGTCGAGGTTTAATTTGGACCTGGTAACCGAGAGCTTGGTTATCAAAGAAAATGTCACGATAGAATTGCATTTTGTTAGAAAACGTTTGATATTTTGTCAAGGGGAGAAATTCTACATTTCAACCCTTTCATTTGAAAGAATGTCGAATTCCCAATTATCTTTATGGTCTCGGAACTCGTGCGAGAAGGAAATGTTACATTTGCCTTGCCTGGTCATGGGATTTATCGAAGCGTTATTTATTTCTGTATTAAAGAAATTCTCCAGCCGTTTTCATGCTGTTTCTTGCTATAATTTTGACTTCATTAAAATATGTTTTCAAAATGAACGGTTTATTTATATAATGATGATGTGATGCATGTCAGATAGCTATGCGTGAGTTCCTCGATTCGATCTCACCTCGTGGAAAGCAATGCCAAACTATCCACAAGTAATTCTGCTCGCTAGTGTTGCTCCGAACCGGCGATAGACTATATATAATAGCTTGCGTATATTTTCGAAATGGCCAGGTAGGTACTTAATTCTTTGGAAAATGCCAGCAAGATGATATAAAATATAATGTAATATTATTATCAGTATCACATCGCAAAACTCAATAATTGCCTCATGTATTTATGGCTATTAACCCACTAACTAAGTGGTACTGTCTGAGTTGGACATAATCTTGGACATGTCCTAATTGCCCAATTATTGTATATCAAGCGTAGAAATCACATCAAATGCAAGACAAATGTGAATCTATCAACTAAATTTGAGAAGGGTTTACTATATATACACGGTGTTTCACCGAAGCGTCTGCGGAGCTTTACGCGGATACGGTTAATGTTGTTTCTTATGGAACATGTACAATTTATATTTTTTATCAGATTCTACATAAAAAATAATATTATGTTCATTATTCATTCATTTAAGCCTATTTCTATCAGTTGTCGAGTTATTAATTTTTTTTGAAAACTTTTGACAGATAACTATCCTACTTTGAAGATTTATATCTTTTGGCCTTGAAAAGATAAAGTAATAATATTCTGACGAAATCAAGTCATAATATTGAAGATTATATTGCACTTGCAAAATTTCAATTAAATTACTCGGGGCACTTCGGTGAAACACCCTGTATATATATATATATATATACCTACTATGCCTAGAACTAGCTCCATAATATGTGAAAACTCAGAAACAAAGATTGTTTGGTTAAGATTATAATAATACATTAAATATGCATAGTCGAAATCAACCATGAACCTTGGTATAATTTCTTTTAAAATATTATTTCTTTGAAAAAACAAATATTATAGCAAGAAATATCGACTCGAAGGAAATTAACAAATTCTCGTCTTGATGTTTTTCTTGTAGACAATTTCTCGATGTCGATTCGAGAGTTTCGAAAACAGAAATTAAATGTTATTAAGAAATAATAAACAGAGATGGGGAAATTTCGAATAAAATTCTCGATCTCGAAAAATCTCGATGTGTTATTCTTGATCTCGTCTCGAAAAAAAAAATCAGTCTCGTCTCGATCTCGTCTTGAAATCGAGACGAGATATCTCGAGAAGTCTCGTAAAATCCTAATTACAGCTACTTTCTATTTGGTAATGAAATAAGAAAACAAAATCATTCGCTAGCTTGCCAAAGTTATTTATGATAAAATGGCCTATTACGCTAAGTACTCAAATGAAAATTGTTCATTAAGGTTTAGCAGACCGCAGGTGGATATCTGCTATGAATAAGAATGACAAGCGAAAAGGTGAAGGACCCGTTTTCTAAAAGGACACTGTAGCAAAAAGGGTAAATGCTACTAATTTAAAAGCCTAATAATATCAAGTCGCAAGTTGTTTGAACACAAACCGTAACAAAATATCCATAGCTACCTGGTACATTGAAATATTCTCACAAAGTACATTGCGTACTTTCATTTTGAAGAAGATTGGCCTGAAAATACAGCGAAATCCTGTTGAACATCGAGTATGGAATAACAGGAACTGAGACAGTTTTCGTGGACGAGATACTGAACCTGATCAACATATTGTTACTCAGTTGTTACTGAAGATCAATTCAGGAGAAAATTAATTTTGAATTCTCATTTCCAAGTGAAGACTGTAAATTATGTCACAGCAATTCAAGAGGGTTCTATTATGTACATGGAATGCATTCACATAGCTAGCAAAAGGAATCGCAAGCAGCCCTCAGAAAATTAATTGAAATTGTAAGATCCATTGATCTTTATATTCAACTAGGAAACTTGGGTGGATCTATGCCGATAGAAAATCATTGCCATTAATTCTTCATCAGGATGCCTTGTCGAGGTGAACAGCTCCTCACTGCGAATTGGATTTAAAATAGACCAAGAAAATTTCCAATCTGTCCGAACATTTCCCGTAACAATATTTCATTAAGATTTTCCAATTAATGTTTTTGCTGAGCCAATCCAAACACTAATAATAGGACGAATGCTCTATTTATATAGCCAATGAAACCTATTTCTCTATGTATTACATCTCACTTGGTGCGATTGAGCGCTTTTCAAGTTGAGATAAATATTTTTTACAAAAAATTGGATCGACGTTATTAGTTGGTGCACTGAAAAGTATAAAATAATATTAATTCTATTGGTGGTGGTACTTGTGAAGTTGGTGCCAAAAGTTATCAATCTACCTGCAACTGCACAACTTCAAAAGTAACAGCACCAATAGAATTAATATTATTTTATACTTTTCAGTGCACCAACTAATAACGTCGGTACAATTTTTTTTTTAAATATTTATTTCACAATTTCGAGTGTAACATTAGTCACGAAAATCGTTGAACGTTCACTAATACCAATGAAGATAGTACTTACTTATCCTATTACCGACGTATATTCCTTGCTTGTAGTTGTTATTATTGAGATCTCAGAACATCGCTGCGGAAATACGCTTGAATATTTTAGTTGTTACCTTTTTAACATCGATTTTACTCGAAAACCGTAACTCTAAGGGAAAAATGTTCATTATAAATGTTGCTACAAATAATTATGTCTTTCATGTACTGCCCACAGATTTTCAATTTTCGACAGATATCGCCCTCTCCACATTGCACATTTGAGAATTTTACATGCATCTATCTCGAAATCCTCTTTTGAAAAAATGTTAAATTTAAACGTTTTCGGATATTGTCCTATCTTTAATTATACCACCTCAGATTTACAATTTTCGAGAAAATTTGCCCCTTCCACTCCCTTCGGGGGCGGTTTTTGGAAGGAAGGAGATGTCGGATTCCCGTTTTTATGAATATGGGACCATTTCTCAAGGCTTCTCTTTCAAATGAATCAAAAATCATCAAAATCGGACTACGATTACTATATAAAAGGCGCGCACAAATTAGAATTAATATTATTTTGTATTTTTCAGTGCACCAACTAATAAAGTTCAATGTTTTGTAAGAAATATTTTTATTACAAATGTTATTTGAAAATAATGAGCCTTTATAAGAGTTTGGTGGAGTACACAATATCGGCTTATTGGATTTTAATAAAAATATTAGCAGCCGAAGTTGAAGAGGAACTGTCAAGAGCTTAGAGCTTGGACGATTAGTTCGAAAATTGGAGCAAACGAAAAGAAAAGAAAAGAAAGATTTGTCTCTCCAAATAGCAAATAAAATACAGTTGCTTGAATCAGTTGAGCAAACAATTACGAGGATGCGTTTAATTTTGGCCTATGTCGTATTCTATAGAACGGAATATCCGTTTATATGCTCTAAAAAGCAACCGGATCTCACTCAAACAGAGACGACTGACATTTTTTTCTAAAGCTGCAGCACTGTTGAAAAATTATTAACGCCCAATCTCAACATTAACTTTGTCTTTGTACTTGATGCATCAATTCAATCAAGAACATTGCGTATTCTATACTCATGTTAATGATATTTGACTGAAATAAAACTATTTTATCACAATATTTTATTGAAGTATGCAATCCTTAATGCCACAAAACCCTTTATTAGTGTCTAATTTACTTTTTAACTACTGTACAAAAGAGTATCACTTATAATTGCTTCAGCAAAACTTCACTGAGCAACTTTTATTGAATGAAGTAAATAAATTTGCGAAATATATAATAAGATGAATGGCAGGCTCGACACTAGGATACATTGCCCCGAGCATTGCCCATTCCAGCAATCTAAGAAAATGTTGTCATGTTTCTGGATGCATTACCTAACAATTTCCCAAGAGAAAACATTCAATAGATCTTCGATCGCATGGTTTTTGCCACCCTACGCGTGGATAGTTTGAAGTAAACAAATGAATATATCCAGTTGCCTGAAGAATTGCTTCATTATTCTGTGGCTAAGATTTCTTAAGAGTCTGGGAAATAATAAATTGAATCCGTTTTTAGAATACCAACAATATAATGGGCCCGAATAATAATAATAAATCAGGCTAACTGAGCGTTAGAAATTTACTTGACTAGTGAATTGTCAACAAAGGGATATAATATAATATATATATATATATATATATATATATATATATATATATATATATATATATATATATATATATATGTATGAATGTATGCTGCGTATTTGTCGAGATCGAGCTTCGTTAATTTTATCGCGGGGGGTTTGGGGGGGTGTATGGGTTGTTTTGTAGGTAGAATCAACTCGATTATTTTCCACCGTAGGGTAATTAACGCCTAGAGGGGGAGCCTGCAGGGCTGTTTTTGAAGGCTGCTTATCTTGTTAACTCACGTGAAAATTGAAAGTTTGTAGTTCAAATATTTAAGTTCTTGTGTAGTATTTCATTTAATATCGATAACAGGCATAAAGCTTGAGGTTATGTTTCAAAGACATAATGATTTGCAGCTGATGATGTTCGAGGCAATTTAATTTTGTTGTAAATATTTTTATAAACGGATATTAAGTCTTCTCAAGAAAAAAACTATATCGGAAAAGGAAATTTCTCATGTTGACTGAGAACATTAGGAAAATAATATATATAAAACGAGAGAGATAAGTATTATTATACTTTTAGATTCACCGTTAAGTATCAGTTAATACCTTGGATATATTTCCATAATTTTTTTTTTGAAAAGTTGCTGCGGCATAATAATTGTGAATACAGAGGGCTCTCTTTTTCTCTCTCTCTCTCTCTCTCTCGATAATGACGATAGAAGTATTCCTATTTAAGAGTTTTCATTGGATGATGAGTTTTATCTAAACACTTTCTCGTTTATATCTCGCACAAGAAGTTGTTTGGGAAGTATTCAACTTTTTGATAAGCCTCATTTGAAGTCGAGGCAAAACAATAAACCGTGTAGATAATTTGACTATTTCATGTTAATGTCTTCACGTATACTTTTAAGTATAGGCTATTTAGACCAAAAACCCGACCTTTTATTTCCATACCTAACCTAACTTACTGAACTTACATTGGACCATTAGGGACAATCAAAAATGCTATCGTAATCTTGGAAAGTATATATATATGTTCTTTTATTGTGTGTACCAACATAAAAGTGAAAATCTTAGAAGAAATAAATAATTAATTGTTTGTTTATATCGAAGGTCTTTGTTATTTGTGAGATTTCTTATCGATTGATAATCTTAATAGGATATTTTATATATTTTCTCTTAAGAGCTAACTCAATGTTGGAAGTCGTTTCGAAATTTTAGCTGTGGTGGTTTAAAAAACAAAATCCAAAAATAATATCAGATTTTGTATGAGTTGAACAGTTTTTATTGTTGATTGATATTATATGATAATACATTCAAAAGTAGGTAAATATATTATGAGATATTTGTTGACAAAAAGCACACGCAGTCCTTATATTCAAGTGGATTGATATTTTGAGAGAAACGGAATCTCAACTTAGTAAATTTGCATATAAATTAAAAATGAAACCTAGCCAGCCAGCAACTCTCCTACTACTAGCAGCTTCCAAAAGACATAAAACGGAAAAATATTCCTCCGTTGGTGATGATAATATATATATATATATATATATATACAGGGTTGGCCAACGAAAACCTGGGAAAATGCTCGGCCTGATTTTAAATAAGGATGAGGGGTATTGCTATACCTTATTTCAAAGATCTACTATTTAATCCTGAAGTTTGGCTTGAAAATTTTCGTCGATAACAAAATGACAGCTGAAATAGCAAAAGAGACAATGAGAACACAAAGTGTACTTAAAAACCAAGAAAAAATGCTTCTTTTTCTATAAGTTTATTAAAAGCTGGAAATGACCATCATTCACTTCCATGCAGTGAAATAAGTTCTGTTCAAATCGTTCCCGTACATTACGCAACATGTCGGGTGTAATTTGACGGCATTCATTTATTATCTGATTTCGCATATCTTCCAGTGAATTTGGGCAGGTTAACATAAATCCTAGATTTCAGATGACCCCAAAGAAAAAAGTCCAGAGGAGACAGATCAGGTGGCCCTGGATGGCCACTCAATATGTCCCCTTCTTCCAATCCAATTTTGAGGAAATGTTTCGTCCAAAAATTGACGTACAAATTATACAAAATGAGGTTGTGCGCCATCTTGCTGAAAAATGATCGTATGATTCTTCATTCTCCAATACGTGCACGAGTGCTGGATAAATAGTGTTATCTAATAAATTGTCATAAATTTCGCCACTGAGGTTATCTGGTATAAAAAGGGTCCGATTATGTTATGTCCATAAATACCCGCCCAAACATTTACTTTTTTTACATGTTGAATATGCACTTCATGAAATAGTCTAGGATT
This sequence comes from Crioceris asparagi, assembly GCA_958507055.1. NCBI lineage: Eukaryota > Metazoa > Arthropoda > Insecta > Coleoptera > Chrysomelidae > Crioceris > Crioceris asparagi. The sequence goes on along the minus strand of OY293833.1, from coordinate 1,933,509 downwards.
TTCGTCTGACCAATACCGACAGTTATACCTAATTACAGTTCCGTTAAGGTAAAATGAACACTCATTCGAAAAACAGATATCGAACATGTAATATTGATTATTGTAAATATTTTCACTAATCACTTCACAGAACTGCAGCCGGCGATCAAAATCATCCTCATGGAGTTCCTAAGCCAATCGTATCTTGAAAGGGTGAAATTATTGTTGTTTAAGAATTCTGCTTATTATACTGCGTGATACACCAGACGCGTTAGACAATTTCCTAGTACTGAGGGTCGGATCCATTACTACATGACCGGGAACAGCCACTTCCATCGCTTCGTCTCTTTCATGCACCCTCTTTTTATTTTCGACTAGACCAGTAGCTTCAAATTTGGAAACTAGTTGCAAAACGTAAGTAGTGGAGACATTTCTTTCAGGTTAACGTTCGTTAAATAAATTAACTGTTATTCGCGCAGAGTCGTCATTCTTAAAAAAACAATTTTAAAATTTCCAACCTTTCTTCTTCATGTGAAAACCACAAGCTAGTTAAAACGATGGTTACATTCGTGAAAATTCAGGATGAAGTGAGGTAGATAAAGGAGTAACTAGTATGGTCTCACTCTGTTTTGAACCAAAAAAGAAAATAAATAAATTCTGAAATGCCAGTCTGATAACAATAATTTTCCTCAATGTCAATTACAAATATTTTACCTTGTCGTTTCGTTATGGATAGAAGTTTTTGAGCCAAATTTTAGTCAGATAGTACTGGATGAAATCTTTGAAATAAGGTATAGCAATACCCCTCATCCCTATTTAAAATCAGGGGGTTGTGCTTACCCCCATTGAAAAAAGTAGAAAAATTGTTCCCCTTTGAAACAAAAATCGACGGGTCTGAGCATTTTTCCCTATTTTGATTTTAAATTCAATACATCGGGGCGTAAAGTTTTCATTGGCCCACCCTGTAGATATATTTAGCATCTGAAGTTCCAGTGACACGGTATCTTAAAATTCACACTGTCATAATATTTTCAGTGCTCATGTGGGATTTTTAAAAGTGTACTTGAGTGACAAACAAAAATTAATTCACTTCATTTTTATTTATTTTGTTTAGAATAGGAATATACAGATGTATGGAAATTGATAGCAACGTTTTATATTCTTTGGTTGAAATCAAACACAGAAAATGTGTGAAATATTCTTGTTAGCTGGTGCACTGAAAGATATAATACAAAATAATAATAATAATAGGTGCTGTTACTTTTGAAGTTGGTGCCAAAAAGTCTTTTATCTAACTAGGACGGTACAACTGCATAACCTTAAAATTATAATCACCAATAGAATTAATATTGTTTTGTATTTTTCAGTGCATCAACTAATAAAGTCGGTTAAATTTAAAAAAAAATCATATTTTGTTTTCTACAGCTCGTTGGAATTTGTGGTTGAAAACATTAGATTAGGTACGTCAAGTTTCTTTACCACACTCCACCTGATACGAAAAACGTTATGTAAGACTGAAATTGTGATAATTAAAGCCGTCTAGACGGCTTATGAGCCATTAATATCTCACAAGGTATAAACAGTATTGACAATTTCAATTGCCTAGAATGTTACTTATTGCTTTTTTTTCAAAGCACCTGTCAAACAAGAAACATAATTTGAAATCAGTCGAATGTTATAGCTATATCTAATTATTTTTATATAGGTACCTATACGTTCTTTCACTTTTATCAAAGAAATCATCAAATTCAATTCAATATGGTTTTTTGCTCGGTTTCTTTGGTTTAATTTATGAAATGTACGCAGGGATGATGGAAAGTGTTGGACTTCGAATTGAGTCTGGATGTGTTTTTCACAGAAGTCAATATCATTCTGATATAGAAATTGGGTTTTCATTCAACGGATTCAATACTAACTACTAATAATTATAGTAAATGTAAAACAGTATTTAGATATGACGTTACATAATTAAATATCAACAATAAATCAGCTCTCCTACGAAATTATATTCGCTTCTATCAACGTTGATTGTCCCTAAAAAGAACCAACCAAAATTTGACACCAGCTTATTATGGCCAAGACGTTCGAAAATTACTTTTCTAATATAGGCTTTAATAATCTTGTTGGAAGAGTTTTGGAATGATTAGAAAAAACTATATTTATATTATCGACTATTGTGGAGATTTATTAAATCGTGTAAGAGAGGAGTTCTGAAAGAACAAGCTCAAAAGTATATATTTGGAAATGAAATATATTTCCTTGAAAATGTTAGTTATAGAAGAATCTGTGAATAATATTTTTCAAAAGATATTTTATTTCAACTGAGATTGCTTTATGTTAATTACAATATATATATATATATATATATATATATATATATATATATATATAGTGTAACGAACATCTAGCTGTCAGCTGGGCAAGCGCTTAGATTTTCACTCTTGCAGGGCTAATCGTTTTTATCATATACAGAACATAGCGGTTCGTTACCTTATATATATATAATGGTTTTCTGGATAGAGTTGTTTTTGTCACGAGCTGGGGGCCCCCACATTTAGCTGGTGTTTTATCTCATACCCTGCTTCAACATTCTGTTTCTGTAGCACCCTTTTATATATACAGAGCCGTCCATAGGTATGGAATAAATTAATTTTTAGACATTTTATGTAATTTTTTGAAAAAACCCGAAACAGTTCCATCTCCATTCTCAATTTGACAATTTATAATATGAAAATATCACTCACCTCTTGCATACCACCAAAAATTTTAAATTAGAAAGGGAAATCGTGCGGCACCTTGTTGGAAAAGGATTTTCTGTTCAGCAATACTAAGTTTTTCAAACTTGGTGCAATCATAACAGAAAATTTCTTTTGAAATTGCCAAACTTTGATCCTTTAACTAAAATGGAGGAAATAATTTTATATAAAGTTTAGAAAGTAATTTATTTGCAAAATAAATTAAATGCTCAAAATTCACTATTCACTTCTTGGCAAGAAGACGATCTGGAAATTCTCGCACAACATTTTGTAGGACCTCAGGTGTTACCTATATTGTCAATGTCTTCAGTTATCCTAACTATTGAATCTGCAATATTGTCTGGTATATTGATATATACTTTTGATTTTAAATAACACCATAAGAAGTAATCGAAAGGAATCAAATCGGGGGATCTGGGCGGCCATTCAATGGTTCCAAGTCTTCCATTCCACCTATTGGGAAAACTTCGTTCAAATTATCTCTAACAATACGCGTGTGTAATGCGGTGGAGCTCCATCTTGTTGGTTCTAAATTCATCTATCTATTGCATTTGGATCATTAATATCAGGAAAAAGTCTTTTAAATGTAGATAGTGAAAAGTTCATCAAAAAAAACCTAGATAAACCTCACCATTAATTTCGCCTTAAAAAAAATATGGGCCAATAATTTTGATGTTAATGATACCAGCCCAAACGTTCATTTTTTTTGGGGATATTGTGCGTGAGCCTCACATATCCAATGAGGATTTTCCCTGCTCCAATATTTACAGTTTTGTCTATTTAACCGTCCCAATTAAATGAAAAGTAGCTTCATCAGAGAACATCATTTTCCTTGTGAACTGCAAATCTGCTTCCATTATGTCCATCATCAGTTCACAGAATTGGTGCCTTCTATCTGGATCATCCTCTTCTAACATTTGAACCAACTGAACTTTATAAGGTAGTTTTCTTTATGTCAAGCTCTCAATATCGATGATTTACTTACATCATTGTCGGCGAAAAGTTGTCTACTTGTCATATGCGGATTATCCTCAGTCGCTAACAGTACATCTAACTTTTTTCCTCATCCAATTTAACATTTCGACCTGGTTTTTGAATAGTTTGTGCGTGTACAGAATTTTTTTTTCTATTTTGCTAACTGTATAATGTTAGACGTGTTGACCAGGGTATTTATTATTAAATATTTCACAAACTTCCTTTTGAGTTCTTGTTTTATTACCGCATCCAAACATAATTAAAATGTCAATTCTATGAGTTTCGGATAAATGAGCCCTAAATATTATGTAACATTATTTCCTTCATTGTTCTTAGAGTAACAAAATTTTAAATATTTAAAATAAAATTGCTCAGTTATGATTCCAACAAATTTGAAAAACTTAGTATTTCTGAACAGAAAATGAAAATCTCTTTCGAAGAAGGTGCCACTCTCATTTAAATTTTTTGATGGGGGTCTCGTAATTCAGAGGGGATGCAAGAAGGGGGTAATATTTTTATACTATAAATTGTCAACCTGAGAATAATAATCGACCTGTGTTTCAGGTTTTTCTCAAACAAATATATAATAACATTTGTTTATTCCATTTCTATGGACCGCACTGTATATACCTATCATATTAGCATATCACCCTTTGAAACCTAATTGGAAAACGATATAATCTGATAGTAGCTTTAATGTTTGACAAATCACGCAACAATACTTAACTACTTTATTCTATGACATATCGTATAACATAGAAATATAAATAGTTTTTGTTAAGATATGATTTTTTTTAGAGTATTGAAAGTTTTATCATTGAATCACTCAGATAATTTCAAATAATGAAGTCATTCCGACATCTTTTCGATATACTTTCAAAAAGGATTAGGTAAACAATTTAATCAAATTCTTAAAATCAAGCCAAGCTTTCGTGAATGTTTATTTTATCCTATTTTGAATTCAATAGTTTCTAAGATATATAAGCGTTCCTGAACTATTTACGAAACCGTTATAAATATGCGTATTTACATATTTATTATTTCGATTCGTTGAGAATTTCCGATCTTCATCTATCTCGTTTACAAATTTCAATCACATAATAAGTAAATCATCTTTTCCCATATTCTTAATTGGAAACCAAAGATACTTACATTCCTGGATAGAAGTAACTGAAAGAGTCTGTCATCTCTCAGATAAGAATAACTTAATAATAATAATTCTCGGTATACGTAGATTTTGAGTAATATTACAGTGAGCAATAAGCTCTTTAGATAGAAAAGATTAGAAGATGGAGCTTTTGCCTTTGCGGATGGCGGAGCTTTCCGATGGCTGTAAGCTCTTACTCATGTTAAAGCTGATCAAAAGTTTCGTTTATTCAACTTTTCGTTCCAAGTTTTTCAGTGAAATTTATAACAATGGTCTATTGTTTTGTATTTTATTATTTTAATAATAATTAAATACGATATCTCACTAACGTATTTATCGGAATCGTCTGATCGAAAAAATGTTAAAAATAAAGAACAAAATTTCGAAACTGAAACAAATTCGGATTTATTTTGGACGACAATTAAAAAATTCAAATATAAATGCAGGGTGTTTCATAAAGAATGGTTATACTCTTAATGACATGTTTTATGGTCAATTTTAAGTCGATTTGACAGCATTTATCTATATACAAAAACGCACCCTTAAAAAGTTGCAGCCCTTCAAATTTGCATTACATCGATAAGTTTTTTTGGCTGCAAAATCCAACCAGTACAAAATAATAGCTTGAAATTTCGATATCTATCATTTCTTAGGTTCAAAAATCGTTTATCCCTTTTCAACCCCCAATATTTCTAGTTTTCTTTATATCTACCAAACTTTTTTGAAACGAATAATTCCTTAGGATTTTTTTTGCTGATTTTTGAACCTAAGAAATTGTAAATACCTAAATTTCAAACTATTATTTTGTACTGTTTGGATATTTCAAAGATAAGGTAAGAAACTAATGTCAATTATGGAAGTAATTTTCTGCCACTTACCTCGAGTGAACTGATTGTTGTTCCTGATGACCTTTTCGGCATTCTTTCTGGCCACATAGAACCATTCAGATGTATTGCTCAAATACTTATACTCAACTGCTAGATCCTTAACTAATATCCCACCCTCGGGCAGTCGATAGGCGTAGGGACAAAAAAGGAAATAATCCCTGAACTGATGTTGATCATAACAGTTGCCAGCACCGAAAATGACATCATTGAATTCGACCAATGAGTAGACAGACGCATACAGAAGATAATCGGATTTGTGCACAGATGTATCGGCATATTTCCATATTCTGGTCAACATATTGGCCCTATTAACGGCTATATCAGCTTCTGTGCGAAATCTCTCCTGAGCATAGCGATCGACAACACCCTCACCCAAATTGAGATCAGTTCCGGCTGTGCAATTGTCACCGAGCAAATGTTGTGATTCAACAATACGCAAGAATCTTGTCACAATATCGGCATGTCCACTACGTGCTTCTGTTTTGTCCGTTGTCGGCTTTCTCGATACTCTTGTATCGTTATTATTATTTGAAGATTTGTTTATGGCATTATTATTTGTATTGAACAGCATCTCCGAGGCTGTGTTGTTATTGTTGTTGTTACTATCATCCTCGTTGCTATCAATTTTATTGAGGACGCGCTGCTCACCCATGTAAAGGACAGTTTTGTCAATGTGCTGCCAACTGCTAGTGCTGCTGTTCTTATTTGAATGGATGGCTATGTTCGAATTTACTTTTACATTTATGTTGTCAGCATCTGAACCCGAAGAAGCAGAATAAGAAGAAGAAGAAGAGGAAGAGGGCTTATCGTTTTTATGTGATTTCGTATTTTTGCTAGGCAATCTGACGATCATTTGTTCATCCATTGTCGTTATTGTTAAGTTGTCATTGTAAGATGAAGACTTATTTGATAATGTTGAATATATATTTATTGTTGAGCTGGATGCTGGTTTATTTTCGAAATCTGTCGAGAACATTTGTAACTTACTATGGTTACTATGTCGTCTGGATCTGAGTCGTGCTCTTTGGTGTCTTATTCTAGCTAACTTGTCTGTCACATCGTAGCCATCCAACAATTTTAACAACATAAATATAATTAATATCACATGATAAATGGAGTATCTACAAAACATCTTCTTCTCTTCCAATTTTTATTCCATTAAACACATTTTGTTTTTCAACAACATTTACTTCACATTGAATGGAGATATGTCTTGGAATAAATTCGAAAAGTTTATTGGTATTTTCATTTCCCTTTCGAAAAAAAAATGTTGTCTTGCACTTGAACGCGTTATAAATCGCGAGCGCGCGCGTTTTCGTCTACAAACCGAATTGCCGCCGCCGCCGCCGCCACGTGCTGTTAGCCAGAGGGTTGCTTTCAACGGACTGATTCGGGGGTTGAATGGTGACGGCTGAGAACTGGCACAGCCAGAAGAACGTGTGGAAACCAGATGGGAGCACAGAGATTCGTGAGTGCGCCACCTGGATAGAAGATGCTTTTCGCCTGGTGACGATGATGATGTGATCAGCGCAAGCGTTCATGTATATATATATATATTAGCCAATTATTTTTTAAACATATATATATTAGGCCAAGCATAATTTATATCCAACATGGTGATAATTTTCAAAGTACTTCAAATGTCCAAATTTTTATCTCGTCGAAACCCATTTTTGTTCTCCAGAAACAGTATTCCGCATGTGTATCTCACAGATCTACGAGATCTATCAAAGCAACTCAATGGGATAAGCTGCAGGAAATGAACCCTTGATAATGGTGACGTGAAAGTCTTACTAAGATCATTCTAAATTTGGGAAATTCGAAAAATTGTTATTAATATTATATTAGCTCCATCAAGCTTTGCAATTGATAAATACTATTGATCATATCAGTCGCATATATTGTCTCTAATGAATTATTTTAAAATTAATTTCTTAGATACATTAATTCCTTTTTCATTCTAAATGTTTGTTTGCAGATTTTTGAAAAACTGCAGACTCTTGTACATCACCGAACATTAAGTAAGGCACCCTATACTGATCCTTGTGGAACACCCGAATGGATATTTAATTTCATAGAAAGTTTGTCACCCACTTTTGTCGTCTTACTTTTATCACTCAAATATGCTCAAAACCACTTCAACTCAACATCATGAATTCTATAGCTGCGTAATTTCTTTATTAATATAGATATATCCAGTTTTTCTAATGCTCGGTTGAGATCAAGGAAAACTGCTATGAGTGAATCACCATATCTGTTACCTTTCCCAATGGGATATTGTCCAACTTCGAGCCGTTTCACATGAATGATTATTCCTAAATTCTGATTGTTTATTTTGTAAATATGTAACTAGATTCTATATAATTCCTTAATTGATTCGCTACAAATGTTTCGAGAATCTTTTCTATCAATTACCGGAATTCTTCGCATTTGGTTGCATTTACAACTTTCTTCACTAGTACTACAATTTATTCTTTCCAAATATCCGGGAATAACCAGCTCTCGATGTCAAATTTATAATTTTAGAAAATTATTAGACCTTTCATTTCAATAGAATGTAAGCATTGAAAATGTCTTCTTTTTTATCATAATTAGTTCTTCATTACTTGTTCTACTACATTTCAAGCATCCGACTTGTCCAATGCAAAGTTCCACTGACTGAACCAATAATGTTCTTTACATAGATGTATATGAGTCCCTATGGTTCCATGTCGCATCAAATTACTCCATTGATATTAGATATTAATTAATTTAACTGCATCCTTAAGAATTATCCTTTTATTATATATAATAAAAGAGATAATTGTTGCCGATCCAATCATTTGATAAATAAAATTCTTTGGATCGAACTGAATTTTCGAGAATATTCATTCTCTTCGTCAGAGCAAACCGCGAATCATCACAATATGAAATTAGTATTTAAACTACTTAAATTTGTGAATATAGAAAAAATTATCAATAAACAGGAAAGATTTCATAACCATCGATCAGAAATGTCATAAGTTATTTATACATGTCATGGTAACGAAGACAGAGACTATTGTATCCAATTCTATGGACCTAAATACGTCAAAATTAATAAAGCTGACGTACAATTATAATAGCATCAAGCTTTATGCATTCAGTGCAATTAGTTTTTGATAGAGACACTAATCGAGTATGATATCTTCACAAAAATTCAAATTTGAGCAAATTCTTCAAGAACATTATTATCTCGTGTTTTAGTTGCTAAAATCATTTTGAATAAAGTATATTTTGTTATAAAACAAACATGTTTGCCATATCGTCTGGAGACTATATTAGATTTAAATCTTCATCTAACAAGCAAGTTAAATTAGTTGCTAAACTATTTCAGACGTCTACATTTCTAATGAGGTCATTAATTGAGTACAGTTACCTAGTTGATGTTATCTTGTGTAAGTAATAATCATCGCCGTATCGTAGGGTCTTCAACAGCGGTGTTTGAGTATTCTCTCAAAAATAAAACACAGCCGTTTGACGAATATAAATGATAGAAACCAATAAATTTATCATGGAGAAGTGAAGGAGAAATAGAGAGTCAGTCCTCTTCTCAAACTCAACATAAATCTCAATGTCACAAGATTGGAAGGCTGTTTTGCAACAAACACATTCACTGGCAGCTTGAAGAACTTAATTTGATTGAAACTTTATTTTCTCGGATTACTATTTTATTTTTTTATGTGGCGCACTCAAGGAGATTGCTCATTACATTGAACGACAAGCTAAAACGAATGATTTTTTGTGCTGTATAGCTTCAAAAGTCGGCTTTTTAAATTTTTATATTGGTAACTTTGTGCCCCCAGGTCGAGGCTTGAAAATCACTGATATTGAGAAGATTCTCGATAAAACTTTTTTTTACAAAAACTGGAACTGACTTTATTAGTTGGGGCACTGAAATATCAATTCCGCAAGTGTTGATACATTTGAATTTCTTTATATTTGGCAAGCTTCATTCAATTTATTTCAATTGTTTGGCTTTTGTCTTCCTGTTAATGACAGAACTCAATCCCACTTGCAATGTTTCATGGATCTTTCTTTTATTTCACGCTAACAAAGTAAGAAATCAATTTTTCAATTTCACAAATCACAATACAATATTATATTTATATACTAAGTGGAAGCATCGAAGCAATTTACTTCAAATTATATTAATGTCCATTAGGGTTCCGTGCGTCCGAAAAAAAAAATATCTCCGAATCTATTCGACCGATTTAATTGAAATTTTATACGAATATCAATTTCTGTAAGCGAAACGCAGAGGTGTGACATAAAAAGATGAAATTTGTATATGGGGGGGTATTTTGGGGGGTAAGGTGGAAAATTAAATAAAAATTTTTGAAAACTGCATCGTGTGACGTATCAAATGGAAGGCCTTGCTGTGAAGATCTTATTTGTATTTTTTGTAATTGAAAAAAAAATGTTTCGGAGTTATTCAAGAAAATAGACGAAAATTGACCATTCTCTCTTTATCTCCGAAACTACTGAACCTAAAATATTGAAAAAAATACAGAAATTAGTTTTCTACTTATAGATTACAGGAAAACCTATGAGAAGTCGATAATATTAAAATAACATGGTATATCACTCAATATTGACAAATTTGGGTCAGATTTAAAAAAAAAACAAACATGAACGTACGGAACCCTTTGCACGCGAGTTCAACTCGCATACGTCCAGTTTTTTACTAATCCAGATGGCCCAAATTGTACGTATACCTATTACATATGATCCCATCAAGTGTGTGCAATTTTATCGATATTGAGAGGGAAATCGTCTTTACTTCAGTGGATGTAACTTCTACAGATTTGTGGGAGCCTGTTTAACAAAAATGACTGACGATAATGGGAATATCTAACGCGCAACCAGAAAATGCACTTCCCGACAACGACTGCTGCGATCAAATATTCTCACTCTATTGGTAACACTTTGATGGTCCTATATAGGTATGCTTCGTACCGAACCTACTAGAATTCCCAACCTTTACCTAATATCTGCTCACGTTACTTCACAGAATTGCCAATAGAATTCCGAACATTATGCCAGACGTATTTGCACAGACTTGTTTGAATATGTCGACGAAACACATTGCATTGTTAAGGAAGGTATATGTCATATGAACACCAAGCTGGTAGAATTAATAATGAATCCATAAGGTTATACAATCGTTTTACGAGATAGGACTAAATTTCAGCTATCCAGCCTTCGAAGAAAGCTTTCGTGCTTATTTAATTCTGGCAATTCTATTTAAAATGAAAGATGAATGGTCATAAATATTTTTCACAAGAAACTGGATCGACGTTATTAGTTGATGCACTGAAAAATACGAAATAATATTAATTCTATAGGTGAAAAAATGTTCATTGTAAATGTTGCTACAAATAATTAGGTTTTTCATGTAGTACCCACAAATTTTCAATTTTCAAAAGAAATTGCCCTCTCCACATAGCAAAAATATACATATTTGAGAATTTAACATGCCTCTATCTCGAAAACCATAGCTCTTTTGTTCAATTTAAACGTTTCCGGATATTGTCTTATCTTTAATTACCTATACTACCCTTAGATTTTCGTCTAACTAATTATAGTTTTGTTATTTCACACTTTTCGATAGCTAATTCACGTTTTGGAAAGATTCTGCATTTCTTTTATATACATACAAGCGACCTTATATATATATATATATATATATATATATATATATATATATATATATATATATATTTGATATGAATACCTTCGCCCGCTAAGGGCTTTCATCGATGTGTTTGAATTTTCATTTCAGCCATGTCACAGCTCTCGGTATATAATTGGATATTTGACACAACGAAATAATTAATTACGTAACAATTTTAGATAGCAGGCTTGGATCGTTACTTTGAGCATTTTGTATATCAGTTTTTTTTTTTGCTCTGTAAAGACTGTATGATCTGTGAGTTTCATCATTATCTGGGTAATCTGACTAATGTGAGCTTCTTTTTTTTTTGTCATCCATGAAAGAGATTTTGGGAAATTGGATAAGGTTTTTTTTCAAAGTTGATATAGTGCATGCTTAAAGATATATCTAAGGTCCATGATATAGGTATTATACAGGGTGTTTCATAATATATGCGAAGGACTTGAGGATGTGATAGCTCTTTCAAAAATATGAAAAAAACTTATTTTAACTTACCTTCTAAAATGCACCATTTTCGAGATAGAGGGTGTTGAAATTTAAATAAAAATCTTTTTTTGTGAATATCTCCGGAACCGTTTATCTTACAGAAAAAGGCCTTTGCAAGCATTTTCCACTCATAATAAGCTAAGTTTTGAGTCTTAGAAAATGTTTTGTCAAGTCATAAATGGTGAAGATTTTGAAGGGGTAGTGTTTGTTTTTCTCCCAAATTTCTACGCCAATGGAAAATGTACGGTTTTGAGGCGCCCATTTGAACCGCCAATGTTTTCTACAGAAAAAAGGTACTGTTGGTCGTGAGCTCTAAAGTCGACCGTTTTCGAGAAAAATACACTTTTATATTGAATAAAACATGGTCAATTTTAGCTTTTGTTACTTGTTCTAACGTTTACATGAATTTTGTTTAATTAGTAAATAAAAAAATTGTATTATAAAAAATTTACCGTGTTTTTTCAAAATAAAAGTTGATTTTTCTCGAAAACGGTCGACTTTAGAGCTCACGACCAAGAGTACCTTTCTTGTGTTAAAAACATTGGCGGCTCAAATAGGCGTCTCAAAACCGTAATTTTTCCATTGGCGTAGAAATTGGGGAGAAAAATACCCACTACTCCTTCAAAATCTAATTATGAGTAGAAAATGCTTGCAAAAGCTATTTTCTGTACGATAAACGGTCCCGGAGATATTCACAAAAAACGAATTTCAACACTCTGTATTTCGGAAATGGTGCATTTTAGAGGTCACATCCTCAAGTCCTGCGCATATATTATGAAACACCCTGTATAATATTCCAGGGATATATATATATATATATATATATATATATATATATATATATATATATATATATGTCGATGGATCAAAGTCTTCAGATTTCGTATCCAATTCCATACCACATTATTACATCCTCTAATCTATCAAATTGTGTTAGTTTGTGCGTATTCCCGATTGCCCGTTGGTCGTCCCTTAATATTCAAGGTTGTGGAGGAGTACATTTGGTCATCACAAATCCTATTAAATGCGCATAATCTGATATATCTATATAACTATATATTCTTGTGGGATTTCCCAAATATTCCAAATAAGCGAACAAATCGAATTAAATTTAGCGTTTTAATCACTCTTCCGATATACTGATATGTAAGATACCTTATATATAATATATTTATGTTATATTATAATTGTATTGGTTTAGACGGGGACTGTGCTTATGTAAGATAGAAAGCATTTAATTGGATTTTGTCGAACAAAATAACATGTAACAGTTCCAATCACAATTCTATCTACTGTCATTGCCGTTTCTGGCGGATGCGCTCTAGAATTTTTCAATAGTTTCGTTGATTCGAAGATTTGAATGTAAATGAATTCCAGCTATATGGGTGCGACCCTTATTGCTCTATATATTAATTACCATGTAGATTAACATATTAAATACATATGTTCTGTTTCACGATAAAATAATGGAAAGTCGAATACGTAAATTAGAAGCATTCATATAGCATAATTAGAGGTTTTTATTTCTTATTCAAGTTATTCTTCGAACGATTTTCACAGACAAAATAGGTACCTACTGACATTTTTATATTGAACAGAAATCTTATTATTCTTAACAAAGAATTTCCAACATATCTACATATTCATGTATGGGTGATTTTCATCTTAAAATAATGCTAATATCGCGTGGTACATGGTAATGTTGTTTATTGTGCCATTTTCTTAAAAACATTCCATGCTCGCCATAAAACTTAGCTGCTACACATACTTCATTCTAATGGAGTTAATTGTATACACTCAGAAGTTGATTCCGAATGGGAAACCTTCACATTTTTGTGTTTTTTTCTTTGAGGCTAAAGAAATAATAAATCAGTTATAATAGGACTTATACCCATTTTTGTCTAGTAAATTTCTTTGAAATTATTACAATACAGGCTGTTTCAAATTTGACTCTCACCACGAAGATGGTTAAATTGGGGCAAAGTTGTGCATTTATGTGCTCAAAAATACGCCGTTTAAAAAATTTCGAGTAGTTCCGGTAATATCCGAAAAAAAAAACGGATTTTCCGGAAATAATTTTATTTTTTTCCTGGCTTTATTTCTGAATGAATCTCTAAATAAATAGCACATTGACATTGCCACTTTTTTCACTCTTTCCAATGGTGTTGATAATTTTGTAACTTGACGTTTCCTCTATGTGTAACTATCATGAACTTTTTTTTCTTATAGGAGCCATATTGGCATTCCACAAATTTGAATAGCCCTTTCTATTACCTTTTTGATGATGTATTATAGTTGGCCTTGCTGTCCTAAAAATCCGAGAAATTAAATAAATTACTTTTGTAAAGTAGTTGGCTTTGATTTTTCAAATCGGTGACACGTAAATGATATTCTGTATTATTGTCAATTGTTGAGTGATTGAAAATGGAGTTCTCCAATGAAGAAAAACGAAATATGATAAAAGTTTATTACAATAATGATAGAAACAATGTGAATAAATACATTTTAAGTGTATCTTAAGATGTATCCCGAGAGACGACAACCACATCCAAATTTGTCCAAATTAATGGACAGAATTCGCGATGGGTTTGGCTCTTTTCAAAAACTTAAGATTAATTATACTCTACTCTATTTCCAACGACTCACCAATTGAAAATAATACAGAATGTCATTCACTTATCACCGATTGGAAAAATCAAAGCTAACTACATTATAAAAGTACCTAATTTATTTTATTTATCGGATTTTTACAAAAACAAGGGCAACTTATGATACATTATCAAAAAGGTAATAAAAAGGGCTATTGAAATTTGTGGAATGCCAATACCTCGGGTTCCCGTAAGAAAAAAATAGTTCGTGATAGTTACACATAGACGAAACGTCAGGTTACAAAACTATTAACATTTTTTAATTATTTCAAATATTAACGACAATTTAATACTTTAAATTCATTAGAAAATAAGTTGTTCAAGCCATAGAGTGGGGATATTTTTGTGGACTTCATTCTGCATTGGTAGATTCCCAGGATAAAAAGAAAAAGCACATACACATTCTGTTCAAAAATTTATATTCCCTGAGCTATCCGATAATTTCAACATCAAAGAAGCTTTTCCCAGCTTGACCCAATAGTCTTCCCTTTTGTAAATGTCATAGTTTGGAGCAAGTTTCTCAATGGAAGCCCTATGTCTATGCCCTCTTTACCTACAAGCTCTCTATCATATTATAACATATTATAATAGTACTGCCAGATTAATTATCCTTCTAATAGATCTCATTAACTTGCCACCTTCCATTGTGGGCATAATTAGGGTAAACTTCATTAATAATGCTTCCATATACTCATCGTTCATCATTTTACTTTACAGTATGGAACAAGGATGTTTAGTAGTACTTGTAAATCTTTCATGAAGTTAATTTATTGATTCCAAGAAAATAGCAAGTGTTAGTGATGTAAATAATTTATTCCTGAATCACATTTATATGTGAATGTATATAAATAATTGCGCCCCTAGCGGTAATGGTCTGAACTAATAAGCTCGCAGTATTTTACACGTATAAATTTCAAAGGTCCAACTATATTAACAAAACACTTACATTTATACAATCGTACTAGTAGAAATTGCCAACGGCAACGGCGCTTCATTCGAATCGATGTAAATTGAATTTCTTATTTACATTGTGTAAATAATGGAATCAAATAATTATATATTATGGCCCCCTCTCCATTGCTTTTGTTGTGATATCTACAGACAGCAATGCGCTAATTCTTAGCAGCATACAGGGTGATAATGTTGTAAATGAAATTTCTCTGTCACAGTCTCATGGTTAAGAAGAACGTTTATATTAAAATCGTGATAATACCACATGAGAAACATACCTACCCGCTGCTGGGGGTAGAAGTTTCGGAATCTCATAGTTTCCGGAGCTACCAAACTCAATGTTATGTTAAACTATTTTTCAACAATTTGCATGTCATGTCAAGCTTTGATATAATCGTAATATATATGTATATGGATTAGCTTACACTCAAGTATATTGTCAAGGTTAAACTTTATTGTCGTTGTAGTTTTCTAGTCAGAGAGTAATTTCCAAATTGTCCCCAAATTTAGAAGAATTTATTGAATAATAATAAACGATATTGTGCTTATTGGACAAATTAAAATGTTATAAATTAGAACTCTTCTGAAACAATAGCAAAAACTAATGAGGACTCTATATAGGATAACTGAAATATTCAAAGCCATGACAACTTGTAATTATTTTATTTAAACGAATACATCGCCAATGATTGGACAATAAAAAAATCCTTGATTCTGTAGAAAGCTGACAGCTATTTGGTGTTACTTGGTAAATTTCGCTGGTGTAAACGGAGGAAGTAAACATTTCGACAGTTTCCTTTTTAATAAACAACCACCGATTTTGATGATTTTTGATTCATTTGAAAGGGGAGACTCGCGAAATGGTTCCATATGCCTAAAAACTCCAATCCGAAATCTTCTTCCCTCCAAAAACCACATCGAGAGGGGTGGAGGGGGCAATTTCCCTCGAAAATTTAAAATCTGAGATTTCCAAAATGAAAGACCAGATTGTTTGTAGCAACATTTATTAAACTCAGGTATATTATTTTCTGAAACTGGTCATAAAATATCTAAATTCAAATGCGCCCCCTAAATTTTGTGCTTTGTTGCTTCTCGATAATCATGTCGTGTTTCATAATTATCTCTTACCTCTGTGATGGATGAGAATTCAAAATTAAATTAGCTAACACTGGCAATACAATACACACTTCAACCACTTATATACTGAGTGGCAACAAAAATTATTGATGCAAGTCTGTGCTTGGGAATATGCAAGTTAAGATGGGGTTGTGTACGTAGGTACGTAAATTTTCCATGGGGCAATATGTGGTTGGAATATCAACAAAATGATGCCAATGCCAAGGGTGGGTAGGTATTGAGTAGGTAGGGTTCGGGGTAGGTAAGCGCGTCTGTTTAGGAGATTGCATTAGAATTTGTGTCCTGCCCAAGTTGAACAGGAATGAAATTCAAATTGGTACGAGTACATCTATATACCTAAATACGAGCTATGTTTACCAGATGTGTATATATTTCAGTGTGATTTGTATACTGAGTGTTTGTTATAAACTATAAGATACTGTAGCAAGAGCTTATCTATTTTATTGGGATTAGGAAATAATTTATATGAATTGAATTGAATAAAATCTCTTGTGATTAAGTATCTAAAGAAAATAGTTATTCGAAATATGGGAACATTTATTTACTTAAATCATATGAAATTGCACAAACTTGAACTAATTTAGAAATGAATGAAGTGAATTGATAATTTCCACCCTGTTCATCAATTCTCAGTAGTTCATTTGAACCATTTGGTAGATCTGCTTGAAAAAGCTCCTGTAGATCTAAGCAAAGCTTGTCTTAATAACAGGAATCGAAGTCGAAATATTCCTGACAGGATTCCTCCGATCGCACAACTTTTTCTCTTTCCATCGAAGTTGTTAGAAATCAAGTTCCATACAAGATAAGATTAAATTATGTCTCCGTCTTTACTATCAATGGAAACCAAAGACTCGCTGTGAGACACTAATGATAGTACTATAAGAAATATTTGAAATAATTAGAGTCTACGATATATTTTGAATATTGCTTTCGTTAGTGAGAAATCACGATTTCAAGTTTCTTAGAATCTCTAGATATTGATAGCTTCCCAAGCTATCTTCACGTATATATATATATATGTGTATATATTATATACGCGAATGTCGCGAATCAGGCAGGTGCAATATTTTACTTTGTTGCCTTATAGTTGGTTTTAGTTGCACTAATTAAACTATACCATGCAATATACCAAACATAAATGTATAATATACCTATACCTATGTAATTTAATATACAACTGCAATAAAACTTACATTATGTAGGGAAATATAACTAATGTACTTTGTCCGTAAATGTTTGGCAAAATAACATATTAGATAAATTTGTATGTAAACAAAACATTGAGAGGCCATTCACGGAGTAAACTGTGTAATATTTAATAGAAGTTTAACGAAATGATTTTCAAACGCGCTGCAATTTAACTGTATTCATGTATCTAATAGACTAATTGAAGTAGCGAAACTCATTTATGTATTATGTATAAATATTTGTTTACTGTTTTATCTCTTTTATATATATATATATATATATATATTTCAATTATGAAATATTAAATACGGAGAACTCGGTAATGAATTAAGTAGAGGTCTTTTGTGTCAAATTTGTTAAAGTCACTGTGCTCATTAACTGTGATGGAGATGCATATTTGGCCACACTTTAATTTGAAATTGTTATAAAAAAACCGTCTTCTCAAAAATTCTAGCTTATTTCATAATTTATTAAAAATGCTATTATTATAGCCATTCAAACTTGAATAGAAACGATTATACCCAAGTTTTATTCTAGTTTGAATAATTTTCATTTATTATTTTGATCTGTCAAATTTTTTGTAGTTTCAGAGGTATTTTCTCTGTTTCTCTTAAATCTTAGAAAGGAAATTATACTGTAGCCTCTTATATGGGACACAGAAAAAATAAAATAAGCATCAAACAATCTAACTCTTTCTGAGTTGAAGCTAATATTTTTATATTTCGAATTTTGTATGTTGATGAGAAATGTAATAAAATGGTGTGCAAATTTAACCGTATTCAATTCTTACTTGAAGAATTCCGTGCTTTTTCTTTACTTTCACAATTTTTTATCATCCACCCCTGAATGATAATAATTTGAAACAGACAGCTTCACGCTTCTAGATTATGTAGAAAATAAGAAAGAAAGGAAAAGATATAAGTTTGTCCATTCCCATAAGAGTTGACCATTCGGAAAAAATGACGAGCATACTAATCACAGCGCCCTTTAAGGTTTTGAAATTTCACCAGATTCACGATTGAGTGATCCCATTCAGAAGATAGCTTCTAACGCAACGACATTCCGGAATATCTAACCGCTCATCAGAGACCGCCTCATCATTCGATCCCCAAGACCAGAAACAAGGGCACCGTGATGTTGTCATAATTATGGCAATATATTGGTTACAAGGTTGAAAAGAAGTATTATATTTCGATTCCTGATATATGTTCAGAGGAAAATGTTTCAATTACAATTTTGACAAAATCAATAGAAGCATTAATGAAAAGTAACTCTATGATATATTCGTTTGAATTGCACATCCTGTATATTTTTACGGTCTCTTGTACTCTATTAAACTAAAAATATTACTGTGAAAACTGCATAACGCTCACTTTCCCTATTCCAAACCTACGACTCTTAAAACAAATATTTTAATTATAGCATAAATCGAGTATGCACCTTTGCCTTCGTTGCTTAGTTTAAAATATCAAATACTATTGGAAAACATTCAGACTACTCTTAATTATTATTAAATAGTTTTTATTACTTTCGGTTCTTGTATCAATGGACTCCGCAGAGATTTCTCAGGCCCCATACGGTCTAGAGACTTGAAATTTCGAATTCGTACTTAGATCGCAGACATCTCGCCGCCTGTTAAGCTCCAAGTGTGATGCAATATTGGTAATTATAATTATCTCATTCAAACAAATCATTATTTTTTCGACATGGAACGACGATGGAATATCAGACAATGGGATCAGTCACTGGAATTACGCACGAGCATGGAGCGTATATATACGTCTCTGGTATATAGGTACTCTCTAGAAGATCGTCTATGGTTATGTCGCAATTGTCAGACGTTGTTGTTAATTTAAAGTTGAATTTTGTGTTGTGGTAGACAAACAGTAATTTTTTATGGAATTTCTGTTGCTGGGAAACACATATACATATACATAAGTATGGTTCAAATCGAGAAAAGGATAGCAATAGTAGGTACTCATCGGTACGGTTTAAATCTTAAATGCCTAATAAAAACTATTTTAAATTTTTTTTCAAAATTTTCACTTGTAAATATTTATTTCACATTGTTACTTTCTACTACTTTCATGTGACACATATGAGCTAACTAGCGTCATCTTCTGGTAATTATATAAAATGTTCTCGTCATATATAGAAATCTAATCTCGAATATTTTTCTTAGTTTCGATATCCAAAGCAACATATCACATAAAAGCTATGTTATTCCATATGTATATGCAAATATATCGAAAGTAGCATCTTTTTCCAAAAAACTGTTCAAAAATATCCACCAAAACTTTGAAGTCTATAGTCAAGTAGGCAAACCATCAATATTCTGTTCCGATATATTACGAACTCCATAAAGAATACTGCAGTCACAGAATAACTATTGTCAAAGAACACTAATAGATGTCACTGCATCTTGTGATAGCTACAGATCATAACGGTTATAAAGGTTTCGTTTTCTTCTAGGGATTCTTAGTAGATTTACCTGAGACATTTGCGCCCTCTGCGAAACGGGTGCCATACTTTGAGATTCATACAGAAGTGGGTAGAAATAAAACAGATTCCAAACTCTGTTGTTTGCGGATATTGATTGGTATTTGCACGTAAAAAGGTTTCTATATTTTTTATCTGTATTGTTTTCGGCAAATTATTCTTGGGAATTGTATATACAGTGTTCTATGTTCTCTATTTTATACTTTTGAATGGAGAACAAACAGGATTTTTATTTATTTTTATCGGTCTCATGAAAATTGAATTATCTCACTTTATTTTTAAAATTTACCATATTTTTTTTTGGTTTTGTTTCTTACAATAAATGCTCGGGTAATAAACAACACATTTTGATGTTATATAAATGTTTTATTGAATGATATTATTGTCATTAACGTACAAGAATTATACTTGCTTGAGGTAAAGATACATCAATTAAATAACAATGGTTATTAACAGCTTCCAGAAATGTGTTACTTCGTATTCTCAAAATCTCAGGATTTATTGAAAGGGGTTAATGAACTTTTTTTTTATTGTATTTTGGCATTATTTATTGTGACAGGAATTCGAATTGAACATTGCATTTTAGAAGTTTAGGTGTTTCATGGATTCTTGAGAAAGAAGCAATAACATCATCAATATATCAATTTTGAGTTAACATTATTTATACATTATTTCAACATAAAATTGCAACACGTTGATAATGTTATCAAGCAGGAGAATATGGAGCAACATTGTATTGTTTATATATTTATATAATATTTGCTACTAAGAATAAAACAAGTATGATTGTTCACCTTATTTGATTTTGTAACACTAATTTATCAATATACAGTCATTTTGATCAAAAAAGTTTTGCTTGCTTATTAATATATATATAATATATATTTATATACATTTATTAATTCAAATATATAAATTATTGGATCTCTAGCTATTATATAGTTTTCTATTTATAGTCCCGAATGTGTGTTTCGTTTGAAAAAGTCTCGGAAATTTTTGAATGTGCCATTTTTTCTCCTGAATGTTTGAAAATTTCGAACTGATACCATCTGCAGTGATGGGGTTTTTGAATTTGCTCTATCAAAATAAGGTGGTTTCGAGACACACATCGACTAGACTATACATCAAGTTTCCTCTAAAATTTCAGTGAGATACCCATGACGCCCCTTTACACAATAAATTACTTAATACCAATGGTGCAATTTTAGAATATGTTTTCGGTTTTTTCTCTCTCTCTCTCTCTTGGTGAAAAAATAATTATTTTCCAGCCATCTTTATTTATAATAGTAGAAAATGGTCTCATTGTATCTACATGAAAAATTCAACAATATGAAGGAGATTCATGGGTACAAGATAGTAGGATTTGTTTTTCCTGAATCCACTATTTTTTTTTTTATAAAACATTCGGATACGCATCTGACATCACAAATACCTTTTTTTAGACCATTCGGAAGACATATAAGGTTTTCTTTATTTATTTATTTATTTTTTTTTTCATTCAAAAATCAAGCCCTCGCTCACTGTCGAAGAATGAAAATTCAACAAAAACATTTTCCTCGTTAGTGAACGTGCGCTTGATTTTGACACATATTTATACTAAACTTAATATTTTGCGTTAATCATAAATATTTTTTTGGTACTTATTGAGTGATATAATACAAGTCAGTTCTATGTATATATATATATTATATAGTTTTATATATTATCTAGAATTATTATGCTTTGGTAAATTATGATCAATAAAATCGTACTGCAAATGTTATTCATTTGGGAAAGGTCATTATTTATTGTCTATTTACTAAACTTAACACTTTTCTCCATTTATTTTCATCTTATTTATTGTTTTATTATTATTGTCATGTATTTTCTAATGTTTGGCACTTGTTATTACATTTCACCAGGAAAACAAAAAATATAATAATAATAATAATAAATTATCGACAGCTACTGTTTCATTCTGCTAATGAATCTTTTCATTACATTCTCTAATTCAATTTTAATTACCATGTTTTCCGCTTCCTTTCTTATAACCGTTCAATGAAGAATTGCTGAAATGAAATAAATAAAGATTTGATTTGTGCGTTAAGTGAGTAGACACTCTCAGAAGTTCATTGGATATTGATTAGATAACATTAATGAGTCATTGATGGATTAATATGAAAGTTCTTTGATATTCCATTTTTGGCCACAACACCCATAGAAGTTATTTTTCTTCAATTAAAATAGTTTAAGGAATAAATAAACATTAAATTACTGAAAGGTACCCGAACCTTTTTTTTATTTTCTCTTGTTAATACGTGGCAAAAAGAATATTACTGATTTTTTTTAAATACTTTTTGGAGATCGTCCAACGGTATATTTAAATATTGAGAAACCATAAAACATAAGATTATAGACATTCTTACTGTATCTCTTTACAAATCAATTTTATTTCATAAATTGAAAATTATATTTCGAAGTTTCTTCCTCATCAATGTACTTTTTCCGCTATTGCTTTTAAACTTAGATTCCTAGAAGCCGGGTAATTTTCCAATGAAAATATCAAAGTATAATGTGATTAGTCGATGTATTGGTTTCATAGTATAAAGTCTCTACAACTAATGCCCATGCGATAATCTGTAAATAGTTTGTTTCTTTTTTTTTCTATTACATTTAATGGAGATAATTGGAGAAAAGCTTGGTCCAAACGCCATACATCTCAATTCATTGGTAAAAAAATCAATTAGTTTTTTAAATAAGTTAACTGTGACCCTGTAGAAAAATTGATTTAAAATGAAATGTATGACTTTCAGAGATAATATATCTTACATTACAGGGGGCCTTAATATATCTATGTATATCATATGGAAGATCTTTCGTTGATATTTGACAAAAATTAAAAAAAAAACATCATAAAAGACTTGAGATCATCTTAGGCCTGTAAACAAAATCAAATTACTCAAGCTTTCATTATAAAAATTATTTCGTTCTATGAATGCGAATCTGTAATAATTAATTACTACCATTTGAAACACACTGTATATATGTTTTATTTATATAATAATAATAATATAATAATTGATATGCATCCCATGTTTCCGAATTGTGTGTATATAATTCCTCCTTATATTGAATAATTGCAATTTGTGCAATTAACAATAATTATTATAATGATTCGTGAAGAGGGCATACATTTTAAGGAATAACCCAAACCAAATAAACCACCACCTTGAACTGAATGAGATTCTGCTCGAACCATTACCTTGTAACAAAATCCAAGATGGTGAATGACTTGTTGTCGCTAATGTCGTATAAGTGGGCATAGATGTACGCAGCTCAGGCAAAAGCAATGTTGACATTTCTTGATCTTCGTCATTTTTGTTGTCACTGTTCTCCTTTTTCCTTGATTGCTTCCATTTCTTCGGCTTTTCCTTGTGCACCGGCTTACGCGGCTTTGTTTCAATATATTTCGGGGTACTTGCTGTACTTGTAGACTTTACAATACGCTCTAGAATAAGAAAACAAAACAATGGTATACATTGAGAATCATGGAACAGCTTTATTTAGTAAAACTGTTAGCCAATGTAGCAATTTCGTTAGCAGACACAGATTATGGGTGAATGTATTGCGTTTTTTAAAAATATTTTGTTTTACTCTTTAAATAACAGCAGCAAATGATTTTCTAAAGATCTTTGGGACAAGGTCATGGCCATGGATTTATATAATAATTTTCTTTGAATAGGAAATAAAAAGAAAAGGATCAATGCAACTTACTTTCTGATAGAAGATTAACATCTATGTTAGGTTAGGTTAGGTTAGGATAGATTAGGATAGATTAGGATAGGTTAGGATAGGTTAGGATAGGTTAGGATAGGTTAGGATAGGTTAGGATAGGTTAGGATAGGTTAGGATAGGTTAGGATAGGTTAGGATAGGTTAGGATAGTTTAGGATAGGTTAGGACAGGTTAGGTTAGGTTAGTTATATGATACCTACTCCTCACGCGTATTTGAATTTGTATGTCTTCTCTATACGAGGGCAGTCCAGAAAGTAATCGACCTGGCAAATGTTATTTGATGATGCTACTAATTTAAGGAGAATTCATATGAAAGCTAATTTACGTTTTTCACTTGAAGTAAAACTCTGCTCTTTTTTTTTACAATACTAATTCGATTTGATAGTTATTTAAGAGTTGGCGATAAAAAATGGGGATTTAATCTTAAGCTCATCAAAATTGAATTGTGAAATAAAGTTACAATTTTTTATGTAGGATATTGGGAATATATAAAACTGTATTTTCAACGGATATATGGAAAACTTTGTATATTTCATTTTGTTATCGATAAGAACGTGAATAACAACAGTATTATTATATCTAAATTTGCAATGGCTTTACAAGCGTATGGCATATATTCCTCTGGTAATATCTGCTGTTACGCAATGCACCATAATATTGTTTGGGTTTCCGTCGTTCGTTGCTAGGCAATAGGAATAGGATAGAGATAAATAGAGATACCGAACGGTATTTATTGTAAATCCCATACGCTCAGGACTTTTTTTTTCTCATTGGTTAACAGATATCTAACTATTCAATGTACTACAGTTAGTTACTAAGTTAACTACAGAGTATTGCTGGCCTTTTAAGCAGGAATGAATTCTCAAAATTAATTCTGACCACTGCCTTTCTATAAGTTTTCGCTATAGAAAAATAATTGTAAATACCTGATACCAATTGTTATTCTAAATTGTACTTCAGTTTGAACTGAAATTTGATCCAAAGGTTTATCCAACTTACTGATTAGGTTATGAATGGACAGAAAAAAAGAGTTCGTATTTTTAATCCATTTATATTTAGCTAATAGTGCAAGTATTTGGTATCTTACATCAATAAATGCTAAGACATCGAGTGATACTGATAAAAAAAAAGTAGTGAAATACTTTGCGAACACCTTTTTCATTTTCCCTATATATGCCACACAATTCCACAAACTAAATTGTTCGAACTCGTGTATTATAGTGAAAAAGAAGAAAAAAAAAACTCCAATCGTAACTTCTATATTCCCCATTCAGGGCAATAAATCACCTCCAACTTAAATTGTATTCTCCCAGGTGATTTCACAATGTAACAGAGCAAAAATAACCCTCCGAGGGCAACCGCTACTACACCTCGAAACCTATCGTCCATAATTTGTATAATAATATTTCTGTTCAAATCAATATATAATATGGCATTCATTTTATTTCATTGATTTCTGATTTACTGTTTTCATAATATATTTATGATACTTGTTGCTTGTCCAAGAAATGGGAAAAAATCAATTAAATCGCTCAGTTCATATTTAGTTGTGGAATACTGGAAAGCATTGAACTTCATTCGTATAACTACTCGTATAATAATAGCCTAAATATACAATGAGAACCAAAAATTCGCCCCACTGCCACCGTAACTTCTTTATTTTCAGTATTACAAAAAAATATTGAATACATAAGTTGTAGGGTTTCATTTAACCTTTTCAATAACATAACTTTAATTTATGCAGGGTGTCTCATAATGGCCCACTGACTTATTAGTTTATTTTTTCAAATGGAACCCCCTGTATAATATTAGATATTCGAATGCGAACAGCAGCGTGGAAATTCCGATTAGCTTCACCAAAGATGATAACGGCTTCAACTTTGTCTTCTAATGAACGAGCCATATTAATCAACAAGAGAAATTATGAAAAAAGTTATCAAGAAGATCAGAAGCTATTGTTAACTTTAATTTGACAATTTTTGACAACAGAGTTAAGATTTATTTACTTGTTGCTATGGTTACTCACAGTATAAACAGCCGATTGAATTAACGGACGTTTCTTGATCGTAAATAAATAAATAATCTTGCCCACGAAGGAAAGTTTTGACTAAATAACAAAAATCATTGAGTTATCAAATGTGTAAATTGATAATCTTACCTTGTAATCTGACAACACCTTCAGCTTTTCCGAGAGCATTCAATGATGTGCATATGTAGCCGCCAAAGTCACGTTTTTCAAGATTCTTGATAGTCAGATTCATTTGTAATGAATATTCATTTATCACAGATTCTTGCATAATATATTTCTCGCTCGGTATCAGCTTCTCTCCTGCAACAATTTTTAGGAACATTCCAACAAAGAATTTCTCAATTTGTATTTTTGTTACTTTTAACATGGATATTATGATCTTGTTTGTTATTTTATCTGATACAGTTGTTCTTGAAAGAAACTAACAGAAAATACAAACAGCAAACACATGTTATTTCGGGTTCCTACATAACTTTGGTCGGTTTGAAAATCAAATTCTCCTTTTGACAGTACTAGAGCTTTTTCATAGAGCTTACTGTTGAAAACAACTTTTCCTTTCATCAATTCTCATTTACTTTCTATAAACATCATCCCTGTATATTTGTTGAGTTTAAGTATCAATGTTGAAACAACATGATTTAGGTTTAGCTTGATATATGGATGTTCAGTGAAAAGAGTGTGGAAGAAGGACCGCAGCTTCTGTAATTTGAAATGTCGGCTTTCCGACCACTGCGGATGGAGTCGAAATATATAATATATATATATATATATATATATACACCAGTCGCTGGACGCTGGCTTTTAAGCCAATAACACTAGGGAATTCGGTCTGCTTACCTGTATCTCGCATCCAATGGTTCATGGCTTTGGGTGAGGCCTCCACATAACATTGGACATGCACGTCACTGGTAATTGGAGCTGCTACCAGCTGATTTGATACACGAATCAATGGATAGACTAGAAAGGGTAGTGCAGATTGTTATCATTGTAAATAATTATGCTAAACTGTTAGGATAACATGAAAATGAAATCAAGTTATGGGATCATCCAATAAAAGAAATCTACTTTTTAACTTGTTAACTTTTCATTACCATCCTCAGTTGTTTTGTTTGTGATCCATTAACAATAGCTCTCAAATAACTTCTTAAAAATTAAGGCTTGAGGCTATAAATCGCATGACCTTGACGTGGCGAAATAAAGCAACCTTCACGATGTTTTTTTTTTAACATGGTGATTGTTTCAAACCTTCGGAATCTTTTCACTGAGTATTGTACATACTGTTTGTTTTGAGTTCAATGTTTCTGAAGTTAAAATTTCAGGAACTGATCATTTAAAAAGAGATTGCGCTTTTGGACATTGATATTCTCATAGAGTTAGACGTCTAAGTTGAGAAAGAATTCATAAAAATAACTAAGCGTTTACCTACTGTAATTCTTGACCACGAAAAATGATTACCTCATATCATCAGATGTTGAAAGCTGAATAATGACATAATGCACACCGAAGCGCCAAGTAAATAATATAAAGTTCAGAGATAACAGAGCTTTGATCGCGTATGAAAAGGCAAACTTCTTGAAAATGTGAAGTCTGGCTTTGATTAGACTTGGATGCGGCCATCTATTTTTCAGCTTCAGTATTATATTGCATGGTACTGAGATATGTATTAAATTATAAATTTCTAGAATCTTATGTTATTTCTTTATGTTATACATACATATATATGCCTAATCAGAATTAAGGTAAACCCAAAACCCAAATTAACAATAGATATAATCTAAAATGAATGTATGTCGGCAGCGTTGCAAATAATGTTGCTCTGGGAATCTCATCCAGATAGTATTTAATTAAATGTAGAAGATTTGTGTTGGGAAGATAATACAATCGGTGGATTTGGTGTTGTTGGATCTTAAGTAAACGATGTTTTCGGTTTGTTGATTTTTATTTCGTTGTTTTCGTGTCAGGAAGAATTGTGCGCTAGTCCAGGCAAAATAGAACTATTGTCCAAATCAACGGTCCCGATAATTAATTTCTCAATAGAAAAAAAACGAAAAACTCCAGCTCTACAACAACGAAGCAACATAATAGCATTCAGTAAAAATAAAAATCCGAATAACCTGTTACAAAAGATAGGTATAGTAGAGCATGATGAATAAAATGGACATCGTCCATGTCCTTCATGAAACATGTTAACATTCATTTGATATATATGTAGTAGGAAGTTAAAATAAACTTACAATGAACTACAACGTTGAATCGCTTGCTAACTGATGGTGGTACACCGTTACTGGCTATGCACAAATATACGCCCATGTCACTGCGTTGAACATTCATTAACGTCAATGTTTCTCCATCGTACTGTCGCAATACTGTAACAGAGAAAAAAACCATATTGTCACATAGACAGTTTTATAATATATATTCATAATAGAGTAATGAAGTACATATTATATTAATAAATTTAAACGCATACGTTCATAAATTTCAAAACGTTCAAGTGTATATATTTTATTCTTCTCTCGAGGCAAGTTTCTTTGATCCGTCTTTGATTTTCATTCTATTTTTTCTGGGGGTAGACACTTTTCTCGGGGTATATTCTAGCGCGCAAGGTGGAGATTCTGAATCGGACGATTTAAGTTACTTGATATGTCAAGAGAAGTCAATTTCTCCAACTGCTACAACTGCTATACTATGTGCTTGGCTGTTCTGCCTATCTTGAGGAAGAAAATAGTTTCGAAAGACCGAAATGAAAAGTTCGACAAACACATCTATCCTTTCTACATCGAACACTACTTTTCCGAGTTGTATTCGCGCATTTCTTATTACATACTTTGTATAGTGGAAATAGTTCCTTGTACAAATGTTATATACTTAATCTATGTATCTATAGATATTGGGAATGATTCTGAGAAAGGCATATACAGTGCGGTCCATAGATATGGAATAAATTAATTTCTAGCGTTATTTATGTATTTGTTTGAAAAGACCTGAAACAGGTCGATTTCTATTCACAATCTGACAATTTATAGTATGAAAATATTACCGCCATCTTGCAAGCCCTCTGAATTAGGAGCACGTTGTTTGAAAGGGATTTTCAACTATATGGCTCATTTATCTGAAAGAATTGACATTTTTATTATGATTGGATGCGGTAAAAAAACAAGAACTCAAAAGGAAGTTTGTGAAATACTCAATAATAAATACTAAAAAATAATTTATTCCATAACTAAGCACCGCACTGTATAAAACTTGTTTGTTCTCTGGACTCGTTCAATGGGCTATTGAACAATTTGTAATGAATGATTTTAAATTAAGACATACAGTGTTGCCGTTTCATAGATTTACCCATAATATTTTCTTCTGTAATTTTAAATTTATCCTTTACTATTACAAATTATTGAACATAAAAATGTTGAGATAAAATTTCAATCCAAGCGGTGAAATTTACTTGGTTGGTCGAGCCTAGCATAACAAAGCGCTGGCAACGATGGACTCCATAAGACACGACAATGCATTTTCAGTTTGAAATTGTCTATAGATGATTGAGATAATGCCGAATTATTTCACCCTAATCCTTCGTAACAAACAGATCGTGATTGAGAATTTATATATGCCTTCACAAAAGAGTATCAATAAGATCGCACCTGAAATCTTGAGAAATAATAGAGTCATTTGAATTTCAAATGAACCTGAAATATGCCTGTCTGCGGAATCCCACAAGGCGGAATCTTGTCAAAACTATCACAAAACGGATTAAACTGAATTTTTCATAGAGAGTGTATTTATTGGACTTTGGAAAATTCGAATATGCAGATTTGTAAGAATCGTGATTTTCTCAGGCTTCTTTCATTCCCTTGATTACTTGAATGTGCCGCAATCTCGAATTTCAGTCAGAGTTTAGAAAGAGAAAGAGAACGCACCCAACGATGGAAAAGCAAATAGTTTCTCCTCCTTCGAAAAAGCATTCGATGCGGTTATTTCATTTTTATTTTAATAATGTTGACCAAATAGATAACTTATATTCCACAAGTAAACATCATATAAATTATATTCATATATCTACACTTCTCAAAAGGATCTTGAACATAGATTGATAATAAAATCCTTTGAATAATAAGTAAAATGTAAAAATATCTTTGATTTCCTTGGAATATGTTGTAAATATGTTGTATCTTTATCGATAGAATACCTAGTCAAAGAAATATAATTCCTGAACAGGCTCTATTTTTTTTAATAATAGAGATTTTTCTGTTTGTTAAATTTGAACGAACGTTATCCTCTAGTTCAATAAACGCAATTACGTGCAACAAAAGTGTTATAAATCGTTTGTGGTTAAGTTTCGAAGCCAATGGAAGTGTTGATGAACACCATACACCACCCCCCAAATTGAACATCGTCTCCTAACATTACAGATACAAAGAGATTGTAATATTAATGCTATAGAATTTGCAATTTGCCTGTAGATATCGTAACCATCTCATGCCCTTGTAAGTATTCAAAGCGTAAGAAGGCAATCTGCAAGAAGTTGATATCCTCGCAGCTACTAGATTTACTGAGACAAGAACATGAAAATTGGCTTAGATATTCACTATTTTGTTCACTGCTGTATCCTGATTCAATGGAGTACTTGATACTTGAAGAACTAGAGTGTTTTGAGGTACTGTCATCTGCAAATGTCGTAATATAATTTGTTGGTAGATCAGCTGTGTATACAAGATAGAGGAGCGGTCGCAAAACATTACCTTGAGGAATCCCAAAGTTGAAATCTCTAATAATGCGCAACAATACGCGCTAAGATTATAAAAGCATTTTAATATTATACTATCATGGCTTGCTTAGTAGCCAGATTTGTAGCCGATTGAGCCGATTTGTAGGATAAATTAGGTAAGGGTATTTAAAATTTAGAGACGAATTCTATTGTTCATTATACAAATTCAAGTTTAATTGGAGCTTTTAAATGTTGGTTATGTTATATAGATTGTTTTGATACATCAACACATTATTTGTCATATTAATATATATGCTGTGTTAATTTTTGGTTATTCATTAATCAGCATTTTCATAATCAAGTAATAAAGATTCAAATGCAACGATCAAAATCAATGGTCTATACTAGTGTATTTCAATATTCGGCAACCAACGCAACGTTTTTTCTTTTTGTTTTTATTCCGGATACTCATTTCAAATCCATATATGTCACACATCTCTCGATTTATGTTCATTTGACAAGTATTCATTAAACGTGTCTATCAGTTTGGAATAACAATTCATGGACAGATGGGCAATAGTCGACAAGTTGTGAAATTGTTGACGATATGGTCTAACACATGTTATTCCAAAACTACGATACCACGTTATGCATAATTATTTATTTATATTAATTCCATTATCAAACTCCCAGCTAAGTTTCAATGATTATTCATTTATAAATAACTAACTAAATAACATTGATATCAAAATGAACGTTGAAAAAGAAAGGTTTCTAGTTTCGATGCCTTCCATTCCAAAAAGAAATCCACATATAAGAAATATATTCTAGGCAGTTTGGAACAACAACATAAGTGGTTGTGTGTGAGTAGAGAGGGTTCCAACTTTTGCTTTATTTTTCCAAATAAATCAAGAAACTCCGAGTACGTAACCATATGAATAAAGAGAAAATGTTGCTTATTAATGTACAACATAATGTTCCTGTTCCTGCAAATGATTGCAGGTAAGTTCTCTATTATTACTGGTGGGCACGTTCGATTAAAAAAAAAACGAAAATAAATAATATGTGCTACAACAGAAATGGAGAAAATAAGAATTCTCTGCGGACAAATCCTCACAACGTCAACCTTAATAATTATGCTCTGGTTTTGGTGTGGGTGTTAGCAGGTGCATTTTTGCTTTTACTCTTTCTGTCTCTCTCTTTCTTTCCCAGTGACAATACGCGAGATATATATATATAACCGGCATAGGGGCGCCGAAGAATAATATCAACTCTAATCCAAATTTCTTTGAAACACACAATTATATTTTTCTGTTACCTTCGCCTGAGGACTATGATGGTGTGTTTCCCATTTTTCATTCGTGCCGCAGTCTAGTCTTACACTTGCATGACTTCTTCACATTTATCCATTTCTTTTCTAATAATACTACACATCTAGTTGCTTGATAATAGTAACCCGAGGAGGATATTTTCGCTGTTCGAGATAAACCACTGGGAATAAGTATCCCTATGAGCACATATATATATATACGTTTATACGCTATAAATTCATTGTCATTCGATATATTCTTCTGGAAAATATCGACATATTCGATTGATAATATCCGGCTATATGTCAAAATAAAAAATGATCTATCCTGTCTACCCTGTATATATATTATCCGGTCTCCGAAGGACCAACAGATCATATCAGATGACAAAAAGAACAGGCCTTTGTCTCATTTCAATCGCTTGTTCTTATAGTTACTATGTCAATCACCTTAATGATTTTTTTATCAACTTAAAACTTATAAAAGACCTTTTTTTCTTGATTTCATTTAATCAGAAGATTGAAACTCTGTGGAGTAACAGAACAAGCAAACGCTCGATTTGAAGACTGCTTGTATTTCAATATTTAAAAGCCAGCAAACATCATTAGGGGATCTTTAATAAAAAAAAAATCGTAATTAGCTTTAGCTCTTACTCTACTAAATTACATTTAAGCGGATAAGAATATTTGTAGAACCCGCACTGGGTAAGAAAGCTTTTTTCTTTTTCACACAAAAAGAATAAGACAAAGAATTGATTTTAATCTGGAAGCATTTGCTTTCGGTATAAAACAAAGAAACCGAACTGCTGCATTCGCTATCTTTCCAGAGATAGCAAAAGAATAAGTTTGTCCCTTTACCTATGTTAGAAAAAAAAGCCTGTGGATAAGTTGAAACGTTCCGTAGATTAGTTTCGGAATTTACTGATATAAGTAAAGGATAATACAAAATTTTAAGTCGTTCCATCGAAATAGATATACAAGATTTATTTGATATTTCTAAATATGAATTAAAATTGCTGTATATTGTAGAAGATTGTATAACATCAGCCGTTTTCTGATAGATAACTAGATTATGCTGGCACGTCTAACTGTATCGACAACAACTACGACGAGGGCAAACACCTCTTCCGCCTTTGAATAACGTCAGCAACTGCTGCAACAAGGACATTCTCACAATATTGCATAATACCACTATAAATGCTCAAATCAGATTAATTGCCAAACAAAGCAACGGCCACCCAGACAAATTTCATGATTTCAAGATTGTTGCCTATCATCAGTATGCCGCAGAGCGTCGAGCCGTGTCTGATTTGTACGGGTGTGTTGGCGGGTTTTTGATGCAAGATTCGAAGTAATTGTTTATCTCTCAAAGAAGATATGGCGCAAATGGTAATCATAGCTCTAAATACATCTGATTATCTTTATTTAAAATGAATATAACTATGAAACGCAGAAATATGAATTAAATATATCGTCTCGATATGTGGTGTATTTGTATAACTATTCCCAAAACACCTATTTCCTGGAATAAAGTATGGCACAAGCTATTTGTCCAGAGCTTGACTCGACTATCCCCTTGCGCGCTTAACTCGGCATTTTAAGCGGAAAAAGGAGTGTAAAATAAAAAAAATGGCATGCCGCATGAAATACAACAACGGGGAACGAAAAAAAAAAAAATATATATATATAGAGGAAAACAATTTATCGCCAAGGAAAGGCCTCAAACTCTTGCTCTCCCCCTGTGTTGTATACCAACCATTCTATCCAGACTTCGAAGTTGTAGTATAGTAGTAGTAGTATTATACGTACCGTACGTACGTCTCCCAACGGTTTGAAATATATCGTCGGTATGCTTCCAACATTTTACATATATACACAATATTGTGCCATGTGCCAGACTTTAACCCACCAAATATATCGACAAGTTATTTGTCTTTGATAATAACACCGAACTCTGTGCTTTAATAGCTGACAAGCAGCTTAACTCAACTGTTTTACCTACCTCTATAAAGAGTGATCCATTTAGTGCTTAAGCAAATCAAACAGAATTATTTGTCGGCTAGCAAAGAAAAAGCTGTTTTATTTAAAAGAGTATTTTCAATGACAGTTTTCGAAATAAATCATTCAAGTGTCCAATCACACATACAGTGTTGCCTAGCTTTCAATCAAAATTCTAAAGCACTGAATGGATCACCCTTTATATATATAGATATACATATATTTATGTTGAAGATATGTGTATGTAATAAATCATTTTTAACCAAGAAGAATGGATCAGCAACTATTATTAATAGAGTAGTACTCCATTCGCGTCTTGGCAAGTCATTAATTTCTGCAAAAAAAAGTCAAAGCAAATAAAAATCATTTGCATTTTTGACCGACTTACCAAACGGAGGACGTTCAACGATTTTGATGGCTAATAATACACTCAAAAGTGTGAAATACCTTTTTTTACAAAAAATATGGATTATTGGTTGGTGTACTGAAAGATACAAAATGATATTAATTCTATTGGTGGTGGTACTTTTGAAGTTGTTGTCAAAAGTTTTCAATCTAACTACAACTGCACAACTTCAAAATTACCATTACCTATTGAATGAATATTATTTTGTATTTTTCAATGCATTGGGTAATAAATTCGGTCCTATTTAAAAAAATACATATATTGTCAGTTAATGTTTGTTGAGAATGAACATTCTAAATTATCAGTTTAAACTTATTGACAAATTTCTAATAACCGGGCCCGAAACTATTTTAGCAGCATGTCGGTGGCTTAGGCTATATACAAAGCTCAAACTTGACCGGTATTGGAATATTTCTCGCATATATGGGCATAAGCTGAACCGCTTAAACTTCAGCTCTTAAAATCGAATACATGCCAGGCCAATAGCGTTACTGTCACATAGGTCGAATTTCAAATATTTTGGGATCCTTAACCCGAAGACTGCAGCAGTGAATATTTTATCTAAACAATGTTCCTGTACGTCTTCCAGGATATTTTCTACTCAAATACTTCTAGGAATAATTAAATGTAGCTCATATTTAATATTAGATAATGCTAGTGTAACACTTCTAGATGAATATTCAGAATCAGAATATCATATACTCGTTCACAATATTTTTCTACCTGCAATTGAATAACCTCATCCATTTAATAATCACAATAACCATGATTTACCAAGATTGTTTCAATAAAATTCTAAATTGCATAAATTAAAGCAAAGGAAATACAATACCTCTATATATTCTTTACCTACTTTATTT
Organism: Crioceris asparagi; assembly: GCA_958507055.1. Lineage (NCBI taxonomy): Eukaryota > Metazoa > Arthropoda > Insecta > Coleoptera > Chrysomelidae > Crioceris > Crioceris asparagi. Next base: position 1,898,081 of record OY293833.1, on the reverse strand, counting down.
TATATGGGTACAGCTGCATCTGAGTTTAATCTTAGGTATATGGGTTACTCAACATAAGTTTAACCTGAGGTTAGTTAACCGTAGTGTAAATAATGGGTTAGTAAACCTCAGTTTAACTTTAAGTTAGTTAGCTGTAGTTTAACCTGAGTTGCCTAGCTTTAGTTGACCGTAGTTTAATTTTAGGTTAGTAAACTGTAATTTAACCGAATGTTAGTTAATTTTAGTTTAACTATGGCTCATTGATTCGTAGTTTAACCATGGTTTATTTAACCGTAGTCGAAATGGGCACTGAGTTAAAAAAATATTTTAACTGTATTAAACTAAAAAAATATCCACAGATCTGTGAAAATAAGTTAATCAACTGAAGCTTAAATCAACCATCAATCATAGTTCAACAATCATTTGGTATAACGCGTACTTCAACCTTAGGTTAGTTAGTTAATGTCAGTTCAACCTTGGGTTAGTTGACCGTAGTTTAACTACGGATAGGATAACCGTAGTTTCATTTAAGGTTAGTTAACCTTGCCTTAACTTAACCTCAGTTTAAACTGAGGTTAGTAAACCGTAGTTATATCGTCTGACGATAAATTTAACGCCTGGTTCTGTCTTACAAAAAACAGAGTTAAGAAATTGTTTTAATCGTATTAAACTAAAAACTAATTGAGCGAGAAAATATGTACAAATCTGTGAGAATAAACAATTCAACTGAAGTTTAAATCAACCATGAATCGTAGTTCCACCATCGTTTAGTAAAGTCAAGTTTAAATTATGTTTAATCGTTAAGATTGTTACCCATACTTCAAACTTGGTTAATCTTAGTTCAACCTTGGGTTAGTTGAGCCTAGTTTATCCAAGGGTAAGTTAACCATATCTTAATTTAAGGTTAGTTAACCTTGGCTTAACTTAACCTCAGTTTAAGCTGAGGTTAGTAAACCGTAGTTATATCGTCTGACGTTAAATTTAAAGCCTGGTTCTACAAAATACCAGTCAACGTTATGGATTTTAATCATGCCTTGAAATTATCGGATGCAGGTTACAGAATAGCTATTTAGATTAATGGTACGTTATTTTTTAACGGGCCTTAAAAATTAACGTTTTGCTTACAGAATAGATGGTGGATTGTATAGAGATAAAATGGGCATTGCAGAGCTGTGCTTGTATCAGTGCTTTCTTCTCTTTTTTTTTAGCTGGAAATAAACAGTATTTTTATTATACTTGCGTGATAAATATCCACCAGTAGTCGAGGGAGCAGCTAAGAAATATCCGCCTATATGTGAAAATAACGATGTGCAATGAGAGAGCAAAAGAACAAAAAAAAAAGTCGGATGAAAAGTTGAGTGAACGTGTCGGCGGCCGAGGAAAGTGGCTGGTAAAAAGTGGTGCCCAGGGCTCTCTTAGGGCAGGCCAGGGCTTAACTTATATTGCCTGAGGGCTCCTTGCCGCGACCACAGTAGTAGCTCACCCAATTGGAAGAATAAAGACAAATGTCCGGGGCAGGGGCTTTCTAACTGGCTGTAACGTTGGATATATAAATGCCACTTGCAATAGTTGTTCTTTTGTGATGGAATGCGTGCCATTCCATTTCGGAAATTAATAATCCTTCCCAATATAACATATATATATATATATGAGGTTTCGGCCAACCTATATGCCATATCCACTAACCGGAACTAATTTTATATGTATCATATTTCGGAGGACAAATCTTTTGCTATTGATCTCAACAATACGCTATTTTATTATGTTGTTACTAATATTACTACTGCTGCTACTCCAGGAAGTAATAGGAAAATGGGTTTACATTATCCTTATCCTTTTCCGCCCTTCCGAGACAAGTTACGAGCTTTTAAGTGTTATGTGTTAAACGTTTGTTTGTTGTGTCTGTATATATGTTTGTTTTATTTATATTTGCCCATTACTATTATAAGAACAGGACGTTTGAATTGATTGTAAAAATGTTTTATGTGCAATATAAATGGCATGGCCTATAATAATTTTTCTGCATAGTAGGCAATTTAGTTTTCGGCACAACTACTATTTCAGCTGCCTTAAATTGAGAAAGACCTTGAAATAGTCCAAGAGATGTGGCCGATAGAAGTAACAGAATGAAACCATAATAATAATACAGTATCAAATTCTGACTAAATTCAAGTTTAATTATTAAAAAAAAACTTAGGTACCACGTATCTGGCTGAAAGAAAACTTGGAATTACCCAAACTATCTTAAACTATTTCCGAAGACGTCATATTTCGAATAGTAAAATTGATTTAACTGACGGACAAGACAAATAGAAAAAAAAAAACTCATAATCACTCACTTTGCTTCTCCCTGCCACCATCTGGTCTGATGATAATGTGTTTGCCATCTTCTCTTTTCCATAGAACAGTCGGTTCTGGAACGCCAGTTGCTGTACATTTCAAACGAATTGTGCCACCTTCGACAGCCATCCCTTCAGATGATTCATTATTTGACAGGATGTCGGGTGATATAACCACTTCCAAATTACCCATCTGCAACAACAATATATATTTAACTTTACATTTTACCGCACTAGTTTGATAATTTAAAACTTTCTGAACAATATAAGGATATAAGCTACGCTGACTTCTTATCTTAGAGAAAACATTTGAGCGGTAAATTTATTCGAATTTATTTGTCATTATTAGCAAATATTTCTAGATACACATCAAAATAATCCGGGTGTTAGCAGCAAATAAATGTTATCAAAATTCATTGGTACAGATGAAATACTTAAACTCAAACCATGTTAAGAATCCGAGAAAAAGATAATCTTGACGTCTTCTCAAAGAGTGCACATGTGTAAGAAATCCCTTACATGTTTATGAATACCGTGTGTTTATCGTTATTTTATTTTCAAGCTCGATTCCTTTGATGTGAGCATAAACTAGTCTAAATATATTCTACAATGCGCACCACCTCTGCAGCAGATTTGAAAACTGTTTTTACCTACCAGAAGGATCTACCTATGTATTTAAATGTTAAATATACGATATGTAACAGCCATACGGAATAAATTTATAATTTCAATTCAGATGATAGTTATATCCACCAATTTTTTTTAATGGTAAGTACGAGCTCAAAAAAAATCATTTAATTCTATAAAAACTCTGGAAACTCAAGTAATTTACAGAAATAATAGTGAGACAACAGAAATTCCGTATTGTTTTTGGACTCTTCTAGCTAGATGTAGAATCGATAGAAATGGATAGCACTATTATCTGATCTTACGCCTACAGACTTTTGTAGATATGTGAAAACTATGACATTCGAAACTAAACCATTTGATTAATAGATCAAAAGATGACACATTTGACGAAGACGTTCAGTAATTGAAGTAATGAATGTAATTTATTTAGTTGTCTTACACTGTATATAGCTGCGACAACGAAACGCATCGGTATTTTTTTTTCGTTATTATATCAAATTATATATTTTTTTCTCACCTGACTTCGCATGGGGTCGGTATTTATCTGGCACATATATGTGCCAGAATCGTTCTTTTGTACATTGGATACGTGCAGTTTCCATGTATCATGTCCATTGTGAGTTACAGAAAGTCGAGGATTTTGTGCCACCATATGAGTATGTATCGCTAAGATGGCCTTAGAATCTGACTTTATCCATGCCACCTGAAATATGAAAAGAAAATAATAAAAAAAAAACGCTTTGTTGGATGATATAATCTAAATATGATATTTTTTTGATAGGTCACAATTGCCAAGAATTAACTGTTTTAATTGTCACCTGTAACATTAATATGCAGTTTTAACGGTTTTAATAATTAGAAATGATCTCTTGAAACATTTTTTTGCAAATTTATCGTAAGTATTGATGAACTTTTGACAGTCCAAGAGAAATGGGATTATATTAAACGGAATATTGAAAAACCTAGATTCTGTCAGAAATAAATAAAAACTTCTACATCGTTTTTAGTCTCCACAAAAGTGATTTATTTATTCTCTTGCCACATTTATTTTCTTGTCATTTAATTTTATTAATTAGCGTTGATCTAGCGCGAAGAAGAATGTAAGTTCAATGCATGATTATTCTTATATTGCCTTGTCTTATAGAACGCCAAATACCTGTTTAATTACTCTAAATTATTACATCTCCAACTATTAAAGATATTTTACAAGTCGAATTTAAAAAAAATAGTTTTTATTAGGCATTTAAGATTTGAACTATACTTATGTATATCTGTTTGCCAGCTATTCCATAACAAATTATTGTTTATCAACCACAATACTACATTGTGTAAACAAAGGTTAGGTGTTCCATGTCCGTGCGTAATTTCAGTGACAGTCCGACATTGTCGTTCCATGTTGAAGAAATAATTTGATCTTGCTTGAATTAGATAGTATAATTAATCATTATTGGATCACTTGAAGCTTAACAGGCGGCGAGATGCCTCCGATCTAAGTACGAATTCGAAATTTCAAGTCTCTATACCGTATGGGGCCTGAGAAATCGCTGCGGAGTCCATCTATATAAAAAACCGAAAGTAATAAAAACTGTTTAAAAGCGACAATTCAAGCATCACAACTCTATGTATGTACCGAAAACTATAGAAAATATCCCATAATAAAAATCTCTATCATCTTTATCGTTTATGAGATATTAGCAATAATCCGGCTTTATTGCTTGATGATCCTTTGTTTATTGTTATGTTCTGTGGAATTATATACCTATGTAATTGATTGATAGAAGATTAAATTTCGCTGATCCATTTCTCCACAAAGATATACATCGAGCTCCAACATAGACCCTCAAAATAGTTTCATTCAGTTCGACTTGCTATCTGACGCATGGTTTATGGTTAAATCTAACCGTTAGGTATTTCTGCCACTCTAATTATGCCCTCCTCTGTTCGCATTCAATATCATACACATAATATTACACGCTATATTCCGTATACAGGGTGGGCAACGAAAACTTTGCATACCGATTTAACGAATGTAAATCAAATGATGGGAAAATGCTTGGACTCGTCGATTTATGGTTCGAGGGGGAACAACTTTTGTACTTTTTTCCAGTTCTCCTAACGGGGGTGATCACAACTCTCTGATTTTAAATAGGAATGAGAGACGATCTCATCGAGCAAAAAAATACTTCTTTTTCTATTAGTTTATTAAATGCTGGAAATAACCACCATTCACTTCCATGTAGTGAAATAAGCTATGTTCAAAACGTTCCCGTACATTACGCAACATGTCGGGTGTAATTTTACAGCATTCATTTATTATCTCATTTCGCAAATCTTCCAGTGAATCGAGCAGGTTAGCATAAATCCTAGATTTCAGATGACCCTAAAGAAAAAAGTCCAGAGGAGACAGATCAGGTGACCTAGGTGGCCACTCAATATGTTCCCTTCTGCCAATCCAATTTTGAGGAGAAGTTTCGTCCGAAAATTGAATTACAGGTTGTACAAAATGAGCCGGTGCGCCATCTTGCTGAAAATTATCGTATGATGGTCTTCTTCATTCTCCAATACTTGCACGCGGGTTTTCTAATAAATCCTGATAAATTTCGCCACTGAGGTTACCTGGTATAAAAAAGGGACCGATTATATTATTTCCATAAATACCCGCCCAAACATTTACATTTTGTACATGTTGAGTATGCGCTTCATGAAATAGTCCAGGATTTTCGTCTGACCAATACCGACAGTTATGCCTATTTACAGTTCTGTTAAGGTAAAATGAACACTCATCCGGAAAACAGATATCGAACATGTAATATTGATTATTGTTAATATTTTCACTGGTCACTTCACAGAACTGGAGTCAACGATCAAAATCATCCTCATGCAGTTTCTGAACCAATCGTATCTTGAAAGGATGAAATTTATGTTGTTTAAGGATTCTTCTTATTGTTGTTCGTGATACACCAGATGCGTCAGACAATTTCCTAGTACTGAAGGTCGGATTCATTGCTATATAAATAAAACAGCCACTTCCATCGCTTCGTCTCTTTCATGCATCCTCTTTTTTTTCGACTGAACCAGTAGCTTAAAATTTGGAAACTAGGTGCAAAACGTAAGTAGTGGAGACATTTCTTTCAGGATGACGTTCGTTAAATAAATGAACTGTTATTCGCGCAGAGTACTAGCAATGTGTAACGAAAACCTCAAGTTAAACTACTCCAAGAGTTTTAACCTCAAAACGAAATAAGACAGTGTCGATATTTGCTGGTAACACGTATCCAATATGACTGTAAGGTTGGATTTGCCCGAAAAGAGGAATTAGTGCTTTCTATTGCCTCTTCAATAAGATTTGAAAGCGTTTTATGTAGTTTATGTATTCTCATCTATAGTCTATGCAATAGAGGTCTTATTTATAAAGTTGTTGCATGCTGCTTTAACGGGTATGGTCGGAAAAGTAGTTTCAAAATGGCGATCGACCAAACATTTAAAAAATCTCAAAAGGTAACTGTTGCCTGAATATATTTTTCAGCTATATATGATCTGTGACTCAACATTTGTTTGAAGCATTTTTTCCTAAAACAATAATAAAAACGGTTAAGAAAAGTCGTTTTTTTTTGGTTTAAAACAATTAAGTAAACAGTAGCTCATTACTTTCATATATGTTGTACGTAATTAAGTTATGTATTAATGCCACGTTGTTATTATATCTGGAAAGTTACCGACTACGAAACATCTAATCGATATTAATTGCACCAAAGAAAACAAAATTTCGATAGCAGAGAATAAAATACCAACCCTATTTCCTCTATTGCAACGAGAAACATGCACAATCGCTATAAATTAAATTATCAAGTATCTCACTCGAAAGCCATTTCAGGTCATTCCAATTAATTTGATTTCTAATTTATTTGCGGTAAGTTAAACAACAGCCGAGATCTTTGCCAGGCGTAAACATTTAAGCGCCTGTTTATTATATACCTACCAATAACATCTCTACGGTCTCAAAGGTACATAATGTAATTGGGGGGAGGGGTGAATTTGATTTAAGTATTGAAGATACTTAATTTCGAAATGCTCCGGCAATTTTCTTTCACCGTGTAGTCTACACCAATGTTGTCGAATCGAAATAAAAAACACTTTCGAATTAAAAAGCAAATCCTGATGCAGATGTTTGCGCGAATTTTTAGCAATTTTTTCAAGGTAGCTTTTATCTTACCTTAAAGGGAGCTGTAACCATTGTAAAGAAATTCTAATTTGTATAATGTTTCAATAGGCTATTTCAGCATACAAAAACAAATCTTTACTGTGTAATAAACTAGTTAAAAAAACAAATAATGTAAAAGTCATAAAGCTTCTGAAATTATTATTATATTAAACAAAATTTCTAGGTGATGTGTAATTGCTTTCTTGTGATAACATTCAAATCTCATCATATTGACCCAATTACAACAAAAAAAAACACCGGATAGACTACGAAAAGCATTAGTTATCTGAACGTCTGCTGGATGGAATACTTTGAATTCTCACTTCATTTTATCCTTTAATTACTAAGTTTAGCAAACCCATCAAAGGAATGATAAATTTGGAAAATGGAATATGAGAAAGTTTGTGACGAAGAGGGCAGGCCCAGAAGCAGCTAACACAAGACCACAAGCATTTTTTTTTTCGCTTCTTCTTCTTCTTCTTCTTCTTCTTAGCTATAATCTGATTTTTATTTGAGTGCTTGTTCACTCACTGCCAGGTTCGGTTGAAAGGTATATAGGATAGCACAGGACGCTGATTTTGTTACATCAGGGGACCTTATCCAGCAGAATGAAAATGTTCTTTCTGCTCGCGAAAGAACTACAAACTCAATAAGTGTTTGTTGCACGTCTGATTGGATATTTTTCTGTTACCTCCGGGTTCTTTTTACAATGCAATCAACTTCGTATATATAAAACCTCCTCTCGTTTAGAAGTGCCAAAACTGCGATCGAATCAGTCGCAACGAATTCCCTTCTACGCGCGAGATATATATTTGGGTGGCGCGGCTTTGAAAGTGATTTCTTGAAATAACACATCTCTCGAAAATTTCCACACACTCAATTTTTTTCTATCTATTGGTCGACATTTTTATTTAATGACCATGGTGGGTAGGTATTTGACGTCAAACGGGATACTAGTTGTCTCTAAAAAATAAATAATAGTTTAAAAAACTAAATAAACACGCTTTAATAGCAAACTAAACTAAAAATTTGAAAATAAATAAGATATCATTTTAATGTAAAAAAGCGTGGGGTGCTTGATTTCCATTGATATAAATATTTTATTGTTGATAGATACTGATATAAGTAGTCATTATAAAATTAACTTAGAAAGTACCCCACGCTTTTTTACATTAAAATGATATCTTATTTATTTTCTAATTTTTAGTTTGCTTTGCTATTAAAGCGTGTTTTTTTAAGTTTTTTAAACAATTATTTATTTTATAATTCTTAGTACGGTTTGCTATTAAAGCAATGCACGAATGTAGGGAGTGAAATATAGACAACCATAATCATATAGGTATACGAGGACGGTATGGAACCCTCCTCTAAATAGTCCCACTCTTTAAACTCCATCGCAAACACTCCAGCGCACATTCATATCGGATATTCTACAAAAATCCATCCATAAAGCTCCGAGCGGTATAGGTATAAAACCCTTCATCAAAAAATCCTACTCGCTCGTACACAACTATAAGTATGAAACTAAAATCCCACTCGCACATACACAACATCACAAAACATCCCAACCCACATACAGATAGAAATTTTCACGAAAATTCATCCAAAAATCAAAAACACCCATAGGTATAGAACCCTCCACCAAAGGGTCCCACTCACAGTTACACACAATCACATATCCTACCGATTCACATGCATATTGAAAATTCCACGAAAATCCATCCATAGAACTCAGAGATATAGGTATGGAACCCCCCATCAAGGAGTCGCACTCGCACCTACACATGAAATTATTGCGTTGTCACCAGTCATTGATAGGTGTGCAAAGTTTAAAGAAAATCGGATCGCTCAAAGTAGTGCAAAATCGAGCTCAACGACTTTGATTACATGCAAACAAACATACGAGTGAAGCTAATAAAAGCGTGTTAATAAACATGTTGATTGAAAAAATAAATGAATGAGGATGAACACGGTACCAATGATTTATCAAAATTTACTAAATATTCAAACCAAACGAACTGCACGGATGAAATAAGAACAATAATCAGGCGCTTTATTATTTTATTTTTTGGACAAGCTATCACATCCTCAAGTAAGGTTGTCTTAAACAATTGCATTGTTATAAACAATATTTTTGCTCGACTTTTTGGTAAAACATCAACCTAATTCGGAATCCCGTTTTAAAGTAGAAGCAGAATAATTACTCCCAGATAATAAAAAGACTAATAATATCGAATATTCCTCGATAGTATAATGTGATTGTCTTGATATACATGTGTATTATATTTCGAGGAAGTGCCATCCAGATACATAACGGAAATTGGACACATTGTCCATATTGACCCTACAGTGTAATATACTCAACATTATCAGATGTCAAGATGGCATCCAGGATACTCATACTTCCAAAAAATACGATAAATTATGTCTAAACATTGGAACCATTTTGAAACTTATTAGATTAGTTTGATTTAATTTTTGCACTTGTGCGGTAAGCTGAGAATTATTATACTGAAAACTGTAAAGATTATTGCGACAGACCACTCAAACATAAGAAATTGAAAGATAAGAAAATAAAATAAATAAGATTTTTATATTTTTATTAATTATTGAACTAGAAAGATGAATGTAACTTTTGTATTTCCTATAGAACCCTCCAATACTTATTTTTTTACAAAAAATTGGACCGACCTTATTGACTGGTGCTATTAAAAAATATTAATTTCATACTTTTGAGTGTAAAATTAGTCAATAGAATAGTTGAACGTTCACTAATACCAAAAAATCTAGTACCTATCCTATTACCCATGTATATTATTTGCCTGTACTTGTTTTTATTCAGAAATCTCAAAACATCGCCGCGGAAATACACTTTTTTTGAAAAGTGTCCAAATTAAATGTTGTTTCATATAATCTCTTCTCTAATTTGGCCGTCTCATATTTAAAATGTTCGAAGAAAACTGCCCCCTCCACTTAGAGAGGAAATACACATATTTTATTATTTACCATTGCTGTAAGTCGAAAACCGTAACTCTTTTGAAAAAATGTCAATGTAAACGTTTCCGGATATGGTCTCATCTTAAATTGTGCCCTTGGAGGGGAGGAAAATTCAGATTGGAGTTTTCATGAGTATGGGATCATTTCTCAACTCTCTTCTTTAAAATGCATCAAAAATGCTCAAAATCGGAGCACATTTACAAGGAATAATAAAAAAAATGTTGTCATTACGATGATATTTTCAATCAACAAAATGTATTAAATAGTCACTGGTCTATGTATGTAAATGGCAATTGCTCGAGACTGGATCCTTGGTTGGGTAGATTTGATTTACCTTGTAGCTGCCCAAGTGATTAACAACGCACGTGAAGTAGACGTCTCTGCCTTGGGTGACAATGTGATTTTCCAAAGGGGCCAGGAACTCGGGCTCCGGCAAAGTTATTTGACCTGTAACAAAATGGAAAAGATAACTACTGCATAGACTTGCCAACTTAAGATCAAGTCAAGTGAACTAAAAGATATTCACGAGTAGGTATAATCCAGGCTAAAACGAGAACGTGTTTGGTATACAAAAGTGGCCGTTCTTATAAAAGGAATTCAAATACTTACTAGTACAACAACTAAAATGTCACATTCTCCAAATGAGACTGATTTACATTGGAATGTAACTTATTAAATATTTAACTTGGTCTTGTGGAAGCTTTTTAGCAGGTGGGTGGTGTAGGGTATTTGGTTCTTTCGGGCTCTTTCGCCACATCGAGACTATTCGCATGGATAGAAAAGGAGTGAGAGTGTGTAGTCAAATATATGACAAAAAGGAATGTAATATTCTTTTCGCAGAATTTATTTCAATGTCTCTCGCATGAGGAGACAAATAGAAATCATCGTTTTTTAATCCAATAATATACAATAAGGAAAATGCTACGAATATTTTGCTCAATCATTGCGTACGATTCTTTAATTTCGTCGAAAATATGGACTTTAAGAAGGAAATTCAGTGATATGTGTTTGCTTCTATTTGAAGCACATAGAGATACGATTTAAGACGCTTGCATAATATACTGGTTTACAATGTTGTGAAATATTTTCTTGGAATCTATAGTGTTATTGGAATTGTGCATGTATATATAGTATCATTTTCTATGAAATACGGCCCTTACCGTTTTATCCAGCTAAATCCTGTGTAATATATGTATATAAGGAGCAGTAGATATATACATAACAACTCTCAATTTAAATAAGATATTCAGTTATACATATTTTTGTCCCCATTAAAATGATATTACAAGATGATATATCACCTTTTTTTCCATAATGTGACATGATTATCGTTTTTCGGTTATGTGAATGTTCGGTAATTTTGTACTTAAAGCAGGTTTATGTAGTTTTTTTTTTGACCGACTTCCCAAGCGAAGAATTCGACTGTGTATGCTTTTTTAAGTTCGTTCGAGCGTCAGGCATAGTTTTCACGTAAAAAATCGACCTCGAGATTTTTGCTGATATTTACGTTTTGAGGTTCCTAGATCACGAAAATCATGGAATCGCAAGTCCGCCGGTCTGTCTGTCTGTCTGTCTGCAGTTTGTCTGTAGTCTGTCTGTAGTCTGTTGGCGTTGTAGCTGAATAACGGCTTGACCTAGGCCAACGAATTTTGGTATGCATATTGAAGGACTACCGGCGACGCAATGTAAGGGTTTTCGTTAATCATATATACAGGGTGTCCAAAATATTAAGTGTCAATATAAGAACGGTAGAAGCGACGAGGTTGTTTCCATCTCGAAGCGGGGTGGTTTGTCGAGGGAAGTCATAGGTAAATACCATTTTTTTTTATTCGAAAGAGTAACAATATTAAACAAATTTGAAATACAGCTTTTCCTTTCCCCCAAATCAGAAAATTGACGCGACAAAATTATACATTCAAACCTCTCGAAATATAAGGAATATTTCGTTATGTAAAATGGGATGGCTATTCTTATGAACTTATGAGACTAGAAAATTTATTATATAAATATTTTTCACCAAAAATTGTACCGCCTTTATGAGCTGGCGCACTGAAAAAATAATATAAATTATATTCTGCAAAACGTCAAAAGTTGCACTAGCAACAGAATTATTATTTTAAAAAATCTATGTTCTATATATTACTGTCCTCAATCGATGTAATGAATAACTAGAAGAAGAAAAAAAACGTATTTAATTTCGGTAATACAAATATAACGTTAATATAATATTATGATATAAATCTCTTTTTGCCATATTTTTTTTTCTCCTCTATATCATACGTGACTATCGGAAGGCGAAGTTTCTCAACAAGAAAACAGTCTTTTCTATACTGGGTTTATGTGTCTCAAGTCGACATTAATGCCCTATAGTGGTATTAAGGAATGGATTCCATTGATTTTATTTTTTCGCGCCAAATATTTCGATAGGATATTGATTAACTATACTATATAGTTTTTAATAAGCATCGCTGCTCAAGATATTACTGGATGAAAGAGTTATTTCTAGATTTAGGTTATTATTCTACGATAGAATCGTCTATATAATTAAGCTAATAGAATCTTTTTTTTTATTATCTCCAATTTTTAAACTCGAGGCAATTGTAGGATAATTTTAGCTTATTATGGTACATTGTGAAACAGTGGTTGATGCAAATGTTTTTTTTTATTTTGTCCTAACCACAAACTTTGTTCAATTCACGGTTAAAATCAGGTGATCTTGGAGACCAAGAAATTGTAAATTCTTCTTGGGAATCTCACTTTGTGTAAATATGTCGAAGTCAGATATATAATTGACTTGTATAGGTACTTCAGCGCTTTAAGACCGATTTTATAAAAAAAGAGGAAGTATATAATTCTATTTTATGTTAGTTATTTTAAAAAGTTTTGTTCAATCTTTATAGTTAACATGAAAAACATAAAAGTTGTCTCATTCCCAGTTCTTGTGATTACTTCATATCTTATATATATATAGATTATATAAATTTAATGAGAAACTCAATATTAAGTAATTTCAGAATTGTATTGGCAATGAAAAATTAATTTTCCCAGTTCAGAAGGGTATAACCACTTAGATATCGTTTCATTTTGTATGCATATAATTATTATTTCATGAAGCATTTCCATATCAATATTTACGATATAATAATTAGTATTTAATCAATGAGCCATCAATTAATTGCAGTTAGGAGTGTGTGTTTTTTTTATTTTCTCTAAAACAAAAAATGGAGCATTCGAATTGGAAACAATAGAAGTGGCAATCGAAATTGCCTGCTATCACTTCGGGATGTCTCAGTAATGAGTATTTGGAAGAAAAGGAGAGAAAGTAAATAAAACTCCGGGGACGAGAGAAGCTACTGCACTTGATCGCCCCTAAAGGAATTTATTTGCCAATATTTTTGGCCTCCTTCAGAGCACTTACAACAAAGAAGAATGGAATAATAACCTGAAAATGACGTATTATAAAAATATTTGAGATCTAAATATTAAATAACAGAATGTGGGGGGGGGGATTGAAAAATAAAGACAAAGAAAATTCAGTCAATCTACACAAATCCATTCCCATTTGTATCATTAGCATGTTTATTGAAAATATATCAACAACTGATACAAGTTTATTAGAAGATATCATAAAATTATATAAGTATATTTGGTTGAAACAGTCGATAACACTTTAAACATTTCTTTGTTGACCGACATCAACAAAGGAGGAGGTATTTTTCTATTCTTTTATGTATGTGCTGTTTGCATAGTAAACATGCTCCGATTTTCATGATTTTGATTCATTTGTAAGAGGAAAGTTTTTTCTTGAAAATCAAAAATCTGAGACAGAAAAATTGAAGATAAGACGATATTTAAATTGAACATTTTTTAAAAGAGTTCCGGTTTTCGAGTTACCGCAATGGTAGAGACTGAAATATGTGTATTTCTGCTATGTGGAGAAGGCATTTGTTTTTAGAGAATTGAAAATATGAGAATATAAATATGAAATCAGTGGTAAAGTCTGAAATATATGTATATTTCGACGTAATGTTTTGTAATCTCTGAATAATAACAAGCACAAGCAAAGAATAAACATAGTGGACCGACTTTATTAGTTGGTACACTGAGAAATACAAAATAATATTAATTTTATTCGAGCTGGTACTTTTGAAATTGGTGCCAAAAGTTTTCAATCTAACTACAACTTCAAAAGTACCAATTAAATTAATTTTTTGGTTAGAAATATTTATTTTAACTGTTTTCATATGACCTTTTCGTATCAAGCTCACAACAATACTCTATCGACTGTAAATGTTCTACTATAAAAGAATAGAGCACCCTGTATTGGTGCATTTGAGTCTTGAAACGATAAAAGAACACGGAACTTGGCTAGTCCCTTATATGAGAGTTCAATATATTATAGGTAAAATATAAGAAATATGTTTTCACTAATGGAAAAACTCGATTAAACTTGAAAGGAAGTAAAATGGTGAAAAAAAACGAGAGATTTCATGGACTGAAAAAATAACTCGGTCGATCGACATTGACAAATATTATACAACATTATTTATTTTACTCAAACATCTGATGCCGAGTCGTGTAAAATTTTCGGTGTCAGATTTTCAACATATCTTTAGGTAATCCTAAAATCTAAGACACATATTTTCAGAGTCCATATTATGTGCCAAAATTGACTTGAAAACATATGAAAGGAGATTCTCTTTTGAAATTTAATTTCAGATATATGGAAAATGTTTGACACTTACTTTTCACTGATGTTTTGAAATTTCATTACCAGAGTATTTATTTTTATAAGAATCATTGAGAACAGTGTTACGCATACAAGGAAATTGAAAGACAGATTGAACGAGTGTAGTAGCTGAATTCGTTTGAATATTTGCAATAACAGCAAATAATTCACTTCAAAAATAGCTTCTCATAGATGCATATTATACAAAACAAGAGCTCTATGCCACAAGACAAAGTGAGAGAAATGTCTGTCGAATGAATTTGCACGATTTATTCTACCAGAAATGACAATCCAACAATATGACTGAAGCATATACATATATTACATAATATATATGTGCGTATGAGAAAGAGGCAACGATAGCCTGACTGTAGATATATATATACAGGGTGGCCCATCGAAAACAGTTCTACAAGGTTTACGGCTTTGTATGTAACAATTAAAAAAAAACCTCGGACCCGTCAACTTTTGTTTTTTGGGACACAGGTTTTACCAATAATTTCATCCCTGTAATCTCAACCCTCTAGCGGAGATGGCTAATACCCTTTTTTTCAAATGGGAAGGGGTATGTTGTCATACATCTTTTTAAAGGAAATTAAATTCTCTTTAAAAACAAAAGTTGACGGTTCGGTTTTTTTTTTATTTTTACGTTCAAAGCAGTAAACCTTGAACTGAACTGTTTTCGATGGGCCACCCTGTATATAATACACATTTACATCCTGCTTGTAGCATGAATAATATCAGAGAAGGTTGGTTGTTCTCAAACTGCACGAAGTTTTGTTGATTGCAATTGAGATTGGATAATGACAACGCAAGAGCTGCAATGCTAAAGGGGGCTGGCCATTCAAAATGTCGAATAACACTATTACCTAGATTTTATTCGAAATGACCGTTCAAAATACTTACATTCTCTCTTTCTCTCTCGTATTTGATTATTGGTTTCATTCTTTTGGTATATGGTCAGGTTTATTTGATAAAGAATTTTTCACAAACTAAAAGATAAAATTTGGGAAAACACTCTATAAAAAGACGTACTTGTTAAAGGGATTTTGAGCTCTAGTCGTTAAGTTGAGATGTTATATACAGAGTGGGCCAATGAAATCTCTACACCTCGATGTATTGACTTTAAAATTAAAATAGGGAAAAATGCTCGGACCCGTCGATTTTTGTTTCAAAGAGAACAATGTTGCTACTTTTTTCAGTCCTGTCTCAAATTTGAAGCTTCTGGTTCAGTCGAAAATAAAAAGAGGGTGCATGAAAGAGACGAAGCGATGGAAGTGGCTGTTTAAGGTCATGTTACAATGGATCCGACCCTCAGTACTAGGAAATTGTCTGACGCATCTGGTGTATCACGCTTAACAATAAGGAGAATCCTAAAACAACATAAATTTCATCCTTACAACATACGATTGGTTCAGGAATTGCATGAGGATAATTTTGTGCGCCGACTCCAGTTCTGTGAAGTGATCAGTGAAAATATTAACAATAATCAATATTACATGTTCGATATCTGTTTTCCGGATGAGTGTTCATTTTACCTTAACGAAACTGTAAATAGGCATAACTGTCGGTATTGGTCAGACGAAAATCCTAGACTATTTCATGAAGTGCATACTCAACATGTACAAAAAGTAAATGTTTGGGCGTGTATTTATGGAAATAACATAATCGGCCTTTTTTATACCAGGTAACCTCAGTGGCGAAATTTATCAGGATTTATTAGAATACACTATTTATCCATCCCTCGTGCAAGTTTTGGAGAATGAAGAAGACTATCATACGATCATTTTTCAGCAAGATGGTGCACCACCTCATTTTGTACCACCTGCACGTCAATTTTTGGACGAAACTTTTCCTCAGAATTGGATTGGCAGAAGGGGACATATTGAGTGGCCACCTAGGTCACCTGATCTGTCTCCTCTGGACTTTTTTCTTTAGGGTCATCTGAAATCTAGGATTTATGCTAACCTGCCCGATTCACTGGAAGATTTGCGAAATCAGATAATAAATGAATGCCGTCAAATTACACCAGACATATTGTGTAATGTACGGGAACGTTTTAAACTGAACTTATTTTACTACATGGAAGTGAATGTTGGTCATTTCCAGCATTCAATAAACTAATAGAAAAAGAAGTATTTTTTGGGTTTTAAATACATTTTGTGTTCTCAGTGTGGAAATTTTATCATTCATTTTGTTATCGATGAAAATTTTCAAGCCAGACTTCAGGATTGGATAGTACTCGATGAAATCTTTGAAGTAAGATATAGCAATAACCATCATCCCTATTTAAAATCGGGGGTTATGCTTAACCCCGTTAGGGGGTAGGAGTTACGGGACTGAAAAAAGTACCAAAGTTGTTCCCCCTTGAAACAAAAATCGACGGGTCCGAGCATTTTCCCATCATTTGATTAACATTCGTTAAATCGGTATGTAAAATTTTCGTTGGCCCACCCTTATATATATTGTGTATATATTTGACATGCAAATGTTATAAAGTTACTTTTATTAACTGATAGATAGATAGATTCTACGTTCCAATTGGATTGATCATCAAATATGGCTCTTCACCCGGGACATACTGATGAGAGGCAACAACCTCGAAATCATGATACATGTTTGGTCATCAATCTGATTGTGCAGTATACTGGAAAAAACTTAGGATAAAACTCAATATGTCGACGAGAAACAATTGCTCTTGTTGCGGCACCCAACGAAATGTATGTTTGATTTACCAGGTACTTGTACATATATGCCGAACTATTCGAATAATTGACGGTTATCTACCTACTTTTGTGTAAACCGGGGTGTGAACAAAAAAAAAACTTTTTCATAACGTGTGCACGAACGCAATGAAGAGCAAAAATATGTTCAGAGCTTTTAGGGAAATGTAGGCGGATTTTCCAGTAATTAATGGACCTTACTATATATGGAGTATGATAACTGAAATAAATGTGTGCGCCCATACAGCATACTGAGAGCTGAATCTATTTGAAAAGCGAAATTTTAAAAAGCTAAATACACATCATTTGTTTTTCATATTAAAAATGACCCGATATTTCAGTGAAAATATATTTTCCCTCCGCAGCATATACACAAACATTCACACACGTATAAAACGCATAGCCTACAACATTATAGGGTTAAACTTTTATCAATCAAATACAGCAGCTATATATCATTTTAAACGTTCCGCTTTTAAGGGGAGAAGGGCTTCAAAACACCAGCCTCCTATTATTAATACGGTGGTTTTAAGGTCTCTATACCATCTAATAATATTGGACATTTAATATTTCGCTTTGCTTTTGTAAACATAAATGCCGGTTCACACCAATGGAATATGATTTTTTTTTTTCGGACTATTCACCATCATAAAGCAGCCAAAATGTTCGTATATATTAAACAGGCAGTGATGAATGTCCGAATGGTTCGTATATTAAAACTCGTACAAAGTAGGGTTCCGTTGTGCAGATTGAATTGATGCCCGTCTTAATTATCCGTGCAATTTGTTGTTTTGTTATTTTCGAGTAAATCATTGAGACATAGCGCATTATTTTCAATAGCTCTCAAAGTCACGCAGGTTCATATGGTTTTGTGCATTGTTTATGGAGATTTAATAGATCTGTAATGCTCCTTTTCGTTTCATTTAAAATAAAACAAATTAATAAACACTGTTTGTCGTTTCGTGAAAGTTTTAATGTTCACTGAATATCAGCTATTAATCAATATAAAGAATTCCTTTGTAGAAAGTTCCATTTAAAAGCGAATTGTGAAATTAACAAAATTGCCTTGTTGTTTATATACAAAATGGAAGTCATTAATTTCATTTCCAGAAAAAAATTATATATAACCCTTGTGAGATATATTTTTTCTTCTTTTATTGGCTGAGCAAAAAGACATTTTATGTTTATCTAAGAAATTTCGTACGTAGGTCTCTCATTCGACAAGAAAAGATACACATTTACGTTTAGATGTATTGATTTTCGAAGTGGCAGCAGAAATGGAGGAAATCCCTATAATTTCTTTAACTCTATCATCATTCCCAGCGTATGTTGCGGCACTCAGCCATATTCTCCATTCTCTTTCAGTCGGTATACTAAAGGACAAGCTGGAAAATCTGCAATGAATTTGGATAGTGTCAGGGCAGCGCGTGAGAACAGAGAACACTATATAATATAGAGAAGAAGAAGAAGCATAGGTCAGCAAACATCCAGACAGATAATAAAAACCTGTGATATATAATATTGAATATTTTTATTAAATCTAATATTTGCTGAGGCTCAAAATTCATAAGTTCTCTTCTATTATTTCCACCAAAAAAAAAACAATATACCAACTTTGCTGTGTCAGAAATGCGGAAAACTTAATCAGTTCAAATTAAATCTCCAATAAGACAAAGACCAGGTGAAAAAAATAATAGTTGTATGAAACCCATTGCAAAAAGAAGATAATTCAACAGCAATGAAAGGAAAAATAATTTACAGGCAGTCTGGGGTCGGGAAGTGGAAGGGGGTGTGTGTTTTTAAGGGTGGAAAACGGTTTATTTCGATTTCCGGAAAAAATACAAGCCCTATGAAAAAAATAAATATCAGAGTTGTAGGTAATAAAAAGATCTGCAACTTTTGTAATCACACTTTTTTCACATATTCTCAAAATTTATGTGAAAAACTCATTTTTTTATTTTTATCTTTAAAAAAAAATGTTCCACGAAATTTGGTGGGAACTTGCCTTTTTATGTCCCAAATATACATTTTTTAGATTTAAAAGATTTATTTTTTCGCCTTATTTTGACTTCGAAATCGAAAAAGCACTCTAATTCTCAATCGAAAGATCTCCCGTCAAACTATCTGCTTTCTTAAAAAGTCTTTGGGCTTTTCCTTCGATAAAATATCTAATTTCTGATGGCTTAAAAAATATATATTACTATGGTGAATTTTCTCAGAAAATGCAGTTCCTTTAAATCCTATCTTTAATATTTAGAACAACTATGTTTCTTGCAATCTTTGTATTTTATGTATTCGCATTTTTTTTATTTATCAATGAAATACGGAATCTTATGTTTTTCGAGTAATAAAAGTGTAAATTTTAATAAAAAGCTTAAAACTATACATAATGATTAGAAAAAATAATTTCGGATTCAACTTTTTTCTTTTTTTGCGTTTTCTGAGAAAATTTACGATTGTAATGTATATATTTTTACACCATCAGAAAATAAATATTTCAACGAAAAAACTGCCCACCGATTTTTTAAAAAAAGCAGATATTTTGACGGGAGAATTAACGATTTAAAATTAGGGTGCTTTTTCGATATTAATTCAAAATAAGGTGGAAAAATACATTTCTTAAATCAAAAAAATTACAGTATGTTTGGGACATAAAAAGGTAGGTTCTCAACAAATTTCGTGGATTTATTTTTGTAAAAGATAAAAATAAAAAACCAAACACTTGTTTATTTCAATATTTCACATAAATTTAGAGGTTATGTGGAAAAAGTATATTCAAAAAAGCAACTTTGCCGTTTATTTCTTTTTCATAGGACTTGTTGTTTTGCAGGAAATCGAGATAAACAGTTTTTTACCCACTCTCCCTTCCACTTCCCGAACTCAGATCACCCGTAAATTATTTTTTCTTCCATTTTTGTTATATTCTCTTCCTTTTTCAATGGGCTTCATCCTACTATTATTTTGTTTTTGTTTCAAAAATTATTAAACCTGGTCTAACAGGTTATATTAAAAATTTGATAACCAGCAGAACTCGCATGAGGTTCATCATGATAAAAATTGTAATGTCTACAATGTTTTTGCTAAAATGCAGAAAACACCTGCCTAAAATGTATTAATTTGTAGCTTTTTTAATTATATAAAAGCACTTTTATATTTTGTCCTGAAAATAGATTAATAGAAATTAAGTTACAGAATCTTAAAGCCATTTTCGCTACTGAAATACTTAACCAAAACGCCTTTTTTTATTTGTCTGAATCCACAATAGACTGTGAGGAGAGGGGGGGTGCATACGCTTGTACTCTCATTTCCTCCCCATTGCCTGAGGCGTAAAACGTTCCCGATAACATATGTGGATCCTCAGACATATATAACCAATAAAGTGTATAACTGCACAAATATTTGATACGACAAAAAATATTCGACACTATGGAAAATCTAAACACGAGTAATTCCATAAGTGGTTAGTCTTACTGTATGACAGGAATAGTGTGATTTATTTTTAATACGAAATAAAAATGTTTTGGTGAATGGATGATCCTATTGAAATATAACTTGATAGAAACATATTCATTTCCAGGAAATACTCATGTAATATCGATGCTGATTTCATATTTTATATATGCATATATTTGTGTACTAATCCGAAATTGATGTAATTTTCTATATCACTACTATCCCCTTTGATTATGTTCAAATGGAGCTAATCAAATCAGTTAATTTGGAAACGAGACTATTTGGTTAATCATGTTAATTATCAATATCTGAGATGTTACATGTATTTTTCTTCTCTGTAATTTCGATATGCAATGCAATTATTAAGTCTATTTGTATGGGGATTTCTGGTGAGCTTATTCCGAATTCGTGCATTATTTCATAATCAGAGACCTTGAACATCCTCCTGAACATACTTTGCTGGAAGATTGTCGTTTGCAGCACTTCTCCAGCACAAAAAAAATGCAAGCAGAATTCGGAATAAGCGGAATTGATCTAGAAAACAAAATGAAACAATGCTGAAGAGGCAATTCCATAAACAAGAGATTCTAAACATAACTCCAACGACTGGTGAATTAATCCAAGACAACCATCTCCTCGCCCGGCTCTGCCAGGTAACGAAATTAAATGATAGGAATCCTCAACTAAAATGCAACTAACAAACATTCTTAAGATTAACAGGAAAATAGTCCAAGCGGCGCGGGGTGGGATTTGTACCTTACCCTACCTCGTTTTCGATATTTCAAGAATGTTACCCACTATTCAAACGAAATATGTAGCTGGAGATATCCGACAGCACCTGTTCCATGTTAAATATTTTATACTTAATTAAAATACCTATACGTGTGCTATGTCATTGGGATGCTCTCATAATTGCACAAAAAATTGCAACGCTCATTATGAAAGAATGATGGCTATGGAAAAGTGCACAAATTGCTGGTATTTGTTCAAAAAATCTATCTGGTCTAGGTGCCCTGCTAGTCCTGTTTTCGATACTGAAACGATCCTCAACAGGATATAATATGGATATACTTTTTTTTGATTGATCTTAGATATTTAAAATTACATAAATACTAAACAATAGACAATAGATAGAAAGCATTCATTATCTATTACTCAGCTATTATATCAGTAGGTATATATATTGAGATTTAAAAAAAAAAACAGAATGGAAATTATCTGTGTAGAGCAAATTATTATATATTTGAATGAAATACAATATTAGATTTAATATAACAAGTTAAAATATTTTCAAAATAACTCGAGTTCCATTTGCAATAAAATGAAAGAAAAAAATCGAAGCTCTCAAACGGTTTTTTCGAACGAGTGAAGAATCTTCTAATCCATCAATACAACAGAAAATAATTGTTTGGCATTGAATGTCAGTCAAGTCTTTTTGGGAAATGGGTCTCCTTCACATGCCGCGTTCCAACAGCTAGCTATAAGATAGATCGATATAAGAACCTTGTAGCAGTACTATATATCAATGTTTAAAACAGTACACACATATATATATATATATATATATATATATATATATATATATATATATATATATATCTAGGTATATATGTGTGTATATATTTTCTTTTCCATCGAATCACTATTTTTCATATAACTGATTGAAAATAAATTTTTGAAATATTACTATGCTTAACCGAGTCTTTATTTTTCCTAGCCAGAGTTTTGTATAGCTCCGATGGCTTTAGTAGTATCGAATTTTATGACAAACACAATTTTATAGAATCCCTGATGATGGAATAGAATTATACTGAAAGCTTGGATTGAATAAACATATATTAACACTCTATTTATGCTGCCTTCCCCAATGTTTCTGGACTTGGACTGAATAGAAATATTCGACACTTCTTTTCTTATCGGCATTAATAATAATAGTAATAATAATAATATATTCAGGCTAACATACAAATCTTGATGTAAATAATAGTATGCTAATAGGTTTTCTGACTTATTATGAGCCCAACAAACGCCTACCAAGATGCAATTAGCATCTGTGTGTAGACCTGAACTCATTAGGTAATGTTTCAAAATCTAAAACCTTCTAAATATATATATTAATACAATACAAATAATAAAATGAAAATACAACATAATTATTAATACAACTACAAATGTAATGATCATCTGATATAAAAAAATATTGAAAATTAAAACGGAAATTTTATAACAATATTTTATAACTTCTAATTATTTAAAATCCAACTGTAAATATGAAGTTTAATGCGCCCTATAGAAAAGTTTTTTTTATATGATTATCTAATCTATCGTAAAGTTTGGATCGATATACATTTGTTTTTTGGCCAATATTTAATTTAGTTTTATTTACTGCGAGCGATTTATGTCTAGAGCATACAGATGTTTCAGCAATAGTATACAGTTCCCGTAGAATACAATAATTATTTATTAGTGCTTCCAAAATATATTAATGATTGATATTCAACAATTGTTTTTAACTAAAAAGATTGTTTTGTTTATTAAACGTTAAAATTTTGATATCACGCTTTTGTATCCTGGCTACCGGTCGTAATGCATTTGAATAAGCTGAACCCCAAAAAATAATCCCATAAAATAGAACGCTACAGAACAAAGCATTATATAATTTTAGTAAATCATTTTTGTCAAGAATATGTCTCATTTTATAGAGAACAAAAAGAAGGTATCTCACTTTTTTTAATAATACTAAGACTATTTTTCTTCCAATTCCAATTTTCATCCAGTATAACACCAAAGTATTTAACTTCATTCATTCTTTTTATTTAATCACATTTACAATTTAAATTATTATAACAAACATGATTATGTATTGTCAGTCCGTCCGTAACAGAGAACTTATCCGCGTATAGAGAAACATTTAAAACACTCGATTTTGACATATTTATGATCACTCTGTGATAATTAAACCATTTTCTTATAATTTTTAATGAATGTTTAGCATTGGCTGTAACTTCATCCCAACTCTCACCACTACACATAATGAATGTGTCATCCGCAAATGATACAATAACACCCGGTATATTAAGTTGCAATAATCCATTAATATAGGCATTAAATAATAATGGACCAAAAATTGAACCTTGAGGGACTCCACAAGTGACTAAGCTCTAAGAACTTTCAACACAACTGAAATCGATTTGAGGGATAGTTCCACATCAAATCATTAAAAATTCTTCTCATATTAAGATCACTCAATATAATCAATAGAAGTTCATGTACTACTATGTCAAAAGCCTTCGCTAGATCCCATTTGAAATAGACTTTTTTACATTCAAGTAATAATGTACCTGATAGTGTTTACTCGTCATTGAATATTTCTCTAAGGAATATCGCTTTTCACAAAGAATGTTATTTTTATTAAGCTCAGCGTACTGTATAGTGTAGGTACGTTTGCATCGTAATAAAAGAGGCTTTTCCAGATAAAATGCAAACTCTCTGATACAGCCCCTCTCTCTCTCTCTGTGTGTTTGTGCCACCTTTTTTGGTGGCGATAGATTTGATACTTACATAGCTTTTCATCACTACCTCTCCCCCTATCAACTTCGATTGAGAGAAACTAAAAACATAAACATTTGAGTTACCTAATTGTAACAGTGTTTCAGTATATTAATTAGGTCAGTCGAAAAAAGGTGTAAGTATGTAAAAAATGCTCAAGTGCTCAGACACTCGGAAAATTTTGTAAAAAAAAAAAAAAAAACCTTTAGTGTCGTCTGATGAAATTTTCAATTTTCGAAAACAAACTGGGGAGATTTTGAAAAGTTAATTATCAAAGCTGGTGTTGCATAAACTAGAAGATATAATTGAGCTCTTTCAAAAATGTCTAACTAACTCATTCTCTCATGCGGTTTTTTTTTGTTCTTCTCTAAGTAGAAGGCATCTTTTTCCCGCCCATGAAATATTTGTTTTAATTTTCAGGAACTCATCAAATACGATCTTTATTCTTTCACATCAAACATACCCTACAAATTATTCCTTGTTTGCTAGTGGAAAATATCAACATAGGAATACATCATCCTATAATACTACGTTTTGTCTGTTAAACGCTATGTGCCGTTTTCGATTTGTACAAGCAAAAGTTAGTCCTTTGAGTTTTGAACCCGTTTTTGATGAACATTATAAAAGGGGGGAAAAAGGAAAGAAGAATCACATGCGTTTATAATTTCAGTTTGTCGTTGTTTCTTTGCTGCTGGAAAATCAAATTAGTACGCTTTTGTTGGCCGAGATGATGGGATCAAGTGGATCTAATTTTTTTCCCTTCCTTCAGATGGAAATGTTTTATTTTTATTTTCTGGAATGCGTAGGCCATTTTTCTTTTATAAAAATTGCAAACATCGAAACCGCCTGCACATTCCTCAAATTGAATAGAAAGCAAGAATATATTCACACCACTGTTTTCTACAGCTGTGACTTCTATGATCAGTTTAATACGAGTTTACTCAACATTTTTTAATTTATACTTATTACTTGACTGACTGTAAGACCAACGTTGTGTTTTTCCTTTCCAAAATCCTTTACGAATCACGTTCATAGACTAACATGGGCTCTTACCGTTCAGTATAGAAATAGCTGAGTAAGGATGTACAAAAAACTTTACTCTGACAAAATCACGTGCCTTAGTTCCTTTTCTAATGAATAATGAATTGTGCAAATGTAAATATAAATCACGGTCATAGACTAACATAGGCTCTTACCGTTCAGTATAGAAATAGCTGAGTGAGGATGTACAAAAAACTTTACTCTGATAAAAATACGTGCCTTAGTTCCTTTTCTAATGATTAGAGAACTGTGCAAACGTAAATTCTAGCAATAGGTAGTGACTAAAACTTCTACTGAATATGAAAAAGAATCCCGACGTACAGTGAAAAAAATCAACGTATTAAATGCTTTGCTAGCAAAATATCATCCAAATACATGATTAGTTTATCATTGGATATTATGAACTTATTATTTATGAAAATAAAAATCGCTGATCAATTTGTTAATAAACTACATAATAATAAATTTTGACAGATGATTTGCATTCCTATGGAAAAAAATGTGGACTGTAAACACCGATTTGTCTCTTAGAATCTAATGTAGTCTGATTTCATATCAAATAAATAAACAAAATAAGTTTTAGGTATAACAAAAAAAGAATATTACATACACAGATTTGTATAGCAGTTACATGAATATGATCGTCCGGGTACATTATCGAGTTACGAATAAAATAAAATTATTCCTTTTTTTTTTCTATCGAGAATTAGGACGAACTTAAAGTTTGGTTATCTCGACTATTTCAACACCATTATCATCGTTGTACGTTTGGGAACAAATTTCTCCAACAGCATATTTACTTTATTATAAGTTAATGAGAAAAGACTTATTTAAAACACTGGGGTGAATGTTGAAAGTTTAATATTTGGCGGATGCGCCATGTACGTCGACAATTTTTTAAAACCATAAAATGACTGATGTTCATTGTACTGCCTTTAAAATCAAAATACTTTGCTACTTTTTTCATGGTATATTTGAAGCTGGTGCTAAAAGTCTATCCAAATACAGTTGCGCAACTTCAAAAGTACCAGCAGCACAAATAGAATCCATATTATTTTCTATTTTCTAGTCAGTCGGTTCAATTTTATCAAAAAATATTTATTTATTAGATATATTCAAGGGCAAACTATTGTTCTACGACAAAGTGATTGAGATTAAATGGATTTTGAAGATACGTATTTCGAAGATCTTCTACCTCCTCTATTTGTAATAGTATATACATATATATATATTATTATACATCTTAAATGTCACTGAATTGGATTATACCGTCTGTGTTGGTCTCCTACTTGTTTCCTCTCTTAACATCTAGGATAGTTGAGTAGCAGCATAGGCCCCTTACACAGAAACATGTGAAATGGTGAGACTTTCCATATAATAACTCAATGTCGCTCCAACAGAATCAACAAATTAGTATTGCAGTTACGGCAACATTGCTAATCCTAGATTAGCCAACACAGCTTTAACGTAGGCCGCAGTCACAGATAATCTATCTATGCTATCCAACGTTTTAACTAATGCACTAGCCCTTAGCGCTATTCGCCAACTTACATGCGGTGTGGCTTGATTTTTGACCTAACCATCGAACTGGGTGGAAGGTTGCGATTTACATTCATAAACACGAATATACAAATAGATGTCTTTCATGAAGTAGTCTTATTAGCGACTCAAAGAGACTTATTAATCTCGGTAGTGGCAACATTTTGAGATTGCGAACATATTATATATATATATATATATATATATATATATATATATATATATATCCAAGTTTCCACCACATGTTATTTCTTGTTGGCAGCTTTCCAAAACAAACTACTCAATCATCTTTCACACAAAATATGCCGACTATATACTCCGAGAATAGACTCAATTTACTAAAATACAATAACTATACACTCAGACTATGATGTTGAAATTTAACATTTAAGTATTAATTAGATCGCAAAGAGTAAAATCCGATAGAATGAAACAATTGATATTGTTAGCATATCAAGGCACAAGGAGAAGTGTTGTACGTACGTAAGCCTCAAGTAGTTATATATGTATATACTGATTAGGGAATCTTATTGCACCACACACCAGAGCAGCCAGAAGATATGTTTGTTGTCAGATAAACCTAAATTGCCTTGTTTAGAAAATCACACCCGTTATTAGCATAAGCGTGAACATTAAATGTGCCTGCTGCCATCTGCCAGAGCGTAGGTATATGTATCTCTATTCACCAAGAGTTACTTGATTGTTTCACACTTTTATCAACAGACAAACATATTATATGATAGCAGTAGCCAATCATGTAGATATTTATATATGAAGTCATCATGGAGTATATGCTTTGAAGTAAAAATGAAATGGAATCTTGTTGCTTCCATAAATGGATGGAGAACAAATGAGTCAACTGTTGATAAAAGTGTGAAACATAACATCAGAGCGAGTCAGTTCCGTAAATGAAAATCACGGTAATATACTCAAAGGAGTTGAGAATAAGATTTATATAGCCTCCAAGACCGCCTGATCCTAATTCAGCGCACTATTGACTTTGAGGTTATGTAGAATATAACATGCAATAATGCTGGAATACTTAAGAGACTGTATTATCAAATGCTGAGTATTTAAACTAGGTATTGTAAAGACTAATCTATGATTGATTGTGGTAAATGGAAATAAATACTTTCAGTTCAATCATCGTTTTACTGAATTGCGGAATTTTATTTTTTTTAACAAGTGTTGCAGTGCCTATCCATTTGTATGCTATATTATACAATATTACATTGAAACAGAATAAATAAATAGATAAATATGACTCCACCAGCATTATATTGTATATATTACCAAAGCGTGACATTTAGCTATTATTTGTCATAGCCTCCTACAAATACAGTATCCACTGCTGCTAATAATTGCACATTATGGCGCATATAATCTGTTTTAATTGGATCATTTGGAAAAGTTTAATTGTCTATAATGTCCCCCGCCATCGCCACCCCCGCCCCCCCCACATCTTCGACGAAACGAAATGTTAATTTTTATTGTTATGTTGCCAAAATGGGGTATCCATTTTCATCTTCTGGAGAATTGACGTCTGACGAAAAGGAGAAGAAGAAGATTTCATTTTGTCATTATTATAGGAGATGATAAAATTTTTGGTTTCCCCAGATAATTAGTTCGGTGAAACTTTGCCATGGAAACAGATTGTTTTTGTCGTGTTTGTTAATGTTAATTGCTCGAGGAACTTATGCAATACTTGATCATTTTCTCTATGCCGTATTTAGAATCTAATAGAACTTCCATGATATCTAGAGAACTTTTAACCTCACAACATATAAGGTTATTGTGAAATTATTCTAAAGGTACAGTCAGTACAAAGAAGCTTTGGCTCTTAGAATCACTTGGTATTCATAATGTTTGAAGAAGCTAGAAGAAGAAAAAGTGCAAGTGGTTTTAAGGTGAAATGTTGTACAAAAACTTTAACGTGCCAAATCTATGCCTTGGATTTGATTGAAATGAAAGATTTGAATTACATATTCTGGTAAATTCTATTTTAATAATAATTTAATTATGGCATAGAGATGTACAAAATATAGCTATTATTTTGTTTATACACATACATACATCAACCCGTATATTATAAATCCGACCAATAAACTTTTTTCTGTGAGAATGGGGAGAGCGAGAAGGTTTGAACAATTTTCAAATTGAAACTATTTAAATTCTGTGAGAGTGAAGAGAAAGTTTGAATTCATTAGGAGATTTGAATTGCACCCGGAAATAGTTTCGCTGTGAAAATTATAACGCTCGCTAGAGGAAAATGAAAATCCTATATTTTATTTTTGCATATTCTCCCTCATTCCCCGAAAAAACTTTCTTTCGATGTACATAGAAAATATTTTCTAGAAAAGAGAGCCTATTTTCTATAGTACAATGTCTCATATACATTTTGTTTGGTGTAACTTTTTAATTCTTTTTTATTCCTTCATGTTTACGATACACTCCAGTAACTTTGAGTCAAATATCTAGATAAAATATAAATAAAGTTATCAAATAAATGAATAAAATAAGGTTAGGCATTAGAAGAAAAAAAAAACGAATATACACTGCTTTGTATAGCAGTTAATTGCTTGGTGAAATGTGACCATTCATGAATAATAAAACATTGGACATACAATATTCAGTACAAGTTGCAAAAATGTAAATTAACTTTTAGATATGGCTCTCTCTTGACTTTTTGTGTGTATTCAACTGTCAGCTTTCTATTTATATATTTACCTTATGCATGTCCTACGTACTGTAACATGAAAATGATCGTCCGCGTACGTTATCGAGCCACTGGTAAAATAAAATTATTCCTCCTTTTCTATTGAAAATTAGGACGAACTATTTGGTTATCTCGACTCGATTTCAGCTCCATTTTCATCATTTATGAACAAATGTCTGCAACAGTTATTATAATTTAATGAGAAAAGACACTGGTGTGAATGTTGAAAGTTTAATATTTGGCGGATGCGCCATGTACGTCGAAAAATTTTGAAATCCATGAAATGATGTTCATTAACCAATTGTAATAGAGTTTCATATGTTTAGGAATAATGTTGCCAAAACCTAGTGCCATTATCATGAATTGCCTTGAATGTATAAGTTATAATATAGTTTGTACACGCGTCTGATGACAATCAAGCGTCTTAATGAAGAGCGTCCCAATACACTGTTTTATGATTGATCTCGATAAAAGAGCTTCGCTATGATAATTCTAAACTCATGTCAGTTTTTTATCGAAATAAGCTTCGCATCTTTATGTAGCTCCAATGGTATCTAACAGAAGTATTTTTGATCGACTTCAAATAAAAGGAGGAGATAGATGAGATATGGCGGTTTTCCGATTTTGATGATTTTCGATTCATTCGAAAGAGGAGAGTTGAAAACTGGTCCCATATTTAAAATTACTCAAATCCGAAATCTCCTCTCCTCCTTTATATAAATATTTACGATACACTCCATTAACTTTGAGCATACATTACAATACTTTTGTTATTGAGTATGCATGGAATGCTCAAACCTAATATATATGCTGAATAAAAGTAACTCTGCCATTTGAAATTCAAAAGTCAAATATTTACGCAAAATATAAAATGTTCATGTGATTGATCATTCTTGACATTGGACTAGTTATTGTTTGAATAATATCGTTTATTATGTTTAATAGTGGTTAAGGCGAACGTTCGGTGTGTCGTCCATTTTGTTGAAGAAAACATTTTCTCTAAATTTCATTAGGGCATCATTCTGGTTAAGTTGCAGTAATTTGCTTTTTGGTGGTGTCATTTAATTCTTTCATTTCTGTTAGTCGTGTTCTAATGACGATTTTTTTCTTCTCCTCATCTATGAAACTCGTCGTGTTGAGTTCCGGCGATCTTGAAGACGATGACATTATAAAATGTCTGAAAAAATTCTTCCAACTAAAATCACATTCAATCTGATCTCGGTATGTTATGTATCTTAGGCACATATTTATTTGCGATCTATTCTGAGTTAGAATATACTAGTTTAGTTTTGTATGCGGACAATGAGGATTGACTTGGGTCAAGTTCATCACCGGCTAAAGTTGGCTGCTACTGCTGCTGCATAAAAGGTGTTCTTTTTTGTAAAAACCTGTCCAGCGTTTATATCTGACATTTATTATGGGCTACTGCCCGGTTAAATTGAGTTCGTGTACGTGTACACGGAAGCCAGCAGCACATATAAGGATGCCATCTGGTGGTGTTTTGGTACAACCAAGGTCCGGAACTGAAAGCGAGTTAGTAGAGGCGATACTCTCTCGATTTACTAGTGGATTAAGATACTCACAGCAATTAAGTATAACCTCCCCCCCCGAGCCGTCCCACTGTTCCGAACAAGCGCGGTGTAACGGTTCTTAATAAACGAAGATTATGTCATTGTTTCGTATCATTTAACTTCAAATGTGCTTTTGGGAGAGAAGCACGCTGATGCCCCTGACGAAGCCTTGGAGGTAATGGGTGTTTTTGAATTAACCCGGAATTGTTCGACAAATATCTAAACTGTTAAATTAAACAAATAAAGATCTTAAAGGCCTAGAAGGCAAATGTGCAATCAAACAATGACAATGTCTACAGATTTAACATGGAATCCACTTTAATTTTACATTGTGGAAAATACTTCTCCATTCTACATTTTATAGAGTGGACCGAAAAATAAAGAAAATGCCATTCGAAGTAGGCTAGAAGTAAATTAGAACGATTTCTCAGCATGTCAAATATTCCAAGGTCAAATACTAGATTACCTGCTTTGATTAAAACTTTTAGACTATCAACCTGAGAATGATTAAAATATAGCATTTCAAATAACGTTCACACAAGTTACAGAATATTTAGATAGGCTTTGCTAATATCTACAGCGAATTTATCAGTTTATACGAGTTTTGAATACCAAATGATCCCTGTGAGATCGCACTGGACCGTTTTTTTAATTTATTTCAAATACATAAGGGGTATAGGTCAAATGATTTTGACAAGAAGAGAAGTTTCAATGGTTCAATTCTTCTATTTTTGAATTTCATTCTAGATCCATCTATCGAGAACACAATTCCCAATGTCTCTTGATGAAAAATTCTTCTCTTTGTATTTCTGTTCAATTGAACACTGCTTGATACTTAGGTATGGTAAGTACATGATGATTTGAATATGAGAAATGTTTGCAGCTCAAAATTGTTCCGCCTTTTTGTCATATAATTCACTTATATTGACCGATGAACACAAAACAACAAAACTGTGCCATGCGATGCCCTCCGAAATCATCGAAAAAAAAAACAAAATCCACAATATACCAGGTGATACAGTTTGGTATTCCCATCGTAAAAAAATGTTATAAACCTTATGCATTTCTAAATTGCACCCCAAACTCTATTAAATGCGGTGAACAAATAATAATAATAATCTAAACGTTGATATATGTCAAAACATATTTTGTTCCAGAATGAATATGGATATGAATGAAACTTAATAACGATTATATTACTTAATAATCCAAGAATCCAGAACAAAATATGTAGCATGTAATTTACAAATAAGGTTGACTATCGCAGTTTTGACATATGTCATCGTGAAGATAATTTGATCACTATGTTTAATAGAGTTTGTCGTGCAATTTAAAAGTTTATACGATTAATAACAATTATTTGTATTGATAAAAAAACAGTACAAAACTTGCCAATACCAAACAGAATCACCTGGTATTTATGGAGAGAAAAAAAAACAAGAAGGAAATAGAAATGCGTGTATTCATCCAATTCGGACAATAAAAGAGAGTTTGATAATAGTAAGCCATGGAATTGGAAC
Organism: Crioceris asparagi; assembly: GCA_958507055.1. NCBI lineage: Eukaryota > Metazoa > Arthropoda > Insecta > Coleoptera > Chrysomelidae > Crioceris > Crioceris asparagi. The sequence continues at coordinate 1,865,094 of OY293833.1, read as the reverse complement.
ATGGTACATAATAGGCGCGTTGCAATGCCCTTTATATAATGGTGACCCCTTCGAACAATTGACAAAATCTCTCGACTCTAATGCCTTGCATCCAGCTGATAAACGTATTTGGTATTCTACGTTTGAGTAATTTAATGTCCTTGATGGGATCAACTGGATAGGCATGGCCCGAGACAGTATCTTATGGTGACTTAAGTTAACGGTTAAATGGCCAACGATGCCGTGTACACACATATATATATATATATATTTGCCCTACGACTGGATTAGTCTGGGAGTTTCGCCTACAGTGTTGCCACATGTCCTCCATTTCGTTGTCCACTGAAGAAGAGTGTAGTGGTGGTTAAGATCGGATTTAGATTGATCACACGATTCCTAGCCAATCCAACACCCTTCCCCTAGCCCTCCTTCCCCCCGCTCTTCCACACAGTCTGATTCCCTCAGGATTATTTGCATTTCTCTGCTATACGATAAAACACTGCAGACTTTTCTCTTATTCCTCTTTTTTTTTCCTCTCACTCGGTACAACACAGAAGCAGCGGCAAAATGTTCTATTTTATTACACTGAATACAACACAATAAAAGGATCCTACTGTAACAAATATTTAATTTGGTCGATATTGGTATATACGGAGAGCTACATGTGGAATGCACAAAATTTTTTGCTTGACGATTTTGGGCACGTAGTATAGAAACAGGAGAGAAATTGTGCTGTTGCAGATAGAAAGACTTTTGAACAATAACTGCAAAAGTACCAGTACCAATAGCATTAACATTATATTTTCCAGGACATCAACCAAAAAACACGGTCCTAGCTGAATGTTGGATTATATTCAGTGACATAAAAAATAGCGGCAAAAGTCTCGGATAATGTTGAATTTCTTGAAGTTTCCAATTCAGATATTTCCATAAAATATATCTTTTTTATCCAGTTATATGGAGTTTTCAATTAACCTTTGTCTCTTTGGAATTCGGTCAATAATTTCCACTATAATCTGTCTAGTCTTAGAACGACAAACTGTTTTTGTTTGATTTTATTCACCGTGATTTTCGGTATTCTGATAATATCAATGGAAAAAATGGTGCCAAAAGTATTCTATCTATCTATAAATGCACCACATCAAAATTTTGTATTTTTCACTGAACTAACCTTACCTAACCTAACATAACCTAACCTGATCTGACCTAATCTAACCTAATCTAACCTAATCTAACCTAATCTAACCTAATCTAACCAAATCTAACCTAATCTAACCTAATCTAACCTAATCTAACCTAATCTAACCTAATCTAACCTAATCTAACCTAATCTAACCTAATTTAACCTAATCTAACCTAATCTAACCTAATCTAACCTAATCTAACCTAATCTAACCTAATCTAACCTAATCTAACCTAATCTAACCTAATCTAACCTAATCTAACCTAATCTAACCTAATCTAACCTAATCTAACCTAATCTAACCTAATCTAACCTAATCTAACCTAATATAACCTAATATAACCTAATCTAACCTAATCTAACCTAATCTAACATAACCTAACCTAACCTAACTTGATTTGTATTCGATTTCCATGATAATGCAAAAAGAGAAAATTGATAATCCGTATATTTTTTCTTGATTGAGAAAAGTAATCAAGCACAAATTAGCTTTCGGGAATGTAACAGCCCTTTAGAGGTTAAATCATCAATTTCACTCCCGAGTATATTTTAAGCTGGTACTTGATACTTCCGCGAATAATACCTCTTGAAACTAATGAAATCGTTTTTAATTGAAATGGAACGAATTAATTTTGTAAGCAATATTTGAATATTATTGCTCATTAGATGGATGGTTACATTATTTAGCAATATGGACACATTTAATGATAAAATGATTTCCTTATACATAAACCGGATTGTGAAAAATCTAAGCCCTTTCCATAGCAGATAATACGTTTTTTTAGGCTTGAAGAAGTTGTAAGCTTTTCTCAATTCAACTAACAAATATTCAATATTGCTTTCTAGTGTAATTATGACTTATTGGATGTTTATGTTGGCACCCTTAAGGGCTTTAAAAACTAATTAGAATGTACCTTGTGAGGTAATAAATACATTTTGCAATTAAATTCCAAAAGGCATAGAACTCAAAACATTTAGCTAAAACTCTATTTAAAGTCCCAACCAGCTCTTTAATATTTATTTCATCGAAGGAAATGCCCGTGAAAGTTTTGGTGTAAGAGAAAATTTCCCAAAGTTACTTTGATGGCATAAAGTAAAGCAGCGAAGTGTGAATAGCTTATTGCCCTAACAACATAAAAATTGAAAATAGAATAGGGATAGGAGAAACTGGACTGAGCCAGAGAAAAGGGAAATAATAATGTATGTGGTCTTACTTCGTTTTTCCATTTAGTGCTTGTTGAGCAGGAACTGAAATATTCGGCGGGGTGGTGAAAATTTCCAACGGTTATATGTGAAAATGATAAGAGACAAGAAATATATGTGGAAATGGAAACTATTTTCGAGGACTCACGTGACAAGAATAAATATATTATATATATATAAATTTGAGATAAAATGTTCGCGCGTTGTTCAAAGTAAACGTTCTCAGATTTTCAAACTCCACCTATCTTTGCGTAAACTACCCTCAAAAGAAATCAAAAAAGTTTTAGTTTTTGTCAAAAATTCACAAATGATGGCGGCATATGAAAGGAAATTATGTGCAAAATTGGTCACTGATCTATGTTTTTATTATACAGTTACAGTTAAACTGTTGTTGACGTTATTCAATGGCGGTAGGGGTGTTTGCCCTCGCAGTAGTTGTTGTCGGCACAGTTAGACGTCCTAGCGTAATTTAGTTATTTACCAGAAATGGCTGATATATAATCATCTTGATTATGTATCAATTGAATTCATATTCAGAAATACCATAATATGACTGGTACAGGATAATCTTGAATTAATTTAAATATCTATATAGGTGGCGACCAAAATTTCATTTGATGTTACAGTTATTTTCAGAGCATGCAAAAACGACAAAAACCAACAATCGGTTGAACTATAAACTAATTACCGAATTGAATTTCATTCGCACGAATAACAAACAAATATATTGTGATATATATATATATATATATATATATATATATATATATATATATATATATATATATTATTTTGGGTTGAATGTTATTTATTATTATTAAATGTATATATATAGCAGAAACAACATTGTGGGTGTTGAACATACTACATTATATATAAATGTACTTAACTTACTAACATCTGCCAGTTATACCATGGTTTATGTAAATGCTTGGTGGCTTGCAACTATTATGTAAATTATTTTGAATACTTTTTTCAATCGGAAATCGAAGGAGATTTTATTTTTTTGTCTGAGCAATGCCCTAGATTGATGAGGAGAGTGACAATTTGTTGCAATCTTCCTCCTCAATACATAATACTTCCAAAGACTTTACTCGACTCAGAGCAACATATGCCTGTCCTTCCTCAAAAAATATTGAGCCTAAATACACAACCGCGTGGTCTACGGAGCTGCCTTGCATTTTGTGAACAGTGGAAACCCGTGACAAAATTAAGGGCAACATTCTTCTATCAGCTGCCCCATACTTGAACATTGCTAAATGGCTTTAGAATGAATAAGGTGTACGCCGTCTCTTCCAAAATCGATCCGAACTGACAGTACATCTGTTTGGTACATTTGGGTTCGACGAAACTGACAATACATACAATTTCAGTAATCACATCACAGTGAGCTATATTCTACTACTCAAGCCCTTTCATTTGATACCCATATCGATGGGGTTGTGCAACAATATATAATCCGCCATTTTGTAGCGGTGGCCATCTTGAATTTAAAATGATACAGAATGTATTAAATTGTATTGTTATCAGAAGTTAAGATGTGTACTAAATTTCAGATCAATCTAGCAACAGGAAGGGGGTCAAATATCAGTTAATAGATTTGACCCAAATAAATAAATAAGAAGCAAGGCAAGTTGAATAAAACCGTTTAATATATTGTTCACAGGTTAATTACATAATAAAAAAAATATTCTTCATTGTACATGATTTCGAAATCATGGAGTCTAGTTTATTTATATAACAGTTAGCTCTGCGACTCGTATTTTTCTTCGATGAATGCAAAGGTAATACCAATAGAACTAGATACAACAAAACTCTGAATTTCTGGTAGATTTACAGCAACGGAATTGTTTAAACAAGGGCGAGTATAAGGTAACTACAAGCTAAATAGCAATTGTAAACTATTTGATTGAATAGTAAAAATGATTTCTCATTGAAAATCATTCAGCTGCTGCTTCTTATTCATTAATCGTGGTCGGTAAATCTAATTATTATTAAATGCCATGCATATATTAATGTCTTACCCTTAACGCTGAATCAACAATGAGAATACAGAGCGCAGAGCACGAATTTTACGTAAATGTTCGTTTCGGGCTCAAATATTAGCTCCTTTAATTAATTTAGACCTAAAATAGTGATCATAAAAAAATGCATATATATAAATAGTTGAATGTGGAAAAAAATCATTTATTTATCATTGATTAGATAAAGTAAGATAGTTTGCATGAAATCAAGAATGTATCGAGATATGGTTAATTTGAATCATTTTTGGAATATATTAGAAATTGAAATATCCAGGTATCCCACTAAGATCAGCGAGGTAGGATAATAAGGAAAGCGTGAATCCTAAAAGATTCTTAAGTAAATCGGCTAAAAGAAATTCGGAAAAAGTATTTTCAAGTTTCTAAAATGACCGCTAGGTGGCGTAATTACCTTAGTATAAATTCGAAATCGATTCATAAACGTGTTGTTTTAGTACCGGAAATGGAAGGTTCATGAAATTTTGCGTAATTTTGGTCGTTTTACTTTGTCCGTATTTTTGATTATAAGGGTGGGGAACCTGGGGAAACAGTACTTTCTTAGACCGTTGTAATCTCTTAGACGCGTTGTCCAAATATAACGAGTTTAGTCTGTATACCATGGTAAATACGCCACCTAGCGGCCATTTCAAATATTCCAAAATATTTTAGCTGAATTTCTTCTAGCCGATATACTTGAGGTTTTTTTTTTCTGGCGTAATAGGATTCACGCTTTCCCTATTATCCTACATCGCTGACCTTAGTGGGACACCCGCTATTGTTTAAAAATAAATAATAAATTCAATCAATTGCATACATTACGTTTTATGAAAATGTAGCAATGTTTTATTTGACCTAATTAGAACTCAGTGGTGATTGTCGACTGATGAAAACATGATCTGACAAAACAATTGAGTAATTTTAACAATTACGATTGTCAGGTATTTACATTTGTTTTCTCTAGCATGGACAAAAGCAAAAGAATGCCGACAATAATTTTCCCTTAGCAGCAAAATCAGCTCCTATGGTCGAAATAATCTCGAATATTTGGATCTGTTATTCTGCTGAAATTCTGCTTGCATTTGAGAATTTCCGGGTTATATCAAAACTATTCTGAAAGGTTCTCTACAGTTTAGAATAGCAAAGGTACAGATTAAACTTATTACATCGCATTATGGCATAATGGTAAATGGTGGATAAATATTTAAGCTTTCAGATTTCATATACAAATTGTTTGGTAACATTAGGGCCTAAGGTTTTCCATAGAAATAAGGGCAATATAACAAGAAAGCAACTAGTGATGCGATTTCCATCGTTACCAAGGAAATGGCTCATGATTTAGTTCTGTAACGTTCTTGAAGTGTGGCAAATAAGAGTAGAACTCCCTAGGGTTCCATACATTTATATTAAGGTGATGATGATTTGGTTACGATAAAATGACTTGGTATATTATTAACAAAAAATCCCTCAACATTTTATACAAAAAGTTGGAAGAATTGATATATATATATATATATATACCTAACACTGATACATGTATATATATATATATGTATGTTTCCATATATGTGATATATACGTTTGAATTCCATATACGAGACTTGTAAATTCAATTGATTTAAAGAATGAAATTCATGTATACAAATCTGTTTCAGATATTTCCGACACGACTTTGAAAAATGCCTCACTTCTCTTTTGTATCGACGGCATACATAATATAGAATATCGCGAAGATGAAATCAATTTATTAGACCGAAAGATTCTAGAAATAGTAAAATACGGCCGTTCACATGAAAGAGAAATTGGTTTTCATTCTTAATAAAAAAAAATCAATCTCCCAAGAAGAATGTCAGGAAGTAATGCTGTGTTGTAACTTTTATTTTTCTCTTTTTTTTTGATTGATCGTAACTTCATATTTTGAAGTTGTTGGATGAACATTCTTTTATTTTTGTAAGTTTATATTCCAACATACAAACTTAAAGTTTGATTATATATCGAAGACACTTCACAGCAATAATTCATTTTGGTATAGATCTGTAAAAATATTCTGCAAATTAAGTGAGTTTTAATTGAATTGATGTAGATATTTGAATCATTTTCTGTTGATTTTTTAACAGTTTCAATTTTAATCTCTTTGATTTGGCGCTTCTCAGACAAAAATGTTCTTTTGAATATTCAGAAAAGACTTTTTTTTTAAATTGATATGTATTTGGAGTTCTGATTTATCAAAATATAATTATTATATCTATACAGGGTGTTTCACCGAAGTGTCTGCGGAGCTTTACGCGGATACGGTTAAAGTTATTAAAAAAACCCTATCTGATTTTAAAAGGTCTTTAACAAGAGAATATTTTCGTACATACAGGGTCTGTCCAAATAGTCGCAATCCAGAACAACTTTGTTTTTTCTTATGGAACATGTACAATTTATATTTTTTATCAGATTCCACATAAAAAGTAATATAAAGTTCATTTGTCAAGTTATTCATTTTTTTCGAATTTTTTTGACAGATAATTACCTAAATTGTAAATTTATATCTTTTGACCTTGAGAAGATAAAGTAATAATATTCAGTCGAAATCAAGTCAGAGTATTAAATATTGTGTTGCACTTGTAAAATTTCATTTAGATTATGCGGGGCCTTCTCAAAAAATAAATATGTAATAATTTCATATAAACATCAATAAGTCAATTTTTTCAAATGGGATTGTATGTTTTTCACTACGCCAATGGAAAGACCGTTGAAATTTACATAGGAATGACGAAGAAAATTACAGCATCACAATAATATTAATAGATATTAAAGATTTCTTTAATTTTAATAAAGTCATGATCGAGTTAGCTTTGACATGCTATTATCATCACTGAAACAATGGAAAAATAATAGGTAAGTAATCTGGGCAAATAATTACTATTTTCCTGTAATTCATTAAGCAGGAAATTTAAATAAACATTCCCATTCAAATATCCGTCAAAAAAAAACGCCTTCCTAAACATTCACGGCCCAGCGGTGTTGGTTGTCTATTCTTCGAAGGAATTGGGGATTTTCAGTTGCATAAAAATGAAAGTTTTTTTTCAGTTTGGCATCGCAGTGTTGAAGAAAGAAGCTTCATCCGTAAAAAGGATGGACTTTAAAAAATATTCATTTTCTAATCGATGTCCTGGCCCTAGCCCAGTTACAAAATAATATCCGTCTTTCCAAATCAACCTCTCTTAACGGCTGCTGTTTCATTAAATGATATTCATGATATCTGCAAAAAATATTGAATGTTTATTCAATTCAAAAAGTAAAATATTACTTATTCCTTTTGAGCATTCTTCTTAAAGACGAGTAGCTTATATCGGGATCTTTTTCCATACCATCGCAGACCCTCATGAGGGTGCTCCTGGACGGTTAAAATAATATCTACCTGCTTCTCTTCATTTATTTGGGGATTTTCTAATTTCTCTTACTGTAACATACTGAACCTGAATCACTAAATCTATTTAATAATCGGCGAAAAGACTTTGGTTCTGTCGTCTATCTGGAAAGCGTGCCGCGTATGCTCGAGATGACAGTAAACATTTTTGATTATTTTCACCTTAGGGTAGTTATCTGTCAAATGTTTTCGAAAAAAAATTAATAACCCGACAACTGATGGAGATAGGCTAAAATTCACAAAATGAACATAATATTATTTTTTATGTAGAATCTGATAAAAAATATAAATTGTACATGTTCCATAAGGAAAAACAAAGTTGTTCTGGATTGCGACTATTTGGACAGACCCTGTATGCACGAAAATATTTTCTTGTTATAGACCTATAGAAACATAGTGTATAATAGCCAGCGGACTTATAATCAGAATGTTTTTATTGCCATAAATTGAAAATAACAAACGAATCCGCTCGCCGGCTGGCCTGGGTAACAAATATAGACATTTGGACATTAATTCAATGATTAATTGCATCGCTTAAATAACTAAACATCGTATCCAGCTGCGGGATGTTTTGGCAATTGCCAGAGATAGAGTACATTTATAACTTCTTTTTTTTTCGTATAGGAATCTATCAATCACGGCTGGTTGATTGAGTTTATTCCAATCATTAATTATCTAGACTTCTTCTCTCCCTTTTCTGTCTATCTACTTTTCGGCAAATTCTAAATGGTGCGACCTCAGAAAAATTGAAAGAAGTTTTCTCATTAAATCCAACCACACGAGACGGTAGGTATTTACAGTAAGTGAGACTTTGATTTTCAGGGAAATCAGTAGAAACCTGCTTTGCTGCTATTATTATGAGAAAAATTCAATAAGCTTGTATCTACATATAAATTATTTATATCTGCATTATTTATTAACCTTCAGCTAGGAAGTTATTCTAATGGGATCGAGTTTAAAATAAATACTTTTTTACAAAAAATTGGACCGACGTTATTAGTTGATGCACTGAAAAATATACAATAATATTAATTCTATTGGTGCTGTTACTTTTGAAATTGTGCCGTTGCAGGTAGATTGATAACTTTTGGCACCAACTTCACAAGTACCAGCACCAATAGAATTAATATTATTTTATATTTTTCATTGCACCAACTAATAACGTGGGTCCAATTATTTGTAAAAAATATTTATTTCTCACTTTTGAGTGTAAAATTAGTCACGAAAATCGTTGAACGATCACTAATACCAATGAAGATAGTACTTATCCTATTACTCACGTATATTCTTTGCTTGTAGTTGATATTATTGAGATCTCAAAAGATCGCTGCGGAAATACGCTTAAGTATTTTAGATGTTACCATTTTAACACCGATTTAACTCAAAAACTAAGGAAAAACTGTTGCTACAAATAATTATGTCTTTCATGTAGTACCCACAGATTTTCAATTTTCGAAAGAAATCGCCCTCTGCACATGGCAAAAAAAAAATATATTTGAGAGTTTAACATGCCTCTATCTCTCTAACTCTTTTGAAGAAATGTTCAAGTTAAACGTTTCCGGATATTGTCCTATCTTTAATTACACCACATCAGATTTCCGCTTTTCGAGAAAATTTGCCCTCTCCACCCCTTCGGAGGCGGTTTTCGGAGGGAAGAAGATTTCGGATTTGCGTTTTTATGAAAATGGGACCATTTCTCAACTCTCCTCTTTCAAATGAATCAAAAATCATCAAAATTGGAGCTCGTTTACCATATAAAAGGCGCGCACGAATAAAAAAAAGCGGACAGTCGAATTGTATACCTCATCCGTTCGGGGTTCGTCGGTCAAAAAAGAATGTTGACATATCTGCCTTTTATGTTTATAATGTTTGAGATTCAATAATGATTTTAGAGTCGATGTATAATTCTGTAAGAATATTTTAATGTATACTTACCTATCTCATGAAAATATTTTTATACCTAAAGATATTAAAATATATGAAAAACAATCAGAATTATTATTATTATTTATATAAGTTTTTTTTATATATGTAATCGCATCTAGATTTAGGGTCCGGAAAATAAAAAAATATAAAGGGAGTGTACCATTTAAAAATTAAATCTGTGACGTCATATGTCAAACGAAAATGACTTTTCAAACTGGCAAATTGACGTGTCCGAGAATTTTCTAAAAATGTCTTTAATTTTAGAGATCATGAATTTATCCGTTACTTTATTTTCACACTGTATAATAATTGATTTCGGGTAACAAAGACAAAAAGCTCTTTTATTGATTTCATAAATAATGATTTTTATAAAAAGCCTTGTAATGACTTTGTTCAACAGCAAAGACAAAGTATTTCCGCATCTTATAGAGACAAATGAAAAGTTCAACAAGAAAAGCCAATTATGTGATGAATGCTGGAATTTTATCGATTTTCCAGAAGCTTCAATCAGAGATATAAATTTTGTATTAAATGAAAGATAATTTCCTTTGATTATAATAAATCTCTGATATCATCTTATCATGTTTATCGATTCTCTTTGTTAAGTACAGCAAGCACAAAATGAAGAAAGCATCGAATCAAATAATCCTTATTAAAAATGATTCATTTTTGTCATCGTTTTAAACATTGGTCCCCTGATCTTTTGCAATATGCAGTGTCTCATATACAGGGTGTTCTGAGGGGTAGTAGTAAAAAAAAACAAACTGACTCCTTTACATTAGTAATATTTTTAAACAGATTTTTTTTATTAGAAGTTTTCATGTGTGATAAATATAAAAAAAATGAAATATATTTTATTAGTTTCTGCACTGAAAAATTGTGAATAAGCTTAATTCTATTGGTGATCAACTTCAAAAGAACCAGCACGAATAGAACAAACCATATTTTCTTAATTTTTGCACCAACTATTAAAGTAGGTTATATTTTTCATAAGCAATATCTATTTCAAATATATTCAGAGTAAAAATTAAAAAAACATGTATTATTAAGTAAAAATTTGAGCTATTATTCTGAAAAAGGCTGATTAAAAATATTGAAAATGTTTATAAAAAATCCATTTGAATTCATTTGTTTTTCATTGAGATGAAATGATATTATTTCGTTCCGAATAATGATGTTTTGTCAGCTACTTCGCCCTGTATAAAATGTTATCGAGCTGGCGAGATACTTGAAAAATTCAATAATCTATCGTAATGTAGCTTTTTTTTACCTACCTTCTGTCGCAATGGCCTGCAAAAGTGTGCAAAAAAGGAGAATCGCTTGCGTGGCTGTCATATTATTAGAAAAATGACGATGGCAAGAAGAACACTGCCTATTTAAGAATAGCATCTTCGTTCCTGATGTTCCTGGTATCTTGCACGTATCTGGACCATTTTTCGGTAGGAGACACAGGTCGGGGGGGGAGAGCCGGGGCGTAATAGAAGGACCTGTGAACAAATCATCGGATGAGGATTCGAGAACAAATCAAATTATATTGGGCCTATCTCGTGACACACATGCGGCCCATATATATATATATATATATATATATATATATATATATATATATATATATATATATATATATATATATATATATATATATATATATATATATATATATATATATATATATATATATATATCATATGTCAATGGCCCCGCGTCCGCTGAATGATTTGTGATAAGGTTATTTTTAATTACGGAAGAAAATACATGAATGGACGGCATTGACTAACGCCAATAATAAATAAATACATACATATTGACATGTAGAAATGGAAAGAATCATTCTTATTATTATTATTTTCTTTTCTATCATCAACATTGCCATCAAACTAATTTCGTTTGTAGAGCAATAATTCTGCAATAGATTTGCTTTTATTTTCTAGACTTCGCCCTGTACATATTACAGCATCTCTAAATCTAATAAATTGTAAAGAAAATTTTGCTTATATTGCCTTAATATTATATCTAACTCTAATAGGCAGTCAAGTTTGAGAGATTTGCAAACAAATCATTGCGTTGCTCCATTTTCATGAAGTCCGTCAATAAAAACGTTAACTACATCACTCTTACACAATGTTCTTCTTGTTGTGCGTTCTTCTATCGCAGGTTGGCGATCCAACTAAAATCCAATAAAAAAATGATTTATATTTACACTCGTAGATTTTGTAGATATATATATATAAAAATATCTCGCAACATTTATATAATGTAATATATACCCTATATAGACATAATAAGCTTGAGAATTTTATTCTACTAGTTAGAGTTAGTAAAGTCTATGATTGTCTACATAAAAGTTTTCTCCACATGTAGACCTACCGAAGGTACACTTTAACATTGAACGAAAATGTAGGCAGTAAAAACTTTGGAGTTGGTAAATAGAGTTTTTATTGCCAAAGCTTGAATACGGCAAGGCACCCCAATATTATTGTCCTATATATACATATATAGGTATATATGTATGTCGTTTAAGATGGAAATTATCCATTTCACTCCTGCTAGCAGAAACGCCTAAACGGATTGATCAAACCGGATATGAAGTTAGTTAATTAATGTAATATATAGGATATTAATTAATTTTTAACTGATGTTTCAACCATCGAGCAAAACAAATATCTTACAAACAAACATACACTAGGATCAAGTAGCAGGGAACAATGGAAAAAGTAGCATGTTTTCAACATTGCAAAATTTACACAGGACGATTTTATCAACATTAACGTAGGTGCAATTTTATTACTAAAGAAATAAATATTTTGTTGGTGCACCTGCATTAACTTAATTACTAATAGCTCTAACAAATTCACAGCTCTACAGGGCCATAGCTTTAGATCTACTATCAAACGCCCTATATTACCCCCGAGAAAAGTGCAAATAATTACGCTTACCCCATCAGTTTTCCACCAAAGTTTTAGGAGCTAAAGCTGCGATAGTTATTCAGATAATATAGTTCTTTGCCTAAGATAACTTTTGCCACTCGAAAACTTTCTAATTTAACTCGATGTTACTACTAGAGAGGTGATGTACTATGCGCAGCATATCTCTCTCCTAATTTTATCTCTAAGCGCTGGATAATCTCTTGAAAGCCTTTAAAAACAAATACAATTGATATTAGCAGATTACATCATAAAAGGATAAAGTTTCAGTCCAAAAATAACACAAGGGAAATCTGTTGAGTGTGGTGAAATGATGAAAGGAGCCCTAACATTGCAAAAATATTCACGAATTAGATGGAATAAATTAGCGATGTTCTATTATATTTGTATGCTGCATTTTTTTTCCGTCTTTGTCAAAGTTTTTGTACAGATACCTGGATATATATATCAACCAAATTATAAGATATAGATGCGGTGTATTTAATTTTCCATAGCTGAAGTAGTGGGCATCATAAGCTAATGCCGAGATTACGAAATATTTATTGTTTTCATAAGATGAAATGAAGGACCCTCTTATCACAACAGTCAGTTATGCTTTGATTATGAGCTACAAAGACGTTATAGTAGTTAATATAACAACAGTTTACGATATTATTGAGCTGAAGTTGTTTCAAATTAAAGGGAACCAAAATAACTTTTCTTTCAAAAAAACAAAAACATAGCAAATATGAAACTTCAACAACAAGAAGATGAAATGTTCTATATCGCTTGGCATTAATCTTCAAGAAATATGTATTATAAAGCTAAGGCATGCCTCAAATTCCAATACACAAATTAATAAATTTTGCACAAAAATTTCGACAGTATTTTATTGCCTTGATCGATCGATCGAGATTGTTTAACATGCATCTTCTTCGCATCTACTTCCATAACGGTTGGCACTTAAAAATTCTAGTTGGATGCTTTGGCTGGCTAAAAGTTCGAGAGGCCATCAAAAATTTTAAATACCTACAGATCTTTACCGTAATAGACTGAGGAGGGCCTTGTTTAATAAAACACGTTCAAATATGAGCGCTTATTTTCTTTCTCATGCCTGTCTAAAAAATAACAGTCGTTATGCCAGATTGAAACTATTCATTGTCGGAAGTTACAAGTAATTCTCCAGTTTCAAGCTGAAAGGAGGTCTTGAAAGTGGAAATCACACTTTTTAAATGCTCTTACCATATGAGTCAAAATTAGTTATTTTGGAATAGGAATGTCCCTATATCTGAGTCAAACTTTTCGTTCATAGGTATGGAATAAATTAATTTTTAGCATTATTATGTATTTGTTTGAAAAAACCTGAATCAAGTTGATTTCTATTCTCAATCTGACAATTGTTCGAAAGAGATTTTGATTCTCTGTTCAGCAATACTAAGTTGTTCAAATTTGGTGCAATCGTAACGGAGAAAAAATTATTTTGAAAATGTAAAATGTGGATACATTCAGTAGAATTGAGGAAATAATGTTACATAATGTCTAGGAAGCATTTTTCAATTTATTTTACAATTTAATGAAATGTGACCACCATTCACTTCTTGACAATAAGCAAGGCAATCTTGGAATTCCCGTACAACATTTTGTCAATCTAGTAGGCTACTGTTATTTTGATATTTGTAAGTTGCTGACAGACGTCGGTGTAAAAGATTATTTGAACGAAGTTATTCCCAATAGGTGGATTAAAAGACGCGGAACGATTGAATGACCGACTAGATCTCCCCGATTTGACTCTTCTCGATTTCTTCTTATGGGGTTATTTAAAATCAAAAGTATATTTCAATAGAACAGACAATATTGCTGATTTAAAAGTTAGGATAACCGAAGAAAGTAACCCCTTAGATCCTACAAACTGTTGTAAAGAATGGTGATTATTCTGAATATTTAATTTAACTGTAAAATAAATTGAAGAATACTTCCTAAACATTATGTGACTTCATTTTCTTCAAAATATTGCATTTTCAAGATAAACTTTCTCAGCTATGATTGCACCAAATTTGAAATTTTTTGGAGGGGTGCTCATAATAAAGAGGGGGAGAGCGGGGTAATATTTTTGAACTTCAAATTGTCAAATTGAGAATATAAATCAACCTGTTTCAGGTGTTTTTTTTTCAAACAAATACATAATAAGGCTAAAAATGAATCTATTATATACCTATGGACATAGCTATAGTGTGTTTAGTCAGTTCACCAACTTTATATTTTCCATAGAACAACACAATATCTGCACATATACGATGTCTGGAGAAGTACAAGTGACTAATTGAACAATGGCAAAAGCTTCAAACTCTCTCAACAGTGTTTGGGTGAGCATTGTTTTCTGGTCGGTTGTTTGATTGAAAACAAAAGTTCCTGCCGAAATGGAAACATAGGATGTTAGTAGTTCCCCCACATACGACAGACATTATTTTCATGCCTATATACCAACCACATTTCTGCCCCCCCACTCTTTGTTGTATATATATATATATATATATATATATATATATATATATATATATATATATATATATATATATATATATATATTGAGGTTATTACTATATAAGCATTCACAACTGCTAAAAGCTGTGAAATTTCTGGTTATATTGTGCACAAAAACAACCACTTTTGAAAATATGCTGGAGAGCAAGCTCTTTCTCAGTCAAATGTCAAATAAAAATCAGGAAAATGAACATTTTATATTCCATAGTTTTTCTTGCTACGCGTCGGCGTGCGATAACTGATGACATGACTTTTAATTTAGTATTCGTCTTTATTGGAGAAGTGGTATTTGATTGTTTTTTTAGCATAATTTGTGGCAAAAAACATTTTGAACGATGAATAAAACGCACCTCATTATTAGATGAAATATTACAATACATAGTTTTAATTTATTAATGAATGCAATTGTACCATATGAATATTGACATTGGATATATCTACTCATATTTATTTTATTTATATAACAGTATCAAACAGTGCGAAAGAGTACGAAAATATTATATTATATAATTATAAATTTAAATAAATATCGAATTAATGAACTGTATTTCATGATAAATTATATTGGCCATTCATTTTTTTCTGCGATGGCTTGTTTCGATGTATTGATTTTCCAATATTTGCCTAATGAAAATCAAATGACCCTTTAGCCAGGAGACAATTTCAATAAGAGCAATACTCTCAAAACTGTCGAACAGATGATCCCCATGAAATCGTTCAGAAACATATCTTATCATCAGTTGATTGCCTCCAAGATCACCTGATCTCAACCCAATGGATTACTGGCTGCCTCCAGAGAAATGGCTGTGAAAATTATGCACATAACCTCTTCTATATCCTGTCTTAATTTAATTTGTTGTGAATACATTATAAGCTGAATATTTTCCTGAAGATTTATATTAGTAATTACAAATTACCTGAGTGAGATGCTCATATTGAATAATTTCTATCAAATGATAGAAGTAAAACATGGCAGATAAATCTCTGTTATACATAAAATGACAATAGACCATTTTGCAGCAATCATGTAGCAGCTAAAATAGCCTCAATCAATTGTGAACTCCACTTAACGATATAATGAAGGATAAAGCATCCCAGCATCGGCGGAAAAATCCATCTGTTGACGTAACAATAATTAAGTGAAAACAAAGGGTGCCAACCCATAACCAATATTTATAGCATTGTTATTCTCTGTTTTCGACATTACCCCGAAAAAGAATCCGATAAAAGCTGACACGTAAAACTAAACTTTATTGCTATTTGTTCGATTTGAAATGCCTCTGCAAAACTATTGAATTGCAATATTTAACTTTTGCAATTTATTGTTTGGTTTTGAAATGTTGATAGTGGCAAAATGTTTTGGGAAATTTTTATGTCAACATATTTTTGATATATTGATCTATTTTCAAGGTATTTTTTTTCTCGTAATTCTAAGCTTGTTTATGTTTTCTTGAATTAAACTTCCATTCAATATTGTATTAGAGAACATATTTAATAATTTAATTATCAACTAACCCAAAAACACTACGAGTTAGGTGAAATTTATCTCATAAAACAGCTTCGTGTTCTCAACAAAGTTCTTAGAACACGTAGAGATAATAACACTTAGATACAAACTGATTCAAGTATTATCACAATTTTAAATAAAGTTTCCATATTTTCTACATAACGACAACTACATTACAATGTAGCGTTACCTAATCTCCTTTTTTTTGCTTGAACGTATCAATATAAATTTCATCAAGGTTCACGTTCGAGTATTTAAATATGCTTAATTAACGTAGTTTTAAAATTCATTAATCCATATGATTTACTTCCTGATACAACAGTCCAGTCCAGTCATGTTAGTATTAATCAAATAATTATTTTCATAATTTATGGAAGCGTCTTGATCTTTCGTTGGTTATAGGCTAGTCACATTAAATTGAATATGGCGCCCTCTAGAGGACATACAGTCATTTTTATTTAAATTTCACCTTGTTTGGCATCAAATAAAATCTATATTTATATATAAAAGAGATTTTTGTTAGCGACGCAGTCATTTAATAGATAAAATTCTTTGTATTTAGTCGCGATTTCGAGAATGTTCATTCTCCTCATCAGGGCAAAATTCTTGGATTTAGAAGACATTAACTACGAACAGGAAACATTTCAAAACTATTAATCAGAATAGTTTTAGACACTTCCCAAAATAAGATGATAGACAATTCGACTGTATGTTTGTTTTCTATGTATGTAAGCTTATGACTCATAGAAAACATGCACCAATTTTGATAAAATATTTTTCATTTGAGAGAAAGCGGCTAATAAATGGTCCCATATTAAAATATTAAGGGTTTTATCATAGTTATCTCTTCGAAAAAACCCTTCGAATACTAGTCTTCTTGAAACATTAGTACTTGTAACTGTATAAATCGTACTGGTCTTTAGTTAGGGCCATGAGAAGGTAAAACCTTTGTTATACTTATTTGGAAAACATACATGGCTATAATTTGAAGATATATTTTATGAATCTAAAAGCTATGAATTTCGCCTTAATGAACTGATTTACGTGTTAACGACCTTTTTAACAATCACGATTCGTGTATGACCTTCTGTTTAAGTCCAGAAGTGATTCGTGAAATTTCAACGTAACCGTAGCCGGTCGAGATAATGCTCTAGCTGTTAGCTAGCCAGGAAGCTGGATCGAATCCCCGTTGGAGAATATTATTTTTTCTCATCGAAATAACTTTTTTGAATTCTTTTCTATGTTCTAGATTTACATAATTATTAAGAAAATAATGAATTAGTTATTTGAGTATAGAGTTTATTGATGAAAATGTAGGAATAATAAAGACTTTGAAGTTGGTACATAGAGTCTTCCAGAGTTGATATGAATAATGGAATCGGTGCTGGTTGATATGTCTTGAAATGTGATCATATCATCAAAAATGCATCGTCAAATCGTCGTGTCATTTCACACACACATATAGGTAAACCTCCAACCAATATGAGCGTGGCGGGGTAAGTGGGGCATAGAGACCAGACGACACTGACGCGCAACATAATAAGCATGTCGCATGTCGTTATGGTGTTGGATGTGTTTGACGGTGTCTGTATGTGTATGTGTGTGTGGTGTTCTGTTTATGGCAGATTTTCATAAATATGTTGCCGAAGTTACATGTTCATCTACGCAAGTAATTGATTATAGTGTGGCGGGGCCGGGAAGTGACGCGAGCTTGTAGGTGATACATCACTACCATATGTGAGTCTATGTATGTTGGCCGGCACATGCATATTCATGTGGTGTTGGAGGAGAGAGAGAGAGAGAGAGAGAGAGAGAGACAGGAAGAGGGTCCCGAAGGATATGGTGATGCTGCTACTACACATACATACTGCTGTGATGGTGTGGTCATTTGGGCCTTCGCGCCGTGCGTTCTCCATCTCTCTATATATATATATATCTATTCTTCTTTGTCACATAGGACATCCACACACACGCATATACGTTCATAAAAGATAAGCCTTATAAAACAAACAATGAGGGTTGGGATTCTCTCTGATTTTTATTAACTTCCATCGCCCCCACCCCACCGTGCACAAAGTTAATTGTAATGATGCCAGTTAACTTAAGCTAACGAACTGGAGCACGAAGGTGCGACACAAGACGAAATTGAGACCAAAGAGTACGGAATTTAATATCAAGATTCGTCACGCGACGACGAACTTCGCCGATCATCCGAGCTTGGCAGATGATTCTGCTAGGTACCGATACACAACGACGTCAATGAATGTGACCCTTGCATAAGCCACCCTCCATGGGCATCGGCTTTTTTTTATATAAAGCAGTTGTTAAATGTTAAATATGTGTATTTTTAGGTCGCTGAATAATAACAAGTACAAGCAAAGAATATACATGGGTAATAGAAGTACTATCTTCTTTGGTATTAGTGAACCTTCAACGATTTTCATGACAAATTTAAAACTCATAAGTGGGAAATAAATATTTTCTACCAAAAATTGGACTGACTTTTTAAGTTGGTGCACTGAAAAATACAAAATATCTAACATTAATTTTATTATTAATTATTAATTAATTTGATGTTGTGGAGTTGTAGTTCTTGGCAAAAACATCAAAAGTACCAGCACCAATAGAATTATTATTATTTTGTATTTTACAGTGCACCAACAAATAAAGTCGGTTTAATTAACGGCTATTTTTTGAGGATTTTTTAAAAAATCTGGTCAACCGCCATTTTGAAACTATTATACCGATCGTGCCCATTTGAAAGCAGATCTCTTCGAAAATGCGCCCTCTATATTATTTTTTGAAATTAGAAATTGCCAACAATCACAATAGCTACAATTTTTATGTTAAATTCATATTAATATTAATTCTATTGGTGCTGGTACTTTTGAAGTTGTACAATGTGTGCTGTCACTGGTATGAACGTTATGATCGATTTGCTTAAAAATTGCTAATCTAGAATAAAAACTTATACGTACTCAACTGTTTTTTTTTCAGGAAACTAAGGTATGTCTAATGATCACAGAAAAACATGGTGTTGCCATTTAAAATGATATTGCTTTTTGTTTAATGCTGAAATTTGACAATAGTGGAATATTTTCTACAGCGTTTTCTTCTATAACTTCGCTTTTTAGAAACAAAATCTATATCTTCAAATAGGTTCCAGAAAATAACCCTATACATTGTACATATGTTAAAAGTAATTTGATTTATAAATTCGCTTGTTAAGAATTGCGACAACTTCAAATGCGTATTCTAAAGCTCTCCTATTTTATTATTATACTTTCCTTCGAACGTAAACTTTTCATATCCAACATCGGTCGACATTTGCTAGAAGAAAAATACAACCCCATTACTTTCTTCCTCACTAAAAGTCAGCAACAAAGATTTTATAAATCTTGTATCAAGATAAAAAAAAGAAGAGAAATCCAATCGATCTAGGTTAGTTCCTGTATGATTCGTTTTGCCATTTAATATTTTGTTTCCTTTTCCACTTCTCATGAACAAATCGATTTCCTTTCGAGTTAACCATTTAAGAATACCTAAAACCAGGGTGTAAGTTTAAATCAACGGAGATGTATTTTGGATTATTACTATTTCCAAATCGTAGAAGATGAAACTTCTAGCCATGTGTAATGGGAATTCTTTATTCTTTATCGATGGTCCTGTAAATTAGGGTCATTGGCTCTTAGGTACTGGTGTCCAGGGGATGTGGATCGACACCCACTTTAACTACATTGGTATTGTCCGAGGGAAACACAGTTCGGCTCCCTACGAAACGGATATGCACTGCTAGTTCACAATAAATATATTGAGAGCTGTTTCCTAAGAAGCCATGAAAGCAATTTTCCTCTACAATAAAGACATAAATAGTTTAATAGAGTTTTCAATGAATTGAGACAAAATTTGTAGCGAGTTCTGCCACTGGGGTTGGAGAAAAATACCCAATTATTTATTAAGATAGATGGGAGACAGCATGACAAATTAGCGCTGGTCATATATCTCTTTTATTTCCACCATTTAAAGTTAAGATTTTGTGAAAAATGAAACTGCAAAGTGAACAAAGATAATGTTTTACTTAAATGGGCATATTCGCATATATATATATATATATACTTACGTATCTTTTGGTAAAGTGATTTTATTACCTGTTTGCGCAGAACGTTTTTGGAAAATTATTAACCTTCACTGCGCGACTCCTGATATTCCAGATTAAGAGATTTACCTATTCTCATGTGGTGCCAAAAAGGCAGACGCCTTATCCAGACACTCGTATTACGATCATTTCAGAAAATAAAATAATATTCGTAAACATAATCTGAATTTCATGGTAACCAAATCAGGACTAATATAATATGACAAAAGTCGATGTGTATTTAGCGATCTATTTATTTTTGTCTTGGTTGTCTTTCAGAGGACGCAAGCTTTTAACCGGCCATTCCAGATACCTACCGATAATGTAAACGGACCGGAAGAATGGCCAAGCCATTGTAAAGGTTGATAATTTAATGATGACTGTTTTATTCACACCGGAAAACTGTTTGGCGCAATCTGCCATTATAGAAGTGAAAGAGACAGGGTGTTTGTTCATTATGTCGGATGCAATAAGTGTTTCATACACAGCGATACAGAAGGCGGAATAGGGAGAGGGAAAAAATGGTAATTTATGCCATTTTTCAACTCAAAATTCAGAGACATGCAACAAGAGAAAAATTCAGGAAAAATACTTATCATGGCTTGACTGTATTTCCTTTGTTATTTCATATTTGATATGAAATAAAAATAGAAGATCATACTGTAGAGATTGTATATATGTTAGGAATTAGGAAATGTTATTCGTTCCTATGCGACGAATTGGCCATTAAATATTAACCACAATTCTTCTGTTTTTCCTTAAAATGCGTTTCCCAAGTATCTGGTTATTTTAATAATTCATCTTCGAGCAATTAGCTCATCTTATAATTTGTGACTATCACTCGAATACGTCTGTACTCTACATAATTAATAGTATAATACTTTTATCGCATGAATAATCAAGTATAGGTAGATATCCACGATTTTATCTGACGAGATATTGTCTCACACAAATATTCAACCGACTACCAATTCGAATAGAAGATTGAATGCATTTTCATTTCAATCTATTGATTTTGAATCTATCGCCAGCATTGATGTCGTTCGAATTGTTTTACATTATAAAGCATCCATTGAAATTCTCTGTAGAGAACAAAATTTTGCGCGCCAGAAAGTATTTAATTATACAAGTGTAAAATCTTTCCCTTCCCACTGTTGTAACCCGAGCGATAGTACATGCCGTGAATCATCAAAATACGCATGCGTTGTACAGTCTTGCTATTCTTGCAACAAACATAAGACCGTATTGTCCGAACAGTTGTTGACAAGGAACATGTAATATGGATCAAAAATGTATTCTAGACCTTAGCAAGATTTCTAATCGGACAGTGTGATACTGCTTTATCACCTGTATATCTCCACATAATGACAACTCCTTATAGAAATTGGAAGCATTCTTTAGATTCATTAAATATTTTCGGAAAATCATTTTATTTTTCCTGGCTTTATTTCTTAATGAATTTATAAATAACTAGCACATTTACATTACCACTTTTTTCACTCTTTCCAATGATGCTAATAGTTTTGTAACCTGACGTTTCGTCTATGTGTAACTATCATGATTTTTTTTCCTATGGGAGTCATATTGGCATCCCACAAATTTGAATGTTGGCCTTGTTGTCCTTAAATTCCAAAAAATGTTTCAATCGGTGAGACGTAAATGACATTCTGTATTATTGTCAATTGCTGAGTCGTTGAAAATGGAGTTCTCCAATGAAGAAAAACGAGATATATGATAAAACTTTATTACAAGAATGATACAGAATGTCATTTAGGTGTCACCGAATGGAAAAATCAAAGCCAACTACTTTATAAAAGTAATTTATTTAATTTCTAGGATTTTAGGACAAGGCCAACTTATGATACATCATCAAAAAGGTAATAAAAAGGGCTTTCAAATTTGTGGAATGCCAAAATTGGAAAGAGTGAAAAAAGTGGCATTGTATTTATTTAGAAATTCGTTTTAGAAATAAAGCCAGGAAAAAAATTAAAGGATTTTTCAAAAATTTGTTTTTTTCCGGATATCTCCGGAACTACTCGAAATTTTCAAATTTTTCAAACTGCGTATTGTTGAGCACATAAATGCGCAACTTTGCCCCAATTTAACCATCTTTGTATTCCCTATAGTTTCACAGATCCCAATGGTGAGAGTCGAATTTTTGAAACAGCCTGTATGGAACAGGTCGTATAGAAAACGCTAATACATCTCAAACAATAATTGACACAAGAACAAGACAACGTTAACGAGAGAAATGCGAAAGAGTTCCTTTCTCACATGTCACATCATCAAAGACTTCGATTGGCCAATCATCGGATGGAGCTTGCCTGTTTCTTCTTCCTATAATAGAGAGAGGCGTCGCGTCGGGAGTTTTCTCTGCTTGTTTCGATAGAAAGCACTCAAATTTATACCACATCTAATAAATTAACTAGAAAGCCTTCGACTAAGGTGATGCTATCAAAGCCAACCACCATCATACGTGAGTTATTTTAATTGCTGACTGCTTTGTTACGATGCGATATTATGACTCCTTTTATTTGTGATGCAGTCAATACATTATCATCTCGGAATCTTATTAGGTAGGTACATTTAATTTTCAGAGACGCTTTGTCATACACTCTCTACAAGAAAACAATTAGAGGCGATTCAAAATTTACTAGAAATTATCTAATACAGTATAACCTCTATTATCCGGACAATTAATGATGAGGGTATATCCGGATTACTGAACATTAATTTAATACAAGTATTACGCAGAATAATTCATAAAACGTTTATTATTTAAAAGAAAAGTAACATAACAGTTTAGATACATATTATCCTACCACATTTACATAATTAAAAAAAATTAAACAAGAACAAACAATAACATACTTTGAAACTACCTTCAAAAAATCAGTAATACTTTTTTCTGTTTTTCTGACTCTCTCTTTTCTGATGCCCATTGGATGCATTCTTGGTGTTTTTGAACATCGTCGACCCTAGAAGAAGAATCATTATTTACATCATTTATCTCGTCATTTGCTTCAGCAACAATATCGTGGTCTATGTTCGTAACATATCTGTCTCAGACCCACTCCCTGGTATCCATCCTTCTATATCATCCATTGAAATATCTGCGTCTAGTAATTTTTCAGCAAGAATTTTTAACTCAATTTGTCCATTTTGAAGTTCTTGCGAGTTCTTCTCAATTTTCTAAGCTAAAGTTGCCAACGGAATGTTTTCTTCTTCATTTTCATTGTCCATCTCCTAGATGGACAACAATGGCTTCCATGACTTTTTTATTAGGTCCTGATGCACTTGTAATGAAAATACTACGTTTTCAGGATTAATGCTCTTTAAGGTTGTTGGAATGTCAGACTTAGATGCCACAATTTATTTAAGCAGGCGCTTTCTGTAAAATTGATAATAGAAATTTTTGTGGTAAATTTAATTATTTCAATTCATTTCGAACTGCTTGTATGAATTGCGTGTGGAACCATTCACGAAATAATTCCTTTGTTGTTCAATCATTGTAAGATACAGGATTAAATGAATTCCCGAGAACTCATGGTCTTGCTGATTTTCCAACAACCAGCAATCTTAACTTATGAGACCCAGATGCATTAGCAAATGGCATCAAGGTTTTTGTTACTTTACTATTTTTTCGGCCCGGCGCTGATTTTTCATTACCGTAAGCTAAAGCTTTATTTGGCAAGACTCGCCAAAATAAACCACTTTCTTCGGCATTATAAATCCGATCATGTTGAAGACTCATTTCGCTGATTTTTGAGTGTAGCTTTTATTTTTAAAATGGTTCCACTGCTTCAACATTGAACGAATATCACCAGTAATAAGTCAGATGTACGTCACGGACGTACGATTGTAAGAAACATTTTGTTCTGTGTTTTATAGATCCTATGGATAAGCTGAAGCAAAATCACCTAGGATCTTATTCATTTGATAGAAATATTGACACGATTAACATAATCAATTTCGAGTATATGCTGTATAACAATATCCAATAGAATATTATCTGCACCATTATGGAAATTTATAAGAAAGTCAAGCGCGCACCATTAAATAAACAATTCTCGACTTACTTCATTCACTATCTTGAACAGTTTGGTGTTGGTGTTCTTCTGCACTCTCTTCCATCATCGACTTTACTATATAGTGATATACCTATATTAAAGGTCCTATCTTGGCCCTCGTTGAAATGTTGCAATTTATGATGCCCGCCTTATAGCCGTTTTTATTGTTTAGTGTGTCTTATGCTGTTGTATATCACTATATATATACACTATAGAAGGGTTTCATTTGAATAATCGACCCATCTTCTTCATTATTTACATTTGTGATCAATAACGTTATCAGTAAACTCTACTTGTGATGTCTATTGTGTTGACTCCCTTTGCCCTTTCATATATAAGTGATAATGCCGTTGTAAATGGCTATTATATATAAACACCCGACTCTTTTATTATGCTGCATAGATCTATTTGCCTTCCAATAATTCCAAGAACAATTGAAGTCTTACTAAATAAAATTTACTGTCCATTGGTACATGAAAGGAAACAAGAATATTTTATGCTAAGGGACAAATGTCTGTCATACGTCAAATTCACTAAAAAAAACGAGCCATGGGCGAGTAGCGACACCCACACGTGTCCTAGAGCGAATTTGACTTGACTTGAATGTGTTTTTTCGCTATTATTCTTAATGCATCATCTAATGAAATCATTTCTTGTTTCTTCTTAAAGCTGCCTACTATCTATAATGATAAAGTTAACTTTATGAGTGTTTATAAAGCAATAATTGAAACATAAAACATTAACTTATTCTTGTGTCTATTAATACTTCTTCATATCAATTACCGGCTAAAGAAACAGACAAAACTTAAGGGTGGAAAACGATAATGGCTGGATTTTTCCTTGCGAAGAAAGAGTGTTCTAGTGTGAAATTCGATCTTTTATATATATATATATATATATATATATATATATATATATATATATATATATATATATATATATATATATTTCTTTTCAGATAGAAGAGCCAAGTCATTACGAAAAGAGAAATGCAGATGTTTTAACCTGACCCGTACGGAATTGAATACTCACGATGGCAAAGCCCTTTTTATCTTTTACGCCTTCAAGAACATATATAGATATACACTTATATACAATTGTGCAGTTGTTAATAAACTATCGAGTTTTCGATACTATTTATTATCTTCTTCAGGGAATAAAATTAAATGCGGTTCTACAACTCAAGTATGTAACTAGAAACAAGTGGGATTTTAAAGGGAAAAAATTAAAATATCTAGGAACCTATAATAATTGTTCTTTGCATAAATGTAGATGAGTTTCTATGGTTCCATGTTTCAATAATCTTTTTGTTCTTTAATTGCAGAATATCTTCCGTACTTAGGTACTATTGGCTAGCTGATATGATGAAAAAAAAACGAAGTTTTTGTTAACTAATCTAATACTGTTTGTAGGGTTATTTGTTTGATGTTAGAGCAGAACTAGATTGAAATAAAATTATTATGTACTGCTTCTAATGCATATTTTGTAAATAATTTTTTTTTCTTTTATTTTCAGTACTGATGAACATTGTGAAGAAAAATTACTGTTGGTAAGTACGATCTATTTTTATAATAAACTAAAACATATCATAAAAGCCTAATCATTGTACTGCTACATATAATTATGCATCGAATAAAACCCGTCCGATGTCGATATCAGTATTGATTAATGAGAGCTAATGAAGGATCCTTGAAGGTTCTCAAAAGTTTCAATTATTTTGTGGGCTTGACAAAATATGTAATGAAACAAGTTTGGAGCTTGCATTTAAATTTGCAGGGGAATTCCAGGATATTTAGGGAATTTAGAATAAGATATCAAAGCAAAATACATCAAAATTGAGATACTCTGTGGAATTATTTTCCATACTAGCCTTATTAATTTTCTATGCAGTCGTTCTTTATTTGAATAAAACGTGTTTTATTTATTCTGTTTTCAATTTCTTTGCCGAAGGAAATAGATGGTGTCATCCTGTAATTCTTGCTTTACTTTGAATGGAGCAGTAGTCCAGATGAAAATCCAGTTTTCTTCGGCGAATACTATGTACATCGCTCTAGCTCTGAATATTCCACGGAGGTGAATTATGTGAAAACATTTCAGATAATGTTCTTTTGAAATATATTTAAATCGCCCAGATTTAGAACGGAAACGGAGATGCAGTTGTGCCAAGAGAATTTATTTAAAATTTTACTAAAATGGTGTAACGGAAGGGAGGCGGCGCAAACAGCGATAGTTTTGCATTATTATAAATTTCTCTTTTAAGGAACTAGCTTAAAACTGCGAGATCGCGTTTATTACATTTTTGCATTATAGCTTTGTTGATCATATAGCTGGCATCTTTCATCGAGAATACCAACAACCTTTGAAGTTACTGTTTTGTGAGAACATGGCACCTACTCCATCCATATGATGTAGTATTCTTATCAACAACATCTAATGAATTGGACCTTCCAAATGTTATTTATTGATTGATCATCTCCAAAATTTTGATGACAAATTACACACAAATAATAATACAACACACTGGTGCATCGCATAAGACAAATGATGTCAATCATAAAATAATCATCACACGAAATACATGTACATATTATATACATATACAGGGTGATTCACCGAAGCGTCCGCGAAGCTTTGAGCGGATACGGTTAATGTTATCTAAAAAAATATAGTAAAAATATTCTGACGAAATCAAGTCATAATATTGAAGATTGTATTGCACTTGCAAAATTTCATTTGTACGGGGCCTAAAAATTAAAATATTACTTGTTCTTTTTGAGCACTCTTCTTAAAGACAACTAGATTATATCGTGTTCTCTTCCATACCATCGCAGACCCTCATGAGGGTGCTCTTGGACGGTTAAAAGAATGTCTACCTGCTTCTCTTTCATTTATTTCGGGATTTTCTGATTTCTCCAACTGTAAGATACCGAACCTGCATCACCGAATCTATTTAATAATCGACAAAAAGACTTTGGTTCTGGCGTCTATCTGGAAAGCGTGCCGCGAATGCTCGAGTTTTTGATAATTTTCACCTACCACGAAAGTCACTTCTCTGAATCCTTCAGCACTGAAATACGTTTTTAATCAGAGAAAATGTTTGACAACTTTAATATTTTACCAGCACTTACATTTGAATATGATGATAAAACGGCTAATAATTCGACAGACAAAAATTATAGCTAAAATGATATTCCAAGGTAAACGCCATCATGACTTCAATATTTGACTTGATTTCGTCAGAATATGATTACTTTATCTTTTCAAGGTCAAAAGATATCAATTTTCAATTTAGGTAAATTATATGTCAAAAATTTTTGAAAAATTAAATAACTCGACAACTGATGGAAATAGGCTTAAATTCACATAATGAACATAATATTATTTTTTTATGTAGAATCTGATAAAAAATATAAATTGTAGGTAAATGTTCCATTAGAAAAAAACAAAGTTGTTCTGAATTGCGAGTATTTGGACAGACCCTGTATACATGAAAATATTCTCATGTTATAGACTTTTTAAAATCAGATAGGGTTACTTAAATGATTTTTTAGATAACTTTAACCGTTTCCGCGTAAAGCTTCGCAGACGCATCGGTGAATCACTCTGTATATATAACGTCAATATGAAAGGCAGGGGCTCTATATTGTCGATGTATCATCCCGCCATATTATAATAGCGTGTGTCAGAATAATATTCTTGTTATATTGGTTATTGTACGCTTCTGGTGAGAGTAGTAAACACATAATCTCTGGTCACTGGTCAACGCTTGCATTTTGTTTGGTTACTCTACCCCACCATCTATTTCGGTTCTGTGTCGTGTTCTATCTCAGTGCCATCTCCAGACAACAGTCAGCATTATATTATAGGTACACAAAAACACCCCAATATGTAGCTTTTAAATTAATGATGGCCGGCAATTGCTTCCTGCCCGTTTCGTTTTTCACAAACACACACATGCCCAAACTAATATTCAACGTTCTGTTTGTTGTCTCTCTCTCTCTGTCTCTCTCTCTCTCTTTCTCTTTTTCACACTTTCTATCTTTCACATTGCCGTTTATGTGTATTTATTCTGAAATTTGTTTTGAGTCTGTGACCACTGCACAATGGCCAACCACTATTATGTCATATAGGGCCTATATGGCATATCTGAATATATAACGTATTTTAACTACACTTACACTATTTGATTCGTTCATTTTCCTGTCATATTTTAATGGATTCACACTATAATTACTAAATGCAGGGTTGATTGTATTAGGTATATTATTTTTCTCAAAATCGGCGGTTAGTTAACAACCTAACCTAGCTTTACGAAAAACCCTGCTTTTATAGTTTTTGGCTGTAGGAGATTGAGCATTTCGATAGGACTAATATCATTATTTATTTGTAATTGATGGCTTTGAAATTTTTCCTTGTTTTTGGCTAATACCATTTAAAATTCACCACGTCTTTTGCCCTGATGAAGAGAATAAACATTCTCGAAAGCTTGTTTGTATATTAATCGTACAAATATGTCAGAGTTGAGTCCATTAAAGGGCAGGATTGGACTAGTAGTTTGAACATAAAGCCGACCAAACTTGTTAAAAAAAGTGTAATATATAATAAATAGAAGTGGACCTAAAATAGTTCCTTGTGGAACTCCAATTTCTATCACTCACTGAACCATTAATTTTGTCTCTTTGTGTTCTATTTTATTAAGATAGCTACAAAATTAAGGAAAATGCAGAACTTCTGATACCCATATGATACAATTTTTCGAAAAGAATTCCATGACCAACTGTATCAATGATATATAGAAGAAAATATAGGAAAATCGATTGTTTCTCCCCTCTGACCTTCGAAAATATAATAACCGAATTTGAAAAAATAGAATTGTAGTTTACTTTAAAATTTTGAACGAAAAACCTTGATACGGAACCCTCTCCACGTAAGTTGGACTTACACTTAGCCCCTGTATTTTCTTTAGTATGAAATATTCCTCTAAAATTCAAATTTAGACCGTATAAGATTGTCACATGTTTAAATCTACTTTATCACAAATATGTATTTTCGTTAGAAAATGCATAAAAATATCAGAGATCAGAAGAGCAAAAATAATTCATTTACTTTCTAATTAATAAAAATTAACGTAGCCAATTAAATATGCAATGTGTTGGTTGATCGAACTGTCCAGAGATTTGTGCAAAAGACCATAAACTTAATAAGCCGTTGTCAACCACATATCCCTGTGGAAGATTGATCGGAAAGAAATAAATTACTTGAGCTTTATGAGTCGTAACTTGTAACTAATACATTTTCCAGCCATTTTCATCGATATAAAATCCACTCGAGATCGATCGATCGATATTATGTCGAATATTCTATGTAATTGTTTGAACAATTATTTCAATTTTGCAAAGTCCTTTTCATTAGTATGAAAATTATTGTTAATTAAGTAATGGTCCAACAGAGATGAAACCAAAGTATGTCGATGAAGAGAACTTAACTATTACTTTTGATCAAGGCATTTTTTCAATATAATGAATAGCTTAGAAAACTCCAACTCTTTATATACACAGACGCTGTATATACCAACACTCCCTTGACGATATTCATTTACTGTCCACCACTAAATGGAATGTTTTTGGTCACAAGGGGCACTTTAATTCATTAAACTAATTCGCAATTAAAACTATGCCCCCACATTTTGTTGAACACGTTTAACCAATTTCTTATATAGAGAATGGGCATCATTATCTAATAGTGCTATCACAATAATGACGCCCTTCTAACTCGGTTCTTATCCAAACGAAGGGTGGATTGAAGAAGCAATTCTCCACAGAGCAACGTACATTGCATATATATATATATATATATATATATATATATATATATATATATATATATATATATATATATATATATATATATCGTAAAAGTTTTATATATGCCATTTTTAAGGATAAAAAAATACATCGAATCGCTGACATTTGAAACTGACAAGCGAAAATCAATTTTCAGCTTTATTTTATATACCTCTTCGATGCTATCATAAAATTTACGACCGAAATTTAGATCTATAAACTTGAGAACTTGAATGACATCGATTCATTAGTTAGTTAGTTAGTAAATGCGAAGATATCTTGGATATCTAATTACTTTGTTCAAGTGAAACAACTTTGTTCTTATTGCGCATTACTAACAGCTCCATCTTGTATTGGGAAATGCTTCCTTAATGCTACATTAAATGGCTAGTCTCTGTTAAGTATCACTTCTACAGTTATACAGTTTGTATGGTATTTTTTCTCAAATAGTTACCAACTTTGTATCGACGACTCCCCTCGCCCTTCCCCACTATTCCTCCTGTGTTAAGTATTCCAACGACGACCATTCGATTATGGTGCGGAATCTATTGAATACGTAACGTAACATTCCACAACAATAGACACGAAACTATTTCGACTTTCTTCGTTGTGGTATGCATTAAAACAAATAAATTCCCCGCGCCCTGTTGATATAATAATCACCCGGATGTTCTACAGCTACTATCTCTACTATTCCACAACCACAATTAGTTATTGCATTAGCTCACTTTTCTGGATAATTACAAAAGCACAAAAACATTCGTGACTCCAGAGCAGCACCCCCTTCAAAATGTGAAACCACTCTGAGGTCTTTTGAATGCCCTTTGATCGTTAGCAAGGGGTGGTGGTTAGCGTGAAAAGAATTTTTTGCATTCCATACAAAGTCATGCACATCTGTATTTACGCGTTGACGTTTATTTTCTTGGTTTTCTAAACATTTTCAGATCATCCGACTGAAAAATACTCAGCTTAACAAACTATTATTATATTCTCCGTTCGCTTCTCTTGGCGTTTGTATATTTCGAAAATTCCACCTGAGAACGCTTTTTGAATAAATAAGCATTATTATTTTAAACATCATCGTGACGAAAATGCTCAACTTCCAAAGTTGTTGATAACTGAAATTATTGAATCATGATTTTGCTTTACTATTGGTGTAGTAAATTTTATATTCAATTATCTCAGAGAACAGGAAATTGAATATTCTTGCGGAAATTTCCATAAAAATTGTCTATTTAGATAACAATGAATTTATACGTTACTTTACGTACGTACTGTATAAAATGGATATAAACTGTAGTCGATTCAACATCTGTTCCAACTAAATTAAGAAAACCGGAAAAGTTTATGACAAGAAGTCACAAAAGCAAGAAGTTACATGAGCCAAAACTTGCTTTTTATCGATTTTTTCTGTATAATAAAAATTTGCATTGGGGATCTGTAAGCTCGTAGGTATCTCTATTATTTTACAGTCAAACAAACATATAGCCTGCTGACATCTTCTCTCTCGAAATTGTATTCTTGCTTAGCCTAATAAACATCCAAAAGTTGAAGGAATTTAATTAAATATTACCTAATTATAAAGAGATCATCCTATTACATGATTATTAAAGATATGATTTAGCATTTGGAAACAAAGCTTGGATACTGGAAGAATGTTAAGTAACAAATACAGAAAAAGAATAGGGCTAGGGCCTTAAGGCACATATAATAAAAGATGAGTCATCTAATGCATAGAATTGTAACGATTTGTTGTTTGCCCTGACGAAGAAAATAAACATTCTCGAAAGCTTGGCTTGCTCCAAAGAATTTTATTTTATTGATGAATCATCTTTATATCATATTATATATAATGGAATAGCATCTATGAGATGACCTAGGAACATTTATTGACTTTTTCATAAAAATAAAAACATTAATCACAACATAGCTGTTCTAGAGCAAAAGCCCATTGAAAAGAATAGACAACTATATCAAAAAATAATATTCTTTCTAGCGCAACAATGTTCTGCCAATTCAATCCTTTTCAAATAGTGGGGTTCTTATTGAAAACACAGGACGTTCATTAGTCTCTATCCGTAGGCGTTGGGAACTTTTTTTCTATTATATTGACATGCAACAATTGGGAGACACTAAAGGCAAAACTGTGTGACTGCATTGGCATTGCAAACGCACCGAGTTTTTAATGAGATCTAATCATCTGACACATACACTGAGGAGATGACAAAAAAAAATGTCTATTTTTGAATTTTCAATCATGGAAATATTCTCTAATGAGGACATAAGAATAAATACTTCACATCTATCACTCAAATCAACGTTTGTTTTTTTTTTTTTGTAAGAAGCTTACTCTGGCAACTTTTCTTGTGTCTCTTATATTGTACAAATACTTACTTATTAATATTTCCAGCGCGCAGAAATATTTTGTGTACCCACGAATTGCGATTGTTCAAATGACAAAACTCTTTTAAACTGATTTTCATGTTGAAAACGCCCCTGCACACAGCCGGTTCTTGACAAAAAGGAACAACACGCAACCAGCATACAAATTGAATTTATGGAATTGAAACAAACTCTTGTCTCGTCTTCTAACGTCATTATCATCGTGAACTTTTTGCTTCATGAAACAGTGGAAGATGAAGAAAACCAACTGAAAAAAATATACGCAATCGATTTTCAAACGAATGTTTACTAGCCAACAATAGTATTTAAGTCAAACTAATCGAATTGTCGTAGGGAAAAATTGGCTCGGTAAAAGTTAACTCGTCATGAAGTTTTACCCGCTTATAATAATAATTCAGAAGATTATTTACATAAGAGTTTACCTGTTTATCGATTTCTTATGTTCGTTATTATTTCTTCTATTTCATTGAAAACGTTGCATTCATCTATTATATATAAGAACCATGCGTGTGTTCCTAAATTCATACTGGCCACTCCTATACATTCCGGACACTGGATTTAATTTATTCTGCTCAAAGTATCCTAAATTGTTATCTGGAATAGAATGTTATTATACATGGACAAATCAATCATCTTGAGAGATATCTGGGCCATTATTGTCAAACGTTTTCTGAAAAAGCGAAGAAATCATCTGTCATACAAAATATTTATAAATATATGTATATTATACACGTGTGTGCTTGAAATTTAATTAAAACGTTTATGTTACTTCTGAGCCGCTGCCTATCATACCTTACATACAATTTCCCCTTATGCTTAGGTACTCGCCCCCTTCTCAATTCAGTGTTACGTGCTTCAAATTTTATATTTATAACTCATGACACATCTTCCTCAACTGAAGCAGTTTTCCGAGGGTTGAATGAAAATGATGACCTACACCTTACACAAACTTCCCATTTGGAGTTTTTAGTATCCGCACACAGTCTAAATTGCAGCGATAAACTCATATATGGCTCATGGGGAGATGTATTTCTATATACCCTTTGGATGTTCAAGAATGATGGCAATATTTCCGTGGGAAGTGTTTTTTTTTTATTTTCTGACTATCCCCATATGGACAATAAAAGGCATTGAGTACTCGAAATATTCCGTAATTATGTGTTTTTTGCAATCAAAGTGAAGTGGCAAAATTTTCGATAGTTTTTACCCAGAATATTTTATTTTTAAAAACAAAGTTGTTAGCCTCCTGACAACACATTTCGCTCTCGTTCAGTAGGTATTATACATTCAAAGGTCATCCAAAAACAATTCAATGTGTTCAAATTTTACATTTATAGAATTTCAGTAAACCTTATTTACAAAACATTCATCTGGTAATATTTTGTGATTTTTTACAACAAATAGAACCGACCGTATTATAGATTGTGTCCTGACAAATACAATATAATAGTAATTCTATTGGTTAAGGTACTTTTGGAATTGGTGCCGAAGTTCTTCTATCTAACTACATTAATTGCGCACAACTTCAAAAGTACCAGCATTAATAGAATTAATATTATTTTACATTTTTACATCATTTTGAAAGAAGACACGTAACTTTAGCGGCCGTTTCTCAGAAAATACCATCCAGTCATTTTAAGGGTCCGATACCCAAAGCATGTCAACAACGGAGCCCTATTACTAGGCCTCCACCTGTCCGTCTGTCATGAACTGTAATAGAAATATTAAATTTTTCCTGTTTGTAGATAATTTATTCTAAATTCATAAATTTTGCCCTGACGAAGAGAATAAACATTCTCGAAAACTCGGCTTAATACAAAGAACTGACTGCATCCCCAACAAAAATCTCTATTATCAAATATTGAACTACTTAGTCAAGAATTTCATATATAATAAAAATATGTTCTTGGGGATGTAGTCAATTGATGAATTGAATTCTTTGAGTTACGCCGAGTTTTCGAGAATGTTTATATTCGTGTTCAGGGCAAAAGTCGTGAATTTAGAATAAATTAGCTAAAAATAGGAAAAAAATCGTAGACATATTTATATTTGTCATATTGCCTTCGCCAATTTTTCCTATCGCTATAATACATATTTCTTAATATTATTTCAATATTCTGTTTCAATCATGACTATCAAATTCCAGCAGCAATTTGATATGGATTTGATATTTCTAGAAACTGGATGGTTCATTAAATCATGGTTTCATGTGCAATTGTGGATTCCCTGTAACTGGGAATGTTGATTGTTACGCTATTTAGAAATAAGTTCTCAGAGATATGTTGATCAATCTAAAATATTCAACTCGGATTCCATCAATTTTTAACACGCTTTTATTAGCTTCACTTGTATGTTTGTTTGCATGTAAGCAAAGTCTTTGAGCGATCTGATTTTATTTAAACTTTGCGCACCTATCAATGACTGGTGACAGTGCAATAATGTCATGTGTAGCTACGAGCGCGACTCCTTGATGGGGGGTTCCATACCCACATCTCTATATGCATGTGAGTTGGTAGGATATGTGATTGTGTGTAAGTGCGAGTGGGACGATTTGGTGGAGGGTTCCATACCTATGGGTGTTTTTGATTTCTGGATGAATTTTCGTGGAAATTTCTATCTGTGATGTTGTGTACGTGCACATGGGATTTTTCAATGAAAGGTTTCATACTTATAGTTGAGTACGTGCGAGTAGGATTTTTTTGATGAAGGGTTTCATACCTATACCTCTCGGAGCTTTATGGATGGATTTTTGTAGAATATCCGATATGAATGTGTGTTGGAGAATTTGCGATGGAGTTTAAGAGTGGGACTATTTAGTGGAGGGTTCCATACCGTCCTCATTACCTATATGATTATGATTGTCTATATCTCACTCCCTACATTCGTGCATCGTTTTAATAGCAAACCGTACTAAAAATTATAAAATAAATAATAGTTTAAAAAACTAAAAAAACACGCTTTAATAGCAAACGAAACTAAAAATTTGGAAATGAATAAGATATCATTTTAATGTAAAAAAGCGTGGGGTACTTTCTAAGTTAATTTTATAATGACTACTTATATCAGTATCTATCAACATAAGATATTTATATCAATGGACATCAAGCATCCCACGCTTTTTTACATTGGAATGATATTTATTTTCAAATTTTTAGTTTGGTTTGTTATTAAAGCGTGTTTTTTTAGTTTTTCAAACTTTTATTTTTCACATATAGTTTAAATGATATTGGTTGGCTATTTATATATATTTGCATTACGAAATTATTTTAAAGGTGATTTAATGGGTCGTTGAGAAACGTATTGAGAGTTGAGAGTCCAGTTACATGTTACTTTTATTTCTGTCACTAGTTAATATATGAGAGACCTAAGATCAATACTATTCTGGTTTGCACATATTTTGTAGGATACCCAAACAAATTCAATTAAATCAACAGACTTGTGTAGTAGCAATAGTGCCATTATTTGAAACATTTATATTTCACTTTAAATGATACTTTGAGCTAAGAAGTTCATAATGTTGAGCCAGCCCAAAAGGAAATAAATAGGCATTTCACAAAATGGTAGAGAAATGCGACAGCTGCCAAAGTGTTCTTTTATTGAGCTATTAATATATTATAGCAACAGGCGAAAGCAAGCCAGGATCTGGCCATTGTTCATGCATTAACTAACTCAAGTAGCATCTTGGCCTGACATAATAATGAGATTCAGCCTGATATGGCAATAGGATTTAGCTAAATAGAGGTGATCAATCACCGTGTACCGTGTCACTGCATTCGCCTGTGTGGTGGGTACGGGGTACAGGGTACACCCTCCTCCCCCACTCGCCCCTCCCCCACAGCCCATTGCGATTCTCTAAACGCCACCTGAGACTCTTCTACGCTGTTGCCGATTCTTTACGCACCAAAACCGCATTTCGCATGTGATTACCCTTTGCCTAATATAAATGTTTAATATATTCATATTGATACTTTCGTTGTTTAATCACATATATAGATTTAGATTAGTGCTTGTGACCATATTCTTTCGGATTCCAAATATATTTATATCAAAAAAAGATGCTTAAAACACGTTGACATTAAATTTTTGATTGGGTAGGTTGTGGTGAGTTTTCAAGTTAGTAATCAGGATATGAGAAGAAATCTCAGAATTGAATTGAAAATGTATGTCATATATCGAACGAATTGGAATTATTATAAGAATATTATACTAAATACTTGTTATTATTGTTACCCTGATGACATTTTTTTTCATGAAAAAGCTCAACTAATTTTTTTTTTATTTATTTTAATTCGGTATTAGGATATTTATACGAAATAGATGAGTATGGCAACTCTGTTGATCGAGTAAAACGCACGAATGCCGCGCTATCTGGTATGCTATTATCTTGGATTTTGCGATAGAGAAATGGATAATACGCTGGGACACAAAGAAACGCGCCGCTGTTGTCTGAGACAAAATTCCTGCGATGGTAATTCGTCATACATTATTATTTGTTTCTCATGGACAAAATTGAAAAGAGGATTCTTTTTTTGCCATCTGCCTTACCAATCATTGTCAATTTCTGTATATTCTCGAACAAATATTTCAGCCTACATATAGGATACATTTTTAAATCGAGAAAGGAACCCTTATCTCAAATGTTATTCGGTGGTTTAATGAACTCGTAATCTCAGAGGCTCGTTATGAAGCTGAGGAGCGCAGTTTAGGCAAAAGGAAGGTTAAATACATATACAGCAATTGTTTTTTCAAGAAAGAGGTAAGTATAAAAATAATCTAGGTAATCTAGTCATTTCGTCTATCATTCTATTTTTTTTGTTACAGGAAATACTTCACTTGTTTGCCATGATTTTTCATCAGCAGTTAAATTCATATAACACTTTCAAAGCAACCAGCGGTTGGTTGCAAAAATTTAAAGAGAGATATAACAACATAAGGCAGTTGACTATTACAGGTGAAATTCTTCCAAGCATTGTTGACGCAGTGGAACCATTTAAAAATAAAATCTACACTCAAAAATCCAGAGAAATGAGTCTTCAACATGATCAGATTTATTATGCCGAAGAATGTGGTCTATTTTGGCGAGTCTTGCCGAATAAAACTGTAGCTTACGGTGATGAAAAATCAGCGCCGGGCCGAAAAAATAGTAAAGTAACAAAAACCTTTGCCATTTGCTAATGCATCTGGGTCTCATAAGTTAAGATTGCTGGTTGTTGGAAAATCAGCAAGACCACGAGTTTTCGGGATATCATTTATTCCTGTATCTGACAATGGGCAAAAAAAGGTTGGACAGCAAAGGAATTATTTCGTGAATGGTTCCACATACAATTCATACCAGCAATTCGAAATAAATTAAAAGAATTAAATTTACCACAAAAATCTCTATTATCAATTTTAC
Organism: Crioceris asparagi; assembly: GCA_958507055.1. Taxonomy (NCBI): domain Eukaryota; kingdom Metazoa; phylum Arthropoda; class Insecta; order Coleoptera; family Chrysomelidae; genus Crioceris; species Crioceris asparagi. Next base: position 1,826,570 of record OY293833.1, on the reverse strand, counting down.
AGAAAGCGCCTGCTTAAATAAATTGTGGCATCTAAGTCTGCCATTCCAACAACCTTAAAGAGCATTTATCCTGAAAACGTAGTATTTTCATTACAAGTGCATCAGGACCTAATAAAAAAGTCATTGAAGCCATTGTTGTCCATCTAGGAGATGGACAATGAAAATGAAGAAGAAAACATTCCGTAAAAAAGATATTGAGTCAAAAACAACAAAAAAATATGTTAAGGTTACATTTGTTTGTTCAGGTTTATAATTTTTGAATTATATAGGTGTATACAGGGTGTAACTGAATAAGTGTAAAACATTTAAGGAGGTGATTCCTCATCGAAAAAAAGATAGGATCTTTCATATAAAGAAACTTCATTGGAGCATCCCTTGTTAAGATACAGCCCCTTAAAGGGGGTACATAAAATTTGTATAACCATTTTTTTCACAAGCACTGAAAAAGTTACAATATTGAAATTAACCTGACGTTTTGTACTACCAAAAAGACACTTAGCCAGTAATTTATTTGGTTTACCCCATGGTTGTAAGGGGTGAAAAACGCAACCCCTAAAATTTATTTCCAATGTAACTTTTTGTCTTATTATTTGTTTACCATTTAAAAATTTATTTCCGATAGCCTGTTTCATTCTAAACAAAAAATGTCTCTTGGGTTTTTTGCCCAAAATAAACCAGTAAGCAGCAAAACATTTATTTTACGAACAACTACAGAGATACATCGTCATAAATGCGAACTGGATTTATTGTTATTTTGTAGTTAGTACCTGCATTAAACGATTAAAGGGTAATAAACAAAACTAAGTTATTAATAACAACACACAACATGTAGAAATCATAGTGAATGTTCAATATGTCTACCTTCAAACATTACGCATGCGTCTAGACGTCGGCGCATTGAGCCACGTATTCGCTCAAATATTCCTGGAGTCTCTCTGATTACCCTGCACGCATCGATGATGCGGTTTCTTAAGTCCTCTACATCGCGAACAGGAGTACGATATACCAAATGCTGTGAATGGCCCCAAATAGAGAAATCGAGAGGATTGAGATCCGGGGATCGAGCGGGCCATTTATGTGGTCCTCCTCGACCTATCCACTGATTTGCATATGTTTCAGTTAAATGCTGACGTGCTACTTGACTAAAATGGGCGGGAGCCCCATCATGCATAAAAAACATATCCCTTCTGACGCCCAAAGGAACTTCCTCCAGCAGTACTGGATGCACTTCTCTTAAAAATTGAACGTATGCCTCACCATTTAATCGAGGAGGTAGAAAATGAGGCCCAATTAAATCATCCCCAATAACTCCGAGCCACACGTTAAGAGAAAACTGTTCTTGATGGCTAGTTTCGACAATAGCGTGAGGGTTTTCATCAGCCCATATGTGGTAATTATGAAAATTAATAATCTTGTCCCGAGAAAAACTACATTCGTCTGTGAATTCTATCGTCTTCAGAAAGTCACAATTTCTTCTAATCATTTCCAGCATCCAATTGCAAAATTCAAGACGGTTCGGAAAGTCTCGCGGTAACAGTGCCTGTACTCGTTGCAGATGGTAAGGGTATAAGAGTTGTTCCTTTAAAATTCGAAATACCGTCATATGATCAACATTTAGCTGGAAAGCAATCTTTCTAGTACTGGTAGTAGGTTGTTCTTCAATCAAATTAAGTACTGCTTCCTCAAGCTGTGGTGTTCGTATTTCTCGATGGCGACCACAATCCTGCGTTCTTTTGTCGAATGAACCATATTCTCGTAATCGTTGATGAAGTCGAGCAAATATTCTATGTGAAGGATGCTGCCGTTGAGGATACATTTCAGCATATCTTCTAGAAGCTTCTAACCCATTCCCCTGCGACAGACCGTAAACGTAATGCATATCAGCCATTTCCTCATTTGTGTATGCCATTTTATTAACAAGTGAATTATTAAAGTAACAAAGTAAGAACAGAACAACAACACACAATTAGTATTAATTCAATTTCGAAAATTCCCAAACTGACAGCATCATACCAATTTAATTGTCACTATCGCTAATAGCGACCTACTAGATAGATTAGTTTCGTATTTTCGCATTTATGACGATGTATCTCTGTAGTTGTTCAGTCAGTCAAGTAGCACGTCAGCATTTAACTGAAACATATGCAAATCAGTGGATAGGTCGAGGAGGACCACATAAATGGCCCGCTCGATCCCCGGATCTCAATCCTCTCGATTTCTCTATTTGGGGCCATTCACAGCATTTGGTATATCGTACTCCTGTTCGCGATGTAGAGGACTTAAGAAACCGCATCATCGATGCGTGCAGGGTAATCAGAGAGACTCCAGGAATATTTGAGCGAATACGTGGCTCAATGCGCCGACGTCTAGACGCATGCGTAATGTTTGAAGGTAGACATATTGAACATTCACTATGATTTCTACATGTTGTGTGTTGTTATTAATAACTTAGTTTTGTTTATTACCCTTTAATCGTTTAATGCAGGTACTAACTACAAAATAACAATAAATCCAGTTCGCATTTATGACGATGTATCTCTGTAGTTGTTCGTAAAATAAATGTTTTGCTGCTTACTGGTTTATTTTGGGCAAAAAACCCAAGAGACATTTTTTGTTTAGAATGAAACAGGCTATCGGAAATAAATTTTTAAATGGTAAACAAATAATAAGACAAAAAGTTACATTGGAAATAAATTTTAGGGGTTGCGTTTTTCACCCCTTACAACCATGGGGTAAACCAAATAAATTACTGGCTAAGTGTCTTTTTGGTAGTACAAAACGTCAGGTTAATTTCAATATTGTAACTTTTTCAGTGCTTGTGAAAAAAATTGTTATACAAATTTTATGTACCCCCTTTAAGGGGCTGTATCTTAACAAGGGATGCTCCAATGAAGTTTCTTTATATGAAAGATCCTATCTTTTTTTCGATGAGGAATCACCTCCTTAAATGTTTTACACTTATTCAGTTACACCCTGTATATTAGGATAATATCGATCCCAAATATTTTAAGTTTTTGATATATTTTTTATTGTTATTTTTATTAAGAATTGTTACTTTTGTGTTAAATAATTAAATTTTTATAAATTATTCTGGGTTTTAAATTAAGACTCAGTAATCAGGATATATCACTTATCCGGACAGCCGCCATACTATTAATTGTACATATTATCGAGGTTATACCGTAGGTTCTTGTAAAACGCCCGATCTTCTATTGTATATACGTCAATACGTCCAATTATCATATCACCAGCAAAGCTTCGGTACCCTCATGCTACGCCTCTGGATAGATATTTCAGTATTTCTGATTCCAAAAGCAGTATAAACTCTATAAATATAATTTTTTATTATATTCCTTTTTTAATTTTGATTTGACTTAGACAGCATATATAATTTCTCTAGCATGGCAAATTCTCAGTCGTTGGTTAGAAAGGTTAAAACGACAACCTGAAAATGATTTCCCTCATAATTTTCTTTGACGTGGAACAATTTACCACTTTATGTGCACCCACAGTGCTAATTTTATTCTGTTGAGATAGAAAAGGACGTGCAGCTTATAACTTAAGAATCGATAACTTCTTTCAAGTTCTTCTAATAATTACCAAGAAGTAGAAGAAGAAGATTCAGTTGTAGTTGTTATCAAAGTGTACACTTTGAAGTGTTTTAGTTTTCAGCTTACCAACCCATTTCCAAGCGCAAACCAAAAGAGATCTTAATTAATTATGTAAAAGGCTTAGCACCGTTTTGAATGTGATAGTTTACCTGTTTCGCGAACGTTCGTTATTAAGATCAGTAAAAGCTGCCTCAGAGAGGCTACCTTATTAGTTTCCGTTATTATAATAAGACTACTAACATGCTTTCTCTAATAATTATTTGAAATTATTTTCAATAATCATTGTAAACAAATATTTTGATTGCCATCCGGTCCGAAACAGTTGTTGCCAGTTAATCTAAATTTATTTTGCTTTAGCTTCATCTCGGTATTTATACAAAAACAGTTCATAAATATATTTAGAAAAAAACTAGAATCACCGTCATTAGATGTTGCACTAGGCATTACGAAATAACAACATATAATAGCTTGACTCGGTTCGGCAAATGGTGACTTAAATACAATTTGAACTTGTGTGTTCTAAATTACTTAACTTCAAAAGTTGACCCTTTAGATGGATGACCGCTTGTTATGTATATATTTCCCAGCTAATTGTTCGCGGCGTTTCTTATCCAAATCAATCGAGATAGCATGATCGGTCTCCCAGAGCTCTAGAAAATTGTTCCTCTCTATTAATATCATTGATCAAACCCTTCAAATTTGAATATGGGACTATCTTGAAACTACACTCTTTCAAATGAAAAAAACAGTCGTCAAAATCGTTTCACGTTTCCTATGCCAAAAGGCGCGAAGAAACAAAAAAACACACAGTCGAATTAAGGTAGTGAAAAAGTTATTTTTCTAAATGCCATTATAAAAAACTGTAGCAAATATTTATGGATGCATAGATGTCCTTCTTCATTTTTTCCAGTCGTATTATCAACCCCTTTGATCATCAGAGTTTGATATTGTTTCGGCTTATTTGTAATTCCCCATACTATACCTCACCTCCCCTATATTCTATTCATAGATATCAAAGACATTTCAACTTCATTGTTTTTAATAGACACAATCCTCAGTGAGTTCAAACTTCATGTTATAGAATCACTAACCTAACTTTTTGTTCAACTCCACAACTGGTTATATTTCATCCATATTTCTGATTCTTCAACGTGCAATAATGATAATTCCACACTACCAATTTGTGTGATTCAATTTTCTATATCACATCTAAAATTCGCAAATAATAAACAGCTAATTGATCATTCGAATGATTTTCTGAATTTGTCGAATGAGTTATGCTTTTTTTCATGAAACATTAAAATTATATCTCACCGAAATGGGCATAGGTATATATATATATATATAACTCCAATTAATACATCGTAAATCTACTTCTCAACCAAACGAGCACCGACCCCGAGATAAGGGTTCACTGATTTTGCCAAATGGTTTTCGTGAATTATAAAAAACGAACTCTCTCTGTTCTATATTTTCTGCAATTCCAAAAGTCTCCTGCAGATACCTGTGATAAATACAGCATCTAGCTCCACTGCACTAGTAACTCTCGGGGTATATAAGTGATATATATATTTTATACGGTGGTGCTTCTTTGAATTAGATGTTTAGATTTAATTGAAATTACATTAACATCTCAACTTGGCCGACACCAAGATGAAAAGAGATTTAGAATTCTCATCAGAATTACGTTTGTTGATTGAATTTATTTTATTTTGTTTCTATGAAATTGCAAAGAAAATCATTTTATATTAAGGTGAAACTTACGAAATGTTAATTTGGAAATAGATGAATAATTAGATGTAGAAATTCAGAAAATGCTCATACTATTTTCTGTAGGACTGAGATGAGTATAAAAGAATTCGTATAAATCATTCTTATTTAATTACTTTTGGAACAAATAAACATCTAACTAACAAACTAGTATCTGGAAGTTAAATAACAGATTACAAAATATGCATTTTACTAGTAAGTAAATTGTTTACCAACTTGTTTGTCTAGCAACGAGCATAGCAACCACTAAATCCAACTTGACATGAGCAGATGTGGTTAATAATCGAGAATAGTGATTATCTAGAGAGTAGGATAAAATTAAAATCCCATATTAGATATATTTATATAAAATATTTTGTAGCGCAGTTTTATCAACGTTGCAACAAGGTTATATTGAGTGGAAAGTAATAAAACATGGAGAGTTTTATCAGAGAATACACACTAAATAACCTTACTTTTTAGTACTAGTAATGCTTGAATTTATTAAGAATTTTCTTGTGAACCGGAAGTGATAGAGACATCGAGGAGCATACGGTTAGGTTAGAATACAAGATGGACGGAAAGATGCCGAAAAACAAAGTTAAAAAACAGTTTAATAGCAACTAAAAAGTTGAATAAATTTTTCAATTATGAACAGTTTGTTCTAGAGTGATAGAAAGTCCAGTAAGTTCATTATATTTGTATAATTTTTTAAAAGTTTTAAATAAGAACTGTTATTTTAAAAATATTGTAAAATCTTGATTAATTATTTTATTAATAACCTAAATTTTATTCAAAACTCATTAAAAATTGTTAATAAATAACTGGCCTTTATATCTTTCTAGAAATAACTCCTCATACTAACAAATTATTTTCTACTTTTGTGTTCGGTTTTCTAATAAAAGCGTGTAATTAAACATTTATTCAGAGAAAAAGAACCCCCACCCAAGAAAAAAACAGACCCCGGCATTTTCAGCAGGCCTTAAAACTGTACCCAAAGGTTCTGCTCAGAATATAAACCCTTATGTTGATAATTCAACGAACTTCAACAATATTATTCATACGTCTCTAATTTGAGAAGTCGAAGAGAATAATTTTGGATATTATCATGAATAACTTAAAATACCTACCTATATCAGGTATAGGAGCGAATTGAAAATTCTTTGTTATTGCAGTACATAAATAATTTTATACAAAATAAGTTACGTTATATATCGGTATTCAATAAATTGTTTTGCGTGATAATGAATTTTCAATTAATGAAAATTGTTTGAATGTTGTATTTGCATAATTTATAAATGTTATAATTATTTCGTGGGGTGAATTATATCACCACTTTAATGAGTTCCAATGTTAAATGGGAAAGTAGCTATATATATATATATATATATATATATATATATATATATATATATATATATATATATATATATATATATATATATATATATATATATATATATATATATATATATATATATTGATTTTGTATTCTTGACTGTTTTTATTTTAAATAAAAAAATGTTCTTCGGGATGCTATCATGTAATGAATAAAATTCTTTGAATTAAGCCGAGCTTTCGAGAATGATTATTCTCTTCTTCAGGGCAAAAGTCGCGAATTTAGAATAAATGAGATAGAAACAGAAAAGATTTCATTGCAATCAATAAATGACATTTGTAATAACGATTTTTTGTTGCAAATAATTCATCAATGCGATAGATTGATTGGAATAAAAGACATATTTTCATATTATTTAACAAACATATATATATATATATATATATATATATATATATATATGAAGGTATATATATGGAAAAAACACGCTTTAAATGTCACTGACGCTTTATATAGGTACCTACACGTTCAAAAATATTATTGATTAATTAATCAAACGCAATGACATAAAAACCAAAAATAAATTGTTTGGCTATTCGAAAAATCTATGTCTCTATTAAGTCAATCAATGATGTCCATATACAATAGGTACATATATAAACCATAGAAAAACTATGTGGAATACTATTTATTTTCCACTTCATACGCATTTATTTTCATCAATTTTGAGGGTTCCAACATCATTGCTATAGAAAAAATCATACAGATTAAATAAATGAAATATTTCTGATTATCAAATAATAAGCTTATCAAAGGTAACTTTGTCATTAATAGAATTGTTTCATTTGTAAATACACTATAACCTCTATAATCCGGAAAATTAATGGTGAGGCGGTTGTCCGGATAAGTGATAGTTATATCCGGATTACTGAATATGAATTTGATACAATTAAAAACCAGACTAATTTATGAAACATTTATTATTTAACACAAAAGTATTAAATCTTTAAAAAAATACATAAAAAAAAACTTTTTGTTTTTTTGACTGAATATTTTTTTACAGCAACATTTTTCAGTTCAAAAACTCAGCTCAATTTGATTGTCTGATATATTGTCTTCTGAAGCCCAAAAGGAATTCACGGCATCTTGGTGTTTAACTTACGCAACAATATGAACATCGTCGTCGCTAGAAGAAGAATCGTTATTTTTACATCATTTATCTCGTCATTTGCTTCAGCAACAATATCTTGGCCTGTGTTCGTAACATATCAGTCTCAGACCCACTACTTGTTATCCATGCTTCTACATTATCATCCATTGAAATATCTGCGTCGAATAATTTTTGCCAATGAAATGTTTTCTTCATCATCTTCACACAGAATGAACAGCAACGAAATTATAAGAACATCTACCCTGACATCGGAACCCTAGAAGAAACATATAAAATATATACAGGGTGGGCCAACGAAAACTTTACATTCCGATTTAACGAATGTAAATCAAAAGATGGGAAAATGCTCGGACCCGTCGATTTTTGATTCGAGGGGGAACAGCTTTGGTACTTTTTTCAGTCACTTAACTCCTACGCCTTAACGGGGGTAAGCATAACCCCCTGATTTTAAATAGGGATGAGGGGTATTGCTATAACATATTTCAAATATCTCATCGAGTACTATCCAATCCTGAAGTTTGGCTTGAGAATTTTCATCGATAACAAAATGACAGCTGAAATAGGGAAAGAGACAATGAGAACACTAAGTGTACTTAAGACCAAAAAAATACTTCTTTTTCTATTAGTTTATTGAATGCTGGAAATGACCACCATTCACTTCCATGCAGTAAAATAAGTTCTGTTCAAAACGTTTCCGTACATTACGCGACATGTCGTGTGTAATTTGACGGCATTTATTTATTATCTGATTTCGCAAATCCTAGATTTCAGATGACCCCAAAGAAAAAAATCCAGAGGAGACAGATCAGGTGACCTGGGTGGCCATTCAATATGTCCCCTTCTTCCAATCCAATTTTGAGGAAAAGTTTCGTCCAAAAATTGACGTACAGGTTTTATAAAATGAGGTAGTGCGCCATCTTGCTGAGAAATGATCGTATGATGGTCTTCTTCATTCTCCAAAACTTGCTTGAGTGTTGGATAAATAGTGTTTTCTAATAAATCCTAATAAATTTCGCCCCTGGTATGAAAAAAGAGGCCGATTATGTTATTTCCATAAATACCGGCCCAAACATTTACTTTTTGTACACGTTGAGTATACACTTCATGAAATAGTCTAGGATTTTCGTCTGACCAAAACCGACAGTTATGCCTATTTACAGTACCGTTAAGGAAAAATGAACACTCATCCGAAGAACAGATATTCGAACATGTAATATTGATTATTGTTAATATTTTCACTGATCACTTCACAGTACTGGAGTTGGCGCACAAAATCATCCTCATGCAGTTCCTGAACCAATCTTATCTTGAAAGGATGATTTTTTTTTGTTTAAGGATTCTCCTTATTGTTGTGCTTCAGACAATTTCCTAGAACTGAGGGTCGGATCCATTGCTACATAACCCAAAACAGCCACTTCCATCGCTTCGTCCCTTTCATGCACCCTCTTTTTATTTTCGACTGAACCAGTAGCTTCAAATTTGTAAACTAGTTGCAAAACGTAAGTACCTACCTAGTGGAGACATTTCTTTCAGGATGACGTTCGTTAAATAAATTAACTATTATTCGAGCAGAGTTGTCATACTTAAACAACAATTCTAAAATTTCCACCCTTTCTTCTACGGAATAAACCATTTTATTCTAGTGAAAATCACAAGCGAGTTAAAACGGTGGTAACATTCGTAAAAATTCACGATAAACTGACGTAAATAAAGGAGTAAATAGTATGGTCTCAATCTGTTTTGAACCAAAAAAGAAAATAAATAAATTCTGAAATGCCAGTCTGATAACAATAATTTTCCTCAAGGTCAATTACAAATATTTTACCTTGTCGTTTCGTTATGGATGGAAGTTTTTGAGCAAAATTTTAGATTCAGATAGTACTCGATGAGATCCGAGCATTTTCCTCTATTTTGATTTTAAACTCAATACATCGGGGTGTAAAGTTTTCATGACCCACCCTATATACATATATATATATATATATATATATATATATATATATATATATATATATATATATATATATATATCACATCTCAAACGCAGCCTTACTAATGATACTTTCATTCAGTTTCTGTTCATCTATCTATCGCTGCTCTGTATGTACCTTTAGATACCCCGAACTAGTCTCTAATTGCCTGCTCACATGTATCCAAAGCAGCTCAAAGGATGTGTTTAATGTTAATAAAAACATCGTTGCTGTTTTGGTTATTCAACGAATTTGAACGATGTAACTTAGCTGGAGTCCAGCCTTTACAACAACATAGAAGCACACGTGAAACATACCTACCTTGATGGAACACAGTCATTGTTGGTTATAGACATATATATATATATATATATATATATATATATATATATATATATATATATATATATATATACAGGGTGGTCCTTTTAAATTGTTGCAAGTTAATATCTAGAAAACTGATTTAAAAAAATACACTTCTTAAAATTAAATGGAAAGGTGTAGTTTTCTTTTCAGATTCGTAATCTTCAACAAAAAAAAAAAACAACATTGAAATAAAAACATAATTGACAGTCAATATGGTACTAACAAATTAAAGAAGTTATATAATAGTATAACAGTTAGCAATGGTATACGAGCCGTTGTCATGGTAATGCATAATAATTATTTAATTTAATAGTTGTTCAAAATGACGGTCAATTTGCTCTAAACATTTGTTAATCTTATTCCGAAGTAAACTGCGAACAGTCATAACCTAACCTAACCTAACCTTACTTTACCTAACCTAACATAACTTGATCTAGCCTAATCCAACCCAGCCTTTCCCCCATTGAACAGTAAATTGACTGAATTATGCGCTATTTATGCGCTTTCCAAAAACTTAACCTTACTTTACCTAACCTTACCTAAGCTAACTTAAGCTATCCTAACCTAAACCCAAACCTACCCAACCTTTGCCTCCCCTATGAACAGGAAAATAACTGAATTATGCGCTATTTATGCGCTATCCAAAAACCACATAAAAATCGAATTTGCGCTCCACCAACAAATAAGAAGATATTCAAAGAGTAAATGACATATGCGCTCATTATGCGCTCTCACACATTAAGATGAATTTAATTTTTGCGCTAAAAAAACAAATATACAATCGCATTGTATATATCCCTCTTTTTTTGGTGAATTCAATCAATATTCACACATTAGTGTAACTCGAATTAGCAATGTTCACGTAAGAGAAAATTTTCTATATATTCAATGCTTTATCTGGTTATCAATGTGCTGATAAACAAACAAACAATCAACACAACACAACAAAGAAGATAATATGGTTATTGTCCCTTATTTTAGGCACAGTGTATTAATTTCTTTATTATTTCGCTCATTTCCCTCTCCCCCATCGGTTTTGATTCGAGCGAGGCAAACATTATACAGATTATCCGAAAGCTCTACATTCCTCACAAGTGAATTCGATAATAAATAAATTGTTGAGCATAGGCAAGAGAGAAAGGCACGGCAAGGGAGTATACATAGCTTATTTGATAGTGAGTATATATATATATATATATATATATATATATATATATATATATATATATATATATATATATATATATATATATCCCCTGAAGTAAGCAACAGTGGTAGTAGTACAAGTTTCCATTTAGAGGAGTTAGTTTATATAAGATAAATACGGATTTACAATTCTCGACGAGGGTAATAATGTTTAATATATTTAATTGCAAATACAGTCAGTCCTTTCACAGTTATCATATTTGTTCAGTTGAAAAGTATCACTTCCTGTGAAAAGTATTATTTTCAGCATATCTGTTGGAATTGTAGTCAAGCTGCTCCCTCTATTTTATCTGGAGTCTTGCAATTTCTCTCTCCAGCGTTGTTGATCATTTTCTAAACACCAAATAACCTAAATAATATGCTGGATTCAAATCAGGTGAACTTGGAGGCCATACGTTAACGAAGTGTCAATAATCTCTTGAAAAAAATGTAAATATCATGTTTTCGCTTCCTGCTTGCTCGTGGCATTTCTCCTCAAAAAAGTTCAATGGTTCAATAATAAAATTTGCTGTTAAACCTTACCACACGATTGTCGTTCTGAGCTGAAATTTTTCGTTCTGGTTTTAGTCGGTCTAGTGTCGACTTCTCAGCGGCGGTGCTGTAGGTGCTTTGACTTCTTCGGACAAAAATCCAGCATAAGGGTTACGTTAGGTTAGGTTAGATTAGTTTAGGTTAGGTTAGGGTAGGTGAGATTAAGTTAGGTTAGATTAGGTAAGGTCTAGTGTCGACTTCTCAGCGGCGGTGCGATGCTTTGACTTCTTCGGACAAAAATCCAGCATAAGGATTAGGTTAGGTTAGTATAGGCTTGGTTAGTTTAGGTTAGTTAAGGTTAGGTTAGGTTCGGTTAGGTCTAGTATCGACTTCTTAGCGGCGGTGGGTGCTTTCACTTCTTCGGACAAAGATCCAGCATAAGGCATAGGTTAGGTTAGTTAGGTTAGGTTAGGTTAGATTAGGTGAGGTTAGATTAGGTAAGGTTAAGTTAGGTTAGGTAATGTCTAGTGTCTACTTCTCAGTGGTGGTGGGTGCTTTGACTTTTTCGGACAAAAATTCAGCATAAGGGTTAGGTTAGGTTAGGTTAGGTTGATTAGGTTAGGTTAGTTTAGGTTAGTTTAGGTTAGTTTAGGTTAGTTTAGGTTAGTTTAGGTTAGGTTAGGATAGGTTAGGTTAGGTCTAGTGTTGACTTCTCAGCGGCGGTGGGTGCTTTGTCTTCTTAGAACACACATCCACGCGTCATATGTGTATCTGATGAGTTATAATGAGAATGAAATACATACACTCGCTCCATCTATGATGTGTTCCGAATGAAATAGAAGCGTAAGGTTTAGAAGATTTTGCAATATTTGTATTGAATCATATTACATCTACCAGCGATGATGTAATCCAATCTAAGAAGTGATGGAATATTTGCTCCACCACCGAGTAGGTTTTGTCATCGTATTTATCTATATTTCACAGATTAATATTAACTCGTGATTGTCTGCTGCCAGGTACAAAAAGTATTCCAAAACAATAATTAATAAAATGGACATAGAAAATCGGGATTTGTTTTCAGAAATATTCATCTACCCACATGATGGTATGTATATACGTATATATATAATATGGAGTTTCCAGTTGGATGTATCAAGAATGTTGAAAACGCTGCGCGATCCAACAAATGTTTCACCGTTTGGTCCTTGAGTGGTTGGCATTTTTGTGGTATCAAGTTTGAAGCGCTCGTCGTCAATGCTTGCGTTAAAACCACCAACCAAAAATTCTTCTCATTGCTGTAGCTAATGCCCGGCAAAATTTCCGACATACTCTTTAAGTTATGATCCATGTTTTTGTTTGAAAACTATTTTGGCTATGATGTCTAAGGGAGCGCAGGTACGTCATTACCGCAAGATAATACATGACATTCTGCCTTTTCAGGAGCTAGATGAAAAAAAAAATGACACGCAAGAGAGTTTAACGTACACGCACAGCATCGAAATGAACTTTGAATTTTTGAATTACCCAGTTCCCATGTCTATTTTTCAAATGCTTTTTTTTCGACTTTGTAACGTACATTATCATTCATTCTATCACTTTTAGACACAGACTTATAAAGAATGCTGCGCTCTTATCGTGAAACATAAAACATGTTGTGTGTCCATAGACAAGGCTAATGATTTCTGCAAATCGAATCACATGGTGGACATATAATCACCAAATTCCAATACAAAATAATCATACATTAGAGACATTGAAACCACCGATTTCTATCAAGTCTATTTAGCGCCCGTTTAACTGGTAAACAAACAAGCATACGCTCCGATCACTAGATATATTTAGGTATGTATGTTATTTGAACAAACCAAATGTCGGATGCCCAAACACACATGGTCATGGATGTATTTGGACAAATAGACAGAAATTTATTTATATAGACATGGTAACGACACTACTATAGAAGGACTATTTACATAAATCCATTTAATAAGGATCAAATGCACTTTGTTCAAATGCAGCTCAAGATGTTTGTGTATATTGGTATAGCTATGGTAACGGTTCCAATTTCGCAAGATTTTTAATGGTTCAAATTCTCAATTTATTATATACTTATTATTATATGTGACGTTATCAGTTTATTGGATAAAGCCAAGTTATAAACGATTACATCACTTTCATGACATAGAATATCATCCTACTCGGTCGTCATTTTACCATTTGTGGTTATGTTTTGTTATGCAATGGGAGCTTCTTGAGCGGAATATTTTTCAAAATTCAATAACTTCATCTGTGTTCCGTGATTGTGAAGCATGCGCAAACTGAAATACGCATGCTTCTGACAGGTTAAGTTTGGTTTGAATTACTGCTCGAACACCTTTCATATAATCTATAATATATAAAATCCACTCGAACGTTAAAGTCAGGACACTCGCTAAAAAGATGTTTGACTTTTATAGAGCCGGAAAAACGATGACCAAAACCTTGAAGCCAGGAAGTTTATTTGTAAATTATTTTGAGCTTTTAGACGGCAACTATTTGAATTTGTTAGTTATTCCAGATCAATTATAAATTTTATACTTTCCGGGTAGGGGGGGGAGTAAGAATAGAAGTTTTGTAGATCTAAAGAAAGTCAATCGAATGATTATTATCAGGAGAAAATTCGATGAGAGATGTTATTAACTTTCTAATTTAGAAAATGGAGTTTCAGTCTCAGTCTCAGTTATTTTCCGATTCCTCCTTTTAAAATCAATCTTTCCTTATCTGCAGGTAGAAATGATATTTCTATGGAAAACAGCAGTCTACTATCAACTAAAACGTTTTATCTATGTTAATACCAACTAAGATATGAAATATGTATTGGCTATTACGATTTCAATTTTACATTTCTGCAAAAATATAAATCAATATCTAGAAACGACGGTTATTTTCCAATGTACTTAAGAGGATATGAACCAGGAAGCTTCAAAATTCCAGGAGATCTGAAACTAGTGGAGCGTTTTGTGAACATTTTTAATACTTATCTATGGAAACAAATGGTTATGTACTTAAACAGTTATATAACAGCTTGAAAGTTTGTTATTTAATCTAATATGAAATCGTTGTAGTTGTCGATTTATTTTCCAAATTTCATTTGTTTTCCCTATATGAAATATAAGCCAATGATAATTTCGGATAAATAAATATTAATTAATTATTATAAATTATTCAAAAAATGTGTTATCTTAATTTTCTATCGAGCTTGTAATAAATATATGACCTGCTCTCGACAACATAATTTTCCCTTGGGGAACAGCACATCCAAATTCCCGGAATAATCCAAATAACTCAACTCCACCTTGACTAGCTATTAGTCATTTTAAGCTTTCCATGCTCCTATTATTACTATGCGTATGTATATCAAACTTAGAATGGATATCCAGATGGAGGTAGATTATTTCACTTTTGGGATATTATAGAGATTACATGGGATATAAAAGATATGAGTGAAATAGACAATAAAATTAAGTATCATACTCATATATTATATTTAAATGATATTAACATGGTGCACTTAATTATGTTTTAAACATTTTTTTTCTCACAAAATCACATTCACGTTTAATTGTTCCATCAATAGCATTTATAAAAGGTCATAGAACATTTTTATTGAGTGCTATCAAAGTTTCAAAGTACTTTCATTAGTAACAGATTTGTGATAACGATTTCAAAATGTCGTTAAAATTTTATAACTCTACTGAAGTAATGTTATCATTTCAGTGCTAAAACATAACACCCACATTATTTAATTGATAAAAGATTGAGGATTTAATATTTTTGCATTTACAGAATTATTGCATCTTTTAACTTCTAATATTAATAACACTTTATTATCAATGATTGAATTCATCAATGGGCTCGCGTTGATAGGATTCCTTACTTGAAATTTGAATACTATTATCATAATTCCAAAACTATTGAATATCCGTGTGACTATGAGATAGAAAATGATTCTGTCATTCTGTCAATGTTTCCGAACGAATATAGAATGAGAACATAAGTCCACCACCGTCTTTCAATTCCCAGTTATTCTAGTAGAGGAATTATAAAATTCCCCAAAATTGAATAAAATTATTTCAATCAGCTTGTTTTATATAACTGGCAGGCCGAAATCTCCCGCTCACAGTCATTCGAGATGAATTGAGAAGTTGAAAAATATGTTTCCACAAAATCCGGTTGGCGAGAGAAAAACGGGAAGAGGACGATAGACGAATTATTATTATCCCATTGGAGAAAAGCTGGAAAGAATATTTAATATGTACCTATGTGTGAAGATGAAATAGTATTCTGATGTTAATTGGAATAAGTACTTATTTAATATTTGGAAACTCAGTCATTTTTTTCAGAGTTTTGCATATCAAATGAAAAAAACGAAACCCTCGTAACATCACTTTGTTTTTTTGTCCTTATGTCACAGCATATTTTTTGACCGTCTTCAAAAAAAAAGGAGGTATACTCGTACAATTCCGTTGTATGTTTGCTTCTTTTCTATTTATTTTTTATGTATGGTGGTTCGTGCGTTTCTCATAGCAAACGTGCTCCAATTTTGATGGTTTTTAATGAATTTGAAGGAAGAGAGTTGAGAAATGGTCCTATACTGAGAAAAATTAAAATCCTAAATCTCCTCCACTCTAAAAACCACCCCGCAAGGGGGCAATTTTTCGCGAAAATCGAAAATCTGAGACGACAGAATTAAAGATAAGACGATATCCGGTAACGTTAAAATTGAACATTTCTTCACAAGAGTTACGGTTTTTGAGTTACAGCAATGGAAAGACTGAAATATGTGTATTTCCGCTATTTGGAGGGGGCATTTTTTTTCGAAAATTAAAAGTATGAGATGGCCACATTAAGTTTACTATGTAACAACATTTAAATTAGATATTTTTCAAAAGAAAGCTACGGCTTTCAAGTTACAGCTGTGGTAAAGTCTAAAATATGTGTTTTTCCGCCGCGATGTTTTGAGATCTCTGAATAATAACAAGTACAAGCAAAGAATTAACATGGGTAATGGGTAATAAATATTATTTGACCAAAAATTGGATCAACTTAATATTAATTCTGTTGGTGCTGATACTTTTGAAGTTGGTGCAATTGTTGACTTTTGGTAACAACTTAAAAAAAAGTACACCAGCACCTCTAGAATTAATATTATTTTGTATTTTACAAGCGCACCAACTTATTTTTGGTAAAAAATATCTATCACAAATATACTGAGCGAAGAAAATTTAAATTCGATACTTGTCTTATGCAGACTACAGAGCTAGTTGATCAAAACACTGACGTATAGTATTACTGAACGTAGTCCAATTAAAGGGTTCAATTTTGCAAGACATTGTATAATAACCTAACTGTCAAAAGGCCGATACTTTTGACAGAATCGAATAAACAGTATAAGCTAAGTAAATGGTATGTTCTCCTTTTCTATAATCTAAAATTCTTTTATCGAATAGTAATGTACAGTTTTGTTTTCTTCGGCATTTTTGTTTTTTCATTTTAATTCAAGATAGCATTCAGCAACAAAATTCCGAATACAAGGCTATTTTCAAAGAAAAAGATAATCCTAAGTATGGAATCCTCTCCATTTGAACCTTACTGGCATATGAGTAGGTGTTTTTTCTTCTAGAATTACACACCATCTGAATGAAAAACAAAATTATTTGGTTCAAACGAATCATTCTAGCAATTTTATATTCTTAGGCACAAATGCAGTTTCACATATTATTCAGATTAAATATGAAATTCTTAGGGAACATTAAATAATTCAAAACTGATACCTGCTGGCAATTTAGGCTTAAACTTTAATTAGCTGAACATTTTCTTCTGGACACTTTTTTCACGTATGTTCAGATATTTAGAAAAGTATCTACCTATCTTTTTTCATTCATGGCGTTTTTTTGATATTATTATTATTATTATTATTATTATGTGTGGAAGAAGCATTTCATTTGAATTTCAAATTCCACAAGCAATCGAATAGAACGCGCAATTTTTTTACCAAAGAGCAAGATTGTTTGAAGACACATTCAATTGGATACGTTTATGAAATTCAAAAATGCACTTCCACTGCAACGCGAGAAAAGCCGCGTGAATTGTATAATTTATTTTCTCTTCGCCCTTTGTGTAATGCCGCTCTCTATTCGCGTTGGTTTAATTAAAAAAAAAAAGTCACTCTTCCAACCACAAGAATTATTTACAGTTAAAAGCGTTTAATAAATCCACCAACATATAAGAGGTTAAGTTGTTTTGGAAGTATTTAAAAACTTTTCCCCTTTAAAGTCTCATCTGGGAAACAATGAAAAAAAAAATGAGCGAGCAAGTGAGGCCTATCTACAATGATGTTAAAAAAAGGTTTAAAAACCAGCAGAGAGAGAGGTATTGCAGCTCCTTACCTTTTTTTATTTTTGCGAGAGCACAAGAGCACACAAAATACCGAAAAGGCACACAAGTGACACACAGAACGGGGGGCCAACTGCGACGCACCAGCTTCCTCGCTGCGAACTTGTCTGTAAATGCGACCGTTATGGCTTAACACCCGTCGCACGCTCTTGCAAGCGTGCGCTTTGTATGACCCCTCTCTCGACCCCCAAACTCCTGTTGCTTCTTTCAGTTAACTGTTCATCCAGCTCTCTCTTCATATATATATATATACATATAGATATACCCCAAATGGGAAATTATTCCCAAATAGTCGCTATAATGATGTGCTTATGAATTCATCTCATCAACATTTTTTTCCATATATTAACTCTTTTTTCCATCAACCTATCGATATTTCTTTGGGTTTCTTAATAAATAAATATAAGATGAAAATGGCCAAACTAATGGTCCTGCTATTGAATTGTATATTAATAACTAGCTGAAAGCTTGAAGGGGAATCTATTTGATAATATTACGTCATAGATTACTCATATAAAAATATTTCCCCTTCCTGCTATTGCGTCTCGAGCGATAGTATACAACACTGTGTTCGTAAAGCAGACATATATTATACATGCTTACTGTTTGGATCATAAATCTAGACCTTTGAATTTTATAAGTAGTACAATACATTTCAAATCTAGAAAAATATGCCCTTTCTTTATAAAAAAGATCATAATTTGTATGTTTCTTGCATCAATGACAAGAACGAAACACACTGTTTTGTATGGAAGTTGGTCGAAGCTGTCATGTCTTTTTTAAACTTATGCTGAAATAATCTGTGGAGTTGAGTTCAACTTTCTTTCTATATTTGATTAAAATTGAGAATCATATAATAATAATAATCTGTCAAACATTTGTCAAGTTCCTAATCGAAGTTTTATATATAAAAATCAATTACATGCATCTAATACTATGATTTGTATTCTTATGTGCAGAAATGCCACTTTTGAAAACCAGAAAATACAGCGAGATTTGTGAAAATGAGTTAATTAACTGATGTTTAAGAAACCATCAATGGTCGTTCAAGCATCGCTTAGTTAACCGTAGGTTAGTAAATCATACTTTAACCTTATTTTAGTTATGCATAGTTTAACCTTAGGTTAGTTAACCTTGGTTTAACCTTAGGTTTCTTAATCTTAATTTAACCTTCGGTTAGTTAGCCTTAGTTTAGTTCATAAACAATGTTTTCCAATACAGAATAAACTGTGGCGGTTTATTATTATATTACAACGTATTTAAAAAAAAAAAACTTTAAAATATTTTGTAGTCGTGTTCCCAGTGTATTTTGAAATTACTCATGTTTTTTGTCAGAGATCCAAACCTAAGTGAGCTACTTTATTTTTTTGTACACACACTGTATATTATCGAAGCAATTTTCCCTATTTCTATTATTGAAATAACACACAGATACACGATCATTATTTCTAGTTAACTTCTTCTGTCGAGCTCGTATCAGATACCAGTAGTATTCGTAGGTACCCAACCACTATCCCGATGCCGAGATTTTATTACAACTGATGGACAGACAGATAGACAAACTCATGGTAGTATATAATGGGATCGTTTATCTGTGCGCGATTTAACAAGATAACCGTTGAATTTCATTTTGTCTATATATATAGTTTCTGCAGATAATACAAAGATAATACAAAGAGAATTATTATAATAACATCAAATATCAGCTGAAAGTTTTTCATTGAGAACTTATATTCCCATATCCAGTATTTCAGTTTGTATTGCAAATTTTGGCGGATGTGCTTGCAAGGTAGCTCTAGCTGGCGCATCCGCCAAATTTCAAAGTTTGTATCATTTATGCCGGACATTTCAAACATTAAGTAATTAGTTCTAGATATATAAAATTTATATGTTTTTCTTATTCTATCCTATTTAGAGGGCACTTGTTATTATCACTTCACATGTTTAATAATAAAATAGTTACCTACAATAAAATAATAATCAGTTTCGGAAAACGCCTCAAGCTTCTGGATATCTCCATAATGAATTCCATCAAAGTCGTTTGTTCAGCATGAACGTGAAAAAGTAACAGAAAGAGACAGACAAAGTTACTCTCATACATATAGGTATATACAGTGTGGTCCTTAGGTACATGGAATAAATTCATTTTTAGCTTTATTATAAATTTGTTTGAAAATACCTGAACAGATCGATTTCTATTTTCAATTTGACAATCGAATGTATTAAAATATTACCCCCTCTGAATTATGAGAATCCCCTCAAAAATTTTAATGTTTGATTAAATGTTTACTGCCTACAATCAAAAGACTTTTTACTGATCTAAATGCAATAGATACGTTTTGTTAGAAATTATTTGAACTAAGTTTTTCCCCATATAAGTAGATTGGAATACGTGGAACGATTGAATGGCCGCCTAGATCGTTCGATTTGACTCATCTCGATTACTTCTTGTGGGATTATTTAAAATCAAAAGTATATTTCAATAGACCAGACAATATTGCAGATTTAAAAAAAGGATAACGGAAGAAATTACCAACATAATCTCTGAGGTCCTAAAAAATATTGTACGAGAATTCCAAGATCACCTTGCTGATTGTCACGAAGCGAATGATCGTCATTTTGAACATTTCATTTAATTGTAAAATAAATTATACAATACTTCCTAAACATTATGTGACATTATTTCCTTAATTCTATTTAAATTCAATCAATATTTTTCAATTTTATGATATCGGCTAAATATTAGCCATGTACTATAAATTGTCAAAATAACGAATAGAAGTTGAACTGTTTCAAATTTATTCTAACAAATACATAATAACGTTAAAAATGAATGTATTCCATACCTGTGGACTGCACAGTATATAATATGCTTCATACAGCCGAGCCACATCATAAAAATTGTAACCACCACTTTTCAGAAGTTTCAAATGGCCAGAGAACAGATAACTTTGACTTCGAAAAGTCAATATATTCAACCGTAACCAGACCAGATGCCATAGCCGTGTGTATGTATGGGTATATACCCCCTCTCACTTCCCCGATTACCCTCCCCACATATATATATATATATATATATATATATATATATATATATATATATAAAGTCACACCGAAATAGCATAATGAAAAGTGCGGACCATTTCTCTCCATACGAGAGAAGTTCTATTTAGTTTGCACGACTGCTTTAGGCTGCGTAGATCCCTTTTGTCTTTGTTTACATCTCCTAATATTTGAGTTGAGCTACCACACTCCAAACCACAGTCAAACCCCCAAACGAACATTATTTGATGACAGTTCAAGTCTCTAGTTTGGCTCGACTAAGATATGGTCATTTTGCATTGAGTGCATCTGTATGTCCTAGTATATTTCCATGCTGTAATCTTATCTGCACTTTTTTCCAAAAAAAGCATGCAACTAAAAACAATAAATTAAACAAAATGTAACTACATAGAACATATATAGGGTGGGCCAACGAAAACTTTACATGCCGATTTAACGAACGTAAATCAAACGATGGGAAAATGCTCGGACCCGTCGATTTTTGATTCAAGGGGGAACAACTTTGGTATTTTCTTCAGTCCCGTAACTCCTAAGCCCTAACGAAGGTTAGCACAACCCCCTCATTTTAAATAGGTATGAGGGGTATTGCTATACATTATTTCAAAGATCTCATCGAGTACTATCCAATCTTGAAGGTTGACTTGAAAATGTTCATCGATAACAAAATGACAGCGGAAATAGGGAGAGACAATGAGAACACAAAGTGTACTTAAAAACCAAAAAAATACTTGTTTTTCTATTAGTATATGAAATGCTGAAAATGACCACCATTCACATTCATGCCGTGAAATAAGTTCTGTTCAAAACGTTCCCGTACATTACGCAACATGTCGGGTGTAATTTGACAGCATTCATTTGTTATCTGATTTCGCAAATCTTCCAGTGAATCGTGCAGGTTAGCATAAATCCTAGATTTCAGATGACGCCAAAGAAAAAGTCCAGAGGAGACAGATCAGGTGACCTGGGTGGCCACTCAAAATATCCCCTTCTTCCAATACAATTTTGATGAAAATTTTCGTCCAAAAATTGACGTACAGGTTGTACAAATTGAGGTGGTACGCCATCTTGTTGAAAAATGATCTTATGACGGTTTTCTTCATTCTCCAAAACTTGCTCGAGTGCTGGATAAATAGTGATTTCTAATAAATCCTGATAAATTTCGCCGCTGAGGTTACCTGATATAAAAAAGGGGCCGATTATTTTATTTCCTTAAATACCCGCCCAAACATTTACTTTTTTTACATGTTGAGTATGCACTTCATGAAATAGTCTAAGATTTTCGTCTGACCAATACCGACAGTTATGCCTATTTACAGTTCCGTTAAGGTAAAATGAACACTCATCCGAAAAACAGATATCGAACATGTAATATTGATTATTGTTGAAATTTGCACAGATCACTTCACAGAACTGGAGTCGGTGGTCAAAATCATCCTCTTGCAGTTCCTGAACCAATCGTATCTTGAAAGGATGAAATTTATGTTGTTTAAGGATTCTGCTTATTGTTGTGCGTGATACACCAGATGCGTCAGACAATTTCCTTGTACCGAGGGTCGGATCCATTGTTACATGACCTAGAACAGCCACTTCCATACCTTCGTCTCTTTCATGCACCCTCTTTTTATTTTCGATTGAACCAGTAGCTTCAAATTTGGAAACTAGTTGCAAAATGTAAGTAGTGGAGACATTTCTTTCAGGATGACGTTCGTTACATAAATTGACTGTTATTCGCGCAGAATCGTCATTCTTAAGAAACAATTTTAAAAATTTCCACCCTTTCTTCTACGGAATACACCATTTTATTCTAGTGAAAACCACAAGCGAGATAAAACGGTGGTAACATTCGTAAAAATTCACGATGAACTGATGTAAATAAAGGAGTAAATAGTATGATCTCAATCTGTTTTGAACCAAAAAAGAAAATAAATAAATTCTGAAATGCCAGTCTGATAACAATAATTTTCCTCAAGGTCATTTACAAATATTTTACCTTGTCGTTTCGTTATGGATGGAAGTTTTTGAGCTAAATTTCAGGGTCAGATAGGACTCGATGAGATCTTTAAAGTAAGTATAGCAATACCCCTCATCCCTATTTAAAATCAGGGGGTTGTGCTTACCACCGTTAGGTGGTAGGAGTTACGGGACTGAAAAAAGTAGCAAAGTTGTTCCCCCTTGAAACAAAAATCGACGAGTCCGAGCATTTTTCCCTATTTTGATTTCTGAGTCAATACATCGGGGTGTAAAGTTTTCATTGGCCTACCCTGGATAGTAAAATCGTTAATAAAATATTAAATTGATCAGATATGAAATGTTTCGAATTGATGATAATACCTATATTTCCATTGTAGTTCCTGTAAATCATTATAACTATTAGAACATTAGAAATTCGAGATAGTATTATAGGTACATCTGAACACATACACAGGTGAACAAAAGACAATTTGCACGAGCCAATTAGTCACACCTCATAACATGAAGAGACTCGCTCTCTCTCTCTTTCTCTAATCAATAGAATAATGCCATCATCCGTTTTATGTTCAACAAGTACAGACTTCTCGGTAATTAGAGGCAGAGATTACCCCCACCCCTGCCTTTGCTTCAACGTGTTGCCGGCAAAAATGAGCGATTGCATAATATTTTGCAAAAAAACTTACAACCATTATTACCTATTATCCAGCTGTAGTAATAAAATATTGTGTAATTTCAATGGATATTTATTTAGAATTTTAGATTTTTTTACGCCTCCACTCGGATTTGTTCATACAGATTTGCGATCCTCATATTGGGTTAAACTTTTGACCGACTTCAGATAAACTAGAAGGTATACAGTTCACTTGCATGGTGACTTTTATTTCTCACTAAGCATTCTTGATGTTTATTTGTTTTCAATTACTTCTGCCATATTATTACCACATAAATTTTCTATTCCATTGTTGCTAGTCTGATATTTAATGTGTTGCGATTTTCTTCAGTGGATTATCAAATTACCTTATTTTATAAATAAACAAGAGCAGCGTCACAAATTATTGCCATCAATAAAATTATGCTGTTAAACGTGTAATACAATAATTGGATTATCTGATATCACACTGAAGTAGTCACGTGTGTATTATAACAAATATACTATAGTAGTAAGGCTTAGGCGATTTACTTTCCTCTTAACGCGTTATCGGTAGCTTCTTTATTCGCATGAATTCACAATTCTGAAACAGGTCGAGTGAGGAGGCGAAGGCAACACCAGATAAATTGAAGTCGTTTTTTTTTTCTCATCTTCTTCCTTCTGTTATAATAGAAACTACCCAACAACCATACGCTGTCATAAATATGGACAATGTGTGAAAAGTATTTTGATGAGCGACTTCAAAAAAAGAGGGCCAGAAATTTCATACGAAATTTAAAACACAAAACAGCATCTCATTCAAAACTGCTGCCTTCGCGAACTTTAACTATACATAAAAAACAATTCCCCTTTAATTAATCAATCATTTATTGGCTAGTAATGTTTCTATGACATACAGTGTCATGTCATTTTGTTATTTGTTTCACATCCGATGTCGCTGGCTGTCATTCGTTCGCTGTCTATGTCAATCGTTCGCTGTCGATGTCAATCGTTCGCTGTCGATGTCAATCGTTCGCTGTTCCTTCATGATCTTATTGCTCTGTGTGGTGTTTAGGTTATGTTTTGTTAACCTTTCCACCAGTTCATAGAACAACGGATGACATTCACATAGTATCTCAAGACGCATTTTTGGGTTGGCATGTTTACTGTATGTCAGACAAACATCGTCAGCACATTACCAGGCGTATAATATAGTCCTTCCTCACATGACCTTCGCTTCAGGAGTCGCGCTTGATGCCCGTCTCAAAATACTACCTAACCTAACTAACAGCTTGTTTATGTTTATAAACGTATAAGGGCATCTTGTCAAAGACAAGGTGAGCAAAATGTGACAGGCAGGCCATGCCAGGAGAAGGAAATTGTCTTGTTTCGTCCATGATTGGTAACACATGAATTTTGATTAATGGACTAAAACCAACAATAAATTACTTCAAAGCCCTTTTGCCGGCCCGAATATAACAACAAGGTAAAATCAACGCTACCCACAATATACATACCTATGTGCAAATGTATACAGGGGGTTCTGCAATTGCCTTCCCGTTTTCTGTAGCTCAGTTTTTAGTTATGTGTTTGATATTTTGTTATATCCATGTATATAAGTATATCTATATATATAACCTAACCTAACCTAACAGTTTTTTTAATTATACAGAATATCCCAAAAATGTTCTGACGCTAACTTGATTTGTATTCTAAATTGTATGCCAGACAATTTGTTGCTTTCTTACGTATTCAAAAAAAGAAAAAGAGTTTAAATCGTCATTTAGATAAATGATATTTTGGCGATAAAATTGGACATGGTATTCTTAAAGCATGTCAGATTGATAAGAGAGTCGATATTTAGTTGATGATAAACTTTTGAATTCATCTTTTTTAAAAAAAGAATGGACCCTGTGTATATTTTAAATTAATTAAAATACAATTAAATACAAACCTATCGCATTCAAAGTTATTTGAAAATAAATTCGCGTTAACAACTATTCGAATAGCCAATTCAAAGAATAAAAGCTTTAAGATGGCTTCTAATTTAAAGACATTTTTGACCGACGAATCCAAACGGAGGAGGTATACAATTCGACTGTGTCCTTTTTTATGCACGCGCTGTATATAGCAAACGTACTCGGATTTTGATGATTTTTTATTTATTTGAATAAGGAGACTTGGGAAATTATCTCATATTCATAAAAACTCAAAATATCCGGAAATGTTTAAATTGAACATTTTTACGGTTTTCGCGTTTTCAGCGTTGTTAAAATTTAAAATTGGGAGAGACAATTTCTTTCGATAACCGAAAATCTGAGAATTGCAAATTAATTACCAGATTATTTGTAGCAACATTTATATTGAACATATTTCGATAGAGTTACGGTTTTCGAGTTACATTAGTGGTAAAGTCTAAAATATGCGTATTTTTTAGATTTCTGAATAATAACAAATACAAGCAAAGTATACATGGGTAATGGTATACGTGAATGTTTGAACGATTTTCATTTGTAAATGTTACACTCAAAAGTGTGAAATTGATATTTTTTTATAAAAAATTGGACCGACGTTATCAGTTGGTGCACTGAAAAATACAAAATTATATTATTTCTATTGGTGCTGGTAGGTACTTGTGAAGTTGGTGCCAAAAGTTTTCAATCTAGCTGCAACTGTACAACTGCAAAAGTACGAGCACCAATAGAGTTATTCTGTATTTTTGAGTACAACTGATAACGTCATTCCAATTTTTTGTAAGAAATACTTAGGTATTTATTATCATAACTCATAACCAGTGACATGATTTCAACAAACAAAGTGAGCTATATAGATGGAGGAAGGTGTGTTGCAAGACCCTGTATAGGGTCATATATACGCAAATCCTGTGGAATTTAACTTGGTTGGCTTATAGCCCAGGCTCTGGAACTGATTATATTTACTGCTTCTCCTAGAATCAAAAGCTTAATGAGTTAACGAATATACACATTGCTCCATTGTTTTAGCCTGTCAACATAATATTAAACTATCTTAGCAACGTTTGAACCAGAATATTAAATTACTTATTACTAGTATCCTACCTATTTGTAATTTATGAAGCAAATAATGCAGGATATTATAGAAGTAATATTCAAATTATCATAACAAAATTGTGGACGGTAAGCTTTCGGGAAACAAAATTTACGTCTGTTGGTAATCAAAAAAAACATTCAGTATTACATTTTGTCACAGCTATTCTGATACGGGTAACGTTGGACGGGTCGTTATTGTCCCTTAAAACTATTTATTTGTGCCTTTGAAAGCCATTTATTTCTACCGCCTATGCTTCACAATGTAAAAACAAATGAATTTGCCAGAAATTTCTGCGCATGCGCACTTAACTTTGATGTAAGTCTATTGAAGAATGACACCTGAACAACTGTGGAACTCTATCTGATGCTTACAACATAACATTCTTCATATAATGCTCTTCGACATAATAAATGAATTTTATATTAAACTTAATTCTATGACATAACCACTTTTGAGAAAATTTTGATGGAACTCAAAAGAAGCTTTGTTTTGAATTTAGAGCGCGATCAAATTGGAAAACAGTTTTCATTTCATTTACTTATTAGATCAAAAAACTTTTTTATTTATTTTGTCATCCATATAAAGCAAATAGGTTGTGAAAAATCATCTCCAATTAATATATCCATTATTCGCGCCAAACACAATAATGTAGTGTTGTACTAATTTTTGACGATTATCCCTTTCAGTTTAAATAACGATCCAAGTTTTGTCCATTCCTGAATGTTGTTGCCTGTACTATTATTTCAACGAGCAATACCAAGTCCTACATTTACAGACTTCATCAATCACTGTTTTAGCTTCGAAGTTGTCTATTAAGTACAAGAGGAAAACTCATTACTTGGGCAACAACACCCGGTTTCTAACCAATATAAATTCGCTTATTTATATATATATATATATATATATATATATATATATATATATATATATATATATATATATAGATATATAGATATAGATATATATATATATATATATGTATATATATATATATATATATATATATAGATAAAAAGATGTTCTTGGGGATGTTCAATAAAATTCTTTGGTTGAAGCCGAGCTTTCGAGAATGTTAATTCTCTTCTTCAGGGCAAAAATCGTGAATTTAGAATAAATTAGCCAAAAACAGGTAAGATTTCATAGCCCTCAATTACAAATGTCATTATTTATATTTCACGTAGAATTTGAATATCTAAATATTAATTTAATTAATTTACATGTCCAGTTTCACGTTTTTTTTTCTCGTATTTTTCTGACGTGTTAACCAGGGTATTTATTATTGAATATTTCACAAACTTTTTTGATTACCACATCTAATCATAATTAAAATGTCTATTCTTTGAGTTTCGGATAAATGAGCCATAGTTAAATCAAATACACAAACAAATATTTTTCAATACACCGACGTCTGTCAACAACTTACAAATATCAAAATAACAGTAGCCTTCTTGGTTGACAAAATGTTGTACGAGAATTTCAAGAGCGCCTTGCTTATTGTCAAGAAGTGAATGGTCGTCACATTTTGAACAAAAGTGAAAAATACTTCCTCAACATTTTGTGATATTATTTCCTTCATTCTGCTTGAAGTATCAAAATCTTATATTTTCAAAATAAATTTTCTCAGCTATCGTTTTTTCAAACAAATACATAATAACGCTAAAAATGTGTTTACTCCATACTTATGGACCACACTGTATACAACAGCCTTTTTTGGCATCTCTTCATTGCTATAAATAGCTTAATTTTTTACTAAAAATAAATAAATACTCGACATTATCAAATGCCCTAATCGTTTTTAAACTATAACTTAACTATATAAACAATCAAGTATGGGAAGTTAATTATCACTTTTGATCAATAATTTTGCAAATGAAAATATTATGATGGAATTGGCGGCAATTTACCGAAATTCGATTGCAAGTTGTTTGAGAATAAATGGATTAATTTGCTATGGCTGATTCAATAATGGTTGTATAAAACCATAGGTGCATTGAATGAAATCAATATATTAGCACAATTAAAAATGCTTTTTTTTGGCAGTTGGTCTGTTTTCAATGCTGCCAGCTTTTGGGTACTTGTCCATTGTAAATGAGTGAATGTGTTTGTGTAATAATTTCGCAAACATATTCGATGATTAACAAATTATTTGCTTGTTGTTTGTGTTAAAGTAATGATTACTGAAACATTTTGTTTGAAATAGAATTTTGTAACGGAAGAGAGAAATATATATTAATAGGAAATAGAAAATCGAGAAACTGTTTTTCCGAAAATATAATAATTTATAATTGAGAAGAGACCATATTTGCAATTTTGTTGGTGGTCATTATCAATTATATTGTTTTATTTGATTATCAGGAAATTCCATATAATTTCTATATTGCTGTATTTATGAGATAAACTGAGCAGTCGATTTGGTATTTCCAAAGGGATTTATGGGCAAAATATAAGGAGCATGTTTAGAGAAGTAGAGTAGAGGGTGTCCTTTTTGTTCTAAAATGGTATTTGGAGTGGTATTAATTAAAATTTAAAGAGAAAAGAGCAGTCGAGTGGCAGAAGGTTGGCATTTTGTGGAGAAAATACACAGAAAAGAGAGAGAGAGAGAAATAGAAGAGAGAATATCGACAACACCAGCAACCCTACATTTTTTTTTTTTGTTGAAACGATGGCGGCAATAAAACCTGCAAAATCAGCCGGCACAAATAATTTTCAGGAGAAAAAGGATTTCATTGCGCAAGGTTGTATTTCTACAACAACAACACACTCTATTATAGCTAATGTACAAGATCCAATAACTCCTTTTGTTATTAATAGCAGTTTCCTCTGTCAGCCTATATATCGACTGCCACGCCACTAACTCATCAGATCAATATTGCCAAGCAATTATCCAAGTTAATAGCATATTCTCATTAACCCAAACCGAAACTTTACAATACCCTCTGCCACTCTGGCTGCTTGCTGCCTTTGCTTGCCAATTTGTAGTGTAGATGTGCATCTTGTTTAAAGCAAAGACGGGAAAATTGCTCCTTGTCACCTTCCGCCACGCTGTGACTTGCATTTATACATACAGGGAGGCCCACAAAAACAAATCAATGCAAAAACTTCTATCACATGTGAAGTTACCCACATTGCTCGAGCCCTAATAACAGATTGTGTACGTTTACTTATATACTGATCGCCCGACAGCAATCGTGACAAAACACCTGACCGAAAAGACATCACTACCTGAGAATAGCCTTCAGATGTAACAACACTTTATTAAGTAAATTTATTGAGAATAACAAATCTAAAACTCCTGATAACTGTAAATCTGGTGTCTATCAACTAGCTTTTGGAGATTCTTATATTTTTTAAGGAATGTTTAGCATTGGCTGTAACTTCGTCCCAACTGTGAACACTACACATAATGACTGTGTCATCCGCAAATGAGACAATAACACCCGGTATTATAAGTTGCAATAATCCATTAATATAGGCATTAAATAATAATGGACCCAAAATTTAACCTTGAGGGACTCCACAAGGGACTAAGCTGTAAGAACTTTCAACACCATCATTGACAACACCTTGAAATCTATTTGAAAGATATATCCGCAACGAATCAATAACAATCCCTCTTATACCAAGATCACTCAATATAATCAACAGAAGTTCATGTAGTACCGTATCAAAAACCTTCACTAGATCCAGAAATACATGAATAGAGGGTTTTATATATTGAAATGTCTTTTCTGTCAAACGTCAACCAGTAGTTAATGCTTTATGGTTTATAGTATTTGAAGTGTTTTGAATTACATCAAAATGGTTCTCAATTTATAATTAATTCTATTCAAGGTTATAGACATCTTGTGAAAGAAAACCATTTCTTCATTCGAGGTAAATAAACAATTGGCTGAATAGGTTAAGAACAGCATAAATCTCTAGCTCGGAAACCAATGTTTTTTTTTGAAAAATGTGCAATGTAATTTTCGAATTTAGAAAAAAAAATGCCCCCTCCACCACCTTTGGGAGAAGTTTTTGAGGGGAAGGACATATTGATTGTCTATTTTTTTATGATACGGGAACATTTCTGAGCACTCCTTCACCTGCTTCCTCCATTTGGGAAGTCGGTCAATAAAGAAAAGTTGTTGGTAAACTTTCGGTCGCGTCTTCATGGGAAAAGTCTTGTGCAAAATCACGACGATTTCACTTTTTTTTAAGTTTGTTTTATTTTAATATTTTAATCGTTGATTTGTATTTGGTTACTTTTGCACCATTCATTTATGAAGAAAATGATAACGGTAGGTAATCACTTTTCAAATATCGAAAAATATTTTTCCTTTTTCTATTTCCCTTCTTTTGTATTCAGACAATATGAATGGATGAGAGAGAACCTTTGAGAGTATTGGAAATATTCACGTCCTGTTGTTCCCTCAACGCAATTCCCCTTCTCTTTACTTCCTGAAAATCCCTAAAAGCTGTCCTATTATCGAATCCCTTGCACTCAGTGACTCTTCAAAGATTTTGAAGAGTGTGTGCATAAATTATTATTTTCGTCAGAAAAATTGTAGGTATCGACTTCCACGCCCTTTTTTTTGCTTCATTGGGAAATGGAACGGTCTAATCATTGTATTATAATACAGGAGGCGGTCAGAGATGATATGGGTGATGCTGCCTCATTGGAGATTGGATTGAGTAACGCGTGACAGGGATGACATATTATACAGGGTGCTCCACAGTATAAGAAATATCGTGAAGCCTTTATTCTTAATAGAGGCCCATTCTTAATTTCGACGTCAATGGATGAACATGGGCATACAATTATTCACTACATACTACAACAGAAACAAGTGAAATTTTTGAAAAAAAAATAAAAATAGTTTTTATTGGGCATTTAAGATTTAAACCGTACCGATGAGTACCTACTATTGCTATCCTTTTCTCGATTTTAACTATACTTATGTATATGTGTTGGCCAGCAACAATTGCGACATAACCATAGACGATCTTCCAGAAATTACCTATATACCAGAGAACGAGACGTATATATATGCTCCATGCTCGTGCGTAATTCCAGTGACGGATCCCATTGTCGTTCCATGTCGACAAAATAATGATCTTGGTTGAATGAGATTGAATGAGATAATTATAATTACCAATATTGGATCACACTTGGAGCTTAACAGGCGGCGAGATGTCTGCGATCTAAGTACGAATTCGAAATTTCAAGTCTCTAGACTGTATGGGGCCTGAGAAATTGCTGCGGAGTCCATTGATACAAGAACCGAAAGTAATAAAAACTTTAAAAAAAAATAAACGACTTTATTAGCTGGTGTAATGGAAAAATGAAAATACGGTTAATTCTATTGGTGCTGGTAATTTTGAATTTTGAAGTGGTGTCGTTATATAGAAGAATTTAATATTTACTACAAATACAATAAATACAATGAATTACAAAGTTTTCAAATGCTTCCCCTTTCAAAAGCAACAAAACAAAAAATTTATATAAATATCCGTTAACTTGTGAATCCTAAAAGTATTCTATATTAAATAAATTTTATTTTGTACAAAATACTCCCATCTCGATGAATATAGTTTCATTAGTTTATGCATTATTTTAATCATCATTGTATCAATGATGTTGAAATTATTGAGAATATAATAATTGAAATGAATTTTTTCTCAGGTTGACAAATTACTTTTTGCCATTTCCAACAAAACACATCTCAAGCACTGATAGGAGATCTAGTTGTACCCGTATAGAAATTTAAACAGCAGAATGCTTTTGAAGTAGGGGATTTCGCTGGAAGGAAAATCCCGCTGGCAACACAAAAGGAAGGGTATAGGCTAGCCTAAGCCGGTCATTACTTCCCTTCAAACTATTATTACGTGAAATCAATAACACTACAGCCTTTTTCTAGTCAATATGCGTAAATAATGTATCCTCTATAAGGCTTATTTGGATCAAGAGTACATAATAGGTGTATATGGGTGAACTTTCTAAGCTGTTTAGAGTGAAAAATGCCTGCTTATAAACTATGTCTGATTGAAGTTAATCAAAGGGTGGGTTACATTTTCATATTCGCATGAATTTTTCACCTACATAATATTTTCATAGTTAATTTTAACCTTCATATAAAATTACCACGCGATCCAAAATGAACCATTCGAAGTATGGGAATATATCTTCGAATATTTTTACTGAAATAATCTGAGAATGCATAATATTGAAATATCATTTTATATATTTCAGTGATCAATATTGAATGAAAAAATACACAAAACTTACCTAACTAATGCAGTTGATCATCAGCATATTCTGCTGCTTAAATTTCAATAGATATATGTAAAAAAACGTTTGAAACGAAATAGTATTACACAAAAATGATAAATAGCGAATGGTTCCACCTCAAGAGTTGAGGTGGTATCAAGAGAACTTGATTGAAAACTTGACGTAGCGGACAAATACGACTAGAGAAGGATTTCCACCAACAGCTTCTCTGACTCTTCTGCCGGTGCATTTCCTCCTCCTTCACGCTGATACCTTCACATTCATCTGACTGTTTCCCTTACACACTGCTCTTCTAATATCCTATCCGACTCAGAAATCATTACGTACCTATACTTCGAAAAGAGACAGATCTATATATCTATCTATCTATCTTTACCAATGGAACACGCGAGATGTTTTCACATCTTCAGCTGCTAAAAGCTAGAATCGCCTTATCGCCGAACTAAGAAGATGTTGTTGCATTTGAGGACAACATATTCCGGACATTTCCAGAGATATATATATATATATATATATAGATATATATATAACACGAAATGGGCATAAAATCAGACCGAGAATTGTCGCAACTAAAAATTGTATATAGTCTTCCAACAAAATACTTTCAACATCAATATCTATTTATCTAAAGAAAAAAAAATATCGAAAACTTTATGACGGCTGAATTAGGTTCAAAAAACATTATCAAACAATTTCTTTATAAAGTTGAATAAAGTTAATCCGGAGCCGATATCATGATTTCATTTTCTCGAAGAGATTATTTCTCGAAAAATTAAGACATATTGGAACGAAGGTAAATTGTGCCCATATGTTCCAGGCAAGTACTTATGAGTCAATTTTGTTAGTTTGAGCGCTAAATTACTCTATTTCTCATTAATTAGCTTACAAAATTACGTTCTTATTAGCTATATATTTCTCCTATTCATTCTCAGATACGGATGTTAAAATCTCTTCATCAAAGTATAAAAGGCTACATTTAAAGGTCATACTGTGAAGACGAGTGTGCACTGACTTAAAGGAGATAAAGATCCTTTCTTGATGTTTACAGAGAAATCCTGTCAGCGACTTCTGTCAGATGACATTCACTAGACCGCGATTTCTCACTGTCATCCTCCTCTCCTATAAGGCCTTCCGAGTTCCACCTTATCCAAATTGCTCTCGCTGGTCCACTCCACTACAAATTTACTGCGAACAGTGTCGGATCAACTATGAGCAGCCAAATATAAATGCAAGTTGATCAATTAATTGAAAAAAAAATAATAGGTACAAAAATACGGCCGACTTTATTAGTTGGTGCATTTTGTATTTTTCAATGCACCTGCTTGAACACGCCTATAATCCCTTACATTTTTTTAACTTTCCAGTAGTCGAATACATCAAAATCATTCAACGTTCGCCAAAGAAGATAATGCGTTACTCATACATATACAGAGATTTCAAAAAATCGCGGTAATACACATATTTCAGACTTTATCACTGCTGTAACGCAAAAACCTGATTTTAAAAAATCTCCAATTCAAACGGCACCGGATTTTGATTTTTGAAAAAATGCTGCCTCCAGCCCCATTGGAAGAAGTTTTTGGGCGAAAGGTCATGTTGAATGTCGATTTCCATGTGACCAGCTCTCAATAGTCCTCTTTCAAATGAGAAAGGAATTATGAAAATCGGAGCACTTTTTCTATTTAAAAAGCGCGAAGAGACATAAAATGCTCCTGTACCTGTCAATAATGTCACACGCTCTCAGTATGCCATACAACATAAGTTCGGGGGATTCTCTTCACATAATAAAGCATAAAGGATCGTATAAATACTCTCCTTCTACATCAGAATGATTTTTTGTGTATAAGATGTATAAAAGTGGTCCTAATATTGAACCTTGAGGAACACCTTCCGTGATATACTAACTGCAACACGTGCACCAGAATTGTCATAGTCCTAAATCTGCTCTGTAGGATTTTTTAAATATGATTTTATAATCTCATAAGCATTTGCCCTTAGATCTAACGTTGTTAGTTTATAAGGCAAAGAATTTGGTGATTGACACCGACAGTTACTTTGTTGACATTTATTGAATCAAGTCTTTTTTTAATGGCTTGTTCGATGGCTCTTACTGTGGACTGCCCTCTTCTAAAGCCTTTTTTGTTTAGTTGATATTTAAGATTTTTTTCCAAGAAATCTGTAAACCTAGAATAGATCATTTTTTCAAAAATGATGCTTATCTTAGGTAGCTGGTAGTTTCTTCTTGATCTTTTTTGTAAGTAATGTTAATACCGTTGTGACTTGTTCACATTTACTGTAAAAGCCTGGAATTGCAGTGTTTATACCAAGATTTTAGAAATATTTGTTTCCTCCTCAAGTCAAATTTTTTTAATTTATATATTTTTGTCTTGAAGACTTTCAGTTTTTTATATAATTATTTTAGTTCTATCTCAATTCAATTTAAATTCAATATTTTTACTTGACAACAAAAAATTAAGGAAATTTGAATTTCCCTGTAAAATAATTCAGACAAGAATCAAAAACTCGTTATAATTTTTATCTAAATATATTTTTATTTAAATTATATTATAGAAAAATTTTTCGTTTAATATAATAAGATATTTCAATAGAGTTCCATGAATTTTGCACAAACGAAAACACTACTTTGAACCGAGCCACCTTGGCAAAAGTGTAGTCGCGTAGCTGTCAGACATCGTGTTACAGGAACGGAAAAACAATAGTTTCCAATTTATCCATTTCCGATAGAGCTTATCCGGTATATAATAATAATATACCCAAGCATCATGGGGGGACGGCACTGTTGTGCCGCCTGCCCTCCCCATTCTCTCTCACACTACACGGATGCCACGTGACCGGAATGATGCCACCACACCAAAAACATTTTAGTTGCGGGGATGTTGCTATTCCATGTTCTATGAAATACCTTTGCCCGACATCTCTCTGTCCCTTTCTCTCAAGCCCGCTCTTTCTATCATCATCTCTGCATCGTGCACCGTTTGCAGAAAATAACTTTAATCGTTGATATCTAATTATTATTTTGTTACAGTTATGTTGAATGCAGAAACGTGATTATTTGGAAAATGTAACATTGTAATTATTGCAAATATGTAACGTTATTATAAATAAATTAAGAAATTCCATTTGAAAGTCCGATCATTATCTCTTTGACAAAATAAATCCGTTGACTGTATCATCTCTAAAAATTACTAGACTAGCTTTTTGTCCGATGCCATTCTAAGGACTGTTTCACACGTATGCGGTTCGTTTCGTTTTCAGTGCAACCGCGTCAAACAAACACGGCTCTCACAAGGTTCATATCGTTTTATTTCACCATACTTCCGCGTCTTAAATTTATCTTTATACTTTCACATCAACATCTGGTAAACAGCTCATTTTATCAGCCACAAAAAAAAATAATAAGAAAAATAATGATCATTACTATTGCCTAATGCTCCTCAGACACGAATTCGCACCTTACAGAAACCTGATGAAACCTGCTCGTATTAAATACCGAACCGGAAACGAACCGAACCGAAAACGAACCGAACCGAAAACGAACCGAAAACGCACCGAACCGAACCGAATGGAACCGCATAAGTGTGAAACAGGCGTAACCATAAGCTCGTCGAAGTTCAGATATGGATATTTTCCTTAAAGTAAATTTTGATTAAAAAGTTCTCGATAATATTTTGTTGTACGTATTTCAGAGATTTGTTTATTAATGTAGATAAAAATTTCGAGAAATCCGCGATGGGAAGTGCTCAAATGAACACCCTGTAGATATATAAATGCTAAACTATAATTCAAGATTCAAAAATACCAAAGAGATGAACACAGATGTTCCGTTCAGCAAATAACATCGGATTATCATACTTTGAAAACAAAGCAAAGAATATATTACTTATGTAGGGAAAGTTGAATCGCTCCGCATGAAAAATAATAAAATTAAATCGATCAGCATAATATTTGCTCATTTTTATTGACACGAAGTCAAATATCCTCGTCGTACTACATAGAAAACCGTTATGTTTGATTGAAATTTTTACAAGGTAAAATAAAAATTCAATAGAGCAGTGAACTTTTATAATTGAAGATAGGTATATAATAAATAATATCTACATTGTCTAAAACATTAATAATACTTTAAAACGACTGTAAAGCTGACCAGACGGCCAGATTTATGACTATTAAGTTGATGAAACGCAAGTTTTGAAAGAAAACATCTCCTTTTTTATTTATTTTCGTAATTTAATCGAAATTATGTATGCTAATCTTTGTGCTAAATTGCCAACCTATTTACTATGCATATTATCTTCCTATTACAGCTATTGAGCTGATGTTAGCAATAATTCATTGATATATGTTATGTTATATCGAGCATAGCCTGTTTCACTCATGACTTGACTTTCCATACACCAATACAATGCGAACATACACATTCAAACGGGAAAGTTAGTCCTTGTTTTTGTATAAATATTTCAATTATTATTTTAGTTATATTGAGAGGATTCAAAATATCGCGAAATACACATAGTTCAAAAATTACAATATCTGTAACTCGGAAGCCGTTATTTTTTGACTGACAATTTTTCTCGAAAATCGAAAATCTGAGACGGCAGAATTGCAAGATGAGACCGTATCCGGAAACGTTTAAATTGAGAATTTTTAAAAAAGAGTTACATCAATGGTAAAGAGCTATGTAGAGGGGTAATATTTTGCGAAAATTGAAAATATGAGATAGCCAAATTAAAGAAGAGATTATATGTAGCAACATTTGAATTGGACATTTTTTAAAAGAAGCTAAGGCTTTCGATTGATAGCAGTGGTAAAGTCTGAAATATTTGTATTTCCACCGCCATATTTTAAGATCTCTGAATAATAAAAACTACAAGCAAAGAATATACGTGGCTAATAGGATAAGTACTATTTTTGTTTTGGTATTAGTGAACGCTCAGCGATACGGAGGTGTTTTGAGTTTTTATGAAAATGGGACCATTTCTCAAGTCTCCTCTTTCGAATGAATCCAACAATCATTAAATTCGGAGTACATTTACTATATAAAACGCGCGCACGAACCAAAAAAAAGCAAACAGTCGAATTGTATACGTCCTAAATTGGACCGACTTTATAAATTGGTACACTGAAAAATTCAAAAAAATATCAATTCTCTTCGTACTGGTAATTTTGAAATTGTGCAATGCGTTCTAAGTAAAAGAAAACTAAATTAGGATTCTCACTTCAATACAATGTTGTGTTTTAAATTGTCTTATTTATTCTAATCTGGATAAAGTAAGGTTAGGTTAGGTAGTGTTTTAGATCATTTGATCAACTAAGGTTAGGTTAGGTTAGGTTGTGTTTTAAATCATTTTATTTATTCTAAAATGGATCAAGTAAGGTTAGTTTGCCTAAATCAATGGGGTATTTCAGTAATTTTGAAAAATTGTATTTTTTGGTTCTAAATTTATAAATTGAAGTCTAACATCTATCAAAACTGCATAATATTGCTCAATAATGAATATATTAGGAATTGAAAATTAAATTAAACCGTTATGACGTCACAACAGAAAACTTTGTTATCCTTTTCTATTCAAATATAAAAAACAGAGATGGTCATTGTCTGCGGAACTCTTATAAATTACAATTGCGGCAGCATTTTGTTGAAAGCTTTCAAGGACACCCTGTATATATTGTAATTAATCTTAATATTAGCGATGGATTATAATTTGCTCTAAATGAGGAGATGAAGTAGATGACAAATTTCAATGATAATTGACAGCTTTATAAGACTCAAATGATTGAAAAATTCTACACTTAGATTATTAGTGAAATAAACTTTTAGTGTGGATTAACACCCGCCCCCCTTTCAAAACAACCCGTCATACAGGATAAATTAATGAGTCAGGATATATGGTAAAGTTCAGATAAGTATTTACATGTAATTTACTATGAATGAGTTAAATGTATATAATAAGACTTAGCATACAAACTACAACACGCAAATAAGTTTCATGAAATTATCTTGATAGGAAAGTTTAGGGTGAACTGAATCCCACACCTAAGAGACAAGGAGAGGTATATATATATATATATATATATATATATATATATATATATATATATATATATATATATATATATATATATATATATATATATATATATATATATATATATCTATATAGACAGTGGAAACTCCCGCAGATCTCCGAGCGCCTGCAATCTCCAAAACAACAATTCAAACCCGAAGTACATTGCGTGGAAAACATTGATGTTGACCTCTTTGCGTAGATAATAACATGATTATTTCAATTGCTATATATATACACATATACCAAAAGCTGATCTTAATCCTCACAGATTACAGATACATACCTACTTATTCAGTATTCTAAATGAGTAGAATTTTTCTTCCACTATTTTACGTATAAACGTTACATTGTCTTGAGTGATTTGATATTTGAGAATAAGAATTAATGACCAATTAAAATAAGATAGCTATTTATTTATTATCTTTAATCTTGTTCCAGCTCTGTAATTTCAAATATTTCTTTCAGTTCTTCAAAAACTCCAATGGAATTCATATTATTGGTTGTCGTTTTCTTCAATGTTTACCAACTCGTTTAAAACATAAATGGATTCACATTTGAACCAAATGACAACGCAAAATATGACAGATGAAAGATTGGGCAACATGGTTATCTAAGCCAGATCGGAATTCGATAGAGTTATATTTTCTTTTAGCATAGTGAAGATCATATTTTTTTTTGTATTGCTGGATATATCTCAGCGTTTGCCGCGCATTTTACCGAAAATGCCACATCGCAACTACCACACTGTTGTGCTGCCTTCAGCAATGTGCTTATTTATCTATCATATATGGTCTCTAGCGGGGAATGCTTTTCATCTCAACTTAAGGCATAGTTTCCAAATGCCGCACACTCTGCGGAATGTCATACAAAATAACAACACACAGTATTCCATGCCAGAGGGCTGCTGAGCCTATCTCTAACAAACAGCATCACCCCCTATCCTATATAATATAATATGTCCTGTACTATCTCTTTCGTGTGCCTGGTACGTAGAGAGTAAAAGCAGTGGGAAGAACTACTTTTCATTTCCATAAAATTATCCCCATAGGCCAGATCATTTTCCAAATTAATAACAGACACCTTAAAACACAACCAAGCCCAATTTTGGTCGCCACCCAATTTAAAATGACACAATGTCAACATTTTCTTCGAATAAATTTGTGGATCGTCTCATCGACAAAAAATGGGAAAATGGGCACACTTTCATACCTATGTTATAAAGAACCAACTGCAGCTGCTAGCCGTTGGATTTTCTATAGTACAGCATCATATATATAATAGAAAAAGTAACCTGCAAATCAAGACTGTTGAAAAAAACAGTCTAACATCAAATTCGTAGTTAGGACAAAGAATGGAGTGCTTTTGTAGAAAAATAATTAATGTTGACAAAGGAACGCTGAGAAACGCACACAAACATTCCCATACACATATATACCGTACCAGTCGGCCGACTGGGAGGATGGCAAAGATTTTGTGATATCTTCACGCAAATGATAGCATTGAGGATGTCCAAAAGAACCCTCTTTCGTATCGATATTATTAGTGTTTCATTGCAAATATTTTTGCAATTTTCGCAAAATTGCTTGGCCTTTTTTCATTGTACGCGCATTTTGTGTAAAAAGTTTCTTCTCATATAGTAGATAGTAGAAATAGAAAAATGATGTACGCAACTGCATCAGCAAAGGAAAGAAATAACTTGGATTTCATTGCTATACTTTATTATTATATGTATATAATTAAATTCTCAATAAATTATACCAAAGAAACGACGACTGACGCCGACATCTGACATGACAAGTGACGTGACAAGCGACAAGCTGGATACAAGAAGATAGCGGACGATAATACATATTCCAAGGGCGAAATTTTATGCGCATGCGTGACAGTCACGGAACACAGTATGAATCTCGTCCAAAGTACAAGTAAACCTACAGCCATTTTATAGTTAACCTAACCTAACCATTTAGAGTTAAGGTCATAGTGGGAATACACTGCTTGTCGTCCAATGCGTCAGTCGTTCAGGAAAAAGGTGCTGGTACCATACATGTAAATATTTCTAACTGATTTAGTAATTAATCTCTATATTAAATTTGATCCTGTTGGGATGTTCGGCTGATTCGACCTGTATATATGCTACATCTATAAAACGAAAACATAAAACATCACGTTCGACCTTATCTTACGTGAACCATACGTCACATACGTCGTAACAGCTTATTATATTTCTCACAAGTGCTTTATTTACCTCCAGCATCTAATTCAATTATTAACAACATAAAATTTTGGCTATTCATTATTTTTGTTTCTTTTTTTTCAGTTCACGAATGAATTTACAAGAAATATTGTTATTGCTAATTATTCTATAAAAACGAAGTTATTGTACTAAATGAAGATATAAAGGTCTGCCAGGTACAAAGATAATCGAACTGAGTTAAGTTACATTATCTTTAGCCAAGTTCAATAAATTCTGCCATAGAAATAATACTCTATTAATTCTATGATTTCTCCAATCACTGAATGTATTTTTTTAACTAACACTTTATTTTTTCCTTGCAAAAAAGGCTCTTCTGCGATTTCTGGACAAAACTGAAATCCTAAACTGGAACGCGACACACATGTATCATGGACTGGAATAATTGACTCATCCTCGTATCCATAAGATATTCAAATTTATTTATCTTATTTTTAATTTCTATTTTATTTTAAATACAGAAAAATGCATTTGACGTGTGGGTCATCTAGTCCAAACGCACTGAACTAAAAATAAATATTTATTGACTTGTTTACTATACACTCCGCATCCATCTAGAATATGGTAGATGTACTTCAAAAGCAAGATTTTTATATACTCTGCCTACCGATATTTAGAGCAACTGTGCCATAGATAACTTATTTATTCTATGCTATAGGAGGTAGTGTTCTCTGATGCCATAGATCTCTGTCAGAGAACACCATCCAAATCTATGTGCTCTGTGTTGAGTGTTCTCGTTCTCTGGCTCTGTGACAGAGAGAACATACATACAATAATCTCTCTGTTCTGTGAGAGGTAGTGTTCTCTGTCTACCGCATACCTCTGAGGAGCATGTTATCCGGATTTTATATTTATTAAGTTTATTTCATAATTTATCACATTTAAAATTCAACTAATCCTAAATAATGCCCACTGCTGTCATGGAGTGCTCCGACTTTAGTGAATTTCAGGTATTTAATTTTATAAATACTAGATATAACCTCAGTTAAGTCTGGAACACCGAATATTCTCAATTTC
Source organism: Crioceris asparagi (assembly GCA_958507055.1). Classification (NCBI taxonomy): domain Eukaryota; kingdom Metazoa; phylum Arthropoda; class Insecta; order Coleoptera; family Chrysomelidae; genus Crioceris; species Crioceris asparagi. The sequence continues at coordinate 1,783,896 of OY293833.1, read as the reverse complement.
CCAATATACAATTTTAGGAATCTCTCAAAGCTATGAGAAAGACTGATGACATTATAATTAATACATTAAATAGCGTTGTTCCAACTGATTCCTTCCATACAGATGAAGTAGCTGCTTGTAAAAATCTTTACGAAAAATTAGATGATGGTCATAAGAAAAGGGAGAAGTTTATTCAGAATTGTATTAATATAGCTTCTGGTAATGTAAATCAACTTAAAGAACAAAATGCAGCGAATGAAGGTGATATTAGCTTGAGAAAACAGCTGAAGACTGAGCAGACCAAGGTTAGGTCTCTATAACACAATTTTTCCTCATAACCCAACTTAGTAGAATGGATATAAAATCACCAATAGCTTTAAAATTCTTCTATTCTAATTGCCTCTTTCTTCTTTCAGTTGCGAATGTTGAAAGTTGAACGTACGGTGGAGGAATTGATACAACAAAGAACTGACAAAGTTTTCAATGAAAGGTGTCGGCGTTACTATAAGCCTTTATGATATATATCAGAGATTGCTGTCTTCGACAGTCCTGGGTAGAATGTTATCTATTGATTGTAGTGATTAATTTTTATATACAATTATTGTGGTTATAAAAAATATATTCTCCAACAAAATGACTATTATTGCACTTGTTAGTACCATTGCAAATTGGGTCATACAGCGTTAGGCAAAAGTTATTTCAGAGATAAAATGTAAGATATATATTAAATGGTTTTCTCTGAAATAATAGGATTTATATTTAGATTGAATTCTTTTATTCGAATGAGGACTATGGGAAAGACAAACTTGAAATAAAATAACGGAAAATACAAATATCGATAAATTTTATTTAAACTATATGTACTTACTATACTCTAACCTAAGATATAGCAGGTTTTAATACTAATTTTCCTTGTTTAAGTCTAGTCAGAATATAGAAAAATAAATTAACGGAATCTAATTAATATCAATAATAATTTCATGTAATAAACAAATTAATGAGAGAAACAATATAAAGATTCATCGTCAAAAGTATATCTTCAGAACATAATAATGATTAATTTTACATTGAAGTTGGTGACCAAAAATTCATCTCCCTCAATTCAGATGGTTTTGCTTTGAATACAGAAGATTTAACAGCGCCCTCATCTAAGCTGGCTGTGGATGCATTACGTTCCAGTTCTTCTTTGGTTTCCTCGTTGATGTAGCCGCCAACAGATTGTGACATGTCACGCTTGGCAAGAAGATTTGATAGAATCCAACTGCCTTCAATTCAAAATAATCGAAAAATTAAATTCATCTACTACAACTGCCCATACTGTTGTTAGTTATTTATGGTAACGTGATTGTAAAATTTTAGCTAAGAAACAAAATATATATACCGCTAAACAGTATGAGTATTCTTTGGGTTAGTTAAAAGTAGTGAAGGTCCATAAAAAACTGTTCAAATTCTCGAGGAAACCTACCGATACAAATAGTTGTTCTTCTTAAACCTTCTATCATTCAGGTTATCATCTTTTATCTAGCTAGGGTTTGATATTAATTTATGAAATATTATTCATGTACTAAGGGTAAGGTACCTTTTGATTTATCGACATCGGTGAATGCTCCAGTGAAATATTTATTGGTCACTTTTCTGTTAGCTTTTGGAGAACTGCCAGGCGATGCCAATGGTGATGCTGGCAATGATCTGCTGCCTCTTCTTTTGTGTAGATCGTAACTACCAGTTGGTGGCTGTTGAGGACAGTCTTCGCTCTGTCAACAAAATCAAAACATAATTATTTAATAATTGTCTCTATATAAATGGGTGAATAAATTACAAACGTGGTGACAAAAAAAAGGCTTTTTGATAGCCAACTTACCTTCATAGTGAAACCATGGACAACTTTACCGGAAACCATTTGTGTTGCGACACGTATTATAGAACTACCACATTTGGCAGCTTCACCTTTGAAACCATCGTCTGTGCCAGATGATTTTATCTTCATATAGGGTGTTGTCTGGGGTGGTGGAGTTACATCTGAAGTAAAATCATCGAAATTTTTTTTTAAACATTATTCATTCGTTCTTCTCATTTTTGTCATGTAATTACTACATTGGATGAAATAGAAAAACCAACAAATTAATACTTTCACATCTAGGTGAGAGATTATTATTGTCTATGACGCCTTCTTATGAATGTGATAGTTAAGTGTGATAAATTTTAAGTCATCGTCATGAAACTCACTATCTTTTTATTAAAAATATGGATTTAACTATCAATGCTATCTGATAATCAAATTGTTGTTGCAAAAGTTTCACGGATTGTTGTTAGTCAACCGTTTAATGACTGGATAGGATACTATGCTTCACATTTTTTAATTATACCCATAATAGAATCATAGGGATCTGAGTAAATAAAAATATTTTGAATGCACTCCCCCTGTAATAACGAAACAATACCTCCTTGTTCTTTAGTTTCATTGAGCCAACAATAAGTATTTTTATTATAACCTATAACACTTCTTGGTGTTCTACGAAGATGAAGCCACTGTATGTATTTGAAGACATCGATTTTAAAAAAGATACAAACCAAAAATGTTTTCGCTTAGCAAAATACGCCAGACAAACAAATTACTATTACAAGTATTTCCTTTTATTTTCTGAAGCACAACTATTTAGTGGATATGAAAAATAAACATTTTCGTATTATCTGTCAATGTCATTAGTCGTTGAGCAGATAGCCTGGTATTTGAATATAATGAATATGTTTGTTTTTACAGTCCCAAATGGAAATGATATCCGTACAGGAATATAATTAGTAGGTGTACAAAATTAGTGGATTGCTCCTCGAAATAATAAGAACGAAATAAGAAGAGTTGACGTATTATGTTGGTTACAAGTATTTATGATAAATACTTACATAAAGCTAAATCATTCGACATTGGTTAGTTTGTATAGAAACAACACGAAAACTTCTAAGTTCATATCACAAAGAACTGAAATATGTACATATAAATATGTATATATAGACGCTTTAGCGAATTTCTGTCTGCATTTGTACTTATTCAAAATAATTTACCAATTCTTTCGAAATACTTAATATATGATCGAACAGTGTTACATAATTTTTAGTATTTTAAAATGTGTATTCTATATTATACCAGAATAACATAACATCATTATATTATAGAGAAATATGTGTATATAATTTTATCTTATAGGTTGTGTAAACCTTAAACCGCTTATCAATATTTTTTTCTTACATGAGAACACTTTATGATAAACAATATTATATTATTATACAAAGTGAACGTGAAAAAATCATTTTCATGGCTGCAATGAAATAATAGCATTTCTAGTACAGGTCGTTTTTCTAGGAATTTTTTTACCACCCTTGGAACGGGCCCATATATTTATAGGGAGAGGGACTTTTCAAATATGGTTTCATGGGTGTCGTTGAACTTGAGGATTACACGAGGATCGATCGCCTGTGAGGTAAAATACCCATATAATAGACCAAGGGCCAGCAATGTATTTTTCAGTTTCTTTTCAAAAGTCTTGACAATTTCGATTGTACATTACCTGCTGAACAATAGAATTCATTTTGAGGCAGCTGTCTTGAGGCGGATTAACGCAGGCTTCAATTACAAAGAAGGGATCTATTTATCGAAAATATTACCTGAGCTATCTATCTATCTAATGTTCACAGAGCTTGTAAATATTTTCTAAAATAATACCATTTTTGTTATTTTCTGTAAACCCTTCGTTTAATTTATTTCAAGACTAACGAAATAAATACTATTAGCAAATTTTGGCTTTCTATCAAGAGTAATGATGTAGAAAATGGTCAGGCAATTTAATTTTTATATAACAGAGTCGCAAACTCATAAATTTGCTTTCATTGTTTTGTTCGTAAGATTCGGTATGAATATTTTCACGACTTTGAAATAAGAAATACTCCGTTAATGGCTGGCCCTTGATCTGTAAGATAATCCCTAATGACAACTTTTTATAACTATGGCTTCATGGATAAATCCTATAGTTATTTGTTATATAAAATATAAAGTAGCTAACTGAATTAATGTTTTCCAATCAAATCAATTATAATATTAATTGAATACATACATACATGTTAAATTATTATTTAACAAAATCTACCTACCAGTGCCATCAATCAGGTATTTTTGACAAGGTGTCGGATGTTTCGAAAAATCCTTCGTCTTATCACTTGTACCGAAAGTGTTGCCCTTTGATTGGCTGAGCAAGTTGGACTTGTTATCACTGCTTTTCGGATGAAAATAGTGAAACATAAAGCTGTCATCAAGTTCGGTAGGTGAAAAAGCACTTTGATCAAAATCGAACCTGCATAAAAAATATTATGATTTAAAAAACTGACAATGGAAAAATAGTAAATCAATACCAATATAAGAATATTCAATGTGTTAGTTCCTATGATTTTCTATATTATTATTATCGAAAAAAAAAACATTTCAGCCAAATGTTATTTACCCGACAGTCGTTGTTATCTTTTTCATGTTTGTTGTTTTCAGGTTTTATCTGACAAAATCGTATAACTAAAACATTGATTGACTATCAAAACTCAACAAATTAATAATGTCTCTAAAATAATAACCACAGCTAACCCCCCAAGATGAATAAAAATAGACGTAGGTATAAAAAATGTACATGTGATTTGACTATATACCTATTATGTATTGTAAAATGAAGTTCAATTGACGACGCGATCAAATATTTTGGCAATGTTACATGTTATTTCTAAATCAAATGCATTATACATTTTAGTTGAACAACTTATAATGGCATAATTGGTTTATTTATAAGCTTTTCTTCTATTTCTCAAATATAATGAATTGGATTTTTTTCTGAATACCTTCTAATATTTCTAGATTTCTTAAATAATTCAATATTTTGTTCAAGTTCTGTGTTTACAAATTTTGGTCCAGCCATATTTTCACAAAATCTGCTGTAAATTCATAGGATACACAATCTTTATTCAGATGACTTGCAACCGTTTAGTAACAGGCGTTGACCTTGATAATGCATAAAATACTCCTCTCCTCTGTTGTTGCTGCGCTATGAGATAAATGAATGAACGCTCATTAAATAATAACAACAACTAGTTTAAATAGTTGCAAAATTTTTACATACTGTTATGTAATCAACAAAAAATGATGTAGAGCTTTAAATTCACATATCTCATAATATATTTCATACATCCTAAATCTGTAAATTAAATAAATAAACTGGCATTATTGGTAGGCGTATGTGTGTAAAGGTATTTCCGTATTTCCAATTCAGGTAATTCAAGCCGAACTGGCCCATCAACAAATAAAAAAAACGTAAACACAAAACACCTTTTAAAGGTCAATAAATGCGTACTATGACCGTCATTCGTACAGAATGAATAAATAACAATGCACGGTAATATTATGATTACATTAAGGTTTATTTGCCTTTATTGTTTTGCGTAGATTTTGAGAAGATATAACCTTAACTGTTTGCAGCTATTATTATTTATTTACATTACTCAACGATTCTTTTTTTTTGTCCTGAAGAAGCATTACCAAGGGTTCGATATTTATCACAATAATTATTAAATGAAACTTTGACCAAAATATCGATTCTTTCAAGAAATATTTCCTTTAATGTGAATATCCCTAATCATTCGAATGCAAATATAATTTCTCCATAAAAATGGATCGTATCATAATGTTAATTAACTGTTAAACTTAACTTGTTAATATTTTTAAATGGTAAACGTTATAATTTCGATAAAGATTTTTTACAACAAAAAGAACCGAATTTTTTAATTGGTGCACTGAAACATTCAGAATAATGTTTTGGAGTGGTACAGCTGAAATTTTGGCACCAATAGAATTAGAATTATTTTTGACCGACAAACCCCGAACGGAGGAGGTATACAATTCGACTGTCAGGTTTTTTTTGGTTCGTTCGCGCGTTCTATATATTATTCATACTCTGATTTTGATGATTTTTGATTCATTTGAAAGAGGAGGCTTCATAAAAACGTAAATTCGAAATTTCCTTCCCTCTGAAGGGCGTGAATGTTCTCGAAAATCGGAGTTGGTATAATTAAAGATAGGACAATATCCGGAAACAAGCATAAAATATCCATGCGTGTAACGTTATTAGTGCGTTTCATTCAAACTGACAATGCAATATGGCGTCTACAAACAAAATTATTACAGATAAAGTTAAAGAGCGGCAACGCTGCATTCTCAGTTAGAATACAGATACCTAAAAGAACCTAACATTCTTGAAGAAACATGTTTCAAAGATGTTGGAAGATATACTATAATAATTGTGCTGCTTTATTGTTTAATTCTTCATTCCATAAGAAACTTTCAAAACATTTATGACGTCATTAATTCCATCAAACTGACCTTGCTCAATAATTATAATCGCCATGATTTTTAAACGTTAGGTATAATACCTATACTACGTAATTTTTAAATGCATTATTTCAAGAGTTTTCTTTGTTATTTTCTTCTTACGTAGGTACCTAGGTAGGTACCGAATTATTTAATTACAATTCGCTCAAAACTGTATGAATATAATTCAATCGGAGTTACATCAAGATTCTGTAATAGATTGTGGTATGTGTTAGTTATTTAGAAAGCGTTACGAGTAAGGTCATGGTATTTTTATTGAATCATTTGCAAATTGAAATTGGTAGGTATTACCTAGATGACGCGTATAGCAAAATCATTACTAGCAATAAGAAAGAAACAAGTTTTTTTTAGTTCACCGCTCCTTGTAAATTCGTTTGCTTGACCTTTGATTAATTTTTATTATATAGATACAAAAAAATAGTATAAAAAAACTAATCTTAAATTCGGCATATTATGAAGTTGATATTTAAAATTGCGATACAGTAAATTATAGTGAAATTGTTTAGCTTTCTTGAACTTTAATGAATCAAGTGTAGAATGAACAATACAGCCAAATAGACATAATAAATAAACATGAAAAATAGCATTGTTATGATACAGTAGAAGAAAATATTTAAGTAATATTCTATGTGTAAAAATACGAAAAAAAATCGTTTTTTCAATTTAATTTTCCAGTGGATAGATAGATGATAGGAGTGTCTTTCTCAACTATAATCAAAGCTAAACAAATGTATGCAATTGACCTAGTTAATTATAGGAGCAAACTATCATATTATATTGGTATGAAAGTAATCAAAACAAAGTAACAATAGGAACAATATAGTGAAAGAAAAGACACCACTATTAATCAGCGTTAATATATCCCTTGAAAGCTTTCCTGAATTTTGTTATTTCATGTATTTTAAAAAATAATTGAACAGTTCAACGTGAAAACAAAGCACATGAAGCTGTTTACAAAGATAAACATTATAACAATCTTTCTCATTTATTTATAATGATAACAAAAATCATCACTTACTTGTCATTCATTTTGTTCTTCATCCACTGGGGGATGTTGATTCCACCACCCAAAGAGCGGTCTTCTTGTGTTGCCATTTTTTCAACTGATATTTATATTTTTGTCCAAAGATACTTTCAAGAATGAAAACAACAAATGAGATACAAGCTGAATAGTGTTTACAAAAGAATTAAATATGAATGAATTTTGATTAATGTATTATGTTAAACTAAACTATCAGTGAAAATTAGCACTGTAAACGCTGCGTAAAGCAATTCCTAGGAGTATGCTTTGGACATTGTACAAATCTAAAAACAAAAACAGATCTAAGTCATATGATTAAAAAACGTCACAATTTAACTATGATATTTATAGAATAAGCGAAAATTGCTATTTTCGACCTTTCTTTCAAGCATTTCCTAAATTTTTTTGAGTAAGTTAGCATCGCTGACATCTTACAAGTAACAACAGATACCTATGATGGAGATGAAGTGCAACATTTTAGTTTCTGTGATTTCTTAATGGATGTTTACGAACGAAAAACAGCAGAATGATAAATCAATCTAAGGCTAAGACTGGAAGATAGAGAATAAACTATCATATTTACCTTAGAATTATTACAGATTGATATTCTTTCACTTGATGCACCCATAGTTGTCACCAGATAACTTTGTTAAATAAACTGAATTGAAAGCGGATTGGGAATTGGGAGATAGATGAATAACCATGAACAAAAACACCACTCAGTAGACAGAAGCATAATTGCGCATGCGCGGGTAATAAGACATCTATTTCATTTGTGTATGTTATCTCTACATATATTTCATGAAAAAAATTTTAGAAAATAAAAAAACAAATACCAACCAGAGCACAAACCCTTATTTATTTCATCCATAGATAAAATATTTATATACAGATTTCATCGTAGGGACTAAAAAATATTTATTGGTTGGCAATTTAGCGCTTTATTTAAATTTTCGATATTGCTGGTTGCATAGTTAGATAGCTTTTAAATTGAACCGTGTCAATAGAAGTGACTGAATGCTAATCGCTTAGCTTTTTTTAAGTATATTCGTTGTCGCTTAGTAATCACTAATCATACTCTTGTGGACACAACTGATGCATCGCTTAGTAATTCCAAAATTAAAAAAAAAACATTATTTTCTGTTCAATATATTTACAGTGAAAAAGATTTTGTAGTAAACGAATTGGGAAATATCAGAAACAAAAGATAGGTTATGTTACACTATTGTTTACTGATTACCTGTCAATTTTCTGATTACTAATCGATTGGTAATTAGTGGTCGTGTCCACAGCAGTAACTGACTACCAATCGCTTAGTAATCAGTAATCATACTCTTGTTCACACGACTGATTAGTGATGTATCGCTTAGCTCTCTTGTTTTTATCGTTTTTATTTAATATGATACTAGGACAAAAATAGTATCATGTGCTGTGGACAAGGCCAAATACATTCCAGTAGGCGTATTCTGTAGTACATTTGTGCAAGTCTCAGAACTAAAAGTTGAAATCCAGAATACAACTAAACTTGTTGAGTTTTGATGTATTCTGACTTTCAACTTTTTGTTCTGTTTTGTTACGCAAATGTACAGAATACGCCTACTGGATAGAATTTGAAAATGTATTTCTTGAGCACAGATTCGTTGGGAATTAAACCTAAACCAAAATTCTATTTTACAATAAGACGCATAGTAAAAATAGAAAGATTTATTAATATATTATCATCAAATAGAAAATATGGAAGTCTCTTGACACTTGATAAAAGAATCAATATTGATATCTAAACATTACTCAACGTCATATATCCTGTATGTCTCCTTTACAATGTGCACAACAATGTTGTACATTAGAGAAGACTTGTTGATGAGTAGCCATAGAATTTGCTGCGCCCATAACAGCGTTACAAAGAGCATCCTGGATATACGTACTGGTCAAAGGGCTGCATACCATCTGGAAGTTAATTTAAATTTACTTGTAGATGACCTACATTATATTATTGCAAAAAATATACAGTTTTGATACCTTTTCAGCTCTTCTTGCAGCTACAGAGGAATGTATAGTTTTGTTCTCTTTATAATTTTGATTTATTGCGTTATCAGGTACATCAAGCCTTCTTTGTAGTTCATTTACTAATTCTTGATTGGCTGCCATGATCTCCATGATGTTTCGATACTTTAATGTTACCGACGTGCTTTCACCAGTTAATTTCTCTAATATAGCCTTCAAATAACAGTATGTTTTCAGTGATTGAGTGTTTACTTTGTGGTGCTCTTCAAGTAGAGTTTTCGTAACACATTTTAAATCATTTATTCCTTTCGAAAGGGCTGATTTCCATTTAGCCAACTCTTCAACCATTAAACTACAATTTTGAATCAATTTAATGGAGCTTTCAATTTAAATTTGAGCTATCTGTAAGCATACATACCTGGATGCTAAAAATTTACTGCGCCAAACCTCACACTGTCCCGAAAGCCACTCCGTCTGCTCTTGATGAGATGTTAGATGGTTAGCCGAGTTTAGTAAGGCACGTGCTAATGCTAGCTTATCTTCGGTCAAATGTTGCACCCTACTCTCAAGATCTTCACCCACTGCAGCGACAAGAAGTGTTTTCAATTCGCTATTAACCTAAAACCAACCGGAGAAGCTTTTATTGAGGAGACAATTATAGGAGCATTCCTATACCTGTGCTTGAAATTTGAGCTGATTCTCCAAATGAGAGTTAGTCTCTCGTAAATTTTTGATATCTGTTTCATAAGCCTCCTTTTCTTTCTCCCATTTGAGCTTCAATCTCAAGGCACCTTCGTTTTCCTTCACCATTTTATCAATTTCATTCATTTCTATACGTCTCATATCAGAAACTTGTTCAGCTAATATTTGGATTTCATAATTATTTTTGGAATTTTTCATCTCTACAATTTTTTGTTTGAACCTGTCAACCACAATTGGAAGAACAGCTGCCTTATAAGGTTCATAAGGGATAAACTTAGGTTCCTTTGGTTTACTTAGTGAGTATTTAGCAAGTTTCTTCTCATTAGGATGAAATTTGGGTATCAAGTCATATATTTTTGAACGTGGCTCTACGGGTTTCATGCACTTAAGAAAGTATTTAACTTTCTTTGTATCTAGAACAAGATTACTTTTGAGAACTTCACTTATCAAAGTTCTACTATTTTGTCCTTTTAATTCTCTTTTTACATCCATTGTCTCTTGAAATGTTCTTATATATATTCAAATTTTGGCACTTCTATCATTTTACAAATAACTTTACTATACATTTATATTCATAGGATGTCTTAGGGTAAATATGTTAGGTTGAGTAGTGTTTACGTTTTTCCAGAGCAGAGAACAGTATATCCAAGTTCACAGGTCCACAGGAACTGACACTGACGTAGAACGTTTTTTATCAGAGCTCGGAATACATGCAGAGACAACCATGTTTGTATCTGATGCATGAATGAATTGTTTATTTGAAATTTAGGTGTTACATTGAAAGTGGTAATTTTTATTTATAACAATGCAATTAGATTGTACATATTGCGGTCTTACAGACAAGTAGGTATAAGGATAACATAACCAAAATCACACAATTGGCTACATGAACCATGAACAGCATCCGTAGCGTTTACGTTTGCATTCATAGTGTTGGTAGCGACTCTCTGAACATAGCCTAAGCACAGCTCACTAAACGGTGAGATGTGGCCTGAGTACATAATTTATTATTTACTAGCTATTTACAGAATTACAGAGGAAACTATGCTATTTAGTATTCTGTGGCAAATACCTAAGCCAGAGCAGAGACAACCATGCTTGTCTCTGGCCAGAGACTGTCTCTGCCTGTCTATTCTATTTACTTTATGGCATAGACTTCTGTGCGTAGTGTTCTCTGGCATGTGCAGAGTTGCAGAGAACACTTTCTGTGGACAATCGATTATTAAGGGTGTTCGAGCAGTAGTTTGGACCAGTTTCCAACTGTGTTCCGTGATTGTGGAGCATGCGCATATTAATTTCCGTCTTCTTAAAATTAAAATGCGCATGCCTCTGACGGTTTGAGTTTGGTTTGAAATCCTGCTCGAACACCCTTATTGTCGTTGTCACAGATAATGAAGGTTAATTATTGTTCACACTAACCTAAAATCGTTGTTTGTTTCTTTTTTTATGGTGAAATTGATAATTTTAATTTGAGTCATTAGCCACAAGTAGTAATTGGAATGAATGACTGGGATGAATGTGGAGTTCACCAAAAGTGGACCATGTCTGTATTGTAGCAAAAGCCTTGGTAAAATTCCATAAATTTCTCCAATATGGCTACTAATAATATAGGAATTGACTGGATGGGAACCCTTGGGGTTGGTGTTGACTTTGAGACAACGTTAAGCGCTGTCCCAGAGCAACATCAAGGACCTTCCAATATCAATCAGTATGAACAAATGGATAGAACTAACACCAGTGCTACTCTTAAGGTAAGCAGAATCCTTTGTGTTTGTTTATATTTCTATCGAACACTATTTTACAGAGAAATCCAAAAATGGAGCTCTCAAAAAACGACTTACTTAAACTAGTTACTTATTTCGAAGGCGAAATTCAAGCAAGGGACATAGCTATAGCGGCCTTGAAGGTATATATATATATATATGTTTTTGAGAAAGAGTATTAGACGTATCTGTATCAATTTTAGTCGGAAAAGTTGAAACAAGTGGTTAATGTTGGGAGGTATCGACCAGCAGTTATGGCTGATCCATACACTGCTCTATTGAGGGATTCTATAGCCGACGGTCCATCCGCAAAGCCACCTATAAGCGAAAAGGAAATGGCTCAAACAGCCGAGCAGCAGCTTCAAGCTCTGGAACAACTAGTTTTGCAGCAAAGATGGGCGCATCAGCATATGATAAATATTCTGAAGGAAGCTGAAAATAAACATAAAAAAGTGAGTGACCATGCAAGCTTATATCGAAAAATACATAACAACAATTCCATTTCGAGATAAGTATATTGATTAAATGTTCTGCTGAAGGTAATTCAAGAATTGGAAGAAGAGAAATGTAAACATGAACACGATACCGCTCAAGGTGATGATATTACATATGGTTTGGAAATGGAAAGAACGCGACTAAGGCAAGAATTGGAAATGGAACGAAATGCTAGAAAAAAATTGGAGAAAGAAGTTAAAAGACAAGTGGAGATGGCTGACGAAGAGCGATCACGACAAAAACAGATTGTGCTACTTCTACTAGCCGAAAGAAAGAAAATTATTGTTAAATATATTGAAGAAAGGAAGAGAAGTGAAGATCTCGCACAGGTCAATAATAATTAAAATTATTCCATGTAACATTTAAAAATAATAATGATATTTCTTCTATAGATTCTTTCCGAAGAGAAATCACGTATTGACACTATGGCTGAAGGTTTGGAAGAAGAGAGTAAAAAATCACTACAAATGGAAGCTGAACTTGAGAAACAAGTTCACCTGTATGAAAATGACAAAAAAATATTAAAAGCTCAATTGGCAGCTAAAGAAGCCAGGTAAATATGAAGAATTACAAAACTACAATCTCCTCTTAATTCATTTATTGCCTTGTCCAGATGTCAAGAATTGGAAATGGAATTACAAAAAATGAAAGCTGAATATGAAGCTTTGCGAAGTAGGGCTCCATTATCTAATGATAGTGCAGCCTCTATGATAAGTAGTGTGGCCAAGGTAGTACAGCCAACAGCTACTGTGTCCAGTGTACCTGTGTCTGGACCAAGTAAGTCAATTCTTGATTCAAGTAGGACATAAAAAAATATTGAATGTTTCACATTGCTTTTAGCCACTGGCATAGCGCAATCAGTTATGCCTGGACAGGCCCTGCGACAGACTGCTATTGTACCAACATCTGCAAATGCAGCTAAGGTAAGTGACAGGCAGTTGATAATAGCATAAAGAAATCTCAAAAATAGTGCTTTGGTTTTGCAACAAAGATCTTGTAGGCCAAAATATAAATTCTGAATCCTTGTCGTATCCTCGATTTACGCGTAAAGTTCCATGTAGTCGAGCTGTGGTGCGATGTTCAGACCTTTTCGTAGAGTTTATTAACATCCAGTTGCAGGCGGCTGGCACTTCTTCCACATCATCATCATCATCTGGACAAGTGTCATCACCGGCAGCTATGGGACGTACACAACCACCAAAGTCAGCGGCAGCATTCCATTCTCAATTCCAGCCGGGTTCCACAGCTCCACAAACACCGCCGAAAAAGAGCTCAGCTGTGGCCAGAGGCGTACCACCTCCAATACCACCGAACAAGCCAGTCATCCCTAGTAAGACTACCACCCCCAGGAGGCCGGATAGTGGTGAGGCTGAGAAAAAAAAAGCCACAAATTTAGCGCTTAAGGTATTATCATCATTCATCCAGTTTGGTTGGTTTCTATTTTCATACGTTTGCGATTTTTATTTATTCTCTTTTTTGCATTCCGACATCATCGTAGCGACTAAACGGCAAATAATACAGAACAGCTGAAATGTTTAAACAACGCCATTATGATTTGCAATGGACAACGTTCACATTTGAAGACACAACACGCCATTTAACTACTACATAATAACAAACTATGCTTTAGGTAGGGTTGATTGTAACTTTTCCAGTTGCTAGATCCTATAAAGCTTGCAGAAAGTTTAATCCAAATGTAGATTTAAACCCTTCCTTTTATCTTTGACAATTTCCTCAGTCATTATTGTACAGTTGATTTACATTGTAATAAAGTAGCTCCATTTTACTTCTAAACGGGGTAGTTTATCGCGCTAGTGCTAAATAACAGTCTTATATAATCAAAGTTGTTTTGAATTTTGCAAAGATGATTCGCACTTTTATTTACCAAAAATGTTCTCATTTGATAACAAATATTTCAAAAATATTTTTGTGATTACTATGGTCTTTTCGAATTCTTTATAGGTTATTTATGAAGAATGTACCCAAACGATAGAAATATAAGAAAGACCATATTTCTATGTGGAGTTGGGACTGCATGCATGCGCAAAGAAAATATAAAAAGGCCTGTCATCTGTCATGATGATTTCGAGATGATATACAACAACCGTTTTGTTGACCAAATGTCATATTTCTGGGTACATGATTGGTGCGTTTGTAAGTTTGGCTAGTTTGGATTTGTTTCGCTAAACACAACGATTGATGTGTTTTGTATCTCGTAATTATCATTAATCTATTCCTGTTCCTACTTGTAATCTGTCAACTGTCAAACTAATCTTAAAATACGTTGTTAATGGGTTGCTATGTCACTCCCATTTAAAGATAGATTTTTGTTTTTATTTCAGTACACAATTGTAATTTAAATACTTTGATTACCAATACGACATCAGGTAGTATTTTGAGCATAATATAATATGGTTTTCAAATTTCACTCAATCTTCTATTAGAAAATCCTTTTCTATTGTGTAATAATTATTGTACTGAATATTCCGTTGTTTTTAGGATGGAGACATTGTGAGGCCAGGTCAGGGCATTGAAATTTTGGGACAAGAATTAGCTGATTTCCAGCAAATGTTCGTTACTATGGCAACCAGCAATAATACTTAAGAATAAAACGTATTTATCTACCATTCTTAGGCAACTAAATACTTAGACATACAGCCATTGACATTTTTTCCAAATTCTATTGACACTTCATGATGAGAAGATTGTTAAACTGAAAAAAATCTATAGTCTATATTAGCGGCTTTTGCTATAAAAGACCTAAAAATAGAATGTTTGCAAAAAAATATTTCTTTCTAGTACTTGCTTTAGAGCAAAAATACGATTATTACGGCAACTTTTGACGCCGAAGGTGACAAACTTTATCTTCAGGTTTTCGAAAATATGAATGCAATGATTGCTTTACTAGAAGATATTGTCGTTAATATTTTCTAAAACAAATATTCTTGGAAATGGAATTCATAAAATAATCTAATGCTGCGAAAGTTATACTGGCAGCGTTAACAAATCATTTAAAATAGCGTCTTTCGCTATTTCGATTAAAAGTAATGCTAACATACATCTATTTTTTCAAAGATTTGATTTTTTTGGGCTTTTACAGCAAAAACCGCTTAACTAGACTATTACCTACCAAATTCTGATATTAGAAGACAATATTTCACATATTTTGGCTCTGAAGTCAATAATGTAACTTGTTCTGTAATACGTATTTAATGTAGGTATCAAATCTGAGAATATGTATTATACGAGATTACCTCACTTAGGTAAATGTGCAAGTTCATAGATAACCTTAGAATCATTGTTCCGCTATGAAGAATCTGTTTAGTTTCAAAAGTGAAAATATTTTCAATAAAACATCTCATGATTCTTTTCGGAGGATGTCTATTTTATTTATTATATGTTAAATAATTTAATTATTGTGATCTAGTAGCATAGGCACTGTTGCTCTATGCAAACAATTCTAGGTTAAGTTATCTTCTCATAAAATACCAAATTTTCATTGACTATTATTTTTATGACATAATTTATCTATAAAACGATTGTTTGATTCAAGTGAATGAATAAATACAATTTTATAAATTGTATTTCGCCACAATATTTTAGAGAGTTATCCTGAAGAACTGAAATATTCATACATATTTCTGACAATAACAGCACTTGAAATTCCAATTTGTTAGATTTAAAACTTTTGAATAAATTCCATGTGAATTATTAGTTTTTCTACATCAGAATGAAATACTCACTATATGCATTGTAGTTTTACTCTCGAAATAATTTATTTAGGCCATGCTATATATATATATATATATATATTTCGAAATTTAACTATGCCATTAATTATTTGCGAAATTTCCGAATGACTTTATATTATGGCATAGATCTATTCCTATTAAAACGTGATTTTTATTGACTGGCCTGTTATTACGTCAAATACCATAATAAGTTAATATTAACTAGAAAACAATCTTTACTTGAGTAGAAAGAATAATAAGTATATTTTGAATACCGTTGTTTCCTATCCAAAAAAAACGTTCTCAAATTCATTATAACTTGAGACTATTATTTAATCGAAACTACAAACCCAGTGTTTTCTATGTGATATAAAAGAATGGATAACATATGCTATACGTTTTACTGGTCACTATTTGCTATTTAAAATTTAGTTGACAAATCTTTTTTATAATAATGTTTTTTTTTCAGATTATAATCTTTTTATTCAAATAGAATGTATCTAAAATTTTTAAATCATGTAAATAATTGGTAGCCGAGTTTATTACCTGTGTCATTTCCGTATCTAACTATATAACTACAAGTGAGCAATCTAGATACAACATCGGCTTTCAGACACATGCCAACGAACTCGTGTGGTTATCATTACTCGCCTTTGGCTCGTAATAAACTGTTGTCAAATTCGCAACTTTTTACACTACTTGTAGCATATAAACTACCATTATGTTTTCTTTTATTCTTAAACACGATACTCACGAGATCAAAACTTCATGTCATAGAATTAAATATCATTCAGTAGTCTAGTTGAAAATACGTAGGCAATAATTATGTATAAGGTTCGGAGAGTCGTTTAGTTTGTTGGAAAGTAAAAGAAAACTGTATTTATGTGATAAATAAGAGACATTAAGTTAAATGAAACAAGAAAAATATATTTGAAATTGTTATTTTCTTGTTTCCATTCTTCTAACTTTGCTCGCCTTTTTCTCCTTCTTTATCAAAATGATCTCGTTCATTTTTGGAATAATCTTGTGATTGGTATTTGTTGATACAGTGCTAGAAAAATAAGTAAAACACCATTTTATACACAATGAAGAATATAGTGAAACTTCCGTGAACTTGGAAAACGATTAAAGACATAACAAAATTAAAGAAATTATTCAAATGTGATTCTCATATGGTTTGATAAGAAAAGAACACGATTTTTTGTTTCAAGAACATAAATAGAATTGAAGTTTGTATATTACATAACTGTTACTACAACCGATTGTCAACACCAGCTTGTTTTTTTAAACTGCAAAAAATGAACAACTTTTCACGGAAGTTACCGTGAATTATTATATAATATACATGTCTCATTTATAGATTATTCCTTGATGAATATTTGTGTATAGCACGTATAAATATTTACATTTAGATGTCAAGTTTTAAAATGTGCGAATATTTTTTTTATAATTTTTGTGTCTCAAAAACAATAAAACTAGGTGTGCTCAAACCGTATTTGATATATACCTTACTATTTTAGGTAGCAATATACTACAATGACTTCATTATTCAAGAAAAATGGACAAGTAGAATCGAAGATCACACATTAAACAAATACATATATTTTAAAGTATTTTCTTGGAAATGCAGTCATTCATTGAATAAAATTCTTTGAATTACGCCAAGCTTTCGATAATTTTTATTTTCGTCATCAGGATAAAAGTCGTGAATTTAAAATAAATTAGCCAAAAACCTAAAATCGAAATAATCATGGACATTGATTTAGCATTAATTATTCTCTTTTATATGAGCCACCTTTTTTTGGATGGTAGCTACGAAACAGGATCGGAGATTAAAAATAAAAACGCAAAGTATATTATTAAAATATATATTATTCTTAATAATAATTCCTAATTATTTAAATATATAATAAAATATTTTCTTGCGTGTTGTACACAATAATGTAAATCTTTGTCTACAATTATAAATAATGATAAGTAAAATTAATTGATAAAATCTTTGTAATATCATACATATATTGCACAGCCTAATGATATTGTACAAATAGCAATCGATATACATATATTCAAGAAGCTTTTGTAAAATCTTAAATTATTGAAAAATATTAATTCATGCCACGAAAATAAAATTAAGTAAAACTTTTTCATAAAATCGAAATAATCATCGACATTAACATGGCATTAATTCCATACATATTTTGTTCTCTTTTATAGGACCCGTCTTTCTTTGGATCGTAGCTACCTGAATCATTTTGTAAAATTGAATAGACATATCAAGATCAATGATTTTCAAAAACTTTTTGCTCACTCTTAGTACTGCCTAAACTATTATATCTAGATAAAACATTGAACAATGATCCTGAAAATTGTATGAAAAGTAGTACAAAAATAAGATGGCATCTTTTACATTTATATATTTGAGAATATAAATGCTTCAACAAAACCATTAAATGAAATAAATCACTTTTGGGTCCTAGGGCTTCGTTTAATTTTATACATGTACATATGTATATCTTCTGGTTATTTTATTCGCTATCAGTATAGACAACAGCTTTGATATTTTCCTCCATATGACGTATACCTTTGGTGATCTCCAAGCTGGAATAGTCAGAGCTTCTACGATGATACTTCCTTCTTCTTTTTATAATAATGTATAAAATAACTCCAAACAATAATATTACAATTGATACGTAGAACATGATATTCATACGGTAATACCATTTTTCTGATAAATACTCAGATAATACATACAAACGAAAACAGTATGATTCATTGTAAGATGGCGCAACAAGTCTAGCATCATTGTAACACTCTGTACAATCAGAATCCAATGATCCATTGCAGTTCTTACATGTGTAGTGGCATGGTATACAACTTTGGTCTTTTGAGATAGAAATATCCTCGACTTCTAAAATGCTGTTGTAGTATTTTTCTGGGCACTTCATCAGGCATCTGTTATTGACCAGCAAAAAGTTCGGAAGACATTCTAAAAGGGAGAATATGTTTATTTGAAAAATTTCACCATTTCCAGAAAACCCTTTTCTATTAGTATGACAAGACAATGAGAATCGTTATTAAAATAATTGAAAAATTTCTATGGCCTGAAAATAAATATAGCAGGATTCAAAATAACAAAAAAATGTATATAAAAAAAACAAAAGTCTGACAACAATTTCATGCAGAATAGAAAATCCAAGTAACTTACCAAGTTGTGGAAAATCTGAAGATGTTAAAAGAGGGTTTTGAAAAATTTAAAAAAAGGTGATTTATATTGCGACAATTTATTTTGTTTAGATTACAAATAGCTGATGTACATTCAACAACATATTTATTACAATATTAGCAAACCCATTGAGAATAAATATAGTTTGTGTATAAATAAAAAGTGATGCTATCTGAACAAAATCATACGATTCTTTCTGACAACATATTTGTTCAGTTTTATTACACCAGTACATAGAAAACAAATGGCCAGTACACAAATTATTATTATTATTATTACATGAACATGCATAGAAACACTTTTTCAAATCATTCTTATAATATCCAAAAATTCCAATATCATTTGAACGATGATGCATTTCCCTCGTCAGATCTCATACCTATCAGTCTTTTGGAAGTGTAAAGTAATATTGATACACTTTAATTGTATATAAATGCATATATTATAAATCATCAATGTAAGACTGTAGCAACAATTTGATTCTCAGCACAGATTTTCGAGGATATATGTATGAATGAATGCATCACAAACGATCTTTATAGGCATTTGAATTCACTTAAAATAATTAATCCTCTAGTCAAGTTTCAATTAGTAGCTACAATTAATGGTTAACATTATTCAGGAACTAATTTTCAATTAACAACAAAATAAAAAAGTCTTTCAAGTTATGTACAAAAAAACAATCACAGTAAATATTACCTTACTAAATAACCCTAAAACTATACGTTAGAAGAGTATAAGATTTTGAGATTGATTTGAGGGAATCACAAAAAACAACACACATCAGATTACTATAATAATTCTTCAACGACAACATTATATTTATTATATATTTTTATCTATTTCATTCACAAGATGAAATACCAGTTATTGTGATTACCTCATTTAATTTCCAACAGTGCAAAACAAGTCATTATAATCCGAATTATAATATTGGTACATTGGATAATTGCACTTATAGTGAAATCATTTACGGACTACCACAATTTCTTCATATCATAATACTGGGAGATTTTTTTTTCTTCTATAATTTGGCACAGTTATCTCATATTTAAAAAAAATGGTTTTCAATCAATATCCTAAAATTGATATTTTATTTACCATACCCAAGAAATTTCAGATAGCAAAACTACTTTCCGTGTTACGAATAATGCACCTATATTATTTTTTTCTAGGCCAGTTTTCTTTCAATAAATCTTAATCCAATATATAAGATAGCAGAGAAGTTTTTTTTTAATAAATAAAATTGGGAAATATTAAGAAAAAGTGACAACTATTACAATTAGAAACCAAATGAATAATCAAACAAGTACTAAATAACTATGGTGTAACAAGGAAAGTACACAATAGAAAATTTCTCTATAAAATAAAGGCACGTTTTAATCAATAATATTATCTCGAAATCATTTTTATTGCTATAAGAAATGGACATGACGAAAATAAGTCAACTGGTTCCGAATTTCAATTCCATAGGGGTTGAGGAGGTTCAAAAGAATATCACTTTTTTACATTCTCTAAGTGACCATATTTCATATTTTTATATATGGCAGTAATTCGACAATAACACTATCCATAAAAACAATAAGATGATAATAATATATAGTTAAAAATAAATATTCTGTACATTTGTAAGGAAAAAAAAACAGATTTTATGCAACTGTTACTTCAGGTACAGTATTGAAAATTTTCCAATGTGATATTCAAGGGCTGCCCTGTCATCGAAAAATAAGTATCTAAAAGCCTTTATCTGAACGTTTGATTACAGTGTATGAGAAATTCTGTTTTATTTCAAAACTATAAAATTTTACCATTAAAAATGGAAGATTGAGTTCTCAAAATCATGATCATGTATCTAAATTTATTGCAAATCTACATTGACATATTCATTATTATCAGTGATGTTGATTGACATATTTGTTGAACATATGATATAAATCCAGTCGAAGGTGAATATTCATAAGGTAGAATCATCACAGACATATTGATTTTTTTCTATGCAAATGAGAAAATAAAATCCTCGACAAGGCTTACTGGTTCTTGGCATTTATTTATTTTTTGTTCTAGTAAATGAGAGCTACCAACTGGTCTGGAAATGTCAAATAATATTTAATAAGAGAGAAAGAAATAGAAGAAGAAATTCAAGTCTGTCAAATATATTCACCATGGACTGGTTCAATAATCAATAGAAAATTGAATCAAGCGAGACTGAGAATATTGACAGTATGAATGAGTATCAATTTGTTTTTCTATCATAAAAATTTAATAGTAAATCTCCGTAAATATTCAAACTATGCATACATGGAAGACTAAAAAAAAACTTAAAAGACGTATAAAAATAAATTACATTTAAAATTGTGCGATATTGCATAAATAATTCCATTATTAAACAGGAACAATAATAAATTGTAATAATATGTACCCACCACAATTAATAAATTTTAAAAAATAAATCACACTTAATTGGGCAATCTCAACTGGCGTTGTAGATCCGATATTTTTTTTAAAGTTATCAATATCATGAAAATATATCTAACTATACAAATAATAGTAGAGAAAAATTCGGCCAAAGACAACAAAAGCGTCAAATCCTATCATCCAATAACTGTACAAATCAAATTTAAGGGTGGTAATTAAAATGACCGATGATCAATTTGTAACTATTTTCTATCACAAGATTTTTGATTGAGAACTTAATGTAAACGATGTACTATTATTGTATATTTGACATCTATATAGCCATTTGTAAACACCATATAATTTTTTCCTTAATGTTACTGTTAGATTTATTGATACAATACGAATATTTTTAATATATAAAAATGTCTTACTATGAAAATTGTTGTCAGAATTTTGTTGATCTAATTTAATGAAATTTTTCAATACCTGCAATTCATCTCGAGTTCTTTTGCAAGATGCTTTGATATTATTTATTTTTTTATTACCATTGAATATGTAACGTACACTCGCTATAAATGAGCAATATACAAAATGTATTAATATGAATAATATGTTATCTTGAATGTTAAAAGAAAAGTAGCAGTGAAACAAAATGATAAAACACAACAAACCTAAACATAAATTTCCATTGGACTTAACGCATCCGGATGTGAATTTTTCATGTTCTTGAGTATGCGTTGTATCCTTGCGATTCTGTAAAAAAAGAAAACGGTACATAGTTAATGTTCAGCATCCTTTTTTTTCATTAAGTCAATCAAACATTTTAGTTCAAGTGAAAAAAATCCCGATGTCCTGTAGCCAGCGGAAAGATAAATTTCTCACAATTGAAATTTGAACATTTTTAACCGTATGTGTCATAGCCTTGCGGTTAGAGGTTGTTGTTTTGGCTGTTGAATATATAAAGCAGACAGGGTTCGCGTTCCGCTTCAAGGCTTATCTTTTTTTTCACCTATTTCTTATCAATAAATATACTATATATTTTTTTAGTAAGGGTCTATATTAAGATCTCCAGAAATTGTACAATTACATCAAATTTATATTGAGTTTTCATGTTTTCTTATTTTTTCTTTATTATTTTTTTTTTCTGTGGGTTGGAAGTGGGCAAAGCAAGTTTTGGTTGAAAATTTACGTATTTCAGACGAATATTAGGCATGCAAATAATTCAATTTGATTGATACTTGAAGAAAATTCAATAAACATAAATATTTCCTTCGATCCCTACCTCAGTTCCGCCTTTCCAGAATGGCGACGAATCGTCGATGGAATTTTGGAAGACATCTTCATTGTATGTATCAGGTGCTGGTTGAGATTCTTTTGCTATTTGTATATCGTAAGAAGGAGGTGTGGATGTACCATACATGGTGAGCTGCCAAGATCTTACTTCGCCTGAATGAACAAAAAAAAAGTGATTAGATTTCAATAAAAAAATATGAGTTTTACGTTTAATATACCTTATATCATGCACGGCAAATAGAATCTATTATACATGCATTCTAATAATTGTGTGTGACTGTTTTGGAATATTGGCAAATATAGTGAAAATTAAGAAAAATGTACCTTTCAGCAATGGCTTTTCAAAATGTTCATTATCAATTTTGTTTTGATACCTTCTACATAAATTAAAATCTGCTCATGCTCTACGGGTTGTATAATTCAAAGTAAGAGAAAGTAAATGTCACTGTGGACTGGCATTTTTTTTGATGTTGGAAAAGCTCTATAAATATATGAAAATTTTCAGCAGATCATGCAGCAATTACCGATTTTTCCTCTTTGTTGAACTAGTGGTTTCGAGGTAGTTGCTTCTGTGGTTTTAGGTATAACTAGCTTTACATTTCTATTTAAATTTATATCTCGACTTTTCTCTTTAAGCTTCTGAGATTTTTTGTGTGAATTAAAATTTTTGATTACATCTCTGGATGGAATTATGACAGGATAAGTTATTGTTATATTTTTGACATATTTCAAATATTGTCGAACACTTTCTTGATTCAATTTAGCTTTTGAATTGGGATTCGAATTTGAGACAGCATAAAAATATGGAGATACATCTGTAGTGGTTGTTTGGATTTTTCTATGCTTGATGATATTTTGATTTGTTATATTATTGACAAACACCACAGATGGCTTATATTTAATTTTATTTTGCATCTTGGGAGCTAGAGTGGTGATTATCTTTTTTTGAATGTTTTTATTCTTAATTTTCTTGTTACTTTTCTTTCTAGATGCATTATTTCGATTTCTATTTATCCTATTATCATTATTATTATTAGAAATGTAGTGAAGGAAGTGTTTAGTTCCATAAATAATTAACGACCAATTTTGCAATGTAGCTCTGCCTGAAAAGTAAGAACGTAACGGTAAGGTTAGGTTGTTAGTAGGAAATGACAAAAATCAAACGTTTTGAAAAGTAGTAAATTAATTAATCTCCATTTCGCTTCGAATTTCAGAAACATTTTCTAAAAATAAAATATCCTAAGCTGGATGCATACGGCGTGACTCCGACACGCGCATCCTCTATTATAAAATTATTTTGATACGGATATTAAAAACGACATCAGTTACTACTTTTCAAATAATATATTAGTAAAGTTAATTGTTACGATAGAAAATTATTTGAAAAAGAGAAACAAAAATTACCTAGCATACGCCCATCATTATGTATCTCAAGCTGCCATGTACCAAATGGTGATTCACCCCAAGAATGGACGGACATAAAAGGCCAAAGCGTAAACCCAGATCGAGAATTATCATGGGCCCTGTGAGCTAAAAGTGTTACCCTGGTTCCCATTGGGGATGTGAGCTGTATATTGAGATCACCTCTTCGCTGCGAGAAAATCGTCAGCTTTGCTTGTACATGCTCCAATATCTCGACACCTTCACATTCTTTGACAACCAATCGCAAGACGACAACACTTTTGGCTGGAATTGATTTGAGAGCATTAGGTGCCATTATTTCACATTTGTGTTGTTCGGGCACTGTTACCCAATTCCGTGCCAACTGAACCATTGCGTAGGCATCCATTAGACCATAACCGAAACTGTGCGATACATTTCTACCTACACCATTTGTCTGCCAATCTTGGGCCTTGAGGTTTTGTGGTCGAGCAGTTCGTACAACGATGTGTTGCATATCTCTCCATGTTAAATTCGGATTGGCATCCAGAGCTAATGCACAGATACCTGAAGTAGAATGAATGATAAGAATGTTTAAAATAGGTGTAGAGTTTTAACAATATGGATGATGATGATGAGACAATATATTTACGGAGTAAAAAATTCTATCGCTATTGGAAATTAATTCAGGTTATTTTGAATATGTCATACCTGCAGCCAGAGGTGCTGATGCACTGGTGCCAGTATGACTGCTTGTGCAGGAATGCCTCAAGTCAGTTGTTACAACTTTCTTTTCTGCTTCGGCACCGCTGCTATAAGTTGAGGCCAATGTGGAACTGCACGCCTCACTATACCATGGCACATGCCCGTGCTCTGTAGCACTCGATATGGAAAGACTGTAAATCGAATTTGTGTAACCGTCACAGTTGCAGTTGTCATGATCCCTTCCACCATTGCCAGATGCCCATACGAATATGGAGCCTTTTCCATTTCGACCCTGCAGAAGAAGAAGAAGAAAAAAAAGGAAATGATGATTATCGATTTTATTTTAGCTTTATTGATTGGAGTTCATACTTTAGTAACACCCTCAACGAATGCTCTGGTTGCCAGCTCACCAGGTCCATCGACAGTCTTGCCATCATCATCTGGTCCCCAGGAGGCGCTGTAGATGTCAATGTGATGCGGATTGAGACTCAACGAGCGGGCCTCCACAGCATCAGTCACATCGCCATCCAGCATTCTCACACCGCCCACATGAGCCCCATGGGCAACACCTAGTGCACACACTGAGTTGTTGCTTGTCGCAGCAACTTCACCGGCACATCTGGTACCGTGACGATTCGAATCGATCATATCGTAACGCGGTGTTGGATCAGAATCTTGACCATTGACATCGTACGATGCCATTGGATCGTAGTTCTGTGTCAAATCGGGATGGTCTTTTTCGAGGCCATCATCGAGGATAGTAACGACAGCACCTTTGCCGGTGATACCTTCCATCCAGGCTGGTATCACATTCATATCCAGACCATTGCCACGATTTAGATACCACATGTTCGGCCATTTTGGATCGCTATCTTGAACTCGTATGTCACGTTTGACACGTTTTTTTACTTTTTGTTGTTCAGACCATTTCACTCTGGTATCCACAGCAAGACTGACTTTCTTTTCGACGTCGGGTGTGATAGACCGTCTTGATATGTGTTTGTGTATAAAATGATAATGATCATCAAATATCTGGAATAGAAAAAAACAATTAGTATAGAGCATATAAGCGTTTAATTAATATCCCAAAGCAAACAGTTATGTCTGGTAAAGGTAGGTTATGTTAAAATTTCCTTAGAGTTACGGTTTTCGAGTTACAACGATGGTAAATGGTTACATCTAAAATACTTGTGGCTTATGTTACACTCAAAACTGCGAAATAAATATTTTTTACAAAAAATTGGACCGACGTTATTAGTTTGTGCACTGAAAAATACAAAATAATATTAATTCTATTGGTACTGGTATTTGTGAAGTTGGTGCCAAAAGTTATCAATCTAAGTGCAACTGCACAACCCATGGCATATCTTCTCTAAATTTTGTAGATCTTTAGTTGTTTGTTGACGTCAATAAACAATTATCTAATGAACGCTATTCATCCTCTTATTAATTTACGATATAAGTATATTTAAATTGCTGTAAACAAAAACAAATACATAATTACAAAAGTGAGTTAATTATTTTTTTTTTGTTCACTCAATTAAGTTGTGATGGAATCATGGTATCTGAACAAGTCCATCATTTGATATCCTTCTCAAATGTTAATTCGAAATATTTAGTAATTTCAAACAGCCAGGTGTTTAAATATTGACAAGAATTGAATACTCCTATTATTTATTCTGTTTAGTCTACTTTTAATTTAGAATAAGATTTCCTACAATTTATTTTCTTGTAAATTTTGTTTTTTCGGATAAAACTTTTAAATAACAAATATTTTTTACAAGTAATTTGACCGAGTTTATTAGTTGGTGTACTGAAAAATACAAAATAATTTTAATTTGGTATTTAATGGTAATTTTTAAGTTGTGCAGTTGTGGTTAGATTGAAAAATTTTTGCACCAACTTCAAAAGTACCTATCAGAACTAACAGAGTATTTAGTATTTTTCAATGTACCAGTAGTCATCAAAATATCAAAAGCATTCAACGTTCACCAAAGAAGATAATACGTTGCTTATACTTATTGAGAAATTTCAAAACATCGCGGAAATACACATATTTCAGACTTTCCCAATGCTGTAACTTGGAAACCTATAATTTTTTTGAAAACATTCCAATTTAAACGTTGCCGGATATGGTCTCTTCTTTAATTTTGTCGCCTGAAATTTTCGATTTTCGAAAAAAAATGCCACATTCAGCCCCCCCCCCTGTGGAGGGAAGTTTTTGGGGGAAAGGACATATTGAATGTCGATTTCTTTTTCAATGGGACCAATTCTCAAAACAATCGAATTGTATACCTCCTCCATTTGGTTCGTCAGTCAAAAACGGATATCTGACTTTTAGATGAATTTGTTCCAACCCACGAGTCGTATATTTCTCGTGATATTGGGAGACTGTGAAGAAGTATTTCCCAATTAACGATTTTCAAGAGAATAATTCCTGATCCACTTCTAATTATAATTAATTAGGAAAAAGATCTTTGGGAGCTTATTATTTGAATGAGTTGATAAAAGCATTGAATAAGTTATTCGAATAAAATGTAGTAACAGCTCCTCTTAAAAAGGGAATGAAATCTAAACCAGTTTTTTTTTAGGAAGAAAGGAAGCCCAGAAATCGTTATACGATTCATTTGATTTCCGTCGAATTCACATTTTCTCCACAAAGTTCCGGACCAAACTTTGGATCTCAGATATTTACTCGGTAAGTGAAAAGTGATAAACATTGAACGAATTTAATCAAAGTCTCTCTGTCTGCCCCGTTTATTGACTCTATCAGCTCGCTTCGGTCACATTGGAAATAATAAATATATATATTCGAAAGGAAATAGGCCGCACACAGTCAGGAGATTACAACGAATAAAGATGCCAAGAACTGGTAGTTTTCCTCCAACATCTCAAGAAAAATACTGCGGAACGTATACATATATATATATATATATATATATATATATATATATATATATATATATATATATATATATATATATATATATATATATATATATATATATATATATATATATATATATATATATATATATATATATATATATATATATATATATATATATATATATATATGTATATACGATATGTTTCAAGTCTAATCTCAAACATAAAGCATGGGAGTAACAAAGAGCTCTAATAAAAAACGAAAATTCCTACCTAAAGGGATAAATAGTGCCCTAATTCGTGAATAACGCATTGAAATATACCCAAAACTACATAAAACACATTCTAAACAGCTTTAGATGGTGATTTTTTTAGGCATTTGAACGTAACAACCAATAATTTTATTGACCGACATGTTTTTTAAACAGTAAACGTACTCCGATTTTTCTTTCATTTGAAAGAGGACTACTGAGAGTTGTTCCCATTGAAAAAAAATCGACATTCAAAAATTCTCCTGATGGGGGGTTGGAGAGGGCATTTTTTTTCGAAAATTTAAGACCACAAAATTAAAGAAGATACCATATCCGGCAATGTTTAACTTGGACATTTTCCAAAAAAAATCATAGGTTTCAGAGTTACAGCAGTGGTTAAGGTTGAAATATGTGTATTTCCGCCGCGATGTTTTGAGATAAGCAAATTATTATCATCTTTGGTGAACGCTGAACGATATGACTATGACTAATGATGGAATAAATATTTTTTACAAAAAAAATTGACCGAAATTATTAGTTGGTGCTCTGAAAAATACAAAATAATATTAATTCTATTGGTGCTGGTACTTGTGAAGTTGGTGCCAAAAGTTTCCGATTTAACTACAACTGCACAATTTCAAAACTTCCAGCACCAATATATTTAAAATATATTTATAAATATATATATATATATATATATATATATATATATATATATAATTAATATTATTTTGTATTTATCAGTGCATGAATTAATAAACTAGGTCCAATTTTTTTTTAATATTTATTGTTAAAAAGTTTCAACCGAAAAAACAAAATTTGTTTCAACACATTATATTTACAAGAAAATAAATAATTGTAGGAGATCTTATTGTAAATTAAAAGTAAACTAAACTATTTTTATTGATAATCAATTTCATCCCATTATCAAGTCATTAAAAATATTCAAATATTAACAAGGGGGCATCTTCCAGAAAACCATCACTGCCTTTGATATAAATGATTCTCTTATAAATATTGACTTTTCGATTGCTTCGCACTTTTAGGGGCAATTTAATTAAAACTGCTTTTATTTAAATCTTGTCGAATATTTTCAACAGAGACAACTGTCACCGTCAGAAAATTCAAATAATTTACTAAAAGGAATTCATCTAAAATGTATAAAGGACATTTTTTGGGGGAATAAATACCTAATACAAATATTAAAGTCGTTCCAATTTTTTGTAAAAAATATTTATTCAAATAAACAGTGAAAATTTTGAAGCAACACAAAAAAAACGATTTATTTTTAATTTTATTCTATTTTTATTATTTATTTTTATACCTGCAATAGAGATACTCATTCTGTGTGGAATTTTTGACAAAAAAAATTAAAAATAGTTTTTATAAGCCATTTAAGATTTGAGCCGTAGCGGTGACTACAACTGCTATCTACCGTTTTCTTGATTTGAACTATACTTATGTATATCGGTTTGACAGCTATTCCCTAACAAGTTACTGTTTATCTACCACAATACAAAATTATACGTGTAAAGTGTACAACACAAAGCTTAGGTGTTCCATGCCCCATGTGCGTAATTCCAGTGACGTCCGGACATTGTCGTTCCACGTTGAAGAAATAATTTGATCTTGCTTGAATCAGATAATATAATTAAACATTATTGGATCACACTTAGTCTCTAAAAACCGTATGGGCCCTGAGAACTCGCTGCGGAATCCATCTATAGAAAGAACCGAAAGTAATAAAAACTATTTAATAAATAAAGCAACGAATATTGTAAAGGCATTCGGATGGATTTTCGATTGACCGCTGGCGCTTGACAACTTCAATGTTACACGTGACATCTACTCGTTTTAATTAATTTTTCACACTGCAATCAACACACATACATAGTCAGGCCAATATATGTATATATATATATGGGACAGCATAAAGGGTACGTTCACGGCGTACAGAAAAATTAAAACAGGCATTCACTAAAATACCACGAGCGCTGATATAGGTATAATAGAGACTCTGATTAATATGCTTAACATGTGATATCGAAGCTTCACATGCCATCAACTTTGTGCAGGCGGCCTCTATATATATTCAAAATTTTATATGAAATAATCATAGTTAGTTATACCTAGTCGTGTCTCATACTAGACTAAAAATTAAATTGAAGCATATTGCATTTCTGTAAAAATTACCCATGATGTTCTACAATTCGAATATTTTTGGTCAAATCAATATACAGTAATGTATTACATTATTACGTAATTGTAAAAAATCACTGGTTTCCTCAAACTATTATCTAACAAAAAAAAAAATGGATCTTCACCAAAACATATAACATTTATCCTTTCCAAATATACAGGATGTTCATTTCAAAGCCGTGCCACCTCGAATTTTTCCGAATATACGTATATATGGGATATTACGAAATTTGTTAGCAATTTGGTACACGTGTCTCGGTCGTGTTCGTTAACGGGCACTAACAGCCATTGACTAAATGTCATTGAACATATTTTTGAGTTATATATAAATATGATCTGCACCTGCATATTTTGTTTGAATCATTTTTCTCTAGAAGTGATAGAAAAAAAAACTGGTACGTGAAAAGTCACGCGTATAAACCAATTTAGCTAGGGATAGGATAAAATTCCGAAATTAAATCAGTTAGATGGTATTTCTGGATATTTGAAGCCATTGTACACTATAATAATGCCGGTATATTATTTTTATTGACTGGCTGCATGCAGCTGAAGTACAATTTGAGCCGATCTATGGAGTTTCCTCGCACTAAAATGTTCAGGATTTCATACTTTTGTTGGAGAAGGCGATTTTAAATCCTTCTCGAACCAAACTCTATCGCAAATAGAGCATGGCGATCCAAATGAGTTGTCCAACAATTTATTATTGAACTCTTTGTGAGCGGTTTTATGCAGAACTAAATTGCTGTAAGAAGTTTTTATGATATTAAAATTGAGCCTTCGTCGATTGCTTGGTCCTGGAGCAGTCAATCTTTCGTAATCGTAGAATGTACACTTCGATCATCAATTTGTAGAGCTGTTCCGACAAAAAAACGGTGAAGTAGCACCACAACCTACAGCTGTTTCAACAAGAAAATGAGACGGAGCAACACTCTCGAGCGAAGCTTACTTGCTTAAGCGACAATCCCGACGTCGTGCATCAGTCTTACATATTTTAACACTAGCATTAATCAAACGGTTTTTCCCGGCTCGATAATCACGACATCGTTCAGCCACAGTTTTCAGTTTCTCCTTTATGTATACGAAGAACCAAGCATTGTTTGCCAACCTGTTAACAAATTCGTGGATACGAAACCACAGTATAGGTAAAACACAGTAGTCCCACTCAAGCCATTCCTTGATGTGACACGCCTGTGCGGCCGTGTCTGCCGTACCATAAACGGGGAGAGACGAAATCGGCTGGCCTTTGACAAACCGTTGCCGTCTTCGCATTTATAATTTACGACCGCAAAAAATGATGCTCCGAAACTATCATCTAAGGCGCCGCCGGTGAATGGGACTACTGTGTTGACCTATACTGTATATGAAACAAACGTAGATAGAAAGAAACTAATTATTCTGGTACGATTTGTTTGTAAATTATTTGGATATTAGAAAATATCATGAAGCTTTCTACTTACTATTGGATTGGCTTAGTGGATAATATATAAGACTGATGTGCTGGGTTCAAAACTCGATGGACATAGTTTTTTATATTTTTTTTATGCTTTCCATTTTGAAATGCACCAATTTTGTGTCGCTATTTTGTGAGATGTTGAAATGGATTCACCCTCGCTATAAAAGTTTCACTTCAAAAATAATTAAATTAAAAACCGTGAAATTTAGTGGATAGGTTACGAGTCGACGGATTTTTTAAGAATTTTTTACGTGGCTTTCCTCCAGGATTTCTATTTATCGGTTTCCATAATATGTAGGTAACTAAATAGGAATCCAAATTTTTTATTCAATTGTATCATTGCAACTATTGTTTTTTTTTTGTTTTCATGGCAACTAGAAAAAGCAATATTATTTTACATTATCTATTCCTACAATGAACTTCAGGTACCCTTATTCTGTCAAATATCATTACAAACGTTATAATGGAATAAATGAAAAAGGTCCATAAATGTCCATATTAGAATAACGTGCAAGCAATAAATTCCCGTATTATCAATTCTATGCCACCCAGTCATGGATGGTCTTCTATCAAATTTTGTTATATTACCGGATTCAACTGTGATTTATTTGCATAGTTCGTATTTAAAGTGCTTTAAATTTCAATCGTGTATTCATTGGATTTTGTTTTTGCTGTTAACATTCGCAAAAATTCCATTAAATACAACTGGAAATATTTTTCCCATCTTTCCTGTGTGAATTTCAACCAGATCGTTGACGATTTTAGGTACAACTGAACCAATAAAGTTGAAAATATTTTTTTACAAAAAATTGGACTGACGTTATTAGTTGGTGCACTGAAAAAGACGAAATAATATTAATAATTCTATTGGTGCTGTTACTTTTGAAGTTGTGCAGTTGCAGGTAGATTGATAACTTTTGGCACCAACTTCACAAGTACCATCACCAATAAAATTAATATTATTTTATACTTTTCAGTGCACCTACAAATAATTATGTCCTTCATGTACTGCCCACAGACTCTCAATTTTCGACAGAAATCGCCCTCTCCACATTGCACATTTGAGAATTTAACATGCGTCAATCTCGAAAACCGTTACTCTTTTGTTGTTCAATTTAAACGTTTCCGGATATTGTCCTATCTTTAATTATACCACCTCGATTAACGGGCATGATCGGAATAGTAGTTCCAAAATGGCGGCCAATCAAACTTTTAAAAAAATCTCAAAAAAGTAGCTAATGATTATATGTCATCGAAAATATTTCTTTATTATTGATATGATATGTACCTACAATTTTTGCTAGAAAAATTTCTTCCTAAAAATGATACAAATAATAATATGAATTAAAAACCGTAAAGCTTACGTATCGGTTGGCTATTATACGGGATTTTTAATGTTGTTATTTTAGATGTTAAATAAAATTTTAAATCAATATCAGTTTATATATTTAGGTTACTCACCAGGCCATGATTGATGAAACCGTGATCGTTGGCCACCTCATCGGCTACTTTTGGTCCACCGTGTATATGAACGGCCCACTGATGACTGTAATGTCCTTTTGCAGCAGTACACACACAGATTAACACAATGCATAAACATAACCAATAATTTCTCATCATAATCTAACGGAACAAGGGTATTATCGTTGATTTTGTTTTTCCTTCACCCCCCCCCACACGATTATTGCAATGTTTTTTAGGTATTTTAGGTAGCTCGTTGGTCAGGGGCCCTGTGGTCTGGAAAAAAAAGTATAGCATAAGTACATGCAAGAAAAAACCAAAATAAAGTTTTCTTTGTTTATAAATAATTTTGAATAATTATTGAAATCTTTTGAGAGAAAATCTTCGCAATATTTAAATAAATTTTGTATCGTCAACGACGTATTGATATATTGATTTATATAGCATTAAATAGCAGATAAATACTCTTCTTACGATCAGTTATTATTATTTTCATCATTACACGAGCGATTTAGTGAAATTTTCCATATTTTTTTTCTTATAGAACTGATTAAAACTAAGCACATCTGTTTGGAAACAAACAAATCATCAATAATTTTGCTCCCCATGACCCTAGATATATATATATATATATATATATATATATATATATATATATATATATATTGTATGTACTAACAAAATGTTTGCTTCCAATAAAGAAAACAATCCGCGCGCATACATTATTTCAACTTTATATGTATTTTTACACTTATCTAAGCAAATGTTTCAAAAATAACACAATAATTGCCACACAACAATGACCGAAGTGCTCTAGTTTTAGCGACAAATAACTAACAACAACATCTAGCAACAGGTTGTTATAATGTCAATGTCCCCCTTCTGCTAAGTAAGACCAGCACATTATTAAAATCATCATTAATATATTTATTATGAGCCCAGTCAAGCTGTCTAGGAAACAAAATGCAATCAACTGCAATATTGTTTAACACACATTATGGCAAGATATTATTCTTAATATTATGGTATATTAGTATGTATAAATATTTTTTACAAAAAATTGGACCGACTTTATTAGTTGGTTCACTGAAACGGACGAAATAATATTAATTCTATTGGTGCTGTTACTTTTGAAGTTGAGCAGTTGCAGTTAGATTGATAACTTTTGGCACCAACTTCACAAGTATCATTACCAATAGAATTAATATTATTTCGTACTTTTCAGTGAACCAATTAATAAAATCGGTCCAAGTTTTTTGTAATAAATATTTTTTCAGTCACGAAAATCGTTAAACGTTCACTAATACCAAAGAAGATAGTACTTATCCTATTACCCACGTATATGCTTTACTTGTCCTTGTTACTATAATGTACAGATCTCAGAACATCGATGCGCAAATAGGTATATTTGATTTAAATATTTTACCAACGCTCTATCTCAAAAACCGTAACTGAGGAAAAACATTTCATTATAAATGTTGTTACAAATATTATTGTCTTTCATGTAGTGCCCACTAATTTTCAATTTTCGAAAGAAATCGCCCCCTCCACATAACAAAAATCTTTTGAGAAAATGCTCAATTTAAACTTTTCCGGATATTGTCCTATCTTTAATTATACCAACTCGGATTTTCGAGAAAATTTGTCCCAAACACCCCCTTCGGGGGCGGTTTTCGGAGGGAAAGAGATTTCGGTTTTCCTTTTTTTTGAATATGGAACCATTTCTCAAGCCTCTTCTTTCAAAAGAATCAAAAATCATCAAAATCAGAGTACGATTACTATATAAAAGGCGCGAACGAACCAAAAAAAAAAGGCAGACAGACGAATTGTATACTTCCTCCGTTCGGGGTTCGTCGGTCAAAAACACTCGATCGTTTAGACGTCAGGTAATAATCAAAATTAGAAATATTTTAATTTTAAATGAGCATTAGCTTGATATAATGACAATGAAATAATCAAAAAAATATTTTTTAAAATTTCAAAAACTTATTTTATATTAGCAAAAAAAGTTTTTTCTCAAACTATCTTTATCCGGTGTTCCTCAAGGGTATGTGTGGGAACACCAGTTAAGATAGTTTGAGAAAACAAGTCAGCTCGTGGTCTATAATATTTTTTCTAATATACCTAACAATATTGATTTCTTAAAGCGAAATACATAATGAGATAATATGGAAAATAAAGGATGTATATTTAGGAACTGTTTATTTTTACATGGACTTCCTCTGTGTCTGTTCGCTTTCATCTATCTAATAGCTCTGAAATAATTTTGTGAATAACAAAAAAAAAATCCACAGTTTTGTAGGTTATTTTTGTAATCGTTTAAAAGTAGCCTTCCTAAAATGTAAACAATTATGTTTTTCAATAAACATTCACGGAAAATATGAATTTTAAAACAGCTTATTTTGTACGAGGAGGTATATTTATTATATTACGTGACTGTAATAGTTTTTTGATCGACTTCAAAAAAAGGAGAAGGTATACAATTTGGTTGTGTTAGATTTTTTTTTATATTGATTTTATTTATATTTATTTTTCCATTGAAAATGTTTTGATACATATCTTTAGGATTCCGTACCCAAAGCGTGTGCTATCCGTGCATCCATCCGTCTGTTAGCAGGGCTTGTATGACCGCTATTACAACAAATACGTGTGATATCAAGGAACACTTCGTGTTCTATTCCGACTCGATCTTTTTTTTTAAACTTGACTACAACGAAATTCATTACTTAATAGATGTGAATAAAGTTAAGACTATTAAGATTTATGGTAGAAAGTTGTTACTATAAAAAGTTATTTTCAAGATTTCAATTTTCCAAAATTCTACTTTTTAAATTTCTTTCATCTTCAGAAACTCACTCCGAATAAATCGTAATGTTCCAGTAGATAATATTGTTCGGGTTCAGGGTATTTGGCAGCTTTTAAAATTATGCCATAAATATATATGACATTTGAGTATCGAAAATAGCCAATTCTATTTAGGTATGAGTGATCTGAATTTGATAATAATAATAAAGTGTTTAATTGTTCCGTCAGATGGCAAGACTCAGTTCGTTATAATATAAGAATAGGAGTCACTTAGTTTATCAAAAATATGCATTTAATAGAAAATTATTAGTTTTTGACCGACGAACCCCGAACGGAGAAGGTATACAATTCGAGTGTCAGTTTTATATAGTAAACGGGCTTCGATTTTGATGATTTTTGGGTTACGGTTTTCGAGATAGAGACATGTTAAATTCTCAATCATGTATATTTTTGCTATGTGGAGAGGGCGATTTCTTTCGAAAATTGAAAATTTGTGGGTACTACATGAAATAATTAATTATTTTTAGCAACATTTATAATGAATATTTTTTCTTAGAGTTACAGTTTTCGAGTTAAATCGATGTTAAAATGGTAACATCTAAAATACTTATGCGTATTTCCGCAGTGATGTTTTAAGATCTCAATATTAACAACTACAAGCACAGAATATACGTGGGCAATAGGATAAGTACTATCTTCATTGGTATTAGTTAACGTTCAACGATTTTCGTGACCAAGGTTACACTCAAAAGTGTGAAATAAATATTTCTTACATAAAATGGACCGACGTTATTAGTTGAAGCACTGAAACATACAAAATAATATTAATTCTATTAGTGCTGGTACTTGGAAGTTGGTGCCAAACGTTATCAATCTAATTGCACAACTTCAAAAGTAACAGCACCAATAGAATTAATATTATTTTGTATTTTAAAATGCATCCACTAATAACGTCAGTCCATTTTTTTGTAAAAAATATTTTTGTAAATCATTATGAATTTGGAAATCAGATTCTTGGCAAAACGTTGCGAAATATCATAATTTAACCAGCAGTGGTATTTATATATTAGATTCATAAATTTTGTTTTGTTTTTGCAATTCTTTTTTCTTATTTGAAACTTTCAAAGGCCGAAATTTTAAAACGATTAATTACTGTACCAAGTTTTAAATTCGGCTCTTTTTTATATTAACAGAAAACCGCGTTTTGGGTGCATTGAAACGTGCAGATTTGTCCAAAATAGAATTTCCGAAAATCGGAACTATTACAATAAATTCTTGTGAAATTAATAATAGATGATTCTCTGCTTTATTGGGTGGAGTAAAAACACGAGAAAAACAATTGAATAGAAAAAGCAAATGGCATAGCCAACCACAGTCATATTTCATTCTCGTTTTCTAACACAATGTAATTATAAAATTTCACCAACCCAAATTAAATCTTCTGCATGGTAGACCTTGATAGAAGTTGGCGCATATATTTTCTAACCAACCCTTTAAATGTTCTAAATTGAGAACTCACTGTTCAGTGAATGTAGACTTTCTAGAATAAGCTAACGGTTTTCTAGTTTGCTTTTCCTATAATATGCAAAGTTGATTTTAAAATGAAAATCTACTAGTAGATATGGATTAATAATTTTGATCAAAAATGGGACCGACTTTATAAGTTGGTGCATTAAAAAATACTAAATAATAATAATTCTGTTGGTGCTAGTCCAACAACTTAAAAAGTACCAGCAACAATAGAATTAATATTATTTTGTATTTTTCAGAGCACCAAATAATGATCCTATTTTTTGTAGAAAAAGTATTTATTACATTAAAAATTAATTTGAGTCAAATCGCCACAAAATCACGTGATGTTGTTGTTGTTCTGTGAGAGCTGGATTTCGATATGGCATGTGAGTTTCTGGACATCCTGTATATTACCATCGCCTATAGTTACACCATGGACATGTGTGCAGATAAATTCAATACGTGTAAACACTTTATATACCCAACTTTCTCCTATATGCATTGTGTGTTCAGAGACTGACATTATCTAACAATACTTGTCAATTTTGTCTG
The DNA here is from genome assembly GCA_958507055.1 of Crioceris asparagi. Lineage (NCBI taxonomy): Eukaryota > Metazoa > Arthropoda > Insecta > Coleoptera > Chrysomelidae > Crioceris > Crioceris asparagi. Next base: position 1,745,666 of record OY293833.1, on the reverse strand, counting down.
ATACCTCAATAATTATATTACATATATATATATATATAGGTACAAACATAAAGGCTTTATATATGATATAGAATATTTTGGTCAAAGGCATGTTAACGTAACTTGATTCAATATAACAGAGGATGCACGACCCGGAGCGAGTCGGGGTAGCAGATAAAGCACACTACGTTTATTTTATGGTTTGTGGTACAGCTCCATTCTGGAGATAATGGACCCAGAGGCCTACTTAGCAGTATCATAGACCTTTGGGCAAATCTCATAGTACCAGTAATCATAAAATAATTTCTGTGTTCCTCACCTACTTAATTATTTAAAATTAAGTTCCAACTCAGCTTTTGGAAAGGTGCACGCCACTCAGCAACATCCAATCTCTCGATCTTTTTGACCGACTATCAAAAAAGGGAGAAGGTATACAACTCGGTTGTATGTTCGCTTTTTTGTGAACTTCACAACTTCAAAAGTACCAGCTCTAGTAGAATTAATATTATTTTGTATTTTTCAGTGCACCAACTAATAAAAGTGGGTCCAATTCTTGTAAAAAAAATATTTATTTTCTTTACACTCGCATTGAGAGGGCAGAAATTCCCATAACTGGTGGCGCAGGTCGGAGTGGTGCCGTATGCATCCTGCTTTACATATGTATATAAATATATATTATGCGCTTCATTATCGAAGTCGACCTAGGTACCTGGTTTGTATGAAGAGATACCATCCCGTTGAGATAGAATGAATTTATTGCCTAATTTGAAGTTACTGTTTCCACTATTCATTTTATTTTGTTTATTTCACTCCTATAATAAATACATTCTCAGTATTCCTTCCCAGGATAATTCTCGAATCTAAATTATTGTAAGGGGTGAGTTCCGGTTGAAACTGTTGCTTCAAATCACAAATCGAGGTCGTATATATTCTTAGGTAAATTTTATAGAGAAATATACCGATTGCGGTTGTTTCGAATTTCGAAAAACTTTCAACGGTATGGTTTTTATTGACAAATAATAAAGAAGTCCAAAATGATTATCAAGCTCAAATTTTCTGTAAAATCGATCGTACAAATATCTCGGTGGAGTTCGTTAACATGCATGGTCGGACTAGTAGTTTCAAAATGGCGGCCAACCAAACAATTCAAATAATTCTCAAAAAGTAGCCTTTGGTAAGATATTTTTGAATTATATATATATATGATTTGTACATACAACTTTTGCTTGAATCATAATATAAATAAATAATAAAAATTAAAAACCGTGAAATTTACCTATTGTTTTCTTTCCTAGTATTTTCATTTAGGTTTGATTAGGTTTAAATTTAATATGTACACATGTTGATTTTATTGATTCCTTTGTGGACGAAGAACTCCTGCATCAAAATGGCGGGTGTTTTGCGTTTAACACCCTCACCCTTACTGTTTGTTCAAGGCATACAAAACGAACAAACAAATTCCATTGATTTGCTTTAAGTATCGTCGGCGCTAAATTATCCATCATCACTGATAGATTTTTTTAAAATTCATTTAAAATCGAATAACCCTTTTGAAAACATCAAACAAAGAAAATAATTTCGTACCTACGTATTTAAGCGATTTCTTTATTAATATAATATTTATTACCTACATTCAGAATATCAAATAGATATGTACGTGATCGATGAATTAATCAAGTTTTTGAGATGATAAAGAATAAGTAATGATAATAAAGCATTTGAATATTATCTCATTTCCATTCTAACAACAATCTAAGAGAAAAATGTAACCGTTACAAAAAGAATAATACAATATTTTGATTGAGTTCAGAATGAGCAAGTTCTCAGGAAAATACTAAGAAGTAATTGTAATGGGCCTCAAATTTATTGTTTGTTTTTTACCGTCAGTGTCATGATGATAATAAAAAAATAAATATAAAAATATTAAAGATTGCGCCCTCCACCCCTTTCAGGGCCGGTTGTTTGAGGGAAGGAGATTTCTGATTTGATTTTTTCTAAATATGGGACCATTTCTCAACTCTCCTCTTTCAAATTAATCAAAATCGGAGCGCGTTTACTGTGCAAAACGCGCGGAACAGCCACTGGTACACAAAAGAAGTGGAATTTAAAAAAAATAGTTTTTATTAGGCATTTAAGATTTGAACCGTAACGATGAGTACTATTTCTATCTCTTCTTTTCTCGATTTGAACCATACTTAGGTATATCAGTTTGCCAGCAACCGCAATCCCATAACAAATTACTGTTTGTCTACCAGAACATAAAATTAAATTTTAAATTAGTGTTATCAACGTCTGACAATTGCGACAGCTGACAGTGAACAGCGCGACATAACCATAGAGTAATATATACGACGATCTGCCAGAGAGTACCTATATACCAGAGAACAGAGACGTATGTATACGCTCCATGCTCGTGCGTAGTTCCAGTGACGGATGCCATTGTCCGACATTGTTGTTCCATGTCGAAGAAATAGTTTGATCTTGCTTGAATGAGATAATATACTTAATGAATATTGGATAACACATGGAGCTTGACAGGTGGCGAGATGTCTGTGAACTAAGTACAAATTCGAAATTTCAAGTCTCTAGACCGCATGGGACCTGAGAAATCACTGCGGAGTCCATCGATACAAGAACCGAAAGTAATAAAAACTAATTTAAAAAAAAAGGAAACATACAACCAAACATCTCCTCCTTTTTTGAATTCGGTCAAAAATCCTTCTCATATGCGATAGCTGACTTCGAATGACTTTTTGTTTTTTGGAATACATATTAAAAAATATATTGTGGCTGAGATTGTACTGAAAATGCCAATCACATACAATCTCTTTTAATATCTGCCGACCTTCCAGTGAGGCTTATTAGCAACCTGAGGCCAGTGTCAGAGCTCAGATAAATAAAAAAGCTACAAACATATTAGATTTTCATTTATTTGACATTTAAATTGAATTTGTTTGTCCGACGTTTCATATTCAGAACATGAGCCGGCAATGTATATACATATATATGAAATATCCCTGTTGATTCATGGAATGTTTCAAATCTTCATCTTAAATAAAAGGCACCTGTATACAAAAAACATGCCTTGACCGGTTCAATGTCAATATCTCATTTCGTTATCGACATAAAGGGGAGTGAATATGAATGCATTAACATGTTGATAGATTCAGTTAAGTTATCAATAAAGCCACAAAATAATAAAATCATTGGCAGCAATTAACATATTTCAAATCTATATTCATTAAAATATTAAAGTGGCAATTTATTTCACATTCAGCTGCACACAAATTGGGCTTGATAATGTACAATTTTGGGTGAGGGGAAAAATCAATTTCCACCAAAAGAACTCTTGATGATCGTAAACTCCCCCCCCCCAACCCTGTGCAAGCATAAGGGTGGAACAAACTTATATGGCGCGAGAGAGGGAACGACTCTCCAAGATGAGATGATGTGTTTCTGCTATTTTCTATCCTCCTATAAACAACATCTGCTCAAGACGACCCCCTCCCCACTTAAAAATGAAGGGAGAAGAAACAACCAACACATATACACACTTTTGGAGACGCAGTTTTATCTTCTTGTATAAATGGCGAACAAAATTTATATTATTCTTCATCTGTGCTTCAAGTATTAGGGAAGGTATATTTATAATGCCTGTTTGTTTATGATATTGGTACTATCCTGTATCTAAGTATATGCACCAAATTATTTATGAATAATTTTTGTTGAAACTTATCTCAATAACAATTAGGTACGTAAGAACTTAAGGACAGAATAATTTAGTAGTTGTCATAGACATCTGAACATTTAGACCAAGCATTTCATTCATAACATGTATCCAAAGGCGATCTTTTATTGTTAGAGAATTGTTTTGGTATTTTCCATGTGTAACAGAGAGAGACAAAATTTTCCTATAGGAAATTTTGGCAACAGTGTACCGCTGTCAAAGCGTATAAATGCGTAAAGCGTAGTAGCAGCACTCAAATTATCAATGGAATAACAAACAACAATATTCCGACTAGCGACGAAAGCTGACGAAGTCATACGAACGCCTAAATTATATTTTCCTGTGTTGCCGCACTTAACTCAATCGATCGATATCAATTGATAATCCTCTTATTTAACAAATTAAAAATGTTATTTTGTGTTGTAAAATATAAATTGTGGTACATAATTTAATCTGCAGCTGTTTCTGAATAATCAGTAATAACTATTTCAACGACCTCCTTTTAATGTTACGTCTGAATGTATTTGATTATTACTCTATAAATCTGAAGTTGCCATGAAAAATAAGAAGTTTGGCAAATATGTTAATCGTATCAGTCGGACACGAACTATTATGGACCAGAAGGATAATGATCTTGAGATGTTGGATCGCTCTGAAAGAGGCTACGCGTTGTCTAGGTGTTCAGATGTCTATGCTAGTTGCGTTTAATTTTTCAATATTGAAGAAAACAAACCCATAACAGACACAGAAGTAACCAGTACAATAAAATGAGGTGGACTTATACAGACAGACAGCAAATTAATCTTGTAAGGGTTGTATTTTGTCATCAAACCTCACGAAACACATTGTAGTAGCAGTCATTTATGCTGCAACACTATTCCATACTTTCGACAATGTCTGTGCCCCTCTTCAGGACAAAAATGATTAAATTGAATTATATTAACATTCACAGATCAGTATTTTCCAATATTTGTTGGTAGAAACGAATTCTTTAGCAACAGTTATAATAATCTAAAATCACAATTATATAGTAAGTATTATGTTCGGTTAGTTATATACTCTTTTTTGTTCCATATTTTCAGAGATAATTGTTTCCATTGCCATGTTTATAACAGGTAAATATTTATACTGAATATATCGTCGATAATATATAAGTATATATTGGCCGATTGGTTGAGATCTAATAATATTACAAATATTTGCCAGGAATTTTCACACGTCAAACTCTGCTGTGGTGTTAATTGGTCGAAATTTTATTAACTGTTAATCGTTTGGAATAAGTCTGAAGAGGTTTGAGTTATAAATAATATATGTACAAGAAAATGCTCAGCAAAGGAAGCAGAGACGATTTCAAACAAACAAACAAACAGTGTAGTCTGTCTCAAATTCATGTACCTATTTTACAAATGTATAATGTAATTTTAAAAACTCACAACAAAATTATTCTGTAGGCCAAAAATTGAAAAATTGTACCTTCACGTCCAATATTATATCCAAACAAATTAATTTTGTAATTACCAAGGAAATGTTCGCACATTGTCCAAAGTACACAGAAGAGTTCACATGTACGAGTCCTATAAATTAATAATGTTATTGATTCCATTATTAAAAATAATCTATAATTTGTTTATGAACACCTACTTCATGAAATTTACTTTTCTGATGGCTTCACGTGGTAATATATTTTTTTTGTATTTAATTTTCTCCAATTCACTTAAATTAAATTTATCCTTGTGAAGGAGCAAGTTTGTATTTTAAAAATAAAATTATGTATATATAAATATATATTTACTATGTGCACATTGCTCGTCTTACATTCCAGCATGCATTGGGCTCGTGACAATATCATCGTTGGATCGTAAAAAGTTTTCACTTTGATAGAACTCAATCAAACCGCGTATGGTATGATGTACTCTCCATTTTTCAATGATAGTTTCTTTTCACTTTTTCGATTCAATTTTAATTGATGATCTGTGAAACATTCCACAAAAACACATGTGATCATTAAAAGTATTTTTGTAATATCGATAATTATTGAGAAAATCCCATTTCAATTTAGTATGCGGATAATAATTATTACTATTATTAAACATTCTGCAAAAATGTACCTACCCGTTGTTTAGAGCAATCCAATTAATTCCAAACGCGAATTTGATTATGTTGTTGTGCTATTAGTAACGTAGATATTCCAAAATTAAAGATGAATCAACTGCAATATAGTAATAATTGGCATTATAAAGGTAAATACTACATCAATTACTTGTCCAGTGAGAGATATTTTAAGAGCTGAAATTAAATAATTTCTGTTTTCTACCATTTGAATTTTGTTTATTGTGAATTCATAGATTTCAATCGTGGGGTTTTTATTACTTTTTAGGTAAATTTCCAATAGAAATGTTCCTATTGCCATCGTTCGCACTTTCGAATTTCATGGTGTTTATGTAAATAAAAAATCTAAAATGATTTTTTTTTCGAAAGTTTATATATATTTTTTGATTTGGAATTTATGTCTGATTTTATATTCAATTAAAAAATGATTCTTGGTGATGCAGAATTCATCAAGCCGAGGTTTCGAGAATGTTTATTTTCTTCTTCATGGCAAAAGTCGTGAATTTCAAATAAATTATCTAAAGACATTAATAGCCATCAACGATAAACTATATTATTTATATGATCTCTCAACTAAAACTTTTGTTTTCCAAAAATAAAAAAATAATAAAATATCAAAACCGTGAGATTTACTATATGCCGGCGGGATTTTTTTTTGTTAATATACAATTATGACGATATTTCTCTCAAGTTCACGGCTTCTTGACCTGAGAAAAGTAATAAACATTTCAGCGACCTCTACAAAATTCAAGGTACTTCTTATTGTTATACTAACCCAACCGAAAGCAACGCGGAGACAGAACCAAGGATATCTATTATCATAATTACGGAACATACAGTATATATAGTATGTACTATAATAGTTAACATTAATATCAGTAGCAGTTATAAGTAAAATATTTTAAAAATATTGAATAACTGAGATAAAAAAAGGAGATGGTAGAGACGCTTTCTGATATTTTTTTATAAAAACTGTAGAATTAATAATATTTTTGACCGAAGATCCAAACAGAGGAGGTTTACAATTCGATTAAAAAAAAACGTTTTTTACAAAAAATGGGACCGACTTTATCAGTTGTTGCACTGAAAAATACAAAATAATATTAATTCTATTGGTGCTGGTAATTTTGAAGTTGTGCCATTGTAGTTTGTTGTTGTAGGCACCAACTAAATAAATTGCTTATTTGTCTATCAAATCGACGGCAAAGAGCTGCAATCTAACGGTTCTGATGATTTGGAAACTGTTAGATAGGATAGCTGAGTTAAAAAACCAAAAACTATCAGTTTACACTTGAGTAGGAACGCACTTGGGCTACAGCGCAGAATCCTGACTGCATGAAATTGTTGTTGATTGAACGAAGCCATAATAAACACAATTAGGCGATAATATATTATCACAGCATGTGTATCGAATCTCACACGGCCTGTTTCAATATTACCCGGATTAATTCTGTCAAAGGCTATCTTTGTAGCAGCGTCATGTCCGTCCTGTGAACATCCATTAAGTAATGCCAGAATAATGTTGCAGCAGTTGATTTGTTACAGTGAAACGCTCAGGATACTATACATTATAATATATCACAACATGCTCATAAACATTCATAACACAACAATGACGGAAGAGTTGAAGATTGAATAGGTATATCTACACTACATGATAGCTACAAAACATAATAGTAGCGCTAAATATTTTTTTATTCTATTGGCATACTATTTTGATTACATGCATCGAAAAAAAATCATTTACAGACAACACGAAAACTAGATATGACAAAAATTTGAAATACTACTAAAGACCGTGCACACGGCGAGAGTCAGAGCACGTTCCCAAAGGTCTATGTAGCATAATTATTGCACACAGAGTTTATTTTATGGTTTGTGGTACAGTGATACTCGGGAAATAATAGAATTCACCCGCTATATATACTACCCGCTCCGACCAACGCCATGTGCACAGTCTTTTAGATAAGTTATGAATATAAAACCAATTTTGAGTTTTTTGTTTTTTCTTCAAAAATCACTCGTCCCCTTTTCAGACGAAATGTATATCTATCTCCTCGTTTTTAGAACCGACTTTCTTATTTGGTGCACTGACAAATACAAAATAATATTAATTCCACAGGTTATAGTAATTTTGAAGTTGAGCAATTTTAGAAGACTTTGGGCTCCAACTTCAAAATTACCAGCACCAATAGAATTAACATTGTTTTGTATTTTTCAGTGCACTAAAAAAGTACACAATAGAAAGAATTGTATACCACCTCCATCTGGAAGTTCGATAAAATGCTTTTGTATAAACTAAAACTTATTTCTATTTAATTAGGAGCCATTTCAGTAGCTGTAGATATTAGAGAAAATGGTTTGAAGTATTTCCGTTGCAAAAATGTAGTAAAGATTAAATTTAGACTGATTGAAAATCAGCAGCAGACATTGCACCGATAAGAATTTTTTTACGACTATTAACGACTGGTTCCAGTGAATTTATAACGAATAAAAAATGCATTAATTTTTATTACAGCGTGCAACGAAATTGGCATGAACTGATCTGCACGAAAGACGCCAAAATGTCATAAAAACTCGACAATAAGTTTCCCGTTTCAACGCATACAGGTAGGTGATCCCAAAGACCTTCCATGCCAAATGGAAGCAAGCGGAGAACACTTGGGGGTACGCGGGCATGTGTGAAGCAATAAAATTCTCGAAAAGTCATTGGATATTATATGATTCTTCTTGCTACCATTCGAAACGCCATTGTTCACAAGTTATGATAAGCATGGAGTATGTTGCATTGATAAAAATCCCCCGACGGCTTGGCGTATGGGTAAATTTCACGGTTTTCAAGTTTTATTATCACTTTCAGGGAAAAATATTTCAAACAAAAGCTTTAGCGACAGATCCTATCTATAAATTAAACATATTTTTGATGAACGTCTATTCGTTCGATATTTTTGTCGGCCGCCATTTTGAAACTACCAGTCCGGTCATGACCATTTACGAACTCGCCCGAGGTATTTGTACTGACTGATTTGTGTATGTAGCAAATTAGAACTTGATACTTTGAAAAATGCGACCTCTATCGTGTTTACAAATTTCGTAATATCCCATGCTTTCGAGAATGTTCATTCGCTTCTTCAGGGCAAAAATCGTAAACCAAATTTTGTAGGTATTTCAGCGATTTCTTTATGAATGATCACATTTCGAGATATCTGAGATGGGATACAAACTCTGTAGTTTTGTCTGGAATAATTGCTGCTTGATATACTCGATATTTTTATAATTTTAGAACTAAAAAAAATATTGTTTTGTATTTTCAGTTATTTTCATCTGTTTACTCAGTCAATGCAATGATCTAAAAAAAGCCAGTGATGAACAGAAAGATTTATAAGAAGGGAATAAGTGTATAAACAGCTTATTTTTATTAATGATGAAGTCGATTAATTGAAAAAATAAGATGGATATTTCGTCCTTGAAAAGTAGCTAATCTTAGAAAAAGAAAACTGTTGCCGCAAAAATATGTTACGTCTACATTGAAATACTTTTTCCAAAACCGATAATGCCACAATACCAGTGTAGAAGTGATAAAATAGAAATTCTCACGAATAGGAGGTTCACTTTCCCTAAGAGAAAGATAAACCGAACACATACAACATGAAAATTCTACACACACGCTAAAGCGAAGAAGATATCGTGAAAATATTTCAACCTATAGGTACCTCCCTCCCCTTGCTTGATGATATAGATCATTCTCTCTACCCTTTGCAACAAGCCTGTGGAAATGATCGACCTACACTGAACGTTCACTGTGCATCATCAGAATAATTGAGTTGAGATAGTAATTTGAAATCGTCCACCACGTACGAGGCAAAACACAACCTCTGGAAAGGTATGCGAATTATTTTCCAAATAACCAAGAGAGAAGTTCAGATCGCAACAACCATATTGGATAATCCCCATGGTAATCTCTTTCTGGAAGATTAAAGGAAACATATATAACTTCGGATGATGATATCCACATGTTTCCATTTCGGAGAGAAAATATTCGATAACTGAACCACTGGAAATAATCGCTTGCTGCACGAGACCCTGAACATTAATAGATTAGTTATTATAACATAAACCACAAAAACTCAAAAGTTTCGAGCTAGATGTCAGCATCAGACAACTAATTCTAGTTGATTCTCTATAGCTCCAAAGGGTCTATGTAAAATCGAGAAGAAATTTTCAGCTATAGCGACCCAAGGTCAGTACCTCAGCGAATCCCTTATATAGAGATTGATTGGTGCGTTTATTCAAAATACTTTTAATGGTGTTCATCTATCTAGCGGGCAATTATTGATTTTTAACTAAAAAAAAAAACAATGAAAGTGATCAAAAACATCATTTATATTTACAAGTTTGCATTACTTAAGAACATAGACCGTACCGTCAGCGCGGACAACATGCAATCATTTTTAGGAATGCATGAATAAAACATATTATGACATTTTTATGAATAAAAAATCGTACCCAATTACATTAATTTCTTGGTGGTTAAAAGTTAAAATCAATACTGCATTTTGCAGCGAGCAAAATACTCATACCTCGTACATACATTATTATATTGGTAATAAGTCAGTGACCATTATTATCGAGTTTTGTGATGGCCATTACTTTTCAAATATATCCGCATATAGGGTCCCATATTATTCTAGTTATTAGAAATAATTATGTTATGGGTGTGATGATGTGGTAACACAGAAGGCCGTAAATTATTTTATGGCACACATTTGAAAATTGACAACTTGAATATAAATAATAATTACCATTTATATTGAACTTGCAAGACCAATGTTTGTGTATATACTTTAAACTTGTATAATACTCAAATAGTTAGGTATATGTATAATGAATGAAATAGTTTACTCAATGAAACAGTTATGTCTATGTAAATTTCGTTTTAGTAACATGCCAAGACTAGGTTGCTAGGTACACTAACAATCTTTTTGACGGAACTCCCAGACGGAGGAGGTTGGTAGATACTGGTAATTATGAAGTTGTGCAATTGTAGACAGCATACTCTTGGCACCAACTTGACAAGTACTAGCTAGAACCAATAGAATTTATATTGTTTTGTTTTTGTTTTCAGTGCACCAACAAATAAAGTCACTCCAATTTTATTTCACACTTTTGAGTTGCAACATTAATACCGAATATCATTGAACGTTCACTTATACCAAAAAAAGATAGTACTTATCCTATTACCCATGTATATTCTTTGCTTGTACTTGTTATTATTCAGAGATCTCAAAATATCGCGACGGAAATATACATATTTCAGAATATACTTATCATGTACACAAATTTCAGAATTTACCACTCCTGTAACTCGAAAACCGTAACTCTATGGAAAAAAATGTTCAATATAAATGTTGCTGCAAATAATCTGGTCAATAATTTGGCATAATTTTCAATTTTCAAAAGAAATTGTCTCCTCCCTGGAGGAAAGGAAATTGCGGATTGGAGTTTTTTATGAATACGGAACCATTTGTGAACTCTCATCTCATCAAATGAATCAAAAATCATGAACATCGGAGTACGATTACTATACATGAAGCGCGCGCACAAACAGTCGAATTGTATACCCCCTACGTTTGGTTCGTCGGTCAAAAAGATCTCGTGCAACTCATGCGCTGTCCAGTCACTAATTTGGCTATTGTTTGATAAAAAGGTGGTTTATTTGAACGTTAATTCATTATTATATTTTTAATATTTTATGAGTTTAGACTTAAATTTTCTTCTTTTTTTTATAGAATTACATTTATTTTCTAGACCGTTATGGCAAAAAGAATCACAGCACTATTTTTCAGAGAAGGCATTATTTGTTTCATTTATCACCGTAAATAACTTCTAGCATGTAATTAAGCGACGTAAACAGTATATCTTTCCTGATAATTTCGATTCATACAGATTTAGGTGTGCGAAAGTATGTGGCGGACTGCTTTTCTATCGCTTGCAAGGAAATGAAAGGAACAAGAATTATTCTAAAATGATTTCAGTTAAATACTTCAACGTCCTCGCCGGGAATCTAATTCAATGTCATTTTTCGAAAATTCTACATCTAATCTGTTTTAAGATTATGTTATTTTTATCATTTTTCAGTCGAAAAAATGGTTTTAAATCATTGTGGAATTAGTATTGACAACGAAACTGTTATTAAATGGGAAAGAAGATCCCTTTGGCACATTTTGCAGAAATGCCTTCGGAATACATAAGCGTATATATATATATATATATATATATATATATATATATATATATATATATTAAACAAAGGTCATGTCCTCATAAAATGTGAGTGTGTGGTATGTGTGTGTGCAGAAAAGTCCTTCCTGTGATAGCCATTGCATGCACGATCAGACCACAGAATAAATCAATTCCTGTGTAAGTACATACACATATCTAGAGGGGATGGGAGGGGAAGGTTAGGTATAAATTCGCCAGAAACCAATTTATTATTACAATTGAAAGTCTTTATGAAAAGACCTCTTCACAACATACAGAAATTTAATTGGAAAATAAATAAGTATGTTCGTTCTGTTGTTTGGGCACTTGGGATAAAATAACTCTATGGACAGCAAAACGAAAAGGATTATCAACAACAACTCCGAAAAATGTGGTGAAATACAATAGAAGAAAATAGACTGAACGATATAAAAGTCTGAAAGATGAGTGTTTCTACAATGTGGAGGGGGCATTTTTTTTCGAAAATTGAAAATATGAGACGGCCAAATTAAAGAAGAGATTATAATATGTAGAAATATTTAAATTATACATTTTACAAAAATAAAGTTTACGAGTTACAGCAGCGGTAAAGTCTGAAATATGTGTAGTTCTGCGATGTTTCGAAATCTCTGAATAAGTACAAGCAAATTATTATTTTTTTTGGTGAAAGTTGAACGATTTTCATGACCGAATTTAGTCGTTGGAGCAATTAAAAATACAAAATAATGTAAATTAATATAAATATACAAAATAATAGGGATTAATATTATTTTGTATTTTTTAATGCACCAACTGATAAAGTTTGTCCTATTTTTTGTAAGAAAAAATAAATATTATATTATCTAAAGAATTGCGAAGCCTGTAACTTGGGTTCATTTGATGGTAATAAATAAAGCGAAAATAGGCCCTTGTTTTGGAATAATAAATACATCCATCGCGTATGCTGTTTGTCGCAATTCTCACGTATATTTCATCTGTAAAACCAGAGGCATTAAACACGTTTTGTAGACCGAATAAATCCAAAAGGATGAGTTTCAGAATTATGTCGATACTCAAAAGCAAATGACGATAATAAAATTTTATTAGCTATAATATAATAAAATATTGTTGGGTGAAATAATTTTATAATACAAGATTCGTACGTAAAGCAGAAGATATGATGAAATATGGCATCAAGTGCTAGTAGGTAGTTGTGCTATCGCGTGTGTCGATAGGGTTCCGTATTTATTCTGTATTTTTTTACAATTTATCTGTATGTTTGCTTTTATATATACGCGCGTTTTGCATAGTAGAAAAAATATATAAAATTCAACATCTCCAACAATTTTTTCGAAATTTATGTGGGACAGGATTAAAGAGAATATCATTTCCAGCAATGGTTCATTTGGATATTTTTCCAAAAAAAATTGAATTGTTGTTTTTTTCAGTGCACGAACTAATAACATCGGTCCAACTTTTTTGTAAAAATATTTATTTCACACTTTTGAGTGTAACATAAGTCAAGAAAATCATTGAACGTTCACTAGGTAGTAACAGAGACGATAGTACTTATCCTATTACCCACGTATATTCTTTGCTTGTATTTGTTATTATGTAGACATCTCAGAACATCGCTGCGGAAATAGGCATAAGTATTTTAGATTTAACCATTTTACCACCGCTTAACTTGAAAACCGTAACTCTAAGGAAAAAATATTCATTATAAATGTTGCTACAAATATTATTTTCTTTCATTTGGTACCCAGAGATATCGCCCCTTCCACATAGCGGAAATACACATATGTGAGATTTTAATATGAATGTAACTCGAAATCCGTAACCATTTCTCAAGTCTCCTCTTTCAAATGAATCAAAAATCATCAAAATCGGAGTACCTCCTCCGTTCGGGGTTCGTCGGTCAAAAAGACCGGGTGCCGGCGTTGGGGCATTAGTTCGGACAAGTATATTTCACATGAATAATTTATATTGATTCTAATTTACATTGTTTGTCGTTTAGAATGTTCTGTGTTTAAATTGAATATGTTTTTTCAAACGAGAGTATTTATTGTAATAAAATGATATTTATACTATTTACCTGTTATAATCTTTATTTTCTGTTGAATATGTATCGATGTTAAATCAATCGAAGTAAAGAGATATATCTTTGAGGGCGCCATTTGAGATAGTATTCAAGGTTTTTATTGAATATATATCACTGTTTCTACAAACATATTGTGTTTATATATATTACAATTAAGAAGATATTAAATTCTACTAGCAACGATCTATTTTCGATAAGTATATAATATAACGAATACAATTGCGTAACATTCCAGTCCAATTGACGTTCTGCAGCAATCTAAAAGGTCATTAATTATAAATCAAATTTATTATAAGATCATTGATGGGCAGAAAAAAAAACTGTATCAAAGTCATATTCGAATAGAATATTATTACTGATTCATATTGCTGGACAGTTTAGTTTTTAATCTATATAATATTATGTTTATATATAGATAGTTGTTATACGTAGCAATATTTTGATGCTGGGGAATTCAGAAAAATGTTATCTTCCATAAATTACTAACAGAATGACAGATAGCAGTATTTGAAAAAAACTCCAACGCGCGACTTTATTCACTTTACTAACATTGTTTCTGAAGAATAATCACTACATAAGTACCTGCCATCTATTGTCAGGTACGAGAAGTTATTTAATTTAAAAATATTCAGCTTGGATGTAACGCTTTTTGTTGACGTTTCATTTTACTACCCATCAAATTTTCTTACCGGGGGCTTTAAATGTAATGGATTCTTAAGGAGTTAACACTAATTGATGTTTTCTATAACTTCATGATACGCCTCTGTGTAAATTAAAATAGTTTTCTGCACCGGAAAATACCTAATCGGAGATATTTGATTTAAAAATCTACCTGTCTTGATTTTACGACGTCACTGTATTTATATATATATATATATATATATATATTGTAAAGAACAAAAGTAAACGCATCGATTGCATAAAGCAAATAAAATCACAAATCTACAATAAATATACGTTATCTAAAATCAGAATATCTTTATTGTTTACAAAATATATAAGTTCATGGGTATGAGATAATTTATTGGAATACTTGCAACTGCAATGACATTTCAAGACAGCTCATATTATTTGACAGGTAAAGAGTCAAATTTCGCAGCAGCCCTCTTTCCAATTAAAGAAGTATATCTGCAGAAAAGAATGGTCTTTTACTATGGAAAACGAGCTAACATAAAATAAATAATTGTTTAAAAAACTAAAAAAACACGCTTTATTAGCAAACCAAACTAAAAATTTGAAAATAAATAAGATATCATTCTAATGTAAAAAAGCGTGGGGTGCTTGATGTTCATTGATATAAATATTTTATGTTGATAGATACTGATATAAGTAGTCATTATAATTAACTTAGAACCACGCATAAGTGGCGTTCGTGCCGTAGAGTCTTTAAGCTAAACAAAAAAAATTACGCCTCTTGCAGCAGCTAATAAAATCGATCGTATTTTTGTAAAAAAAATACCTATGTATTTATGAAGTTGGTCAAAAAAACTCACGAAAGAAAAATCAAAGAGAACCGGAAATATCAGATCCACGGTAATAAAAAAGAAAACAACTAGATACTGAATATTATGATTCTCCCAACAGTTCGTTGCTGGGGAACTTATTGCTTCCGGTCTAATTTTATTTCTCCGTGTTATGAGATGTAAACGGAAAAACAATAAAATTGAGCTCAGTTAGTAAGTACATACCTAGGTAGTAATAAGTTCAACACATTTTCTAAAATATGCAGATACGTGTTCAGATTGACGAATAATGCTCATGCCATTTATCACAAAGGAGATTGTGACTTATAAATCACTGAACCATTCTTACCTGCATCTACCTACATAATCATTGGCGTAGTCTGAAAAAATTCATGAAGGGTCAGTTGTAATGAATAGAAATTAACGTCACGTCGACCCGATTGATTGTGATGCGTGTTTGTTTTTTAGGGTTCCGAACGAATAACCTCAACATTAATCTCTATTTTAATTTTTAGACAAATTTTACTATTAATCTTAGAAAGAGTCCAACTCGCACTCGGCTGTTTTCTCTCCTCTCTTTTCTTTACTCAAAAATATCCTTCAGAAGGGGGTAGGAGGATTTTCTCTTAGAAAATCGAAAAATTTGCCCAAAGTGACGGAATGAACACTAGACGTTTCGGAATATAATCATGGCCTTAGCGTGTATCAGTGACCAACAGCAGTAATACACTCCCGCAACTTTGCCCCACTAGACAGTGTGCTCCGCCCTCTCAATGAGTCACACACGCCTCCTCGCAATGGCCGCGACTCTATAGATATATCCCCGACTCGTTGCATTACTTTAGTACGGAATCCTTATGTATAATGAGACTGAACCACCAATCTAATATTGGAACTGTAGCTCAACTGTAAAGTTGTGTACCTTGAGGGTGCAATGATAAATAAAGCAGTAAGGGTCACACCAAGAATTTAGAAGCTGAGAACAAATTGAACCATAATCTTATCTAAGTTTGTTAAACTATTTTTGTAATTTATTAAATTGATTAAGAAAAAAACATACGTACGTAAAACGACTTCCAGCAGCTTCAACGAAAATGTTTTACAAATAAATTATTAAATAATTGAATTATCCGACATGCTGAATATTCGGGAAGCAATTTTTTTCTAATGTACAAAACTTTTTGTGATTTAAAATATGACATGTAAACCTACCAAAACATCATAGAACATAGAAGAAGAATAAATTATATAAGTGTACCTACTTATATTTCAATACAATAAGACATTAAAATTATTAAGTATCCACTACCATAACATATATATTATTATTTGTTTATAAATATTTCATAATTATTATATTAAATAGTAAACAGGCACCTATACGAGTATATACCTTGCTTTTTGTTTAATTAAAATTATTACCTATATTTATATAATATGTCAATTTGAAATAAAATAATGTATCTATTTGCCTTGATTAAGAATATCAATATAAATATCAATTTAAATTTAAAATCAGGAATAGATAGAGTGAAGTTATTATTTTTACCTATATAAAATGTAAACATTAATTCCTTGATAAATGAAAATTGGAAAGATATATATCCTGTTAGCATTGTTACATTAGATAAAATTTCCAGATGCATTTTCTGACCTGTACTCTGTACTCACTTGTGCAGGTAGACAATTTTTATTGTACCCTATATTATAATATACATTCCCATAAGAAGACTGTCAACTTACATAAAACATGTTGTTTAAGGTCAAACATTATTTTAAGAACAACGAATTAGAAAATTTCGTATGAACAGTAAGAACATTTACCTGCCAACAAAAATAATTCCTGTTTCAAATTAACGTAAGCAAGATAAATGGAAAAGAAAGATGATATAAACAGATAGATATGCGGTTAGGATACGGAGACAGCATCCTTGTACTTGTAGTACTATGTCTTATCATTTATGATCGAACAAGGAACAATTAACAAATAGAAAGCATAACTTACCAATAATTGATCATCAGACAGCTCATAATAATAGAAGATACAGTGGCTAAGGGTTCATAGATCAGATCACTCAACTTCAAATTCATCACATGTGCGAGTGTCCACATAACCCGAGCGAAAACACGACACTTTTTACGAGCTCATTCGAAAACACACTGAATAAACCGAATACCGAATGGTGGCGGTGGCTGTGCTATGAGAATGTCCTCTCTCTGATCTGTCTCTGTCGTGCGCCGTGGCAAAAATCACAGAAGCTTCAAAATATCAGTGTCGTAACTACGAGGGGAAATACATATCCATTGAACTCGTCATATTTATGTATTATATCCTATTAGTGACGTAGTTGGATACGGGGAAATACTAACAGAAATCCCATTCAAATATTTTTCCAGGTTAAAGGTGAAAAGTATACGATGGATTTCCACAGTCGTATAGGTAGTCATATTTTCAATAAATTGTTCTTAGTTATAAAATTACATTTTCAAATGCCTACAATTTCCAAAATTAGGTGCAATTTTGAATAACTATGCTACTTTTTCGGTCCTTTTCTCATTTAAAGAAATAAACTTGAACGTCATCACATTTCTCAATTATTTATGAATTAACAATATGATTGGTGGCAATCAATTCAATAATTCAAGATCAATTTTATAAACCTACTCTATTATATATTGATATACCTAATAGATAAATTAAATTATATTTTTTATGAATTAAACCTGATTCTATCCACTGTAAATGAAAATAGATATTTGTATACTTCTACCACTTAAAGTCAGCAATTCATAATACAAGTGTTTGTATTGTTAGTTGCCTAACTCTACATATCAACAAATCTACTTCACAGTAATAGGAAAATGTAAGGAACATAATGAATAATGTTCTCTAAATTAAAAATACATATAAAAGGAAAATGAGATAGCTTCACCGATTAATTTAAAAATTAGGCTGATAATTATATGGGTTATCGCCAATTGCTCATGAGAGATTTGAATACGTAGCACATATTTTATTCACATGATTTACAACAAGATATGCGATAAAAATGTTGCCTGATTGTTCTGGAAAAGTTGTCTGTACGGAATCAACAATAGTTATTCGAGTAAGGCATAAAGGAAAATAAATTTACTTTACTAGTCACATTTTCCAGTATATATTTATTATAGAACATTTTGTTCTTATGTATCGGCAGAATTTTTTTACTTCTGTATTAAGGTTTCTTCTATGATTCGGGATGTCTGGGTAATTAGGGTCGATTGAGATGGCCTCCCTAAACATCATAGGATCTGGCTTCCAAGCATTGGAGAAATATGCTACACAGATTGATTCAGTAAGGGCAAACTTGTAGGAGGAATGTCTTCGGTTTTTTCTAATGGATTACCAGAAGTTTTTATTCTATCTTTATTGAAAACCAACGTATTGCTAATTACAACGGTATCACAAATAGAAACAGTCGTTTGATTATTATTCGCTTTTAGAGAAGAAGTACTTTGTATTTCTACATCATCTGCTGCTGCTTTTATAAATATTTAGGCTTCGGAATTAATTTTTAACAAATATATGAATAATAGAAACTTTTCATAAGATCATTTCTAGCTAAACATTTTTTAAATGTATGTAAATTAATGTTACTATTTGAATTTAGTTGGTATACCTACCTTGACCGATTTATATGATTTTTTTTTCTTATAGATGAGGCCGAACTTATTACGCAACTTCTAGATATTGAAGTCGATTATCTGTTAGTAAGATTTTTTTAAGGAAGTTCACCTACGTAGATAATTTTATATACACAAACATATTGAAGATGAGATAAAATATGACAATGACCTTGAATCATAAATATATACTTACCTTTAATTATATTTCAGGACCCATTTCTTTCATCTCTATATCATTAATAATACAAAATAATAAAGAATCCAACGGATTTGGAAGGCAATTAATAGTTTTTCAATCATTTATTGTATAGTTTCACCAATAAGTGTAAGTTTGTAGCTGTTTTGGATGCGCTCTTAATTTCAAACTAACGGACCGATCCGTCAAACATTCAAAATATTTGGCGCACATTCCCGAGCACCCCATTGGCCTAGCTTTACTAGGCCACTCCTCTTGAACTGAAGGATCTTTCTTGAACTAATCATTTAGCCCCGCTCAGCCGCGCCAGTCCTGCATTGCCCGGTATATTCCGTTACAAAAATATATATTAAATTAATTTTACAGTGTTGTGAGAGTTGTTCATATAGTAAGGTTGTGCGATTGAGAATAAAATAGAAGCGTAATGTGATGAAATGAGTTCGGTGCGTGCTTACGTTCGGAAAATGTGAATTCCGTCAGATTGTTATTTATGTATGAGAACTTGCATCCAGGCCACGTATATCTTCCACTACCTGATACATGCACTCAGCCTCCTTGAAAGACGGCACCTGATTCCATTTACCTAATAATAATCTTGAGGATGTTCAGGTAAAGTTCAATACAAAACAACTTGATCTCCTAGACCTCCACATTCCTTCGGTCAGGTTCCGAAACTGTCTATATATACAGTAATTCTGTTATAGCTCTATATAAACTTGAGCTGTATGTAAACAAGTTTTTTAATTGAGAATCTGTAAGTTATCATCAATAATTCGATGAGATTAATTCAAAATCCATTAGCTTTAAAATTAATTGGCTATCTTATGTGATATAGGTATATATATATATATATATATATATATATATATATATATATATGTGACGGATATTCTTTAAGTATTTTTTATTTATATCTTATGTTCAGGTTCACTCAAGTTCCAGCTTAATTGATAGGAAGTGAACAGGTGTATTTATTATAGTGTGAGAGGGGAAGTCATAAAAATTCGTTGGAACAGTTGTTCCTATTTCTATGCCTTTACGGAAATAATGGCCTCAATTAATAATTCCTTTAATATTATTTATGAGTTATGAAATTACTTTCGATGTTTTCTTTATTTCGGCAACTGAAAACAAACAAAAATTACCGATTATTGTATTCAATGATATAATTATGTTTTGTTGTTTATGATCTAAAAACGTAAAATACAACAAATATGTCTCGATTCAATGAAGAAAATGGAAAATATATTTGTCCATTTCCAGATTTTGAAATTGATGAAGCCTTTGTTTGACAAATAGATACAAATTAATTAATTTCGCACTAATGAAGAAAATAAAAAATAGCCACATGAAAAAAATGTATGTTTTAAATAAAAAAAAAGGACAAGTGCGAATCGGACTCGCACACGAAGGGTTCCGTACCTTCGTACAAGAACTCTCTACATATTACGGTTCAAAAATTACAGCCATTCTCAAGATTGAGCAAAAACAAAAGTTTATTGTATAGAGACCTCGATTAATTTTCAAATTCATTTCATTTTCATTATTTTTATATTCAGGCAGTTATAGTAACTTAATTTTAATTTCAGTTCAAGAGATACAGCAATTGTTAAGGCCGACCTTATAAAAAAACTTGAGATTTTTTCTATTTTGTACTGTCTACTTTCTTGTAAATAAGGAAATTTTTTATGTAGAACATTATGTTCAGCTCTCGTATACTTTTGTATATAATATATTTCACATAACACTTATCTTGAATTTAAAACAAATCCATTTAGGCTATATTCACCCTAATTTATGGCACCTACTTAACGAGCCACTTCATTCGGGCCTTATATTTTATTTAAATTGAATTTATGTGTATATATTATTCTAAAATAAATATTGAAAAACATAAATTAAAGAGCCAGGCTCAGTCATACTTCACCCAAGTCATTAGGTACGTACCTGGTACCTGACTGAGAACTTTGTCTCAAGTTGAATATTTTCGGTGCAAGTGAGAAAGATATCATCTCATTAGATTGAATTATGCCATGTAATATAATAATCCCACGTCAAATACCGGAGAATCCTCGAAACCGCAAGAACCCTATATATCTGGTAACCGTTGCCTGTGGTTACTTGAGAGGATTGGTTTTGTGAAGATGATTTTTTTTCATTTTGTCGCAAATTATGGGAAGCAAAGAGTGATATCTGTCTTTAGTCATGCGTATCGAATGACGACTATCTTTGAATATTTTGTTTT
Organism: Crioceris asparagi; assembly: GCA_958507055.1. NCBI lineage: Eukaryota > Metazoa > Arthropoda > Insecta > Coleoptera > Chrysomelidae > Crioceris > Crioceris asparagi. The sequence goes on along the minus strand of OY293833.1, from coordinate 1,723,940 downwards.
TTGCTTAGTACTTATATAATAAGTAAATAATAATTTTTCATTCTTATTCATGGAGATTAATTAATTATCTTAGCTTTAGCTGGAACAACATCATTAAAACTCATGGGTACTGGCCCAAAACTGATCTAAATCTGCTTGAATATATATATTACGTGATGAAGTTTCATAAACAAATATACCAGAAATAAACGAGCCTGAAAATTTTCATATGTAAGAACAGACTTGAATTTCATAGTTTGCACATTGTTTATTACAGTCTGTACATCTGTAATGTTTCCAGAGTTACACAACTTTATCTAAATACGCATATGTGTCATCTAGAAAAAACCTACCAGGCTTTCCTGGAAAAGGATCTTGAGATATGTTTATGTACCTAGTAATAAAGATGTTCGTCATATGTAATTTTTGCAACAGAAATATTATATTGGGAATAGTCGGGATATTATGAAAGCAGTTTTAATATCTAAAAGCAAATCTTATAAAATACATTGATTTAATTCTTGGAATTCTATTTTTTGACCGACTTCGGCTCGTGCGCGCCTTTTATATAGTAAACGAGCTCCGATTTTGTTAATTTTTGATATATTTGATCCTCTATATTTCAGTTTTATTGGTTCCATTAGATAGCGACTTTCTTCTTCAAATCTGATTAGCTTGATATTTTTTCTGAAGACACTTTTTTGTTTTGTTTTTACCATTTTATAAAAGTGAATGTTGAGCATTCATAAATAAATTAACCCTTATTTTAAAAATTTTATGCACAATGTATGAAATTTGTTAAAACCAACAAAATTATTGCCATTTTTTTTTTTTCAGTTGCAGAACTACAACAATCATCGACACAACAAAATGTTGAAGGCACTCGTTATCGCCAGCCAGTTCCATTGCCAACATGAACGATAAAGTAGATATAAAAAACTCGAACATAAAATGAAGATGAAATATGAGGAAGTTTCATTCAAATGATGCCAGGCACACATTTGGATGGATGTGGATGGTAGCCAACTATCACTCGAGTCCAATGAGAGTAAGACATGTTGAAACATATAACGAATGGAGGTATCTCGAATCGGAGTACCAGATTAGACAGTTCCATGGTAATGGAACCGCGACTGGATCAAAACGGACCCCATCGCTATCGGTCACCCAATGCAAATAGTTCAAGAATATCGCAGCAGTATCCATTGAATGTTTCGCAACTCCAGACGAATTTGGACAATTCCAAACATTCGATCTACAGCACAGCAGTGCTACCTTCTGATAACAAACGTTCGTTGAATGGTGGTCTACACATATCTAGAATACAGAACCAGAGTACTGTTAATAAGTTCATCAACAAATCAAAGGAAGTGGGCGTCAAAGAGATGTTAGTGAGTTTGGGACTGCTATGTTCAGTTAGTCTATTGCTGGCGCTGCTGTCTCTCATGTTTTTATTGAAGATATCACCAGTGACAGCCAATGACATACGCGAGTTATTAAGATCTGAACAGTTGACTGTTATCACTGCCGAAGAGTATGTTGTAGTATATGAAGTGACATTGGCATTATGTGCACTAACATTATCACTTAATTTATGTTGTCTATTAGTATGTGCCATTCAGTTTCTATTTGCTGTAAAACTGGTCAAGAGCCCGCATGGTGGAAAAGATAGGTGAGTTGATATAAAAAATATAATGTAGAGCTAATAATATTTTTGTACTTGACTACTAGAAAATCCGACTTTCGACCCTACCTACCATATAGATGACACTTTAATTAATAATAATACAATTATACTTCTTATACCTATATTTATCGTTCTTTGCATTCATTAAGCTTGGATTATGTATTATGTTATTATGTTGAGATCAACTGTCTCTTGTCAAATGTCATGTCTTTGAGCTTAAGCCGGCTACACATACTGTATATTATTCATAACTATTGGTTTCCTTACTTTTCAGAACAAACAGCTATTTGCAGAAGTCTTCCGTAAGCCGTGTTTGTGCTGTCGGTGGATTCTTCATCTCAATTCCTGTATTTCTAACTGGTGAGTCATCTCTTTTATATTCTCACGAATTCGAGATAACATTACAAAGCAATTGCAGAAACTATATATAGGTATATATTTTTTCCAGGCATTATATTGTATACATTTATACAATTCCATTCAACACCTGCAATAGTAACAAGTGTCTTCATTGGCTTGGGTATAATCTTCTGTGGCTGTGCTATGGTACACAATGTCTTCATATGGCAGAAAGAGAAAACAAATGCCGTGAAAGAGCTAGCCCTTCAGCAAGATGTGCCCCAGCAACACCATAATTCCTTCCATAATCTGACAGCACCCCCACCACCATTGAACCACTCGCACGTGAGCAGCTTCAATCACAGCTTTGGTCATCCCTCGGTGGCAGTGCACAATGGCCCTTTCATTGTTCGCCCTTCCACCACTACACCACCGTCTGGGGAAAATATCATGAAATTGTCGCATCCAAGAGAGGCCAGTGGTTCAGTTAGTCCCGGCATGCCGACTGTAACAATGGATTTGAGCAGCGTTGGCACCACAAATTCACCGCATGAGCTATCTACATTAGTATAAAACATTTCGGAATGGAAATGTCATGTCAACATGTATCGAGTTCAAACTTGGGTGTTCGATTAATGTATGAGGATGAGATTATCAGGATATCTAGTCAATTCAAATTTAAAATAATCATTGCTGTTAATCAGCAAATCAATTATATCTACTCTAGAATCTCAAAAAAAATCTTCAAATACATATTCCCTCCAATTAAATTTACAGTTACCCCGTTTGAACAATGAAAAATGTAATGGATTTTTATGAGCCGGGGGTATTTAGAGGATCATCCTAAGGATAAAAATAATGTCGTAGCAAGCCGTGTTAATTGTGAAGCTTGTTACAAATAGAACGTAATTTAATTTAGTTGTTATTTATTCAGAGCTAAGAACTCCAATGATATAATAATACTGTAAATAAACACTGCCAAGGGTTAAAGGATATATTTCCATCGATTTATATAACTCATATTTAAATAATTATGTATAGTGATACACCTGATTCTAGTACCTATTATTTTCCTATATAATTGAAATCTTTGTAAATAATATTGTGAATATTATATATAAATATATATTTTTTTACTAAGCTATACAAATGTTATATTTAAATTGTTGTGTCCAAGAGAAAGAAACAGATTGTTTTAAGGCGTTCCATGTTTTCTATCACGCCAATTTTCAGTCCCCTTGCGTTTCTGTTATCCTCATACAATTTAGACAACCATCAATTCGTTGCAATGTAATGATAATTGTCCAACTTGAATTATAACCTCTTGCAGCACATATCTGGAGTATAATTTTCTAGCCACCTCCTCGCGTTCCTGTTATCCTAATACAATTTAGACAACCATCTATTCGTTGAAATGTAATGATAGTTGTCCAAATTGAATTGTAACCTCCTACAGTAGGTATCAGGAGTAAGATTTCCCGCCAATTTTCTGGCCACCTCCTCGCGTTTCTGTTATCCTAATACAATTTAGACAACCATCTATTCGTTGAAATGTAATGATAATTGTCCAAATTGAATTATATCCTCTTACCGCAGGTATCAGGAGTAAGATTTCCCGCCAATTTTCTGGCCACCTCCTCGCGTTTCTGTTATCCTAATACAATTTAGACAACCATCTATTCGTTGAAATGTAATGATAATTGTCCAAATTGAATTATATCCTCTTACCGCAGGTATCAGGAGTAAGATTTCCCGCCAATTTTCTGGCCACCTCCTCGCGTTTCTGTCTGTTATCCTAATACAATTTAGACAACCATCTATTCGTTGAAATGTAATGATAATTGTCCAAATTGAATTATATCCTCTTACCGCAGGTATCAGGAGTAAGATTTCCCGCCAATTTTCTGGCCACCTCCTCGCGTTTCTGTTATCCTAATACAATTTAGACAACCATCTATTCGTTGAAATGTAATGATAATTGTCCAAATTGAATTGTAACCTCCTACAGTAGGTATCAGGAGTAAGATTTCCCGCCAATTTTCTGGCCACCTCCTCGCGTTTCTGTTATCCTAATACAATTTAGACAACCATCTATTCGTTGAAATGTAATGATAATTGTCCACATTGAATATATATAACCTTCTATCGTATTTACCAGGAGTATTATTTTCTGACCACCTCCTCGCGTTTCTGTTATCCTAATATAATTTAGACAACCATCTATGCGTTGAAATGTAATGATAGTTGTCCAAATTGAATTGTAACCTCCTACAGTAGGTATCAGGAGTAAGATTTCCCGCCAATTTTCTGGCCACCTCCTCGCGTTTCTGTTATCCTAATACAATTTAGACAACCATCTATTCGTTGAAATGTAATGATAATTGTCCAAATTGAATTATATCATCCTCTTACCGCAGGTATCAGGAGTAAGATTTCCCGCCAATTTTCTGGCCACCTCCTCGCGTTTCTGTTATCCTAATACAATTTAGACAACCATCTATTCGTTGAAATGTAATGATAATTGTCCAAATTGAATTATATCCTCTTACCGCAGGTATCAGGAGTAAGATTTCCCGCCAATTTTCTGGCCACCTCCTCGCGTTTCTGTTATCCTAATACAATTTAGACAACCATCTATTCGTTGAAATGTAATGATAATTGTCCAAATTGAATTATATCATCCTCTTACCGCAGGTATCAGGAGTAAGATTTCCCGCCAATTTTCTGGCCACCTCCTCGCGTTTCTGTTATCCTAATACAATTTAGACAACCATCTATTCGTTGAAATGTAATGATAATTTTCCAAATTGAATTGTAACCTCCTACAGTAGGTATCAGGAGTAAGATTTCCCGCCAATTTTCTGGCCACCTCCTCGCGTTTCTGTTATCCTAATACAATTTAGACAACCATCTATTCGTTGAAATGTAATGATAATTGTCCAAATTGAATTATATCCTCTTACCGCAGGTATCAGGAGTAAGATTTCCCGCCAATTTTCTGGCCACCTCCTCGCGTTTCTGTTATCCTAATACAATTTAGACAACCATCTATTCGTTGAAATGTAATGATAATTGTCCAAATTGAATTGTAACCTCCTACAGTAGGTATCAGGAGTAAGATTTCCCGCCAATTTTCTGGCCACCTCCTCGCGTTTCTGTTATCCTAATACAATTTAGACAACCATCTATTCGTTGAAATGTAATGATAATTGTCCACATTGAATATATATAACCTTCTATCGTATTTACCAGGAGTATTATTTTCTGACCACCTCCTCGCGTTTCTGTTATCCTAATATAATTTAGACAACCATCTATGCGTTGAAATGTAATGATAGTTGTCCAAATTGAATTGTAACCTCCTACAGTAGGTATCAGGAGTAAGATTTCCCGCCAATTTTCTGGCCACCTCCTCGCGTTTCTGTTATCCTAATACAATTTAGACAACCATCTATTCGTTGAAATGTAATGATAATTGTCCAAATTGAATTATATCCTCTTACCGCAGGTATCAGGAGTAAGATTTCCCGCCAATTTTCTGGCCACCTCCTCGCGTTTCTGTTATCCTAATACAATTTAGACAACCATCTATTCGTTGAAATGTAATGATAATTGTCCACATTGAATATATATAACCTTCTATCGTATTTACCAGGAGTATTATTTTCTGACCACCTCCTCGCGTTTCTGTTATCCTAATATAATTTAGACAACCATCTATGCGTTGAAATGTAATGATAGTTGTCCAAATTGAATTGTAACCTCCTACAGTAGGTATCAGGAGTAAGATTTCCCGCCAATTTTCTGGCCACCTCCTCGCGTTTCTGTTATCCTAATACAATTTAGACAACCATCTATTCGTTGAAATGTAATGATAATTGTCCACATTGAATATATATAACCTTCTATCGTATTTACCAGGAGTATTATTTTCTGACCACCTCCTCGCGTTTCTGTTATCCTAATATAATTTAGACAACCATCTATGCGTTGAAATGTAATGATAGTTGTCCAAATTGAATTGTAACCTCCTACAGTAGGTATCAGGAGTAAGATTTCCCGCCAATTTTCTGGCCACCTCCTCGCGTTTCTGTTATCCTAATACAATTTAGACAACCATCTATTCGTTGAAATGTAATGATAATTGTTCAAATTGAATTATATCCTCTTACCGCAGGTATCAGGAGTAAGATTTCCCGCCAATTTTCTGGCCACCTCCTCGCGTTTCTGTTATCCTAATACAATTTAGACAACCATCTATTCGTTGAAATGTAATGATAATTGTCCACATTGAATATATATAACCTTCTATCGTATTTACCAGGAGTATTATTTTCTGACCACCTCCTCGCGTTTCTGTTATCCTAATATAATTTAGACAACCATCTATGCGTTGAAATGTAATGATAGTTGTCCAAATTGAATTGTAACCTCCTACAGTAGGTATCAGGAGTAAGATTTCCCGCCAATTTTCTGGCCACCTCCTCGCGTTTCTGTTATCCTAATACAATTTAGACAACCATCTATTCGTTGAAATGTAATGATAATTGTCCACATTGAATATATATAACCTTCTATCGTATTTACCAGGAGTATTATTTTCTGACCACCTCCTCGCGTTTCTGTTATCCTAATATAATTTAGACAACCATCTATGCGTTGAAATGTAATGATAGTTGTCCAAATTGAATTGTAACCTCCTACAGTAGGTATCAGGAGTAAGATTTCCCGCCAATTTTCTGGCCACCTCCTCGCGTTTCTGTTATCCTAATACAATTTAGACAACCATCTATTCGTTGAAATGTAATGATAATTGTCCAAATTGAATTATATCCTCTTACCGCAGGTATCAGGAGTAAGATTTCCCGCCAATTTTCTGGCCACCTCCTCGCGTTTCTGTTATCCTAATACAATTTAGACAACCATCTATTCGTTGAAATGTAATGATAATTGTCCACATTGAATATATATAACCTTCTATCGTATTTACCAGGAGTATTATTTTCTGACCACCTCCTCGCGTTTCTGTTATCCTAATATAATTTAGACAACCATCTATGCGTTGAAATGTAATGATAGTTGTCCAAATTGAATTGTAACCTCCTACAGTAGGTATCAGGAGTATAGTTTCCCGCCAATTTTCTGGCCACCTCCTCGCATTTCTGTTATCCTAATAAAATTTAGACAACCATCTATGCGTTGAAATGTAATGATAGTTGTCCAAATTGAATTGTCACCTCCTACAGTAGGTATCAGGAGTATATTTTCCCGCCAATTTTCTGGCCACCTCCTCGCGTTTCTGTTATCCTAATACAATTTAGACAACCATCTATCCGTTGAAATGTAATGATAATTTTCCAAATTAGTAACAGCAAAATAAATATCCAGAAGGTGTTGTTGAGAAATAAATACCTATGTTGTCAATATTTTGATGGCTGATTTGTAATAATTCAGATCAATAGAGTTAGTTAGAGAATTGCTATTTTTATATTTTTTATGCAGAGATGTATTTTTGAGATTTAATAATTTATTTTATAAATAAATTTATGCATTCAGTGTTTTATTTTTCTTAAGTAGTGGATTTTAATTAAAACAACAAGAATATAATGGAACAGATAGTGCATCAACATTTTATTATGACTAGACAAAAAAAAAATGACAAAATATAGTTGGATGAGTTATAACAGCATAAAAATAACAAATAACATAGCATAGTATGACAGCCAGTAAAGTGCTTAGCAAAATATATACAGTGAATTTTATATCAATACCTATATATAAAGTGTAAAAACTTGCTTCAATTGACAACTGGAAATTCGAGGAATGTTGAGAAATTAACTGAGTAGGGCAGATTGTTACCACTTCAAATTTAGATCTATGCAAAAATAAGCTATCATCAATCTTACATAGTGTAACAACAATAAAATAAATTAATCAATTATATAAATACTGAATTGGTATCAAAAATCACTATGAGTATTTTTCTTCTCAAATAAAACTAAAATGTTTGTAATGATAAGTAATATTACGTAATTTGATTCAAATTATAAAAATTCTTCAAAACACTATCTTGAAAAATATGATGATTTGTTCGTAAAAATAACCCGGCTGTCCATCTCAACAAGTGTGATAGAGCTAACATAAAAATAAACTTATATTCGCAGTTGTAAATAATGGCCACTGTGAATTTAGATAGCACGCATACGAACCACTTAACACTTCAAAAAAAAACGGACGGGATAACAGTTCCATGGTGAATATTTAGTTGCTGCTATCCATTTCGGGATCACTTTCCGGATCAGAGCTGGAGCTGACAGCCAAGTCACCAGATATAGCGACTCTGGCATACTCATCTTTGTCGATGGATTTGCAAAAGTGAATGGCATACTTCAGTTTCTTTTCTAAAACATGCTACAAACAAACCCCCCAAAATAGTCATTATAATAATGTTATAGAAATAGACAGATCAACTTACCTTGCAGGAATATCTTGGCATTTTTAACAAGAAAAAGCATGTGTAACTTTCTGGCAGGAAATGATCTGGAGGCGAGTATTTATCCAAAATTTGAATAACGAAATCTCTTCCACGAAAATCTGCAATAGTTCTTGGCAGACGAGTTCTACCCCATACGAATCTCAAGAAAAGTGAACGTTCTTGATTTGTGAACTCGTCCATCACTTCCCAAAACCACTGGATTAGAGGGGCGCAGCTATCAATTCCTAAATTGTTCAGGAGAAGAAAAAAATATAGTATAAAAATAGACAGCATAACAATTTCAAATCACCTTTATATGTGGCTACAGATTTCAGAAGCGACAAAGGTATATCAGGAGATCCGCACACCATTGTCTCTAATTCGTAACCGCTAAATAGAGACAACAAAGGTACCGGCACAACTCGCGACATACCATCGCGAACAGCTTTTACTTGTTCATCAAATTCATGTAATCTAAAAAAATATAATTTATTAACACCGATAATTTGCTATTTAAAACAAAAGAACTGTACCTGAAATTAAGCGCCAACTTAACATATTCCAATCGATTTTCGTAAGTAATTCGCTTGTATTTGGTACTCAATGGTACATCTGTACTGCATGACGATGGTGTGGAGAATGGCATCTCTAAATTTTGAAAAAGTGGCTCATCAGGACCCATGTCTCTGATACACAACAATCCAGGTACATAGTCTCTATCTATTTCAGTCAAATCGGCAGGAGTCAATTCCATACCTTGAGAAATAGAATATTTGCTTGAAGTTTCAATCAATTCATTATTATATCAATTATTCAATGACGACTTTGTGAATCAATTACATCACATTGTGAAATCTGCACTATATATATGTTCAAGAAGATGAAGTTTTTTATTGAGTTTTGAGACGCATATAATTTAAATTCAACTGCCAACATCTCACCTGCAAGCTGTTTCCATACAGGTTCGGCAAGACACAAGCTCAGTGGGGAACCAGTCCTTATGGCAATACCCATTAGAACACCTAGGAATCGGAGCATGTTAAGATGAAGGCAAGATTTGGCACGAGGATCAAGAATGAAACAATCTCTATTGGCACCGGCTTCATCTCTCCCATTTGGTGTTGGTATCAACAAAGGTACGGAACCATTTTGTAATTCATCACACATTTCAGCTATACTTTCGCTATAACCTCCTCCACAATCGTCTACACTTTCACCAACGAATTCAACTTTCCACACTCTATGAGGTAGTGCCAGTGTCTCTGATGTGAGCAATGGAAGTTTTGATACCATTTGACCAAATACAGACTTCATGCCATCGACGCCAGCTAAGCCACCTCTTGATCTTGAACGCTTGACTTGTATCCTATTCAACTCTACCACGGGTCCATGATGTTTGTCACGGACCTATAGATTACAAGAGATGATTATGAAACCGGAAAAAAGTAGGTCCATGCCTCTTACCATTGTTGCTTGCACCACCTTCCTGAATGTTGCTTCTTTGATGGTATACACTAGAATGCTGCGTAGCTCATGCAAACTGTCCGAACCGGTGATAGGAAACATAGCGATACAAGGACATATTAGTTCTGCGAAATAATGCAGAAGCACAAGCCGCCTATGTAAGATCCAAGGAGGTATATCTTGAAGCAAATCGTACTCCAAAGGTGTGACGCTTGGAAGTCGAGCAAAATTAGCACCTTTATTACTTGTTGACCATGCCAGGGTATGGGCTGAACCGCAAGCCACGTTGGTTATCTTCTTCACATTGGCCTGTATCAAATTTGAACCGAAATTTGGAACATTTGAATGAAAAAACATGTTTTATTTACCTGAAGATGAGCAACAACTCGAGGTCGTTGTATAGCATTGGTAGAGCCATCGCCAAGTTGACCTTCATCATTATCGCCCCACGTAAAAACTTCTCCTTCATCAGAGCAGGCGACACAATGCAATGAACCAGTAGCAACACAAATGATCTTTTTACCCTGTAGAGCAGCTACTTTCTTCGGACGTCTAACATGTTCACCATTCCCATGACCTAATCTGTGATAGTCACCTTTCCCCCTTAAAAACAAAATGAATCAATTAATTTATATGAATGAGCATATAGATTCCTTTATTACCATGTATAGACACTGCCGGATCTGGTCAAGGCGACTGAGAACTGTGAGCCGCATTCAACTTTTACAACTCCTAAGCCGGCTAAACTTTCAATCTTCATAGGTGCTTTACATCCATCCGAGCCACCCCTGCCAAGCTTCCCATAGTCACCATCTCCCCACGACCATACGTTGTCATCATCGGTTATACATAATGTTTGTGCATCACCTGATCCACAAGCAACATCAATCACTTTGTACCCCAACAGAGCTTCAACCTAACGCGACACAAATACATTTGAGGCTTATAATTATATAAAATAGCAATAGAGTAACTGTACCAATTTAGGTTTTAGCTGATCTTCACTATCACCATGTCCAAGTCGTCCATATCGTCCTTTACCCCATGTATATAGATGACCTAGAGATGTTATTGCAGCTGAATGTGCTCCACCACAAGCTATATCGACTATTTCGAAGCCTTGAAGCGACTCAATCTTCTTAGGTGTTTCACAGGATCTGTAAATATAATTATTTTGTCAATGTAATATATTAAATAAAACATTATAACAAACGTTCTTGTCCCATGTCCCAATTTTCCATCATCGCCTTCTCCCCAAGAATAAACATCATTCTCAGCTGATAATACCAAGCAATGCTTGCCACCAGAATTTACAGCTATTTTCTTTATGAAGATATGTTGGATTGATTCCAAAAGTGTTGGTACTAAAACTGAATCTGTACCGCCAATGCCCAGTCTGCCTCCGGCTCCATACCCTACAAGAAAAAAACCAAATCGAGTCTCATCCGCCAACATAAATGATGAACATTTCGCGCTTTTATTTACCAGTAGCGTAGACTTTCCCATCAACTGTTACGGCAAATAAGGTTTGTTCACCACCTACTAGCTGAATGGGCCTTAGCGTTGACAGAGCCTCACAAGGTGTGGGAACCTTCACTTTAGCTCCTTCCACACCACCTAACTGACCTCGGTGATTATGTCCCCAGCCATAGATTGTACCAGACCCACCCCAAGATAGAGTCCAGTCTTCTGGTCTCCTGGAAATTAAATAATAATACAATTATTCTCGAAATCCTCAAAGATATGAATATAATACCTGTTCAACCAAATAAGAAGCTGTTCATCGTGTTCTTTTTTGAATAAATTATGCTTCTCATGTTCCCAATATTCAGATGATGTTTCGGCACTTGAATCTGTGATCAGTTTCTTTCTTACTTCCTGACAAAAGCTCATAGGTAAAGGTGTTCGACGCGTAAGAGACTTGGCCACTCTAGCAGCATGACAGTACCGACGGAACCAAGACCACTTATGATTATCAACTAGAGCTGGAAGCTTGTCCAATTCCATATCACAAGCTAGTCTCACCAATACCTTTTAAAAATACCAAATCATTAACGTTATTATGGTGTGCTAAAATCATATATCTTACTTTGAAGAAATCTGAATGCATGAGATGTAGTCCCGACCTCACAGATCCATCTTCATACTCGTATTGACGCAACAGTGCTTGCGGTAACTCTTCCAATAAAGATCCCAGAGCACCTTCTGGCGTCATATGTTGAAGTTGATTGAAGACAATATCAGAATCTTCTCCCACCAGAAGTCGGTGTAGCTTTTGCAAAGCCCACATTCGTTGACTTGCAGCTAAAAGATGATCATATTATTCAATATACCGAATGTTGCATCGAATGGCATGATAAGAACTCACTCAGAAAGCTTAACTGTGACGTAGCTGCTAGTACAGCCGACAGTCTTGCCATCAAGGTAGTATCAGCTGCAGGATACAATTTGGTATCAAGCAAACATATCACTGCATCCACAGATGGTCGACTGAGAACAGCTCTATCTGATCCGATATCAGATGGCCCATGACCTGACATTACCGGGTATACCTTAAATCGCCATCCCCAGCCATTTACAGAGCCATCACTGGTGAATGTCCATCGCAGCTCATCACCTGCGCGATTAAATAATGTGCTTCGAGTAATTTAATTGATTTAATGATTATAATTACCTGGTATACGCAGTTCAGATGACCAATCACTCCACTCTCTGCCCGATTTGGTTGCAACAACTCTGCCAGTGCTGTCAAATATCTGCAATGGATCATGTCTGCGCTCAGTGGAACATCTGCGATCGAATTCAACTCTCAAAGCATCAGCTCCAGGAAGTCGAACATGACCTTAATAAATGATAAGATTAACGAATACATATTGATTATATATTAGATATCATCTACCTCTTAGAGTTACATCATCTACATAAGGATGACTGGATTCTTGTACAACAGGTTGAGGGGTGCTCGAAAGAGTTTGAGTACTATTCGTTGTATCTTCAAGCTCTGTGACGCATATCTCAAGTAGCATTGCACCAATAGTAGCGTTTGAACTTCCCATAGCTATAGATAAAAATACGAAATTAATCTTAAGAGCTGACGTACAAAAGCAAAAAAAAGACTGCTTTGTTTTGGCGGGAGTAAAAAGCGCTAACACTTACCAATCAGTACAGAAGAAAGTATCTCCTTCGCCTGTTCATCCTCGATTCTATCAGCACAAGCTAACTTGAGAAGATCTACAAGCAACCTGGCATCATTTTCTGTCAACAATGTGGCAAATTCGTCTAACGTTGCACCACAACCGGAACCATCGTCACCAGATGCACCATCACCTATAACTTCAGCACGTGAAGTGAGCGTGGCAGCCACCACGGACATTGCTGCACTTGCAACCGAATGTCTGGAAGACAGGCTGGCAGAATTGCTGCTAGTGGTCATCGATCTGGGCAATGCTTGACAAGCTGTCGATAAGTTATGTAGAAGGGGATCTGTGTCCACAGGTGAGTTTGGGGCATCAGGTGTGGCTATTTGATTTTGATTATTAGTGGGGCTCTGCGAAAAGTAAGAAAATTTTCAATTGAATAACAAATTATGACAGGAAGATATAAGCTTACATTTATATCAGTTAGGGGAATAGGTGCTTCTCCCCCACCAAGTGATATTTCTCCATCTTTATTGATAAAACTACTTGTCATCGATTGATCCAGAGGTCCATATTGTGAATTCACCTATTATGGCAAGGAAGTACCAATATTCGTAAGTATTTAGATGACTGTTTGTTTACCTTTCACAATATTTACTTTTTCAACAGCACATTACTAAATATACGAACAAACAAACGACTAGTTATGTTATTATAGAAAAAAAAACTTACCTTATTAGCGTTTTTTAAGTTAGTATGGCTTGATAAAGCCCTAACAATAGCTTGCCTCAGCTGGTGGATATGCATAGCATTTAAAATGTGTTGAAGAGCCTGTTGCTTGGCAGTATTGCTTTCCAAAGACATAACAATAGTACTTAAAGAAGGTGAATTTTTCTGAACTGACCTTGTTTGTTGTTTCTCCTCACTGTACAGACCTGCCATACGATTATCGCCATTAGAATATTCTAGAAACATAAATTTGAGCATAAAAGAGTTTCAGTTTCAAAATTTACAAAAAATTCATATTCGAACATTCCAGGCAGACTATCCACAAGCACCACTAAATTGAATGAAAATATTATTTAATGTAAACAAATGAAACAATAAAAAAATATATATAAAAAATGGCGCACGTACCCAATATTGAGGAGCCCAATGGATCTTTTGCTACAGTAAAGATAACAGGATCAACTCTGGATGCAGTTTGAATATCTTGTAGAGTCCAGGCGACTGAATGTGAACTACCACAAGCTACTCGGTTGATATGTACATCTTCAAGACCATGAACAAGTGCTGGCTTCCGATTGACAATGGTAGAACCATTACCTTGCTGGCCATGATCGTTATCTCCCCATGCGAATACCTGTTGGTTTAATATATTGTTTTGTGAAATTAGTAAAGAATATATAAGTAGATAAATCACGTTTGATCTGTTTACCTGTCCATTTTCTGTCACTGCCAAGCAATGAAGTGCTCCAACAGCAACGTGAATAACTTTCTTATCCCTAAGTGTCTCTATCATTGTGGGTTTTCTCACATGTTGATCCGTTCCATGACCCAGTCTGAAAAAGAACGAACCAACCATGACCAACAACTACAACCCCTATGTTTATAATTCTCATCATCAGATCGATGAGATAAAAGTATTTCATAATGGACTTGACTTACCTAAAATAATCTCCTTTACCCCACGTCCAGATATCACCATGTTTGGTGAGCGCTAAAGAAAATTGGGCACCACATTCCACCTGGACAACACTCAATGCGTTCAGGCGTTCAACATTGTGTGGTATATTGCAACCTTCAGATCCACCACGGCCCAGCTTGCCAAAATCACCATCACCCCATGAGAAAACCAATCCTACGTCAGACAATGCAAGTGTTTGTGCATCGCGACTACCACATGCGACTTGTACAATACGATGACCAGCCAATGCTTTGACCTGGTGGAACAAATAAGCTTCAGAGATTCTGAATACCCGATAATACCCAATAACGAATTCGGCCGAGATATTTAAGAGATTGATCTTTGAACCAAAAGTTTTCTTGGACTTACTTCAAGAAATTTACCTAATAAATTAGTAGATAATTGTTATCATAAGCTCACCAGTTTAGGTTTGAGTTGTGTTACGTTGTCACCATGTCCTAAACGACCATACTCCCCCAATCCCCATGTGTAGAGTTCTCCACTGCTGCTAATGGCAGCCGAATGTGAGCTACCACAGGCAACATCTCTAATTTTCTTGCTACGTAAAGCATCTATCATTTTTGGCTTATCCAAATTAAGTCTATTCCCATGGCCAAGTTTGCCATCTTCGCCTTCGCCCCAAGAGAATACCTTTCAATCATTTTCGGTAAGTAAGACAAGCTACAATTATTCACTGGATAAAATAATCTTACCTTTCCATCTAGTGTAAGTGCCATCGCATGTTTGCCCCCAGAATGAACAGCTACTTTCTTGATGACATACTGACTTAGGAAAGGTATTGGTCTCGGACTTGGCACGTTATTGTTATGCCCTAATCCCAGTCTTCCGTTTGTACCCTCCCCACATGCATACAGCTAAAAAAAATTGCCAGTATAGTAAAAGCAACAAATTAACCATCAGACTGAATACCTTTCCTTCTTGAGAAACAATAAATAATGATTTTGATCCACCAGCAATATGGATCGGTCGCAGGTGACTTAGAAAATCTGAAAGAACTGGTAACTTAACCTTCGAGCCCTTCATACCACCGAGCTGATCTTTGTCGTTCAGTCCCCATACATATACTTTGCAGCCCGATGAATTTGCACCAGGGTTATCCAAGTTCGCATCCTGATCTGGATCAGAATTAAAATGCATGCATTTTGCCGTTATTTTATTCACAAATATATTAAGTTACGATTACTCACTCAGCGGAGCCATGCTGGTTGATGAATTAACTTGGCTAAGATCCCAATCATTTGCTAGAAAAGACGCAGACGATTTCAGCTCTCCTTGAGATTGTTTTTTAATACCGACAATAGTGATTCCATGAATTTTACAGTCTATACCATTGTTGCGACATTTCAAAATATTGATTTCTATAATTGGGTAATACTATAAGCAAAACAGATTAAATAATATTAGTGTTTCATGAGTGTAGCGTTATTCCTTACCTTTTCAACATTTGAAAGGAGTATGACAGTTGTATCATGAATCTTAACATTTATAATGGCAAGCTCAGTAAGAGTATTTATCGATGAACCACCATTAACAACGATAACAGATGGCATGTAACTGTTGTCCGCAGGGTCTACGCCTAGTTTTAATGTTCGTATAAAAATATCAGGATATATTTCCAACCTTATCCAATGCTAGAAGTCAAAGAAAATTACCAGATATACAACAATAAAAAAAATACAATGATTTACGTTAGTAAATTGTCTTAACTAGTACCTTTCCTTGTGTTCCACAGCTTTGCCATACGGAACCTGGTATATCAAAACGTACAGCATACTTAGAAGAAACCGTTACATTACTAACTATTCGTCCCCATTCTGTAATTACTTCGCCATCCGTATCCAGAGTGTCATGTTTATAATAGCGACCAGCTTTACCTGCATACACTTCCTGAGCACCTGGTAGGTATAGAACGTAATATGAATCAAGGGGTGACAAATAATAATATTTGATGAAAATATACCTGGTTCATGTATGCGAACAAATGAATGTCGATGACTGCGCCTGGTATAGAAGCAATTGTCGCAGAGATCAAAAGTTTCGCAAGTTTTACATTTGAAGCGTGGTCCACGTATTGGTGATAATCCACATCCACTGCAGGCGACACCATCGTGACATGAGGGTACTATTTCCATTTCCGAAATGAGACCCGTCCAGTTCTGTTGTTTGGGGAAATCCACAGTCAGATCATGACCATTTGGTAATATCGCTGAAGGAAAAAAATAATAACTATATAATATTTATATATAATACATCATTATGTATTTTGACTGACTATAAAGCTCTGAAATGGTGAGTTATAAGTAATTCAAATACAACAATATGGCTCCACAAAACAACAGTCGAGAATCCAACAAGTATGGAAAATCAACGAAGACTTTGAAAATAGATATGGAACGGAACAGGCGTTTGAATGCGTTTTACATTACCAATACAAACTTTCGAAAAACAAGAATATTTAACATACAACTGATCCAGGCAGGTGTTCCACAAGGAAGCGTAGTAGGCCCGTTGTATATCAACGCGAAAGAAAAGTATCACTTATTACTTAATGTCTACCTCAACATACTATTTAGGCATAAGATTGTAGTACATAAAAAACGTATCATTTACCTGTAACAATTCCAATACTATCATGGGTAACATAACCCCATTTGTAGCGAGGCATTTCAACATTCGATTTCACTCTTACTTTGTCCCCAACTTTGATTGTAGCGGGAGTGGGTAATGATGGTGGAAATCCGAGAAGCTCCACGTGAATGAATCTAACCCAATAGGTGCTGACTTTATTTTGCCAATTTACCTGCATACAAAAAAAAATAAGTATTATCAGTAAATAGAAAGTTTTCTTTCAATATATAATTATACCTGAAGATTCAAGTCGTGCAGGCCTTCTCTATCTATAATCACAACTTTTCCAATATCACCAAGTTGAACTTCTTCATAACCTTTACAACATCTCACTAACATACCCACTTCAACATTATCACGTACATACATGGCGTATTCGTCATTTGAAAGGAATTGTGAACGTCTGCTATAACTTTGAGGCTTATTGTTGTCATCACCCTGTGTATAAGAAATATATATATATATATATATATATATATATATATATATATATATATATATATATATATATTCCAGAAACATGAAAAGAAATGAGTGAAGCATACTAACATATTGATTCAATCCTTGACCTAAAGCATTTTCGTAAGAAACCGATTCAGTATCTGAATCATATACTGAGCTAACGGAATCACTGTCTTCAGCTACAACTTCTGGATGTTCAAGCAACCAACTCACAACTGATTCAGGACTCATCAGGGTGTCTGGACCAATTGCTGTATAATAATGTAAAATTAAACAAAATAGAAAAAAAAATAACCTGAATCTTCCTACCTAAGGATTTGATGGCTACTTCAACTGCTTTTTTTGTGAATCCCATTTCAACGATTTGAGTTATCATAGGATGAGAAGGAGTATCATCTTCTAATTCCCTTCTTTTGTTGGTTTTCTCGCTAACGACACTTTTAACGGAACAACAATCGCTATTCGGAGTTGCTGGCTCACTAAAATATCTGTGGAAATTTACAAGACATTTTTATAGTCGATTATTATCCCGCTAAAACAATAAAAGAAAACAATTCTCTTACCTTACTGAATCACCTTTTGCTGTGGATGAAGGCTTATCATTATCTATTGTTGATGGTGTTTCGAAATTACCTTCAGCAGCTAAATACTGACTAAGGTTGAGAGCGGCCAGTTGCATTTCTTGAAGTATGAATCCAGGTTTGAGAGGACAAGGCTGAGTTGCCGTAGCTAAATAAATTATACACATATTTTAGCTTTATACATATAGATAATAGAAATTGGAAAATTTTCAATCTGAATGTTTGTAAATTTAAATTAATATTACCTAATAATTTTTGAAACAGCAATACCGGCTGCTGATTCAATTCCTCCTCGATGGATTGTTGTTCCTGTGATTGATCCATACCATTTATTGGATGTTTAAGAACTTTACGTAATCGATATTGATTTGTGATAAGAATGCGTGAGGCATTTAAAGAATATAGCATATGCTGTTGAGTTCGTAGATATGCCATATTTATCTGACCTGAATAGAGAACAATGTATATAATAAACAATAAACACATAATATAAATACAATTTAATCCATACCATGATAGCTTTTTCTATCTTGTCCATTTAGATTGTTTCTCAACATCAATAGGTTTGCCCATGTTTTGATGGAGTTCTCGCTAAAATTCATTCGATCAAAATTGAAATCTAATGCATCTATTATTCGTAAGGTGTTGATGGAGACTTTCTTCAATTCACCAGTGTCATGCATTTGTACACAAAGTTTTCCCTTCGGTGTTACACGTGTAATAGTGCCGGGACTGCCTTCAATTTCTGCTGTTGCTCCAACTCTGGGTCTGGAATTCGGAACATAATATGACGAATCTAGCATTTATTAAGGCACTATTAGTTAATGTTGTCGTCTACTAAGCTGTTGATTTGTTAATCAAGAGTTATCGTTAACAGATAATTCAAACTCACCTTATATCCCAAGCGCCAATTACATTGAGACATGCCACAACCATAAAATGTTGCTGATCACATGTGGGACCATCGTTCATCATAAGAACTAGACAAGCATCACTAAGAAAATACGCTCCAAGATTGAGTTTTTGCATCAAGATTACATTAAGCACCTGATTCCATCCTGAAGAATGATATAGAAAGTAGATGAGGATATGTTTCATGAATGTCACATAAAAATTACCTATTAAACCGTGGAGTATTCTTAATAAATCGATTATTTCCTGTGCTATAGTACTACTGTGTGACTGTGTAAGTAAGACCAACGATTTGCTGGCAGTTGCATGCTTATTTCCTGTATCGTACATGCATGTTAGTATTATTTTACCCAAAATATTCAATAGCTTTTCTAGTAGGGGAGTAATTTCCGGATCATCCATATACCATGATTGCAAAACAGTGCGCAAAAGACGTATTGTCGATATCTAGAAAGTAAATATTCTATTCGAAAACAAAATGTAACTATGGTCGTGTACACAGCAGTATGTTATTACCAGTAGCTTAGTAATCAGTAATCAAAAACTTGGCGTCTTCAATATGACAGCAATCAGGAAACAATCGTGTAACATAACCTATCTTTTGTTTCAGCTATTTTGCAATTATAGAAATCTATCGTTCCGTTTACCACATTCATTATAAGTAAATTTAACAAAGAATACTGTTTCTTCTTCCATTTTCAATTCCTCTAATATTTGTAATTGTCGAATTAAATTAGTCCAAATCTTTTGACAAACGTCAGTTTGAAAAATAGCGATGCATCATGGTATTTTCGAGATGGAAACACACGACGCGTTTTGATGACCGAATGTCATAGTTCTGATACCTGATTGGTGCGTTTGAAAGTTCGGCAGGTTTCGATTGGTTTCGCTAAACACAACGCTAGTTGCGTTTTGTATCTCGAAATCACTATCAGATACTGATTTTTGATTACTAAGCGATTGGTAATCAGACACGGCTGTGGACACGACCTATATGTAATATTCAACTTACTTGTTTGGGAAGATTCAACTCATTAGCCCCACCATTACCATTATTGAAGAAATTCAGCAACATTCTAATCCAAGGTTTTGTACTCAATCCTCGGCGAATTTGTTTTGTCTGACATACTACTTTGGCCAAAGTTAAATTGGCCCATTCTGAGTGAATGCATGGAACATTATTGTTGCATGATGCTGTATCTGAATCAAGGGACGAGCTCAGAGCAGTGCAGAGGAGACTACTGATGCCATGTAAGGTAGTCGGGTGTAAATTATTATTGGAAATACCGGCGCTCAGAATAATATTACGCAAGAAGTTGATACAAGCCTCACGAAGCAATTTGATCAGTTGATTATCCTTGACAGATTGAGATGCTGAAAAATGAAATGTTCTCTCAATAATGATTTTGTTGCTGGAAATTCAAATTGCAAAAGAAAACTAACCAGTAACGCCTGGTTCATCGCTTTCAGTTTCCGAACTCACTGGTGATGGTGGTGAAGCCAATGTAAGATCATATTTTCCCTCAATGCCCATTCTGTAGCTGTTGGTGGTACCATTGGACCATTCAACTCTTACCCACCCATCGTCGCCGAGTTCACCAATAACTCTACCTTCACCAGGGGGGTTACCATCCTAAAAAAAATATTTATGTAACCAATACCTTTTGCTTTATAATAGATTTTACCTGGTCTCCCCATTTCCAATCAGCACCGCGTACAACTTTAGTGCCCAGTCTTAACAAACTGGCTATTTCAGGTCCAGATAGGTAACTCGATTTTGGTTTGCTTGTTTCAATCATATCGGCATAGAGAACGTAATATTCGGACATTTTCTGCGCAGCTGTTTGTTCGACGCCCACTTGCCTTAATAGTGCAAGAACGGCACTTATAATGCCGCTGTTGACAAGTGGTGTCAATTCTAATGAATTATACCGGCTACTTGTTAATATACCGAGTATTGCTAGAAGCATTCTCGCTCTAGGAATGTCGCTGAAAAAATAAGTATAGAACTAATTATTAATGCATCGTTAATATTATTAATTAATACTCACCGAAGTAATGTGTAAGTACCAATATTCAGATTCACTTTGGCATTGGCAACTTTTGTTTTGCCCGCTTTGCAATGTACATCTTTGAGAACATAGTTTCGAAATGTATTTATACACCATTCTGTAATGGAGAGTTGTGACAGCAGCATTTCAGTTTTTTGATAAGGTGTCAACAAATTTATATCATCGAGACAATGAAGGGCATCCATGTTTTCTTTATTTAAACCTAAGAAGCTATTTACTATTTTATATCGTGTCGAGATAAGTAAATGATTTTCACTCAGAAGTTGATGCATCATATTTAGACCGGTTTTACGGATTCTGCAAATTTTTACTTGATGAAACATGATCTTTCTCAAAACATCTACACTGCAACTGGAACGTAGAACAAAATCCAATATAGATTGTATTATATCGAGATTTTCTGAACTGATTCTTTTCATTTCTTTTTCAGTTAGTCTTGCAACAGCTTCGT
This sequence comes from Crioceris asparagi, assembly GCA_958507055.1. NCBI lineage: Eukaryota > Metazoa > Arthropoda > Insecta > Coleoptera > Chrysomelidae > Crioceris > Crioceris asparagi. The sequence goes on along the minus strand of OY293833.1, from coordinate 1,702,045 downwards.
TAACGGCTACATGATCTTTGAGTTTCTTCTCCTTCGCTTGTGGAGTTTCGTTTTCTATCTTTTCCGCAGTCCATTTTTCATCCTGTGTTTTTATCTCTTGACAATTCTTAGCATTTGAATTATAAGAATCGCTCATAGTCTGAAAATATAAAACTGAGAGTCGGACTCGCATACGAAAAGTTCCGAACCATCATACAAGATTTTTCTACCTAATAACTATTACTGTTCATGAGGTCCTGGGTGGCCCATTATTAATAAGGGACACCGGTTAATGGGACGACCCGGAGAAAAAAAAATAGAGGTAAGTCGGCCAAAAGTAAAAACTCGAAAATATTTATAAGTTGCTAAGTCTACCGCTAGAGGGCGTAACTCTCACCGCGAATTAAAAGACACTGTTTTTTTCAGAATTATCCCAAGCTAACCTATACTGAAAATATTTTTTTGGTAATCTACTGAAAATAAGACAACTTTTTTGTATTAACGTTTTTTCTCTATCTTGTCAAATAACGGATGGGGGAGGAAGATATGTTGGTTTGAAGAAAACTGGATAACTTTTTTTTGGTATGACCTATTTTGAACAACTTTGTTTCATTTTAAAGTGCTTCTTTGGGCGCTCCTACAGGAATAATAACAATTTGAGTTTAATTATTTTCCGAGTCGGTAGATAGCGTTTTATGAAAAGTGGCAGATTTTTATGAATTTCTCGAAAATTTCAAACGCAATGGTATTTTTATTTTTCATTTTGAAGAAAGAGTGTGAAAAAATACAGTTACTGGTGAAAACCGCAACTCGATATGATTATTCCTTATAGACTTATTTAAAAATATATTTTACGAAACAAAATTAGAGGGTTACGCCCTCTAGCGGTAGACTTAGCAACTTATAAATATTTTCCTGATTTTTCTTTTGGCCGATTGGCCGAAAATGAATACTTGAGAAAACAACTGTCACAAGTACCTTGCTATCTGAAGCAGCTTTCTGTCCATTATTCTTTATTTCGTTATTAACATCGTCAGTTTCGCTTTTTGTTTCTGAAATTTTTCCATCAGAGATCGTCTTTTTCAAAGCTTTACTAATATCTTCACTGGATCTGTGTCGCTCTACACTTTGCGATTGAATTGTAGCGTTGACAATATCTTCCGGTTTCTGAATTTCTGAAGTATGTCTACCGCATTTCAATTCCTTTATCACTTTCTTTACAAGTGTTCGTACTCTTGGTTCTCTGTAAAGGATATGTACCTTCCGGAAAGCTTCCATTTCCATACTAACAGCCGGCTTTACTTCATATAATAGAAATCGACATTTTTCCAACAATGGTATACAAATCTCCTTGTAGCTTTTATTAACCTCTTGTCTAGTCTTGATGAGGCTCCACTTGGCTTGATGTACTTGCTTGATAACTTCTGCGATTGGTTTTGGAATCTTTGGATTTGTTTGAACTGAAACTGAGCAATTTTTTTTGTAAAATACGTCTAGATCAATTATAATGTTTGTTCTTACATGATTCCAAAATCGGCACCAAAATATAACCCAGTCCTAAATGTTTTAATAAAACAGCAAAAAGAACTCTACCAATCTCTTCAATGGGATGTTCAAAGGAGTTATCAATTCTAGTGAGAAAATTGTTCACTTTTGAATAATGCTCCACCATGGCCATAAAAGATATCACGTAAGGATCCTTAAAATAAAACAATATTGTTTATAATATACTTTAAATCAATGAATACTTACAGAAAGTCGACTCTCTGCCAAAGCATTGATAAAATTATTAATCCGTTCTAATGGTTGTAGTGTGTTTTTTGGAAATTTTTGAGCCATATTACCCCTCGGCTCTGTTGGCGTATTCTCAGATGTCGAATTTGTGCTACGCGTTTCACCTTTCTCCTCTTCATATGGATTTGGCGGTTGATCAATCTAAATTAAAAATCCGCCATAATACCTAACTTCAAAAACGAATCTAATATACCAAAAATATACCTGTAGCCCTCCTACAAGAAATTTTGATGTCAGTACATATTGCGATGCTTTCTCCCAGTCATCTCCTGCCGAATCTTTCTTCGGTCCACCCAGCTTGAGATGTAATGCATGTAGCCCGAGTAAAAATCCCAAATTTCTTTCTACGTCCAACAATGACAAACAAAATCGCAACAGAGTAAGATCTTCCTTTTGGTTGTCATTATCGACAGGATTGCTGGCATCAGTGCAACAATACTTTCCCACCACACAGTCCTCCATCAAAGCAACAAGATGCGCTGGAAGGCTAGTGGTGGATTCCTTGTTTGGATCAGAATGTTTCTGAATAATTTCAATGGTCGATGGATTTTCGCATCTAAAAAAATTGAGAAATAAACTATTCTTCCATTATTTTGTAAAAGATATTACCTAAAATCTTGAACATCGTACACTTTATCTTCTATAACTACCCATCTTCCACCATCCAGATTATGATTTTCAAGATCAGATTTTCGTATCAATGGCAATTCGTCAGCCCCTTTGCCAACATTTTGGAGACCAGTCTTAAGTTGTGTTATGACGACATTGTTGGTCATTACCCCAGGCCATGATACATCATCAGCATCGAATGCTTCAATTTCAGGCATCAGTCGACAGAATTTGTCAATCGAGTTGAGAAGACTTCCAAATAAGTGCAGCCAATCAGGTGTTATGAGAAAGTGATCTAGCTCCTTTTCTAGGAGCATTAGGCTGACAATCAGTTCAGGCAGCAATATTCCTGGAGATAATTATGATAACAAATATATATAGAGGAGGTCGATATGGAAAGTATAAAAGGTAGTTGCACAAGGGTTGAGCCAAATGTACGGTATTTAAAAGAAAACAGACTATAGACTGATGCTTAACCAAATAGGCTATAACGCGATAACGTACTGTAGCCAGGAGTGATGGAATAAGTATTTGACAAAGAACAACGCGAAAAAGATACAGTTTAAACTTAAATAAAAGAAGTATAATTATACATGTTCAGAATATTTATTCATGTTCAGTAAAAAACTGGAAAATTACGAGTCGGAATCACAGACGCAAGGTTTCGAACCTGCCTACTCATTGCGGATCAAGAATCGCCGAAAAAAAACACCTTTTTGCATGGAAGCCTCCTTTTAATTTAATTATTTGTTGTTAAATCGACAATATAAATACATATTTGGTGAAAATTTCAACAATTTACAAGTTGATTTTTTATTGACATCAATTGATTTCTTATTAAAATCTTATTAGAAGCAAAGTAATTCCAATACAAAATTCAATTATTTTGAAAAATGTATTATCACTGACATAATAATAAATGCTATAAAAATATCAATTAACTAAGGGAATATGTAAAGCAGTGATAAATACCCTTATCAGTTACCACTAATAGTTAATTATCAACGTATACGTGGACGGTAACAGTGGTGGATCCATAAGAATAAACTGTTGAGATATTTTTTTTATATTGATCTTGTATATATGTTATATTCACAACTAGCAAGAATGTCTTAGCCAGTAATAAGCAGACAATTTTGTCAAAACAGTGAGATGTTTGAAAAGTATTTTCGTAATATTATATCATTTAATGTATTGTAACTAGAATTGTTTCAAGTACACTGCTGTAGTTGTTAATATTTTGAGTCCGTCAGATTAGATAGCTAACTGTTTAGTTTAGTCAGCTGCAGGCCATCATTCAATTCACACCAGGTAGGATATTTTACAAGTAAAAATATTATAATTAAAATACTCTGCATAAATTTAACTTCGCAGTGGAAAGGTATTGTAATGGCTTTTTCTAACGTCTAATTTTGAAATATCACCAGATTCAAAGATTCTCATATCTGGAAATTCTTTTAAGACGATGTCTTAGTGTATATGTATGTACAAGGTCACTGCATCGAGAACCAAAAATAATATCGACGACGAAATGCATAATTTTGTAGTTGATAAGGTTTTCATCAGAATCTGTTGAGTTGCTTTTGGTTTGATTTCATGCTTCCAGATCTGAATTTCATAGAATATACTAAATATTAGTAAAATGGAACTTTGTTTCGTTTTTTATTAGATGATTAACTAATCGGCTTGTTGCTATATACTTTTGCAATAGTTTTCGTTCTGAAAATTCAATTTAAAAAATCGATATATAAAAACTCGATTATTATTTATACCTAATTCAATATTTTTTTTGTAAATTTATCAAATATATCGAAAATCGCTCTAGATAAATCTGTATTTGGCTTAATAAAATAAATAACAATATTCAAGCGTTATAACAATTGATACTATAACCAATATCAAAATTTCCACCCTGTATATTTTACTTTTTGTTCTCAAAATATACAATTGATAATAAAAGTAATTTGAATCTGCTGGGGAGTTTATTTATTGATTCAATACTACAAAAATTTAACCACTGTTTCTATCTAGGAGTTCAGCTATCAGTGATTATGGAGAATATCGTAGGTCTTCCTGGGTTATTATCAATTAATGGATTGAAGCTGCCTCCCCATGTAATCTTCATGATGATGCACGTAATGTTTCAAATGGTTAAGGGATCTTGGCGATCACAAATGATTCAGTTAATCAAATTTCCGTACACATTTTTAAAAAAGTTATCCATTGGTTCAATCAAATTACCAATAAATACAACAAAATTTCTGGTCCGTTTACCTCTCAAAATTACCAAAGGAGCTGTTGTGGTACCTTTCAAATGGGGCAAATCACTGATTACATTCCCCATAAAATTTCCATACCAGCTAACAAAAAAATTCGCAAGAATGTTCAAGTGACTCAAGCTAAATTTGATCCAGTTTGGTTAAATGGTTAAAATAATAAATATTTCAAAGATATGTGTATTATTTCTAATAAAATCCCCATGACCTCTATGATCGCCTGATCTCAACCTAGTAGATAACCAGCAGTGAGGTTATTCAAAAAAATAACGACGAACAGAACGCAGGATAAATTCTAAGACTGAATAATTCACAATCTAACACTTACCTATGATATCATCTTTCAGTAGTTGTAGAGCATAGAGGAAATTCTTTGGATTCAATGCACCAACATCATAGGCAATATTCAAGGTAGCTGTAACATGTAATGCAAAGCAATGTAGATATTTTGCCAGCAATGTTTCAGCTGAATTGCGGCACTCAGAATTTTTCGAATAGATCTTGCCGATCAACAGTCTTTGAAATCGTTGAAGAAGCTTCAGGCTAGGTGACGGTGGATGTTTGGGGGCCGTTACTTTGCCAGATGTTGTGAAAGCCTTGAGGCCTGATTGGGTAACGGTGCTACTATTTCTATAAAAATAAACAAATGAATATTATTTAATCTAACTTTTTTTATAGTTAAATTATACCTAATTAATTGCCTAACTAAATAGAGAAGCGGTATATTTATGAAGGAAGAAGCTTGCTCGAAATTATCATCTGCTTTGGCAAGTTCCACAATATCCACACAAAGCGCTTCTTCCAAAGCTGTTTCCAATCCTCCATCAGCCATTAAACTCCAAACTAATAAATCAGTCATGAATCGATGTCCTGATCGACACATCTTTGGTTCTACATCTGTAATATTACAAAAAATCAGAACAGCAATAACATAACATTGAATAGAAATTATTTACCAGTGTTCAAGAGGAGCGACGATAGGGCTCTGGCTCTACCATTCGCTGTAGGTAGCAGAACTGACCAGCCGGTCAGAAGAGCAGCTTGAGCGGACGCTTGAAGGGTTGGTAAAATTTGTGAACCACTTGCCAAATAGACTACCTGCGATTTGAGACTTGATAGAAGATTACTATGTGGTCCTAAACCGACATCCTTTGGATCGATATTATTACTTATCAAACTATAGAGCTGAAATTAATACATAATAATAAATAAAAAAGAAAGAAAGTTCCTAAGTTGAGTGCTTACCTGCAACTGCAATAAATTTATCGCAGCTATGGCAAGACATTCTCTATCTTGATTTGAAGGAGTATTTTTTCCAATAATTATTTCAAGAAGTTGGTCTATATACCTAAAAAAATGAATAGTCGATTGTTAAATATTATCAGCAATAAGCACATGTTTATTAATGTCGCTTACTTGAAAGTATTTTCACATAGATCAATAACAAAAGGTATGGAAGTTTTAGGGGTAAATGAATTGACATCAGTCCATGCAAAACTTTGTGTTGGACCACAGGCAATACCAACAGCTCTTTGTCCTTTTAGAGATTCAACAAGTCTAGGTTGTTGAATATACATCTCAGAATTATCACAGATTTGATCATTCTCATTTTTACCTAAGATCAAAATAAGTATTATAAAATAAGTACATTTTAACGATGATTTATAGAACTTACCCCAACCATATATCTCACCATCGCTAGTTAATGCCAAAACATGGGCCGATCCCACAGCAATGGACACGACAACTTTATTCTGGAGCGCTTGAACCGGTTCCGGGACTCTAACGTGTTCTTCATTAGCATGTCCAAGTCTCCAACCTTCTCCCTGTTGACAAATCCAAATCTCAGGGGTACAATACAATCATTTAATCTTATCAACAGTATACCTTGCCCCATGTATAAACAGTACCATCCTTGCTAAGAGCAACGCTGAAATGTACACCACAATAAACTTCTGCCACATCGATGCCTCTCAACTTTTCAACTAGACGCGGTACATTTGATCCTTCAGCACCGCCACGACCAAGTTTTCCATAATCTCCATCACCCCAGCTGTAGACACGACCTTGTGACGTTACACATAGAGTATGTGCATCACCAGATCCACATGCGACACGTACAACATGTTGTCCCGCCAACACTGTCACAGGCTGCGGTGATGGGCAGTCTTCGCAAACACCTAAACCTAAACGACCATAGTTGCCACGACCCCATGTGTATAATGTGCCACTGCTACTGATCGCAGCACTGAAATTGTTTGAATAACATTCAATTTTTAATATATTTGTTTCGAGAATTAATTTTGAAATGTTACCTGTATGTTGCTCCACATGCAATGTCTATTATATTTCTACCAACAAGTCTTTGTATCAGAGTCGGTTCATCTTTGAAGCTATTATCTCCATGTCCTGAGAGAGCAAAACATAAATTTAACATTGAATTTCTGGATGTCTAAATTTCTTACCTAGTCTACCACCATCACCATTGCCCCACGAATAAACATTGGAGTCTCTTGTGAGAGCCATGAAATGTTTTCCTTCTGTATGAGCTGCAATCTTTATCACTTCTTTTTCTTTAAGAGCTAAAAGAAAAGTCAATATAACGAGTATTTCCTTTATGCTAGTAGAAACAAACTATTCTCACCTTCGACTACTTGAGGACATTGAGTTTCAGATGTGTAGTACATGAAGTAAACATTGCCCGAACAAGATAATATAATTATACCTCTATCAGAACAACATATCTGTTTGACTGGTAAATCGGCTAATGTCTCACAATTTTGGGGACCAGTATTACTTCCAAGCCATGAAAGCCATCCCCAACCCCATACTCGTTGACCGTTCATGTAAGGTGACTGAAAACAATGTATTATCAATTTCCCATTACATAAGTACGAGATTTCAAATATCTAGAACCGTAGAGTCGAATAAAAGGGTTGTTAAGAAATGTAAATCCACTAAGTATGCCGAAGTGTGGAGACTTCGAAGGGACCCACATGAACTGTTATTTTCAGATTGCAATATTACCTTATTGAATGTGAGGGGTGGTATATGTGGAGAGGCTAATCTGTCAAGATGAGCAGCGATGCAGACAGCTGCTTGACGTAAGTCTATTTCATAGCCATCATCATCAGGCAATTCCAGTAAGCTCAAATATAGAGAGGTTGATGTTGGGCTAGGTTCTGGTAAGTTTTTATTATTAAAGACAGCTTCGACTGGCTTAATATCGGCAAGCCGATTTATAAATGGCAAGAGCGGTGCACTGGCGGCATCAACAGAAGATCTAGAATTAACAAAATTATTATATATCTTTCAAGATTATTTTCCATTAAACATTTCTCACCTATTATCTCCAATTTGTGTTCGTTGATCCCATAAGGTTAATAACAGTGAAATAATTTCTAATATACTACAAAGAGTACCTTTCTGTAAAGCAAATTCCAACAAAATATTCAACGCATTATGCTGGTCTTCAAGAGGAACTGAGCAAAATTGCCTTCCACTTTTTACATCACTGAAAATACAATAAATCAAAATACATTCTCTAATTTAATTAAAAAATAGTCATAGTTTACCCGCAAACAACTTGTTTTAAAAATTTTGTCGACTTATCCACCACCTCTAGCCAAACAGGGGAGACATTATCTTCATTGAAAAGTGTAGCAATAGGTAACATTCTGAGTGCGTCTAGAGATTCTGTCAGCAATTCGCTACATAGATCGATATCTTCACCTAATCTCCAAGCTCGCCTTAGAAATGCGAATGATAAATTCAAAGCAGCACGTGATCCAACACGGGCTAAACCTGCTGCAGGATTCGACATATGAGCACTTTTGCTTTTGTCTTTAGTTTTGGCATTTCTGGATTCCATGTTTCCCTTCGTTGATAATCCATGATGTTCATAATGACTCGCATGAGGTGTTCTGTTGAGTGCAATGAAATAGCGTTTTAGAATAACTAAATATTCTTCCAGGCGTCTGGCTGAAAGTGTTGATGAGGCAGCTTCATGGCAGAGGTTCTTTTGTTCGTGGTTTAAGCAGCGAATACCAAGCAGTAGTTCAGATGGACCTGGAAAAATAAATAAAAATAACTGTTCTTGACATTTAAAAGTATACACTAGATGTTTAACAAGTATTAGGAACACACCCGGATGTGGTCCCCAAGACCACTTTTCAAGGAGTGATTCAAATGTTGGCAATTTCTCTTTTTCAGGGGCCCGACTGGCAGCTTCTTCAGCATCCAGCTTCTGACATGGTACACAATTGCAGCCTGTATGAGGTCCACATATACCATCGCAACATGCACATGTTAAAACCTTAAAATAAACAAAATGAGACATTTGTCCATATAGCGTTGTAACACTCACTCTTTGGCCGCAGTAGTATTTGCCGAAATCGCCTTGTTTCGCAGTAACTCCAGCACTGTTAAGGAGTCCCACTGAAAAATCACCAACCAACTCACCATCGGCAATCAGACCATTCCAGCAATTGGTTAGACTGTCATGACTTGTAAATATAGATTCCAAATTTATTTTGAGATATTTCATATCCAGCCGAGGCTGTGGTCTAAGCGTTGTCTCGCAATGAGACATGATTAGGGTGTCCTGTAAAACATTTAAGACAATTTAGATATCTCGGTGAATTCCCTCTCTTGACACAAATCTGTCTCAAAAATGTAATCCAAGGTGAATAACATACGCAATTTCGTTTGTCATAATTGATGCTCAAAGTTTTATGTTATATTTACCCTTAAACTCTAATAAACATTATAATATAAACATATAGCGATTGATCCGTTGACATGATCATGGATGCTCACATAAATGTCAGATGATATTTGTCAGTTTTGTAACTGTCAAATTTTGTTTTCTTTTCCAACATGGAACGAGGTAGTGTTCTCTGCATAGAACATTCCGACATTATTCATTCAGAATATATACAACTACTGTAGATGGAGGCTTGCATCAGATTTTATTTGTGTATAATGAAGATCGGGCCAATAAATAATTTTAAATAAAATTCCATTATTTAATTCAAAAAATTCGACAAGTAGATTTGTGCGGGAGACGAGACCTTCCGATTTGCACCGATACGGCAATCGCGAGTACCATTTTCCCTCCCTTCAGTTGTTTAGTTTATGTTTTAAAAATCGATTTTTAGTAATGTCGTGACATAGGTACTGAAGGGAAGCATGACAGCTTCATACACAGAGATTTTCTTGGCTAGTTGTATATTAATTTTACCATTTTTATACGAATCTAGTCATGTATTCCGGTATCACCTTAAATTTTTCTTGTACTATGCCTTTGTTATAATCAATTCATTGATACTTATCCCAGTGTTTTGTTTCTGGCCAGGAGATGTACGGAATCTACTGTGAGTTAATATAATCAACTTTTTTTTCTCAATATTTTAACTTATGGAAAAAATATTCAGGGTGGCATCGGATTTCTGCAAATATATTTCAAATTTAATTGGACTGAGATGGATTCTGAGAGGAACCGAACATTTGGAGAAAGACCAAGCTTGTATTATAGTATCCAATCACCAAAGTTCCCTCGATATTTTAGGTAAGTTAAAAAAAAGTCAAATAGTTCAATAAAAAATATTAATTTCAATTCATAGACTACAATACTCCAAAGCTGATATTTTTGTAATTAATGATTTTGCATGTTTGTTATCTATTTGCAATTGTAAGGGTATTTTTTGAGCTGTGTTTGATGATTTTTGTATTTTTTCAAATGTAATTTTGCCCAATTAATAATGAATAAAATTTAAACATATCTACGTGAAAACTTTTGGCATTGATAAAATACTCCCATATAAATAAGAAAGTTTTTTTTAATTGCTTTTCACTTGTTCCTTGTAGGTATAATTTTCAATACCAAATTTAATTTCATTGCACCATTATAAAAATATTTCATTGTACTTATTCGTGAAACAATTAATAATTATGTAATGAGAAGAAAATAGATAATTCTTTGGAACCATTTGATTGTGGTCGATATACATAAGGTATATGTGGTAAAAAAACTTTAGCAGCATGATAGCAGATATCTTAAAATCATCTAAACGCTAGCAGTTAAAACCAATTAATATCAGAACTAAGACGAGTATTTGTTGTTTTATTAATATAAATGAATTAGATATCATTTTTAAAGGCCATCATATCGGTTACAGTTGAAGTTCAAAAATATTAAAAACGCACACTAATTTCATAGCTTTAAATATTTTTTTGACAATTTTTTAGGGACTTCCCGAAAAAATTTAGGTATATCTTTACAATTAGGTAATATTTAAATCGAACATTTTTCGAGAAATTCAAGGCTTCCCGATTTTGATGACCAATGCAGCACTAAATGACGACTTTTTTGTAAAAATAATATTTATCTAATAATATTTTGACAAAAATGTTGCTAGAAATTGTTAGAGTCAATCAAAACTATTTTTAATGACATTTCAAATGTAAACACTTGTATAGATATTTTTAAAATTATGAAATTATAAAAGATAAGATACATCAATTAAAAAAAATATTTTATATACCTAATTTAATACATTATATTTACCTTTTTGGAATATTGTTTATTTTCGACTCGAATGATAATATACAAAAAAAAATATATTATTATTCTAGATAAATTTTAATTAGTATTTTCTGATATACAGTAACAATTTTTTTAATAGTACAAGTGATAGCATATCTAGCAAGTAATGGATAAATGCACATGAATGGTTCAAGCCAGTATGCAAAAAAAAATAATTTCAACAAAAGTCTAGAACTGCACCACCTCAACGTTGGACCATAAAAGCAACAATTTAAAATTATTATTTAGTGTGGTAAGATTCTTAGGTATTGGACAGGGCAGGCAAGACACGGTGTTGCTGTTGATTTGTGATTTGTAGCGGCACCAACCGATCAATGTTTTATTTTTACCAATAAATTTAGCTTTTTTTTTCGTGTCTTTCATTCTTGAACTCTCTTTTTATATTATTACAGGCATGTTCGATATTTGGCGAGTTATGGACAAGTGCACCGTAATTGCCAAAAAGGAGTTACTCTACACTGGACCATTCGGTCTGGCAGCATGGCTGTGTGGTCTAATTTTCATTCCACGCGTTCAAACAGATAAAGCCAAAAATATAATGAATGTGGCAGCAGGAAGAATAAAAAGTAAACGGGTAAGTGATCAATTTACTTTAACTAAAACATTTGGTTCGTTGAAATCACTTGCTTCACTCAGTATGCTACAAAAATCATTTCGGGAACAAAATATTCCAGCTTGTTAAATATTAGCATTCTTTGATAATTAATAATTGAAATATACTTTGTTATTATAGATTTTGATAACCCTTATATATTTTATCGAAAGAAGTACATACAACGATTGTTCTTAGTACAATAAATAATATTTGTAAATGTTTATTCCGCTTCTATTGTTTAAATAATAATTATATATAAACACACAACACCAGATATAGTTTAGTGACCTATTTCCTGCAGATGATTTATCATACATACGGTAGGTAACTTGTGCAGAATTTTAATAACATCAATTATTATTCCAATTGACACTTAACTTGTTGTTATATAATTTTTGTGTGAGTGTGGAAACTTTGACCTTTATAAGTCTCCTAATCATACCTTTGTAGGTATACTATTATTTCTCAAAAAAAAAGTGTGACAAGACATCTTATTAATTTTTCTTCGATTTATATTTCCTAATAACGTAGCACTGGATATTCATTATTTTGTAGTTAAGATAATCATTTGTTTAAAGATTGTAATTAAGTATGTTTTTATTGTAAATATAGCTCTTCCCATCGCACAAATCAACAGGAATTTAAACACCTACAACTTTTGTTTAGATTTAATAATAAAGGAATCCATAATTATTATTTTTTTGGCATAACTAATTAACTATGCTTTAATTTATATTCCTATCGTATGATAACAATAAATTTATGTTTCAAAAAGTTCCTATTTGAAAAAAAAATGTTTCTACTCGCATTGGCGTAGAGCACAAATTTATTTTACCTCAAGATCAATAATTTAAATGTCAAAAAAATGTATTTTATTGTATGTTTAGATGAAGTTATGGGTATTTCCCGAAGGAACACGAAGAAATGATGGTAAAATACATCCATTCAAGAAAGGTGCCTTTCACATGGCCATTGCCAATCAACTTCCGATTATTCCAGTGGTATATAGTAGATACTATTTTCTTGATAAAACAGTAAAACGGTTCGATCACGGTAAGTGATAAAAACAAATTTGCAGACTTCATAAAATTACATTCGAGATTGCTTTGTTATAGGAACGGTGATTATCACAGCCTTGCCACAAATCGAAACCATAGGTTTGACATTGGATGATTTGGAAGAATTGATGGCAAAAGTGAATAGCATTATGTCCAAGAAATTTCATGAAATCAGCAAAGAAGTCACGGAAAATTTCAATTCTATGTCTAGTCAAAAAATATCATGAATTCCATTACAGTATTTACTAGTCATGGTCATATGTTACGGTTATTGCAAATGTATGTGCAATTCTGAAAATCTGATTGTTAATAATCGCCCTATTTTATTTCTAGTAATTAGGTATGGAAAGTGAGATTATTTTTTTAATGCTTAAAATTCACTACCTTCACTGAATATGATAAAGAATGTGATATCTGAGATTGTTCTTAAGAAAATTATTTAATTTTTAAATCATTGTTATCAATATTTGACACTGTCTCCTATCTAGTTTCGAGAAGAGATAAGAAAATTTAACCAAAAACCACTCATTTAAAGATGTCAACATTTTTCTCAAAGGTTGAACTTTGTCTGGAGAAGCTTTTCAATTTTATTTATCAATCAGTTTAATAATTTAACAGATGATTCACTTTATTGTAGCTGTTCAATCTTTAGGACAAATAAAAATGAGATTTAAATAACTTGAAAATTATCTAATAAGATATTTCTACTTACTTCATCTTCATCATTAGAATATTCGCTCCAAGAATAATCATTTAATTCCACAGGCGCCAAACATAACTCACAAGGAAAGTAATAGAATATAGGCATGTTTATTCCCAAAATACGATCACGAATAATATTGATTTTAACCGTTTTCATCCAATGGTTGGACAATATTGGGCACACCCCCTAAATACAGTTTGCATTAACCTCAAACGTATTATATTCTTTGTACTTCACATACCACTATGATGAATGTGAATTGAATTGTCAGCAGGAATATATAAACAGGCTGTATAACGTACGTACTGCAAAAAATACATATAACAAAATTACGTGGCTACTGTGAGAACTCGAAAATATTATGACACATCGGCTTTGAATGTTATTTACATTTTTTTATAAATTTATTTGATGATCAATTATTTAAATGCGTACTAAAAGTTGAATAGCAGTTTTAACGAAAAAAGAAAACTATAATTCTTGAATCCAGACAAGTTTTACTTTAATTTATTATTTGTTACCAATTTTCTTTACTCTCCTGTATCTCTAAAAACATCACGTTGTATAAGTATATATATATATATATATATATATATATATATATATATATATATATATATGTATATTATTTTTAAATTTGTATGCCATATTTTAAAATACTGAAACATTCTATTTTAAAAATTTATTTCGTTATAGATTAAGATTATACCTAAGAATTTCACTCAAATCATTGAGCCCAGAACTAGTTCATAAAAAAATACAAGTATTATTTACAATAATTGAAATTATTGTCTATGATCGATAATGAAAGAATAAAATTATAAGTTGTGTAATAAAGTTTCTAAATAAATTGAAAAATTCATTGCTGTTTTCTTGTATCCAAATCCTTGCCAATTATTGGTATTAATATTTATTATTTATCAATGTAAAAAATTGAAAGTCAAATAGATAGTTTATTAGGAACTTTATTGAAAAAAAATCAATATATAAAATTAACAGTCAATGTCTCTTTTTTAAATATCAAGGCACATGAACTAGAGATAGTGATCCCTTAACAAAAAATAAATAGAGATTCTAAAAACAAAAATAAACATTCTTTTCAAATAAAACAGTCAACTAAATATGGCAAAAAAGTTAACCATTCTCGTTCAACAGGAACTAGAGGTAAATAATCTTTGGTTTCGAAAACTAGTAATAATGTTAATTACAAATTTTCATGTACGAGATTCAAAATTAAACCTACTTGGCTAAATTGAGAGAAATTAAGTAATTTATTCGAATACTGATGATGTAAAACTTGCATTGCACAAGATTGCTTCGAAGGACGAGCTGCACATTTTTATAATTTACATTACCAAGGATAAATCGAGGAGACTGTCCTTGGGTAAATGCAGATTGGAAATGATATTATGCAGAGGTGGATGATTATGTGGGCCGTAAGATAATATAGCAGGTCCACATACGGTGACAATGTGACCAGGACAATTGAGTGATCTGGATTTGGCACATAACCATAGTTTTCTAATATCTTTTCTATCGTAGAAAATGTAGATATGACCATCGAATATAAATACCCATTGTCCTCTGCTGCTTCTTACCACTTGATAGTATTGGTTAGAAAGGTTGTTTACTGAAAAATACAACTGATTTATTCTGTAAAAATGTATAATGTAATAATATTTACAATGTTAAAAAAAACACAATCAGTACAAGTAAAATCAATAATAGTATTTTGGAGATGGAACCAACCGCCTATTATCTATATATTACAAAAAATCATTTTACATAGGAACTATATTATAGAAAAAATCAAATGATCTAGTTAGTATGTTTTCATCTAGTTACGAAACGTACCATACCTAAATTAAAAGAAGCTACTTAATGTTGAAACAAGCTGAAATATCTAAAAAATGATCGCCTAACATTACATTTATGATCAGTAAAACTATATAAAATATACAGAAAATACTAGAATAAAAGGCTCACATAAATTGGAGACGGTTAAATATAATTTTTCGAAATTGCGAGATTCTGAATATGTTATTTTCGTCATAGAAAATTAACCAGATTTGTTTTAGAAATCATTTTTCCAAATTAATATATCAATACAGAGCATGTCCTTATATACATACATATTATAACTATTTAGCATAACTTAAAAAACACACATTCATGGCAAAATAATACAGCTAATTTGTATCACATCTTCAGTATTCTCAGAATGAAATCGGTATACTTTTTTCCATCTTAAGTCCTCACGCGAATCGGAAAAAAACATTATCTCGTGTTTAATTCATAGATATATTGTAAATCATTGTATCTCTTATTTTTCGATTTGACGCCTTGACCTTGTCCTCCTATGTATTCGATAATTTGGTCATCGGTGGGTTTTTTAATAATTATTGTATGGACTTGTGTTTTAACAAAAATCAAAATCCACTTTTTCAACTGATAATCTTCATCGTTGACTGTTTTCTTGAATTTTTGAAATTGATTATTATTTCTCAATTTTTAAATCTACTTAAAAAAACTAGGTCCTTTAAATGCTGTAAATCGATTACATTAATCAATTACCTAAAGCTGAAATGACAATTGTTTCGAAGAGAAAAAGAGCGGAAATGATATCATATCACCCAATTTATTCAATTGACTTTTCAACCAATTCAAGGACGTTTAAATGAAGAATATCACGTCCTTGAAACTACCCAACAACAAAACCTGCAACACCAGTGAATGACCCCAAGCGATGTCGTTGCTAGGCAACGAAAAGTACATAAACCAGTGCAGTCGCAAGTAAAAAAACCCTTAGCGATCTCCAGTTAAATTAACCCAAAAACAATGGTAAATTTGCATTAACGGTAATTATTTGGGAAGCGAACGTAATGGATACAGGGGGATAGTTTTAGAAGAGATGTGTGAAAACTGATAGACGGATCCACGGCTATTTGTTGAAATGGATCATTGCGCGTCCATATATTTGTCAGTTCCTGCTTAAGATTATTTTACAAAAGCATGTATTTTCGTCGAGACAATAGCTTTTCTGTATCTAAACCAGTTGGGAGATTATACGTTAGGGTTCTGTGTCAAAATGGCTTCAGATAAATATACTCATATGCAAAATAATTCTCATCTCAAGAGATATAAGAAATTAGATTAGATCACTGTTTGGGTTATTCAAGACCACCCGGAAATGGGAAATAATTAGATGGATGCACTTTAAAATACAAAATTATATTTATTCTATTGATACTTACTAAAAATTATAAACATATCTATATAGCGAGAATTGAACAAAATGTATTTACATCCACATAAAGTTGAAATTTCTTCACTCCATGATTTTTAGAGACAACAAACGTAAAACATACATATTCTGCATATCTACTAAATACCATTTATTTTGACATAAGTTTTACGTCGATACCTTCAACAGGGTTAAAAACAAGATACGGTTTTGTTTTACGTATTATAATATATATAAATTATTTTTTGGATGCCATAGCCGTACAGTCCACTGGAATTTTAAATTTTCATATCTAATATTTAGATAAAAACTCTCAAGATACGTTTTTGTACTGATGTATGTTCTAAAGTCGACCAACAGGTATATTACAAACACATTTTCATTTATAATAACAACAATGGAAGTTTATTGTACCATTAAGATTAAAACTGTACACTGACAAAGCATAATTAATCCCTCATCATAAATTAATACTTGTTAATTATTTTTTTTCTTCAGATTACTGAAACTTAATTCTAAACATCACTTATTTAAAATATACACAATGACTATCACGTTTTTTTTTTGGATCCAACGCCTAAATAAAAGAAAAACATTGAAGAGAAATACCAAGTCGATACTTCTTCACAGCCTTAATTAATCCAACAATGAACTTGCAAGATTTACTTAACATAACCAAACAACAAAAGGTCAGTCTAATAAAAAGACACCAAAAGATTTGACTTTTGTTTCAAGTTATCGCTGCCCTATACATTATACTTTTGATGCCAAATTTTATTATTTGTACAAGATACGACAAAGTAATTTCTATATTTTGACTAGATGCAATTATCCAAAGAATATTATATTCAAATGTTAACAGACTATTCAAAAAGACATTTAAAAAAATCAGATACATCAGCAGGCGACCTTCGACTTTCTTAAAATACACCTCAAAGTTTATTTGGCTACATTTCGATTTCACAAATATCCTAATATTAAAACAATTTTATTTTTCCAGATATTTCAGCTTGTTATTTTGAGAAACTAAGCTTTCTATAATCCAAATGAAAATATATACCTATTGTGTTTAAATATCTATAATAATATAAAAGTCGATGAAATTATCTAATATGTCTGTAATAAGGCACAACTGACTAATAAAATAATACACGAAAAAAATTAAGATGGTTTGATGTCTTTCATCTTACTGCTTCGACACTTGTTCATTATAAATTCGTCTAAAAATCATAAAAACCAACCGCCATCCAAAATCAAAATCAGGTACTTCTGATTCATATACAAATACGAACATAGCATGCATGCAAGTGAGAGGAGAAATAGATTGCTTTAGAGGTTATGTCACAATCGTCAAACACTTCCAAAGGAAAATAAATCATTCAACATAAAGCTTGTCAAAAGTCATAAAGCTGATACTGATACTCAATTTACTTGGTAAAAATTGTCAATTGTACAAAAAAACATATATTCTTGAGGTAAGTAGTATTTTCATTTGATATTTTATGAAAATTAATTATGACAGATATCATATGTCAGTTTTAAAAGTTACAATATAATAGTCACTATTGCAAAAAATCTGTAATTGCAAACGAAAATGGATTTCAAATCTCTCATTTATTTTGTTGATTTTTTCGTTAATTTTTATTCAAAGCTGATAAAATATTAACCAATTTTAGACCTAATTTTGTTCCTAAAACTGTCAAAATAAAACTGCTATGTCAATAAATGCAAAGTAATTAAGTATTATTATTACTTTTTTTAGAAAGGTTGTATGATTGTGACGTCAGACTTGGACAATCTATTAAGATTATGAAAAATGAAATATCACAACAAGAAATAGAAATAATCTAACAGTAGAGAAGTAAAAAACCAATAAAGTCCTCAAATACTAGAAGAATTTCCAATGAACATTAACATAACAACAAAGAAATAAAATTGAGAGAAATAGATCGAGGTGATGTGGATATGAATAACTTGGATTATGCAAGCCTAGATAACCACTTCGGAAATTTCATCAGTATGTTATATATAAATGCCGATGGTGGGTTAGAATGATGTTTGCCAAAGGACTTCCTGTAGATTTTCAATAGGAACTTCGGTGTCTTCTTCAGGATTGAACACATCAGGTATGACAGGATGAGAATGAACTCCTGGCCATTTAACAATATTGCCATTCATTGTCCAACAAACGGAAGGACATTTTTCAGGTGTTCGGCTGCCTTTACAATACCAAAATGCCTTACCCTTATAGACGCTCTTTTTGTAGAAGACATGGCCGTCTACAATGAGACGGGGATTGCCCCTCCTTCCCAGGATGCACTGAAGTGTACCTGTGTTAAGATAATACACTTCCGTTAGGCTCTTAAAACTTATGGTATCAGATGAATGGAACACAACAATCTCCCATGAAAATTCTGAATATATAAAACATCTCTCAAAATAACATTCACCACATCTCAGTTTTGATGTTGTTTCTTCAATTTAAACAATTCAAGACAATCTAGAGTTTGAAGAATAGAAAATAATCTACTACACCAAGATGCATATGTAACTGGAAATCATATTTTTCTTCTTCAGCCCCACATTACTGATTAAATTGCAACTTACAATTATTTCAATATTACAAATTATCATTGTGTTCCATGACATCATTACTCAATCAACGATAACTTATATAAATAGCCTAATAACTTCAACATCAAATACCAAACGTACTACGACAAAAATGTAGATAATTTTCACCAGATTAATCGAACGAGCATAATATGGGATTCACACTAAAATCTAAATAATAATGTTTACTTGTAGTAGATGAAATCGAAAAAAAGTAGGTATTTGAGGTTAAATAGTGTATTATTTTAGTTACTAGTGATTTAATAATGAAGGTATTTTACTTTTCAGTTGCGACCTGGAGGAGGATATGGGCAATAAAAAAAATATATATCTCACAAATTGATTAAATAACAATTATACGTTATGATTAGACATTAGATGATATTGGCATTAAATTCATTTTCTCCCATAAAAATATCTGGCACTACCCTCTGAGGGGTCGAATTTCTCTTCTGTACGCTGCTATATATATATATATATATATATATATATATATATATATATATAAAGTTTGGATAACATAAATAATATCTAGATTCATTACTTTGGCTGTAACATATATTTCCTTCAAGACAAAAACCGTTAATTTAGAAAAAACATAACCACAAACATGAAAGATTTCCAACCAGTAAGGAGTAATAACAACTTTACTACAAAAATACATATAATCACGCACTGTCATTTTCCAAAATAAAATACCTACCTATATAATCTCACATGCGAGCATATCAAACAAATACCTAAATTTCTATAAAGAATAAGAATTCAACAGAGACGACCATTGTTTCTAAGAAGTATGGTTATCGAAAACTGAATTCACACTCTGATTTCGACAATGTTTCAATCGAAAATAAACCGGTTTAACCATCAACACCAACTTAATTGGTTACAGTAAAAAATCAACTGAGTGATGGTACGAGAAGAATAAGCTAATGAGTACAGGGGCGGGGAGCAAAAATAACAATGGAGATATGTTCTGTTCTCCGATGAGAACAGTAATATATTTATGGTATGGACATGGATAGAAGAAACTAAGCATACCAGAGATTCAAAGAGCCATTTGCAGAGTTCTGCATAAAAACAAACTTGTACGCATGGTACATAATCGTTCATATACATAATTTAGTTATGATAAAAAGATATTCTGTGTATTTGATTCTACTCCATAATTAAGAAACTATAAAAAAATTGTGAATACTTTATAAACAAAAATATTGTGCCGTGGGCGTTTGTCAATATTAAAAGTAATTTCGAAGATTATACTATGGCAAAAAGGGAAATGTCCCTGTTGCCCGTGTTTTTTATAATAAATAAAGTTAATAAGTGCATTGGCGACCTGAAAAGCAACCTAATCTTGATAATTATTTATTAAATATTAAATCAATAATTTATTCCAACAGATAGGTAAATAATTTTAAAATTTGGCAACGTCGCATTTAGTTTCCAGCGTCCTCGAGCGATGGTGGAATTCAGAAGTCATTAATTAAAGTAATTATGCTGAGAACATAATTTCAATGCATCACCCATCTTGAATGGTGCAAGTAACACTGAATCCTTGGTTCATTCACAAAGTGGGACGAGAAAAAAAAAGCCAGATGATCCGTCTTATCCGAAAAATGGTTCGTTTTGTAAATGAAAAGCATTTGAAATTTGATAAGAACGCTGTCAGTAAGGCAGTCAAGGCTTCTTGTGGGAATCTTCTTCTACTGCCGGATTAATGTTACAAGTTACAGTTCGTCAGAAAAATATGTTGGTGTAAATCATTATCGTCAAAGACATCATGTTGTCTCAAATTTGTCGATTATCTTGGTGATTTATTTCCAAATATCAGTATTGTTTCATGTTCGCACATTCCTGGACATCAAGCCTCTCCTTTTAGAATGCTTGCATTCAGAGGCAATCATCATGTTTTGAATGAACAGAAATGTTCTGTACAATATCAGCTTGTAGATAGTTCACAGTTTTATTACTGTTGCAGATGTCTTAACCTTACCATCTAAAAAACTACATTTATCAACAAAACTTCGATCAGATTTTGGTATACATACTTGGCTAAATTGTGCATTGCTATTAGTCTTTCATTTCCGGCGATGCTTCACCATGACATTTTCCGCTATGTATATTGTGTCGTTTTTTGAAACGATCAATCCAACCTTTTGTGATAGTGAAACATTGCTCATCATTATTTGTTCCTTGCTGAAATAATTTTGCTATCTGGGCTGCTTTTTCTTGTAGTACGGGACCCGAAATGGGCATATTTTGATTCCTGAACCATTTAAACAGCGCAATATCCACATCTTTTCTATTTGGCTGACGAACTTTCTTAACATCAGGATTTGTTAGAGTTTGAGCTCCTAAATACTTTTCCCTTCTATTCCAGATGCTAGATACTGTTGATGTACTCAGTCCGTATTCACGACATATACGGGCATTAGAAACGCCATTTTGCAGCTTGTCAATTATTTCTAACTTAACGGACAAGTTAATCGGTTTTCGAGTTGATTTGATTCCACTTGCCGTAGCTAACCAGCATTCAGATGCATTCTGCACTAGACACAACAACATATTGTGTGATAACTTCAGTGGAAAAACTCGAGAAATAATAGTATTTAATATATCCCTTATATGTAGTATGGATTTTATAATTCGTATTCGTACCATCTTTGATAAAATTACGTATGGTGAGAGTTCTTCACGCAAATAATTTCATATTAAAGAATAACATTAAACCATTTCAGCAAGAAATAAATGATATTCAACAAACCCAACGGCCAACAATATTAATGAAAGATTACTTTTCTTTTAAGAGTATTCAAAAAACATTTTCAAGTTCTATTTTCTACATTAGAAACGTAAATATGAAATACCTGGTGATGAAGATGGAGATCCGGTTATAGTTGATGGCCAAGCTGCTAAGTTTTGTAAAGCTGAGGATTCTCCTACAGAGGAATCTATTATATGTGGTGAGTCTAAATTATTGGCAGATTCACCACCTAAATAATACAAAAGGACCAAAAAAATGACATGTCAACCTCATACATTGTGCTAAATAATAACCAACCTGAGTGAGATGTATTATCACCGTCAATAGGATCGGGTGGTTCTTGCTTGGGTTTTCCACTTGGCATAGTTGGATGTGGAGTTTGTGGTGGCATTTGCCAATTATCTCCTAAAATAGATTTTTTTGTTGGTGGGTGCTGTGAAGAGGACTGAAAGAGTTCAAAATCGATTAATAGAATTTCATTTAACAAAAGTAATCAATCTAATATAAGTTCACTATCAACAAAATGTTTATTTGTATACTTATACATGAATATTACCATTGGAGGTGGCAATGGCGAAGATGTATCGTTTGGCACTGACGGTGACTGTGGAGCAACTACTGATGGAGATTGCTGCGAAGAGTTTATTGGACTAAGCGAAGGTGGATTATGCATGGGTCTTGATAGTTTTCGAATAGGACGTGGTCTCTTCAACATGGTGCGATTTTGATCCGGATACGTTTGAATATTACGATTTGACATGAAACCATTCGAATCCTATAGCCAATGTTAACACATGAAACATAATAAGTAACAATGATTCAAATGAATTTGACTTACCGGCTCAGAATTGTTGTCAGTTAAACCTTTCACTTTCAGTAATTCGGCTACTCTCATAAACATGGGAATGTCTTGTTGAGATACACTCACTTCACCTAAATACATGTATTGTATCAGACTACTTATTGCCTTATATGTGATCTCTGGAAGAATTACTATGGGATGATTGGAAGGGTTTGCTTTAAATAAATCTTTGAAATACGGACTACACACTGAAAGAACTACTCTATGAGCCTTCAAGTATTGCCCTTCGACAGCAATAGTAACATCTACCAAATCCTCGTCCTTTAAAAGTGTATGGAAACCGTTGCTGAGATTGTTATGGAAGTTGTTCCAGCACAAAGAGAATTGTTCGCCTTCCATAGTAAATTTATTTTGAGTTGACTAAAATACAAGCAGTTGATGAAGTAGTCTATGAATCAAAGTGCATGACATACCTACAATACATTCATAAATTGACTTTTCTTCTAAAATACATTGGAAAAATCGGCTGTAACTTTTCTCTCAGACTTCAGAGGCCGGCCTTCAACATCACATCAAGTAAACCTTAACTAAACGCATGAAAATGGAGGAGCTTAGAACATATGCTTAGAAAACAAGTACCAACATAACACAACCTAAATCACTACATAAATGTTATATGGTGCTTTTCTATTGGCTGAATGCATTGAAAAAGTTGGCGGGAAGACAATTGTCATGTGCGGATATATCACAGATCATTTAATTGATGGAACATTTGTATGGACAGAACAAAACATTTTCTCATTGTTTAAATTTTTGAAAATCTCTTGCACGTCATTGTAATTATTGAAAATATGAAGTATGTTTGCAATGTCAAATCTACACTTTACATAATAAGCGGTAAAATTCTGTCAATATTTATATAATATATTTATTTACACTCAACAACATAAATAATATTTATGAATATAACAATCATTTGGTTGCGCTCGCTGTTCACCATTCGAAATCAGAATCTGTGTTGGGCACTCCACCTGGATATATTCCTGATAAACATGCTGTACAGTGTCCTACGCGATGTGTATTTTTTGACTTTATATCTGATCTAACTGCCTTGATCAGACCTTCTAAGCTTAAATATTCCAAACTGTCGGCACCTACAAGTGATAGAAATATTTTACCAAAAATTCTTTTAATATCTCTATAATTTGATATTCATACCAACGTGTCTTGCAAGTTCCCTTGGATTCAATTTGTTAGCAATTAGTTCCTCTCGAGTGGGTATATTGATTCCCATGTAACAAGGATATAACAATGGTGGACTTGCTACCCTAATATGGACTTCTGTTGCTCCGGCATTCTTCAATAATTTTATTATCGGTCCAATAGTATTACCTCTAACAATTGAATCATCGATAAGAAGTACTCGCTTCCCTTTTACATTGCCAGCCAATGCACCTATATATACATAAGAGATGATTTTTGTTATTTTGATGTTCGAAAATAAATATATATGTATATATATTCCGATACTTACCAAATTTCTTGGCAATACTGAGCTGCCTCAAACGATTACTGGGTTGAATAAATGATCGTCCAACATATCTATTTTTGCATAGAACTTCAGCAAATGAAATTCCACTCTATAGACATAATTTTACATTATTTTCTCATTCCAAAGGGCTGTTATATCCTCTCACCTGTCTTGAAAATCCATGGGCTGCTGCATTTCCACTCTCTGGTACTGCACTAACAATATCTGCTTCAACAGGATGCTCAATAGCCAGCTGTCTTCCACATTGCATACGTACTGCATAAACCATTTGACCTTCAAATATACTGTCTGCACGAGCAAAGTAAACATATTCAAATATGCAGAACGCTTGCAACTGAAAGTTGATATTAAAGTCATTTCCAATATATTTGGCTTAAAAGGTATATGCGAATTTTACCTTCTCTTCTGGCCTGGAGACAATATCGATAGTCCTTATACCGTGTCGTGTCATTTCGATGATTTCACCTGGAAATACTTCCCTTACATATTGAGCACCAATTGAGAGGAAGCCGCAAGACTCAGAGGATACTACCCAGCCTTCTGCCTCAAGGCTCTCATCACACTCACCGTCCAATGCTGAAAAAAATTACTTTCAAGAAATGTTTCATCTCTAAGGTAAATATAAGGAAACTCTTACGTTGATTCAAAGGCAAAATTTTCCCTAAGCACAAAGGCCTATTCCCATATGGATCCCTAACAGCGTATATCTTATTTTTCAACATAATCACTAAAGAATAACTTAAAGGAGCAAGATCTATGAAGTGTTTGATTCTTGCTGGCCAATCTGGTTCACCATCTGGTTCACCCTCTGGTGGATTGAGACAGAGAGCTTGCGTAATCAATTCACTATCAGAGTGTGTAGATAGGCCTACTCCATGTTGTAATACCTTAAAAGGAACACAGCTTAACTCACATACTTGTAATCAAAATGCATTCATTAATCATACTTGTTTTCTTAAACTATCACAGTTTACTAATTCTCCATTATGAGCTACTGCCAGAGCACCATGGGCTGTGTGAACGACAAAAGGCTGACAGTTCACTTCTTCTGATGCAGCACTTGTTGAATATCTGGTATGACCTATACCAATACTGCCTAAGAGATAACAATGAGAATTATGTAAACCTAATAAGTATATATTTATTTATTTTTTCATCTAATATTCGGTTGATGCAAAAAATATTTCGGGAACAAATTTTACTGGTGACGAAAAATGGTGCTTTCACCATAGGTATAATAAACTTCTCTGAAATCTATTTCCAACAACTGCATCGATCTGATAATTATCAAACTCACCTTTGAGACGCCGTATAGCTTCGTCATTGAAGATGTTACTTATCATGCCCATTCCTTTTACTACATTAAAGGATTTGGAACATTTCCCTTCACTTGTAACAATTCCAGCCGATTCTTGACCTCTGGAAATGATGAAGCTTTAGTTGACATAAATGTTTTTAGAAAAAGATTCTTTTTTAGTTTCACCTGTGCTGAAGAGCTACTAGACCCCAGCATATAATTTGGGCGATTTCCAAATTTGTGGGCCATTCTCCACAACCTATTGCTCCAAATACACCACATTCATGTGTTAAACCTGAGGTGACTTGACCTCTGTTTTTTCTCTTACTTATACCGACACTTTCCATAGCACAAGCTATGTCATCTTCTTCTGTCTTGTGCTCGTAGGCACAAATTTTTCTCTCATCCATTTCTCTGATGTTTAAAAAATGTCTTTTTATCAATTAGCAACACGATTTTAACACCCTTTTATTTCAATCGTCAGTTACTGGCAATACTTGATTATTGCGAAGCTAGAGGTTGATATCAATTTATTCTAATCGCGAACCCGATAAACTATTCTGTAAATAAACAGAAGATTCATCTCGTTACACTGTCTTTATACTTTTGAACCAATATCATCCCCTCTTCGATGTTATAAGAACTTAAATTATTATACGCGATATTTTGCATGACGTAAAAACTAATCAAATTTCTTGAGCAATTACGATATAGATTAAGCCATAGTTGAAGAAAAATAATATTATCTTCAGTGTTAACTATCAACAATTGACGAAGACTCTTTCAAAATTGGTGTAATCAAATTGACGCATGCGTAAAAGTGACAAGGACAAGATATTCTCATGATAAAAGTGGATTGTTGATGCGGTGTGCTTGAAAAACGGGTTGAAGCGGTACAATAATCTATTGCCCATCTAAACGTTTCAATAATCCAAATATAATTACTGTAAATCCAGCAGCGCCTTTTCCAGAACAGATCAGATATGGCTAATGTTAAGAAAGGTAAGTCTATTCATTTTCATCCTATGCATTCATTCCAAATCAACAGGTTATAATTCAGGGTATGCAATTTTTTTTACAAGTCAATTGGCGGGCTCAGTTATTTTAAATTCAAACTCTTTATGGAGGAACGTGTATAAATATTTATTGGAACATCTTCTCCAAAAGTTCTATTGACTCCAATTTAGCTTCGACCATTAAATAACCTAAGAAAATAGAATAATGTATTGGCGAGTATTCTGGTATATCGGAGAAGAGTATTATATTATCTTCAGAACAATATATATGAAAGAAATACTAATTTAAGACTATTCATTTTTTATAAATTAATGAAGGTATAACACGATATTTCTATGTAGTTATATTATATTGAAATAATTACCATACCGTAATTCAACGTTCAAATGGCTGAATTGTTGTTTGACTCATATTATTTTTTGCCTTCAGTTGGTGACTATAACCTGGGAGCTCTTATAATTGAGGGAAAAACAAAACAGGTCTACGATGTACCCTCGCTACCTGGACACTGTATTTTACTTAGCAAAGACAGGATAACTGCTGGAGATGGAGTTAAAGCCCATAACTTGGAAGGCAAATCAGTTATTTCGAACAAAACCACCTGCAAAGTGTTCGAAATCCTCAGCCGAGTCGGTAAATATAAAAATATAATTCACATCATGAAACAATTAAATACGTCATATAATGTTTGTGTATTATAGGTATAAGAACAGCTTTTGTCAAACAAGTTGCTGACAATGCATTCCTTTCCAAAAAGTGCGACATGATACCTATTGAGTGGGTGACTCGTAGGCTTGCTACTGGATCTTTCTTGAAAAGGAATGAAGGTGTCAAGGAAGGTTACCGATTCAGCCCACCTAAACAGGAGACATTCTTCAAGGACGATGCAAACCATGATCCTCAATGGTCGGAAGAACAAATCATATCGGCAGAATTCCGTGTTAATGGAGTTGTTATTGGTAATAAATAATAATAATATGTTATACAAAAATAACACTGGTAGCAATAGTTTTAAATATCACATTGTAACTGATATAACTAAGTTCAATAAGTTCATGATACTTGAAAGACCTCCCGCGGTAGCAGAAATAACATTTACTTAAGGAGGTACACAAGATCTCGACATATCTTTAATTGCGCAATTAGAGTATAATCAACAATAACCGATCTTATTATTTTCATTCAATAGATAAATTGTAATAATATGATATTGAAATACTTATTTTTTACATTTGCCTATAATACTGACTCAAATCTTGATATAAATATGTACTAGATAGAAAAATAACATCCAAAATCTTACTAGCTTTCATAGATTATGTGTTTGGCCCAAAATCCTTTATAAAATATAATTGCATTGTATATCATAATGTAGATAAGAATGCTCTATTAATTTCTAATTAATTTTAGCCTTATGTATTATCCAATAAACGTGGAAATAAATAATACTTAAATGTTTTTACAGGTAAACATGAGGTAGATCTGATGAGAAGAATGTCAATTCTTGTATTTGAAGTTTTGGAAAAAGTATGGCAAACCAGACAGTGTGCCTTGATTGATATGAAAATTGAATTTGGTGTTGATTCTGATGGTGAGCATTTTACTTCCTTGTTAAAATATTTATACTCAGTCAATGTCATCATTGAAAACATTGTTTTTTTTATGTTAACAAGTGTGTGTACATTGTTCGAGCATTAACACATTTTCTGATGTAACAAATATCTTTTCCGTGAGAGGTCATACAGTTCTATCTGTTGCAAAACGTTTCCAAATGCTTCTTTGCAGAAAAAAAAATATTCTGTAATCAGGCCATTAAGTTTTATATGTATTTGTTACTGAATATTATTGTTGTTTGTTTGGAAATGTTTTATCGTAGATTAATTAATCTCTGCATTTCGAAATACCCCCTAGCTTGATAAATGTTTAAAGGTTCATTACCACTCATCGGAATTTATCTGTGATTATATACAACACAAGAGTAAATGCCGCAAATTTTATTGAATAATGCCATTTAGATTAATTTACACTTTTTTTTCATCATTAAGGTGAGGAGGTATGTTTGATTTTTTTCGGATATTACTCAAATTTAAGTTACAATTCTTCCGTATCCGGCAATTAAATAAATAATTAATGGTTTTCGAGTTGAAGCAATCGTTATATATAGATGAAATTATTATGATTCTGTATTTTTCAGTGAACCAACTTATAAATTCGGTTCTAGTTTTTGTTAAGAAAAATTTTCGATTACTTTTTCATTTAACTTCTGCAAGATGCTTCTATAGCAAACTTTTCAAAATCCAATCAGTTCTAAATATAAACGAACTCATCGAAAGACGTATGGAGCCTTTTCGAAATCAATGCATAATTGAAGAAGAGATCAAGTTTTAAATTCAGCTTTTATAAATCAAGAGTGCCTACCCGAGTCAAAGCCTTGAGAAAGTGGAGGGAGGAAATTTAATATTTTATTCAGAATATTTAATGCAGGTCAAAATAAGTCAATAAGTCATTTTTTAATACAGAGTTGGGTATTCTGGACGCAAAACGTTTATGAAGTTATTATATACAATTGTATCTTTACTTTTTACTTTCCTACGCTACTATAGTAGCTGTATAAGGAAAGTATTGTAATCGTGTGATATTTTCGGTATCGAGATTTTTACAAATGTTGACGTTTAAGAGTTTTCTAAGTCTAATAAACATATTTTCAGCCATTGGTCTGTCTGTCTGTCTGTGACAGCATTATCTCGGGAACGGATCGGTGTATTTTGTTGCTTTCTTTTTTTATTTTGTTTGGTACCAATACCACTCGCCGGTGGCACTGAATGAGAATCCTGTATACACTGGCTTCTGAGCTATAGTAAAAAACGTGATTTGCTTAAGACTTTAGCGCGAAAACGGCTCCAAGGATTTTGATTAAACTTGCCTAAAGTATTCTTCTGAGAGCCCTTTACCACCCACATACAGCGCCATCTATAAGAAAAAGCACAAATTAATTAATTATTGCAATATTGGATTATCATTTTTGATTATTTACATAAACATATATCAAGTCAAAATACGTCATACGTCAATAAAAATATAAAATCATATTTCCAGGTAATATTCTTGTGGCCGACGTCATAGATTCTGATAGCTGGCGCTTATGGCCTTCAGGTGACAAACGTCTTATGGTGGACAAACAGGTATACCGCAATCTAACGACCGTAACAGATAAGGATCTTGATACAGTTAAACGCAACTTTGAATGGGTGGCTGATCAGCTGGACCATCTGATACCACCGAACAATCATTTGGTTGTTATTGTAATGGGTATGTTCTGGTTTTTCTTCTATATTATTTGTATTATTACAGTGTTAATGTTTACAGGAAGTCCTGCTGATAAGGAACATTGTAACAAAATCAAACGCTACTGTAACGAATTGGGACTCGATACTGAAATAAGAGTTTCATCAGCACATAAAACAACAGAATACACGTTAGATATTATTAGCTACTATGAAGCATTGAATATACCAGTAATATTTATTGCAGTAGCTGGTCGCTCTAACGGGTTGGGACCTGTCATTTCTGGTAGGATTTTCTACATTGTGTTATTTCATCTATATAGTTTTTCCGTTTTTTTTTCCAGGAAACACCGATTTCCCAGTTATCAACTGCCCACCAGGTCCTAAAGACGATCTCCAGAGAGACGTTTGGTCCAGTTTGAATGTACCATCTGGTCTTGGTTGTAGCACAGTCGTTTATCCTGAAACAGCAGCACTTTGTGCTGCCCAACAAATCGCTCTCACTAATTATATCGTTTGGTCCAAACTGAGGGTCAGGCGCTTGGGTTTCCTCGAATCACTTCCTAAAGCTGATGAAGTAGCAAGCAAAGAGAATTGAAAAAGTCCGAAATTTATACTTATCGATTAGAATTTTCTTACCTAATTAGTGTTCTGTCTACTTATACATTTGAGAAATTTTGTAATCTATTTCTTTATGAGAAAATATATTCAGTGTTAATGAGTTTTTTTTAGATTAGTAGAAAGATTATAATTTCCCGACAATTTTCAAGTCAACCTATTGCATTTCTTTATCGTAATAAAATTTGACCAGCCTTAATACTATGTAAGACCAGGAGTATGGTTTCTCGTCAATTCTCCTTACCTCCTTGAATGTCTGCTAAGCTAATACAATTTAGGCAACCATCTATACGTTGAAATGTAATGATAATTGCCTAATTTGAATTATATCCTCTTACAGCAGGTATCAGGAGTAAGATTTCCCGCCATTTTTTGGCCACCTCCTCGCCTTTCTGTTATCCTAATACAATTTAGACAACCATCTATTCGTTGAAATGTAATGATAATTGTCCAAATTGAATTATATCCTCTTACAGCAGGTATCAGGAGTAAGATTTTCTGGCCACCTCCTCGCGTTTCTGTTATCCTAATACAATTTAGACAACCATCTATTCGTTGAAATGTAATGATAATTGTCCATATTGAATTATATCCTCTTACAGCAGGTATCAGGAGTAGGATTTCTGGCCACCCCCTCGCGTTTCTGTTATCCTAATACAATTTAGACAACCATCTATTCGTTGAAATGTAATGATAATTGTCCGAATTGAATTATATCCTCTTACCGCAGGTATCAGGAGTAGGATTTCCCGCCAATTTTCTGGCCACCTCCTCGCGTTTCTGTTATCCTAATACAATTTAGACAACCATATATTCGTTGAAATGTAATGATAATTGTCAAATTGGATTAAACCTTCTATCGTATTTACCAGGAGTATTATTTCCCGCCATATTTAGACCACCTTCTCGCATTTCTGTTATCCTAATACAATTTAGACAACCATCTATTCGTTGAAATGTAATGATGATTGTCAAATTGAATTTATATCCTCTTACAGCAGGTATCAGGAGTAAAATTTCCCGCCAATTTTCTGGCCACCTCCTCGCGTTTCTGTTATCCTAATACAATTTAGACAACCATCTATTCGTTGAAATGTAATGATAATTGTCCAAATTGAATTATATCCTCTTACCGCAGGTATCAGGAGTAAGATTTCGCGCCAATTTTCTGGCCACCTCCTCGCCTTTCTGTTATCCTAATACAATTTAGTCAACCATCTATTCGTTGAAATGTAATGATAATTGTCCAAATTGAATTATATCCTCTTACCGCAGGTATCAGGAGTAAGATTTCGCGCCAATTTTCTGGCCACCTCCTCGCCTTTCTGTTATCCTAATACAATTTAGACAACCATCTATTCGTTGAAATGTAATGATAATTGTCCAAATTGAATTATATCCTCTTACCGCAGGTATCAGGAGTAGGATTTCCCGCCAATTTTCTGGCCACCTCCTCGCGTTTCTGTTATCCTAATACAATTTAGACAACCTTCTATTCGTTGAAATGTAATGATAATTGTCAAATTGGATTAAACCTTCTATCGTATTTACCAGGAGTATTATTTCCCGCCATTTAGACCACCTCCTCGCATTTCTGTTATCCTAATACAATTTAGACAACCTTCTATTCGTTGAAATGTAATGATGATTATCAAAATTGAATTATATCCTCTTACGCAGGTATCAGGAGTAGGATTTCCCGCCAATTATCTGGCCACCTCCTCGCGTTTCTGTTATCCTAATACAATTTAGACAACCATCTATTCGTTGAAATGTAATGATAATTGCCCAAACTGAATTATATCCTCTTACAGCAGGTATCAGGAGTAGGATTTCCCGCCAATTTTCTGGCCACCTCCTCGCGTTTCTGTTATCCTAATACAATTTAGACAACCATCTACTCGTTGAAATGTAATGATGATTGTCAAAATTGAATTATGTCCTCTTACAGCAGGTATCAGGAGTAAGCTTTCCAGCCAATTTTCTGGCCACCTCCTCGCGTTTCTCTTATCCTAATACAATGTAGACAACCATCTATTCGTTGAAATGTAATGGTAAATTGGATAACCTTCTATCGTATTTATTTTAGAAGGTATCAGGGGTATGATCAGAGCACTATCTTGTATGATTGATCTCTTTATTTATGTTATGAAAATATGATGTATGATTGTCCGATGATTTTTGGCCACCTCCTCGCCATGATGATTCTCGAATATACTCAATAAATGTTAGTTAACATACCCACTTCTTTATATTAGCTCATCCTGATAGAAGTAATTTTTAATCGTTATCATTATTTAAGCTCTCTATACTTTCTTTTAATGTTTGCTTCTTACCTACCTTTGAGATGATCATAAAAGAGTAAGAGGAAAATCTTATTTCGAAGCTTGCACATTGCACGAGCCCCAAAGAAAAACTATCACAAACTATAAGCGGTATTTGGGGGAATAAATAAATAGTTCAATTAACATTATCTTTTATTCAAAAAATAGGTAATATCAACAGTTTCTACAGTAAATGGGAAAAAGAAATTAGAGATAAAAAGTTCAAAAGAAGATATAGTGATATAATAGAGATGACTACAAAAAACCTGACCGATTACATATCAGGATGAAATGCTTTGGAAATGTCAGTTTTCACAACGGCTATAAGGACAATTATGCGTAGTAACTACTAAAAGATAAATCATTTGATGTTCCGGTAAATCTTGTTCCAATACCTTGCTGCCCTATTTTTTTAATGGTTTATTAGTTACTTTCATCAAATACCTATGTTCAAAACAAAAATAGCATTTCCTTGTAAGACTTTCAAATGGATGTGGTATCTTACTTTGTATTCATTGTACCAGGGCTCTATTCTGAATTTAGGGCAGCCAGAGTTTCCATTTTTTGAAGGTACAGTTTGGCAGATATAGACTGTCTGAGAATTGGCAACTTACTCCTTCTTTAAGACGATCTTTCAAATATGTATATGTTTGGGACTGAGCTATTTATCACAGTTTCCGAATATCATCAGTACCTATGTCATTCCTTTGCATACATCACCAGTCACCGTATAGATCCGAGGAAAAAATTGTACCTACCTAGTAGTTTAACGCGCAACCACTGCCCAGGATGACCGAAACTTACTGGGGCTTGACAATTAATTCAGGGATGGTCGAGAGAAACTGTAGAAAATAACTACCAAGTTATTTTATTTACTGACTTGCAGATTATAATGTCGGTAAAGTTCGAGAAGTTAATGAAATGTCGCCGGAGCAACTGGTAACGTTTGAAATGTTTATATCTACATTTTATAACTGAACATCTTCGCTTTTGAAATAATGGTTTCATCCTAATCTAAATCGTCCTTCTTTGTGAGATTAACAAGGCACAAATTTACACGAAATGATCTCGGAAACTATCGACCATCCACCCTACGGTTCAGATTCAATCTCTTTAACGTACTCTAAACACTACCTCTTAAGCTAAACTAAAAACTAACATAGAACTAACAACTAACCTATTTTTCTATTTACCAGTTACCAGGTTAACAGGACATCTGACATTGACAATTAGACAAGTTCTTCCATGTTAAGAAGCAGGCAACCTGTCACTGTCATTCTGTCATTTGTATTATTTGCTGTTTTCTCTTTACCTACTTGTTGTTTTTATAATAAAGATAATACATACTAAAGTTTTATCGATTTTTCTGTGGTATTGTAAGTGGAAATAGGAAAGAGGGAGTTCGTTCCTTGTTCAACAACCTCGACCAATCTTCTGTTTCTTTTCGAAGGCTAACAGATATAGACGCCCATTTCACATATCATTCAAATGATAATGTTCTCTGATTCGAATAGATAGTGAGGACAGATTGCAAAAAGTGCATCGCCATCTACAGAGAACACCTACCTCCAAGCCATCAGAATTATGTAGTGTTCCTTCTTCTTTGATGGTACAAAGGTTTTCTTAAATTGATTGCTACTCGAAAGCCAATCAAATACAGGGCTTTCTGAGCAACAATCAAAATCAGATATAACCTTCAGTTCAGCTGAGCGTACCTACCGGACCTGCAATGAAAAAGTTATAGGTATAATTATGTTTGCTGTGATCAAAAAATATTTTTCACAAAAAAATGGACCGACCCTATTAGTTGGTGCACTGAAATATACAAAAATAATATTAATTCTATTGGTGCTGGTACTTTTGAAGTTGTGCAGTTGCATGAAGAAGAAGAAGATAAGTACCTACCAGCACCAGTAGAATTAATATTTCTTATCAACTAAAAAGGACCATTTTTTTGTAAAAAATATTTATTCCACACTTTTGAGTGTAACATTATTCGTCAGAAAAAAACATGCAGACAAACAGTCGAATTGTAAACCTCTTCTGTTTGAGTCGTCGGTCAAAAATACGGGAGATATTTTTTCTTCTCAATTTCACAAATTTAATTTCGATGATATAAAGTTCTGAATTATGAAATATATAGGTATGTTAGTTAGGTTACAGATATTTTCAAAGAAAAACGACCAGTCCGGCTCTGTAGATAGTATATTATCGGCCTGGATTACAAATTTTATGAGAAACAAGACTATATACCTAGTCCAGTCAGAACACAGTTGTGCTGTTATGTCATACCATGACATGTTTATCACGATACACATACAACGGTATGCTACGTTTTGAACTCGGTTTGGTAAAGTTCGCTCATTTTTAACCACTGACGTCATCACTGCGTCAACAAAAGAAGTTTGAACATGTTCGAGTGGTGCTCGTGTATTCGGGCTCCTTCAGATCTGTCACCTGCCTTAGATTTGGCTCAAATTACTTTATTCAATTTGTAATTCGACAGTGGTCGTGACGTCTGTGGTTAAAAAGTGGGAGGAGCTAGATACTCGTGGATGCGCCTCGTCATACCATTGTTTTTATATCATGATCTTTATCTAGTTCATGTCCTAAAGATAAAGATGCCATGCTATGAAGTAAGAGCACAACTTTTCTGACTGGACTAGGACATCAGAAATGTTTAGAATAATTTCAATAGTAAAGAATACTAGGCAGGTACTAACAATTTGCAATGTGGGAATTATTGGCATTTTGGCGGGGTAGAAGTAGATACAAAAATACGATTGAAAAAAACAAATTTTGAACAGAGCCGGACTAAGGTAAATTCTATCATAACAATAATTATATAAATACTTTTCATGCTTTTGAAAGTAATTTGAATATCCATAGTACCTAGGTGAATTGAATCATTGACATTCAAATGATATGCAGGATGACGGGAATTAGAGAATAATAATACTTAGATGGAAAAGTGACAATTCTTCTTCAAATATAGGAATCAATAAGGTCCTATGGATATGCCATTGATAAACTCTGTTCTTATAAACAGAAAAGCAGATAGGTAGGTACAGTAGAACCAGGATTTCACATCTTGAAACTTACAATTTATCGGATAGGTAATTCCAAAAAGAATTTCTGAAAGAATAATTTTACCTTCCTAATAAAAATATTATCGGGGTTATAGTATTTAAGAAAAACACAAATTATGGGAGCGCATTCCTTCTTGAAAAATATGCGAGAAGAAAAAATAAAGACTAGCTTGAAGAGTGCGTGCACTTGGCGTGGGTCGGATATATACCATTACAGAGAATTATGCTAAATAAGTCTCTGGGGTAGTAAGTACAAAAGTATCTATAATAAAATGAATTATGTGTGCTTCACACGCTCCGACCCACTCCGACATATGCCGTGTGCACGCTCTTTTACATACATAGACATCTATAGATACAAACATATGAAATAATTATATCTGACATTAGAAATCTCAAAAAAGATGTAGGTAATTACCAAAAATGTCAATCGAAGCAGTTAAACCTATTATAAAATAATCGCGGAGGTACCTAATCTGAAGTTGAACATCTATCACACAACTATTCTTCAAAATTAACCACAACCGAGTTAGTATCGTCAAAGAACAACAAACGATGGGGAACAAATCGTGTAGGTAAAGTCCAAATTAAACTGAAGGGTGCGTGCAATATTCTATTCAAATAATTTAGACAAAATAAATGAGATAGGTGTATATAAAGTATTTTTGTGCAACAGTGTATAAAATCTATCAGTGAAGTTGATTAAAGTGCAATAGTTCTAGTCTATAGGTGTTTATCTATGATGTTGTAACTACCTCAGGATGAGAGTTGCACTCCATTCGGTACCGACGATCGCTGGGAACTGATGTTGACTTCGGCTAAGCTGCTGGACATTGACCAACACAGTGGGTGGTCTTCGACGTATTTAAGGGCGAAAATCCACTCCTCAATTGGTGAATGGTCGTCGCAGTTCGCATTGTGTGCACCTAAGCTCCACCCACAGTCGGTAAAATGGAGGTGGCAATAGCTACCTTACCTATAGGTATACAATATTAAATTATTCAACCCAGACACATCACACCTAAATCACGAAATATTTCAACTTTTCGTCAGGTCAGTGTTTTTAGATTTTATTATTTTACACCATTTGCGCGCAACGATCAAGCCTGCTGACATTTTTCGATTGTCTGTGTCTGAATTATTCAGATTGAAGTCATCCGAATTTATTTGTCTTGCTAAGATTTAGATTCTCGATAGAAGGAACATTTTCGGTAGGTACCTACCTAATATTTTGAAGTCTATCTAAGAATTCAGTTACTTTACAGATGATTTGGTGAAAATAAAACCTTTGAACGTTGTCCAAGATGATATAAGAATTAATTAAAAATCATTAGGATATAGCGAACCTTTGTGAAAAAAAATTATCTACTTAATTACATAAACTGATAGATTTCAAATGTAAATTTCTTATAATTTGTCAAAATCCATAAGTCAAAAGCTCACTGAACTATCCCTCAATTTCCCTTAATATTGTCTGTAGGCACCTTTTCGCTCAACTACCTACCTTTAACAAGAATTAAAAATGATAGATCTAATAGAAATTTGTGGACCAGATTTGACAAAGAATTTAAATTTAATCTACCTATAAGAAATTTAGGTAGGTATTTTTGAACGACGAACCCCCAACCCCTAACAATGCGACTGTGTGCTGATTTTTGATTCATTTGAAAGAGGATGCTTGAGAAATGGTCCCATAGGTATTCATAAAAACGCAAATCCGAAATCTCCTTCCCTCCGAAAACAGTGAAGGGTGCAAATTTTCTCGAAAATCGAAAATCTAAGGTGGTATAATTAAAGATAGGACAATATCCGGAAACGTTTAAATTGAACATTTCTTTCAAAAGATTTATGGTTTTCGAGATAGAGGCATGTTAAATTCTCAAATATATGTATTTTTGCTATGCGGAGAGGGCGATTTCTCTCGAAAAGTAAAAATCTGTTTAGGCTACATGAAAGACCTAATTATTTGTAGCAACACATATAATGAACATGTTCTCCTTAGAGTAACGGTTTTCGAGTTACAACGGTGGTAAAATGGTAATATCTAAAGTACTTACTTATGCATATCTCCGCAACGATGTTCTGAGATCTCAATAATAACAACTACAAGCAAAGAATATACGTGGGTAATAGGATAAGTACCTACTATCTTCTTTGGCATTAGTCAACGTTCAACGATTTTCATGACTAATGTTACACTCAAAAGTGTGAAATAAATATTTTTTACAAAAACTGGACCGATGTTATTAGTTGATTTGATGCACTGAAAAATACAAAATAATATTAATTCTGTTGGCTGAAGTTGATGCCAAAAGTTATTAATCTAAATGTAACTGCACAACTTCAAAAGTAACAGCACCAATAGAATGAATATTATTTTGTATTTTTCAGTGCATCAACTAATAACGTCGGAAAATTTAATCGTGTCACATGAAACGTTCAATTTTCGACAATGTTATCACCCTTCACTCTCTTTCGGGGAGCTTTTCAGATAGAAAGGATGGAAGTTGGATTCTAAGTATTTTCTATTTTACTTGGCGAAATTTGCCGTTCAGACGAAGTCGGTCAAAAATGAGAAATGTCATACCTACTTGAGGAAGTGGTGAATTTAAATGGTGATCAAAAGTAATTCAGAAGTAGAAACATAGGGACTGGACCCTAAATATGTAGGTACCTACCAACCTGCTGGCAAACGGATGTTGTTTTCATAATATTATCGATATCTTATCATGATGGCCATGTTGAATTATAGAAGCGCAGATATCTAGGGAGACAGCGCGCATGGAGCCCAAATAATAATTAGGATAGTCGTCGATATAAATAATTAATGCCATTAAACAATCAGCAGCTATACCTGTCACCCGATAGGTGTTGGTAGGTGGCTGTCACTCTTGAATTATTGAATATTATTTGAATAATCAACACGCGACTGCTATTGGTCGAAATATAGCCCACCCACGACCAATCAGCGTTGAGTATCTACCTATATATGAATGTTCGGTTAAATAGTCCCATATAGGCAGACAAAAGGCAATGGGAATGCATCGCATCAAAAAGCTTTTATGTTTTCATTTTAGATAGCCGAATGCATTAGTTTGAATGTATTTTTGATGTTTTCAAATTGACAAGACATACAATAATTATTTTTGATGTGCTATATTTCACACTGAATATTTATAAATGTATAAATATCTAGGTATATATTTTGATTTGTAGGTACCTAGGTATTTCAAATGCCGAGTGATATAGGTAGGTAGTTTTATTATTTTATTATTCGAATAATAATTATTAGATATAGGTAATTGTGTAATGAAATTATTGTTATGTAATTGAAAAAGTTTGACAATTATTGTCGTAGTTCTCGAGACCCGAAATGTTTATTACTTACTTATAGGTATCTTCATCAGGTCATAAATCGTAAGAAATTTAAGATCTACAATTTAGATAAGAAACTATCTATTATTATCAATTTATCTAAATTCAAGGTTCATATTCCGAAAAAGGGTATTACCTAAGTAAATTGTTTTAATAGACCGACTTCCTATGACGGAGATACCTAGGTAGGTAGGTACTTACAATTCGAATGTTTGCATGTTTTTCTACGCCTTATTGAAAAAACTAAATTTGTTCCAATTTTTGTGACTCTTGAAAGTGGCATTGAGAAATGGTTCCATAGAAGAAAAAAAAAATCGACGCATTCAACATGTCCTTCTCTCAAAACCTTCTTCCAAATGGGGTGGAGGGGGCAACTGTTTTTTCGAAAATTCAAAATTTGAGACGACAAAATTGAAGAAGAGACCTTACCTATCTGGCAAAATTTAAATTGGACATTAAAAAACAAGTTACAGCAGTGGTAATTGTGTATTTCTGCGATGTTTTTTGAAATCTTTGAATAAATTTAAGTAAAATATTATCTTTTCTGGTGAACGTTGAATGATTTTGATTAGATACTAATGATACACTCAAAAGTGTGAAATATTTTTTTTACAAAAAAATAGGACCGAGCTTATTATAGTGGTTGCACTGAAAAATACAAAATAACATTAATTCTGTTGGTGCTGATACTTTTGAAGTTAGTTCCAAAAGTCTTTTATCTAACTACAATTGCACAACTTCAAAATCAACAGAACCAATTAGCATTACCTAATAAAGTCGATCCTATTTTTTTGTAAAAAAATATATTGTTAGTGATGATTAGATTTCAGTGTACTTTCATTAATGGTGTTAAAAGTTCTTACAGCTTAATCACTTATGGAGTCCCGCAAGGTTCAATTTTGGGTCCATTATTATTTAATGCTATATTAATGGATTATTGCAACGTAATTATACCGGGTGTTATTGTATCATTTGCAGAGGGCACAGTAATTATTTGTATCTACTTAGTAGTGCCAGTTGGGATGGAGTTACGTGGCCATTGCTAAACATGCCTTAAATCAAAATTATAAGAAAATGGTTTAATTATCACAAAGTAACTTTTAATAAGTAGGTATGTCAAAATCGAGTGCTTTAAATGGGTTTCTATATGCGGATAAGGTCCCTGTTACAGACGGACTAACAATACATAGGTAATGATGTTTGTTATAATAATTTTAATTATAAAAATAAGATAAAAATTTGATTTATTAAAATATGGTACCATGCTTTGTTCTGTAGTGTCCTATTTTATGGGATTATTTGTTGGGGTTCAGCTTATTCAAATACATTAGGGCCGATAGCCAGAATACAAAAGCGTGCTATCAAAATTTTAACGTTTAATAAGCAAAACAATCTTTTTAGTGAGAAATGATTGTTGAAAATTAATCAAAAGTATCTTGAAAGCACTAATAAATAATTAGGATAGGTATTCTTTGGGAGTTATTGCTGATGTTTGATGTTGTCTGTATGTTCTAGTCTAGAGATAAATTAGGTACCTACTTGCTGTGAAAAAATTAAATATTAGCTAAAAAACAAGATTAGGTATATCGAGCCAATAAAATTGTTTTATTAATATTTTAATATTTTTTTATACCTATCATTTGATGATATTCATAAGTATATTTGTTGTATTTATAGTTATTTTGTATTTTTATTTTATTATTTGTTTATATGTACTGTCTAAGTATGGAGATTTAGATGTTGTAGATTTTAATTCATTATTTAGTAAACATTTTTTAATCAAGATTTGTATGTTAGTCTGAATAAATTATTATTATTTTGTTTGTTCGCGCCTTTTATATAGTAATCGTACTCTGATTTTGATGATTTTTGATGTATTTGAATTCGAAATCTCCTTCCCTCCGAAAACCGCCCCCGAAGGGGAAGGGAGAGGGCCAATTTTCTCGAAAATCGAAAATCTGAGGTGGTTTAATTAAAGATAGAACAATATCCGGAAACGTTTAAATTGAACATTTTTTTCAAAAGAGTTACGGTTTTCGAGAGAGAGGCATGTTAAATTCTCAAATATATGTAGATATTTTTGCTATGTGGAGAGGGCGATTTCTTTCGGAAATTAAAAATCTGTGCATACTACATGAAAGACATAATTAATTGTAGTAACATTTTTACCGAACATATTTTCTTAGAGTTACGGTTTTCGAGTTACAGCGGTGGTAAAATGGTAACATATAAAATATTCAAGCGTGTTTCCGCAGCGATGTTCTGAGATCTCAATAATAACAACTACCAGCAAAGAATATACGTGGATAATAATAAGATAAGTACTATCTTCATTGGTATTAGTGAACGTTCAACGATTTTCGTGACTAATATTCAAAAATTTGAAATAAATATTATTTTTTACAACAAAATGGACCGACGTTATTAGTTGGTGCACTGAAAAATACAAAATAATCTTAATTCTATTGGTGCTGGTACTTGCGTGAAGTTGGTGCCAAAAGTTCTCAATCTAACTGCAACTGCAAAATAGAATCAATAGAATTAATATTATTTTGTATTTTTCAGTGCACCAACGGTCCATTTTTTTTTGTAAAAAATATTTATATAGAGCACCAACAAATAATCTCGCATTTTTTTTTTATTTTATTATTTAGGTATAGGAAAATAAATTCAACTTCTATTTGAAATTTATCGAAATATTCCACATTTACGAGACATTAAACAAGAATGAAAAACATGGAACAAAATTTGAAGAAAATTAAAAAAGTATAAGGTAGGTAAGTACTTACATTTTTTTTTAAAATCGTCATCTTATCCAAAATGTTCCATTAGGTATATCTATATCTTCATATAAAATCGCATCGCCTTTCATTTGGTGGTAATATAGAAGCGCGAAAATTAAATTAATAGAAAACCGAAAGAACTGTAAACAATTATATCACATCTAATTAAAAAGATTTGCCAGTAGTACCATCATCACGTACCAACTGAGAATGGCAAAAGCGCGTCATCCACCCATCCATCCATGTTCCCTGAACTTTCGTCGCCGCCAGAGCGTGTGTACGAGTGTGAGTGTCAGTCACACAACCCATTTTTACCCATTGATTGCAATCTTTGTTTGCAAGATCACCGTATGTGTACCTATATACGTCTACACTATATACCCATTATGGCATTACGGAATCGCACCTGGTAAAATTCACCCCTCTCGTCTCTCTCATCCGTTCTATAAAAAAATCCAACTTGAATGGGATATTTTTTGGGGAGGCCTTTGTCAATGGGGATGAATAATGGAATCTGAGAATCAACGATCTACCCCTAACTCACCCTTTTCATAGACAATGATGCTGCGATCAGACAGGGTAAGTATACCCATATATCTAGGTACCTACGAGGCGTTTTACGCTAGAGTATATCCAAAACAACGGCGTATATTGGTTTAATTTTTATTTTTTTAATATATATAGGTATATTACATTTCACTATAACCCGATGGACGACATTTCAATTGCAATATCCGTCTGGAGTCTGACCACCACCACCAACACCACCATGGTGGGCATCATCAGGATAACCTTAGGTTTTAGGGTAGGAAGTTACTCATTATAATGAAATGTATGGTTTAACCGACTCCTATCTTCCAGACGATGTAAGTATATAGAATATATAAGTAGCGGGACCAGCTTAGTAAATATTTTGGACCGACGTTATTAGTTGATGCACTGAAACATATACCGACAAAATAATATTAATTCTATTGGTGCGCTGGTACTTACTTTTGAAGTTGTTCAATTTTAGTTAGATACAAGACTTTTGGAACCAACTTCAAAAGTAACGGCACCGATAGAATTAATGTTATTTTGTATTTTTTCAGTGCATCAACTGATGTAGCTGATCCATTTTTTGGTAAAAAAAATATTTATTTCACACTTTTGAGTGTAACATTGTTATAGTCATGAAAATCTTTGAATGTTCACTAATACCAAAGAGGATAATATTTATCCTATGAACCATGTATAATTCTTTGCTTGTACCTTGTACTTGTTATTATTCACAGATCTCAAGATACCTATCGCGGCGGA
Organism: Crioceris asparagi; assembly: GCA_958507055.1. Lineage (NCBI taxonomy): Eukaryota > Metazoa > Arthropoda > Insecta > Coleoptera > Chrysomelidae > Crioceris > Crioceris asparagi. The sequence goes on along the minus strand of OY293833.1, from coordinate 1,658,363 downwards.
AATACACATATTTCAGGCAGCTGTAAAACCATAAGAATGTATCTCAACTCAGTCATAGACAATGCATGTTTACCAACTACTTATGAAAAACGCGCGAACAGCCATATCTAAATTTAAAAAAAAATTACAAAAAATTGGACCGATTTTATTTAATTTCACAATTGATGGCATACTTAATACCTAAATATATTTCTTAAATTGGTTGTTGTTGCACTGAAAAATACAAAATAATATTAATTTTATTGGTGCTGCTTCTTTTGGAGTTGGTGCCTACAACAACAAACTACAACGGCACAACTTCAAAATTGCCAGCACCAATAGAATTAACATTATTTTACATTTTTGAGTGTAACATTAGCCATGAAAATTATTGAACGTTCACTAATAGCTTGTACTTTTTATTCAGAGATCTCAAAACATCGCGGCGCAAATATACATATTTCAGACTTTACAACTGCAACTCGAAAACCGTAACTCAATTTAAATTTTGCTACATATAATATTTTCTTTAATTTGGCCGTGTCATATTTTCAATTTTCGAAAAAAAATTGCTCTTCCACACCGCTGAAACAATATTTCAGACTGTAGCGCGGCAACGTATGATTATTTTAAAAAATGTTGAATTTAAACGTTTCCGGACATGGAATTTTCATTAATTCTGTCTTCTCGGATTTTCAATTTTCGGCGAAAATTGCCCCTCCACCCCCTCTGGGGGCAGTTTTTGGAGGGAAGGAGATGTTGGATTTGATTTTTCTCAATATGGGACCATTTCTCAAGCCTCCTCTTTCAAATGAATCAAAAATCATCAAAATCAGAGTACGCTAAGGTACTATATGCAACACTCACATACCAAAAAAAAAAGCGATTTCTTTCGAAAATTTAAAATCTGTGGGTTCTACATGAAAGACCTAATTATTTGTAGCAACGTTTGTAATGAACATGTTTTCCTTAGAACTACGGTTTTCGAGTTAAGCGGTGGTAAAATGGTTAATTCTAAAATACTTATGCGTATTTCCGCAGCGATGTTTTGAGATTTCAACAACTACAAGCAAAGAATATACTCGGATAATAGGACAAGTATTATTCTCATTGGAATTAGTGAACGTTCAACGATTTTCGTGGATAATGTTACATTCAAAAGTGTGAAATATAAAGTCGGTCCAATTTTTTGTAAAAAATATTTATTTATTATAAAAATGTACTGAACAGAAAAATCATGAAGAACACTCATACGTAATTGCTTAACTCCATCGTCTCCACAAGGTCGGTCAAAAATGGCATTTATTCATACCTAAGGGGTATAGCCTAAATTATTTTTAACAAATTTTGAACATTTCAGTTTTTTATTCATATAATTTAAATAGTACCTACCTTATTACTAAATGAACCCTACATGATTTCATTTTATCATAGATGCAGGTATTTTTTTAAATATTCAACTCTTCATAAAAAATACCAGATTCTGTTTAAGACACATATTTATTATATTTGTAAAAATTATTGCGAAATGGATTTCTTCCCAAGAAAGGCTGAAATAAATACCCACCATTTAGTGGTTTGGTGTTAAGGGCTTTTTATGTAGGGGTGAAAGCACAGACAGATGTCCACGGATCTATCGCGACACAGTTCAGTTTGTTAAATTTCACTCTTTTGTCAAAAAAAATAAAACGGACATGCAATTTTATCGAACCTAAATATATAGGTACCTACTTTCTGAATCTACAGTTAGTCAGCTTTTTTTCATTCACACATGTGTAACAATGAAGAATTTAATATTATATCCAGCAATGCTCTTTGTGTTGAGATGACAATTTATTTTAACGTAGTTTTCTTTTTCATAGATGCGTTAGACGTTTTCATTTTAGGTTTTTCTATTTGTCGATATTTTGAGAAAATATTTCTGTTAATTCTATTGGTGCTGGTAATTCTGCGAGGTGGTGCAGTTGTTAACTGATTTGAAATACTTTTAGCACCAAGAGAATTAACATTATTTTGTAAAAAAAAAGAGGTTGGCTATGTGCCGGTAACACGGCCGGGGGGTGGGGAATATATAGTATTTTCTCCTAAAAATAATAAATTTCTTCATATAAGTCGTTCTATCTGGGTTTGTTCTTAAATCAGACAATAATGTTGGAGTACTTTTTGAAAAAGTCTGCAAAATAAATATTTTTTACAAATAATTGGACCGACGTTAGTAGTTGGTGCACTGAAAATCCCAAAGGCGGTTTTCGAAGAGAAGGAGATTTCGAATTTGAGTTTTCACAAATATCTCTTGGACCATTTCTCAAATATCCCCTTTCAAATGAATCAAAAATCCATCAAAGTCGGAGTAGGTACATTTACTATAGGTATACTTAGGTATAATGCGCGCACAATACTACTCCGTTTGGGTTCGTTGGTTAAAAAATGACAAATCATTTACAGTTATGTTACAAATCTAATAATAATTAATAAATTAATAAAAATAATCAGAATGTAGGTTATGAACCTAACCTAACCTAACCCAACATAACCTAACCTAACCCAACATAACCTAACCTCAATCATGTAATTAACCATCATTAAAATGTTTAACTGTTGGAAATAATAACAAAAAAGCAATTTTTATATTTTTTGTTTGTCTGTTTGTTCCGGCGAATCTCAGTTAGTTACGGTTAAACCGATTCCTACAGAGGATTTTCCTGGGGATTTTCACTTGCATGTAACGCGGACGAAGCCGCTTGTTACAGGTAGTTCTAAATAAAAGCAAAGAAAATACAATACCCTTATATTTTTTAACCTACTTTATTTTCTATAGATGCAGCTGCATCTGAGAGACTGACCCTTCCAAAACTCTACGCCTCTGCACAAATGTCATTTTATGGTCTATGTGTTTTGAATTCTCTAAAATTTTATATACAAATAACTTACCCATATTGAGAATACACTGTAACTCAGTATCATATTATTTCTAGGTGATTTGGACGAATTCCAGATTTTACATTTATCGAAAACCCGGTGAAATTTTAAAATGAGATTTGGTACACTCAAACATATCATTAAAGGTCACATTTACATGTACAAAATTATTTTCTAAAGCCCTTGCATCAGTGGTGTTCGTGTCAACCAGTCATTATATAGTTTAGTCATAAAACTGCATGCCACTGGTTTTTATAAAGAATTAATTTCGTTTTCCGAAAAATAGATTAATTTTGTATAAAAAGTGCCTGTTGGATTTTTCCGTTTTGACGCCCGGTTTCGAAATAAACATTATTTTAAGAATCTATAAAATTTTTTCAAAAAAATGTCTTTAATATAGGTACTGTGTTCAATTAAGTCGGAACCATATGGAAAACTTTTTTATTATTGGTTTTATGGAAAAAAGTTATTCTTGATGAACAGTTTAGCATACATAGTCCAAAGCTTAGAACGTAACCATCAGATATTTTTTCTTGTATTCCGTATACAAGGTGAGTCGAAAAATACGAATTTTGCTTAAGAGTAAAGTACCTTTATTTTTGAAAACATCGAAAGTTTTTATTGAAAAAAGTTGACCATAATTGAAATTGAATAAATGTCAGATATGCAATATTATCCATCGACTATAAAAAATAATTTTTGGTATAAATAAAATACGTATGCAAATTTTTTAAGTTACACATCAGCTAATTTATTGAAAAAAATATTTATTAAAATTATTGTGAACACTTCCAGACGTCTTGAAATTTTCATATCATATTTTTCGACGTACCTCGTATACGGAAATAAAAAAAAATGATGTCTGACAGTTGCATTTTAAGATTTAGACTATGCAGAACTTGTTATCAAGAATAAACTTTTTTCATAAAACCAATAATAAAAAAGGTATTTTTTTCTCTTTTATCGTTTTTCAATGATGCCGTATAACAAAGAAACATACTTGCTTTTGAAATCATTGTTTAATTACAAACTCATTTTATGAATTTCCTAAAAAAACTACCTTTTAGCTAAAGATTTATTCTACATAAAAATATAAAGATATTGAATGTTTCAGTTATAGTTTCCAAGAAAAAGGTATAGATAGATACCTAGATATATAAATCATTTTTAGCTTGACTTTAAGATCATGCTACTCTTCAAATAGGAGGTTGTTACCTTAAAAATATCACATTTTTTGAGTGTTTCAATTCAAAACATCGGCATCTTGGGACTAGGTACATAATATCGTTTATATTTGATTTTAATTAGTAGATATCAACTAAACATAGCAATAATATTTGTGCAGAAATTCAGATTTGCAAAACAACACAACCACAATAATTATATAAGCAAAATCAATATCCACTGCAGCTCCAAATTCAGCTATTTTCGGATGACCCAATGCAGAAATAATGGAGATGTATCTGGACGCTAGCGTTGACATCTGGATTTCAGTCTGCCTTTCCATAATCATATTTAATTCATACGTGTGTGTGCCACTCACTAGATATAGCTTTTCAGCATTTTAATTATTCATGGAATGAACAATTAAACTTGTCAGACGCCATTTAACTGGAGCGATTATGCATGTATCGTTAAATGTGTATAAACGTACAAATCGACTTTACTAGTTAATTCAATTTAGATTTTCGAATTCAGCCGGCCAAATAATATATTATTTGCGACTTAACTATTACAATTAACTTATTATGTTTAGTTGGCGATATTTCAAATAGTTTTGCTATTTTATAATAAGCACCATATTATATTTGAGGTTTCGCGTTCTGCTTCCTCCTATAGGATTTTAACTTTTTCAGTTTCTGATAAAACCTAAATCGTCAATTTTGCTTATTCCACCAACCAATGGTTGTCTCAGCTACAAAATATTTCTCACTCTGGTTTTTAATTAAGCCCGCTGCAGACGGCAGACGGAGTATGTTTTGCTGCATGATTGCTTGCTTGTTTTGCTGCACGGTTCGATAAATGTTGCCGCGCATGGTGTGTTGATGGCTCCCTTGCTTGTGTTGGCTTCACACGATGCAGGCCATCATGTATGTAAAATGACAGTACAGAGAAATATGAATGTGACAAATGATACAAAATATTGAACATTCTAATCAAGCTCTATTTCTAATCATAGTGAGAAAATGTCCCAACAATCAAAAATAACATGTTATCATGTGCAAAATAACTTTTTGAGTACGACTCGACTAGTTTCGAGTGCTCCGACAAGGCACGATGCGTGAAAACAATTACCGAAAATAGCACCGGTTCTATCATCAAATCATGCACGAGTTCAAGCAACCAACCGTGTACGCGAAGTCATTTTCTTACACGGAAGCATGCACATCACCAAGCCTAGCTTTCATCAAGGAAACGCAGCAAAACATCCTAGTCTAGGGTTTTTATATTTTTATGACGAAGGTTCGCGACCCGCAATACATGCAGAGATCTATTATCCCCGTTATAGTTAAGGATCGCAACGTAGTAAAGCCACAGTATAAAGAAATATATCTTTCTTTATACTGTGGTAAAGCTATACAGTGCTCTATGGACCGTATACATTTCATACAGTGCTCGAGTGCTCTAACCAAGAGCAACGTTTATACATCGATAGATGCTTTGACTAGGGAAGTGTAATTGGCTTAATGTGGGGTCGGCTTAATAATGCGCGTTTTCCGAACAGAAGAAAAAGACATTGACAAGTTGACAAGTGACATTTCAATGGAATGTGTGTTCTATGTCAAAATATATTGTAATTTTGATTACCCAGTTCTTTGTTTATTTTCTAATAACCAAGCTGTGATACTGACCTTATACACATTTCCCGTATAAATTGTAAACAAATTTTTCCAGAAAAATGTCTTCGAACAATCAAAATTCTGATAATGAATTAACAACAGATGCTGTACCAAGTCCCAGCTTTATAAACGATGAAAGAACTACAGAGGAGGAGACTGTACATGATGATGATTTCAGTGATAAATCAAGTCAATTTGAGGAGACCATACGTGCCAATGTAGACAGCATAAATGCAAAGAAAAACAGACATTCAATAAACAGTCTTACTCCCACAGTAATACCAGGTAAATGCTCAATAATCAGAATATCTTTTTTATTTCTGACCCCTTGACATTTCTGTAGTGAGATACAAGTCCCATATCGTAGAGCATTCTAATAACTGTAAGTTGTTTTTCAGGAGCATATAGTCCATCTCGAACGACAATCATTAACATAAACAACTCCAAGGATATACATGTTGGTGATACAATCAATTACAATTTGAATAATACTGTCAAATCGAAAGTAAACACTTCTGTCACTGAAACTACTTCAATTAAAAACATGAAAGCTTGTAATGATCCTGTGACGAGAGAAGATTTGTTACTAATTTCCGGATATATGGACGAAAATTGGAAAGATGTGGCTAGATCATTGGATTACTCGGATAGCGAAATAAAACAATTTATTATTGATCATAATACTTATGGGGTGAAAGAAGTGAGATAATTTCTATTCATAGTTGCAGTAACTTGTTCAAATTCATTTTTTTTTGTTTATACGATATCATGTATATGTTAAATTTATTTGTTGGGGTTTTTAGGTCATTTATCAACTCCTCTTGGACTGGATAAGATCTCAGCCTCAAAAGGCTACTGTTGGCCTTCTATCTAGAGTGTTATGGGATAAGAAACAAATTGACACATTAAGAAAATGGTCAGAAGAAAGGAAACACTGAGTGTTCTGAGAATACGAGTGGATAATAAATATACATTCAACCTTCTAAGGATTCCAAATTTTATACAGTTATAAGAAAGTTTTTATCGTGTTATATTTGTACGATATTTGAAATGTTTTTATGATAATCTATTTTATTGAATAACCAATATAGACATATTTTCAATGATTTAATGTTTTATTACTTGAATTTCCTATTTTCCACCTAGTCCAGTAGACAGCACCTGAAAATAAAGCGTTATATTTGAAATTAATATAAAGCCGTAAATTTATGCTGCTCCATGATATTTTTAAGTACCTAGAACACTCAGGTTTTCGCTGGATGAAATTATCAGGTGCTCTGTTTCTGTCATTTTTTTAAGAAACGCTTATCTTATCATACGATTGTATTTGACCCATTACAAGTGGGCAACACCCACCAATGAAATTTTGATGTAACAATATCATTAAGGAAGGTATAAGATTATATTTACACGTTGTACAGTAAATATTCCTGATGATCTACAACCTTTATATGACTTTTCTCACTGACCAATAGAATATATATTACAGGGGTCATACCTATGTCCCTTAAATACGAAAGCGTTTCTATCATATGTCTTCTTATCTCTATTATTTTCCATAAATCTAACTTGGTAAATTTATTTAGGTATATCCTTAGAATTCTTTTAATCTCGTTCACAATTATCTCTTTCTTTCCAGTGTCACATCACCTGCATTCTCTTTGTTTTTTATAGAATACATTAAATATCCTTAATGACTCTGTATGTACCTAGCTATTGATTGCTCCCATCTTCTCATTGATTACATTACACTGACATAAAAAATCCTTTACTTGAAAACTCTCAACTTCACCGCTGCTCATTGCCCAGCCCCATGCAGATGAAAACTAACAGGCTCAAAATCATGTTACATGTTCCGAAGGCGATGGTAATAGTTAAAATTATTTTAACTATCAATATATGAATTATTTATTCATAGCTGCTGTCGTTAATAGCCTTCCAGTTGGTTGCCTAGTACCGAAATTATAAATGACCTATTGAGGAGGCATATATCAATCAGATTCATTAAGTTAAGCTGAGACATAGATGCGCTGGATTATTGTATGCGCCGCCTCTGTTTGTATTCAGACTTTTGACTTCTTTCTTCGGGAAACTGCTTGGCTTTACTTTACCCATTTATCTTCAGCGGATGGTATATGGAACTAGCGATCGTGCTGGTGGGAGTGGGGAAAGGTTTGTCGGTACCGTGTGCTGGTTTGGTCTGGCCTGGGTGAGTGAAGAGAACAGAATTCACAACAACATAGGCAGGGTATCGTCGTCGACTGCTTGAAGACGTTTTCTTTGTTTTCTCATCGTGATTTGCGGTGAACCGGCAACTCGTTCCTCACATGGAATAAGTGTTTTTTTTTTCTCAAAACTTGTGCTGTGAAGTGGTACTTGAAAATTCCGGCTTTTGTAAACTGACATTTCTTTCAAGGTTCTTCTTATCTACAAATCTTTTTAAGGTTAGTTCCATATCCATAACAAAATATGTTGTTTTTATAACTTGTTCTCATAAGAACAACATGAGAACGTGCGAAATCTCAAATTATTAAGAATAATTCGTCGAACATACCTACCTGTCAATCGGAAATTAGGTTAATTTAAATCATCAACGCAGTTGAATGAAGTTAAATGTTCGTTATTGATTTATGTATTCGTTTCATATTGATTTATCTTTTAAGTGACTGTAGTAGAATCGTTCTTATTCCATCAAAAAGTTCGGAATACAGAAGAGAAAGTCGAAAAGTTATCAGTCATCTCTTTTAGTTACCTACATATTTAAATAGGAATTGTTATAATTTCTGATTATCACTAAACAGTACTTTAATTATTGGTTTGTCTGTCAGATTTATATTTATGATCGGCGAATACATAATATGAGGAACATCATATTTATCATCACTTTCGAGAAATAACTGGACATATTGATATATTCATTTTTGAATAGGTATTTATAAGATTCAAATTTCTGTAAAAGCTGCATAGTACCTAGGTATTCGGATTTCAGAATTCTGACGATATTTGAAAAGAAGAAAGGGTTAATTTTTGGCCTATATCCAGATCTCTCTATTCCCAGATAGCTGTGAAGTGTATAATCGGTAATTTTGTGAATCATCCGAAGTGGTCACGAAATTTATTTTTATTCTAAGTAATAAGTATATACAATTACAAATCTTTTTGCTATGAAAAAAGTGATTCATTATGTTCGAATTATTTGTGTTGTCGAAACTTAAGGTCGGAGAACTGAATTGTGACAATAAATGCCTTGCAAGTCTTTTATTATTTTTTTGCCAGACATTCAAATCGACCGGATATTCGATTCCCTAATGTTTTGAATGACATAGATAAATAAATTGGATCGTAGTATGGATTCCACTAGTGCAAGTAATATATGCCTATATTAATATTTCACTTGGAACTTTCTCTACATGAATTCCATAACATGGGATCTAAAGCTAATACATGAATGAGATAAATCAAAGCTAATACATGAATGAGATAAATCGAACAGATTTGATATTTTTAAGGGCGCTGTTCTAGGCTATTTTGAGGAGTGGAACCTTCGACACAAAGCACCCTCCTCAAAATAATTATTTTCTCTTTTCCTTTCTCTACATTACACTCCATTTCTAAAAATATTCAACAAATTACCTATTTCAGTGACTTTTTTTAATCTACCCCTGTACGCTATTCATTGAGTATATTTGTATATTTGAGAACAGGGAAATGCTTCCAAATGAAGATTGTATTTTTCTAAAAATAAGAATAATCTTGTCATTATTTTTTTAATTGGAAAGAAATTAGTTTTATAGATACTTATTTGCAATTGAAATATTAACAAGAAAATTTTACACCGGTCACCAGTTTTGCAAGGGAATTCGAGAAGATTTCTCGTCCAAATTTGAACATCATTTAGGTATATGCATTTGCAAAAAGTGACATGATCTTAGCTATCAGCGGGATATGGGCATTCAGAGGAGAGTTATCCAACTGATACATTATTATTCTGTAAACTTTGGTATTAATATCATATGATGACATTTCCTTTCATGGTAATTTCTAATTAGCTTATGAATAAGTTATTCTTGATCCCACATAAACTTCAATATGTTATTGCCCATGAATTACGATACCTAGGTATATATACATACGTGGGATTCTATACCTTTTTCAGAGGAATTTTCAAAAGCAGATTCCTAATTTAACTGTATATATTTAAAATGTAAATTTTCGTCCTGTTGACTAATTAGATAGGTATCTAATTATTTTAATTTACAAAAACTAGGAACGACTAATAGACAATGTATAACTGAAAAATATAAGCTAATATTCATTCTATTGGTAAATGAAGGACTCCATCTGTCAGAATAAGAATTTTGGAAAAAAGTTCCCAATTTCGATTTTTTAGGCTTTTGTTTTCTTTCGAAAAAAGAGTTTGATCATAAATTTGATGAACTAAATATTAATTTTTAATATTTGAAGGCGAAAATTTTCTAAAAACTCCCATACTTACACACATAAACGGAAAGTTAGATAAATATAGTGGCAACAGGAAGTTTGTAAACTATTACCTATACTCAAAAGTTATCTTGAAAGTATGTTTGTTTATTTACTACTAATGCGGATTATCAGATATGGCATTATGTAAATAGAATAATAAACACTATTATTTTAAATTGGTATTTACAATCTAGAAAAATAAACTTTGTTTATCATTTAAGTATATTGGAATGTTATCATTTGCACAGAAACCAACGCCCTTTGCATTAGGTCCTTGGTAAATACCAACATAAACATAACAAATCCGTATTTGTTTAGATATAAATGCATCGTTAAGACAATTTATAACATAACTTAAAGATTAAACGATTGATATTGGTACACAGATTTTATAACGTCAAAAATACAACCTATACCTCTTAAGATGAATTATGTAATCTAATCTAGAACTTTTCTTGATTCAACGACCACTTAAAATATTTTTACCATTTGCCATTTACATAGAACAACATTCTTGACAATCGTTTTGCATAGCATTAATATTGTTGCATTGTTGAAAGCAAGGTTGTTGATAAGGAATAAAAACATATGCGCAGGTTGTTCGTTACAAAATTTCCCATCCCAGAATTCTCGAAATTTGAACATCCAAATAAAAAATTCGCTGAAATACGAAATAATATCGAGGGTGACAACTTTTTACCCTCTTCAAAATTTTAAATCTATCATTCTATATAATAATACCAACTGCTATGTAGTATTGACTTTTGGTTTCCTTCTTGTGTATACCTACACATAATGTTTTAAAGTAGACCATTTCTATAGCTACAATATTATTAATCATGTTTAACATTAACAAGATTCCATCTCAAATAACACCAGCACCTAATTACAACAATTTATATTGAACCATTCACTTTTTAGTACTCTCTGACCTTTGCTTGAGTAGAATGGACAGTTGGAATAAATGGTGTTCTTATATGTTATAAAAAACTAAAATATTACAACATTTAACTGCACGTCAAACTGAGAGTAAATTATTGTAACCACCTGTTGAATATGTTTAACTATAAAAAAACAACGACATGATATTTTGCAACAATTATATCGTTGCGCTTGATAGATCTTCAAAACAAAGTAATTATCATTTTATTCAGGCTTGAACTGACAGCTGTCAATAGTAGGTGCTCAGTTAATATGACATATGGGAATAAGGGGTGCACTTCTGACTCATCTTTCGGTTTGACACATTCGCAGTTGGAGCTGGTTGGATCCTAGAATCACAGACAAAATTTTTGACGGCGAAACCACCGAAATCCGGAATAAGACGATGAAATTGTAAACAAGGGGAAGGGATAATTTGCAAATTGAAATTTGGCGTTCAAGCAAACCACATGGAAACTGCACATGCGCATTTTAAACAATTATCCAACTGCTGCTCGAACACCCATACTAAGTAGGTGCTGGATCCTCTTGTTTTTTTTTCGTGGAGGAAGTAGTAAACTAGTCATAAAAGCTCTTGAAAGATTTCGGGATTTCAAGGTCCCCCGAATCCAAAAATAACCATTACCTAAAAATGTCTTTTTGTTGTTGAATCTCCTTGAAATCTTTATTCCTTCATTCGATCCTCTTGTTTTGGAAAAATAGACAGGAAACTTTGATCAGGAACGTTCAAATGATTGTTAATTTAACATAATATTTATGTATTACCTACCTACATTACCGCTGTTACATTTACCATCAAAGTTTTCATGCAATGCGTATTTTCCGGTCTGTTCACATTTGGGCAGTGTAGTTGTCACTTTTGGCTTTGCAGCTCTATATTTAGATGTTCATATTTATATGTAGGTACTACTACACTCTGTGCCCAAAATATCAGTTGAATTCTTGCACGAACTAGGGTCACTAGGGCTTATATATGTAGGCATACAACGCACAAAAAATGTTCTTTTCATATTGTATGTCAATGTCAATTTTGGCAATACACATTTTCGTCAAATGATATGAAATAATTTAATTCAAAAATTACATATAGTATTAGAAAAAAATGAAAATGGATGAAGTAACATTATTTTCTGTTCAATATATTTATAGTGAAAAAGATGTAGTAGTAAATGAAACGACAGCGACAGATACCTAATAAAACTGGGTATAATAGCAGACAACAGAGGCGTCTCTGTTCTCTGGTAATAGCCCGAGAACGTTAATAGCAGACGTAAAAGCTAGGTTATGTTACACTCTTGTTTGTTTACCGATGACCGTCATCTTAATGATTATTAATAATCAAAAATGATTTTCAAACTATTAAAAATAAATGCCTATTTGATAATAATTAGAGATGAATATTAGAGGATGCGTATATATTCACTCACTTAACCTATAATTGAAAAAAGATTCCGATAATCTGGAAATATTGTTTTTTGAATTTATTCGTGTTTTTTTTAAGTTATTCTAAACAACTACCTACTAATAGATCTGATGTCTTATTACTTATCTTTACTTATCCTTCTCTTTCTACATGTTTGACAAATACCTACATTTTTAAAATAAATTTGTTTTGTTTGAAATCTTGTGACGTCAATGTTAGACAATCTATTGAGGCATCTTATAGATAGTAAAATATACATTTTAAGTAAATAGTTGGCAATATAAATACATTTCCTGGCATGTGAAGCTATTCACGCTTTCTTAATCTTAGTGAGGTAATTATATAAATATCACCCTGTATTCGTTTTCTCATAAAGGTGCTAATTTTGTGTGAATGAAATGGGAAATAAACTAAATTAATTAATATCATTGGACTTGTTCAATTAGAACATATCGAATTTCAATTGCGTGGATTCTATTGCTGGTAATTTTGCTAATTGTGAGATAGTTACAAAGGATATAAGAGAGAAACTGTCACTAATTATAAATAGGTTATTATGAAGTAAGGGTATTTCTCGGAATGTGAACAAGACGTAAGACGTTCAAAATAATATCGAGGGGAAAACATTTTAACCGAAATTTTCTTCGCCCCTTTCAACCCCATGCCTACATCTGAGCTTTGACATTTGACAATGACAAATAGCTATCTTGTCAATATGCGTCATTTCCATGCCATTGTTCCATAATGCTTAATATTGTGTCTTGTGTGACATTTTATCTTTTTATTTTTAAATCGATTTTGTAAATATTTCAGAAACGCCAAAATAGATTATCTGTTTGACAATCAAATCAACTCACTTGAGGTACAGAATATTTATTTTCCTTATGCTATGAAAGTCTACAAGGTTTAAAAATATTTCTATGGATAAATAAAATATTTCTGCCCCAGAAAGTGACAAGTGTTGTTTCAATAAGGGTGTTCGAGCAGGATTTCAAACCAAACTCAAACCGTCAGAGGCATGCGCATTTTAATTTTAAGAAAACGGAAATTCATATGCGCATGCTCCACAATCACGGAACACAGTTGGAAACTGGTCCAAACTACTGCTCGAACACCCTTAGTATTATGTAATTTCAGGATGATTTAACTAAGGCAGAGAACATGAACTAAAGACTTTTCCCATATTTACATAGCACGCTTCGAATGAGTTTTCTTCATAGATCACTCGATATTTAAGTGAATGATTTGAAAACTAAACTGCTCCATATGGTGTCAACAACCTTGGTGAATGCTGAAATGGGATTCCGTTTTCACTGTCATCTATATTTTTGTCTAGATGTGAGAGCCATTTAAAGGTTCCTATTTTACATTTGCGTCGAAACAGTTATACATTCATAATGCTTTTAATAAATGACACATATTTATGCATTCCCCAACAAATATTTACGTGATAGAATTTATTATAAAACTAGAAGATGCCCGCGCGCCTTCGTCCGCAGGTGCTTGTCGATTATGTACGTATTTATTATCGATGTGTTAATAATTCATGGTGTGAACCCAGACTTAGCTTCGCCGTAGAGGTTTATGTCTTACGTTATTTTATTTGTATTCTCGACAAATTCAAATGTTTTTTCGGCTTTCATAGATTTCTCAAGAGGCCGCGCACCAAGAATTATGTTGCTGGCCTTTTCGAGTTCAAGGTTCCGAAGAAGTAGTACCTATATTATAGTTGATAGCTGGATAACCCAGCAGCTGTGGCTGTGTAGTACGGTTTCTTCTTCTTTTTGACTGCAGGCATATTTAGTGTTAATACGACTTTCCCATTCGAGAAGACCATTTCTCTTCAATCATTCGGAACACGCCCGTGAATGGTTTTGAAAAAAGTTGTTTTACGATCCACCCCACTTCATAACCTTAATATATGCATGTTGTATGTCATAGAGAATTTCTTGAGTTGAAAATTCTGACGCCTATTATTTTATGAAGAATATTACATTAGAAATATATTCTTATTCTGTCATTTATCGAACTTATTGCAAATAGTAGTATAAAATACAAATGTGTAAACTAAAATATACTTATGATGATTTGAAATGGAAACACAACAATCGTTGTGTTGACCAAATGTCAAATTTCTGATACGTGATTGGTGCGTTTGAAAGATCCGCTAGTTTCGACTGGTTTCGTTAACTATGGTCGTACAAACAGGTTTGGAATCGAAGGTCGAAATACATAGGTAGCAAGTGGGTCGCTTAGCGTCTTGTACAAATGTCAACGTCAATGATGGCACTGTGAAATTGAGAAAAGGGGATGTTACTTAAAATACCTTAATCTTATTAAAAAGTTATGAGTTTATGAGCGCAGAAAATACTATGATGAATAATATCAAGACATATCGAGATGGAAATATGTTAACGAAGACAGTTTGAATCTTCGTACAACTTTGCAACATCATTTGAAATGGTATTTTTATATTTTGAGCAGCATCCTCCTTCGAATGCGAACCATGCGGCAGAAATTGGAAGTTGAAAAAGACTGGACCTAAGCAAACCACTTTTTTACGCTCGTTTCAAGACCTTTCTGTATGACCGAGCGTTAAACAAATCGCTTGTTTTGTATCTCGTAATGATCATTGGTACAGTTGTCTCCTCTATGTCAGAATTTGTCATTTTTTTATGACTTGTATGGAACATTTTTCAGTTATTGGAGGTATGTTTTCTCTGTTCAGTAAGCAATAAAGTAAAAGCCTGAAATTACTGAGTAGAAAATAAATATATTTGGGCGCCCCATTTTGAAGCTTTTGAATTGGTGTCATTTTTGCAAAAGTAAACCAAAGAATAATTAATTTTATATAACGGTAATATTCATGTGACTGTTGAACAAACACATACATAAATTCTTACTTGTTACGTATCTTGCGTACAATAGGTATATGTTATTTAAAAGTAATTATGTTATTAGTACAAGTACTTACCATTTGAAATCATAACGTTAGAAGTTAGAACTAAATATTTATCTGAAATATTAATGATTCAGAAACGAAATAATCCTGAGATTTGTTTACGAGTAACAGCTATTCACATTAACGGGTTTATTGCATAATTGTTCAACTGGTCGTTGTTGTATCAGATGAAAAATATACTTTAGTTCAACAGTATGTTTGATTTTTTATGTATTTAAGAGAATGATAAAAAAATGTTAAAAAAATAAATATTTGTTGTATGATTTCTTGAAAAAAATAACTTGATTTTTTTTGATAAATCTCATGATAAATTTTATTATCAATCAAAAGATATCCTTAAAAATGCTGTAAAATCTGAAGAGAGGTTGGAAAAAAAACGACTTCGGTTGAAGCAATAATGATTGAAAAATAGAAGATAAATATATATTTCCGACAGTTCTATTTACAGACAGACTACATTCATTGAGAGCAGCATTCATAGTCGGAGTCGATGTTAACAAATTTGACATGTTTTCACATAAATTTAATGATGGAATAAATTAGCTTTAATCATTAAATGATGCTAGTGCGAGTAGAATTCATACCCCGAGGGTTCTTATTACACTAAAGAATAGTAAATAGAAGAGGAAATCATGGGTTACAAATAAATAAATATTTTTCCTCACAAATAAATATTATGATTCGTTTTTTTTCGTGGAGATGTCATAATGATCGTAAATTAGTAGGGTTCAGATAGAAGCGATATGAGAAAAACAATCATATTATGTTTTTGTGGATTTGTTGCCCACATTGACTGGTCTATCAGTTGGTGGTTACATTAGAAAATCCTGATGAGGAACGGTATGCCGTGAAGTTAAAACATAAATAGCACAAGAGTCTGACATTCATTCCATCCAAGCAAGCGTCTTTGGTATCTCCGATTAGGAGAAATAAGGTCCGTTGAACTTCGAACCTTAGCATGAATTTGTGCTTAATGGTTTTTTGCCAGTTTTCCATATAACACTGCGTTCCCAAAGTAGCAGATAAATTCTGTAAAAACTAAAATATTTCAACAAAAAACACTCGGACCCGTAGATTTTTGTTTTAGAATTTGTATACGCAAAAATGAAATACAAAAGGCAAACGTTTTCATTGTACCTAGAATTAGAAAGGGCATATCTTTTTGCATAATGAAATTTTAGAGAAAAAAAGATGTAACTTATTTACATAGTCCATATTAACGTTTTTATGGAATATTACAAAAAAATTGAAGTGTTTCCCAAAATAAATTCTCATTAAATAGTAAAAATTATTGCCCTGACCTACATAATATGTAGTTTTAAATTATCATTGGTTGTTAAATGTTATATTTATTCTCCAAATTGGTTTTTCACAGGGTCTCTAATTACCGTAAATAGAGGACACATTCTGTTTTTTTTTCACTCTCGA
Organism: Crioceris asparagi; assembly: GCA_958507055.1. Lineage (NCBI taxonomy): Eukaryota > Metazoa > Arthropoda > Insecta > Coleoptera > Chrysomelidae > Crioceris > Crioceris asparagi. Next base: position 1,641,388 of record OY293833.1, on the reverse strand, counting down.
AAATATCTAGGCACAACATGTACGAGGGTAATTCAAATATAAACGATTATTTAATAGTCTGTTTGGCAGGGACGAGTGTATCCAGCACATTACATATTAAAACGAACTCTGAATAGGTATGATTCTATCACTCTGTATATAACATTGAGGATTTGTTGTTAATACCTTATTGGTGACTAAACATAATAAATGAAAGCCAGTTCATCAGTAAAATACAAATATTCCCATCCAGGGCACTGTCGAACTGGCTTTCTACTTCATCAATTTATGGAAATGCACTTTGAATTTATTGGAAAGCCTTTTCAATAGCCATAGATTGTCTCCTATTTTAGAGAAAAAAAAATAGAAAGTCAAGACTAATAAAACATATATAATAAAATATAATTGAGCAGCATAACTACTTCACAAGGCTTTACCCATAATCTCTGTGAGAAAATCATCATTTTATTCTGTTAAATGAGCGATTCTTATTTGTTACAGGATGCGTGTTCATTTCAAAAACTTCCCACCTCGCATTTGTCAGAATGTCAACATCATCATCAAAAACTGAACCGAATTTATTAGTTGGTGTACTATGAAAAATACAAAATAATATCAATTCTATGTTCTATTGGCTATAAAGTCGGTCCAATTTTTGCTAAAAAATATTTATTTCACGTTTCAGATTTATTATTTTCAAGAAAAATTTCCCCCTCGACCGTCTTGGGGGCGGTTTTTGGAGGGAAGAAGTTTTCGGATTTGAGTTTTTCTAAACATGGGATCATTTCTCAATTTTCCTCTTTCAAATGGATCAAAAATCATCAAAATCGGAGCCCGTTTACTATGCAAAACGCGCAAACAGCCATAAGTCGGTCAAACAAGAAATCTCCGTAAAGAGGAGAGTGACAATTTTCAATGCAGCATTTGCTGCGCCCCGTTCAACCCCCCACCCCTGGATCAACCCTCTTGAAAATCTTAAATGGAAAGAGGTATCCCGAGTGATGGCTTCTTTAAAAAAAATTCATTCAATTATTTTCTTCAAGTGTTTGATTCTTGAAACTCGGGATATTCCTTTTTGAAAATTAAATTTTATTAGAATTTAAAAAAATCATAGAATAATAAATAAATTCAATCACGACTATAATACTTATATTTAATTACAAAGAAATTCGACAAAGATTAATATTGAAGTCATACTAACCTACTAATAATGCTTTAATTTGTTATTGTGCAACAGTATAAGTATTTATATTCATTTAAAATATACTATATCGGTAAATCAAACAAATTCCTGGAATAATCAATGGAATATGGAATGCATGCTAGATAAGGCAGATATTAATTATTGTAGAATGTGAGAAACCGATAGGATTTTCATATTGTATGAGATGAAGTCATTGATGAATTTCTACGAGCAGAATGAATGAATGAATCATTCAATATTTTTGTTGATATTTTAAGAAATGTTCGTCATATTCTTGAGATTTTTTTATTCATCTGTGTGAGGTAGATACTTGTAAATTTATATTAGCTGAATCATAGGGGAATGAGCTTACACGAGTTTGTAACAAGATGAAATGCTTTGGAAAGTAACAGTAAAAAAAAATATTCTTAAAACTTGCGCAGAAATTTAATTTGTAATTGATTTCTCCTGTTTTTTTGGCAAATTTATTTTTAAATTCATGAATTTTGCCCTGATGAAGAGAATAAACAATCTCGAAAGCTTGGCTTGATTCAAAGAATTTTATTTAAAAAATGCCTGCATCACCAAGAATCATCTTTTGGGAGCAATTACCAATAAAGTCCTGTTTCAAATGGAAAAAAGAATCATGAAAATCGGAGCACTTTTACTATTTAAAATGCGCGAACATATACCTACATATAAAAAACATGCAGAGAAACAGTTGAATTCTATATCTCCTCCGTTGGGGAAGTCTGTCAAAAAAATTTCAATTTCAATAACATCCTCCACATTTAATTCAAACGTTGGAGAGATTTAATTTCTAGTAATAGGTAATTCATAAAATTTAAACCTCACTCAGAAAACGAGATTTCTTCTCAAGATTCATGGCTTCTATTTTATTCAAATCAATCACTCAATAAGCATGCCTTGTAAAAATAGTATGTATATTATTAACAATAAAAAGAATAAAATCGGACATTGAATTTATAATTTCATGGGAACTATTATTGTTAGGATAAATTAAGTTTATCCAAACACTCATTGTCTTGCCTCAAGTGTGAGATCTTTTTGTTTTTTAATAACCATAATCTCGAGGGCATAAATGGCCGGCCACAGCCACATTCTTGTGAAGCGTTCGACGAGAGATCTGGAACATTTTTTTCATAATTATAGGATGCAACAACACAGGAGAAAAGCATGCCTTGCGGCTATATTATAAGAAGAATGTGAGAGTGTACCGGAGACCGGGTGACCTGACGTCAAAATTGTAAATAACGTCGTGTTGTTCTTGTTTTTATTATTTTCAGTCAAGAAAGTAATATTACCTACAAATAAATAACATTTCTCGATCTTAACTCAATTGATTGATTGACCTATTCAACGACTGAATACAAATTGAAATTTATTCATTACAAAAAAAAACAACGTCTTGTACGCCAATGCCGTAACCAACCTACCAATGGAATGCTCATTGTCCCGTTATTAACTTGAATTGCATAACGCAAATTGTGCGTATACTGGTCGCGTATATAATGTATAATATATTATGTTGTTACACTGATCATTCGATCAATTCTCTGTTCTAACTGCTCTTACACCTGAAGGTCACATCACATCACAGGAAATTAACACTGATCCAATTCGATCTCGTTTATTTTACAGCGTCTACAACATACGGAAGTTTCTGCTATATATATATATATATATATATATATGTATAAATATGGCTTAGCCGCAAAGAATAAAAAATAATTAATACGCGCTCTCTGAACTAAGAAATACTTACAAGACGTTGTGTTTTTTTCAAATTATCCACAACGCGTTATGGCACTCACCAGAAGGTTCAAAAAGCGTGTGAATTATTTATTAATTACTTCTGGTCTACAAGGCATTGAGTTACTTGAGCAAACCCGTAACGCGCCTAGAAAATTATACTGACAATCTATTTTCTATCCTTTACTGTTGAAAACCCGACTTTCGAACCTTTTTAGAGGGCCGAAAGTCCGAAACATAGATAAACTATGTCCGAAAGTGTGTCTTCTTACCTAGGGTTGAAAAGCAGTTTTCGTTTTGTCCTACCAGATGGCGATCTTTAATTAATAATACTTAATACAATTTATACTTCCCAAATCCATTATTTATCGAAGTGGTAGAAATATCTGGAAATAATTTATTCATCATTACTTCAACATTACTAGCATTAGTAGTATTATTGTTATTTTAAATTTTTCAACTAATAAAGTCAGTGCTAGTTTTTGTAATAATGTTTGTTATATATTATATTATTGTCGATTGTAGTAGAGAGCAGTGAAACCTCTTGGACACACAATGTTGAGTTATAAATACGAAACAATTTACTAGGGAGTGTTCATTAAACGACTTTCTTGGGACCATTCAACTGAAGCGTAACGTGATTATTACTGCCGTCCCTATGATGTTATGTTCTTTCTCTAACTACTCTATGGAGTATAATAATTGATTCAGTACCATTTGCTCAATTAGCTATCTAGTACGAGAATGTTTACTCTTAATATTATCATTTATGGAGTTATACTGGTATTATGGTTGATAATTGGATTCTTTTATATTATTATCTTGAATGATTCAGTGGTAATTGGTGCCATTTCACTTTCAAGTAGATTATTGTACTTAGTCAAGAAGAAGTAATATTTATATCTTATTCACTGACCGATAAATGGAGAGATTATTTTATAAAATCACATATTCTATCATTTCAGATTGTATACATGTTGTTTTTGAAGTTTATATGTTGATGAAACAATAATAATAATAATAGGTTAGGAATGAACAAAGAACATCGAGGATTTTGTATTCAATATTTTTAGGAAGAGTATTTTTCGATGGTGTGGCCATGGTCTCATTATTTAAGATACCCCGAATAGAAAGAAAATAGATCTATCCTACGTACGTAAAACTTCTGAAGCCACTCTGAATTATTTTTTTATGATTTCCACATTATGTGTTAATAAATTATACCTATCCTATTCACGTAATATACATAATTTTAAGTTATTTTACTACCAGTACAATTAATATATTTTTTTTCGTCTGTACTTTCCAGTGTGTCATTCAATAAAGTTGGTTCCCCTCCTCAATAAAGTATTACACAAATTATAACATTTTGAATCACCAACGCAAAAGACGTAATACAGAAAAAAAAATACAATATGCACCTCGCGCCATAGATTTTGCATCACCAACTTTCACCTATAATAATATTGTAGGTATTATTATCTATATAATGAATCGTGCCGGTTTATGAATTTTAATTTGTGTTTTTATTTTTTTCGCAAGTAGGATGTGTACACATCCTTTTGCTATTGCCTTCATCCTAAGTAGGCGGATAGTAGTTGTTGCATAATAATTAATAATGCCATAGATTTTAATCCAATACCATGATAATGATTTTCTTGTGTTCATATTCTGCAAATGATAACATATTTTTATAATCTTATTCAGAAGATGAACATTTTTTCACTCACTGCAAGAAATTACATTGTGGCGACGCTGCTTTTTGAGAATAACAAAAATAATTGAAATCATACATTTGAATTTGGCAGCTACCTATATCATTTTTGACTGAGATTAGGGCTGGGACGGCTCTTCCCTCCAACATAAATGTCGATTTATATAATTATTTGCGGTTCTCCAAATTACCTGGATTTACCAGTTGAAAATTGTAGGAAACTGTCCTGTCAAAAGTCTCGTCATGTCGAACTGTCAAACTTAGAGACGACCATGGTGTATAAGGTCTTGCATCTCCACGGAGTTTAAGTAGGCCAAATTGTCATGGATATTGAAGATATTTTTAGTTTGTATTATAGCCATTTTGGGTTTGGCGCTAGTCGTTAGTGTCAACGTGTCAGTGACTAGTATCTGTTTAAAATTAATCTCAAAGACAATCATTCGCTTAATCGTTTTTATTATATAATAAATAATTCGCCTACCGTTTCTGAAATTAATTTAAATTCAGTACAGTACAAATCAAGAATCATATTTAAGAAATTGGCAACGACACTAGATTACAGCGACTTGCGGGGCCATACCTAGAATTACGAAAAACGCCTGAGTGTGACGACCTTACGTATGTTTAAATATCACTTTTAAATGAAAATCTGAAATAATTATGAATATTCCTAAAATTGAGTAAGCCTTTCACGCCGAAAATACTATTTATTAATAGATATTTTTTCAAAAAATAATAGCCAGCGAGATATAAACTATTTCGGCGACCATAACACTGATTGAAATCAAATAATATTTTAACAATCACTCTATTATATAAAGATACATTTATTGATATATTTCCGACAACGAAAGTGTTTTGAATAAAGATAATTCATCTCTCTTTAGAAGAAAAAAGATTGCATTCATTTTATATACCTAATAAATTATAGATAGTAAATAGCTGTTTCAAATTAACTTTCATCAACCGACCTCCATCTGTTATATATACCTACCAGGGGAAAAGAAATTACACCTTTGCCATTTTTTTTTTCGGTTGTTCGAATAAGCGCTAACCCAGATAGCTAACGATTCGCTAAATGAAGTGTCTCTCTTTTGTTATAGATACACTGCCTACGTCTACGTATTATCCATGGATCTTTGTAAGTATATATTTTATATTATGGTATAATTAGTAGTAAAATGTTTGCATGTTACGAGGGTAGTAGCATATAAAAGTAAGCCGATAGCGACACGTTGGATTCCATAATTTCATATTTGTTTCTTGACTAACCTTAAAATATCGTATCATTTATATCTTATATATCATATGTAAGGAAAGCGTCTTTTTATTTTATTTTAATTTCACAGTTCTAATTCTAATATATATACAACCCACGAATGCAATTAATTGATTATGCATATAAACTATATAAATGTAATGATTGTAAATACAGCTGTTAATATTTGTTATTTGAAATATAAGAGAAAAGTTGGCTCCTATGATAGAAAAAATAGAGGGCATAAGAAAAAACAGTATGATTTCAAGTAAAATTACTGTGCGTTGGTACAGAAATAATAAATTAATATTATCTTTATTAATTATTGAATAGCTGCACCCATCTTTGATCCGTTGTTCTTAAGCATAATATTATAACGGATGGGTCTGTTAGATGATGATGGTACTGAGTCGTCGAATGTGAACACGCTTATATATTATTTTTGTGAATATTATGTATTTTCAAATCATTATTAAAACGATAACTTTGCGCATACAAGTTCGATGATCTTTTTTTTAATTCTTAGTTTCATATAAATATTCATGTTTATAGATAACGGGCTGTAATTTAACAGCAACAGAATTGATGTTTGGATAAATTTAAATTTCTTATTAAAGTGTACGAATTTTGATCGTTAGCACTTTCGAATTTCTATAAAAAAAACAATGCCATATGGTGTCATATATCAAGATCAGATGTTCTCTCAGTCAGGTTTGTTATTAATATAGTCTATTGACAAGGATTTCGTCCTCACAACTACACTAGGTACTTCAAAATTAGCAGCACTAAAAAATAATTAACCTTGGTTGGAATTTTTGCAAAATTCGGTCCTATTTTTTGTATAAAAAGTTTTTGATCGATGTTTTCAAGCAAATAAAAAAGCAATACTATAAAGTTACGCAAACCTCCATAATTAGCAATGTCTCAACTGTCAATTTAACTGTGAATCACATGGGAATTTTCTATACAGGCTCGTTAAAACGTCTTGGAAATAGTGTGTCAATCAGTCAGCAGGGGAACAATTTTCTCATTATTCTGCTCATAGACCCATAACCGTTCATTGCGGGACGTTGTTGTTGCTATCTGGCTAACATTAATGTTTCTCTTTGTTCAAGCCGGAAGATTCTTAATGCCCATCGACATTCTTAATGGCATCCATAGAAAAAGATATGTCCACCTACAGGGTATGGACTAGAAGTCGTCATATATCACATCTTATTTTATTGAACGCTATGCGATTTTTTTACATAATCGATATAATTTGTACATTTTTTAGAGTCCGATGGTCCTCCAACTAGAAGCCCTCAACAATGTCCTCAGCCATATGTCAAAATTTCATTCAGAATGCTTGGAAAAAAGAACTGTGCTCTAACTGTTTCAAATCCAAAGATGAACACGTAACCAAACCTAAACCGAAACCAATACAATTCATAGCCACCTATGATGTGACTGGTATACTGAAGAATGAAAAGAAGGCGAAATCGAATAATTCAGTATGTTTCATGAAGAATTTAACGGAAGTGATTGGTGAGTTATTTGCTATTGTTGTAACTGGGTGAGATGCTGAAATTCACAATTCACAGGTTATGGAGGCGATGATTGGTGCTCTGATCAAGAAGATGATGTAGACAATGAGAGCAGTGATGGTGACGGCTCCATTAATTCTGATGACGAAGAAACATCTAAAGAGCTTGAAAAGATTACCAAGGAAAATACCGATTTCAATACCACATCATTGGGAGACGTTGAACTCAAGAAAACTTATACACAACTATTGCTTGGTACGTTATTTTGATAAAAAAATTGAAGTCTTTGAAAATGCTTTTGTTATTTACAGGTAAACCTTTGGTAGATGCTTCTGGTAAAAAGCAAACCCTTCTTGTATCCGTTACACCATTTGGTGAAGACAATTCTAGCCCTGTGAGGAAATACACAGTCAAAAATTTCTCGCATATTCCAATAGCAAAAGCTACTAAAGATGTGATACCAGAAAATAAGACAAATAATGTAGTTTTAACGTCATACACAAAGAATTCAGAAGAGACATCGAAAGAAGAGAAGTCACTACTTGATGAAATATCAGAAACTTTAGAAAACAGCAAAAACCCAATACAAATAATGTCTAAGAAGAAAACGAAAAAAGATATCAATGACAATAATAAAGAAAATAAATCACACGATAGCGTGAAATCAGATTTAAAAATTGTAGATACAGAACATGCCAAACCTCAAAATAAATTGGTAGTTACAGAAAGAAAAATTAGTTTAACTCGAACACCAGCACTGAAAAGGGATATAGAAAAACCAGTAATATACCAAACATCTACAGCAACGATCGAATTGTTAAATAGCAAAAACCTGAAACTCAACAAAGACATCGTTAACAATAGTAATGATAATAACAGTCTATCGAATGAAGTAAATAATAATGAACAAACCCAAAAAGAAGAGACTAAATCATCTGAAAATAATACGATATCTTCGAAAACAGAAGTAGCCGAATCAAAAATTGACTTGGTGACGGTAAAGCTACCCATGAAGGATAAAATATCTGCATCACCAACGGAGAAAAGCTTCGAAGATAAAGTCTTAGGGCTTCCTCCACCAATTCCAGCCAAGAATCCAATGCTTTACTCGCGTGAACAGGCCGGCAGGCCCGATGGAAAGGAGGATCCTCTGCCAGCTGAGCTGCCACCACTACCTGTCACCCCACCCCCAGTACTAGAAACACAAACTTCATTCTTGCATAGTGCTCCGCCACCGATATATGAAAAACCGAAGATACCATCAAAACCGGCAACAATGATGATCAGAAAAATGATCGATCCTAATTCGCAGATAATGCAGCCGCAGCCTTTGTCAACATTTCAGAGTGAATCATCAGAGAAAGGCATCCTGTCGAAACAAGATTCAACAGATGCTGATCCAAGAACAGGCAAACGTAGAGCTCCGCTGCCTCCAGAAGAAACTATCAACACAATTTATGCAAGAAGTCTAGTAGGTGCTGGTCAGTTAGAATCTGTTAATAAAGAAAAAGATAAACGTGAACGAGCATCTTCATGTGCCCCAAAACTTTCTGCAAATATAGAAGAAGACTTGGATAATGTTTCTCCAGAACCTGCTCCCAGAAAAACACTCTCCATCTCAACTGACTGTCTTGTCAGTGAAGAGAAAAGAAAGCACAAAGGTAGATTCTCGTTGAAGAAATTCCTGAGAATGGGCTCCAGCAAGGATATAACAAAAATGAGTCTTGAATCGCCAACAGCAGAGATTAAAGAGCTGCCCAATACAATTCCACAAGCCAAACCTAGACTTGTCATAGTTCATCCATGTGAACTGAATGGTGCTAAAGTTGAGGTGAATTTGCTGTTATATTTAGATCATATCCATTTTGATTATTAACTCGAAATATTTTATATCTATAGGTTGTTCCAAAGACCGCTACTGATCAAGTTGATAGTCAAAGTAATGGACATGATTATAGCAGTCCAAATGGCGAATATGAAGCTTTCAATTCATCAAAAATGACCAAGCCCCCACCACCACCAAGAAACTATAGTGAAATGAGTGTTAATAAACCTTATCTACCACATCCACCCAAACCCGTTGATCTTGATCGGCAAATATCACGAAGTAACTCAAACTCAAAGAAAACCGAAACAGTATATGCTAACATAGGTGAGATTAGGATTTTCAATGAGCCTCAGTGGTTTATATATATATATATATATTTTATACATTTATCTATTCTAGGAGAAGTTAGATCAGCTATAGTACCTAACAAACCTGTGAGAACTGCCAGTATGCGCGAACGCGAAGCAATGCAACAGAAACAAGTGCGCAAAAATCCCATCCATAACTATGAACCGATTAACATTCGCAACCAAGATCCCAGCAGTCATGAGAACGTGTACGATTACATTAACTCAACCAGATCAAGTTCACCTGATAGTGATTCCAGTCGCGGTAAAGGTAGCCCTAAATGTAAGATAGTTCGATTGGGAAAAAGATCGGAAAGTAGTATCGATGTATCTGGGGAGTATTTCAAATATGGCAATATACCAAGAAGTATGTCGCTAACTTATTGTGGCAGCGAAACAGAGTCTGAAATCTATTCACCTTATGGTTTCTATGGCAGTGAATCAGAGGTGAATATAAAGAAATTAGCGCAGTTGTTTTTTTTGGCAGGAATATTCATTTCAGATGGATTTTTTTTCAGGTTACAGAAGATGATCATGACTGGATACAGAATGGGCGAACGCACAAACTTCGATCAAGAAAAGGTAGAAGTATTGTACATAAAAATCTGGAAGATAATTATGGTGCTGTTGTTGTTGCTAATCATGAAGCCCTTGCTCAAGTACTCGAAAACGTATGTTGACTTATTATAAATAGTCCAGGCATTGTCAATAATTATATTTTACAGATTCAACAAACCAATCACATTCCACCAGTACTGCGCGGCCTGAAAACTGCACCCAATTTGCGTTGGAGTGATTTTCAACTCAAGACTGGCCCGGCCTTCCATGTTGGACGTCGCGCTTTCCATCAAGCCATGTGGGGCACGCATCATGTAACACTTGTTGTAAATGCTGGTGTGGCGGCTTCAGGCGCAATATCAGGTCTTGGGACATTCAATCTACAACCTATAACTGAATTTAGCGATCTTGTCCCCAGCAGCTATCTAACATCTTCTGTGCTTGCAGCTGACAAGGCTGATGGTAACAAACAAGTTCAAGGTAATGTGACATATATTTTTTTATATCAATTGCATTAATAAGGGTGTTGGAGCAGAAGTTCAAACCAAACTTAAACTGTCAGAAGCATGCGCATTTCAGTTAAAAGAAGAGACAAATTGAAATGCGCATGCTTCACAATCACGGAACACAGTTTGAAACTGGTCCAAACTACTGCTCGAACACCCTTTATGATTTCAATTCTCCGCCTGCGCGACGCATCGGCCATAGGATACCTCTATTCAACTTTATTGAGAATCAATCTCTAGTAGAAGCTCATAGATGACATAGTACATCAAGAAATTGATAGATACGGTCACAGACAGCCATTAGCATGGAATTATTTGGGCACAGGCATAGAACATTCTGTGCAAAAGATAAACATTTCAAATGAAAGTGGCCGCTGCAAACTTCCCGCCGCGCATGCGGAGAACATTGTCGCTTAATGCAATCGGTCTGTTTTTATACCAACTGAATATTTTGCAGCAACAGTAACTGTTCTACCTTGGCTTCAAATAAATACAATCCATTCCTACAGTGAATTGATCAAATCGAAAATACAAAATTATGAAGAAACATGGAAAGATTCAAATTTCGTTATGTTGCAATTGGTTAATGCCCTCAAATCTCTACAAGCACAAGGCATCGAAGAGTTACCTGTATCTTTGGATTGTTTTATATTATACAAAGACATGGACAAAGATAGTCATCACAGATTATCAATTCTACAAGGGTAGGTCCATATTAAATTCGATTAATATTATTTAAAAATGTTAAGCGGTAATTTTGATTTCTTTTAGTCTGACTTCTGATGCAGCGATCAAAACAAACGAGGAAAAATTCGGTACACTTTGTATGTGTGCCCTTAAAGCGTTGAACATCCTTCAAACATCTCCGAAAATAACACCACTCCTTCAATCTCTGCTCAGCCATGAGAGGGCTGTATCTTTGACGCAAGTGAAAAGCATCTTGGAGTTCTCACTTTGGGGTCCATCTGATGTATCATTGGGTAGCACTATCAGAGAACGTGAGCTGGCATTACAGCGTTGGTTGGACTTGCAACGTGCCACAGTACTACATGGACTCGTATGTGCCAGAGTTCAGTTAACAGTTTATGAAGAATGTCATTTGTTGTTTTTGGTACGCAGCAATACAAGAATGATGTGCGATGCATCATTGTTGATTGAATCCAGTAATATGAAACATTCGGTAAATAATAATAATAATGTACATAAATAGTAATTTGGGCTCGTTGGAATAATACAAAAAAAATACTCATCCATTCAATTCAAGCTGAAGGAATTGTAGATTTTAATTCGTTGTTTTGTTTGTCAAAAAATTATTATGTACTTAAATGTATTTGCCATTTGTTTGTTCTCGTTTAATTGGAAAATTTAAATATTATTTGTAAATATAAATATATTCAAATTCGCCGCACACTTATTTTTACATAACTTGTTTGTGTAAACATATTTAAAATATATTTTATATTATTTTTTGTGGTTATTTGGAAAATTGATTAAATTCATCTTAACATTCAAATGCTACTATGAAAAAGACCAGTAGTTATTATATCCTAACTATGTAATATAAGAGGTGGGAATGTATTTTATAATAACATTTATTTGAATTTAAGCAATTTATTGTAAATAAATAGAAATTACATAGTATATATTATTTGAAACAATTTTTATATAATATAATAAAATTTTGTACATCGATTAAAAAATTTGAGAATCAAAATTATTGCGTTTCATTTATTATAAATACATAACAAGTATTGCCGTTTACAGTCAAAAAAAATTGCTAAATGTTTTTAGATACAAACACTACATAAATATCGATCTTAAATCTCATAATATTTTTTATACTACATGTTAGATAACTTTCCTTTATTAAATTACGTATGTTATTGAGAAAGTCATACCAGATTTGTTTTCCTACATTATACTAATAATTATTGTATGTGTGCCATTTTCGAGATTAAATAACTTACAACCCTTTATTGAAGTACACTTTTTCGGGCAACTTTTCTCCACTGTTCTTTTTCATAATCTCATAAGTATCTGGCTCCAACCAAGCCAACGTTGAAGTCTTGATAGAGCTGGAAATAGGTGCGAGTTGTGATCAATAATAAACTAGCTCAGTCACAAAGTTTGTGTAACAACTTACCATCTTTGAGGGAATAATCCGCATGCCGTTGGTACCATGAAGGATAGGCTAAATGGATAAAGAAAGTAGAAGTCGATATTGAAAGGAAAAAAAAATGTAAATTTAGGGCATATTTGGTGATCGCTTGAGAATTTTCAATCTAGATACTGATATGAGCAATCACAAAAAAACCTGTGATATTGTCAGATAAATGAGATAAAACTTGGGGTTGAAAAACCATAAACATCCATTTATCAGTGAATGTAATTGATGTCGTTTTAGTTCATTTATTGTCCATATTAGAATATAAGAGCCGGAGGAGTTTTTTTCTTGATGGATCACTCGATATAATTTAATGAGCCAGCATGTCGAAGGTCCATTTTTCTCAAATATTATCTGAAATACTGAAAATACACACGTATACTTACAAACAACCAACAGCCACAACTTGAATGGGTCCATGAAGGTAAGTTATCCTTTGCATAAATCTATACTTTTCCGCCCTTTCCATAATTATCGGTAGGATGAGCATACCAGGAGCACACATTGTAATTCTGGAAATTATAACTTGTGTGATGCCCTTAGCAGCGGCCAATTTTGATTGACCTGAAAACAATGACAAGGGAAGCAGCTGATTACACAGTTGTACAGGTTGAGAATGTAATTGAAAATATGGTTTTCTGTCGCTCTGAGATTATTTCTTCAGATGATCTGCATGCAATTTTGTTTACCTATAATCTTTCCGTTTTCATCTGTGCAGTCGATACCGTGTAATATTTCGTTTTGCCTCATGAGCGGAATATTCACACAGTTGGCAGCCGCTACAGCTGCAAATGGCACATACCGCTGAAATAATGAGAAAACACTTCACATATATATTTAGATAATAAGTGAGAACAATTACCTGGACGAAAGGACTTGCCCGTTTGGTCCAATAGTATTTGCATCCAAGCGCGGTAATCATAGCTGAAGAGGTGGCAGAAACATAGGCCACCATGAGTTGTGTGGTAGACGTTGGCGATTTGGCATTACGATTTGTGTAATTGACTAGAGCATTGAACGACTGATTTACCCATTGCCAGAAAACAACAGCAAAAGGAGTCCTGGAATTAAGAAAGAACAATAAAATAAAATCCATCTCCATAATTATTCATAGTATAAGAGAAATAATTAAATAAATACTTACCTGTACCACTGCAACATGGCCCCAGTAATTGCCATACCTCCAGGTACTTGAAATGACATTCTACCGAAAACATTCTGTTTCTCACCACTGTCTGGATGGAAAGCACTCTCGTATAGTTTTTTGGCGTAGATAATTTGCTCTTTAGTTGTGCCTGGAGGTTCCTGCCCTTTTCTATATTGTTGCACCAATATTTTTGCATTATCCAATGCTTCTTCACTAACAATGCAGGTACGTGGGTCTGTTACCCACAGAAAATGCTTGAATCTTCCCACAAAGGTACTCTGATCCCAAAGAGGCTCATCAATGTTGATTCTTTCGATGCTCATAATTCCTGGATAATAATAGTAATAAATGGAGCAGGAATTATGTAAAATAATATCTATAATTTTGCTAGTACGGAAAACCTCATCCAAAGTGCAAAGTACATAAATCTCGATAGTATTTATTATGTTTATCAAATATACCCAAATTATTAAAAGATAAACGTATTTTTTACCTTTTTCTTATTTCCTCAAAGATCTCCCCTCCAGGCACAACAAATGAAAAATGAAGGCCGGCAGTGGGAGTGGGAATGGATTCGAATAGTTAATAGCCAATGAGAGTGACGCGGGAACATCTGTTATTTTGAATGGTATTCAAAGTGCATGTGACATAAGCCTGACCTCACGGTTCGCTTGACCTCAGATTGAAATATTTCAAAGAGAGCAAGGATACGAAAATTTCACCAAAATACTTGAAAGGTGTGAAAAATACAGATATCAAATGTCAATATAAGAGACTTTAATTCGATACTAAAAACAATCAAAAAATTATAATTGTTTTAAATTATATATAACTTTACAGTATAACAAGAAAACTAGATAGTATTTTGAAAAAGTTTAAAATTATTTTGAAAATTCTCTTATTCTTTGTATACAAATACAACACTATTTTGGATTGATTTTGTATTTATTTTTATTATCAGATAATTATCGCCTACTATTAGGCAACATTTAATACATCAAAGTGCTCATTAGTTAGCCTGACAGTGTTTTCTGGTCTACACTTTGCGTTATATAAAATACGAACCCTCTGCAAATGTGTCTTTAAAATGACAAAACTGATTGCACCAGGAAACATTAATAAGAATTAAAAATAAACTATAAATTGAAAATGTTGTTTATATGTACCGTATTGTTAGTTGCATAAATTTCACCCATCGCTCTCTATTTACAAACATAAATTTATCAATCTTTTAAATTATACAGCTGTTTTAGGGAAATACGTACATGACCGTACACGATGACAGATAAATATTCAAAATTATGCTTATTATATTTTGTTTTGGCATGTTTTGTTATTGTTGCGTAATTATTTTCATAGTGATACTAGGACGATCAAAATATGTAGTATCATGGTATACCAAGAAATAAATTATATTTATTTACAAAGCAATACATTGCATGTCAATGGCGTCCCTCTTTAATTTATTTGCATTATTTGTTATTATAGAAGCGGCTTATTTTAAAAAAAAATCATTGGTCTACCTAATACGGATCAAAAGATACAGCCAAAGACAAATAGAGACTCAAACTCAACCTATGTAGTAGAAGCAAAGAAAAAACTGCTCGAGGAAAGGGTAAATAAAAATATATTTATTATTTCTGTAGTATGTATTACAATAATCAGTCATATACAAATACTCAATAATTTCAAGCTACACTTTATAACATATTCTTAGGTTTCAAGGACATATTCGGAATCATGATGATATGATGTTTATTAAGGCCTTCAGATATAACATATCATGTAAAAATTTAGGAAAACAACTAGGATAGAATACTGGGCTAATAATACAGTTTAGAATCAAACGGTGGAATGTAGTTTTTTGTATTTATAATATAACTAACTCAGCAGTAAATCGGATAATCTACTATCTCTATAAATTTCTGGTAAATGAGGCATTATGTAGAATGTACCTCAAAATTTGAAACCAGCTTATCGACCTAAGACAACTGACCATTTTCTAAATAGTATAAGCTGTAATGAAAACATTGCTGGAAGTATAAATACGCCTATTATTTGTGTAATTTATTGATAAAAATGATGATGAATTTTAATTCAAACATTATCTAAATTGATAACTTAATTTTACATCACAACAGAATGATTTCAGTAGGAGTTCTTCTAGATACACATTTCCCTGGTAAGTCACTGATACTACACCATCTTAATACATAGTCGGTTAGTTTGAATTGATCAAGTCGGCATATTTAAAAAAAATTATAATACTTTTTTATTTTCCATTACATAAAAACACAACAAATACTTGAAATAAGCAAGTCTGCAGGGCATCTATTTTAAAACGCTGTCAGCAACAAAAATGTCAATATTGTCAAATTATATAGCCAATTCAATAAAAAGTTTTCAATATGCAAAGTTCACAGATATGGTTGAGTGTCCTTAAAATCTAATAATTTTATTTCTCTTACATATTATATTTTGATGATACATTATTAAAGCCAGTTATTATTTTATTAGTGAAATATCTCATAAGAAAAATAACTTACAGGAAAACAAACATCCAAAACTCGAAATTCGATATTTTGAAATTGATCTCGAACGAAATAGACAACACAATTGAAACGTATTATTCTGCAGTTGAGATTAATCTAGACTAAAGGATAGAAGAAAAAAAAAGATTTAATTTTCGGAAGATTCTCTCGAGCACGTAATACTGGTTGGTGCAACTTCATCATTATAGAAAGATGGAATCTCACTAAAAAAAACTGTGGTTCCTCCATATATATATTAAATGTATCGAGTCATCCAAAATATTCAAAGAGTAATAGCATATATTGTAGCAATATTTATAACTATCTTATGGGATTAGTGGTCACTGACCAGTAACAAGTCGCTTGAAAAACATCGTGTCAGATCTTCACGGATATTTAGTTTAGTTTCTTTTCCCCTGATTATGATTTCGAAATAAAAACAAAACACGCATTCCAAAATCAATCACAACTATTGAAGCCTTGACCAAGGTATTTCTAATATCTTTGTCTTGACATTCGACATATTCATGACATAAGTTGGTATTTTCTACATCTGTGTGCAGTTGTTTAATGCCATAGCAATTTTTTTGATATTTCAAGTTTCAAATATACAGATAGAATCAGCCTACCAGGGTCGAAACCAGTATAGCAGAGATTTTCAGGCTACTATCCTAGTCAACCGATTCTGTCTGTATATATTTAAAAAGTATTTAAGCAGTACAAAATAATTTAGACAGATGGGACCGTAGCCAACATAAAAGTAAATTTCAGGAACAATAAAATTTCTTGAGCTCAATATTTCTGACAAAAAAACAAAGAGATGAAATTTTGATTGTTTTTCTGAAATTCTCAGACGAAACTTCGATGGTTAATAAATAAATTTTCTATCCAATAGCTGAAAAATATATAAATCACAGCTCAGGAATTATTTGATATTATGCATTTGCATGTCTTAGCAATCAAAAGAAAAGTTTTTTTTAAAAGGGATGTAGAATGAGAAATCATGTCATTGATAGCAATTTATCAAAATTCAAAAGATTTTACAACAAAGTCATCCAAATAATTGGTATGACGTGATTTTTCATGCCACAGCCAATTTGGATCGTAAGATATATTAGTTTAAAAAATATATAGGTGAGTTGATTTTCCATAAAAAATAAAAAAAATAAGATATATATTTATTGAATTATATTACAGAAAAACTGACAATTGTTAATATTAAGTATAGATTATTAAATGAGCATATATACATATTGTTCGAAAAGGCAACTATTGTATATTAACTAGTCCAACTAGTTGCTTTCAATATAAAAAATTAAAGATATTGTGCTAAGCTGATTCAATAATAATAATAATAATAATTATTTAAATATTCACTTTAATATATATATATCGCAAAAGCAATACAATCAATCATTTGGGAAACTTTTGTTCGAAAATTAATGTAATATACAACGTCACTGATGACATCATGAAAACTTCACAGACATTTATTAATAATATATAGGTATATATTATATATTGAGCCCCATATCGTATTCGATATTATTTTGCTACAATGATTTTAGTTTGTTCAACTATTATGGACAATAATACTAAAAATATTCAAAGCCAATGAGCACAACCTCAAAATAGTCAAGTTAATATGAAGTTTTCATATAAAATATATATTTAATGAGAAACAGAAAAAGATAATCCAAAATTTCCAAGTATTGCATCAATAATTTACAAAAATATATTCAATTACATTTTTTATATTTTTACAATCAAAAAGATCTAAGTTTCATTCAAAGACCAACTGCTAAGAAAATCCATATTTGAATTGAGTAGGTAAAGCTTTTTTTGATCTTTAATGCAGTTTATATACTGAATATCACAAAACCAACAACGCTTACTAAACTTTTAACTAAAATTTGCTTCGCCCCTTTCAACCTCATGCTGCGATTTTGACTCTTTTCTTCTAGGGCTGAGCAAATTTCGGTTAGAAAGATATTATTTAGTAAGTCTCTCATCAATTTCTTTTCTAATGTTCACATTTGGAGAAATCAGAGTTGGAAAGTTTCGAAATGAACACCCCAGAATAAGAATGTTGACCAGTTTATTTAATTCAAAATAATTAATATTATGTAGATGTGCCTGTAGGACGAAATTTTAATATAAGTACATAATTAAACGTGATATAAAAATATCGATTAATTAAAATAAATGCATTATATATCAATGTAGATAGCCAGTAAAATAATTTTCAATAATATCTATATGAATGATATGTAGAACATTTTTTAATAATATACTATTCCATTATTTTACCAAATCTTTAATTGTTACACTTCTTTACATGTGTTGATTATAATAAAAGTCTTCTATGAAATGCATCGTTATTGTAAATGCTAGAAAGTAAGACTAGTATGAATACTATTAAAGAATAATATTTTGATATTTACATAAATATACTTACATAACTGTATAGTAAGATAAATACTTGGAGCTTAATGTTGCTATTATTTGTGCAATTGATTTAACATGAAAATTATAATAATTTTAGACATTTTTTAGCAGTTGGCCTAAGATGGATCTTACCTAAATTTGTTAGGCATCATATTTATTGACTCACTAATTCTCACTTTTTAAGTATTAAACAGAGTATATTCAATATACGACGTTGGCACAAATCCTTCTTCATTATCACCTACAATACGACGAACCCTTGTCCAGCCGTCGCCTTGATCGAGTTCAATAAGGTGTAGCTCCTCATCTTGTGCCATTGGTATACTACCTTCGCTTGTTGCTGAGAAAAAATTAATAGTACATTTTGCCTGATCAGAGAAGAGCCAAGACAATTATTTCGAGACAACATCTCGTGTCCTTGAAGTCTCTGGAAGTCTTGTTTCTTACCCCGTTACCTAGTATATTCTTCATATTGTTTAAATTCAATTATTGTAAACTTAAAAAATGACTTTGCAGCTACAATGAAATTAAATGTGCAAGTAATGGCAATATTAGAAGACAAACTGAAATAAAAACTTTATCTTGAATGCAAGTACTATGATAAAAAAAAAATTGAATTTGACTTTTACTCATAAATATGAATGCTCACCTTCAAATGGATAGAGTGCCTTGCATGTACCAATTGTTGGTAACATATCAGCCTCATAATACTCGCTTTCGGGATCAACTGTTTGACAACCATCATACTGATCTGGATCGGAATCAGCACCTGGCAGGGATGTGTGTGATGTTCCCAGACCACTTTCAGGGCTATTGGAACAACTATGTCACGAACACGCAAAGCCAGATTTTAACGAAATGTCAAAGAAATAAAAGCAAAGACTCAATAATCTCTGAGTAAACATAATAACTATTGAGAATTTGTTTCTAATGATATGGAAATTGAAAACCTACCCATGGTTGAGCCTCGGTGTTCCTGGAGCACTCGCTTTCCCACCTAAACGATTATTAGTACCACTACTACCGCCGCCATTAACAACACTACTGTCACTTTCAGATCGACTCAGCGATTCGCCATCACCTTGATGATCTCCACTACCACCAGATCCTCGTCTTGTACGATGAAGTCTTGAACCACCATTAAGTAGTCGAGGTGACCCGCCAGTTGATAAGTTATTTTGTCCACCAGATTGAATGCCTTTTATGCAATCATCCAAATATGAATTGTAACGTGCTAATTCTTGTTGCAACTTTTCCAAACGATGACTACATTCATTTAGTTGACCTGTGAAGGTTGGAAGTTGGTATTATTCAAGGAACGCTGTCAGATTAATTGGTGCATTTGCATTGAGATTCGAAGTATTTGCTTACTTTCAATTGTCCTGGCATCACCGAGATTGGGATTGGCCTCATACACTCCTTTCATTTTCATCAGTCCATCTCTTGCAGCTGTTTCTTGATTTACCTTTACTTTGAGCTCTTCAACTTTCAGTGTCAGCCTTTTCCGCCTCTGATTTGGAGGTAATTCGCTCAAATCCTCCTTTCCATCCGAAATTGCAGCATTCTACATGAAAAAAGAGAACAACTTACATATTACGGAACATTAAGAATATTCAAAGCATGGAAGACAAACACAATGATATATTATGCAAATGGTGATGTCCATGGTAAAAAAACATAAGACAAAACTTAACCTAAGAAAAATACTGTTAAAAAAGCCATGTGTTGTGTGGTATAATACGGTGGCAATTGGGTACTAAATCATTTTACACTCTAGATAAGATAAATAAACAAAGGAAAGATGATTTAAATAATACGAAAACATTTAGTATTTGAAATGAATCGGCAGAATAAAACATCGCCATGGTGATATGTCACTGTCACAATCCGAAACTTCTTCCATGGAAGTCATGACCATATCAGCAATGAATACCGTCTATAATATTCAAGATTTGTGAAGATAAATGTCAAGTACCCACTAGGAAGTTGATCATTTCTTGTCCGTATCTTATTATACTGTGATGTGTTAGATGAAAGCTCTACAAATGTTTCTATGTATTTTCGACATAGAGCATTGAAATCTAAGCCACCATGGCACTATTATAGAGTCGTATTTCACAATAGATATGACGTAGGCGACCTAGTTTAGATAGCTCTAAAACAACAACAAAAATATAAAGCTAAAAAGCACATACCTTTATTGCCATACAGACTTCGGTAAGCTTCTGTATGCATGAAAAGACAAAAAGCATTAGCGGGCATGCTTGAAGGTCGCATAAATCTTACTGTAAGAATCATATTACCGGAAATGTATGAAATCCAGAAATTGTACATGATGCTGAGTCTATTTTAGTAAGTTTCTGGCAGAATATACAGAAATTGTTTTGTAAAATGTATGAAATTCCTAGGGAATGTGTATAATAAAGTGTATTTCATACAATTCCTGTCGATTTTAGGTATTATATAAGTTTACTTGGAATTTCCGATAACATATACATCAATATTGGGCCGATTATACAAATTGTAACACGTAGACTTCATTGTGAGTCAATTCGCAAGCTTTCAAACCCATATTAACTGTTCATAAGCATGCAACATAAAATAATTAAACATGGCAAAGAGATTATAATCATTTGCAAGTACGTCTGAAATTAGATATCAATAAATAATAACACACATTATCATGCCGTTCAACAACAAAACTTCAGTAAAATTACTTACTAGTTTTATAGAATTGAGTAAAGAGAGCCCACCAAAAATGACGGCCATCATCAAAACAGAGAAATGGAAAAAGATAAACAAAAAAGTATCACTATAAATAATGCAAGTATTTATGCAAAAGAAAAACAACAACTCTTTTATAGGGACCGTGAAGAAGCAAATGTGGCAACACTGAGAATGGCGTTTAGTCTTGTGAAATATTCTAAACGATCTGTTTACATTTCAGAAACAAATATAATATGTAATATTATCAATAATATGAATCTAATATATATTTTTTGAACCCGACAAGCTGTCAAATCTACTTCATACAGTTTATTCGTCTACTATACACTAGATGGCGCTCAGATCGCCTTGCACGGTCCCTATATCAAAAGGAAAAGACGACTTATTTCTTCTAGTACCAGGCATTGAATATATTATTGAATATATACATTTTGAGATATTTAAGACCACCTAAACTTTAAATGAATACTTCATGGATGTTTCTCACAAGTAAAGGTTTTTTTTTAAATATATTCCCAAAAATCATTACGAAATTAAATACAAACAAAAAAGAGCAACTATGATACATATTTATATACGAATAGAAGTGCTACAACAAAAAAAGACATTCTGAGGAAACTCACTCTTTTAGAATAACATAGTTAATAAATATTATAAACATAACCCATAACTATTATTGTGACATTAATAATTTTCAACTTCACCTAATACAAAATCTGGCGAGCATTCAAAATCAATAACGCTCCTGAATTGCATAAACAATAATAAAACAGCTTGATTTCCTATTTCTAATCAACCACTTACCCCTCTACCCCCAAATATTTGAAATAGTCCAGTTCTCTTCTTCATTGACTTTCCCGTAATGGTGCCCTTGACTGTATAACCGCTATCTTTGATTTTGCCACCAATTTGAATGTTGTTGATATTGTTGGCACTACCAGAATCACTGCCACCTTTTGATAGATCTTCAAATTGAAAATCTTCGGGCGGAAGAAAGCCGGATTTATATTTTTCGATAACTGTGAGAGTATCCTGCAAATATATTCAAGAACAAATTAATATATATTTTAAAATCGAAAAACGAATATTACTCACTTCTTTTTCATTAATTATATCTGCCGCTTTGAGAATGCCATCCAAGCATTTGTTAATTATGGGAAATACTTTTCTTTCGATATCAACTGAGGCTCGTATAAAATTTTTGATATTCTTAATTCTCTTCTCGTCTAATTCTTGTAAATGTCTGAATACTTCAGGTAATCCAAAACTGTAAAGATAAATACAATGATCCTAAGCTACTGCAATAATTCACGTAATTAGAATAAAATGGAATAAAATCATAAATTATATAACGAAAAATGGGAAGAAAATGAATAGTAAATCTGTGCATGGAGCTTCAGTTGTTGAAATAGATCGATGTCTTTCATAAATATGTTTACACTTATGAGTCACCAAAACAGCACATCTCAGTTTCAACATCTGGCAATGGCATTTTTATTTTTTTTATTTTGGCGAATATATGTTTATTTATTTCGAGCAATTTGATTTATATTTACTTAGATGCAAATAAACATACACTATATACACGATGAATCACTAGCAGAATGAATGAATGTTGTATATCGCCCGCATAAACGGTCACTCGTCCAAACCGATCGCGACGCATTGCGCTGCTCAACTTCGATGATCGAAATCGCTTACTATAGATAAATAAATAAATTTTCTTCTCTCTTACCGAAAGTGTTGCCTCTGCAACTCATTGGTCCGTTGTAATTGTTGAGCATATTCGTTTTTTGCTGAATCACACGCTTGCGTCTTATGTGACATATTTGATCGTTGTTTTTCCACTTCAGCTCGCGAAAGATTGAAATCAGCATCGGCCTTTTGGAAACTTTCGATTGCCTTTTCCGATTCTTTGAATGCTTTGTCGTAGGCTTTTTTCGCTCTTTGTAGCGACTCAATTTGGGCTTGTAATGTCTGCGATAGCCGGAGTCCTTCTTGAAGTTCTTTCTACAAAATAATTATTGTTATTTATCATTTCATCAAAAATACTACTACTCAAAATCATGCAGGACCCATTACATCCTGAATATTCAACATTAATTGCAGGTAACTAGTAATTCCGATTTATTTCGAAGGATACTATACGACCCAAAATATAAAATTAACCACTTCATACTGAAGTGGGTGTTTGTTGAAATCATAACGATTTTATTTTTCGTATCGGTTGATTAAAATTCTTGTCCCCAGCAAGGACAAGGACATTTGTGGGGCTTATATACGGCGAACTCCTACCTGATATTACTGGAAGGTGACAAATAAAAGAGGCCCAAGAAAGAGTACACAAAAAAAAGCTGTCGACTGAGAAAATCACCAAAAACAGCAACGCTCCATTTAAAAAAAATATATAGAAAATAATATCAAAACAATATTGTTTTATGTAGTTTTCAAAAGATGGAGTTATATAACTCAAAAATATGCACAGCGCTGTTCACGTGTTCACATGGGTTCAAGGCCAATTGGACAGTAGCAAAAGAGACTCAAAGAAAACCAGGCAAACATCTATAATATAGAAATGTTATAGGTACCTATGTAAAATGTCTGGGCAGAATAACCGGGGGTGTTCAAAATATATTGTCATTGTTACATTGGAAAATGTTTACGTATATTATATTATAAATGAGAGATATTAATGAAATATGATAATTTTACAGCCTGGCAACGTTCGACGGTTTCAGCAATGCCGATCCATATATTAAGATAATTAAAATATGTACTATAATTATTTGTTTATCATTGAATTGATGAGAAAGACGCACCTTTCGTTCTTCCTTTAAATCTTTGACTAATGCAGTTAATTCTTTTATCACAATTGCTTGAAGATCCTCGGCAACCACTTCATGTTGACCAGCCAAGTCATTTATCTCATTCATCAGTGCTTTGAACGCCATACAGGCTGTGAATCTGTAAAATAAATAAAAGAAATTTTATGAATTAAAAAAATCATAGCTGATGCAACTTTGTCCGCGCAAGTACTTAAGGGAGTAAGACATAATGCGCCCGCATCCGCTAAGACAGGTGAGCAGAACGAAAATGGGTGTGTATTTAGCAGAACTTTTTAATTTCGTCAAACTTAGATGTGAACCATAGACGATGTAAATAAATCAATTAACGTTTAATAATCTTTATTGATTTGTTGGTCATACGTTAACCGAACTTTTTGTTTTCCTCAAAGTAAGGTGCACATGCGCCGAAATTTCGGACAATTTTTTATGTTTTTACATTGTAAAGCGTAGATGACATAAGATAAATCAATTAATTTTTAATAAACTGTATTGTACTTGTAATCAGTAAAAAATAGTGTAGCATAACTATTTTTGGTGTCTGCTATTAACCAATTCTATTATGGTCATCTATCGTTTTGTTTATCACCCAATCTTTTTCCAATAATTTGAAATGAAAATTATTTTCCTTCTTCCATCTTCAATTTCTATAATATATGTAATTTTCGAATTAATTCAATTCTTTTGACAAATGTCAATGCTATACGATGCATCAGTCGTGTCCACAAGAGTATGATCAGTGATTACCAATTTTCTAAGCGATTGGTAATCAGCAACTTCTATGAACACTCCTGTGGTATGCATAAATCGAGATTATTTGATGGTAAAAATATGAACTGCGGGACGATAAAGATAATTCCATTTGTTATCAATTACTATTATTATCGTAACATTTTGTGACAAAAGTATTTGAAATTACATTTAAAAAAGGTTGGACGATATTTCTTGTTCCATGAAGTGTTAAGGTTAACATAGAGCAATACATCATTAACGCGCAAAGTCAATCAAACAACGTTGATAACACGGTCGTATACTATAAGGTCTTGCATCTCCACTTAAAAAGTGTCACACTTCGTAATTCTAAATTTGGCCGCGTAAGTCGCTGTAATCTTGTGCCGTTACCAATTTCTTAAATATGATTCATGATTTGTACTATACTGAATTCAAATTAATTTCACAAACGGTAAGCGAATTATTTATAATATACTGAAAGCGATTAAACGAATAATTGTCCCTGAGACTAATTTCAAACAGATACCAGCCAGCCACTGACACAATGACACTAGCGACTAGCGCCACACCCAAAATGGCTATAATACAAACTAAAAAAATCTTCAAATCCATGACAATTTGGCCTGACCAAAATTCGTGGAGATGCAAGACCTTACATTATATGCCGTGAAACTAGAATGACAAATGAAATTCACATCGGATGTCAAACAAATATGAAAATGACACTAAACGAACTTTTAATTTATGCATTAGGTTTCAAATGGCATAATCACTGTACGTGAAAGGTAGAGCCTATATTCGAACATATTAAATAGCATATTCAGCTGTACTTAGATTCATAAAATGAATTATACTATTACGTAAGTACGCGTTAAACTACTTTCTGTGTAAGTAAGAAAGAATAACAGTTGTCCCCTCTTCTTGTTTTAATATATTATTATTATGTATTAAATAGCTGAAAAAAATTAATGTTAACAATTTTCGAGCTGGTTTCGACTTTCACCGACCGTCTAGGTATATCTGTTGTTATTAGATAACATATAGGTACCTATATGTTCAATGTTTTTTGTCCTTTAAATGTGATTGTGATCGTCTTATATTGTAAAAATCAAAGAAATGATCGTCGTAAAGTCGAGCGTAATATATCAAGCAACTATGTAATAATGAATAATACGAAAATGGCTGATATTTCTTTACAATATAAATACGTACAAAGATCGAGCAAAATCAAATTATAAAGGATAAATGTTAAATTTTCTTGGGTAGTAGTAAGGTTACTATTTTAATGTGCAGGGCAACTTAGGCCAATAAAAAGTGTCGATGAATTGTAAAACATTCACCCTTAGAGAGAGTTACGAGCGTTATTATTATTAATATTATCTGATAGCTGTTGTTATACATCCCGTCAAAAATAAAATTATTTTTTTGCTGAGTCAGTTATATGGTGGAAAAACAGGAATAGTGAAGAAAAAAAATATATTCAATAACAGATTAGTCAATAGCCAACAATGATTCAGCTTATCGGTCATTAGTGAGTTCATCGGAAAGATGTTTTTAACTTGAAATTTTTACGATGGTCAACTACTAATAGGAATTTCAACGATGCGGCTCACAAAAACCCATACCTAGTTAAGTAACATTACATATAATTTATAATAATAATTGTTATTATTCATTTTCTATACATTTTAGAAATAATGCGTCGAGATTTGATCGAGCGAAATGTAAAATTTTAATTTTGTTTAGACGGAAATTAAATTTTGAGTCGCTGTCGCGTAAATGAAATTCTTAACTGAGATCAACTTTTTGTTTGCCTGATTGTTAGTGAACCAATAATAACTAGCGTGCATTTATTATTATTTTGTTGCAAGAACGCTTAAAAGTTTCTAGGTTGTTTCTATAAGATATTTCTACAATTCAACCTTGAAAATTCACGTTTCTATTTTCCTTCATTTACTATAATGAAACTGTTTGAATACGTTCAGTTTGTTTTTATATTATTTGCTAATTTACATATTACCTACAAGCTTGAACAAAAGAAAATCAGTTTATGGTATTTTTGAAACTGTGAAATACCTTTATTTATCAGATTGTATTAAAAAAAAACTTCAAATAAATATTCTGTTCCGTCGTCCTAGAATGGAAAATAAAGAAGGACTTTCCTCATTTTCTAGTTTATCTTTGAAAAAACTATTGTGTTTTTCTTAATTCTAAACAACTTTGTCCATTTAAACTACCCTATCTTAGTGACACAATGTATAAATATCTTACTGGTTTGGAATGTTATGAATCAAATAAATTTTGAATTTGATGAAGATTTCAAATATGAAATAAAAAAAAGTTTTGGTATTTTACTTCGAGAAAAGTACCTTCAAAGTAAACGTCTAGTCGGACTTGCGTGTAATTTTGTATGTAATCTTTGTTGATATTAGCAATTTACATCAATGACAATATCAAACGTATTAGTTATACGCCAAAAGATAACCATCTTGAAACAACGCAATATTATACGAGAAAAATAAACTCTTAAATCATATAATTCATGACATCATTAATCGTGTGCAAGTCGCAAGTGATTATTCAGCATAACCGCCAGAAATTAATCTCAGTTTATAACCGACTTGTATACCTACCATTTAAATCTCAAAGGAATTCTGTTACATATTTCATGGTATTATTCCGTACACAGTAGGTGAGAATAACTCGTTTCGTTGATAAGAGTTTTTTTTAAAGGACCTTCTCTATAAGATTAGATAATTCACCAAAGATTGACAAATATTGTTGATCCTGGAGCCCTAAATATAACAGGGAGACAGTTCTGGTACGATGGTACGGAACCCTACATGCAGAAACTCATTTAAATAATATTTCCTTACATTCATCAGACATTTAAAATTGAATACTGTATGTGGCGATTGAACGGCCTTGCAAAATTTATTGCATGAATTAAGAACTTATTCTGCATTCAATTTATTCACCATATTCCTAGGAATTTAATAAACGTTTCGTAATTAACGTATTGTATACATATTATTGGTAACATATTTCCAGAATATTATATGTATATGCTTTTCTCCAAGTTGACCACATTGGCAAATATGATAAAATTGATCACGAACAGATTTTCTTACAAAGCAATTCGCGCAATAGACTACTTAACGTCGCCATTCTAAACAACACAAGAGTTAGAAGTTTTGATTTAGATGACATTCATAACATATCGAAATGTTTTTGACGTCAGTTATCAACTACTCTATTCTATAAATACATAAAACAGTTATTCTGGCTTTAAAAAAACAGTTCATTGTTCTACCATTTTTTAAAGGTAAATAACTAAAACACAACTTGGGACCGACATATATGCCCTGAACTACATCCCCAAAATTTTAAATTTTAAAACCAGTTGCAAAATCGACAGTTGAAAGTTATACGGTCAAAATAAGTTTGGTATGCATAGATCGAATAAGCCAAAAACCGGTTTAATTAAAGCAACTATAATTGAAAACCCATAACGTTTTAATATCAATTCGGATTTTGATAATTCCTTGTGTACTGGATAGGAATAGGTACTTACTGGTAATCGTCTTCATCCTTTTTCTTCGGTTGATAACTTTTGACTAATCTCCTGAAACGAAACAAGAATAATTCATTAGTTAAGAGAGAAAGAACTATAGTAAACAAAAATTGTTTGGAAATTTAAACAACCAATATATTAAATAAATAACGTTTAGGATCTGGAACCGCTGGCGTAGATAGGAAAAAAAACAAAGGCAAAATTACCACAAAAACACTTTTATTATTTTCACCCGGCATTTTTAGACCTAATTTATATATGAAAAATAATACATTTCTACGAACTGTACTTTTCAAATCATTATTTTTAATTGATCTCCTCTGAAGAGGAATAATAAAATAAACTGACAGCCATTTTGAGGTTATGAAGAATGAAACAAATCTGTGAAATTTGTCAAATTGTTTAGGATTTAGGCCACGTTGCCAAAGTGAAAGTTTTCCGGGCTCTGTTGGAATAAATCTTCCTTCTGCCCGGAAAACGCCCATTACACACTTAAGGTGAAAAAAACTTTTCTTTTAAATATTTGTATCGTTCAGCAATGCAAGAATTCACCAAAATTTGGTGACGAAATGCACAAGAATAATATATCAAATGATTTGTTCAAAGATTTGGCAACAACAACGAACGCTGCGACATCATCGAACGTGGGCTGAAAATTCTTGTTTTCATCACCACACTCATGAAACGCGGCTACCCACAAGAAACAACTACTTTTCAAGTTTCAAGTGCACTAACCTAATAGCCAATGCTAAACAGAGCTGAATTTGCAGGAATATATTGATTCGATATAATACATGTCTATGTGTAGATTTGAAATAAGCATCAGTCTCTTACCATTTTAATTAAATAGTTGTCCGTACGTATTTCAGCAAATTCTTTATTATTGTTCACATTTCGAGAAATCCGAGGTCGGAAGTTATGAAATGGACACCCCGTATAAATACAAATGGTACTACAAGTGTGTAGATAAGCAGCAGAACTTTGAAACATGGTAGCCGTGTGAAGTATTAATTATTATTGCTGATTAACAGTTATAAAATACTATTTGTTATAAATATTGCTTCTTGTTCTGTAAGCTAAGATGCAAAGAAATGCGAAATTTGATGCATATAATCTGATTTCTCAGAAGAAACTAATCACATAACTTTTGTTGGCACTTTGAGAATAAAAATACGGTCAACTGCAAGAGAATTTTACCGTAAATATTCTGTATTTTGTCAAAACTTATATGTTTCTTAACGGGCCATTTTTGCTTCTAGTTTTTTCCGCTAAGTCTGGGATGTAACACAAAATATATGGGCTCTTTGTTAATAAAAATGCGGAGCTATTATTAAAATTGCTGAGAATTAAAATTGGTCACCTTAATTTTGAAGCGTATTCACATTCAATGGTAGCACGGTCCTTGACGAATTGTCCATATTTTTCTAGAAAATCAATCCCTTTCAACGTGTGCAGAGACAGATTATCATATTGGTCCTGTAACAAAAATACTTATTAAGGCACACATTCAAAAATAATAGGTACCTCGTAGATAGGAAGTGATGGATATGGACACAATATAATATGACATTGACTGATGACATAATTTAAGCCTGTAGGCGTATTCTGTACATTTGCGTAAGTCTAAGTACTAAGAGTTGAAATTCAGAATACAACAAAATTTGTTGTTGAGACTTACGCAAATGTACAGAATACGCCTTACATTTGCGTAAGTCTCAGAACTAGAAGTTGTTAGTCAGAATACATCAAAACTCAACAAGTTTTGTTGTATTCTGACTTTCAACTTTTAGTTCTGTACATTTGCGTTAGTCTCAGAACTAAAAGTTGAAGGTCATAATACATCAAAACTCAACAAGTTTAGTTGTATTCTGCCTACAAGGCAAATCTTTTGTATTTAGGAACACACTGTATATTAGTCACAGCCGTCAAAAATACGAAATATGTATGTACCTAAAATTAATTCTACTGGTTCTGGTACTTTTGAAGGTGTTGCCAAAAGTCTTCTATTTAAATATAACTGCTCAACCTCAAATTATCAACTGTGTTTGTGGATAAATATCTATTAATCTGTAAATTCAAAGCAGCTGGACGGATTTTAGCAAACATGGTGTCATTAAAAAGAGTTTTTCTTACTAGTTTCGATTGTAGTTTAGTATGTAGCCACTAGAGGGCATTTTAGAAATTGCGACCAAACAACCTAGTGAAAACCGCCTCTAAATATATTAATATTTTACTTAACCTAAAATTTCGGAGAAGAAATATTCACTGAGAAAATTCAATGGATTTTGAATTGATTTTCAATTTTCCTACAAATGACTTAAGCAAATTCTGAGATGTGTTAAAAAAGCCTACTTAGGTATATTTGTACATATTCCATTATTAATATCATTTTAATTTCTTAATAACAACTTCATACCAGATTATGCGGTAGCTTTTGATGGCCACTTTTCCAATAAACACGTCCGTAATTTAGTTAACATCCAAAAAGTAATTGCAATGTAAACATTCTGATGCCCACGTAAACATCAAAGTACTTGCGAAGCAATAAGTATTTTGGCGCAGTAAAAACAGTAATTTTGATGTCACCGAGGAAATCATAAAAACCCAAAGTGAGTTGACATTAGAAACGTATTTTTATGGTTGCTTAAAACAACCTAGGTACTTCATTTTCAAAAGATTGATATAGATTTTCAGTGAAATCAATTTAATTATAATCATCAACTCGTATAATCGTTAAATCTTTTTATATCCTGAAATATCTCGGTGTTCGCTTGTATGTATTACCACATTTTTTACGTCAAGGTCGAACTCCTTAAACATAAACATATGGGGCCATGTTTATATATTAAGGATACAAACATTTGCGGGAAATTAAACGTATGAGTTGATTTAGGTAAAAAAAATAGACATATGAATAACCAACGTAAATGCAATTCGGACAAAAATATCAATACGGTTTTTAATTCTCACCAGTGATTTGTCAAGGATCCATTAAATTATTAAAATGCTCAGCCTGAAAGTTCAGATCTGACATTTATCGTGTAGATAGACCTTAAGAGTATTATATTTGACAGGCAGCGAGTATCCGATCTAGATATGTCAAATAATATGTCAAAATGAGAATTTTGAAAAATCGGTCTATTAAAATAACGAGCAACTGGGAAGTTACTAAAAATTTATGAGATTTCTATCAATTATTACTAAAACAACAAGAAATAGTCATTGATCATTTCTCATTAAAATAGAGAACATTTTCGTTACACAAGATATTATAAGTTCCACAACGATAGCATAGATGTTTGTGTCTACGTCTTTCAAGCAAAATAAATATGTGGGAAAATCGCATCCACCATAACGACTATTATATTATATTATATTATTATATTATATTATTATTATATTATATTATATTATATTATATTATATTATTATATTATATTATAATAATAATAATAATAATAAATGTAGATGAAACAGACATCATTTGAAAATAATCACAATGAAAATATCTTTTGTTGTTTCAACGAAATCAACAATTATCCCACGCACAAGTTAAAGTTTATTGAGTATAGCTAAATAATAATAAATATATTTGATTTATTTTTCTACCAATCAAAAATACTGCATCAAATCTTGAAAAATCAATAATCTCGAAATTTCTCGAACATATCGCATGTCTAATAAATCTTTTGACATCCAGTATAATATGATCTATCACAAAATTACATAAAAATGTTTGAAAATCAAAAATGCAAGCGATTGCAATGTGCATATTTTTATTAAAAAAAATATAATTAACAAAAAATATTACGCAATCAGTTAGCGTGGCCACGCATTCAAAAATAGCCCACCACCGTCACATGTTTTATTTTCACGCACTAAAAAATACAAAAGTATCAAGTGGCTGCATAGGCCAGGCCAGCCCAAATAGCCAAGTAATAATGTGTTTTTACTTTTTTTGTTATAAGAAATCCAACGGTAGCACAATATCTATACTAACATATTATAAATTTGTTGTAATTTTTTTTTCACCTCACAAATAAACTGTCCCGAGCTAAAAACAATATACGTGGACGAAGTCACGGGTATCTTCAAGTTAATAAATAACTTAGTGAAAACTAGAGCCGACATCATTGGATGATAGATATAAAATAACAGCGCATAATGTAAGAATCATAAAAAAAAATATATGATTATTTTATACCTATTCTGTATGTTTTTGGCCCTTTTATCCTTGTTTACTGTTACATTATAGCAAATAAGTTAGTTGCTTTGACTACTACAGCGCAATCAATATATAACCGCAGCCTGTTCCGATATGAGTCATCATATAAACCATTGTGGAACACCTGGATGAAAATATCTTAATTGCTATATACATATATATTTATCGTGGTTTTTATAGGTAATGGATAGTATACATGTATGATAGATGCAACTCTCGTCTATTTGACCGACAAATCCCGAACGGAGGAGGTAGACAATTCGACTGTCAGCTTTTTTCGTGTTCATGCGCGCGTTTTATATAATAAACGTACTCCGATTTTAATGATTTTTGAATTCATTTGAAAGAGGATTCTTGGGAAATGGTCATAAAAACGCAAATCCAAAATCTCCTTCCTTCCGAAAACCGCCCCCAAATGGGAATGATGGGGCAAATTTTCTCGCAAATCGAAAAATAACAAAATATCCGGAAACGTTTAAATTGAACATACACCTACATGCATATTGTCGTGATAACATGTCAATTTCAATTTGATTACTCGATTATTGAATGCTAATGTCCAACTTTAATGGATAATACACCTGTTCGAGATATCAAGATATAATATTGTATGTAGAATTTGTTTGTTTCTATTGTGTGGAACATGAATAATTCGTTCGAAGAAAGTTCATTCCGTATGCGTAACTGGAAATACGGCAAATCAATGAATTATTCGGTAATACGAATTCAAATGAAACAAAATCCAGAATTCCAATTGAGCAATAATATACACATAATAAATACACAACATTTTGACTCATAGAGTGAAAGCTGACTGAAAAAAAATCTGGATAATCACAGAGTAACAGGAGGAAATTTTTAGGAAATATTAATTTTCACAGCTGAATTTGTCCACATTTTTCTAATAATTTCTCTATGGAACATTTTTTTGAAGAATATATTTTGGATTGAAGGAAATGATGTTAATAATATAGATATTATAAAATATATTTATTTAAATAGCACGTGGTTCCACTTGGTTACATCGCTGCTCGCAAAACCGACAATAATTATGTGGTAAATTATAGAAACGGTTTGTGTTTTTTTACTGTATTTAGGTAATTGACCCTCCACTATATGTGTATATAAGTATAAGGCCTATAAAAGCTGCAACGTGTGTATAAGTTGATATCTATTCCGCCCTACGAACGTCGCAACTTCTACTACAACTTCAACTAAACAGTCGAAAGTAAATTTCTATGAACAATAAGTAGATGGGGTGTTGTAGCTAGTTTCAGGTCATGCATCTACGTGATCCACTTGACAAGCGTTGCACTTGAGAATGCAGATTGCTATATTTTTTAAACGTCCGTGGACCCCATTATCCATGTCAATTTCGTCTGTGGACCCCAGTATACATTTAAGATTCGTCTGGACGGACCAATAACTCTCATTTTCAGAATTTTCATTCAATCGAGAATACACCCGAACGTAAATGAATGCCATACATAAATATACATACATATATATAGGTATATAAGAGACCGGTTCGGTTGTTCCATTGTTATGTTTCTGTCAGCAGATGAATTAATAGAACCTAACCCATCCCATCATCACTATCATCAGTAGGTATGTATGCTGTGCTATATTCCAAACACCTAACACCTACTGTCTGGTGGGTATAAGCGTATTATAGACTCCATTTCTGAGTATAGCAAACATATAAATGAACACAGACATGATAAAATATTATATTTTATTAGATATAAGTAAATATACCTACCTAACATCAAATAAGAAAATACAGGATGAAACATCAAGACCACATATTGAAAAACAAGGAATAATAATTAGGTTAGGTTAGCTTATATATTCAATGAATTGATCTGACATTTTCTAATATTCATTCGTATACAATGAGAGGCGATTCTTTCTCAAATCGACCCCTATTATATTCCTTTATATAAAAGATCATTTGATTTTTCAATTCAAATGAATTATATTATCATATATTTTCATGTTATTTATTAGTGTTTTGTGAACCCACGAGCTTTTTGTCTGTCTGTTTGTGACAGATATTTATTAAACAAAGAAATTTGGCATAATTGAAAAATAAAATTTTTACAACTTTTCACGCAACATACCCACCTAATGTGCGTCTTGCGCGGGAATCGGGAATGAAATGCAGAGGTCAACGTTCACGTAGGGCTACACCCATGTAGTTTCCTATGTTTATTTTATCTACTGCAAATTGCCAGAGAACATGACACATAAGTAGTTAAGTTTACATGTTTGCTAGAATAGTTTTTCACAATACATAATAATGTTATGAAAATCTTCTGTGAGGTTCACGCAATCAAGATTATATATATATAGGTATATATACCTATATAAAAACAGATATTATGTTATAAGAAATGTTGCATCAGTTGATATATATCTGAATTTGTACACTGACAAGTTTATTAATCATAATTTTGGGGTATAATGATAATGATTAATAATGCATTTTTTGATCTCAAGAAAATTGAATTTATTTGCGTTGAAACAGGTAAGCAACTGGGTTAACCGTTTCTTCAAAATCCAACGGTTACATACTTACTATATAGAATAAATAAATAAAGAAATATTGTCTATGAGCTACTTGTCGACTTTTTGTGCGTTTTTTTATTCTTCTTCTGGTTGGTACATATACCAGATGACACAAGAAGTGTTAATCGGTATAAATTCTCAAAAATTTATAATATATGGAAATTGGAGAAACACGGACGAAGATGATGAAGAACAACAACCAACAGCCACATGTAAAAATAATCTAGAAGACTGAACTCAAAACAGAAACCTGCTTGTCCAGTGTACAGTTTGCCTTTTTGGTATCAGTGTCGTCCCGTGGAGAGATTGGAAAATTGGATACATTGCAACTTAATCAGTAATAAATATTCCAACAAGTAATTATATAACGTGAATAGATTCGGTTCTGTTTTGGAATAGGAATTATATTTTTACCTATTATATCAATTTAAATCCGGCACTTGATTTTTGAGTTCTCACTGTATAAACTATGCTCTTCTCCATGATAATATAGGTACGACTTATTATATGTATGAAGATATGGAGACTTTGCTAGCTTCAGGGAACCCCCTATTCTTTCTACTGATATTTAATGGGAATAATAATTATTACTTTCTTCGATGATTATTTCCATCACCCACTTTTGCATATCACATTTTATTATGTAAAACATAGCAAGGGCATTCAGTTATAGACTGGGTCAAGGTTCAAAACGCGTTAAGTTGTTTTCCAATCCGCGTGTATTTTATTAGATATTATTTAAATATATATGTATTTTCTATATGTATATATATTATACTTCCAAAGCCTCAGTATATGCATGCTGATATCTCTGAGAACAGAAAGTTGTATGTTAACTGTATTATATATTCAATTCATAAATTTTGATTTTAATATTATTTAA
The DNA here is from genome assembly GCA_958507055.1 of Crioceris asparagi. Classification (NCBI taxonomy): domain Eukaryota; kingdom Metazoa; phylum Arthropoda; class Insecta; order Coleoptera; family Chrysomelidae; genus Crioceris; species Crioceris asparagi. The sequence goes on along the minus strand of OY293833.1, from coordinate 1,604,871 downwards.
AAAAATATTTTCAACAGCAAGTCAATCTTGTTTTTTTTTTATCTGATCGATTCGATCGATCGAATAAGGGGAGAGTCAATTAGAAATTTATCCTTGTTGGTTAGAATAAATAATATTTAGTAACACACCTGTCATAAACATACGGTGTAATATCCACATTACAGATTAAAATGATAATGCCGAAAAATATTTTAGGCTTTATTCGAACAGGCATTCGTTGATATCACGTTTTATGGCTTCCCAATCAATATCAATTGTAGCAAAGTTGAAGCTATGGTAAAATAAGTTGAGTTTTTGCAATTCTCTACAAAAAAAACACAATTATTAGAGAAACGACTCGTATTATTAATTATTTCCTTTCCGTTAAGCTTTGGGGTCTAGTAAGTAATACAACCCCTAGAAATTAGAAAGAGGAAGAAGAGGGAAAACGCATCTGAAGCAAAAATGACAGACAATTTCACTCAGTTTCTTTCAATTATCAAATGCAACCATCCATCATAGACTTTTTAACGGACGTATGAGAATTACTTATTACTGCGCTACCTTTATTGTGTGTTTGATTAAAATTCCAGTAAAGGTCAATAATTCTTTTGTCAGAAAGGAAATTCTATAATATGTGCAGTCTATTCGATTGTGGTGGTGATATTGTCGCAGAATAAACAGTGGGACAGCTCAAGGGCAATGTTTTTTCCTTTTATTATCATCAACAGGAAAATAGCGCTGTGTTTTATCTCAAGTTGAACTGAAAAAATACGTGAAAAAATTAATAACGAACTTGTTCTGTCACAATATATATATATATATATATATATATATATATATATATATATATATATATATATATATGTAAATGTTAAAAAGCGCCCAAGGGTAGGTAAATTTTATGAAATATGTACCTACCAGTTTTCGGTTGTTTTATGTCAACAAAGCCTAGTAATTATTCACAGGTTGGATTGAAGCTCAAAATATTTTTTTTCAATTTTTTTTTCCATGGCACACAATCATTCTCTCCAAAAATGTGACACCTATACCTAAGTAAGCAAAATACATATTTCATTTTTAGACAAGAATCTAAATGGAATCCCCTTATCATCATTATATATATATATATTGTTGTATTGTTTCACCAGATCTTAAATAAAATCGAATATGTTATCATTAACTCATCTCACCTTATCGGTAAGTGGTTTCTAGAACAATCTCTAAAATAAATAAGAAAGATAAAAGAATTGAACTAATAAAAGAAACAAACATTTCACAACGAAACACTTTTATATATTTATATAGTTATTCATACATTTTTAAAATAATATCGTTATATATAAATTAAGAAAATAGCGGTAAGTTTTCCAGGTCACTCGATCTCGATATGCCAAAGACATACCTACCTAATAGAATGATGCCAAGATAGTTTCAGTTTATTTTCAGTTCTGCTTTTAATTATAACATCTGTTAAAAATGATAATTCCCGGAACCATTTTCATTTTGATGACAGATATTTAATTTTTTTTTTAAATATCACAAGAAAAAGTAACCTAACCTAACCATATTTGTTACCTGGAATTTTCGAATGTTGATTAAAACTAAGAAGTACAATGAATTAATTTTTCGTTTCGAGAAGAAAATACACAACAAATTGTTATTTATCGTATTTGACCAAAGTACCGTTGAAAACTGAAAAATCTACATAAATTTCAATAATGTACGAAAAATTACTAGAATAAATTCATATTTATATTTATCTACAAATATGTAGCATATGGTTGGCGGAACAACAATTTCGTAACATTTCTTAAATGTTTATCAGTTTAATTAGAAAATGTGAATAGAGAAAGTAAATCAAAATTACTTATAATACATTACTTTATTTAATTGGCCCCAAACGAAGACTGTCTGCATATTTTTTTAAGTCTGTTCGAGCTTTTTAAATAGTAAACTTGCTCCGATTTCCATGACTCTCTGTTTTCATTTAAAAAAAAAACTATTGAGTGTTGAACCCATTGAAAAAAATTCAACATTCAAGATGTCCTTCCCCCCAAAAACTTCTCCAAAGGGGGTAGTTTTTACCGAAAATTGAAAATCCGAGACGGCAGAATTAAAGAAAATTCCATATCTAGAAACGTTCAAATTGGACATTTTTAAAAATAACCATAGGTTTTCGAGTTAGAGCTGTGGTAAACTATGGCTAATGTTACACTTAAAAGTATGAAATAAATATTTTTCACAAAATATTAGATCGACCCTATTAGTTGGTGCACTGAAAAATACAAAATAATATTAATTCTATTTATGTTGGTACTTGTGAAGTTGGTGCCAAAAGTTTTCATTCTAACTGCAACTGCACAACTTCAAAAGCAACAGCACCAATAGAATTAATATTATTTTGTATTTTTCAGTGCACAAACCAATAAAGTCGGTCCCAATTTTTGTAAAAAAAATATTTATATATCACAGAATTATACTTAAGCGTATTTCCGCAGCGATGTTCTGAAATCTCTACATAAAAACAACTACAAGCAAAGAATATACGTGGGTAATATGATAAGTACTATGTTCTTTAGTATTGGTGAACGTTCAACAATTTTCATGACTAATGGTACACTCAAAAATGTGAAATAAATATTTTGTACAAAAATTTGTGCCGACTTTATTAGTTGGTTCACTGAAAAAATACAAAATAATATCAATTCTATTGATGCTGATACTACATTTGTAGTGGTTGCAGTTTTTTTCAAACTAACAAGTACAACTGAACAACTTCAAAATCACCAGCACCAATAGAATTGATATTATTTTGTATTTTTTCAGTGAACCAACTAATAAAGTCGGCACAAATTTTTGTAAAAAATATTTATTCTTAATTTGTTAAGAAATTTCAAACACCTTCTGCAGGAACAGCTAGAAAAGATACACTTCAGAAGCCATAAAGACGAATGTTAACGACTTGACCAATTGAGTAATTATGTTGAATGAATCATCTCTACTCTTTCTTGTATTCAAATAATTTGATAAAGATATTAATATCTATTAAGAAGGGTGGAGCATCATCGCAACTAGACTAGTTGAATAAGAAGTCAATGCACCCATGAAATATGATGTACTTGCTTGCTTTACAATATATTATTACCGGAAAAATAACCACCTAACCTTATCAGTGAAACACATAAAAATACATTTTAGGCCAGTGACGCTGACAAAACAAGTCATACAAATATATAATCTCTAAATATAAATTACAGAGATATAATATGATTCTCGATATCAAAACTTACAATATAATAATTTTCACGAAGAATCCGCAAGAGAATGGAATGAAGATGATGCAAGTAAACGTGACGTGAAAGTTGTGACTATGATGATGATGTGATAAGTGAAGAAATAAAGAATCTAATAAATAAAATATTCATGCAATGAGGCTACTAGTTGAAAGGGAGTACATACATACATTGTATGTAAACAATATCAATAAAAATAATTATCCAAATTGGGATACAAAAGAATAATCATAATATAGGTTTCATTCCAACTGCAAATCCGAAATAGTTCGCAAATCGCCCTTAAGGCGCATGCCTCTCAGATATTGACAGTGTATGGAATAACTGACAACTTACTAGAATTTGGATTTAAATAAAACTTCGAAAGCAATTTTTTGTTGTTGGGAAATACCAATCAACCAGATCAACGGGTTTTTAGGCGTACCTTACCCACGCTGCCGTAATGTGGGATTGGTAGAGGGGGAAGTGAAGTCGATGTCACTAGTTTTTGCTATCTACACTAGCGATCCCTGCACCCCCGGAATGATTACAGGACATTTTCATCAAAGGAAAAGTCCTTGAGCTAGTCAGGCTCGAACCCATGACCTCACAGATGGAAGTCGAGCATATTACCCACTAGACCACCCGGGGGAGGCTTAGCTATTGATTAACTGATAACTCAAAATCAATACAATTTTCCATGCAATATACATTTTGGGGTTCATGATTTAGAAAACATTTCTTTTATATTCAAAGCTGAATCCATTTATTTTAAAAACTATTTTTTAAACGTTTTAAAGAAAATACTTCTGTCAGAAATTATCGATTTTGATTTAATTAGATATGGCAATAATAATAACATTTATATGACATAGCATTTTTTTATTTACCAGAGCGCCCTCAAATAGGGAACTCATTATTTTTAAGTACTTATCTCACTATGTACTTCTTCGCGGACGCCAGCAAATCTATTTATTATACCTGCACTACTTTAAAATTATCAATACCAATAGAATTTAGATTATTTCGTGTTACTAAAGTACATCAACTAATAAAGTAAGTTTTCACAAGACCGATCTAAATTTATCTGAAACGCCTCGTATATTTTGATACAAAAGCAGCATTGATTCTTTTTCGTAATAAATTTCAAAGTTATTCAGCTTCTTGATGTTAATGGCCCTAAATTTCAATCTCAACGAGTACAATGATCCACTTTTTATCGTGGTGCATGAGAAAAGAGACAGAGGAAAGGATGAAAAATATCCGTTTTAGATAATTTCCAATGTAGCAATAATATACATATATAAGTAATTCATTGAAATGAACACTGACTTAGAAAGAAAATACGTGATTAATTATGATGAATATGATTTGTGAAATTTTGAGCGATACATTTTTATAGGCGTATTTTCTAGAATTTATTTAAAGAATACAGACTAAAACTAAAAGTTAGCAGTTAGATTTTGGTTGTAAAAATCACATTTTTGGGATAATACTTAGTTCTCATATGCAGTACCTAATTTTAGATTCATGTTGGAAAAGATATATTTCTAAGACATGTTTTTATCATACTTTTCTCTGGGTTAATCAGTTTCTAGTACCTATGCAATATAGGTATATGGCTTCATTCTTGAGGAATTCAACATGTAGCTTAGATTTCGATTATTATACGGTCAAGTCTCATGGACTGAATCCAATTACATTTCTCAAACATGCAACAGAAAAACGACTACGAAGTAATAACCCAGAAAATAGCACATTAATAAATATATACAGACTATAATTCGAAATATAATAGTAGGTAACAGTAAGTAGTTATTCAAAAGCGTACTATTTTGTTTACCATGTATCTGTTTAAATATTTTCCAATATATGAAACATCATTCGCAAGTAGATTAATATTTCAAAAAAATGTATCTAAAAAACTAGCTGCAACCGCTATGTTCACAAAATTATATGAATCACTCATCAAATGGGATTTTGAATTATTAGAGGAGCTTCTTTTTTCCTGGAAATAAGCGTATCAATAATGGTTTTCCATAAGAATGACTCACGTAAAGCAAAGTAAAACACTCTAGGCGCATGCCACTTGTATCTATCCCCTTGAAGAAAATCCACCCCGACCCGAAGAGATAATTCACCCGGAGGTGGTATTAATCTAAAAGTGATTCACCTTTCTTGGATAAAACAGCGAGGATATTAATGTAATATAATAAATATATCACTGTTGAAGATACAATAGATAGAAAATTTTAAAACATTACATGCTATTGTTGACGTTTTTTAGACGAAAATGACACTTGTACAAAAGACACCTGCAGGCAATAAGGACTGAAACTGGTACCTGGCTGCTGTTAAGTCACCGAGCAGGTTTAATTTGACCGTTTTTCGGTCCACGAGATATTTTGTGTAGATATGTTTGAATTTGCAATATGTATAATATTATATTATATATTATATGTTAGGTGAATCGAAATTTATTTCAAAAACTAAAAACAGCTTTCTCTCGATGACTGTATTTCAGAGAATGTCTTTTAAAGCGTTTCTATGGAAACAGGAAACTTAATTTTCATGAGCTTGAGAGAAAATTGAGTAATTTTGAACAATATGACATACCCAAAGCTCGGTGCCCCAGTTCATGTTTTCCGCAACGGTCGTCATTAATCCAAAATTAATTAGTCACTTAACAATTTGACACTGAACCAGCACAACTCAATTTTTAACTATATTCACAAATAAACACTAATTTCTCTGGCACTACCCAACATGGCTGTCTCGCAACTCGCTATTGACATTACTGACTCGGAATCTCGGAAAACAACACTGGAATCAGAGAGGATATAAGATAGTGTCATGCATAGATAAGAGAAGTGTTGCATTTCTGACTGGTGTCAGGTTCCATGTCAACATTTGAGACCTAGCGAAACTAGCGCCACCAGCTGCGTCGCATCTGAACTAAGAAAACCGCGAAAACTTTTTGAAGATCCAGTCGATTTTTTAATCGCGGAAATATATCTTCTAAAATTGCAATGAATTGAAATATGGAATAAATTATGAATTGCTTATTGGAATATATATTTATTATTGCTACCCGTTTCAAGATGTTTTTATTACAATCTCATCTTTAGGAAACAAGGAATCTTAACACGTAGTTGTAAATTAAGACTTGATATTCCGATCGCGTTTTAAAAGAGATCTTTCAAAGTCAAAATACGACAGGTGACAATTATAAAATCTAATAATACAATGGTAGTGTTCACAGAAGTGTCTGATACTCAATCAGTTTGTAATCAGTACTAATCATAGGTCGTGTCCACAGCAGTGTCTGATTACCAATCAATTAGTAATCAGTAATCAAAAATAGTATCTTGAAGACACGACTGATTACTGATGAATCGCTTAGCTCATTTGTCAAACTGACAGATGTCATGCTGACTGCCAAATGAATAATGTTTTAAATTCGCAAATTTTATTTAAGAAATATTAAAACGATTGAAAACGGAAGGAGATACTTTATTTTCTGTAGAATAGATGTCCATAATAGAATTGCTACAGTTTTTCTCGTTCATTGGAAATTTCAATTATTTAAATATAACTTTACCTATAATTATTGGTGCTTCTGTCGGTACATTGTTCATGGTGGAAGGTATATTCACTACAAAATCTCCCAGCGTTTCCATTTCATCTTCGTGAATAACTCCAGGATCTAAAATTCTATATAAATTATCCATAATATGAAAGATATTTCCAAACTATCAAAGTTATGAATGAAAATTTAGAATGAAATGAAAAGATGGGTTATGTTTTAATTGTTTACTGATAGCTGTCATATTAAAGACGTCAACTTTTTGGTTACTGACTAGTTGGAGGTAGTGTTCACTGCTCACTAGTAAGCGATTGGTAATCAGGCACTGCTGTGGACACAACCATACTCTTGTGAACAAGACTATTTTTCATCATTTTGCTTGGTTGTTAAATTGACGTTTGCCAAAAGAATTGATATATTATGTACTTTAATAAAAAATTACACATATTAGAAAAACAGAAAAACTCAAACAGCCTGTTCCTAAATACAAACCATTAGCCTGACCAGGCATAAATTATGTCCTTAGTCAATCTTATATTCCTATATTGAGTCCGTATCAGATGGTTGTCTCTGGTCCGTATATCTGTAAATTTTCCACTAGACTATTGTTTACCAGGTATTCTATTACTAATCGATAGGTAATGACTCACTGCATAATAGTTATAATGAATGTTGGCTTATAAAAATTATTAAATTCCATCCGTATGACCAGAGATAACCGGTATAACATAGTAATTTTTGAATTCTACTTCTGGGTGACACTCACCTTATAGTCAGTTATTTATGAATAAAATTTGTAGAAATAAAAATATTTAAAATCATTTTATAAATGTATGGGCCAGAGAAATATCTGCCTTTGGTAGTGCTCTGTTATATTGTTATTTGTTCTAGTTCTATGACAAAGTTAATGCCTGTGCCCGTGCCCTATGACTTATGTTTACTTTCGATATTTTATAATTTTAATTTTTGAGATTTGACGTGTCGTATTTTTATTTTTGTTCATTGTCTTATTCAAAAAAATGTACTAATATAAATTATGAAATAAAGATAAGTATGCAAAGTGAAAGATAAATTTCTAATTCCTCGAGCTATTTAGATACTCCTACGCATTTTCTGGGTAACCTATGACTCACGATGTAAGAAAGACTTAAGGAAATCTGTTTTAGTATGTAATTTTTCACATATTATTCTAGTTATGAAAATGGAAAATGGATCTACGTACAGAGAACATGCCAGAAATAGGGATATAAACTGGTCCAGATTTGGACTGGGTTCGGAAGCACCACAAACGACTAGGGCTAATACTAGTGGATTTGTTGACCTCTCTACAGATTACGAAGGTGGAGGACATCAAGCCTCTGGGGCCAACGAATTATTTGCCGAAGAACAGGTAATCATATCTATATCCATGTGTAGACAGCCACTTGTATCTAACAAACCCTACATACATGTCATATTCATTGTAGATACCAAGTACATATTATATGGAATTTCATGTTATAGATATTTCATTATTCAAATAATTTAAGTCATCCTGAACTGCTGTTTTGCCTTAGGGTGATGTGCCTTGGTGGAAATCTAATTTTTTCATATCACAACCAGTTTTATTTGGTACTTGGGATGGCGTTTTCACATCTTGCTTAATTAACATATTTGGTGTGATAGTGTTTTTGCGATCTGGATGGATAGTTAGTCAAGCTGGAGTTTGTAGTGCTATTACTATAGTTTTATTTACAGGTAGATATACCATATTAATATTTATTTTTGATTTAACGGCAGTCGAATTCAATCATGGAAATATTCAATGATCATATTATTATCCTTTTTTTTAAACGGTTATCTGATGGATTTTTTCAGTTTTCACAGCTTTAATCTCGGTATTATCAGCCGTTGGAATATGTGAAAGATGTAGAATTGAAAGCGGGGGAGTATATTTTGTAGTTGCTCATACTCTTGGCTCAAGATTTGGAGGATCTTTAGGACTTCTTTATTGTTTCGGACAGGTATTGAATAGAGGGAGTTCTTATGATTGAAATTTCGTTTGTAAAATGATTTTCAGGCAGTAGGATGTGCCCTAAACGTTTTGGGGTTTGGTGAATCCATAGCTCAGCTAATCGGATTCGGTGATTCAAAATGGGCGGTACGGTTGATAGCTATAGCCGCCGTTTTACTTCTGAGCATAATAAATGTTGCCGGTGTAAAATGGGTTATCAAATTGCAATTTATACTTCTACTTATATTACTGTTAGCTGGTCTAGATTTTATGGTTGGTAGCTTTGTCAACGAACAAGAAGGTATGTGTATATTTGAAATATTAATTGTTGAACAACATGTGCATGTTTATTGTTATTTTTTTGTAAGGTGGTTTCGAAGGATGGCTGAGTGGTAACTTGCAAAAAAACATGTGGTCAAGTTATGTTGATGAATACAGTTGGTTTACGGTATTTGGTGTCTTTTTCCCAACTATCACTGGTATTTTATCGGGAATTAATATGAGTGGTGATTTGAAAACACCGTCCACAAATATACCGAACGGTACCTTAGCCGCTATAAGCACTGGCACATTTTTGTATTTGGTTTTTATAATTTTTTTGGGCGCAACATGTACTAGGGACGTGCTGAAAACTGATTTCATGATAGCAGCTAAAGTATCTATGATAAGAGTTCTGCTTCTTGCTGGACTGTATGTCTCTTCAATGTCCAGTTGTCTGGGAGCAATGTACGGTACACCGAGAGTACTTCAATCAATTGCCTGGGAGAACGTTATACCAGGCATTGGCGTATTAGGCAGAGGCGTACGTATATATTTTTTTATTTCAATTTAGGATTCTAACCGTTATACGATTATTATTCCAGCGTGGACCAAACAAAGTGCCCTTATACTCAATGGCAGTAGTTGCCGCAGTAACATTTACCTTTATTTTCATTGGTGAGATCAATACCCTTGCACCAATTGTAACAATGCCTTTTCTACTCACATATGCTGCCATCGATTATGCATATTTTGCACTTGCACAAACTTTTGATATTCAACATCAAAGAGAACAAAGATTCCATAGACCAAGAATACAACATCAGACTTCTAGCGATGATAGTGATTTGGATAGACTGTTTCCCGAAAGAACTAGACACAAAACACTTAGAGTGAGTCAACAAATAATATGGTCCTTGTGTACTAGTCAAATTTAAATCGAAAATTATATTAATGTAAATATTTTTTAGACAAATAACAGTACAACAAATAGCCCTGATACTGAAACAAGTGAGACTTCACCCATATCACCAAAAATCAACATTCATTCAAAAAAAAAGAATTGGTACTCCAATTTGTGCAACAGATGGCTGTCCTTATTCGGAGTGAGTGAAAGTAGTTTGCAGAGAAAAATATCCTTTTTCAAATCTGTTTTTTTTGTTTTAGGCTGGTCTCAAAATATTGATAATGCTTCTAGTCAATTGGTACTATGCTATCGCTTGTGCGTCGATGGTATTTTTGGTATGGCTGTATATTGGAACAGCCAATCCTGCTGTCAAACCTGGCATAGCTACTGATTTTCGTTTCCTACAATGGCTCAAAAATTGTATACTTAGATTACTTGGGTAAGATAACAAACATTTTTTCTATAAAAATGGTCTTGATGGTCTTGTACGTTTCTGTTTTTATTTTAGAAGGCGAGTCATCGACTACGAACAAATTGTCATCTCGCCTGTAGATCCTGACGTTGATGTAACACCATCACAACTGAATGAGGATAATCAAGATTTTGCAAATAGAAGACGTTACCATCAATCGGCCACAATTCATGGTCATATGGTTAACATCGATGATTGATACACGCTTAATTATTGACCTTCTTCAAGCTAGACATGTTGAGCTAATTAATACAAGCGAGAAACGGTTTTTGTTGAACAATATTTTCTTAACTGATTTGATAACATTTTAATAAATTCTGTATACCCAAAAACTCGTTCTCGCTGTATAAATTAGTATGTTTATTTGAAGAAGAGAATTTGGAGGTTGTTAATATTTATTCTAGTTAGATATAAATTAATTACTTGGCACACACAAAACTATTGTTAATAATTCGAAGTTTTAATAAATTTATATATTTTGTAATTTTAATAAATTTATTGAAAGAAATATCTTTACTACGAGACTATACATAGAAAAACAACTCGAAAAAATCATATGTATAGACACAGACTATCTGTGGTATAGAGAATATTAAAAACGTAGCGGTAAGAACAAGATTTAAATGTCTTTGGCTCAGACGGCCATTTGCTGGTCGCCATTCAGGTACGGAACCCAAACGCTAAGATTTTGGTATAAATAATATCATCCCTTAGCCCCTATGGAATCAGAACATTGAATAAAAAATATTGTCAAAATATGAAGACATTTATTCTTAAATAAATAAACACTGAAGCACATAATATATCGAGCAAAGATAGTCATATTCAAAAATATTTCAGAGAATGTCACTAGAATAGGGGGTCATAGATTAATATTATTAAAATCAGTCTATAATTTGTGTCAATATATATATATATTATATTTTTATAAAATGATAATTGTGCGAACCATTACAAATCATATTACTTCAAAGCAATGGTCAATATATTATTTCGATTACCATGAGTACAGAGACAACAATCATATCGTAAAGTATCCCAATAAAATATAATTGTTTTAATAAGGAATCTATTCAATTCCACTACCAGTTGTGTTCAAGTCTTAATTTTCTATCACGACTGTCAAGATACCCAAAAAAATCTCGACAAAAATCCTAATTCCAGGGAAGACGTTCATCAAAACAAACTAACTGATCACGGTTCTTCCTCAATTACATTTCATAATCAAACTTTTCTCAAAATTATTGATGTGTAATGAAATTGGTTAGGCTCTGCATATGAAAAAAATCGAACATAGCTGAAATTATAGCTAGAACAGACCAGAGAAAAATAATTTATTATTATTATGATAATAATAGTAATAGAAAAATTTGGTAGCTGACTTACACAGATATAAATATGTGGCATCTTATATATGGGTATATTTATATTTTAAACATAGATTACCGATTCTTACGATTGTTGGCACGTAGGAAATCACTTTATTGTGCTTATGTTAGGTTAATATTTATTATTTACGTTATTTCAAGGCATTCGCTACATATATAGTAATAATATACCTCGATAGTAACATTAAAGATATCTGATACAATAATTTATATTGTACTTTCAGCGTTTAATGCAAAAAATTGATTTATTTATCTTCTTCGAAAAAAATCCGAGGATATAAGAATGGATTTTATACAGTTAATATAGAAAAATATTTTTAATGTTTAAACGTAAAAATGTATCGTCATGTGTGAGCGGTTGTTTTATTCGCATAAATACCTTTTATATTTTGTGTCATTTTTTATGTTGTTTACTTTAACCTGTAAAGATCCAAATATGGTGAAAAAACTCGGGCCGAATTTCGAAGAGGATACCGTGATGTCAGTAATTTTTATGGTTTTGACAGTAAAAGACAAGTTACTTTTGATTGGAAGTAAAAGTATATAAAAAATTGCGAAGCACTTGGCCCTATTGTTGTGAAAATCGAATCAAAGTTGTTTATAATGGGTTAATTAGTAATTATCTATTTTAAATATATAGTCCAGTCACTTATCAGTGAAAACTTTTTCTTGAGTGATGTAGTATGTTCCTGTCACTTAACCCTTAATTTGTACAGGGTAAATATAAAATATAAGCGAATATTTTACCCATTAGATCGAAAAAACGAATATAAAATAATAAACTTCATGAGCTTCAAAAATTCCGCCACAGCGGCTAAAAAGCTTAACTAGATATCTGTTTAGCTGTCATATATGAGTGATTTTGAGAAAAAACTATTGTTAAACTTACACTGGCATGCGCGATGTATTTGGTCCAATTGTGTGCCAATGTGATGTCATATTAAATTACGTAGAATGCAAAGGAAATGCCAATAGGGTGAGCAGCAACCTCATGAGTATTCTTCTATTGTTTTCTTTGAATTCGGAAATTTTAATTCATGTAAAGAAATGTTAAATCACCCTATAAAAATTCTTATTTTTTTCGAAATTTCAATATTGAAAAATGGTTCTTTTTTACCTTTCTAAAAAATATTATCTAAAAAACAGTCATAAAATATTTATAAGTATACGTTATTGTATGCACCACAATTAAATTAGTTGATAATATTTTTATGTGGGGAGATCTGGTGGATCTTTACAAGACATAGTCTCTATAGACACAGAACGCAATGGTACTGGAAATACGGGCTTTTTAAGCACAATTGGCTTTGTTGCAAACTGAGGCTTGAATGTTGTCGTTTTTGCTGGTGAACTACCTCCTAATGTAGCATACTTTCGATCTGGAACAGGACTGGCAATTGTGAGATACTCACTATTCTCTGACAAATGCACCTTTTTATTTTTTTTCAATGTACTTTGACTTTGTTTGGCAAATGTTTCGGCTGCTGTTTGCATTTCTGGACTTTCGGCATTGTTGCAATCCACAGCTTTGGCATGTGGTTCTTCTTCAGGTGAGCTGTCTGATGATAACTGTCCAGGGAATTCCGAAAGAGGTTTTGGTGTGACCTCTTTAGGACTTGAATTATTACCAACAAGTGGAAGATCCATCACCAAATCAGGCGTGTGATGTTGTCTTTGAAGGTATGGCTCCGACAGTCGGTGAGATTTTAATATTAGTGGAACGGCTGTAGATTCGGAATTTGATCTTCTTTGCCAAAGTTCTCGGCTTTGATTGAAATTAACATTTGATTCGTCAATTTCAGACATTTCAGATCTGATGGTTTCAGATTTTACTTTATTAATCTCAATCAGTTCCAGGCTACTTCCTTTGGTTTTATCAGCTTGTTTTATTTTAGGTTTATCATTTATTGTTTCAGTTGGTTTCGTTATCTGTTCACTCTGCAACAAGAGTAATATTTTCATTTTAGTATATTTTGTATTGCGGCTCATGCTAATTTTTTTTAATGAAAAAAGATAATTTTATGAATTTAATGATGATGAGGATGTAGGATTTAAAACCATCATTAGATGAATGATAATGATGGTATATAGTAGTAATATATTCCAGATAAATACTTCGAAATTTACAAAATAAAGTTGATAACTACCTTGATTTTTCTTGCATTCTTTAGTATGCCTGTGATAGAATATTCAAGCTAGCGAAGATAAATATTTTAAAATAGAATGTAACTTTATTACCACATGCATGTTAAACGCAAATGTTATTAAATCCCATGAAAGTGTCAAATTGAAAGAATCACAATAAATTTACTCTCATTCATTCTAGAATGAAATTGTTAGTTCCGATAGAAATATTAGTTATAGATACGAGGGTAGATGGATAGATTTATGGATAGATTTTCTGAAAAAGTACAACATACTAGAATTTGAATTCTAGTCAGTGTTCGGTCCAGCATATTGTTTCGAATTTAGGAACACAGGCTTTATCTCACAAATAGCTAGATATTTTCAAGATGTTAGTATTGAAGTACTTGTTAAGACAAGGTATATAAATATAATGGTGAGAAATACAGAAGGCGCTTCAAAGAAAAGCAAATTTTAAGTAAAATGATAACATAATTTTCTGAACCTGACGTTCAATAAAAAAACACAGGTAAGCATAAGAATGTATTTCCATAAATTGTTTAGTTTCCCTTTAAAATCGAAGCTTAACTTACTTTCAATCATCGACATTTAAAAAAACTGTATGCCACAATACCTTTGGCTTCTCAAAAGCTTTCTTTGTAGGGATGGGATTTATGAAATAATCACGAATAGTTGCACAGTTCTATCAATTCACCCTCGAGTTTTGATAAACGTGACACATGATTATATAAGAGAAATAATGTAGCTTTCTTATCCCGATCACCAATGGTGTTCCGAAATCACTACTCACATTTTTCCAGCGATTACATGTTGCTTGCAAGGACGGGACACACATTCAACATAAATGAAAAAAAATCACTTGATTACAAAAATATGCTCTCTAAACACTGCAATGATCGTAATCAAAAAACAAAAAATTTGTAGTAGCTCTTCGAGATCTACACAAAAAAATAATTGCTCAAATATCTACAAAAAAACCAAAATTACTATGACTCGATGATCATATCCTGTATTTGAACTGTTTTTTATTTCGAATTAATGTATGACCTAATTTATCAATCAGATATTGTGAATTAAAAAGATTTCTCTTTAAACACAATTTTACGTTGAAAAGAGAAGTTGGAAGTTGGTGTAGAAAGATGAGACTGATTATTCCCAAGAAAAGATACAAACTCAAGTTCTTAATCAATAAAAACATCAAAGAGAACAATTAATTTTTATTTGTATACAGGATAGTCACTCGATTAATTTACAGTCGCCTTATCAAAATAGAAAAGGTTGAAAACATTTCTTGTAAAACCAAGAAATTAATCATTTTTGTAACAAAAAAAATCTACTCACTGGTATATATAGTAACATGATTTATGTTTCATGCACATATAAATGTGTAAAACACTTGAGAACACTCAACATGCACAATAAAGGCAAGATTATCAAAAAGATTGTACAAAAATAAGACTTACAATTATAACTAAGTAAGAAAAAAAAACAATTCTCATAAATTCGAGTTTCCGATTTTTTGGAAATTTGAATTAAACTGTTTTAGATGATAAAGCAAAATTTTCAATAAAAATAGCTCAAATCACAAAATGCTAAAAATTAAAGCAAATGTTAAAAAAGTACTCTCAAACTATGCATCAACTAATCTAAACAAAAATATCTACGTTTAGGAATTTCCAAAAACAGATTTTCATGAGAAATTCATCCATCAAAATAACAAATGTATATTTTCATATTCGTTTGTCGCTCAACATTTTTGGAAACCTCCATAAACAGAGCCATCACCCCCATCATAACATATATATTTTTATACTTGTCGACAATTAAACAGTCGTTTCCAATACCTCTCTAGTTTGATTTAACATCAACAACGACGAGTTATTTTCACTGGTACTTGTATCTGGCACATCATTTGACGACATCACTTTATTATTCCATGTGACAGGTGTGTTATTATGTATAAGAGGCGAATTAAGATTGCTGGTGGCAGATGTCGAACTTTCTGTCAGTATGGAATCGTTCGAACTTGATGCTATTCTTCTCACAGATTCCTCAGATGAGCTCGATTTGAGGATGTTACTCGTTTTGTCACGATCATCGTCCCTACAAAAAGCAAAATGTTTATAAAAATTAAGATAATCAAACACAGAGTGAGCAATAGAAACGTGTGATCAGCCTGGCAAAGTTGTCTCAACAACTCTCAGAATAAAAAAACCAAAAAAGTGATTTCTCACTTTCCCTCGATAAACGAGAATAATTGAAAATAGAAGAAAAATTATATTCTATTCAATATATTAATACTGAAAAAGATAATGTTGTAAACGAAACGATAGATGTCCATAAAGAGTTGGGTAAGTAATACCCAAATGCCAAATACCCATAGCAGAAACAAAAGATAGGTTATGTGTTATGTTACTGTTACACTTTTGTTTGCCAATTGCCATGATACTTAAGACCAAGAACTTATATAATAGGGGGGCGGTTAATACGAGTAGCGAGAGTGACTCAAAAATCGTAAGGTTGTCGTATGTCATTTAGGGGAGTTGCGCAAATTCGCGCTGCGCATCCTTCTGCAAGTATGAGCCATGATATAAAAACAATGGTATGACGAGGCGCATCCACGAGCATCTAGCTCCTCCCACATTTTTCCAGTGACGTCACGACCATTGAATATAGTAGTTTATTTAAGCCATTATAAAATAAATTAAATACACCCTGATCCTAGCTCATATATACAAGACACTTAGTGAAATACAGCGCAAGACCCAAAATTGACGTCATTTCAGCCACTGCTGCTTATAGCACAGGATACAGAATTACTTGTCCTCCCTTTATATGTTCTTGCTTAAGACAGACTAAGCGCATGCGCATCTCTAATGACGTCAATGCCTGACAAAACGTCAGGGACAACCATAAAACGCATGTTTCGAACGATAATCTCATGTTTTGTGCTTACTTGCAATTTTGGTTTCGGCAATTTACGTTTTTCTGTACCTAATACCTAATTATTAGTTTATGATATTTGTGACATCTGCAATATAAATGCCATACATTACGAGGGAGTAATGAACCAAGTTATATTTCAATAGACGAGGACGAGGCCCATGATTTTAGAATATGGCCGTACTTTATAAAACGCCTAGGCATTTTAATAAAAAGAGGAATTTGTTAATCTGGCTATGACACTGAATACATACTTCATTTTTAATGATATATATTTGTCGGGTATCAATCCTTCTTGTCCATTGACAGCACCACGCCACCAGTCATTTGACACTTGTGAATATAGTGTAATTGAGTCGCCCTTTTTCAGTGATAATTCTCGACCAGATCTGGCAACGAAATCGAACTGAGCAGTGGCTTCGACATTTTCCGAATCATCTTCCGATGGATAGACCTCAGAGTCGAGATCTTCTTGTGTTTGATCGGAGGGTGAATCGCCCACATCGCTGGAAAAATAAAATAATACGTAATAATATATCAAAATAATAATTATATTTCAAGACATATCAACAACAAACACTTACTGGTCCTCAGAATTTGGTGATATATATTTCTCATACACAGTACCACCATCATTTGGAAATATTTCATCATTGAACATGATAATATTCTTGATGAGATCATTCACTTGATTTTGATATTGAACTTGATCTTTGTCATCAGGTACTGGTACCAATGTGGGGCCAAAGCAGATGGCCAAATTGTATGGATCCATCATATTTTCATCGGAAAATTCCGACAGATGATTGAGAAATGCAAACAAATATCTTAACACAATCATCACAGATCTGGGTAGGCTGCTGATCAGTTCTCTCATCCGAAGAACGAATTCTCGTTTCGATTCCAATTCTACCACAAAATCCAACAAATTGAGACAATACAAACATTATTCTGTTGTATAACTTACGTGCGAGTTCCATAAATTGTTCAAAGTAAATAATGGGGAATAGAGGTTCTCTTAGTTCTCTAAGATAGAGTTTCAAAACGCCTGCAACACTATTTATGTCAGAGGCATCTGTCATATCAGCCAAGGGATCTTCACCTCTTTCAAACCACTCTCTGAAATTATTAATCTCAACTTGAGATCCAGATACTCTAAATATACCCTGATGATGTAAACCTACGAAAAAGAAACTAGGATATTCGAGTTTTCACTAACTGTGTGTCTGTGTGATATTTACCATAAAGATTAATGACCCTGATGCACGATCTTATAATTAATGGTATATCTTGGTTAGTAGCTTCTTGGTATTCCTCTATTGATCCACCAAAAAGTTTTGGCTGTCCACTCATTTGTAAGCGACCTATTCGTTTTCGTTTCGGCGTTTTCGTGATAGGCTTAATGGAATTACAACAATCTGATGCTTCGGATAGAAGAGATTGCCTTAGTAATTCCTGTTTAGCATCTAATCTGGCTATTCGCGATGATCCCAATAAGTACTCCCTGAATTTCTGTAAGAAAATAATTGTCAGGACCGAGATTTCGAAATGTTCATATTCCCATCAACAGGAAAAATTTCGTGAATTTAGAAACAAATATATATATATATAAGCAATATATAACTACAAAACTCAATTTTGACTCACTGTTAAATAGAATTCCTCAGTCTCTTGTCGATCTGCTCTTAACTTAATAGATACAGTTTCAAGTGGTTTCGATGCATGCACCGCACTTTCACCAAAATATCCACTACAATCATAGTCTTTGGCGCTCAACATTTCCAAGAGCGTACTTTCAGCTGTTTCCAATGTCTTCCATACTTCCTCTGATTCAGCTCTCAACGATGTCACTCTTTGTTGTAGCTGGCTTAAACGACTTTCCATTTCTCTATGTAGAAGTGTTTGAATCTCTGTCTCTGGTGGCTAGAAATCAAGCACAATAACTCTAGCATTCGCATTATATTATCAGTTTGGTAAATTACCTCTTCAATTTTGTGCCCTTGGAACTCCAATTTTTTAGGTATCATAAATGCGCTATGATTGTATTCGAGGAATCGTTGCTTATCCAGTCTTGAGTCCAATGAATTGATGCATGTGGTAAGTGTATCGAGTCCATGTTGAACCGACTTCTGTCTACCTTCTTCGGCAGTTACATGCATTAATAATGCTCTCGATATACAATTATGAAATCCAAAATCCATACACTGAAATTGGTGAATTGTGAAAATTTTTATTTTAATTTTCGATACAATGCTTACATCAATGAGATCAGATAAATCGTCTACAAAATATTTATGTATTGTTGTATTTGAGGCTTCCAAACATAAAACATATTCGTTTCTTGCCTTAAGTGCTTTTAACTTGGCATCGGAATACTTATTTTTCCTCTGAAAAAAAAAAAGGTTAGAATCTACCATAATCTACGATACTGTGATTTGAGCATTACTTTTACAACTTCTTTTTCCATTAGCTTATATTTCTTTGAACGGTCCAGTTTATCATGAGATAATGTTTGTTCCAATTTTGCTCTTTGAATTTCGGCAGATCTTAATTTCGCTTCGGCTTGCCTTAGTTCTGCCTGATAACTGTGATATGTCTTCATGGTTGTATGCAATTCATGTAATACTTTCAAAATTTCTTCGTGTGTTTCATAACCAATTTCACGACACTAAAATGTTCTAATGTTCTAATTGATGTTCCCTACATTATGTTTTAGCGTGTATTTTATATATTGCACCATTTTATCAGTGATTAATGGAAAAATATATAATAATACCAGCTAACTTAGATGAAAAACAGATAAGTTGACTAAATGAACGTTACCCTCTTGTATATTCGCTGCACATCGTCCATTACTTGCGATAATCTAGATACCAGATGGTTGGAATAGACTTCCGACAAGGCAACATGGTCCTTGCTCAAATTTTTTGTTTGGGTAACTAGTTGTTGCCAACAAGCGTAACTGGAAAATAAAGGCCACTGTTCTCGTCTGGAATTAAAGAAGAAAATGAAAAAAATTAAATATGAATAAAGATGCATTAACATAATAATATATGGGGGCAATATAAAAGTAAAGAGTATACTTGAAAGTCTTAAATAATTTCAAAAAACGCTAACGATTTCAAATCCTAACCTAACCTAAGATGTAAAAACAATAATTTTTTTATTACGAATGCTTTAGGACTTACGAAGGTTTCGTATAAAAATGAGTTTTACAGTCCTATGAATAATATTTACTTACTTTTGTTTTTGTTCCTTATGTCTAAGTTGTAAGCTCTTTGCTAACTTATCCAGATTTTTTGAATAGTCCAGTTCTAATTCACCTCTCCTGCGAAAGAAATCCTGCAGTTCGGTGAGGAGGGCAACTTGTGCCTCCATACGTACATCAAGGCATCGTAACTGTTCATTGAGTTGCAATCGAATATCTGTAACAGGAAATTAATTAATCAAATTTTCCTATTTTAGGTAAAAATATGTAAGTGATAATGACTTTTTGTTATCTGGTTGATATCCATCATGAAAGAGACAGGCGTGATGTGAAAGTACTGATCGAAAGAAAAACAAATTAATAATCACATCAACAGGGATATTGTCTTGCGTCAATGAATTTCAATTATGTAGGTTCTCATCCTCTCTGTTATTTTAGTTATTCGTTTGATGTCCGTTCGTCTCCTGAGGCTAGCCTTATCGATATAAAAAACCAATCCACAACAAAACTAACTTAAAACGTCACGTACTTTGATTTAAGCTTCCTGTGATATAATATAATAATGGCAACTGCAACATATTATTTATATAATAATTGATTTACGAATCTGCAATGAATTCATAATTCATCAATTAACAGCCTGGTAATAGCTTGAATTTCAGGACGAATGGGAAATATTTCAACTAACCCCAATAAAATGTCTAGAAAATAAAATTATTCTATGAAATCTCAAAATCGACAGAACTAACAAATGTATTAACCTTTTCAAGATCAATTTCATAAAGAAATGTACCAAAAAAAAATAATATTAAATATGTCCTTCCCCTCAAAGATTCCGACTAAGGGGGTGGTCAGGACGATTTTTCCCGAAAATTGAAAATCCGAGAAAATGTCATAATTTGGAAACGTTTCAATTGGACATTTTGTGTTTCAGCTATGTGGAAGGGGTACATTTTTCCGAGAATCGAAAATTAGAAAGGGGACTGACTATATAAGGCATTGTTTAAAAAAATGTATTGGTTTTCGAGTTAGGGCAATAGTAAATTTTGAAATGTGTTTAAGCTATGTAGAGGGGACAACTTTTTTCGAAAATAAAAAAATCGAGATGACCACATTAAAGAAGAGATCATATCCAGCAACATTTAATCTGGACATTTTTCAAATAGGTTTCCGGGTTACAGAAAAACTCTAAAATTGTGAAATAAATATTTTTTACAAAAAATTGGGCCGACGTTATCAATTGGTGCACTGAAAAATACAAGATAATATTATTTCTATTGGTGCTGGGTACTTGTGAATTTGTGCCAAAAGTTATCAATCTAACTACAACTGCAGAACTTTTGTAAATTTCTAATTACTTAAAAATCTAGGGCAGGTTTACTTATGGAAAAGGCGAGTAAATCCATGTATCTCGTTCGTTCCGGCAAAGTCGGTCAAAAACCGATATTAAGTTGATCTACTCAGCGTATTTTTCAATCAGTTTCAAACAGAATTTAGGTATTTGCGGTTGGCTTTATTCATATAGAATAATCTTTTTTAAAAGGCCATGTCTTAATTTGAAAACTGACGAGAACCTTTTATCTGGGAAACCTTGTATAACAAATAACAAGAGTGATGTCAACTTATAATTGGAACTATGAATACGCGTGAGAAAAATAATATAAACTATTCTATTCTAAAATACAAGAATCGTTCTCGCTCTGAGATAGAAAGCCTATAAAATATTATATACATAATAAACTAAAGATCTGCTTTCTATTATTGCCAATTAAAATACAATCTATGCGGCTGGGAATGTTTTTTTTCTTCTGTTCTTTATTCCAATGGACTGATGAGATCGACAGACAAACAAAACAAATTTATTTACAGGATGCGGGGAAAATAACCTAACCTAACGTTAACGAGCAAAATAGTCATTGTATTTGTGATAGAACCAACCAATATAATTCAAGTATTTTTCAAGGCCCTTCAATTAAGGGTTTAAGGTATCAGAATGATCGGAACCATCTCCTGTTTTTACCTTCCAAGCAAACGGACATTTAGTTTCAGTAGCAAAAAATAAGTGTTTTTCTTTAACATTGCTAATAAAGCACTGTACCATTACACGGTTCATCTAACCATCCAATGACCAAGACACCACAACGGGGTGAATAACCTACGAGAGGTAAATATTATTTATGTTTGGTAAGTTATGGGTAATGTTGCAACAAGAGATAACTATACCTTGGAATTAATAAGATTGTTAATACAGAATTTGTTGTTTTCTGCTCTTGGGATCGAGTGTGAATTCGTGCAGCATCAAGTAAAAATTATCAATTAACAAGTATAAAAATGCAGCATTCATGCACTAAAAGTAAGAAGTAAAAAGTAAAGCACAAATATTTCAAAAAGTGAGGTTATTTACATTTGATATTTGATTTACATCATCGGCCTAACCAATCCGCGTTCATCTGCGCACTTATTGTGTACAAGTACAAAATCACGTTCAATTGAATTAAGAAAGTCTGCCAACTTCTACTTCTTATTCGTTAATTGTTACTTGGCTGCATGAACACACTCATTGAAAAATACGAAGTTCAACTTTTACTTGCTATTTGTAATTGTTACTTGATACACGTTAATTTAGGCTGCATGAATCCACAATAAGACATGGTAAATGACTTTACAAAAAAAAACTAGGACCGACTTTATTAGATGATGCACTAAAGAGTATTATGAAATATCAACACATAATGTAAGAATTATAAAGATTTCGAAGCACTTGTCGTTTGTGTGCGAGTTTATTATTTTCTGATTTTATCATAAACGAAAATATATTTTATAGGTTATGTTGTTATTAGATACTCTAGATTCAATTTCAAATTTGTGATTGAAAGAATTAGAAACTTATGAAATGTTACAAATGTATTCAATGAAAAAGAACTTAATTTACTAATAGATTGAATAAGACATAATACTGCTTCTGGTGAGATTTTGTTTTCAGGATATGAAAATCATATACGTCATGTCATAACGTGCAACCAGCGCCCAAGATGCTTGAAAATATCGATTAAGTCTTATAATCAAACAATAAGAGATTGAAGATAAAAACATAAAGACGAGGAAAAATTTCACTCAATATCTCTTTTCCAAAGCGTGCTATTTTGAGAAAGCTTTTCATTAAAATTTTACCAAGCGATAAATGCACGCTGATTCATAACACCATTAAAAATCTGTCAAAAAGCAGTATATCTGAAAATCCAATATGGCGACTAAGAAATAAAAAAGTTACAAATAACTCCTTTTTTAAATGAACTGCCAAATTTTCTTATTTTGTGAATAATAGTTAATTATTCCAAAAGGGAACTTGCAAAAAAAATAAAGTTAGTAAAAATAGTCATCGTTAGTTATTATTATCAAAAAACCCCAAAGTCAAGAGAGAAAGTCGAAAAAAAATCTTCAACTGAAATATAAGGGTTTAAAATGTTGTTATTTTGACTTCCGCTTTAAACAAACTACCAATGGTTGTGACGTCAGACGGCGGACAGCAGGTAAAAGCCCAGTAATAAACGTGCTATTTCTAAACCTAGTTGTAATTTAATTTTGGTGATTTGATCTCCTCAATATATTGATGTTATATTATTTATTTATACGTGTGTGTTTATATTTATACCTATATTTAATATGTTTATGGCTGCGTCATTCATATGTTGCCATCCGGAGTACCAGAAAATAAGTATTTATGAGTGTTACAGTTTACATTAACATTCTAATCATGTCAATGACTGTTTGCATCTGACAGTTTTTTTTATCCCTATTTCCAATTAATCAATGATACAAAAAGACATTAGTATATCAAGCCCGAAAAGCTAGAACCAGATTTGACTTTATAAAAGAAATTTGGGGCTTTATAATAAATTTTCTTATATATTTACCAATAATCGATAAAGATTCAGAAATTTTTTTTAAGCATTACCATCACTTATTCCAAAATCATCTCCTAGACTCCTAGACGTTATGATGAATTTCCAGTTGTAATTTCTTTAGAGTTAAGAGTACATGAACAGAATCTATTTTACAGTATTTTTGAAATAAATAATTCTGGATATAATATACTTACATTGAAATGATCTTCACATACCAAAATAGCATTCTTTTTTAGAGAAATATCCCCCACATTTCTTCTGCATGCTCTTTTGCCATTTTGATCGGCGATTTTTATCTTCAGATACGTGAATAAAAATTTTATTTGGAGTTTTCACGTTTTTACTAGTTCACAGTGGTACAATGCAGTACTTATAATAAGTATTTTCCATTTTATACAAAACGAAAATAACTAAAATCGAATAAAAAAAACAAATTTCACACCAGTATACAAAAGCAATGTGCATCAAATGGCAGTTGGCATAGCTGCGGCGGCTCGACTCATCTCGATGCAAGGAGTGACGTCACAGCATCTCCCGCACGTTTGGCCTCGTTAGAATTAGGTTAACGACGATTTCAATTTTAATAACTTATTGTAAAATAAGTATTAAGGGCTGATATTTGGTATAGGGTGTTTTTATACATAAACACACATAATAATGAAAAAAAAATAGATAGGGAAGTACCCTATTAAGTGTCTTGAAAATGTACTTGAATGGGAATGTAATTACTAAGACTAAGGTTCAACAGTCATTAAACTTTCTTTTTAATAACATTTGCACTTCAGTTTGAATCCCAATCAATATTTTTTTATCTCACATGAAAATGTGAATTTTATATATGGGATATTACGAACACGATAAAGGTCGCATTTTTACAGATATCAAGTTCAAATTTACCACAAAAATCAGCTGTACAAATATCTAGGAGAAGTTCGTAGATGGGCATGAAAATGACAATAGTCTCAAAATGGCAGCGGACCAAACTTTTAAAAAATCTCAGAAAATATTCATTGAATTTATAATAAAAAATATAATTTGTCACTACAACTTTTGTTTCAAACATTTTTCCCTAAAAGTGTTAAAAAATAGAAAATTAGAAACGAGCCATCGTGATTTTTAGAAAATTAAAAACGAGCCATCATATTTTTTTTAAGTACAATTTCTTGAGGGACTATTATAAGCTCCTCATGAGTAATGTAAACAGATAATATATTATTTTAGAGAGTGGTTCAAAAAATACGATATTTTACTTCATTCCTCTTCAATAAATCTATAAATTTGTTTGTTAGAAGATTACTTTTTAGGTAAGAATATTAAACAAACATTGATCTTTTTAATTTTGTGCGTTTGAAATAGGACTGCTGAGAGATTGTCCCATTTTACAAATTTCAAAATCCAACATGTCCTTCTATCCCTACTAAAACAACTAGCTGAGGAGGTGATTTTTCTTTATCGAACATCGATTTTTTTATATCCTACGTTTATTAGAGGAGGAGATCATTCTCAGCATCTTTTTGACCGACTTTCCGAACTAAGGAGGTATACAATTCGATTGTTCATCAACTTTTTTTCTATCTGCAAGCCTAAATCGAGCTTGGAAAAAAGGAATGCTGATTAAACATATTTAAAATCCAACAGTTCCTTCCCCATATAAACTTCCTCCAAAGGGGGTGGTGGGGACAAGAAGTTTTTCGAAAGTTACAAATTTTTGACCGACGAACCCAAACGGAAGTTGGGTTGGTGCCAAAAGTTATCAATCTACCTGCAACTGCACAACTTCAAAAGTAACACCACCAATAGAATTAATATTATTTGGTATTTTTCAGTGCACCAACTAATAACGTCGGTCCCAATTTTTGTAAAAAAAATATTTATATATCACAGAATTAGAAAAAAGATCATTGCTGACATTTATTCAAAAAATAATAAATGTAATTATAATACTTGTTATTAACATAAAGCATATTTAGACAAAGGCATTATAATACTAAAACTTACATGAAATGGATTTAGAAAGTTTATTGCGCTTCAGATATGATTTTCCGAGAGAAATACATAAAATAAAGTCGTTCGCAGCTAAAGTTAATTAACATTTTGTTTCCTGAACTTATTATTAGACACAATGAGACCATTGTTTCAAAGTTAGATGCACAAAAAAGTCCATAATAATATGGGAAGGCATGTAGTTTGTACTCGGTCTATTTAATAATAAAGTTTTGAGAAAATTGTAAAACATTAAAAATTTTGTCTCAAGTCTCACATCAAAAAATACCTGTAAATTTGACAACGTCGCATGAATGAACTTACTAGCCCAGCAAGGTCACAGAAAAGATTCATCCAAATGATTGAATGGCCACAAGAATACGAAAAAGAAGGGCCGCAGGGTGAAATGGAAGCCTTTGGATTAACTTTCTCAACATCTGTGTGTTAGTTTCTGGGGTAGGTAAAAGATATATAAAAAATACTATTAGTGCTGTTATTTTTTTTAAACCGCAAGTTCTCAGCATTGGTAAAATTAATATTATTTTCTATTTTTCAGTGCCCTAACTGATAAAGTCGGTCATGGTTTTTGTAAGAAATGTTATTCTTTATTATAAATTTCTTATCTGGATCATAAATTTTTCACAATGCTGTATTGATTGAATGAAAAGAAGTTATAAATTTGTAGCCTCATGTCGCAATAAACGACATAAAACGACAAACGATCTAATTGCAACTACGGTACATTCATTTTATCAAAGCTATTATGATAAAAAAAAACAGTTTCCGGTGAACATTCGAGTTGCATTATATAGAAAATTAACATTTTGTAGAAGCAGGTATATTTTCACATGTGCACTTGACCGGAATAATAGTGCAGTTATCTTAGCTTCACTTTTATGTTAACTGGAGTAAAAAGAATCGATGTTTACAGTTTTATTTCCACAGAAACTAATAATCTAGATGAAATATATCAAATAAACGTGCAAGTCGTGGTTTCGTAGAGATACAATGATATTTTTAATAAGAGCAACTCCATGAAAAAGTTCGCTTTAAAGAAGCGATTCAAAGCTTGGGTATATGGAAGAGATACTTAATCGTAATTTAAGTTCGAATTTAGATGATGAATCAATGAATAACCTGAAACTTGAAGTTGATTTAATCACAACTAAACATGAATCTTTTCCATTTTATTGCATTATTACCATTAACGATTCTGAACATATCCATCAAAGTCTTTGTAAATATCATTTTTTATTGAGTACCACAACAATATATTATTATATGAGTGACATAACTCCTTTACTGCTGTGTTGAAAGGAATTAGTTTATTGTATATACAATTCCATAAAGATTTCATTGAACTGTAGCCAATAAAATATTAACACGGTAGTTACTAAATTAGACTTAATGACATTGGACAATGAACCTGATCATTCTGTACACTTTATCAGTACAAATTGTACAATTATTATGTCATTGATTTTATGATGAAGATGACATTAGGAATTTAAAATACCTAGTCAATGCAGAGATAGAGATATTGCAAAGTTATTGTCAAATAAAATAGAATAACAACGAAATAAATTGAATATAAATATTTTTTACGAAAAACATGGACCGACGTTATTAGTTGGTGCACTGGAAATTACAAAATAATATTAATTGTAATGGTGATGTTACTTTCGAAGTTGTACAGTTGCAGTTAGATTGATAACTTTTGGCACCAACTTCACAAGTACCAGAACTAATAGAATTCATATTTTTTTATACTTTTCAGAGCACCAACTAATAATGTTAAGTCCAATTTTTTGTAAAAATAATCATTTCACACTTTTGAGTGTAACTCACGGAAATCGTTGAACGTTCACTATTACCAATGAAAATAGTACTTATCCTTTTACCCACGTATATTCTTTGCTTGTAGTTGTTTGTTATGTTACTATTTTACCACCGTTGTAACTCGAAAACCGTAACTCTAAGGAAAAAATGTTCATTATTAATGTTGCTACAAATAATTAGGTATTTCATGTAGTACCCACAGATTTTCGAAAAAAATCGCCCTCTCCACATATCAAAAATATACATGTATATTGGAGAATTTAACATGCCTGTATCTAAAAAACCGTAATTTTTTTGAAAAAATGTTCAATTTAAACGTTGCGGATATTGTGCTATCTTCAATTATACCACCTAAGATTTTGGATTTTCGGAGGGAAGGAAATTTCGGATTTGCGTTTTTATAAAAATGGGACCATTTCTCAAGCCTCCTATTTCAAATGAATCAAAAATCATCAAAATCGGAGCTCGTTTACTATATAAAAGGCGCGCACGAACCAAAAAAAAAGCAGACAGTCGAATTGTATACCTCCTTCGTTCGGAATTCGTCGGTCAAAAAAAACTCCAAGGCCTGTATTGTTGTTTCTACAATACGTATAAATTAACATCATTTATCTTTTTTGAAAAAAATTCAATACCTAATCTAAAATTAAAAACTAAATTTACTAAGAATCAAACACATATTTGTTTTTGAATCCAACAATACGCATTTCATTACAAATTGTTTTAGAATGCTTATTATATAAGTCAGGGCCACAGCTTAATCTTTAGAGAACTCAGCTTGAGTCTGAAACAAACAGAATGAGTGTATCCTCGGAGGTGCACACTCCGAACTTCCCAGTATAGAGTAAGATAAGAATGTAATTTCCATTCCAGGACGTTTAGCAGAAACTTGTATGGACTTATATATACATATTTTTTATTGATGGGCGGTGAAGCAAATTTTGGTTAAAAAGTTGCCCCCCCCTCGATATTTTTTTGTACACAGTTCAGCAATTACTTTTGTTAATGTTCAAATTTCGAAAAATCCGAGGTGAAAAGTTTTGAAACAAACACCCTGTAGACATATATAGACATATAAAAAAAATCTTCCAATTCTCCCACTTAATCTAATTGAGTACCAACCAACATAGGCGACAATTTAAACGAGAATATTTTAATATGGCTGAGAAACATATACATATATACCTAAGTATATATAGCGGGAGTCCATGACAAGCGCGACAAAATCAAGTCGTTTCCTGTTAAGAGCGGAAATGAATCACACTTTGGTCAAAAATAGCTACCCCTTTTAAAATACAAATTAGCCGAAAATGCGTAAAGGATAGAAAAAAAGAATAATATTACAGCCCGTTGTTGTTGGGATGACTCGCTTCTCTTTGTTCGATCAAATTTTCCAGATTGCGTGTGCCGTGATTGAATCAATGAATATCATTCCCTTGGCGTATCAGTAGAAAGGGAAACATAATCCATGAATAAGAAATATACCCTCCCTATACAAGGGAACCAAAAAGGAACAAAATGACGTACGTAGACCTAGATACATAATTCAAATGTTTCGAAAATTCGCTCAAATTGAATTATTGTGATACCTAATCCGATTTGAAGAAAAAAAATACACTTTGTAAACCGGCCAAGTGCGCGTCGTGCTTGCACAAGAAAGGGTTCCGTCCCATCGTACAAGAACTATCTATCTAGTACGATTTAAAACGGATAGGGTCCCGTTGGCAACGTTTGCGTGTGTGCAGAACCCTAAAAATAATGAATTACGATGCATGCATTGCTCATCTAATATGGCGGGCTACTTGGGGTTCTTTGCCGGTGTGATTGTTTACTGACAACTGTTGGTAAGTAGGACGTAATGTATAGTCATCTTAACCTCAAAGACATATGACAATTGACAATTAATCTTATTAGAAACGTTGGAAACTGCATTAGTGCCTCGAAATATTAGCAATTTAAAGTCTAAATAATCATAATCTGTGCTTAATAAATAACCATGAATATATATTATTGTCAGATATTTCTGTCACTTTAATAAATAAAAGTATAAATTTTATTATTAGTCATTGAAGAGCGCCATCTAGTAGAACAACACGAGAACTACTTTTCACTTCTAGATGAGAAAAGACACATATTAGGCTCTCGAAATCGAGTTTTCTTGTATTGAAGTATAAAAATATTGTTCCTACACAATCTGAAGTCAAATCCGCCAGTAATATCTCCGGTTATTCCGGCTACTATCGAACTAGTTTGGAATATGGGACCCATAAAAATATTCTCATGCTGGGAAATTAATAATATATTAGACATCAACTGAAAGGATTTTTAGAAAATAAAGCAAAGAATAATGATTTTATACTGTGATCTGTCCAGCGAAACAACATCTAGTTCCCCACAGAATGTTATACTTAGAAACTACCAAGCCTCTTTAAACAGAATAAACGGTATCTAACAAAATAATAGAGGTTAACCTATATTATATTTAGATAATGGTAATTCTGCAGAATTTAGAGCAAAAATTATTGTATCCTTGGCTAGCGGTATAATCTATTTACCTATTTTTCAATAATACTTGAAGGTAATTACTATCAAATTAAGTAGTTCATAATTTAACTTATCGAGGAAATATATATGTTGTTATAATATCGGTAGATAATATCCTGTTCAGAGAGTTAGAATTTCTTATAAAGCAAAAGTTGACTGCTAAAAATCTGGCTGCTGGACGAATAAGATCATATGCTTCGGGCGCCAAACCTACCCTTGAGGAATACCAATTAAGATAGTTTGTAAAATAAAAAGTTTTGTGTTTAAGATGCGACGTGGCACCCATGTTTTTTCTAATATAAAATATTTAAACTTTAATTCAGTCATAGTTTGATACTGCTAATTGATAGATACACATACAAAAAACATTAAAAAAGTAGGGTACCAAAGATAAAACGGGACAACCTACATACATTATATATTATGTTCTTACACTTCAGAAACTATAAATATTTTTTACAAAAAAATGGACCGACGTTTTCAGTTGGTGCACTGAAAAGTACAAAATAAAATTAATTCTATTGGTGCTGGTAATTTTGAAGTTGTGCAATTGCAGTTGGATTGAAAACTTTTGGCACCAACTTCACCTCGGGGTTCGTCGGTCAAAAATCTACAAGGTAAATTTATTTGTAAGCAATGATGTGTACTAAAAAAAAATTGGACTCGTCACACTTACCAATCTGGCATTCTGTCAAATGTACAACTTTTAGTGTGACTCAGTTTTATATTATAGGGTTATTGTTATTTCTATGGCAGCTTTAAAAAAATATGTATTTGTAAAGTATTGTTCAAATAATATTACAAGGTTTTTATAGAAACAATATAAAATAACGTTGTTTCTTATATTTATTATTTGAATTATCAAATAAAATGCACAAAGTTCATTTTTGTAAAGAAATGTTAAACATAACAAATCCATCCTATGTACGTATTATTTATATAGATATAGGTCTATAAGAAAATCGCAATAAATGCTGAGTCCTCTTAGCATTTCCGTTTAAAATTGTGAAAAATTAGAAACTAAGGATATGATCCATTAATGTAATATAGAATATACTTCGGTGCTTCACCATCAGAAAGGATGTAATGATTATTTCTACTTACACAAGAGATTCATTACAAGACAAGTGTTGCAAAGCGTAATTTTTGCCGGTTTCTGATTATATCTCGAAAACAAAGAGATTAATGACATTTGCCGCAACACCCCATGAAAATCATGCAATAAGATGATCGTTTCCTTAGACGATATATTGAAATATTTTTCTGTTTCTAGTTTCTTTTGTATTTTATCAATTTGCGGATGATTCTCAAGTAAGTGCCACACTTCATCTGATATTACTCTGACAAATCTCCCACATTTGATTGAATAAGAAAATGAAATCGACAAACCTGGAAATATATCTTTGTTCTCGGTGTTATGGGGATGAATCCAGCCATTCTTCTGTTGAATGATACACTGAAACATCACGTTACCAAGATGCTGTAGATCTTGTAAATGTATAAACGTAAAACAAAATCACTCATTTACATTAACAATGTAACTTTTCTTTGGCGGTACGGATATACGAAACGTAAATAATAACAAATATAGGTAAATATATATAGACGCCAGTCGCACGTGAATAATCTAAAAATAAAAATCGAACAGTTTGTGTACTACCTATGTAGTGTATTATTTATTTTCTCAAAGGCCAGATCCGACTACACACGAAGGACCAAAATCTGCGGCTATTTGATGCGACGTACGTGTACACTGAATTCGTTTGTTGTGTATACCGTACGCTACGAATCTGGTGGTAGAGGCAACTATAGTGGTCGGGTGGAGGGGAGGGTGCAAGCCAGGACTGGGATAAGAAGTAGACTGGATGCAACGTTGCCGAGTCTAGTCTTCGAGTGAATATATCAGGAAGAAAAAAGAAATTATGACCACAAAATTAAGGAATCTATCCATGTCAACGTAGATTCCAAATGGAACGACATTTTCCATTGAAGCCTTATCCTGTTCCCCCCCCATAGAGATACCAACAAAAAATCAACGTGACACCGAAGAAACTTCAGTCACAACAAAAGTGTCTTCAGTTACAGGCTTGTCTTCAGCTAAGTAACTTCAGTCTTTACCTTAAAGGTCTTCAATTATTAGAAAAGAAGTAGCAATACAATCTGCAGTACCATATAAGTTGACCTCCCAACAGTTGGAGTTTTGATGGTAACTGTAAGACCTTTAGGTGAACACCATGAACTACTAAATAAATGTGTAATAAAGGTACGCCTAGGACTCTGGGACAGAATTTATTTATCAAATCCAGTTTTTGACATTTAATTCATATGCAGTGTGTCAAAAGATAAATAAAAAAGGTGCCAAACTTTTTTCAATTCAAGGAGTTTTCTTGAAAAAATATATTATATTATTATAAGAGTATAGCGAATTAATTTCTATTTAACTCCTTAAGCAAACAACAAAAATGAGGTAATGTGCTAGGGGGATGGGGTCATATTGTCCAACGTAACAAAGCCCATGAACTAAATTAATAGTCTTCAGTTGTGCAAATAATACAGAATAAATTTGTAATAAATTATTTTAAATTAGTACTATAGAAAAATCTCTCTAAATTGTTTCCAATAATAAAATCAAAAAAAAATGGACCAAAGTGCCCCGTTCTCCCCTACATTCCCCACAACGAGCTCGTAATTATTGAAAATTCTTTAGAATAGGTATTTAGAAAACGATCCGGAAAAATTCAAGTGGAACTAAGTTAATTCCAGAGACAACTATTTAATTCGTTATATGCTATATGCTTAACATTTATTTTTATTTTATTTAAAATATAAAATTATAAATCTGAAAATATAATATTTATACAAACATTACCGAATCCTTTGTAAACATTTACGGAAGCTCTGATCTGTTTACATTTCTTATCACCATTTTTGACGGATGCGGAATAAAAGAAGAAAATATAACAAAGTCGGTAGATAAAATATAAATAAAGAATTATATAATTATTTATAAACATGTTCATTTCGCGACATCTGAGAATATACATTTCAATGAAACAATGAAATAGTGAACAAATAAAAAGAAAAGTAATTTAAAACACATTGTAAGTATTTTTTCATACACAGCGTTTATACATTTAACATGTAGTACATATTCCTCGTTATGTGAATAATCATTTTGTGCAATAAACTATGTCACACATGTCAAAAGTAATATGATATCTATATGTTCTATATTTAGTGATTGAATGCAGTTTGATACGGATTTTCTCATCGTCAAGAAATATAATTGTTTCCTGCATTGTGGCCCTGTCATAAATGATAGTGAAATAATGAGCTGCCATAATATACGATTTTGTTATGCTGATAGTAATATCATAATAAACAATTGACAATGTTTAGAAAATTTCTCCGAAATGAGGGATAAATATATCTTTCACAAAAGAAGTTTTGTGAGCCAGGACGAGAAATGATCTCACTTGTTCCAAAATCAAGATTCCATTGTTGAATTTTCTTACACTTGACCAACATGTCCATAAAAGTGTAGCAGCGCGCGCTTGTGAAGACAGCGCCAAGCATCCGATAAGAATAAGAACCCGTTCCGTTCAGGGTTCATGAGGGCACCCACCACAGGTTTCATTTATTGGAGAAGGCGTGGATCCCAACAAATACAAACACATCGCGCTGCCATATGTTGTTACAAACCTCTAGATCGCATATGTATATAATAATATCATCATCATCATCATCGTATCGCTGTTGTGCTAGACAAATCTACTTAATCTGTAGAACAAGCATCATTCAAAGCTGCGCAAGTTTAAAAACATCTGAATATGATTAGGTACAAGTTTATTGACCGACACTGAAAAAGGAGGAGGCATAGACATCTGATGGTGAGTTGTCAATAATAAATGCATGCATGCATCGATTTCGCGCTGAAGGGAGGAATTTTTGTGGGTGCAAAAGCCGACATTAATATTTTCCAAAATCAAACCCATTACGACAACTATTTCCCGGTTAAATCTATCTGTAAATGTAATTAATATAATTTCTGTTAAACAGCATACGATTCAATTCGTTTTATTGAACCAAATAGTAGGATCGTACAAAACAACTAGGTACTGTAACACTGTTTCAATTGTGTATTGATTTGTTAGAGAAGTTGAGTCTACACTAGACGTAAACAAACTTCTGAAATTTAATGAATCGGGGCAGTTTTGATACAATACAACAGACTGAACTCTAAAAATTATATAATAACATTCTACGTAGGAGGAAAGATAATATGAAATAAATTACTTATAATACTTTACTTTTCATGTATATGCTGGTAATTAGCACGATACTCTGAAAATGACTATTCATATCCTGTAAAGGTTTTATGTGAATAAAGTTTATTTATTTATTTATACTAAATTAAGTTTATTAAAATCATAAAACAGAAGAGAGATGTGAGACTGAATTAGGGATTTTACGAATTTAAGTACTAGCAGTACGAGTGCGACCCTCAAGGTCCACACTTCGATCTTCCGAACACTTCAAATAAAAAAAATATTGAATAAAGATTAGAATCAAAAAGTGACATAAAATCTTTATATTATTTAGATATGTCTATAACATATAATACAAATAATATTTTTTCTTCATTTTCATATTAAAAAATCCCAATGAAGACTTTCAATCATCCTAATTTTCGTTAATAATTATCAACATGGGACAAACAAAGATATCGACATTGTCAGATTATAAGTATACATTTATCATCAGCGTGAAATGTATATAACACTTGACAACTAATTGAAAAAAAATCGATAAGGGTAGTTGTAAGTGGATACTTGATCTTGATTAAGAGGCTGTTCCTGCTCTTATCAATTATATACCATGATAGCCTTTGAAGAGTCTAAAATTTCATCGTCACTTACGTATGCACAAGGTGGTAAAATAAGAATGTCGTATTCAATTGGTTCTTTTGTTTTTTAAGACTAACAACTTATTTATGTTTTCAAAATATACGGCTTCAAGCGGGCCTCTTACGTTTTCACGGATATCTCCAGCGCTAAAAATGCTAGACACTTTATTTTTTCACCAAAATGTAGGGCTTTATTTAAAAAACCCTTTTGATGATGTAAAAATCATGATACTCTTGTATTTGAAAATTTTGAGGGAAAAGTAAATTTATGTTATATTCTTATTTTGCGCCATCTACCGGGGCCGGTGAAATTTTTCTTGACAGAAGCAGATACGCTGTTAATACTTAGATCGAAAAAACACTCTATCAAACAACAAAAAGTTTATTCTATTCGTTAGAACCAAACCGGAGTAATGATTTTTGTTTAAAAACATATTTGACCTCCTCCCTTTCTATTTTTGAGATCTGGGAAAACCGTTCAGACAAAAAATGTTTGGAAAAAGACAGCAAATCATATAAGTTTTGATATCAATTAATTAAAACTTTTTTCGAGAAAAGTCGATATTTGAATTTGGGATTACTGCTACGCCCCCTGGTTGCCATTTTAGAAACGCGAAACTTATTTTCAGCATTTTCTCTATGTCACTTTTACTTACGAAAATTTTACCCGAAAACTCTTGTTTCGGATATATGGACGGCGTCCATTTTTATTTGGCCATCCTGTATATGACGTATAAAAGACAAGAGGAAAAGTTAAAAATCCAAACAAAATGAACTGTATCGGAAAACTAGAAGATATTGACACTAGAAAGAAATTTATCTAGTGGGAATTATTAATATTTTTTACAAAAACTAAGACCGATGAAATATTTAGAATAAGTTTAATTCCATTGGTGCTGGGAATTTTGAATTGGTGCTGTAAATACTTTAGGCAAGAACTCCAGAAGAAATGTGATCCGTATATGAACAGAGAAAGCATTCTTGTTACCGATACAATTCATAGATATAAACCAGAACCCATTTATGTGTTTGGATTAAAAGTGAAAAAATAAATAAAATAATAAAAAATACAATAACAAAGAAATTTCGATGTTGCATGTTGATTATAAATCAATGTCTAGAAAATTACCATATGATAACAATCCCGGTTTGTTTGTGATAAGTAACTAACAAAAAAAAATAGGGCCGACTTCACTATACTGCAACATCCTATGGAGCCCACCGTTGCCAGAGCGCATTGATATGCCAGACTCGACAGCCCCGTGAAGTGGGAACCCCAAAGTGAGATTTAAAAAAAATACAAATAACTTTTGAAAAAAAATCTTCGATTCCCAAGAGATGTTTGTCTATAAATTCTGGATGCAAAACAGACACCTAAATTGGAAATTATTGGAATTGGAGGAGTTTTCATTCTCTGATAAATTATATACCTAATTGGAGCGGAAACATTTTTAAAAAAATCAAGGATCTGAAAGAATATTCAAATTCAGACTACTCTAAACTTCATATTTCAAGACTGAACAGAACTGAAGATGACTTAATTTATAACAGGCTTGTATTTCTCATTAATGTATTCATCATTCCAAACCTCCCATATGATATGAGAGTATCTGTGCATTTGTCTTTCATAAGTTTTTGCTTTTTTTGTCAATGGAACTGTCCTAATGACTGGTCCATAATATTTTTTTATTGGTATGTGTTTATAAAAGACCCCCGTCGAGCATCTGGCAACTGTGGAAACAGGCGTCTCGCATTTAGGGCCCCCTTGCCCCACTACTGCGTTCCGATGCTGCTAAATCGAAAGAGTCATTTCACCCGCAATAAAACAAAAACAGAATGACTCCTCCCACATAAATGGGTATTCATTGATCACAATTAAATACATGAATAGTGATTCGTATCGGAATTATCATATAGGTACAATTCACATCCTTTAATGTTGAACTTGAACGTGAGTGTTTTCATTTTTTAATGGTGTGTCGTTGGACATATTAACAGAATTGCTTCGGAAACCTAGAAATGAAACAAGATAACATTCAAGACAAAATGCATGTTAATTCGGTTAAAGAACATTTTCAGTTCCTCCAAAAGTTTCCGGGTTAATAACGACACTAACTTCTTAAGAAGGCAGCCATTATTATGTAGGGGGTGATAAATATTACTATGGAAACATTTATGACTATTACTAGTACCATGATTCAGCGAAACGAGCGGGTCAATCTGGCAACGTCGAGATTGTTCCCACATTAAAAAAACTTATAAATACCCATCATATCTTACTCCTAGT
The DNA here is from genome assembly GCA_958507055.1 of Crioceris asparagi. Lineage (NCBI taxonomy): Eukaryota > Metazoa > Arthropoda > Insecta > Coleoptera > Chrysomelidae > Crioceris > Crioceris asparagi. The sequence continues at coordinate 1,567,253 of OY293833.1, read as the reverse complement.
GCGCCCTTTTCTGTTTTAACTCTCTACAGTTTTGTGGTAAATAATGGCAGCTAAGCGCATTGTCTTCGTTTATTACGCCTACCGACCGCTAGATGGCTAAAGCGGCAATAATAGTAGGAAATATGAACGGTTTGCAACAGTTAAAGAAAAAATGAATATTTACAATAAAAAAAAACAATATTCCGTGTTATTGAATGAACTGACTAGAAGAAACATGTATAGCATAGTTTAGTTTATTAATTTAAGAATGGTGCAGCATTAAACTTTTCTTAGTGTTCAAAGTTTTCTTGTTTAAAAGATCAGTTTGAATTCTTCATTATGCCATGACACAGATAATTACTGTATAATTTTCTTTCTGTGCTCAATAATCTTAATATATATTTGATACGATTTTTCATAATCAAATCATCACTATTTATAAAATTTATTCGATCATCACTTCCAAGAAAAACCGTCTGATTACTCTATTATAGAACAAATTATCGAATACTATGCTATACCTTCATATATTAACAGTTGCCATAAACAGCCTGTTCCGAAATATAAACCATTAGCCTGGCCAGAGTCAAAATGGCCGTCGAAAATTGTCAGATATGTGGACTCAATATAGTAATATGACAATGACTGATGGCATAATTTAGGCCAGTATTCGTATTCTGTACATTTGCTTAGGTCTCAGAACTAAAAGTTGAAAGCCACAATACAACTAGACTTGTTCAGTTTTTATGTATTCTGACTTTCAACTTTTAGTTCTGCGACTTACGCAAATGTACAGAATACGCCTACAGTAGGCGCTAAATCAAAAAAAAAATATTTGTACATCTATTTGCAATGGTCTTAGTCAAAAATTAATGGAAATCTTCTGTAACTGGTAACTATGTATGAACTGCATCAAAACACCGGGTGTCAAAATATGTCTGCGTGACTGGTTAACACATGAAAACAAAAGTAAAGTCTCCTAAAGAAAAAATCTATTGACGTTTTGATAGTCTAAATATCACTGACGATTCATAAATTATTTGCATTTTAAAGTATGCTAAATTTTTTTTGGATGGCAGCCTTTTCCAGTTAGAGGTAACTTTATATATACAAGTATCGTCCATTGTTATACAAATATAGTACATATATATATATATTGATTCATATAGGTGCTTGTATTCCAAACAAGGACGCTAGGTACATAACATAATCAATAATATAATAAAGCTAGTTTATGTCCACCATCCAACAAGAGGTATTCAAATGGAAAATGAACTTAGGTACATTATCTTCCTAACACGTCTAGCGCCTGTTTTGTTGTCAAGTCACATACAAACGAAAACTTGAACGTGTATCATCATGAGACATGTTTTCTTTGTAATTTTGATAAAACTGGTCGAGTTGATCGTGATCATAGAGAGAGATATATATATATATATATATTCATTAATCAACGTTGTTTGTCGATTTGTTTTCCATAGATACAATTTAAAAGAATGTATTTTAAATAGGAAAACGGTATATAGTGTTACCGCTCTTTAAATTTAACCGTAATATTTTCGTTTTTTTAAATTCATTGTTAATAATTGAACATAAGAATGTAGAGATAAAATTTAAAGCCAAGGGGTGAATCAGGACCTGATATATAGGTAGTTGGTCTATGGATGTCACACTCAAGTCTGAATCGCACTCAAGCTTAGTCTCAAATATCTTGAATAGCGGTATACCTCTACTTTACGATGACTATATTGCAAATACAGTAAGAACTTTAAAAATAACGATAATATTAAATTTAATGTGACTAAAATAGTTTTTCCACTATATTACAACTAAGTACATAAATATGATAAGCTCGTATTTTATTCAATTATATTTTAAACGTAGGTAGGTATAAAATATGAAATTCCTCGTCATCCACGTTTATTTTTAGTCAAAATTTATACGTAACAGAAATAGATTTTTCTCTAATAATTTTATATATAGTAAAACGTTCGATGATTTTAATTGAAATTCCGTTATTAAATGGTGCCAATAAAACGTGTTCGCTTGTTCAACAAGACCTAATTACAGTTGTTGTTACTTTAATGATTAATTATTCAAGGTCACATTACACATGGCATACATCATTATTTCTACCACAAAAATATGACATAATTAGAGTCAGTCATATTGAGCGTGAAAATAGGAAAATAAATCTAGAGGGAAACAAATTTTAGTAGGTTCTACAAGCAATACAGATAATGAATCAGTTCAGTTGTTTTTAAAAATGACGAATAACAGACATCCATCTGACGCGTTTAATCATTTAGGCCGTCTGGGGTCACTCAGACAAGTCATCATGACATCTGATCTCATCAGTTATCATTGAATTTTATGTGTATGATTTTTGCCAGTATCATTTTTGGCCAGATTGAGGATTTTTTAAAGCACTATAGTTGATTTCGTACCATAATGAACTTTTTATCTCATTTCTAGGTATTAATGTAGACGTTTCAATGAAAGAAAACTTCCATCGACTTCATTGAATCATACACTCAAATGTATAAAATGTATAAAATAACAATATATAATGTGAGATTCATAAGGATTTAGAAGAAGTTTATATACATATTCCTACATTACTTCACTACCTACCTATGTGATTTTATTTTATACTTTTCAGAGCCATCATCTAATAAAGTCTGTCCTAGTTTTTGTAAAAGGATATTCTCCATAACTGTTGCATAGTAACCTAGAAGTATTTAATACTATGGCCATTGCCGTTTAAGTGGAATAGGACAGAAAAGATCATAGCATGTATCGCTTAATTCACCTACCATTATTGTTATAATTTTATTATAAGATATAACTTTTCAGAGTAAAGATTCAAACGGGATTAAAAACCAGAAAATATGATTTTTTGGAAATATTACAATATCCATTATTTCCTAAAAAAACAACAAATATATTTTGAAATCTCTGAATACAAGTCAAACTTCAACAAAAAATGTGAAATATTTTTTTTACTAAAAAACACTAGGACCGAAGAATTTATTATTTAATGCAGTAATTCCACTTTAAAATTACCACTACCACTAGAATTAATATTATTTTGAATATTTCATTGCACCAACTACCAAAGTCGGTCCTAGTTTTTGTAAAAGTTTTTTAAAAATATTCTCACTATTCACGTAGGTACATTTTAATCATTTCGAATATCACAATTACCAACCACATGATTCATCCTACTTCAATAAAGACGTCTAGCATTGCATTTGCATCGACACCCTAACTTTTGTATGTCTCAAGAGTCTTACAGCACGATATCCCCATGGGAGAAAATCTATCGACTGAAACCAATAACGGAAATGACGTCATAATGTAGGGGTATTTTGTTTGACTTTAGGGTAAGAGTTCAACGATGTTTCCAAACATTTTAGCAATGTTTCAGCACATGAATCTACTTATTCCTGACGGAATTTCAACCGAAATCATAAGAAAAGGAGAAGTTATTCTGGCTTAAATGTTTCTTTCAACGATAAAATTAAATAGGACCATTGTTGTTTTCCTCAGTACCTATGCTGAAAACAAACTATCGGTTGAAGAAGACAGTTCTTGATAAATTCGAAAACATAAACAACTGAATTATTCTGCATAAATGCCATAAATTTCAAATTTGATGTCAATTTTAAAAAACCATGATCAAAATCAATATATATTAGCAGGTAGGTATATTATTATAAATCTATAGCACATTATAACGATAATTAATAGCTAGATATTAATAGATGCTATAGATATTGTAAATATTTGGTGATTAATAGTTTGAGTGAAAATAAAAATTTATATAAAACAGATTTCATGGCTGATTGGCATATGTTTATTATTCCATTGAAATTCTAAAGTCACCTTCAAGTTTCATATAAAGATAAAAGAACTTTTTCATTAATAAAATTTCAAATCAACAGAATGAGTATGCCTCTCAAGTCATAAGATTAGAATTTATACCCTAAGGGTATCCTTATCCGTACCAGAACCAGAACACCTGATGGTATAAACATAATTTTATCATAATATTTAATATTATTGAATTCATAAAATTAGTCAACAATATTGATTATAAGAAAAAACATTCATAGATTGTCAAAAATTGGTCTTGTACTAACCAAGTTTGGTTACGATAGTACAAAATATAATTTTCAACATTCAGCCCCTTTTTGGAACAAAAAAAGCTGCTTGTATCGATTAATAGTAGTAGTACCTACCTAGGGGTACCATGTCGCTATCATTTTTCGTTCTCGAGTCTCGAGATAATGCAGAAGAAAAATCACTACGTGGATACCACAGACATTTTCCTATAAATCGGACCCATTACAATAACTTCATCTGGGAAGTTAATAAAACACATTCTGCTGACTAAATAACTTTCTTAAACCAGCAGTAAGAGATTCAAAAAAAGGCAGTAAGAGACATGAATCCGACGGAATCAAACAGTGAATGCATTACAATAACTTATAACATTCCTTTCACTTAACATTGTCTTTCATACATTTCAATAATTATCATTCGTAATTCGTAATCGTCTGACAAATATTATAATATAAATTCATAGAAAATAAAAATAATGACGAGAAAAATATCCTTCAGTTCTATTTTTTTTAATTAAGAGAGCAAAAAGTCAGTTTAGTTTATAAAAAGTTCACCCCAAAATATGCAAACTTTCTTGACGAAACAATCAGGTTGTGTAAACTTATGGGTTGAGTTTGCTGTTTCTATCATATGGTATTATGTTAATATCTAGGTACCTCATAAAATCAAAAAAATAATAATCAATGTATTTTGATTTGGTGCCCCACAGGTAGATTTTATCTCATTTACGCTTTCTAGTTCTTATTATCTATTTTTACACACTAATTTCAATTGTCATGCGAAATGCTGAATATTATCAATAATATCGTCTTTGTTGATATTTAATTATTCATAAATGTCTCATTATTTTAAACTATTGCTAATTTAACTACAAAAATATTCTTTACTCACTGTTAAACACAAGAAGTTTTCTCGTGGAACCTAATCTCTTGATTGGTGACTTGGTTTCTTGTTCGTCATCCATATTTCTTGAATAAAAAACTACCAAATAAACTACAAAACAACCTATCTGATGCTATTTAAAACTGAATTCTGTTCATTCACTTCAACACGAACAAAAAATTCAACGTCTTGTTTAACCGTTAAAATTCGCACGACGGACAGGTGGATATCACGAAACAAACTTATAAAATTCAAAAGTTTTCAAGTTTCGCATTGTTATCACGAAATATGGTAAGGATTTTATTTCATACAACAAGCACTGCACGATCGAAACTCACGTTAATCGTCGTCAATTTTTCTAACATTTGTCGGAGCTCACTTCAAACCTGCTTACAAATCCTAAAATAGACTGGCTGTCAGTGCTTTGCTTTTGCTACTTGATCATGGTAAACAATACAGAGAATTGTAGAATTGTTTGCTGCTTGTTGAAACAAGAGAGCGTTCAGAGATGATTTACATTTTTCTTCAAGCTCAAGCTAGTCGGAACATACTCTTACATAATTATCTGTGCTTATGCAACCATCATTGTCATAAATATTCTTCAGCTTAGCATAACCCCAAAAATATCTATCTAATCAGCAATGATAAAAAGCTTTGATGAGATATAAGGTATTATCAGAGACAACCGAGGTCTCTGGTATTATGCAAAGACTATTATATTCTATCTGTTATCTTTCAAATAAAAAACACGGATCAATTATTTTGTGTTTACTCTGCATCAACGGATTCATGCTATCCAGATACTGTAATCAATATAAGATATAATTAATTATTTACTCACCGGAAAATATTTTCAATGATTGATAAACATTTTATTTATTACCATACGAATTTTTGTGACATTGATTGATCAACAGGTAGCTATTTCTTTATTATTATTATTTACCATAGAAAAGTATGAGGAAATAATAAAATTCATAATGTAATTACATGAAATTCAACATTGTACAAATCCTATATTATATATAGTCAATGTCTTTATGTGTTGAAAATTATACGCCACTATTCTAAGAATAATGTTCATTATTTCAATTTAATTTATGAGCCCCCTGTAACATACCAAAGACCGGTATTCGCATTTTTGTTTTCATACTTGCTGCTGCTGCTGAGTTACTTGCTTCTACTGCTAGATGTCACTAGTGTCAGTCACGGCTGGAATACTTGAAACCGGAGTCCGACTCCAGTTATCAAAAGCAAAAGCTAAGAAGTTGCGAGTGCTGCGCAGGCTTTCGAAACGTACTTGTAAAATATTACACTTGCTCATTCATATTCTTTAGTGCAGTGTAGTGTAAGATCGGGTTGTGAGAAACAGACTCCCAATATGAAAATAAGTTATTGTAACGGTCTTCAATTATGTGATAAGTTTCATTGCTGACAATTTGACTGTATTTTGTAAATACCGGAACAGTGAGAGAAATGATAAATAAAAATCTTATCGATGTACCATAACCTAAAAGTTCAACAGTGTCTTAATCTAAGTGAAAACATACATCTCGAGGCAAGTGTTAAGTGATTTAATTTATTGCAACTAATATTAGCACTGTGTCTAAAAAAGGAAAAAAACAACAAGGATATCTTCTTCATGTCTGAATTCAACTACCAACTTTTCAAAGGTTAGTTATTACTACCCTATCTGCAAAGAAGTTGACACCTATTCACCTAAGTATCTTACTTTCGCCTCTGGAATAATTTTAGAATACCTAATTTTGCTTCATAATCAATTTTGTATTGTATTGACAGTAGATGTATGGTGACTATTACCAAGTTTGTCATACATAAATAATAAAAACTTGCCTTGTGATTCATACAAATAGTCCAGTTCTTGGTAGGAAGTTGTTTATGAGTTAGTACCAGGGTAATCAAAAATTGTCAGGTGTTTATATCATTGATATGTATTGAAAAACCTATGTCAAAAGGTGCTGTATGGGATTAATAGTAAATGCTACTTATTTTTTCTTATAGTGTTAAATGTTGGAACTTGATATGTTATACTGAAATGTATCGTCACAGCTGACCCTCCTCATGTCCGTGGCCATCATACGTTATGTTGAACAGTGTAACTGGGTTCTGTATTATATAATAAACGTAAAGATTGTACCCGAAGACCATGAAATTATTTGAAACTCAAAGACTAGTATGTAGATCAAACACCTACCTATACATATATATATATATTATATTAGTCTAGACAATACATGACTCAAAAAAATCAATTCATACGTACCTATTTGCTATAATTTGTTTCCTATTGTATAAACTCAGCTGCAGTTAATTCAATAATAGGTATGTTCAACTAGGTATAGTTTTGTTTATAACTGATTTCTGTTTCCAAACCGATAATATTTTGAGTCAATCAATCATCCAATCTAATAATCATTCTTGTTACGATCTGTAAAATTCATGTATTAAATACTTTTAGCATTTGTTTTCTCATTTTGGGCTATGTTATTGTTGTTTTCGATCTCTGAACTTACATTTGGACCATTATTAATGGCCAGTCTTCACGTATTCGAACTTTGGTGATCTGCGATAACTTTGTTATGTATACTTCTTATGGCATCTGAAATTCGCAGATTATAAATATTTTTTCTACAACCAATAGTACCGACTTTATTAGCTGATAATTGACAACGTTGAAATCTCCGGCATACCAATTCACCTGTGACGTACTGCTGGTACCTGTAGTGTATCAAGCTAGAATATGAACTATCAAGTAAAAAGTTTACACGTAACAAAATCTGTGCCATCATACCAAAGTTTACAATAATATTCTTTAAACTTTACTTGTACCTGCTTTTATCTGTGAAGATGAAACAATTTGCAACAATCGGGGTCAACGAACTTTCTTCTAAAGCTACATAACGCAATTAATTAAGTACAGTTTCCTCTAAGAAGGCGTGATTTGGCAATGATTTGTCTCATTTTATTTGAGATATATGTAATATGGTATTTTTGATTTCTAGATAGGCAACAAATTGAGTGCAATTCCATTTATCAATAGAAAATTGATAAATTGCTAACAACGTTTCTAAAACGTAGGTATAAGTTCTCTAACAATGAGATCAAATGTCAATTGTCACATGGCTTAGAGCTTAAGCCGTCTACACATTCCGCTTTACTTGTCAGCAATTGTCAGTAAACAACCAAACGTCAAAGGACACCAGTACCCCACCATTAGATAAGATATGTATGCATCGATACGAATATTGCGTATTGTTTACAAGTATACTATATATAATATAGATAAGTACATACTTTGAAATGTTGTTATTGGCACTTGCCAAATGGGGCGTAATGTGTGACGGGCTTTACAACATTCTAAGATAGTTGACATACCTATGACATTACATACAAACTTTAAATAGATTACTAACTACTTTTATAGGTATATTATATAATTTTAAAATTGTGAAGAATAAATATAAATAAATATTTTTTACAAAAAATTGGACCGACTGTATTAATTGTTGCACTGAAAAATACAAAATAATATTAATTCTATTGGTGCTGGTTCTTTTGGAGTTGGTGCCTACAACAACAAACTACAACGGCACAACTTCAAAATTCGCAGCACCAATAGAATTGATATTATTTTGTATTTTTCAGTGCAACAACTAATAAAGTCGGTCCAATTTTTTTTTTTAAATATTTATTTCACATTTTTTAGTGTAAACATTAGTCATGAAAATTGTTGAACGTTCACTAATACCCAAATAGTTATAGGCTTAGCTTGTACTTGTTATTTATTATTCAGAGATCTCAAAACATCGCGGCGCAAATATACATATTTCAGACTTTATTGTTGTAACTCGAAAACCGTAACTCAATTTAAATGTTGCTACAAATAATCTAAAATTTGGCCGTGTTATATTTTCAATTTTCGAAAAAAAAATCTCTTCCAAATAGCGGAAATACGCTTATTATATATTTCCGACTTTACCATTGCGGAACTCGGAAAACGTAACTTTTTTGAAAAAAATATTCAATTTAAACGTTTCCGGATATGATCCCCTTTCTGATGTTCAAATCTCGAATTTTCGATTTTCGGAAAAATTTGCCCCTTCCACATAGCTGAAACACATATTTCAGACTGTAGAGCGGAAACCTATGACTATTTTAAAAATTGTTCAATTTAAACATTTCCGGATATGGAATTTGCATTAGTTATGTTGTCTGTGATTTTCGATTTTCGAGAAAATTGCCCCCCTCCATTCCCTTTGGGGGCGGTTTTTGGAGGGAAGGAGATTTTGGATTTGATTTTTCTCAATATGGGACCATTTCTCAACTGTCCTCTTTCAAATGAAAAAAAAATCGTCCAAATCGGAGTACGTTTACTATGCAAAACGCGCAAACAGCCATAAAAAAGCAAACATACAACCGAATTGTAATACACCTTCTCCTTTTTTTTGAGGTCGGTAAAAAAATACTAATAATCCTTTTGTAGTCGGATTGGACGGTCGTATTAATGACACGTCATTATGGTGGTTAAATTGAATCGGATACATACAGGGTGTTCATTTCAAAACTTCCCACCTCTGATTTCTCGAAATGTGATATCATGGTTTACTTAATTTCTTCAAAACTATAATTTCCATTCAAATATATAGCAGCATCCGTTATTTTAATAATATGGTCTTTTTTTTTGTTTTTCTTCATACTGGAATTCCAGTACCTATAGTTGTTTTTCTTACCTTGTTCATGCCAAAATTGGGAATGAACAATATGGTGTGAGCTAATGCAGTTCAATATTTCTGATGCCTTGAGATAATAATACATCAAGGTACTACACCTCTTTGGCTTTATATGTTCATTCGTTTCAAATAATTGATTTATCTACCACATAGAGATGTCAACTGATGGGAAAATATCATATCAAAAACGAAGAAATAAATATATATGAGATAAATAAAAAAAAAACTAGGACCGACTTCACTAGATTTTGCACTAAAAAGTATTAAATAAACACATATAAATATAATAATATGTACTAACCATTGAGATTACAATTATTCTTCACCTTATGTATGGAACTCTCAAGGTATGGGTTCTACACTTTCTTGTCCCATTTTATTTATTAATGTTTTCTTGTTTTATGCACTTTCAAGTACATAGATTTGATTTTGATTGTTTTTCATTCGAAAAACTACTAATAAAATATTTAATTTCTAAAAATGTACATATCTCTTAGTCAAAAATGTGAATGATTTCTTTTTAAACTTCAACATATTTCAAGTTTCAATGTTCTGATTTAAGTACATATATGTAATTAGACTGAATCAACAAGCTTTTATAAAAACTTGATATAAAAACGAAGTGTTCTCTTTCTTGCCCTTATTGTAACCGAGTAATAAATGTACTTTTTCTGTTTATAATGAAGATTAACTCTCAAGAAAAAAACTAATTGATTTTTCCAATGAATCTGAGCAGCAGCAGATCATTAGTGTATCCGTTTGATGTTATGTACTAGGTTAATTGGATAAACTTATTTTGATATGGATCATGGGAACCCAAACAGTATTCACTTTCATTGTTCAATTTGGTTGTTTTTGTTTTATTTAATTTCTATGGAAAATATACTGATGGTTAGGTACCACGCTTCTATCTACATATTTAACAACACAACTTCAACATATTTTTCATTGCAGTAGATAAAAAGTTAAGTGTTTTTTTTTCTTCTAAAAAATCTGCCGTTTGGAGATACACAGTTGAAGTTATTGTCGTGTGAACGCAGTATAATATAAAACATTTTCCAAAAATACCATCTAAACATTGCATTTTCGTGATAACATTTCAACATGAAACCATATTTCACGTTCGTTTCTCACCCTTTTGCTTGACAGTTATGTTAAACTATAAATCACATTGGATAATGATCAAAAATGTTGGCCATATGTTTATCTTTCCCCTTCCAAAATATTTTGAGGTATATAAAGGTATATATATATATATATATATATAGTGTAAGTGTATATATAATGTAATTGAAATTTATACCTACCGTTCAAGTCAGTGGGTGTTTTGGTTAGAAATTCGTTATAATATACCTATATATATGTTATACATATACAGGGTGTCCCAAGACGATGAAGACAGCGAATATCTTGGAACCCAAGAGTAGCAGAGAATAATAATTTTAGGAATATTCATCAATTTCAGTTCGTTTTAATCATTAGGTAATTCTTGTTTTAAAAGCTCCTAAAAATAGACAAATTATTATTATTTGTAACTAGTGTTGATGTGCTACTTTTTAATGTTTTATGGATTTATTCAAAATGTTATCACTACTGTCAAATGTCATTAACCTAAGAAAAACTGTGTGTATTTACACGGCGCTTTGCGTTCAAATTAACATAAAAGGACAAGAAGATTTTTTTGTTGTAGAAGCAGCTCGTTGAACTAAAGCAGCCTACGTATTTTTTTCTTATAGTAAAGATACCTTGAGATGGTATATTATCGCCTTGTTTATATAACACATGACCTTATTTTCTACGAAACTTTTGAACAATATCCAAACATACGCACTTTGTTAGCATTGGAATAAAAATTATATACTTAATACTTATATAAAGTTATAAAACTTATATATATACACCTATATGATGCATCTCCACCGGAAATGACAACAAAGATATGTTAATTATTATGTAATAGTTATAAAATCCTAGTTTATTTTTATAATACATACTTCTTGATTTCATAAGCAAGTACCTAATACCCTAATACATTTATATACTTTGGGTTAAGAAATTGTCATTTTCGATATTATTTTTTGCCCAGTTTTTCATCAATATTCATATTACAATAAATCCGAGATGGGCAGTTTTGAAATTAACACCCTGTAGAATAGCACAAATGGAGTTATCAACTCGATCGATAAATATTCAGTCACTAATACTAATGAAGATAGTACCTACTTGTCCTATTATCCACGTATATTCTTTGCAGGTAGGTTTATTGAGATCTCATAACATCGCTGCGGAAATACGCATAAGTATTTTAGATTTAACCATTTTAACACAGCTTAACTCGAAAACCGTAACTGTAAGGAAAAACTTTTCTTCATAAATGTTGCTACAAATAATTAGGTCTTTCATAAATTACCCACAGATTTTCAATTTTCAAAAAAAATCTCCCTCTTCACATAGCAAAAATATACATATATCAGAATTTAAAATCCCTTTAACTCGAAAACCGTAACTCTTTTGAAAAAATGTTCAATCTAAACGTTTCCGGATATTGTCCTATCTTTAAATAGGTATACCACCTCAGATTTTCGATCTTCGAGAAAGTTTGAAAGTTTTCGGAGGGAAGGAGATTTCGGATTTGTATTTTTATGAATATGGAAGCATTTCTCAAGCCTCCTCTTTCAAATGAATCAAAAATCATCAAAATCATAGTACGATTACTACACAAAACGCGCGAACGAACCAAAAAAAAAGCAGACAGTCGAATTGTATACCTCCTCTGTTCAGGGTTCGTCGGTCAAAAATAATATTCTCCAAACTGATGACGTAGGTATACCATACCCAGTTAATAAGGAAGCCAGTTTATTTAACTCGATAATAATGTTCAAACAGCTTTTGCTATACGGCAATAACTAATTATGATATCATCAGTATGAACGATACATTTACATTATGTAATGAAAACAGTCACAAACATTGGTGATTCATTCAATAATCCATTCAATATATAATAAATATAAGGGAACAACTCAAAACAGTTCAACATTTTTTGTCTAGGTAAGGTATTTTGCCGTTCAACTTGACGTAATATTATTGAGGATATAATTATTAATTGGTTTGTATAATATTATGTTAGAAAACTATTTCGGAACGTACAGTTATTGCGTCACGACTTGCTTTTACCCTAAAGTTCGTGCAATGTCAATTTGACATTTGCTTGGCATCTCATATATATATATTGCTACTCATTATTAAAAAAAAATGTGTTCAATAAATATTTTTTACAAAAACTGCACTGAAAAATACAAAATAATATTAATAATTCTATTGGTGCCAGGTACTTTTGATGTTATATATTGAACATATATTTATTTGTGCAGTTTTTTCAATTTTTGTTAGGTAGGTATAGCCTGCATGCGATAGAGTCAATGATTATTATCTGCCTAAAACTGATACGTCATACGTCTTGCATCATTTTAAAATATTTATCATGTTATGTCTGTAAATATGTGAATACTTAAAATACGTCTGAAAATGTTCTATAAGAATTATTTTAAGTATATCTATATATGCATCAAAAGAGCTGTTTATATATTTGTTGGTATGTAGAGATAAGTTGAAATCACTTATGATGTTTTTTTTATAACACGACAAACGTCTAGAGACAGTGCGCCATATCGTCTACTTCAAGGAAACGAAGACAGGTTCAAATGCTACTTGATCTATTTCGGGCTGTCTTTACATATCCGCCGAGACGGTAACCATCAGGACAAAAAAAAAAGAAACAGGCAATTCAAATGTTTGAAAGTCTTAAGAATTTCAATATTCAATATATTTTCTGGTACCTTTTATGAAATAAAATATTTTTTTTACTAGAAATTAAATTGACTGTATCAGTAGTTGGTACCCAGAAAATATGAAATTATATTACTTAAATAATTCTAATGATACTGGTAATTTTGAAGTTGTGCAGTTGTAGGTTTTTTAATGGAAGTTTCAAAATAATAATAATAATTTACCAATATTTTTTTTAAAACTCCCTCTTCTTATAGTTTTTGAGATCTCTATATATTTAACACCATTATTGGGGACACTATGTATATTTTAGTAGTCATCCAATGATTTTATTTTAGCTTATTTAAAATTTAAAATAAAACTGTAAAAAATATTGAGAAAAATATAGATGTTACAGTCAACCTTTGTGCTTGATTCTGTCACAGTATTTAGCAACCTGACGTAACTTAATTTATTTTATGTTCATAGTTTGTCATTTAATCAATGACTTATAAGTGGGTTATTTATCAGAGAACCCAAAATGATGAATAAATAAAATCTAAGTGCATTTGCTGTTGCATTGAAGAAGAATATATGTATTATAGAAAGCGTTAATATTTAATTCTATATCGTTTCGAGTATTATGTTGAATCTACATTTTTATTGAACTAGAACTAGACTTTGTATACTCTTTACATATGTGCTCCGAGCTTCTAAAAAACTCGATCAAAAATTTACAAATAAGAATTATTTACGACTTGAAAAGTCGGAGTCAAAACATATCCATATTTTGTTTATTCTTTCTTATCAGAATGGAATTTTTATTCCCGCATATCATTATGCAATCTGACAAACTGCTCGTTCTTTCTGTTTTGTTTTATGGTAGACCCAGTAATACAAGTAAAGTGTAATCATTCGTCAGCATCGTGATTTTTTAACATAAACGTAGGACGTCTTAGTCATTATCTAGGGAAGAAGTGTTCGAGAAAAATTATTAAGTTGGTGATAATTGCATTATATTTTTAGCATCTAAACATTTAATAACTTTAAAGCCTCGTCGAAAATAAAAGAAGCTATAATATTTATTATGTGCTTCTTCCGGTTGTTGTCGAACGTCAAGCCTCCGACGACGATCGTTTGTTTCTTTGCGAATGATGATGATGAACTCGAGGGCCATAGTTTTGAACAGGAAATGCATTTATATATATATATATATATACAGCCATTGTACGTGGAATTGAGACTTTAATTACTTTTATTCTTTTGCTGCAGCTGCCCAAAAGGTAGTCGATGATACCATATATCAATTACTATAGAGAATTTGAAGTCCTTGAAAATATTTTCAATAACTTAGCATGACTATTATAAGTTACCATCTATTCACTGAACGTCCCTTTTTAAGGCTACCGATTTTCAACACCCTAATGTAAGATGATACACAGTTACGTTTTATTTGGAATATCTTTAATAGTATATCCAATATATTATTATACTAAACGAGCAATATCTATCTCAAAGCATGTTGTTTTCATACCTGAAGCATTTCGCTGTCTGTTTTTACTGATCCAATGAAGATTAATGAATAAAATCTATTAATCAGACTTTTTTAACCTTTATTGTGACATGGAACACTATAGAAGTATGATTTCCTTATAAGCATGGAACAGTTATGTCAATCATAGACAAGTAAATTAATATGTCAATCATAGACAAGTAAATTATTACTACAAACAACTGTAATATTCTTTTTTAAAACTATTTTAAATTTTTTTCTTGAACATAAAATGTATTTTATAAATAAATCATCCTTCTATCACAAATATTTAATATTTGTAATATGAATGGGAATATTTTACCACTCTGTGGTATTTATGGTAGATGAAAATGCTTAACAAAACACTTGGTGTAGGGCACAGGGCATTTTTGCTCTAGGTACGTAACCGCTCGTGTATAATTACGAAGCTGTCTAGACCTGACAACAAACATGCATAGGGCGGACGGACGGGCCCTATATAATGCGATTTTATATTATTTATGAATGAGACATAGTATATTGCTGAATTTGTGTCTATCAACCTTGAAATAATCGGGTGAATGACCCGAGATATATAACTACTTCAATAATTGCCCTGCAATGGCATAATGACGATTTTGTTGGGTACGGTTATTATTTGATTGTCATTCGGTTATCGATTAATAATAAGGGCGACTATTAAATTGATGATTAGGATGCGGAATATGACAAAATTTTAATCACATCAGTAGAACTAAGAACAGAATTAACTGGTCCTATTTAAAAAAAAATAATTATTCTGAACCACAGTAAGCTATTGTTCCGGGCACATTATTTTCTTAACCGATCGTACACAACATGCCCTGGATAAAATTTGAAATGTTTATCATGTATAAGCTGAAAGCAAATACCTTACTTAGAAGAGGATAATTGCATTTAAATTTTATTATTGTATCACAAAGCCAAGTAGTTTCCGTCGAGATTGATTCGTATCTGTTTGGAAAAATTTCTTGTGTGTATATATATTTGGAAGTCATTAATAGAATGGAAATGGGGCGTTTGTGTGTAAATTTCTAAAGCGCAATAGTACAGGAGCTGGCGACAAAAACCTGACCGATCGAGTGACTGGATTAAATACTTTGGAAATGTTGTGTTTTTTTTAGTTATTTCTTAATTACGATTGATTGTGAAATAAAATAAATTGTGCCAGACAGATAGACATGTTTTTTTTTTGTTTCTCAGGCTGCTACTTTATTTGGTACGGTTTCCGAACAAATAATGTTCCATAGAGAAATAATAAAATAAAATGTGGATTTTTTTCAGTCAGACCTTGGACTAAAAGTGCAACAACACACATATATTTAATTGCCTACTTGTCTCAAGTGTAACATTGTGTCTCTAAGTACAATTTGATTCGAAAACGAAAAATTATTGTTTGGTCAAGTTTCAGCGAGAAAGTAAAACAGCCTGTCAAACGAACATACATACATTCACACTATTGAATTTTTATGGTGCATTCATTCAGACGTGCCAATTATGGTCCTACACTTTGAAATTCATTTCCGAATCAATCGATCTGTTCGGTGAGAGTGATAATAATGTTTTCACTTGCAAGAGAAGAAAGGAATGAAAAAGTGAGGTTAATTAAGACGATTTTTTGACATTTTTACCAGCGTGAGTTCACATTCTGTCCGCAGTTTTATCTAGAAGGAAAAAAAATGAAATATTTATTGCCCATATATTTATATAACTATTTTTATTTTGTATGCAACATAAAATCTATAAATTTCTGTGAATATATAAAAATGAGAGCTGATTGCATTTTTAACGAGAAGGAAGTATAAAACCTTCAACACTTCATAACAAAGTAATAAATTTTATATGGGCGAGTAAAAGTGAAATGTAGTAAAAATGTCATTGCGTATAAATCAATATTTATATATATATGTGTATCACTCTATCATGACCTCCGTATATTTTCTACAATTTTCTAAAAAGAAATGATATAGTTATCATAATATTATAATCTTAATCGATTTACTCTCGCTTTTCAATAATTGAACAACAAAAATTGAAGTAAACAACACTAGAAGAGTTTATATATACTATACACCCATAGTTTGTATTATTTTCTCGTTATTCGAAACGACGGAGGAAATGAAAAACCTTCTGAATAATCTGAAGAAATGCTCGTAGAAATTTATGTGAAAGAAAACTGCAATTCTTGCATTAATATATACATAAATACTTTCAGTTTGTAAACTGTTTATAAGATAAGATCTCATAGTAAAATATATATACACATACTTATATCTATATGAAACTAGTCTGATTCCGGATCGTTAAATAGAATTGTTCATATATTATGTGAATGTCATTGAAACCTCTCAAGCACAGGTTAAATTATGATAATTGTTTAAATAACCCGTTATTAAATTTGTCTTTATATTACCGTCATCATCAAACACATGCATATATAAGTTATGTTGGTTTGTGGTGCATAATAAGTTAACTAACTGTAAATCAATAGATAATTCATCTTTTATGATACATGAATCCATCTCTCTATGGGTCAGTCTAAGTATTATTTATTTAATTTTCTTTACTCTCGTAGCTAAAGGTAATAGATAATTTATTTTCTCTGTTTTACCTACTGGACTGGAGTCCAAATGTTAATTTGACATAATATAAGTATCTTTCAGGATATACCGGATTGACTTTATATGTTTTTGAATGGTACCTTATTTATCTGGCTTGAGTAGCCGATTTTTTTTTAGATTTGACTTTGTATACCTTAGTAAAACTCGGTGCTACGCATGTTGGTCTATTTAACATGATATCAAATTCGAATGAATTCGTTTCATAGATCATTTTAACAGAGGCTAAAATCGTCGTGAGAATAAAAGTAAATAACATACAATAAATACATACTTACTTGATTTCGTTGTAACTGTGTTCAGTTATTGTTAATTGATGAAGTTGGTTGTCTTTTCTATGGCATTTCGGGCACTACCCATCTTCAGATCCAGCTGCAATTATTCAGAGGATATTTCCAATGTATCTACTTTCAGGAAGTTACAACACCGGCCAACAATATATGTCGTGGCCCGATCAAAGAATTGATTATACATCATGAAGTGTTCGACCATACCTAAAATGCTGAAAATTCATGTGTATAAAGTTCAATCGGAGAAAATGATAAAACTGTACATAACATGTCCCCAGAATAAAAATTCCATAATCTAGCAGTTGTTTTGAATTTATTGACGTTTGGCATTGTCAATGTCATAAGTGATGATAGGTGATGATAATGGAAATTATTAAGTTCTATCCGTATGTGACACATTTAGCTGTTGAATACTTGGGTATGAAAACGTATTTTGAAAAATAAGTAATCACGTAAAGTGTTCGCATTGTATGTCTTACAAACACCTTTAATCAGAGCATGAGGGTACATTCATTTTCTTTTCGCAGTAGTGCGTAAAGTAATTTATGATAAATTAATTTACGTCTAGTTGTTAATATCGATAAATATTTTTTACAACAAAATAGACCGACTTTATTATTGGGTGCACTGAATAATGCAAATAAAATTAATTCTAAACTTTGCTTCACAAGTACCAGCACAAATAGAATTAATATTATTCTGTATGTTTCCCCGCGGCTTCGTAACATAGATAATTTCTACGATCGGTCCAAGACATACTAACTTTGTTGCTTCTCCCGGTTCGGTTCTTCAGTTATATAAACAATCATTTGATCAATTTGTAAACAAATAAACGAACCTAAGCATCGCATTCAAAAATCTATTGTTATTAAAATGGAATTGTATGATGTTGCCGACCATATTATATGTTTATGTTAGCTGATTTTTGTTGTTGAAAATTATATTTTTGGAGATTGAATAACACATAAGTATTGCTTTCTCAATTTTATTGGCTAGGGAAAATTTTCAGTTTCGGCTGCAATAAAAAAACGATTAACCTGTCTAGTTTATATCCCTCCAATTTGTGCGATTGCATAACGATAATTCAGACGCATTCGAGTTGCTCCTATGGAATCCACATTTAAAAATGATTTTCGTTCTTGCGCCATTCTGACATAAACGTCTTGTTTTTAGGGTTCCATAAACAAAGGGTGTCGACGGAACCTTATTACAAAGAATACGTCGGTCTTATCAGCAGGCTATTTCTAATTTTTGAGGTTGCTGTTCATATATAGGTAGATAAATAAGATACTAAACTGTCTGGATCTTGCTATCAGATTCTTTTCCTTAGCAGTCAACTATAAGATAATTTTTTTCTTCTTTTGCAGAACATGAGTGGATACATCTTTAAGCGATCGTTACAGGTTACAATCGTAGTCTCAACAACCACAACCAATAACGCAACCTGATCACGGAAAAATCGCATATTCATTCACAGAACAACTACAAACACCGCCATCACAATGCCTGTCGGAATAAGTAAGTATTGCCAATTAATTTTATATCATTTCCGAATCGTATAACTCTTTCTTCTATGTTGGTTATTATTCTTCATAAAAGGTGTTACGAGTTATATAGAAGGTTTTCTATATGATTGATAATATTCAGTGGGAAGTTATGGTGGTAATAAAATGAACGGGCAGTGTTGCCTTTTTTAATTACGCAAAGCTTTGATATTTCTCCCAGCTAACATTGATGACTTATACACGGGATAAAAAAAAACATGTTTTCTAAACCAAAAATGATATTGACATGGAACTGGTTTTATAGGATATATTTAAAAATATACCTATATTCCATCAAATTATTCTGATTCTCCATTATTTCTAAAGGATTTTTAAAACACCACACAGACAGATACTTGAATGCGCAAGCGTCTAAAATGATTTCTCATAAGATTTCGCATCATTTTAAATTTATTATAGATTTATTGACTGGCAAATTGAACTAAAGTTAGTTGTAGGTAATTATCTAATCCAAAAACTTACATTTATTAATTAATTGCTGATTACATTGAAATTGAAAATATTAATATTATGTATGTAAATTATACAAATTTACTTCCAAGAGTTTAAGCACTGGTCATAAATCGAATTTAATATGACAATTTAATCAATTGCATCTGGCCTCAATCTGTAATCAATGGTAGGAAAGTATTTATCAATATACATGTGGAGAATATTATTTTTTTGCGAAATAAAAGTATGACCCACAAATTAGGAGATAACTAATTAATATTGTTGAATATATAAATAGTTTTGCATGATTTTACTGTCATTTTATTACATTAAATGACAGTTAAACTCGAAATTGGATAAAAAACTAATATTTTCTCATATAGTTCCTCAGCTTTTACCTTTCACTGTACTTATAGATGTATATATATATATATATATATCTACATATTATCATCCAATTAGAATTTGTTACTAAGTAAAAGCGTGTATATGTTAGTTGGGATCGATTTACGGGGAAAGATCACTAATTGGATAGACACTACTAAAAACGAAAATCAAACGTGAAACCCAATTAGAAATTCCACCGAGCAAGTGTTTATATGCACACCCACACTAATACTGTTGTTATTGATTATATTTATAAGTAAATTGTTCAAATTAATTATGGTTAACAAACTAATTCATTAACTTCCCTGCAGGAAGTTAGATACCTACTATTATAATGAGTCCAAAAAAATCGTCGTTGATATTAACAAAAAAATCTCTATAGTAAACGTGCTACGATTTTCATGATTCTGCTGTTATTCGATAAAAAATTGCATAAAAAAATCTTATATGTATTTCCCAAAAAAATTAAATTGTTTAAAGCTATTTTTTGAAAGATACAATGGCGTAAATGACAATCGCACTTGATGAGTTAACTCAAGACGCGCGTCGGAGCTGACACACGCACATTTTTTTTTGTTTATCCCAGAGAAACCTAACATTTTTCCGGAATAAAAAGTACCCTATGTTTTAATGCAGGTAATACACTATCAATGTGCCAAATTTCATCTAAATCCGTTTAACAGTTTTTGCTTCATTGCGTAACACAAACATCGAAACATACAATCTTTCACATTTTTTATAATATTATATCATGGATTATATTTGTGGATAATTTATGAATCAGACGTTCTTCAAAATTGCCAATTCCATTTCAATAAATTTCTTAT
The DNA here is from genome assembly GCA_958507055.1 of Crioceris asparagi. NCBI lineage: Eukaryota > Metazoa > Arthropoda > Insecta > Coleoptera > Chrysomelidae > Crioceris > Crioceris asparagi. Next base: position 1,546,074 of record OY293833.1, on the reverse strand, counting down.
TATTTTGGGCGTTATCTATTAAGTTCTGTCCCAGTTTTTGGTAATTATTTTGCAAAATATGAGATTATCTTTCCTTTGAAATTTGTGAAATATTTTTAGAGATACTCAAGTAGTAGTAAGTAGTAATATAATGAGTACGTACTTCACTGTTCTTCAGATAACAAGAAACTCTTGTTCAAATATCGATATATTATTATGGAACTCGCATTGTAAGTTGACAATTTCGAATTCCAGATATCGTTAACCATGTGAATATTAAAAATATGAACCGTTCACCTGCGAGAATAGCCAAAATAAAAATTTGCATAAATTTCAACGCATGCTATTGAATGTGCTAAAGATTATTATTCGATTTGACATTTTTGATCATTCATAGCGTATGGTTCACTCTTGAGTAACAAATATCAAGCTGGGTTTGTTTGAATTAGCATAACTCGTAATGACAAGAATTTTTATTCTATTTTTCTATTTAGCACTTGAATAAATTCTATATATTTGCTATAGTTATGTAATTACTGGTTAGATGAGTAGAACTATGAAAGTTTCAATTAAATTCAAAGATACATTTTTTTTAAATACAATCAATTGGAAAATGAATATTTTTTGACCGACGAACCCCGAACGGAGGAGGTATACAATTCGACTGTCTGCTTTTTTTTTTTTTTTTTTTTTTTTTTTTTTTTTTTTTTTTTTTTTTTTTTTTTTGGTTCGTGCGCGCCTTTTATATAGTAGACAATCTCCGATTTTGATGATTTTGGATTCATTTGAAAGAAGGGGATTGAGAAATGGTCCCATATTCATAAAAACGCAAATCCGAAATCTCCTTCCCTCCGAAAACCGCCCCCGAAGGGGTGGTGGGGGCGAATTTTCTCGAAAATCGAAAATCTGAGTTGGTATAATTAAAAATAGGACAATATCCGGAAACGTTTAAATTGAACATTTTTTCAAAAGTGTTACGGTTTTCGAGATAGACGCATGTTAAATATGTATTTTTGCTATGTGGAGAGGACAATTCCTTTCGAAAATTGAAAATTTTTCGATACTGCATGAAAGATATAATTATTTGTAGCAACATTTATAATGAACATTTTTTCCTTAGAATTACGGTTTTCGAGTTAAATCGGTGTTAAATGGTAACAACTAAAATATTCAAGCGTATTTCCGCCGCGATGTTCTGAGATCTCAATAATAACCACTACAAGCAAGGAATATACGTGGGTAATAGGATAAGTATTATCTTCATTGATATGGTATAGTGAACGTTCAACGATTTTCGGGACTAATGTTACACTCAAAAGTGTGAAATAAATATTTTTTACAAAAAATTGGACCGACGTTGTAGTTGATGCACTGAAAAGTATAAAATAATATTACTTCTATTGGTGATGGTTACTTTTGAAGTTGTGCAGTTGCAGTTAGATTGATAGCTTTTGGCACCAACTTCACAAGTACCATCTCCAATAGAAGTAATATTATTTTATACTTTTCAGTGCATCAACTACAACGTCGGTCCAATTTTTTGTAAAAAATATTTTTTACAATACAGGTTCATAAAGATTTTGAAGTTGATGCCAAGAGTTTTCTATCTACCTATATAGGTAATACATCATCTTTTGCAGAACTTGTAAATCTTTATAACTTACAATCTTTATTACATTTACATTGTGGATTTTTTTTTAATATTTTTTACAAAAAAATGCACCGACGTTATTAGTTGGTGCACTGAAAAATACCCAATAATATTAATTCTATTGGTGCTGTTACTTTTGAAGTTGTGCATTTGCAGTTAGACTGATAACTTTTGGCATCAACTTCACAAGTACCAGCACCAATAGAATTAATATTATTAATTTATTTTTTCAGTGCATCAACTATTATCTTTAATTATACCACCTCAGATTTTCGATTTTTGAGAAAATTTACCCCCTCCACCCCCTTCGGTTTTTACGAATATGGGACCATATTCAATCATCGAAATCGGAGTACGTCTACTATATACAACGCGGGCACAAACCAAAAAAAAAGCACACAGTCGAATTGTATACCTCCTTCGTTCGGGGTTCGTCGGTCAAAAAGAAATTATTCACCTTTAAATATAAAATACTTTCCGTTCATTTCCAGTTTTTCCTCGTGTATTCAAACAGACCTGTAAACATACTAAACATTTTCTGCACTAGGTGGTATGCAGGTTTATATTTCCAGTGCTAATATTAAACCAGGACAACATTGGTCTCTTAAGAATGTTACTAATAGAGCGCTTATACATTTAAATTATATATATATATATATATATATATATATATATATATATATATATATATATATATATATATAGATTACATTATGTTCGTGGAACACCGTTCTCTGTTCAATTAAAATACTTTGAATAATTAGTTAATATTTGATGAGAAATTGACGGACAACTTATACCAATATGGTATGGTGGACATGTACTGTACTGTAAATTATATAAGCATAAAAAAGCTAGTTGTTCCATTCAGGTTCATATGATATCTAGCATTCAAGGTGGTTGCATCACTAAAAGTTAAATATTTTTACGAAAATAAGTCTAAGTCTAAAGTATCAGCACCAATAGAATTAACATTATTTTGATTTTATTTCCATTGCACCAACTTTTTTTCGATAAATAATATTTTTCTAGTGTTTGTCATAAAAAGTGTTAAACGTTCACTTTTAATATAGAATTTTTGTCTATCGGTAACTCTCATTCCATACAATAAAAAAAATACCTGAACACGGAGCTGTTATTTGTTTTTATTTTATTAAATACCACTGTGACCTAAAATACTGGCACAATAATAAAATATACTTTAAATTTAGTCGAGTGGCTAAATTTATCAATGTCTGCATTTAGATTTCAACTATGATTCACTAGCTAACTAGCTAAAGAAGATCGGTTAACTAGTTCTTCTCATATACAAGGTGAGAATAGTGACGAGGTGCCCAGTCAAATCTATCCCTACAACAGTGCAATAATAATGTAGCTCAATCCTTTTTCAGATCATTGTTTCAAAATAATTAGTAGATTTAAAATTGACCATTTAATTAACGGTCAAATTATGTCATAGGTAGTATACTTGATCTCGAGTATACCAACGTCCATTTTCAGGGCGCAATTACTTACTTACAAAATAATACTTGGCAACCTCGACTTCATACACATACGGTGTGTGTTCTCTTTGTTTCTAATAGTTAAATCAGGCCAAATCAACCCTGCACAACATTAACGAGAACAATGCACTTTGGACAATTTATTTATAGTACATACTAGAAAACAGTTTTCTATTATTTTTTTCATTTTCATATTCTAGAGTTTGTGTACGTGACGTTGAAATATGCAGAAAAGGAATATGACGTCATTATCAATACCATGTCGTTATCATTTTGGTTTTCGAGATAATTCTGTCATTGTTAATTATTAATGTTTGTTTGTAGGTTTCGAGAACTCCTCGATGAAAGCGAGCTTCTCATTATCCTCACTACCTGCCTCTGAGCAAACACCAGACAAAGCCGTTAAACCAAGACAATTCAACAGTTTGACAAAAAATCGAGTAAAAGCTACAGCAATCAGAAGATCATGGGGAAGTACAGCTAGCGATCACAGAGATGAATTCTGGTCTGTTCTACAAGCTAATTACAATTACATAATGGATAATCAGCTCATAGACAAATGCCAGGTAAAGAATTTATTTTATGTTCTACCTTAAAATCTGTCAAATTTATTATTAACAAATATTGATCAATTTTATATTTCATTTCTAGGAATATGATGGGGATCTGCTAAGGACTACTGGAATATGGACGTTAAAGGAATTCTATTCCCAATTCTCTGAACTCTATTCGTGGTTAAATAGCGTTCAAGAGACTATATATGGAAAAGAGGAAAATATCACTGACAAAGCGTTAAGAGCGGTAGGTATTCTTTGTTTCTTTTTTCAGAATATTCTGAATGTTGATCAAAAATTTGTACCACCACCACAATAACAAAAAAAATATCCTCTACTTGGGGTTAGAATCACCAAAAATATACAACACAATCCTCTACATTGAGAAGCAATTTTTGTTAACTTGAACCCTTCTCCTTCCTGACATGTTTCAGTTTAAGCTGTCTACAGATTCACCTGTCTTTTGGATCTTGAGGTTCTCACTCTTCAGTTCTTGCCACAGCAGAATGCATTGATAACTAAGACTCAAATACTATGAACTTCTTTTTTAATCCTAACATTTATTATTCAATTCCGATTCGATCTGATAATAAACCACAAATATTTTGATGTTTATTAATTCTATCATCTTATTTGAAAGAAGAAATGTTCATAATGAACAATGATTCTTCAAGTCACCCTGTCAGCTTCTTCGGCACATACACATTCTTTTCACCGCAGTTTTCGATTAAATTTAGTTCAATAGCTGTCAATATATTACAGAAATAATTTCTTATAATGGTCCTGTATCGAGAAACCAGATCCTTTTGTTCTAATTCTTGAGTCTTTCAAAGGTCGCTAACTTACATTTTCGGATTTTCAACAACACTATCACCCATCGCAACAATATTTCAATTTAAAAAAAATAATATTAGTGGTGATACTTTTTCTCTGTGGATTTGGATAAACACATTAAAATTTCTAACTTTTTTCCAGCATGCTGTGAATATGGTCCTCGAGAAAAGTTCCTCCCTTAAATTATTTAATGATCAAGCTAGTCAACTTGTGCAATTATATCCAGAGGTTCAAGAGGAAGTCAGCTGGAGAGCAACACACCTAAACTCGAAATGGGACTCAATTTTGAGCATTTTAGGACCGTCTGATTGCGACCGCTGCGACCAGGACTTCTGTTTAGGTAATTGTTGTCTCGATTCTTTCATTTTGTCGTAAACGATTCCGAGATTGTTTCAAAGATTTCTGTCTCTAGCCTTTGATTAAGTCTCTGGAGCGAGTTCCGCTAATAGAAAATGTTCAAATGGCTAGAAATTTAATTTCATAAAAAAGATGGTCAGGTTAATAAGTTCCGCTAAAGAACAATTGCTTTTTCTTTCTGATCGCTTTTGAATAGTTTCCAAAAGCTTCTCTAATCTTTCCCATTATATTTTTTATAAAAAAATATGGTATTTAATAAATAATCAGGTGAAATATTTTTAATGTTTTTACAGATATTGATCACGAACTTAAGTGTTTACGTCAATGGTTTAAAGTCATGGAATCGAGACTGCAGCCTCTGGATTTTAGAGCCAAATATACGAAGACTGAAATCGAAACAAAAGCCTTAGAATTAAATGTGAGTATTTCAAATTTGATGCGTATGTTTATTTATTTTTAGAATATTATAAAAAGAACAGTAGAGTTCCATTATATGGGAATTCTCTTCAGATGTTTCAGTGTCATTCATCGAGATATTTATTGTCTCGTGAAGAAACCGAATGTCTACTAAACTAAGAGGAAGTTGCCGAACTGTCTGAATAAGTTGATTTTGGAGAAGCTGTAGATATTTATTTGTCGACGCTTAGGTTAGGTTAACAGCGGTAATGAATGGAGCTAGTGATAATGTCTCCCAAAATTACTGTTCAAACAATAATTTCTAACACGTATTACGTAAACGAATCTCTTTCTTACTAAGTAAGAAGCACATGCAGAGGTCAATATTTTCAAACTAAGTAGTGACTCGTCCTTGGAATTGGCATGTCACTGGTATATAAAAAATATAAATTGGGTCCGAGTATGTTTCCCTACGGTACCCCTGCAGATCTTCAATTTACTATGGAATATTTTCTTCTTAAGTGAGAGATAAATGGTATCTATGCATTTCTACGTAATTGATTGGTAGGATTTTGTCCAATCCAAAATAGGAAAGAATAAAGTCTCCAACTTTAATTTGGAAAATTATTTCTTATAGTTGATAATCTTTACTCTTGTAATCAAACTTAGAAAAGTAGATCAAGTCACAATTGGCAATAAAGTTTATTATTTCTTATAATGCGCTAAGTTTTAAAAGATTTAAATATTCTTATCTCCAGTTTTTGGTAAAGAAAGTATTTACGGTAGGTATACTAATTCACTGCTTTCAATTAAAATCGAATACTTTTGACCATACGTTATGCAACCAGACATGCATTTACGAAATACATATTATGCCTGCTGTTACATCAACGATTATGTATCTTATAAGGTCCACTTTCAGACTCTAGTGGGCGCGTTCTCGAGAAAATCGATACATCTTGCTACATACGTGCGTTTGTGGTTGCATATATGTTGAGTTTCGTCCCAGAATGTATGCAACAGTATAAACAACCAATCAAATATATGAATACGAAGCGCCACCTTGATGTATTCAGTGCCTACTAACGGAAATGTAAACAAAACGTGTAAAACGCCAATAGATAGCGCTAAATAGAGCTTAACAACAAATCAATTGGCGCCAACAGCTATAGATTTAAAAATCGTTTGCGGGCTAGATGCTAGTTTTGTCTCTGATGTAAGAATCTTGTGAGAATACTGAAAGGTAAACTCAAAGGATCTCTTTATTACGAAATAAATCTGTATAACAAAATAATAGAGAGAAATGGTAGTAGAAAATGGTGAAACATATATGCGGAAAAATATTATTCAATAAGACATTTGTTGTACTTCATTGTCACTTGGGATACCAATAAGAAGAGCGGTGGAAGTGAATATGTAATGTAATCAGAATAACGGATAAAATAGATATGATGTTTTCAGTTTTCATAGTGTTCAACACTATTTGGTCAGACGGCTCATGACATTTATTGCAGACGGGGGCAATTCTATAAAATTACAAAAAAGAATACAACATGCACTTTTCCACACGACCCTTGGTGGTAGTGCTACGGCACCTTACATTTTTCGTTGTAGGTTGTTAATAATTAGTGAGAGAACCAACGTCTTAGATTTAATACGCACCCATGTCAAAAATATGAATTGTAGAGGAGGCATTGCCTCCTCTGAGAAACCGCCACTGCTTTGAGTAAGTCCTCCTGATAATAGATGGCGTACACTTCGTTGCCTTCTTCATTTTAAACGTGCACCGATTTGTTTTCTATTGAAAAGAGTGCTGTTGAAAAATGGCCCATATTGCGGGGATACTCCAACATACATAAAAAACAGAGATTTCAATTTGTGCTCGTTTTGTATCCATGGATAGCTTATTCTTGAAGTAACACAGTTGGGACATTTTGTATCTCGTCGAATAATGTACAATGATACATTATTTAGTTTATGAAAGAACCACCTATTATCAATAGGTATATAATAAAAGCTATATACCGCAATTTGATAAGGCAGTTCTAAGAAAAAGTAAAGATAATGTTGTCAGGTATCTACTGTGGATACGCCAAATAAAAATCCAATGTATGGATCATCTAAATTCCATTTACATTTTGCTTTTGATTTCTCAAAATTATACAAGTATACTACTTTATGATGTGATTCTATAGAATATTTGCTCTTACCCTTGTAGAAGACATTGTCCTTTGTTTGAAAGGTTAATTCTGCCGGCAGTTATTCGCTACATGCGCAAACTAAGATTAACATCAATTCTATAAGCGGCTATTAAAACATAATAGCCAGCAATTTTTTGCCATTTATATAGACATAAACTCTATATAAACAATCGGTATCTTTTAATTACAATCATTTCCGCATCGGTGCACAAACGAAAAATAACTTGAAACAAAAATGATGCATTTTCTTTCATCTAATGATAGTCTTGAAAAATTATTTCGCAGGAACTGTTTCTTTTATCATTAAGTAATTCAGCTTTGCCCGAATGGCAAATGCTCACTCACACTTTCTCTAAAGAGTGCTCAAAGGCTTCTTGTTCGATGATTGTTGATGTAGTACTAGATCCGTTTGGTTTCAAGTAAATGGAAAGTACAAGATTTTGCTCTGATATTATAGACATAATATAGACGATCGCAGTTTGTTATGAATGACAGAACGCCAGAACAGTATGTAGGTACCTACTACATTTTGAATACCAGCAATCTGGTTTCTCTTATTTAGGTCTAATAAATATTTATTGTTTTGTTGTATCTTCAACATTTTCATTGAAGCAACAGTTGATAATTCTTCACGTAAATTAATCACAATATGACTATAAAATCAATTGAAACAAACCTCGCACCTTTTCACAAAACTTGAACTACACTATAGGACCTTGCTAGTCCGGACATGCATAAAAACAAGGACCTTGGTGGATTAAACATGGCTGCCGCATTGTAGTCTGCAGCCGGCAATATTTTAATAGTATATACATTTTATTTAACCTTACTTTCTTCAATTATCAAAATATATCTTTGAGATATAAACAATAGTGAATACATGCAAGAAGTCGTCTTTTTATTTTAACCGTGTATATCAAGAATTGTGACAAACATGAAAGTGACGCCATATAATTATACCTAGGTATCTGTTTCTTCAGCATAGTGTTTCAACTTCCTCCTATAAACATGATTAACGGAATTATATATTAGAAAAATCATTAAAAGCCAGATTAGCTATTTTACACCTGCAAGCTATCAATACCATTTAACATCATGCAGATTTCTGCCAATAATCGACAAACATGAAATCAATTACTATCTCCATCTATTTATAAAATATTATGAATGCTTTCAGGCACCAGCTATGGCAAGAAATCAATTTTATACCTTTCTATTCCAATAATAATATGTCTTGTAACTAACACCACAATAAGATCAGATGAATTTATTGATATTACCTTACCTATGCGTTTCTGTTTTTTTACGATTCAATCTAAATTGAATTGGAAGTGCCTATGTTGCTTTGTCATTAGGTATTCATCAAATAAGTGAAATCAATTCAGAAATTCAGAACGCAAATTTAACGTCATTTTCTCAACTCGCGTTGCAAATTGTAGTTTATACTACACGTGCGTAAAGGGCGATTATCTGACGTCTGACAATTGTGATTGGAAGTGGAAGGGGTAGTTTGCAAACTGCAAGTTGGCGTTCGAGGTTCGAGCAGAATAAAATCCCAAACCACTTGGAAACTGTTTCAAAGCGTACATGCGCATTTTAAACAGTTATCAAACTGCTCGAACACCCTTTATTATGTATATTTTCATAGTCACCGTCGATGGGCTCAAAATAAAATAGGCATTAACTTAAGAAATATAACTAATAGGGATTTGAAGTGCAATAAATATTGTTGGCAGCACTTGATAAAAAGCAAATTGCATTATAGGTAGTTGTCATTTGACATTTGATTGGAAATATTCAGTACGTTCAGCAATGACGGCATCTAGGTTTATTATATTAATAGAACTCAAATCCCTCTCTATATATGATGAAACACGTGAATTCATGGTTTAACCGCCTGTATAATTGTTAATCGAAAATAATTTCTGTTATAGCTGTCGACATAATAAGATGACTTCATCGCAAGATTATTATATTCTTCAAACAAATGATATACCTAATTACCATTTTACAACACTTAAAACATTGAATCTGGGGCTACGAGCCGTCGAAGTTTTATAAAATGATTTTATCAGCGAGGCCACCGTAAGAATCAACAATTAGGTACCATGGATAAATAAATAAAGCTCTCTAACGAAAGCTTTCACATACAACTATATACTATTCGTTTGACATAATCATTCAGAATTAGATTCTGTTCTCAATATGTTTGTCTGTACCAAGAACGAATTATTATTTTTAGCACTCTCTGACAGTGTCATCAGTTTGTTATTAGTATATAGTCCTGCTTAAGAAAAGACGGTAAGTCACTGCCACTCGAGTACAACGGTTGGAGTTCGGTGTATTCAGGCATTCTACGTTGCCACACGTACACGTTTTTAGGTATCTTGGGGATAATATTGAATTCAAATTTCGTTTTAATTTTCGCAGATTCTAACACGAACAAAAAATATTGATTTAGATTCCGTCAATTATAAATAATAATGTTACTGATAAAATTAGAATAACTTGACATTGTTCCATTCAAGTACCTATCTGGCGCCTAAATCTAATACCTTAATAGAACGAATTCTAGGGTAATTGCATTTTTAATTGTTGCCATTGACTTATTATTATAATTTCACAGTACGAAATATCATTGTTTTAGGTACAAAAAGTATTTCAACATCATAATTTTCAACTTTTCATTTTATTTATCTTATAAGCATAACAAAATATTAAAGCATTTTTTTAATCCTATTAGAATATTCAGAAGGTAAATGAACGAAAAGCACTCACTAAAGGATTGATAACCCTTGGGCGTGGAATGCTTGATTGTCTTCTTGCCACATATTTAACACAACACAATAAATACCGAAATCACACTTCATATATATAATGTTCTTCCTAAATACTTTGTCAAAATCTTTGATTCTGACATCATTTTGTAGATTACGTGTTCCCTACTACTTGCAATCTGCTTATCTAGCAGCTTTTCAATTTAGATTCAGTACAGTTTCCATCCAGTAACCACGATATTTTGCGAAATATCCGCACCGATGAACTAATATGCTATAAAGAATATTCGTAAGTTGATAAAATAATAACAATAACAACTATTGTTCTTTTCGCCCCCGGCAACAGCTTGTACAGGGTGTTGACTTACGTAACATTGTCCCTAAACTCGTCTCGATCAGACAGATCCCCGGTAGAACATCAGGAAGCATTCCTATACCATATACCTTGCTGAAGAAATGGTAGCTTATCGTCTTCCCTAGGTAAGTTCCTTTTTGGATATTTTTTATCTTGGAAGAGCAATGAATCAAACTTCTTACAATCTTTAAATTCAGTTTGTCCAACCCACATCCTATCTTCGGTATAGAATGGCCAACTTCGTTGTTTCACTGCTCAGCCTCTGTAATGAATGCAAGTTTTTTTTTTAAATTGGTCTTTTTGACATTTTCTTTGGGACCAAGTAGAAGGGAGAACGATTTTTTGCACACGTTCTTTGTTGGTATCACAATTTGTCCCACATGCTTTGGAAATAATATTGTCAAGGGGTCCACATTTCTCGTGCTTGAGGATAAATTGATAGTGCGGCAACATTGCATCTTGATCCATCCGGGTACTATCCGCACGTTGTGGTATTATGGTTGTGTGAGTAGAGTAGATACGAATGAATTCGAGTGAGCCGCCTCTTGCAAACGAAACCAAACTAGTCGGTCGGTGATCGCAAGCGCAAGAACTGGTGGAGTTTGTCTGTTGAAGCTAACACACACACAGACGGTCTTCAATATCTTCTTCTTCTCGTGTGGTGGTGCAGTTGTTGTTGGGTTGGTGTATGTTCATTAACTTTATTGTAAATGTGCAGGTGTTTTTCTCCTTCGACATCCAATGCTTCTAAACCTTAACGGATGGGATCCACAAAGTTAGACAGCCAGGAAATTTGAGTTAGTAACTATTTCTGTTAAAATATGTACTTATTTTGTTTTTTCAAACCGGAGCCATTGTCCCGGTTTTGTATTCTTGTCCCGCTATGTGTTGAACATCCATTAATACCCACATACACATGTTGTGTTTGATGAACTAATTTAAGTTTATCTTTGCCCACACAAACTGTCTGTGTTATTTTGTACAATAGCCTTCACACTGACATAGTATTAATAATCATCTTTATAACTTTGTATTCAATCAAGTTCACTTTGTGAGGTTATGTTTATTACTATGCCGGTGAACCATAATAATTGTATATTGTTCAAATACCTGCCTATACCTATATTCTTAGAAATTGGATATTTAACTTTTGCTGTTCTTTTGAATTTGAAGTTTAATATTTCCTCACTTCTTGGCAGGTTAAAGACCCACAGGGTAGTACTTAGGTGCATAATGTATGTGTCCAAAAAATATCGTTTCTCTCAATAGCCATATTGAAATTGAGATGAATGCTATGAAAACTTGAACCATTCATCAAAATTTACGTACAAAAAATGTATTATGTAAATAAGTACAAAGAGAACGCATGGAACATTTCAATTCGTTAAAGTTACATAATTTTATGTGAATTCAAAATTCATGGCTCAAATATCCGACAAACGATGCGGGTATTAAAACTTTTAACGATTCGATAGCAAGGGAACTTAAATAAAAGACACTAATGATGCTGAATATAGTTATTTGGGGTACGATGTACTAGACTCTTTATCAGTTATTATTGTTTTTTTTATTCAAATTCTATGTTAATCTACATCTAGTAGAATTACAAGTTTTCATAGATACTTTGGATGTTTTTCTCAGTGATTGAGAAATGTAAGTAATAGTCAAAAAAATCTAGGTTGTCTCTAAAACAAATGTACGATTTACGGTTAAAAAAATAGACAAACAAGCTGACACTATTCCCGTTCTATGCATTTCAACCAGTTAACTATAAAAGCTCTCGTACATTCACTCGTGTAACTTGTTTGAACCGTACACAAAACAATCGATGTAATAACTCCTCCTTATTTGTGTTTAGACATAAAAGGAATTTCAGGGAATATTCAGCATTGGTTGGAGAGTTCTTTGAACTTTTGTCGTAACACTGACCATAATTTCCAATACTCAATTGACATTGGAACTTCTCTCGATTTCCTCATTTACTGAAGATAACACATGGGCATACCTACCTACCTGATACGCCATAACGGATGTTCAGATTTATGACTGAAGTTTGAATTTAGCTATCTGTAAGTTCAGGTATAGTAGCCCAATTCAGAAGCCTCAACGAAAGAAACCAGTAGATACATAAAAGTATATCTTTCAGGTACTTCATTATTATTTCAAAGACTACAGAGATTTTGAAACATTTAAGAAATCTAACTGTGCAATATTTAGATGACCATACGACCATGACGCGTTCACCTATCTTCTGAACCTTCTTGGTTCATTAGTTTCAGAAGAAAAAAATCTGACAGGCAGGCGGACAGTGTGATTAAAGCAATGAAAATATAAGAATTAATTTCTTCTGTCAATTCCACGTTTCATTCTCTTAATGCTATTATTGTAGAATGTGTTATTTTGTATACAGTTACTTCCATAACTTAGTTTAAAAAACACAGCAAGCTTTAACATTGGGTATTCTGTAAAGGACGAGTTAAGACTTCCTTTTCAACCTCCTTCAAGTTCATATTGGAAATAAATTTCAAGTTTCTGTACGGGTAGTTTAATCTGGTAGAAGACAGGAGTGCGATCGATAGGGAACTCGCTGCCGTGATAAACGAGTGGGCTATTGGGTATTTTCTAATCGTTGCTATTGGGCTGTTTTTTTTAGAAGACTTCGATTCCTAATAGTCTTTGGAGGTTAGATACACGCGGTAGCGTTGCCAGGCGGTGGCAAGAGAAGTCGCTCGCGGATAATCTCAGTGATATAATTTGATCGGAATAGTGTATTTATTCCGGCATTTTAATCTCAAGTACGGACGTCTCCCATGCAAGATCGACTCGCACTTCACTTCAGAAATCTCTTGAAAATAAAATTGACAAAAATTCCGTCCTCGAATAAAGTTAACCTAGTCATTATCCCCCTGTAAAATTTGTATGGTGCCAAAATCAGGTCATTTGGTCGTAATAATACTATTCTAATTTTCTGGTTAATAAAGACCAAGCAATTTTATTTGCAGCTGTAAAAATGCTTCTCATTTCATATATTATTGCGGTCATTGGTATAATTGGTAAAAAAATATGGGTGTGTAATAATGTTCAAGTATCTATGGTAACAAAATGAAATTTAAATTTATTTAATAAAATGTTTTATCTGTGACATTGATCAATTGTGAAGAGAAACATATAAATATTTCATTTTTGGTTTACATAGATAGTGAATTTTACATTTGAATGTATTTATTTCAAGTACATGTAAAATAATGAATATTTTAATAAACTTTCCCCTTGTTAGTTTTTTCTTCTTTACTTATAATAAATTTTGATTTCACGATTATTTTAAGGTTTGTTATTCTATAACCATTGCCGTACCACTCAAGCGAGACGTTGGCGTGAAAAACCTTTTAATTTGAAGAATATATCGAATATAAAATCATTTCTAGAAGCGATGGACTTTGGCAGGATTCAAATTGATTGACAAATACTTATCAGGATGCGATTTTTGTTTGAATACCTTTTAATAATTTTCATATTCATCATAATATTTTGTAACGAAGTATAATGGTTTCGAATTTAGTGTTGTTGATTCTAAGAAATTGAGTCATTTATTTTCATGATAAGCTATTTTTATGTCACGAGGCTGAGAAAAAAAAACTACGATAATATATTATGAAACATAATTGTTTATTCCTTATCGTGGAAAATGGACGACCAAATATGAATCTTTTCATATGTCAGATTTTCACACACTTATAAATTTTATTTCATGTAAATATTTATCCTCTTCCTTAAAAATCTAGTTCATCCCAGTTCAATAAACAATTTGATCTCAATCTAGGCCATCCTTTTAAGTTCGTCATTTTTCTTGCGACAGAAATAACTGCGCCAAAACTATACTGCGACCTCAAATATTTGGGTTAGTTCTAGTCTATGAGAAATTCTTGTTTATTAAAAAATGTTGACTTATTTTCGGATATTGTTGAGATGAATGAAAATTTCAGTGGATAGGCCAAGTTGTTCTTACCGGTGTTTTTGTTTTGGCATAACCGGATAGTTTTATTGAAAGCTTACAATTTGGGCTCATTAGAAACCAAAATGAATTCCGATGGTTAATAGTTGGCCCAAAAATAATATTTTGTGGATAACCAAAAAGATTGACCTTTCTTAACAAAGACATTGGACAGAAGTAGAATTTTATTTTTAAACTAGCAAATGCCTGCGACTTAGCACGCGGAAATCAGCGGAATCTCCTATTAATTACGTCCCAAAAACGACACCCATAACGGTGTTTAGCGGATGACTTTCGGAAAATCGCGAAATACGTATTTGCAATTTTTTTTTGTAGCAGTCATCCTTCGATGTTTCAAGGCGAAAAAGCAGAGTGAATCATGTTTATTGAATATATAAGTAATATTGCTTAGACATTTGGCGGAAAATAGCTTTCGTCGGCATTGGAAATTGGCTAGTGCATTCTGGCTGAAAAAAAAACATTCTAGCACCAACAGAAATGCACCCATTTGTAATAATGATGAAATAGATAGTTAATAATAATATTGGTGGAATTCGATATTATACTTCTTTTTTATCCCTTCATATAGAAAGTAAACGTTGCTAATGTATTTTGCTTTGCTATATATGACGATGAATCAATTACCTGTTAATTAAAATTAACATATTTACATAGATATATGAATGTTATTAATCAGATAAAGCTGTATTATATTTATCTCATGATATAATTAAAATACGTTGAGTTGTGAACAAAATCGATATTCTCAGATATGATGTCATACTTTGTACAAATTTCTGCTGCATATATATATTTTATAAATATTTTTTACAAAAAACTGGACCGACGTTATTGGTTGGTGCACTGACAAATACAAAATAATATTAATTCTATTGGTGCTGGTACTTTTGAAGTTGTGCAGTTGCAATTAGATTGATAACTTCTGGCACCAACTTCACAAGTACCAGCACCAATAGAATTAATATTATTTTGTATTTTTCAGTGCACCAACTAATAACGTCGGTCCAATTTTTTGTGAAATATTGTAACGTGAAAACTTACCCGAATAATGAACTACACACACTCACAAATGTCACAAACATTCCAGAAAACACGGGAGACATCAGAGGCAACGAGAATAATTCCTGGTCTATTCTCGAAGCCATATATTGAGAAATAACCTCCAGAAACAACGAAAACAACACTGGAATCATCTAGAGCTTTTTAGATTAGATATATAATGCTGATGGCAATGACAGGACAGTTAGTTAGTGATAGATAGTCAGTCGGTCATAGATCATAGACAGTAGAAAAGTCGTATATAGTCCGAGAAATAAGTGTGAATATAAATGTGTATATAGTCGTTTAGTTATTGGTATAAATAAATAAGTGAAAATAAATCGAACCCAGTTTTAATATAAATTCCCGTTACAATATATTTATTTCACATTTTTGAGTGTAACATTAGTCACGGAAATCGTTGAACGTTCACTAATATTATTAAAGATAATACTATAATAATACGACAAACAAAAAAAAAGCAGACAGTCGATTTGTATACCTCCTCCGTTCGGGGTTCGTCGCTCAAAAATTGGATAATTTTTCCGATTTTGATGATTCTTTTTTCAATGGGCCAATATTGGGGACAGTATTGAGCATCGCCTCCACCATTTAGAAGAAAATTGACCTCGTCTGTCCGTAAAATACAGAATAAACATTCGAGTTTTATACCAGACACCTATTTACATAATTCAGAATTTATAGGGTTGATACAAAGGATTACAGATATCTGTTTTCTCCGTGGTTTGTCATCCCGTAAGGAGAGTTAGCTTGGCTGGGATTTTTTCAAAGTTCAACGACTTGACGAAAATACATTTCGCAATTTTTAACATAATAAAACCAACTTTCTTGTCGTTTGGTTCTTACGATCGGTACGTGACTGTGTATATATATCTATATACCTCATACCCTTTTATCGTAAATCAGTCAAGAACAATATAGTCGATTATGCACAGTCATCAAATAGTGTAGTTTGAATGCATTTCCAAGTAAACTTAATAAAGTAATAAATCTCTTTATAGTCGTTGGTGAAATAGGTCGCAGCATAATGCTCCCGGTTAGATTTCGACACGGAAGCAATTAATTTCGATGGAAGAAGGAGAAAAAAATCAACAAATTTCCAAACAAGATCTCTTCACGCAGTGGAGGTGTATTATCAACAACTATAGGTTGGTAATAGCTACATTGTGAATGACTTTTCCAATTATATTGCCCAATATAATTAATCACGTTGATGAATTGTAGAAAATGAGCTCAAAGCTATGCACTCGATACGCTGCTGCATTTGTTCGATTTTACTTGAGTAGGTAGATGAAACGATATCAAATTATTGCCCAAGAAAATGAAACCAACGTTGCTGACATTGTTACTATTTTTTTTTATTATTATTATTGATTATTAAATATAGAAATGTACCTTTCGAATTTCATGGGAGTTTTTCTTTTTTCCAAAATGATTTTTTAATATTATGCAATTTTTAAACATGATACAGGTCGCGAGTTCAAACTTGCTACCAAAATCACTACTATACAAATATCTTAGTCTAGTTCGTTAATGGATATGACCAGAATTGTAGTTTAAAAATGGTGGCCGACCAAACATAAAAGAATCGTTGATTAATGTTTATTTAAATAGGGTACGAGCCGTTGGGATTTTTATAATTCTGATAGTTTTTAATTGGTATAGGGGTATAGGATAATAGTGTAATAATTCCTTTACCATTTTACGCTGTTTTATCCGAGTTTTACTAGAAAGCAACTTTTCTAGTCAAATACTGACTAGCAGAGTCGATTTTTTTTTTATTGAAAAACAAATCTTTTATGATCTACTTCAACCTCCGTTTCCAATATTATTAATATGATGGATGTGGTGTTAAAAATCACAAAATGAATAATACAACTAAGGTATTAATTTCTGGTGAAAGCACATTGTAATTGCCCAACAAAATTCAATTTTAATTTGATGTCTTAATATCATTGTGAGAAAGCCTATTTAATCTTCTTGGTTTAGTTTACTTTCTTGCATTTTTCTTTAGCAGGCAATCTTACTTTCTATCTCAACATAATTAGACAATAAATCGCGTTTGCAACTTGCGCCAAGCTCACCTTTGGGCTTTTATTGTGAATTCAAATATGTATTTCATTATATAAATATATATATATATGTGTCTATAAAGCTCATTAACATTGGAATCTATTTGTATTGCTTTATAATACTATGCGGTCATCAGAATAGGCCTCTAAAATGCACCATTTTTGAGATACAGGGTGTTGAAATTGAAAAAAAATATTCGTTTTTTGTGAATATCTCCGGAAACGTTTATCGTACAGAAAATGGCTTCTGTAAGCATTTTCCACTCATAAGCTAAGTTTTTAGTCAGAAAAAAATGTTTGTTAAGTCATTATTGGTGAAGATGAGTAGTGGTTGTTTTTCTTTCAAATTTCTACGCCAATGGAAAAAGTACGGTTTTGAGGCGCCCATTTGCATCGCCAATGTTTTCCACACAAAAAGGTACTTTGGTCGTGAGCTCTAAAGTCGACTGTTTTGGAAAAAAAAATAACTTTTATGTTGAAAAAACACGGTCAATTTTAGCTTTGTTACTTCTTCTAACGTTTACATAAACTTTGTTGAATTAGTAATTAAATAATTGTATTTCAAAAAATTTACCGTGTTTTTTCTCGAAAACGGTCAACTTTAGAGCTCACGAACAAGAGTACCTTTTTGGTGTAGAAAACATTGGCGGTTCAGATTGGCGCCTCAGAAACGTACTTTTTTCCATTGGCGTAGAAATTGGGGTGAAAAACAACCACTACTCCTTCAAAATCTTCACCAATTTATGACATTTTTTCTGACTCTAAAATTAGCTTATTATGAGTGGAAAATGCATACAAAAGCCTTTTTCTGTAAGATAAACGGTTCCGGAGATATTAACAAAAATCTAATTTTTTTTTTTCAGTTTCAACACCCTATATCTCGAAAATGGTGCATTTTAGAGGGTAAGTTAACATAAACTTTTTTGGACGAGCTATCACATCCTCAAGTCCTGCCCATATATTATGAAACACCCTGCATAATATTAAGAAATCATGTAAAAGTAAATGGCATCTAGTTGCTGTATAATTAAGCATCGAATGAAACCATTCCGACTTCGATACTATTTTGTTGGTTCTCGAAATAGATGAGTTGTAAATTGTACATGGTGCTAAATGAATATTAGAATTTTCTTGAATTACAGTAAATTTCTACTAGAAAGTTGAAAATTTTATAACAATAACGGTACCTACCCTTTTAAAGCCGCAAATTTATTAATATTGTTCATGGTGAATATTTTACGTATATCGATTTCTAAAACACTTACCACCTACATATAAATATTATGAAACTGTCGTGAAAAATTAACAATCGGTAATAAAATATACTCATAATAATATAACGGATTCATGTATTGTTTTAATTTCAAATAGATTTCACAGAATGCACCAACGTTCACTATTATTTGTGCTTGCATGGTATATATAGAAGGTATAGGTAATCTTGGCTCACATTAACCGTCAAGAAGATCAGTCGATATATTATATATCTTTCTGGCATCTTGTGATCTTAATAAACGACGTAGACCATTCTAATCGGTAAAACAAATAATCGATAATTCTAAATAAGAGTGTGTGTGCGTGATAAGGCAACCGGTTCGTTATGGTAGTAAGCGTCGGGTTTTCTTGCCGTGCGGTTCGTTTTGAGATTTCCATTTTTTGTTTCTGTTTTCTGCTTCAACTATTTTCGGGTTTGAGTTTTGTTGTTACATTTTAAACTTTGGTGTTTTATTTTTCTGTGTTGATGTCGAATTCTGGATTGGATCAATATATAGGTACTTAGCTGAAAGGTAATTTGAATTTTATTCTTTTCCTGAGATTATCCATGAGATTTTATGCAAATACTATGAAGTGATAATAAATCTTCAAAAACATTATGTAAATATACTAATTTTTTTCTAATCCACATTTCGGAATCATGAATCTATTCAAAAACTAATATTTTTCATCTCAATTAAGTTATCGTTTCAACTGGTCCCTTTATTTTCAAATAAATTTCGTACCACAAGTTCGTTTAACAAATTCTATTATTGAAACAGTGTCTTATAAATTTTTCAAAGCACTTAATAATAAACAATAATTGTTTCAAAAGCTAAAATGGCTCATTTTATCCAAATTTCTCGAATTGTCCATAACTTCAATAAAAAAAATTACAAATTATTACAAAAAAAACTAATATTCCATAATATAGAATTTTCGAAGCAAAAAACCTCAGTTACATTTTTTCTTAAAATTCGTTATCACTAAAAAAATCAAGCAAAATTGCGAAAGCATTTATAAATACATCCTATTACCCATAGAGTAATATTGAAAGGAAGATGGTTGTTTAATCAAGAGTCCTTTGAACTTAGGTAGGTATAAGATATTGGAATACTTGCCTGAAGTTCATGTGATTCATAGAAGAAGAAAAACGTCATTCATTATCATCATCATCAGGTGTTATATTATTATTATGTATATATATTATGTATTTATGATAACTTCATCAGACATCTAATTCAAATGAATTTGTCATCACTACATGGTGTATGTATATTATATGTTTATGCATTACATTAAAGGTTCTTGTACCGCCTTTTGGCATGCTTAATAAGCAATGAGCAATATCAAAGAAGATAGATACTACAGCAATATCAAAGAAAGTGATACACTCAAACACATGTACACTTACTTTTATAGATAATAATTATAATCGTATAATATGTTGAATGAATGTGTGATACTAATGAAATATTCATTTCACGTATCCATTGTTCCTAACCTTGCACAATGGAAAATAAGAGTGATTATTATTATAGGATTATCATATATAAATTGGAGTGAAGAGATAAATACTTAATTTATTGCTCGATTAATAATATTAACAGTTGGTTGGATGAAACTTGTTTTTATGTATGTTTCTCATAGGAAACGCGCGGCGATTTTGAAGATCCTTTTTTTAGGTTTTAGGGTTTGATAAAACCTATCCCTGTTCTTAGTTTTATCTTATAGATCACATAATTTCTTGAAACATTTACACCATAAAAAATTCTTGCAATTCTAGCTATACTAAAAAGAAAACGTAACCAAAAGCAACTCATTAGTCAGTCCGTTAATTAATAGTGGCCATATTTTTGATCGTACTATCGATATCTAACTATTGTAGTTGCAGTTAGATTGATAACTTTTGGCACCAACTTCACAAGTACCAGAACTAATAGAATTAATATTTTTTTGGATTTTTCAGTGCATCAACTAATAACGTCGGTCTATTTTTTTAAGAAAAATTTTTGAATGTAATATTAGTCACGAAAATCGTTAAACGTTCACTAATACCAATAAAGATAGTACTTATCCTATTACCAACGTTTATTATTTGCTTATAGTTAATATTATTGAGATTTCAATACATCGCTGCGGAAGTACGCATAAGTATTTTAGATGTTACCATTTTACCACCGCTGTAACTGAAAAACCGTAACTCTAAGAAAAAAATGTTCATTATAAATGTTGCTACAAATAATTAGGTCTTTCATGTAGTACCCACAAATTTTCAATTTTCGAAAGAAATCGCCCTCTCCACATAGCAAAATTATACATATTTGAGAATTTAACATGCCTCTATCTCGAAAACTGTAACTCTTTTGAAAAAATGTTCAATTTAAACGTTTCCGGATATTGCTCTGTCTTTAATTATATCAACTCAGATTTTCGATTTTCGAGAAAATTCGCCCCCTCCACCACATTCGGTGGCGGTTTTCGAGGGGAAGAAGATTTCGGATTTGCGTTTTTACCATTTCTCAAGCCTTCTCTTTCAAATGAATAAAAAATCATCAAAATCGGAGCTCGTTTACTAAATAAAATTCGGGCACAACCAAAAAAAAGCAGCACAGTCGAATTGTATACCTCCTCCTCTGGGGGTTGGTCGGTCAAAAATAGACAATATTTATGTATTGTCATTTTCAATTTCGAACATTTTATCCTATTGTTTCATTTCAGTTTTAATTTTAATTGTGGTTCTAAATAAATAAAAATTGTCTTTACATTTTTGTATTTAGTATCTTACAATCTACGCGTGTGATATAATTTTGTTGAAGCTTTAAAATTACCAGAACCAACTAACAACATCTGCTATATAGCACATATACACATGACGGAACTCATCTATTCAAACATAAGCATGCGCATTGAGTTATATATAAAATATGCACTCAAGATTCAAGATTGTGTATTTCTTTTGGTCATAGAGTATGTATCGAACAATTTATCCTATTGTTTCATTTCAGTTTTAATTTTAATTGTGGTTCTAAATAAATAAAAATTGTCTTTACATTTTTGTATTTAGTATCTTACAATCTACGCGTGCGATATAATTTTGTTGAAGCTTCAAAATTACCAGAACCAACTTACAACATCTGCTATATAGCACATATACACATGACGGAACTCATCTATTCAAACATAAGCATGCGCATTGAGTTATATATATAATACATGCACTCAAGATTCAAGATTGTGTATTCCTTTTGGTCATAGAGTATGTACATAAGTACATTTAGATGGTAATCTCTGGTTTTGTTTATTCCTCGACCAATACATACCTACTGAACTTATTCAACTACGTTCATATACAGGGTGTTTATTTGAAAATTTCTCGTCGCGAATTTCTCGATTTTAAGAAATCAAATACCAAAAGAAAATAATTAAAAGTGCCTTTCAAATTCAGCTAAGTTTGGGTTCACATTAAAAATTATTAGCTAAGATCACACTTTACATGAATTATTCAGGCGATGATGTATTATTATCAACACGTTGCCAGGTTATTTTTCATATCTCTTAATCTACCACATAATATGGTCTCTTTTACATAAAGACATTATACGAGAAGAGGCTGATTTGAATATGCTGAGCCATTGGGATGAATTCATGCGATTGTCAAATTAATTTACTACTAGAATAACTATAATTATTACTACAACTAACTATGTATCTAAATATGGACACATTCGAGATAATAGAAAAACCAGCAACGCTTTACATGTCATAATTATTAAAATCATGTATCGTGATATGTAATAAACTTGACAGTTCATTTTACATAAGGAGCTGCAGTTGGTATATAACTTTGTCGACAATTCAACGTGTAGGGAAGATGTTCTTAATAGTATTCGTCGACAATCTTTTTGACATACTTCGACAGTTTGTCTGCGTTTTTTATGTCTGTTTTTGAATTTAAAAGAAACCTCACAAATATAGTTGTATAGATATTTTAGAGAGTTAACTATTGATAAGATTGGTTAACAGTTTCAGTACGGATGTTTATCTGGTGGAACGAGTTTCAGCCACTGCGCAAAACCTTGACTGTCAGAAAGTTCCTTTTAATAGGGGTTGTGGAATGAAGCTATGATAGGTTCGGTAGTTGTAGGTATACCCATTAGTGTTTTGATCGGAAATATGGGTAT
The DNA here is from genome assembly GCA_958507055.1 of Crioceris asparagi. Taxonomy (NCBI): domain Eukaryota; kingdom Metazoa; phylum Arthropoda; class Insecta; order Coleoptera; family Chrysomelidae; genus Crioceris; species Crioceris asparagi. The sequence continues at coordinate 1,522,887 of OY293833.1, read as the reverse complement.
TATTAGAATGTAATGAACGAAAAAAATCCGTTAATAATTATGACGTATGCAAATTATGTGCCAGGTGTTTTAGGCCCCGCCCCCCCCCACCTTCAGCAATAATTGGTAAGGTGAGTGAACACTTTAGTGATATTACCCAGTGAAGTGTGGATGAAGTTCAGCTACCGTTGAACACCTGGGTATATATTTATTATGACGATAGCAGACCAACACAAACACTTAATTACGATTAGTGCATATGGTCCCTATATATTATGTAGATAAAGATATATATATATATATATATATATATACATATTATTGAAATGGAAAAGCATTTTCATACTATCTGACTGATTACTATTAGGGGACCCTTTCATTAACCAAACATTTTGTGGCGGATGATTAACTAAAATATTTATATGAAAATACAATAGATAGGTACTATTCTATCATTTATCATAAATTTACAAAAATGTAAGGCGAAGCCAATTAAAACACTGTGCGATGACTCTGGAGAGAGGAAAGATTTAGTAAAATGATTCAATTTCTCATTATTAAGGTAGCTCAGCTCTGGTGACTGCTGAATCAGAAGTAAACTTTAAAGAAATCATGTATTTTCTGTGGAAATATGTCGCCTAAAATTCAAATGAAATGAAATCATGTGATTGCATGAAGCTGGAGGATAATATCATAGGTACGGTACGCTACTAAGAACTCTTTACCTCCAAACCACAGATGTGTCGATTTAAAAACGTTTCTATGAATATTTTAACAGAATTTGGGCGACATCTAAAGATACACTTAATAAAGAACTCGTCGTATTCCGAAATTTCCCCACCCCACCAGGAAAAGTTACAAAACTGTAGCAACGTTTGTAAAGTTTTCATGTACATTGAGAAATTTGAGAGAAAAAAAAATGTTTATAAGGCAACACCTATTCAATAAGCGCCCAAGCCAAGAAAACCATGTTGGATCAAAAATGTAGGAAATAACCAAGTGATTAAAATCGATTCAAGACGAAAAAAAAAATAATACATTCTGTTGTTGTTGTTGATCGATTTCACCTAACTGTTTTATGCTACGATTGGAGTGAACACAAAAAGCGGCACGTTGTAGAAAATCTGAACTATTATCATTATTGAGTGACATTCGGAAATAGCACAGCTGTTGGAGAGAGAGGGAAAAAGAAAGAAAGAAAAAGATACAGATCTCTTCTTGATGACTATTGAATAAAGTGAAGCGTTATTATTTCTCAAGGCTCGTGTATAGTTTTTCAAGGTTAGTGACCATAGATCAATGTTGGTATCTCTGCCAAAAAAAATAATCATCGAGCCAAAAGCCAGCCTCTTGGTATTTTCTATGGTTCTATATTTTGATTGCTTACCAGTTTTTGCTAATCTAATATCTATCATGTATTATATATGCTGTTTTTCTATTACCCAAATTGGGAAACAGTTTTTATAGAATAAAAGCGTTGGAAATATTCTCAATAAATACTGACGTGATAGAAACCTCATTTTTATGAGATATAAAGAATTATAAATTATAAGCATGATTGGATTCTTGTTCATTTCTATCTAAGGTCATTTTATCTCCGTTTTCAAACATGTTTTGATTGATTGGGTTCGAAAAAATAAAAATGGTTTCAACAACTGCTGAAAAATAACATTGGAAAAGCATTTGCACTTGCCCCATCCCATTTCTTTTTATCACTTCAAGTGTAAGCACAATTTCACATAGGTACCTACAAAAGTAAAAGAGGTGATCGCCTTTTTTTCTTCTTGAATAACCATCGTTGATCGTTGAACCTGAACGTTTCAAGTTTGTTGAGGAAGCGAACCATTTTTCCCACAAACAAAAAGACTTATATATTATAAGATACAAGTTTAATTTACAATATCAGAAGTTACCTTTGATCATTTCACAACACGGCGGATGTTCCAGCCAGTCATTAGTTGGTATAAGAACTAATTTCTTCACATGGATACATATTAATTACTCTTTGATGTATCAAATTACAATTATCTCAATCGTCTTAACTATACATACATAACATTTCTTGTGAAGTTATTAAGAGAGACTGTGCGGGAAAATTTGTGCGTGATTTGTTGATAGTTGGTTAATAATTAAAAAGTTTAAAGAGGGTCTAGCATTTTAGCAAAACTTTAGTAAAGAAACTAGTTAAGCACTAAATTAGCGACAGAAATGAAACTGGCTAGAGCTGCGCGTTTTCAAAAACGAATAGACCTGTTCTAAAACTTTCAAACAGCAAAAGAAAATGCCTTTCAAATAAACTATAGGGGGTTGAAATGTTCGAAGCAAACTTCGGTTAAAAAGTTGAAAGAGTTTTGAATTGAACTAACCTGAATACAAGGATTGCATGTTTAATTAATATATCACCCCAAGATTTCACGAAACAAATAAACTCTTCAAATTCCATCCATCACCAGAAGCTTCTATCCATAATATGTACCTATTGTTTGAAAATGGCAATCAATTAGAAAAAAAAAACTAATATGTTACTCATCGTAGCAAATATTAGGCTCTGTTTATTAAATATGTCGTTATCTTGTTAAAAAAAACAACATTACTTAGTTGAAAAGAATCAGAAAATTGTTCATTGATTATTTTGAATCGTTATTAACCTTCTATTCAATATTTACTGTTTATATAATTTAGAACAGTAAACCGCGATGATAATTATATTGATTAATAATAGATCATTGATATTTTCCCATGCATTTAGTTCGTTGTTATGGCAACGGTGTTATTTTTTAAATTTTTCGCTTATATAATAATCGCTTGTTATTTCCTGCAATTTCAAGTCGACCTTGTATTTCCATTTGTTGATGGTATTCGAGAGCTACCTACAAAGGAAATCTCAAACAGAACTGTTGAGTTCTGAAAATATTCTTTACTTAATAACATTGAACTTGAACCAAGGTATGTGATCATTATTGAACCTCAACTGATTACTGTAAAGCAGAGCATTTTTGGGAGTAAAATTACTTGAAATAAATAAGTTGAAAAAAAAACTAGGACCGAGTTCATTAGATGTTGCTATAAAAAGCATCAAAAAATTAAACATGCAAATTTTTTTGTTGATAAATCCGGAATATAAGGTATCCCGTCCTGTTTTATATTAAAATCCTTTTCTGAATGTTGCGAACTATCGATTTTGTTCTCATCAACGAATGTATTATCTCACCAGTGGCGTAGTTTCGGGGACGAAACCCCCCAGAAATTTGAAAAGGTCGTCACTTTTAAATAAATTTATATTGTATAATTCGATTTTGGACTGTGTAATGATTGACTTTATCCCCCGATTTTTTTTTGCTGCTACGCCCCTGCTTTTCACTTGTGCATTTACATTCTGCCTTAATCGATATAACGTTATTTTCATATTCTGTGTTTTTGTGTCACTGATACCGATTTCGATGGTAACTAATATCGAATTGAGATATTTTGTATAATTTGTGTAAATCTTACATTTCTTTTATCGTTTCATTGGAAAGTTGTGCAGTAAATTATCGATCATAGCATTGCACCGTTCTGTTATAAGCTTCTAATAATTTCTATTAAACTAGAAATGATTTTTTTTTATTTAATATGAATTATTATAAAAATACACACATTTATATGATGCATGTATTTTCTAAGGTTCCGTACTAAAAGAGCTGTATCTCATGAACTGTAATATTTGAAGAAAAAAAAACTTATATTTAGAACATTACATCACACTTTCTAGTCACGATTCGATCATCTCTTATCTTACCATCATAGGAAGATCATGATTTCATTTCAAAACCTTCTTATTATATGTATGTTCATTTAAGTCTCACTAGTCACATGTCGGGAGTATCGTAATTAAAATCTAATGATAGCTATTAGTTGTAAAGTGAGCCAATGAGGCATCGAAGTTTTCGATAAGTGAATATAGCTCATAAATCAACGATATATAAATTACTACGTAAGAGAACCCTTTTGTGTTGTTTTTTCATCTTTAAACAGTGTGCTATCTTCTCGAAAAATCACTTTCACTTATTCATATGAAATTATTTAGGTACAAGTACTAAGTTTTTTTTTGCTCTTATCGATTGCTGCCATAAATATGTATCAAACTAACCCACAATCATTTATCAACTAAATCCGTCAATCAATTAAATTAGTATGAGATTAAGTGGTCCGCAATTGTGTTTTGGCACTTTTCAAGATCAATAATAGATAAAAACAACAACATAACAACCTCTACAAGGCTAAAAAGTGTCACGAACAGTTATATTATTACATCCAAAAATAAAACGTGTTAACCAACTCTCCACTGTGATGTTGATCCGAATAAAAGGAAGAACAGGAAGAAAAATAATAAAAAAAACAGATGGCTCACGATTCTCTGCTTCTCGACCGGAATAATTATTGTGAATACCTACACAAAACAAATAAATATATCATCATTTACATCGTACAGGAAATAATTATCTTGCGATAGATGATCAAAACTGAGGAAGCGGGAACTGAACGCGTAAAATACAATAATAGTGAATGATGTCACCTGAATTATATAAAAGTCAAAGAAGAATATCATAAAATAATAGATATATTTCAACTTCTTATGTATTTTTAAAAATTCCTGTTGAATTAATTTCGACGATTTGATTTATTTTATTTATTAATAACTCCTCATAAAAACCATCGTCGCCTCAACTATAACAATGCAATGAACACATCTGATAGAATAATGCTAATCAGATCAAAAACGATGTGATGGTTCAACGTGTTAATTCATTATTCAAACATCAAATTTTCTATTTTATATTTATTCATTCCGGCTAAGATAAATCTTATTTCACTGGGATATTCTAATGAGTTTTGCTTGTTTTATAATACAGGGTTGGCGATGTATTTATTTGTAATCAATATCAGCATCATATACAGGATGTTTCATTGGAATTAATGACTCTTTGAACGGTCTTTTCAAATTAGTTTTCATTTATTACAAGAGATTTTAACAAAATCATGAATATTTTGTATTTAACATTTTCTCTAGTTTAACTTACCGTTTCCATACATAACCACATAGGTACTTGGATAAAATCTTTACTTGATTTCTATTGTAAAGTCGTAACTAGTTCATAATGTTGTTTTTTTTTCAGTATCAGATTCATTTAACTGCGTTAATGTTTGTTTGCAAGTTTTTCCCCTCAGTAAAATAAATCATAAAAAAATCCTTAATGGGTTTCGAGCGCCATGATACAATCGATCATTTTCTCCTGCTATTAATGGACAATTTTGTTTATTTTTTCAAGTGGTTCAACATTCGTTTTGTAAGCCGCCCCCTTATCCCCCAAACATATTTCGTTCATTATCATCACCCCTTGCGAATACAAACACATGTTATCATTTTCGTGGGAAGGTTAGTAACCCCACTCCCCCTGTGCTTTAGTTGTGGCTCGTGGATTTTATTGTATATAATTCATTATAGAATACTTAAGATCATCATAAAGTTTAGTATAGTTTTAAGAAACCAAACTAGTGGCAAGAAGTTGATGGAATCCAGTTCAATTATTATATCTATGGAAAACAAAAGAGTTGTTTCTGTCAAATGTCATAGTTATGGCGATTTAGATTATTGTTGTCAAAATAAAACACGCCAACAAAGATTTAAATTCTTCTGAATTTTAAAATAGGAATTGTTTTGTTATAAAATGTAATACACTGGTTGATTCTAAAGAAAAAGTTCGTAAATGGTTTTGAGAACTGGGCTACCGTAATTTGATTAGAGAACAAGTGTAATTTCTGAAAAAAAATTCAAAATTGTTTTTATTAGGCATTTCCTTCCCTTCAACTGAACTATACTTATGTATATCTGTTTGCCAGCAACAGAAATTTCATAACAAATTACTGTTTGTCTATCACAATACAAAATTAAATTTTAAATTAGTGTTATCAATGTCTGACGTCTGACATTTGCGACAGCTGACAGTGAACAGCGCGACATAACCATAGAGAAATATATACGACGATCTGCCAGAGAGTACCTATATACCAGAGAACAGAGACGTATATATACGCTCCATGCCCGTGCGTAATTCCAGTGACCGATCCCATTGTCCGACATTGTCGTTCCATGTTGAAGAAATAGTTTGATCTTGCTTGAATGAGATAATATAATTATTCAATATTGGATCACACTTGAAGCTTAACAGGCGGCGAGATGTCTGCGATCTAGATACGAATTCGAAATTTCAAGTCTCTAGACCGTATGGGGCCTGACAAATCGCTGCGGAGTCCATCGATAGAAGAACCGAAAGTAATAAAAATTATTTAAAAAAAAGATCTGTAACTGAGCTACTAGTCTGAACTGCTTCTACGTAACTCGCTATTTTCTGACCCATAGCCTAAAGTAAAAGTCTTGCATTCTCAAATTATTGCTGTGCATTCCATCGAAATGTCCATGCTCATATTTTACCATATATAAATACTACCCAATTATATCAACCACGTTTTGTTTTCACTTGATTAACCAGAGAGGTAGTTTAATATAACTAAAACAACATACTGAGAGGCGTTTAAGGTCAATACATAATATACTTAATATTAAACTGAGAATTTGTTGTTCGGATTTGTGCGAATGTGAAAGCAGTCCTTATAGATTGATGATCCATTAATAATTAATAACTATCCATATTACAATTTGATTGATGGATAATTCTTGAAGTATCATGAAAATTAATGTGAACTAATTACAAATATCCTTCTCGAGTCTGTATTGGCAATCTATTGCAACAAGAACTTTTTTACCGACTTCGAAAAATACGAGGAGGTATACGATTACATCTTGTTTTATTTGAGAGAGGATGCCTGAAAGACGGCCTAACATTTAAATTTATGTTGGATTCTTTTGAAACTTTAAAATGTTGAATAAAATAACATTTCACAAAAACTAGGAACTAATTTATTAGATTCGGTTCGATCCCATCTAAAATTGTCCAGTTCTAGCAGTAATAAATATTTTTTCCAAAAAATGGAACGACGTTATTTGTTGATGCACTGAAAAATACCAAATAATATTAATTCTATTGATAGAAGAAACCATGAAATCCGAAGAAAACTGCTCATTTATTTGGACCACCCTATTTTATCATGAATATAGAATTGCTGAAAATGACTCGATCTGAGATTTTGATGGCAACTTTCTTATTTCCGAGATGTAGGCCGTAGGCGTCAATAATCACCAATGAAAGCGTCTTATTTGCCCCATTCCGATGCTCGGATGCAGTTTTGTTATGCCTGAAACAATATAAAACGCTTTCCCCTCAAGATTTTTCAATGTTCAGCCATCAATTTCACTGATGAGGATAACGGAAATTGGATAAATATCAATGATAAATCTATATTAGTTTGATAGAAAATTAACTCGATCAAAATGTCTAATAAATAACGTACTCATTGTCTTGTTCAAGTGTTTTCTATTTTCAAAATTGATATAATGGCGCTCGTAATATCGAATAATAGATATACCAGTGTTTCATATTAAGTTGGTGACTCAGCTAATTTGTATAACTCGAATTGTTTCTTCAAGAGCGCCTTTCAACGGACAAATTAGAATATTGTCTTATTCCAACACTATTAAACAGTTTTTTATTAACTTATAAGAATATTGCAATTGCCACATGGTGAATATATATTATGTAGATATATTAAAAAAATATATTAAATAGCGCGGCGCGTACAATTTTCTTTATTTTATATATTATTTAGAAAAAAATATTACATGATTGAAGGTTATTGCACAAATTAACCGCATGTTTTTCTAGCACCAGTAACTGTAATCGATTATTATGATTTATTTCGAGAATGATAGAATTATACTTTTGTTGATCAGGATTCGTCTAATTTAACATTTCTATACTCCATACTCATATAAGCGCCATAATACAATAGAGATCCCTTCATTACAATAATTTATTACTCTACACCATTCTCAAATGGAGTATAGCTGTAGTATGTCCAAATTTAGTAATAGTCCAAGAGCTAACTGCAAAAACCTGATCGATCGAGTAACGGGTTAGTTTTACAACGACTATAAGGTCCTTTTTTAGGGGGATGTGTGATTTTTTGTTACGTACATATTATTGGAAATGCAGATGTTTGTTTATAATATTTCAGGTAATGGTATATGCTAGGCATGAGAATATAAAAATAAATGTTTTGAAATACAGGAAACCAAATGTCATTGCCATGCTAATGATAAAACCCACTTGCTTCAAAATTATATAGAATCTACAAATGAACCTTTGTTTGCTGCACGGTGTGAATCATCTGCTTCGTCTTCATCGTGAAGAGAGAAGACGAAGAAGACCGACCGACCGACCCTACCTTGACCTCGTCTGGTCGATTACCATTTTTGGTAGGCGTTGATTTTTTTTCTTCGTTTGAACTCTCGGCGCCCATATAGTGTAATTAGCATATAACGAATGAGAAGGATCATCGAAAGAAAGAAAAAAAAAATGCTCACTTTACCATATAGGATTGTTGCTAGCACACGTGGAAAATGAGCTGCATCCGGGAAAATATCTCTAACCCAATTTTAATGATTATCACGTAAATACACTCATAAATGTGATTATAATCGAAGTATTTAATCAAGTGTTGTTTCATATAAACTATAATAATAATATAATAATAAAATTCATTTGAAAGAATAGTACCGGTGGCGACATCTGTTGCTGAATAGTTAATCCACAAGCTCATAAAACATTGTGGTGCAGCTTTGTTTCGGTTCACACTATGAATTATTAACTAGATTTACAATTCACAATAAATTCGTACACAAATGACAAGCGATACTAATAGTATGCGTTGACGAACTCACGGCCATCTTCTAGTACAAAATAATGGTAATTTTATTGGTGCAAAATGTCAACATTTTGAACATTCTATCCTATGAGAGCCTATGTTTGTGAAGATAAAACTGCAATGCGCTTTGTTAGCTTAGACAATGAGGCAATGTCTTGTTGAATTAAGATTTTTTTTCACATTGTAGTTCCATTTATATGACTAGTGATTCATACTGTAGTTGATTAACATAACAAAGGCGGTTATCATTATTGCAATAGAGATAAACATAGAATTTCACTTAATAATAATAAATCTCCCCATATATTTCCGTGTGATGTTATCATTTTTGATGATTACCTATCTCTATAATCAGTCAATATTTTTTTTCTTTTGTATTACAGGTGCTGCACCGTGATATTGAAAGTCACGGCAAAATAGTGGGTTCAGTAGTTAAGCTGTGTAAGAGAACAGATGCAAAATGCAACACAATCAATGCCAGAAGAATTGCTAATGGTCTTGAAAGACGTTGGCATTTGCTGTTCCTGAGATCATTGGAGTGGCAGTGTTACTTGGAGTCATTATCTAAGAAACAAAGCTTAAGGGTAAGTCACAATGATATGTTGTCTTTATTGTTTATGTTCTCTATAGTTGACTAAATCAATAGACAAATAGTCCAATATACCTATATCCATAACCTTTTCTAAAGGACCGTGCACACGGAGTGGGTCGGATCTTGTAAAGCACCCAGAGCTCATTTTATTGGTTTGTGGAATAGCTCCAGTCTGGATATTCACCCCAGAGGTCTATTTGGCATAGTTATTGATGTTAGTGCACACAGAGTTTATTCTATGGTTTGTGGTACAGCACTAGTCGGGAAATAATGAAATTCTCTCGGAGTACTACTTAGCAGAATCATTTATAATGTTATATATCCGACCCATGCCATGTGCACGGTCTTTAAGATATATATCAATGCACGAACAACCGAATGCTGTCACGATATTTTGTGTAAATAATATACCACAAATCATCTGATTCCCATTTCGTGATTTAAATGAATTTTACGTCCACATATATACTCTATATACTTATTAGTAGTTTCAACACGAGAGTTCAAAGATATCTTATGTAGATAATTTAGAACAATCGTTCGATCAGGAAATATGCGAATGATTTTCGTGACCGCTCAAATATCGACAACTTTTACCGATGATAACAAACTATATCTATTTATACAGGTTGTTCATTTCAAAACTTCCCAAATAGAATTTCCTGGAATGTAAACATTAGAAAATAAATCGTTGAAATATGAAGAAAATAATTTCGAGGGGGACAATTTTTTAACCAAAACTAGCTGCATAACGTCAAAACCACCAGCAAAAGTATAACTAATATTATTTTGTGCTCCTCAATTTTTTGTTAAAAATATTTATTAGCCTTTCGGAACGGATATGCTTATTCATATATACGTCGTACGAAATTAGATTTTTCATCTATAAATAAGTAAATCTGGAATTCTATTGAAATCGACAAAGTTATTTTATATTAAACGATAAAAAATACAACCCAGCAATCTGTTGAGAAAATGATGGCTCAGTGGTAATTTTTACATTCAAAGATGAATCCGTTATAATCTTTCAAATATATTTTTAAACAAGAATATTAATCTGAAAGGCAACCAGTTTTAATCGGCAATTAATTGAAATGATTTAAATGAGCTAATTCAGTTGAAATTTATTCAAGTAATTTCACTTAAGTATATTAATATGCTGCAGAATATTGAAAAAAAAGTTTTGGTTAAAGCCTGCAGACTTTTTTCTCATCTTATAAGCTTTTGAAACAAGAATATACAAATGCTTCAAACGAAATTAAAAATTGACGATAGAAGAACATTTAAAACAATTCACTTAATATTTGGAAAGACAAAATATTTGTGAGCATCATTAAATAGATGTTGATAATTGAATAAGATGGTGTTTGTTCATCATCAAGTTTCAAGGTTCCTAAAGTCGTTTTAGTATATTTTTCATGAGCATATATGCAGGTATATGTTATTATATCCTTTTGTGATCTGTATTTTCAAACTATAAATCAATTTTTAGTTTGAAAGCTCTAATGGTCATATAAATTTACAATGTATGTCCATATTTTTCAGAAATTGTTCGTTCCACCATAATTTATCGACATTTCATATTGTATTTAAATGAGGCATTCAAGTGAAAGTACACAGCTTCAGGATAATTCAAAATTTATCGTATATTATGCCAAATTGACTTCTCTTTACTTTCTGTCGTATTCATTCCATTCAAAAAACATCTCCAATCACTTTTCAATGCATATATAATGTGTGTTTCTACAAAAATCTTCGTCAAATTTGCTAATTTGTTTCATTATTTGAAAATTATTGATCTGTAAATATTTTTTACAATAAATTGGACCGACGTTATTAGTTGATGCACTGAAAAATACAAAATAATATTAATTCTATTGGTGCTGGTACTTGTGAAGTTGTTGCCAAAAGAATTAATATTATTTCGCATTTTTAAGTGCACCAGCCAATAAAGTCGGACCTTATTTTTGCGAAAAAAAAATTTCTTTACTTCAAGATTCTATTGACGCTCAAAGTTCCTTTTTCGATACAATTAGAACAAAAAAAATTAGCTCAAGCAATAAAATTTAACGAAGCAATTGTCTATAAATGATACGAAACCTGACATCCGGTTGTCACACGCAACAATATTTATCAGGCGTTAAAGGGACATACAGACAGACGATACTCACTCATTCATTCCATCGAATTCTTCTTGTGCGCCCTACAAGTTTTAATTACATCGAATACGATAGCTACGGAAGTTCAACTAGTTGCGCGTACAGTTACAAGATTTCATAATTAACGCGTTCACTTCATTAGTAACTGGGAAACTTTTTTGCTTTCTTTCATTCAATTCATTAACAGAAAAATAAATTGATTCATCATCATCGTTATCACGAATTTCAATGCATCATTGCATTTCATGAATTATTTGATTGGAAACTTGTATGTCATTTATCGAAGCATATGTTGAAATTGTTTGTTCAGTTTCACTTAAAAGTCCCTAGCTGATGACGTGATCACAAAACTCATTTGAATAGACTATATACAGTAAGGACCAAGCCCATGCGAACACATTCTGCAAAAACAGATCAGACCAATTCGCTATTGTTCGCGGAAATGCCCGTGCCGAATATTTTTGTGATATCCACTTGTGAATTGATTCATAGGCAAATTCAGCATCTGTTTGCAGACAATTTTGCCAAAAAAAACGTTTGATAGCAAAATCGACTTATTATTTTTGCTTCCCAATGTTTGCATTCGGTTGGACTTGAGTGTATATTGATCTGTTATTGTTATTATTTCTCTATATTAGCTGAAAAGAATTATCATTCATTTTAATGATTTTACGGAAGCGAAACACTAATAGATCATTAGCTTGGTGAAATTATTGAAGGCTGCAAAGAATTTCTATAAATATAATCTTTGTGTATATGTTCATATACAAATGTTGTGTGAAAATTAAGTGAGGAACCAGATGTTTAATTGGATCACTTTTTAATAGTATCTTGTATTAATCCAAGGGAATTAGTGAAAGCTATGGTGAATGAGAAGGAAAATTATCGCTGAATTGAAATTATTTGTGACTGATAATTATAGGATAATTTCACGAAGAAATGCTGCTATAACGATTGTTCCAATTGCCAAAAAAATACACGACATACATAACTATGATATGTATAATAATAAGTTTTAATATTTTTTTTATATGAAGTTCGTGGCAAAAGTCTTCTATACACCTATAACTCCAATACTTCAAAACTCCTTGCACATGTAGAATTAATATTATTTAGTATTTTTGTTTTTGTTGAAAAAAAAATACATTTTAATCTATTGAAGTGGGCTGTCGTTATTTGCAAGAATATATTGATTTTATTGATTGGTTATGAAGTATGTATTTAAGTTTTTTCTATGTTTTATCGCAAAAGTGTTTTGCAATCGTCTAATGATCATATGACGTGGGTCGAAGGAGGTAAAATACTTAAAGACTTAATTTTATGGTTTGTGGTACATCACCAGCCTGGAAATAATGAGATTCACCCAGATACATATTTAGCATAATCATTTATAATCGTATATATCCGACCTTTACCGTGTGCACGGTCTTTTATAACACACAGTTGACAACTTGATCAGAATAATATGTGTTAGTTACATCAGTTCTATTTTTAATCTAATTTGGGAGCATTGTTCTGTTGAAAAAAAGCTATTAAAGCGTTATGCAATAAGCCATTTAAATAGAAAGAACCAAGCTTGAATCTGTTTGATAAGATAATTGAGATTTAACTTGGTGAAATTAGGTGGTTATTGAAGTTTTATGTTGACAGCCCCGTTGTCATTTTATATATATATATATATATATATATATATATATATATATATATATATTTATTTGTAGGTTAGCGTTTAATGTTTCTTTATTATTTTGTGAGAATTCGAACCTACTTAAATCTCTATTAAAAATCTACCTCGTACAATAAAAAATAAATTTAATTCTTAAATGGTAATTATATATTGATAATAAACTTTAAAATTTGTCTCAAATATCTTGCATCAGCGATATACCGCTATAACCAAAATGTATTTTCAAGCATATTTGGTCATATTCTTCCAATTCTCGATAGATAAAAATTCCACAAAGCTTTTATGATATGATTCGTTCGCCTCTTAATTTTAATACCGAAGCTGAAATTATTTTTATTATTGTTGCTACATTCGCGTTCACTTGGAAATGGTTAAAGGTAATAATAATGTTTTTTTTTTGTAAAAATGTGCGGTTCGTTGGAAAAAAGTACTGTTTAAAATTATTATTAAAAGCGCTGCGATTAGAGACACTCGTAAAAATTGATGTTTAGAAAAAGTGGAATTTAAATTTCAACATCTGAAGAAAATAATACATTTAGAATGTGAAATCCATAGAAGAAGTTATTGGTTACAGTGTTGCCACCAGTTGAAAGTAACAGAAATGTTGAAGTCTGAAATATGTGCATTTCAGCGATGATTTGAAATTTCTGAATAATTATAAGCAACGCAGTATCTTCTCTGGTGAACGTTGAACGATTTTGATACGTCATGATACACTTAAAAGTGTGAAATATTTTTTTTTTACCAAACAGAAAGGTAAAACGGTGACATTTTATTATAGCCAACTAGCAAAACAACAATTTCAAAATCATATTGTTAAGAATATCTAAAGATATAATATCCCAAGATCTACCTCCGCAACGATTTAATCGTTCTCCAATCAACGATTGTGATTTGTGCAATTATTAATACATTATTGCACACACAGTCTTTTCGCAATTTGAATAATACAAACGTAGGCAGTTGATGATAGACCACGATGAATATCTTCAAGGGAGATCAAGAAAAAAAGATGGATTACTCGTATTTCCGGTGAAAATCATTACCCCATTCTTACGTATTGTAAAATTTGAATCAATAAATATACATACTGCCGTTTTTTGAAATCGGTCAAAATCTCTCCCAAGAAATATATACCTATCTAAATAGAACATTATCAACTTTATAGAAGGTGAATTCTTTTGATGATTTTTGAAAAGTAATAAAATTCTGGAAGTCAATTAAAAAGCAGGCCCTAAAACACTAAAAAAGTGTATATATATATTTCCAGTACCTCGTAAAATTTTACAGCTACAGAAAGCTGCTGTGTGCTTCATAAAGCAAATGTACCTCGAAATAGCCACAGTGTGTTTATTTGCTTATATAAAAGTCTTTCTAGGCCCGCAGATATGTTTGGTTAACTATTTTATATTTATTTACAAAATCATCATTCACTACCATTCCAATCGAAAAAGCTAATTACTATTTTACCGTGTTTTGTACACATATTATTACACGCAATCCTACGGAATCTCGTCAATTTGCAACTAAACCGGAAACTCACAATTTGAAAGAAACATGTTTAAGAAGTAAGCTGCTAATCTAAGCTCATAACTGTGCTGGAAATTTATGGAAAACATTTCTATACTAAAGATACATGAGACACTAAAGTTGCGACACTTTCGTAATATGTAGACTATAATCTACCATTATCACGTGCGGTGTTTCTACTTGGTGGCAAAAGTCTTCACTGCACAACTGCAAAATTACCAGTAGAATTAATATTAGTTTGTAAATTAACTATTAAAGTCGGTCCTAATTTAAAAAACAAAACGTTACCAGTCATCAACATGCCGTTACAACACCTACGATCTGTCACGTCAAAATATTTGTCACTGCACCATATAGTAAAGTCAGTCTTAGTTTTTAGTCAAAGGTTTTTTATTTCTAATTATTACATGTTCGCAATATTAGTAGTCAAAAATGGTACATACATCTGGGAGGCTGACCCCCTTCCTGAACTCTACGCCTCTGCCACAATTTTCATTTCATTATGAATATAATAATTGTAATGTTATAAAATTGTCTAATGCAGTAAAATCATATTTCCCTGAGACAACCACTCGTTGCAGAAACAATGCCTTCCAAGTTGATTACCGATATCGGCAAGAATGAACACCTACAAGCGTATTATAAAATAATGAAATACTACTTATATACCTCAAGAAAACATGTTTTATGTTACATATTAGCTTCGATAATCATCTTCTATCATTAAATAGGCAATCTTTCTTCATAGCCTTTAAAACATGATTAAATTCAAATGTATTCTCATCTTTTAATTTTATTATAATTTTCCAACAACACATTTATATATTATTATTATTATTTATATATATTTATATTAATAGAATGAATAATATAAAAAAACTGATTATTTTAAAAGAAAATAAATAAATAATGTAGACGTTTTCACACCCAACACCCCTTCGCGTGACTTGACACAGTCAATAGCTTTTTTTTTGTTATATCAGTGATCCCAGATGGATTAGCGAAATGGGAAGCTTCAAAAATAACTCAATGACATATCAAAACAAATAGATTTACAGACGGGAACCATATGCTTGGTCTTATATCATATTGTTTATAAAATGTATGAACCCGGTCCAATGATCCATAATATCTCATTGCAGAATTATTATTTCTAAAAAGTAACAGGAAATACCATATATTATTTCGAAATATGGATATAGATCATTTGGATGGTATTACATCAAACGGTGAGGAATTAAAACTTTGAAACGACTATCACATTGATAAATCTATGATGTTACAATACAAAGTACATAATTACTTCTCGATTGTTCTAAAAGACATACACAAGGCGTCCAAGCAAGATAAAATGTTTGCAATGACTTGGCATCTCTAAACAACAACACAACAACTAATAATCTGAATAGTGAAACTTTCACCGTTATACGTAAACTTTAAAGTAAAGATTTAACAATAGATTATACCCGAGATATATTCCATTACGTTGGATGAAAAATAAAACAGCCTAAATGAACAACGCAATCGTATCTATCTATCACTCGACCAATGTTTTTCTTCGAAATTGTTAGGTAAATGTCAAATGGAAAAACATGTGATCGTTCGCACTTTCGAATTTTGGAAAAAAAATCAACGGCGTGGTTGTTATATATGTTAATAAAGAAGCATATTTTTATTTTCGAAGATTTATTAAAAGATTATTCTTAGGGATGCAGTCATATAAATAAAATTCTTTGAATTAGGTATGCCAAGCTTTCGAGAATGTTTAAGACTCTTCATCAGGGCGAAAGTCGTGAATTTAACACGATAGAGTTTGCATTTAAAAAGAGATCAAAGTCATATTTGCTGGAAAAATCATTCGTACAATTATCTCGCTCCAGTCCGTAAATGGGCATGATCAGACCTGTAGTTTCAAAATGGCGGCCGATCAAACTTGAAAAAATCAAAAAATAGCCTATGACTGATTTTTATCTCTTGCAAAACTCTGGAGCCCTTCTAGATTTTTTCTCATGTTTGAGTGGTTCACAATGTTGGACCTCGAAGGTCACATGCATTTTACTTGTTTAGTCTAAATTGTCAGTGTAATCAAATTTCCCAATGCAAAAACAGTTTATATTTCACTAAAGCATTTACAATCAATAAGACAAGTACCCTAGTATATTCCTTATGCAGATTGTATCTTATTACCTTCATTGTGATATTGTTTGGATAATAATTTAACTCTTGCTCATTTCGATAAAATTCCCACACTTTATTATACTATGGATGGGGTCTCATTTCCTTTGTAGAAGACCTATTAAGTGAATTTCCTGTTCGTTGAGTAGTTCTGCTATTCCATTCACTTCAGGTTCAATAATAATTTTGAAAAATATACAATTTAAAAACTGCTGGAAATGATCTTTCCTTTCGATACGCGAAAAAAATGTCTCCACCACCCAATTTGGGGGTAATTAATTAAAGTGACTAAATTTTATAGCGGTTTTATTACTTTGTTAACGAACGCAAATTATAAAGTCATTATCATAAAAAATATAAATATAATTGAGGAAACTCAGGTCTCATTCCGGTCAGCTGAACAAATTTTTGTGCATAAAGAAATCATGCATTAATTGATGATAAAAGGAAATCGTGAATTGTTCAGTTTCCGGTAAAAATTAACAATATTCAATTACATTTGTTGAAAAAAAAATCATTGTATTGTTATTATAATAAATAACTGTAACATAGATTTTTTGAGGTATACAAGTAAATTTTGGTTGAAAAGTTGTCCCCCTCAAAATTATTTATTTTAATATTTCAGCCATTTAACGTTAACATTTTGAGAAATCCGAGGTGGGCATTTTCGAAATGAACACCCTGTAGATATTGTTCATCTCCTAGGTGTCTTAGATAAACTTTCAATTTTATCATTTGGGAGGGTATATTTTTGTTGCTATATCGGTTGA
The DNA here is from genome assembly GCA_958507055.1 of Crioceris asparagi. Lineage (NCBI taxonomy): Eukaryota > Metazoa > Arthropoda > Insecta > Coleoptera > Chrysomelidae > Crioceris > Crioceris asparagi. Next base: position 1,505,133 of record OY293833.1, on the reverse strand, counting down.
ATAAAGAAATCCTATTCGAAAAATGCGTAAATCTGTCATCAGATTTTCAAACCTTCAGAAAAAGTAAAGATAAGGCGGGATATTTTCATGATAGAATAATATATCTTATCTTATTTATTTATACCGCAACATACTTTGTTGCTAGATGTAATATTGCAAATAAATCTTTTGTATATGAAGGTTGGACAGTTAGTTGTATTTAAATGGTGTTTGGTGATATTTTTCTACCTGATAAAATTCAATATGCTATCAATAAGTCCAAAAGTGGTCTTATTAAATACACAAGAAAGCATGAACCTGGAGTTTTCATTCTTTTTGGAGTTTTGTGTTTTATCAATACTGGAGGGTCGTTTCTTCGTCAGGTAAAATCTATTATATCCATAAATAAACTATAAATTCAACATTTAAAATTACATCGTCATTATCTATAAAAAAAAACTATGAACAAGTTTCAAATTTTTATAATTATTATTTTCAACAAACATACAATCTATAAATAAACAGAATCTGATAGGTTAGATAAGATTTTGTACATAATCGATGGATCTAATCATCAGTTTTTTTTTTTCATTGTTGGACTACGTGCGAAATGGCATAGAAAAATATGAAACATAGGTATATTATGTACAATGTTTCATACGGAAATGTAAGATTTTTATGACTTGACCTTTGTTTATATGTCTGTTGCTGCATAATATACGTATACCTATACTTATGTAGTTTCGCCAACTTTCTTTCATTAATCTTTGTACCAAATTGGGATGAACACATATCTTTTATGTTGATTTCTTTTTATATAAAACAGAAAACATTCATTGCTTCTATTAATCCCAAGTTTAAAACCCTTTCATAAACGATAAAAAACAAAAAAGTGGGTTGTTTTTTTTTTCAAATTTACAAATGTTAATATAACGGCGACTTTCAGAGCCCTCTTTATTAATAATACTTATTTTTCATTTAATGTTAAATAATAACTTTCGATTTTACGCTTCGACAACTGGTTAATTGAAAGGAGAATCAATATATTCTTTTATAACTTAAGAAGTTCTATTGCACAGTGTTGACGGAAATGGTTTTCTTTTTCGTTTCAGAATTCAGCCTCTTCATCCGAAGAAGATTCGGACAGTGATTGTTATCGGGAACCAGCTAACAAATATCCTCGTTTGAGCGGCAAAGAATGCATCAACAGAACAACAAGATGGCAACAATCTAATGATTACACTTCGAGCGAGGTGAGTCACCCATCTATTTATTATATTGTGCTAGATCTGAGTAGTTAGTAGTGTACTCTTGTTGGTTGTTCTGTTTATTTAATTTTGCTGTTTTAAATTGAGGCAATTGTGTGATATTTAAAAGACTACATTCAAGGTCTGAATTTACCAACACTTCTCTCAGAACACTACATATCACGGTTATGTAGAGTAAATGACCCTGAAGATATAGATGAGGAGCCATCAACGTGTTTTGAGATATCATTTCAAAACTCCTCAAAATTCAGATAATAGATCGTATAATGCCTGTTGAACAAGGAAAATCAAGTCTGTTGCCAGATTATAGAATGCTAACATTTTAAAGAGAAAGATTTGTAAGATTCAATTCACTTTAATTGGTCCAAGTAATAATATGATCCCACTATTCCATGACACACTTATATGACACATGTATAGGTAATGTCAGATTTGATTTTTATTGTTCAAAAATCTAGTTTCCAAATTTTCATAAATTTTGAGAAGACAACTTAAAATATGGAACCGGCTCTTGGTCTAAAATTACCTAGCTTATGTAGGACCACTGTTATGAAAATTATACCATTCAATCTGACTGTAAAAACTAATATCTTCAAAATCATGATTTTCGTTAGTTCATTTCAAGAACTGACAAACGAATTGTTCATAATTCGTATACTAGAGAAAATAATTAATGATAATTATCTACCTGCCAATCAAATAACTACCAGGAATTCGTACGTGTGTTAGTGTAGTGTTATTGCCACAAAGCAATTTTTTTTTATCTCCTAGCTTCTAGCTATCCAGCTCACTTAATGATGTGTTATTGTAAAAACGAATACACACAAAAAAGAAAATTTTAACTAACACGAGATCAATGATATCGAAATGTTAACTTGTATTTATGACTAATTATTATCACATTCGTGGACGTCTATAATTTGATGTAATAAATACCGAGAAATACCTTTCGATCATTCAAATTTACAGTTAAACTTAGCTGCCTACAAAAACCAATATTTGCTTTACTAAATTAAGATTTTCTTAAGTGTCACCCCCCAAATGTATAGTATAGATAACATTTTCCCCACCATCATGAGGATATCCTATCGGCTTTAGATCAGATTCGAAAGATAAAGAGGACTTTTCCAACGTTCTCTCGATAGGCCAGCGAGTTGCCATTTAGAAAACAATCAAAACCCCAATAAAATAAATTGATTGATACATTTTCTTTCAGGATGAAAGTGCTGATTCAATGCATGAGAACGGTATGACTGACAACACCAGCCGAGATGTTTGCCCGAAGGACATAGACGTCACAGATGGTAGCATCAAAGTGGCCACGACGGAGGACAACTCAAACTTCACAAAAACTGACAAAAAGGCACCCAACTTGGCCACATTCTACTTTCGACACGAAGACACAGACTCAGACATGGATAAAATTGAGCAACATTGCAACAATCTTCGGGTAGATGGACAAAGTACTTTGGAAGAAACATCTGAAGAAGAATGGACATACACCAAATCTAATGAAAATGAAACGAAAATAAACAACGAACAACAACAACAACTAACAACATGTGATGAATACCAAGAAATTCATCATGTACCCAAACCGAAACCCATTCCAGAAGAAAAGATACGTAGACTTGTTCAAAAAGCTGAAGAACTGGTCAGTCCAGATAAATTACGAAAGAACTCATTGAATAAATTGGCCAGAGTAAACAAGTGGTTGAGTTTGGATAAGCCAGATGATAGTTGTGATGCCAGTGGGGAAGAGGATGAAAAGGAATCTCAAACATCAGAGGATTTTGATGCCAGTACAATGACTTTACGTGAAGCACAATGTTCGAATTCACAAAATACTTCATTCGATGAACTGAATGCCAGCAATACAAACAAACTATGGTATGGATCGTCGGTGTGTCAATTGAATGAAATTGCCAATACAAAAGTGTAAGTATTTTATCATCTTGCTTGTCTTAAATATTTTGTGATACCTTTTATGTTGCTCTCCTAATTGATTCACGTCTACCGTATTTAATATCGGCTGCAGTATTTCAAATACTTATCGAATTAGTGCATCTCGTGTGTGTCCACTTTCACTTTGTCCACCTCATTTTTGAACCAGTCCCATAAACGATAATCTAGACGTCTGGGAATCTTGGAGGCCAATCAATAGGCCCACCTCGACCAACCCAACACGCCCTGGAAATTTTTCGTTCAAATGTTGCCTAACGAGCGAAATGTGCAGGAGCACCATCGTGCTGATAGAACATTTGTATTCTGATGTTTACAGAAACATGCCCAATTGGGTCGTTGCATCTTCTTCTACTAAATCCAGATCTTATCTACTACTAAAAATGTACCTATGTCTTAATTTATTTCGCACATCCCCACAAAACTCGTAATAACGTCAATTATAACTATTGATCTAGTCATATATTGTTGATGTTTCATCAATTATTACAGTAGATTGTTCTTATTTATTTCAGAATCAACAATTTTTCGATTTCGGAATCAGCTATACACAAGATGAATTTCTCGCCAAAAGTTTTAGACAGATTTACAACGGTCAGCAGCAGCAATTTCACATCCAACAATTCAACATCATCTACAATTGAAGAAATATCACCACTTGCGACAGAAAAAACATCACCAGTCAGACGGAAGAAGTCTAAATTGAAGAAAAAAAATATGGTAAGTATTGATGTAATGGCCACTTTGTAAACCTTTCAATGATTATTATTAGATTTGTGTTTTTAACATGACTTGTTTTTTTTTAATGATAGTTTGGCAAATCCGACACCCATCTACTATGCAGCCCATCACAACAGAAGACAACCAGGAACGTATTGATCAAGTCCGATTCATTTTCTGGATATAGCACAAGATTTACAAACAACGATAGGCATTCATGTAGTGATCCACCAATTGAACGTAATGGAGGAGGAGTATTGTTTTGTGAAACCCCAACGACAACCAGCGGTGCTGATAGCGATGAGGAATACAATAGAAGGTGAGATACTTTCTATGTTTGGCAGTTGTATCAGCCATTGACGTAACAACTTTTTTTATTAAAAATATATAAGACTAAATTATACCTCATATTTTATAAGTTGTTTTGAAAAACGTTAATTTTCAAGGCCCGTAAAAAAATAACGCACCATAAATCTAAATATCTATTCTGTAAACTGCATCTTGATAATTTTAAATACCCACAGACAAATAAATTCTTAAAAGAAAAAATATGATAGGAAAAGAGTAGAGTAACCACAGATTATTCCAACATAACCTTAAAATCAACACAACACAAGATATCCGTGATCACTTTCCATACAGCGTGTTCCGTAGAACCTCGACGAAAATTTTATCGGATGCATTAAAATATCAGATTTATCAGATGCGTTAAATATTGAGCTTCCAGAATAGCAATTTACGTTAAAAGCATAAAATATCCATCTATCTATCACACTAATTGATGTATTATAATTTCTAGGGTGGCAAGCTATAAATACGGATTGAAATTAAGACATCTCCATGGCTCAGAAATAAGAGACGACAGTCCTGGTAAAAATAGTTTGAATGCTGCTGAAGAACAATCCAGCTCTTTGTCAGAACAAGCATGGGACAATTATCAGGAAAATTACTTGTCCGAAGCCTACAGCGAATCTCATGATTCAGATGCAGCCAAAAGGCTGTTGAATTTCGGTGAAGATTACAGCAAATTCATCGATAGCCAATCGGACTGGTCAGCGTTTTCGGACTGGTCAGCGTTTTCGGACATGTCACCAACATTTAAAAGAAAATCCTGGGGTATCGTTGCAGCACAAAATGGTAATCACAATGATGATGATTCGGACAACAATGAAGAATCATTGAAACAGTTGATCAGCGATTCAAGAGAACAATTATTTTATGCTGAGAAGTTGTTTAATCAAATGAAAACCATGGACCATCAATTAATGACCAATGAATTGGTATGTATTCATTTCTATATAATTGTATCAGCTAAATTTCTTATATAATTTTCCATTATTGTACCATTTTCACCTATAATCGCTGAACCGTAGATTTGAATCATCCTATAACAGCATTCAACATTTTAAATTGATACTATGATTATCGATAAATTAAATATATCGCCATTTTCATAGAAGTTAATTTAACAATACTTACAAAAAATAATTAATCGCGATACCATAAATCTGGCAACTTATTGCATCTATAAGTATAATAAACTTTTGTTTTTGCTCGAACTTAGTAATCTTTTGAACCGTAAAGGCCAGTTCAGACGCTACGTTTTGCACAACCGGCCTTAATAATATATAGACAATTCATGTTTGATGCTACAGAACCCTTCGTGTGCGAATCCGACTCGCACTTAGCCGTTTTGTTTTCTATTCACTCGCGTGTTATGCTACTAGCTTGATTTCTTAAAATTACCCCTTCATTTATGAAATGATCAATCATTACATTACGTTCCGCATTTAATAAATATGTGTTTTCTTCTTTCCCATCCAGGATGATCTTGTCAAGAATTGCGACCGCTACATATCTCTTATGAGTCAAATGAATGAATCATCTGACGAAATCAAGATGACAATCAGCGATAAAGCAATAACAACAGGTAGGAAATGGCTCCCCCTTATATTATCCTGCACATGGACTTCCCTGCTTAGTTTTTTATTTAAGAAAGCTATAGGATTCATTGTATATTTTATAAGGAAGTTGACACATTTTCGCAAGATAAAAGATTAGACTAATATATGATTCTTATTTTTTATACGATGTGATATATTATTATCTGTTATAATTTAACTAATATATAATAATTTATATGATTTGCTAATCTTGCTTATAACAGCATGGTTTGTATTAAATATTTTGCTTTCATTTTTTTGCTTTATCTTGTTTCCCTTCTTTCCTTCTTAGTATTATAAAATATCTCGAAAACAATTCAACTTGTCTTTGTTAAAAAAAGGCACCTCAGCTATATGTTCCTTCAGTAAATAAATTCTCTGAAGAATATTACTCTTATATTCCATGTTTTGACTAAATAGTTTGATGATATAGTACCTCCATATTCCAACAAAACTAATATCTTTAGTATGAAAATAATCAAGTACTGCTGCATGCTGAATGTAATATATACAATACATGTTTCAGATTATTCTAAACTTGATTTAGAAGTTTTTTATCTTTACCAGTCATAACTGAACTGAAGTTATTCATTCCAGTCAATTTTATTGAATCTAACACGTATTCTCACTATATCAAGGTTGTCCCAGAATTAATAAATAACCATGAAATGGTTTTTCTTGCGGAGTCTATGAACGTTTAAGGATGAATACAAATAAAAATATATCCCAAGTAGCACCCGGTATATATTGTTTTGAAACTTATTTCAAGTTCTCTTACACCATGACCGCTTATTGCGCTTATTCAATTCAATATTTATTTATTTTTTAACCTATTGTAAAGGTCATATAAAAATAACTGGGGTCTATTTATTTTCAAGTTTATTTATTTCTACACTAAAATAAGACAATTTATATATCTTACATATATATCTTACACTAAACTATCGACTACACTTATTTATACTATTCTCAACCGTATTCGAAACGAGCGTTATTTATTTATACTGCTGGTGGCCCAACACCACCATACTCCCGGTCTGCATCAAACTGCCGGCCTCGACGGACTGCACCATAGTGCTGGTCTCTAAGGGCTTCACCGGACTGACTGACTGCGCAGCAAATCCTCTCCAATATATAGGCAAGCCCCTCCTTCACGAATCTTCAATAGACATCTTTCAACGCCACGCGAACATTCCACCACTGGCGCGAACATTCCACCACTAGCGCGAACATCCCACCACTAGCGCGAACATCCCACCACTAGCGCGAACGCACTATATGCTCCTTCTTCTGACAAATCACGAATTGCACATCTTCTTCTTGGTTCAGCTTCTCCGCCGAAGGTTGCTATCATCGTGGCAATATTAACTTTGGAGAGTGAAACAGGTCCGCCGAAGATACTCCAAACCATTCTCACAGATTACGCAGCCAGGATATATGCCGTCTACCTATGCTTCGTTTCCCTTGGATTTTCTCCTGGATTATAAGTTGTAGTAACTCATATTTGTGGCCTAGATACTTTAGCTTTTATCGCTTCTTTATAGTAAAAGGATTTCGGTCTCTTTGCACATCCTCCGAAGCACTTCGACATTGGTGAATTTGTCAGTCCACGATATGCGCAGCATGCGTCGATAGAGCCTCATCTCGAAAGCCTCTATCCTTTTGGTGGGTTCTTGGTGTAAAAAGTCCAGCTTTCCATGCCATAAAGGAGGATCGGAAAAATGTAGCATCGGGCCATTTCTTAGCCTTAGGTCTAGACTGAGATCTCGAGAAGTTAGCATGTTTTTCATGCTCTCGCTTATTCTATGCGAGCTAGAATTTCTTGTCTATATGTCCAGTCGTCATTCATCCGTGTTCCAAGATACTTATTTGCATTGCACATGCTTCCTCGTAATGGTGTCCGCGCAAACTCGTTACACTATTATACATTGCTAATGTATTTTTTATTTAATTTCTTCGGCTCTTAAGAGAATACTTAATATATTACTTTTCAATCATACCTTGGGATATATCTTTGTTGTATTTTTCTTAGAAGGGTTCTGCTACAAGCCCTTTCAGGGTTATCAATTTATTCCAAGACATCCTGTATAATGCCAAAACTAACAAAGATGTCAATTTATTTTTGATATTTACAAATGTAAAACATTTTCATGAAATGGACATGACAATGTACGTATTTGAAGGAAGAATTCTAATGCAATAAAGAATACATTATCTATTCTTCGAGTAGGAGGAGTAATTAATAAATATCTACGAAAATATCAGTATTCAAGATTGTTATTTTGTTTCTATTGTATATGTGTTTAGTGCAGCTTCGATAAGTGAATAAAAAAGAGTGTTTTTGGAGACAGGTAAGTATATGTTTCATAATAAATAATTATAACTTAATTATCAATTATCATTATGATTAAATTAATGAATGACTTTGGTTTTGGTACACAAATTAATAGTAAAGGTATTTTATATTGAATATTCAATGCTTCAATAGTAACCAATTAAATTGTTATTTGTTTTTTCTTGAAAAGATATAAAAGATCAATGATTAAAGGTTGAATAAAATAACCAAAAATATCGATTTAAAAAAACACTTGTACAGGTTTTTTTGTTCAATTCATTAGAGTAGAAGTATCATTATATCATTAAACATTTGTTGAAGATAGTTTGAACTGATAAAGTGTTTATTTAGTTTGTGTGAGTGAATGACATTTAATAATAATTGGACATTGATGTTTTAGCAAATAGAAAATAGGCATTTTATTTATTACTGACCTTTTATTCCCAGTGTAAGTTATACGAGAACTAATAAACTAAAATATACTTATAATATTTATATTTTCATTTCCTAATCCTCATCCCTTAATTATAATTAAAAGTACATATCATCATCATCATCAACGGCAATTTCAAATGGTCTGATTTCTCTACGTATAAAAATCTCCTAAACGTTTTCATATTCAGTGATAGCTTTAACAGATTGAACAAAACAATCCAAGGCTACTATAGAAATAACGTTACATGGAAAAGATTCATTCTAAACAACATGCCACAGTAAAATGAAGATAAATGATAATATGGAAAATGAAGAGAGAAACCACTAGCCTTTTCTAATCTAAGATGTCATTGTTGGTTTTATGGAAATTGACAATTAAGCAGAGAATATTTTTAGCGAATCATGTTCATAAATTTAATTCAGTATACAACTGACCAGTACACGGAGACGGTATAGCAGTGGTAAATCATAATATTATAACTATAAAAAACAACACTCAGCTTTTGATTAACAAGCTCCTGTACAATGTACTAATTTCATATAGGAATATAAGAGCAGTGTGGTGTCAGTAATTCATGTCGCGCACACTGTAGGCTGGATCGAAGTTAAAATACACGAAATAATAAAACCATCGATGTTTCACATTTAAAATAAAAGATATTAATAAATACAAATCATAATAATTCTCAAATTTTGGATATTGGATAATTTTTCTCAACTCGAACATTTAATTGCAGGTCTTCTTGGTAAATGGAAGATTTTGCGAATGAGAGCTACGAAAATGCTCGACTACAGAACACTTCAAAAGCAGATAATGGAACTGAAGTTATTCATCACGTCTGTCAAAATGCCCGAGAACCGTCACGTCCAACATGTTCCAGTAGATGATATGAACAATGAAATAGACGCTTGTAATGTGAGTAAATTTTGAACTTTTTTTCATATTAACACTATCACTATACTAAATCGAACTCAGTTTTCACTGAGGAATCATTTATAAATTTATTATTTAATAGAAGATGTGTTCATCCACGCATAAGTTTGTAGCGCTTATCACTTGTGTACGAATTTATTCTGCCAATTTCATCATCATGGTGTGAAACTAAACTCAGCTGCATTGTTTTTTGAACTATATAGCAACAGATGTCGCAGTGAATATTTTATATAAAAGTTACTAACGCTGTAGTTCTCATCCTAATCTGAAATATCAATTACTTATACTTAGATAATTTCCTAAATTCCGCATATTTTCAAGAGAAAGTCATCTGAGCGTGTTACGTATATACAGGGTCTTTCATAAAGAATGGTCATACTCTTAATGGCACATTCTATCGTCAACTTTAAAGCGATTTGACAACATTTATCTATATACAAAAACACACCCTTGAAAAGTTACAGCTCCTCGAAGATGTATTACATCGAAGTTTTTTGGCTGTGAAATCCCAACAGAACAAAATAATAGCTTGAAATTTTGTTATCTAGCATTTCTTAGGTTCAAAAATCGACAAAAAAGGCAAAAAAGATTCTTAAGGAATTATTCTTCTAAACATTTCTAAAAAAAAAGTTTGATAGATATAAACGAAACTAAAAATTGACAAATTTAACGTATGTGGAAACCTTTAGGAAATTCTGGTCGTTATTGACCAAATTATTTAGAAAGGGTAGGTATCTGCAGCGCAGTATCTATAATAGAATGACAGGAAATCACAGCATAACAGAGAGCTTGAGTTTCCCTTCACTAGATGGCGCTGGATGTTTGAAATTGCATTATTCTTTAGCAATAATCAACATTCGGCAGCAATATAATACAATTATTAAGGAAAACTTTTTATATACACCTACTAAGAGTATATTTTCGTTCAAAGTTAAACTTAAATATTAAAAAATTCTGTTAATCTAGAATACGCAAAGACGGTTGAACGGATTTGGATGAAATTAGCTACACATATATTCTATTTATTAAATAGATAACACATATACTTTTAATCCCGGAAAAAAATGTCAAGTTCCTTAGGGAGTATCAAAAAGTGAACTATACAACTATCAACTTGAAATTTGATGTAAGAATTATTTGTAGATTCCCGCGTGCGAATTCGAGGACATAATTTGCTCCAAAACCATTTCAAAAAGAGAAATAAATTACGATAATGCAGGGATCTCTATTGTATTCTGTCGTAAAAACGTCATAATACAATAGATTATTTGTTCATCATATTTTGTTTTTCCCTCTCATTTTTTTGTATCATATCATGTGAAGCAATTTCAAAAAGAGAGAAATAAATTATGCAGGGATTTCTATTATTGTCTTCTGCCGTAAAAACGTCATAATACTATAATAGATTATTTGTTCATTATCATTTTTTTTCTCTCATTTTTTGTATCATACCTATGTTGTGAAGCAACAGGAAAAATAGCCTGGTCACCAAGGTAAATTTTATGATGTTATATGCCAATGATATGTCAGGTGATGATAACCATAGTAAATGATGCTTGGACACCATACACAGTCTCTCTCTAGGGGGAAAATACGAGCAAATTTCAATCGATATCGATTCCGTGCCGTGTTTAAGTACGTGAGTAGAAGTTGGAATGATTTTCGGAAATCCAGAAGAACACGTCGGAATCTAGGAGAGAATGCGGGACACAAGATCGGTCGGAGTAGACAAAGCTGAATTCTACACTAGCCGAAATTGAAAATGGACATGGCAATCGTGTTCTCCTGTTGGATTTTTTCAACACCCAAAACATATTTATATTAAATCAATCTACTACCGATCATTTTCAAGGCTATTTTAATAGGCAAAACAGGTATTATTGCGGTTTTCATTAAAATATATTACATACAGTAGCTATTTGTGCAAGACTGTTGTGGTAAAGAGTTAAATAACATTGTAAATATATGTAGAAGAAATGCCCCTATGAGTTTTGAATAATTTATTTTTATTCAAATTATATAGAAAATTGTCATCGTATGTAGGTATTTTCGATATAGCATAACAATAATAATTTTCGTTTAGATATTGACATACACTGTTTGTTATCTTGTGCGTAAGTATTATAAAATCATGATTCAGAGAAAACATAAAAGGCTGGAAGAAGATAACATTTGTATATTATGTTGAATTTGTATCAACTATATCAAGATTTTAATTATTAAGTCATGATATTAATAGTGATTAAAATCACTTGATATACAAACCGAATAAATTGGATTATGCACTGGAAAATTTCAAAATAATACAAATTTTACTTAACAATCAGTACAATTATTATAGACTGTATTTTTTAGTGCATCATGAAATGAAGTCGGTCCTGATTTATGTTTAGAAAATATTCATGAATAAAAACAGTCATAAATGGATCAATATAAAAATATATAAATAATATAAATATAAAAAAAATTCATGCAAAATAATCAATAAAATAACGAATAATTTCGTACCTCTGATAAGATTTGCATTATATAAAATCCTGTAAATTTAACTGAAATAAATAAATATATATGGGATATTACGAGATTTGTATATAGTATAGAGGCCACAATATAAAGATATTAAGTTCAAATTCGCTACAACAGTTGATCCTACAAATATTTCGGTTGGACTAGTATTTTCAAAATAGCGCCTGACGAAACATTTGAGAAAAAATCTCAAAAATAGTTGTTATATATATGATTTGTAGCCAGAACTTTATAGTATTTATCCTTAAATGTGATGGAAAAAAACAATAAAAATTGAAAAACCGTCAAATTTACCTATCCGCTATATAAATAAAGAAAAGCGAACAAAATCGCTCCATTGGCTCCAAGATAATAAGCAAATACACCAAAATCAACTAACCGAATCAAATCGCTAGCTTTGTAATAACAAGTTCTTTATTTCCAACTGTGTCACCAATTTACAGTAAATATAAAATAATACATTAATTAAAAATATAGTTAAAATTGAAATAAGCTGACTATAAATTTACCAAGACAACCAAGTGTTTTTATCCAGAAACTTATGCCATACATCTATCATAAATTGGAAGTTTTCATTTTTCCCATCTATGGAACCTTAAAAAAATAGACTGCCGTAATAGAGACTAAATTGTTACTGTGAACTTACCAGTATTCTGCTGAATCAGATTTTAAAGAATTCTCTTTGTTTTACGGGCTCGAACAAGTAGGTATATAATGTTATGTTATTTTTACAATGCGAATATCACAAAAACCAAAAATTATATAGACATCAGACAAATTTTGTTAAATAATTAGAAGAATACACACCAAAATGAACAGATAGAATCAAATCACTAACTTAATTATAGTATGTTGTTTATTTCCAACTGTGTCACCAATTTATAGTATTTACAAAATAATGTACCTAAAATATTCAATTTACATAAATAATCAACTACAAACTAATAATCGCTCACTTCAACAAAATATAAGTAAATACGTACTCAATTAAAATTAAAAAGAACCTGAGGAAGAAATCATGATAAACAAGTATATTTTTACCAGAAACTTTGCTATACATCTGGCATAGATTGCAAATTTCCGTAGGTACCTAGGTATGTTATATGTAATAAATTTTCGTCTCAAAATATATGAATAAAATCAAAAATGAATTATAGATTTGTGCAATGTTTTATAAAATTCTGAGGAACAAGTGAAAACTTACAGATCCATGTAAGTTTCCTTAATAACCTTCCTTAACCTATAGGTACCTACCTATATTGTAATATGATTGAAATATTATTCATTGAGTTCATAGGGTGGACCACGAAGGTCTCACCCCTAATACAAGAGTGCTAACCGGCTTCACGAATAACTTGAAAAGACTCCGGTACTAAGTTTTCCAAGTCCATTTGTTATTTGCTTCAGAATTACAATGTTACTGAATTAACAAAATGGCCGCAAAAATTTCAAGTAAATTGAGATAAGAATATCATCTTTAAATGCAATATTATAATAGTAATACCTAGCAGATGTAGTAATATTACGAAATAAACCATCACCGAGTTAAATAGTAATTCAAATATAAAAGAGAATTAAGCAATAAATCTTTGATTTTATAGCAATATAAGTATTAAATTTCAACTAAGTACCAGACGTTTCTGCACATAAAATACACTGTGAATAACTAGAAGAGATGAAAAAAGTTACGATGGAAAATATTAACTTACGAAATATTTCCTTCAGCTCTTCAGTAATGTTACAAAAATATTCAAATACTTCCTATTTATTTGCATATGTGCTGATCATATTATAAAGATGTTGCTATCCACCTCCACCAACGCGAACTAACTGGGCTATTGAACAAGTCTCGACAGGTCAAGCGAGTTTATTTAATTTAGAGCGCAGGTGCAACTTCAAGATCTACAGTACTTGGAATTGGGGGAAGGGGGTGCGATTGCTACTTGCTAGACGGAGACGGCCGTTGATTATTGTTATGATTTTGTAAAATATCAACAAGAAGAAGTAATTCCAGGAACGCAGGGACGGAGTGATCGAATAGATAATAAATAAGTTTTTTATTTGCAACTGTGTCACCAATTATTTATATAAATTACAGAATAATGTCTAAAATATTCAATGTACATAAATAGATAATCAATTTAAGAAATTAATAACCGCTAACTTCAACAAAATATAAGTACGTAGGTACATACTCAATTATAATTAAAAAGAAGTTGAGGAAGAACTTACCATGATAAATATTTACCAGAAACTTATGCCATATATCTTGCATATAGGTATTGCAAATTTCCATACCTACGTTCCTATGCTCGTATGTTTGCGATGAATTTTCGTTTCGTAATATATGAAGAAAATCAAAAATGAATTATCGATTTGTGCAATTTTTATAAAATTCTGATGGTCAAGTGAAAACTCACAGATCCATGTAAGTTTTCTTAATTTGGTTTTTAGTAGGTACCTATATATTGTAATATGATTAAAATTTCAATCATTGAGTTCATAGGGTGAACCACGAAGGTATCACCCCTAATGCTTTAAAAGAGTGCTAACCGGCTTCACGAATAACTTGAAAAGACTCCGGTACTGAATTTTCCAAGTCCATTTGTTATTTGCTTCAGAATTACAATGTTATTGAATTAAGAAAATGGCCGCAAAAATTTCAAGTAATTTGAGATAGGTACATCATATTTAAATGCAATATTATAATAGTAATACCTATAGCAGTTGTAGTAATATTACGAAATAAACCATCACCCAGTTAGATAGTAAATAAAATATAAAAGAGAAATCTTTGATTTTATATATCCTGTGAAGAAATAGAACACATGAAAATTTGAAAAAAACTACGATGGAAAATATTAACTTACCGAATATTTCCTTCTTGTCTGCAATAATGTGACAAAAATATTCAAATACTTCTTATTCTTTTGCATATTTGCTGATTATATTATTGAGATGTTGCTCTCGACCTCCACCTACGTGAATTAGAACTAGAATACTGCATCTGGATACTGGACACGTCTTGAGAGTTTATTTGATTTAGAGCGCAGGTGTAACTTCAAGATCTACAACAGTACGTGGAATTAGAAGGGGTGTCGGTGTCGATTGCTACTTGCTAGACCGAGACGGCCGAAGATTGTTATGATTTTGTAAAATATCAACAAGAAGTAATTCCAGGAACGCAGGGACGGAGTGATTGAATATATATTAAATTATTTGTGTTTGTTTTTGCCATATTTTATTAAATGTATATTTATATTAAACTTAGAGTCTCATTATCTCGTATTAGAACGATAAGTTTAAATAATGCAAATACATTATACCTACCTAGATACAAAAATATAGGACCGACTTTCCTAGTTGATACAATGAAAAATACAAAATAATATATTAATTCTATCGGTGCTGGTAATTTTGAAGTTGTGCAGATAACGTTTGATACCAGCTTATGTCAAAGAAAATGGTAGGAAGTTATACCTAGCTAGGTTATTGTTGTCAGATCTACCTACAATAATACAAAAATATTTGTAACAGAAGCAAGTTGGATTAGGTACAAGGAGTTTACTTGCCTATTAATGATTTTTTGTTATTCAATAGTACCTATAGGTAGGTACTTCAATCGAGTTTTGAAGTAGTTATTAAAATAATTACATTTATTGTAGGTATTTCGGTATTAAAAATCTTTATCCTAATTTTAAATCGTTATGTTATAAGGAGTTGAGTGACAAAATCTAATGATCTTTCTTACTTAGGTTCCTACCATAAGTGAATTTACTTACGTAGGTACATTTTGATTGAATTTTTATTAGTATTTGAATCATCCCTGGTCAGAGTATAGTTATTTGGATATAATTAATGAAGTATAGCATAGAATTTTTTGTAACAAATGCTCTAGCAAGGCTGTAACTTTTTTTTTCATCCGAAGTAAATTTTAGTGAAAGAAAAAAGAATAACTGACGGTGCGTAATATTTTGAGTTTGAAACGAGCGTAAAAGGGTACTCGTGTCGAGCATATAGCTAGGACGTTAGACGTGCTTAGAGTATTAAACGACTCCCTGTCGGCGTTGCCACACTTACTACTTAACGAACTCCAAAATATACTTGTTTACAAAGAAAATGTTCCCCAATACTTTATGTATCTTAGTTTGGTTGAAATTTGTTATTGTTCTTTAAACGTATGTGAATGAATTCCAAATATACCGAGGGTGTTCGTTTAAATTCATGGATATCTTGAGATGTGAATATAAAAAATGAAATCCCTGAAATACCTACGCCACTTCAATGATATAATCAATTCAATGATCGGGTCACGACTAAAATCTATTTGAATAGCAAGCAACAACAAATGATGTTATGGAGAAGATTTTTTGTAGCTTCTTCATTTAAAATGTCAAAAATTCGGGGGAAAGTTGAACCTTTAATAATATATGTGGCATGGTAGATAGATAAATATAAGGGGGTTGATTTTTTAAAAGTTTGTTGATACAACCGCTGCCGACAATTTCGAAAGTCACATGACGTTTTGTGTCTGTATCTATCCTATCTCAGTGTGTGTCACACCGACATTGGTATTCCGTTGGGGAAAAGGATGCAGGCACGGATTCCGGAATAATTCAATTTGTAGTCAACAGCCAATCAATTGATTCGAATTCCGGTACAGTTCCGTGTAAAGAGTTCTCGGCGTAGGTGAACTGGGAATCTTTGAGTAAAACTATACATATACCTACACGAATAAATAAATAGTTATATGTATGTATACCTATGAAGTTTAAACTTCATTTTAGTTGATTGGCGAGAAATTTCAAACTACATGACACCTGAGGCTCGTAGCTCGTGAAGTTGGTGCCAAAAATTATCAATCTAACTGCAACTGCACAACTTCAAAAGTACCAGCACCAATAGAATCAATATTATTTTATATTTTTCAGTGCACGGTCCATTTTTTGTAAAAAATATTTATTCAAATAAATGATGGGGTAGAGTGGGGCATCAAGAGGTATTATGGATGTGATGATAATTGTATATAGAATACAAAACTTGAGACCATTCTAAATTGCCAATCAA
The DNA here is from genome assembly GCA_958507055.1 of Crioceris asparagi. Taxonomy (NCBI): domain Eukaryota; kingdom Metazoa; phylum Arthropoda; class Insecta; order Coleoptera; family Chrysomelidae; genus Crioceris; species Crioceris asparagi. Next base: position 1,487,964 of record OY293833.1, on the reverse strand, counting down.
ATTACCAAAAACTGTAGGAAGATTATCATCTTTTCATATATTCATAAGTTCAGGAACAATCTCACAAATGCATCCCAAGAGGCGAAACGATCTCTCTTCCTGGTCGGTCATCTCCAGGCAAGAGTCTCGATTACATTCAAAACGGTTTTTATGAAGATTCGCAGAGTCCCTGCGATATAAAATCGATGGGATCAGGTCGATTTCCACTGATGCAGGTCTGAATTAGTTAAGACTCGTCTCCTGTGTTATTTGCGCGATGGGTGGGTAAAGATACTAAAATGGGGCCCTATATGAGCAGGGGTAGTTGGGTAGATACAGTCATAAACTTGAGTAATTTATACATACACATACATTCGGACGACTATGAAAGTCGTCGTAAGGAAGGAAGGCAGAAAAAGGCGCAAACATAGAGGTACTGGACATGTGGACAGACGATCTATGGATGACCGTGCTGGTGATGCCGGTTGACCAAAAGGACTTTTGAATACTCCCACGGGAAGTTCATATTCCTGTCGAGTTCTGCTGATGCTCACAGCGTTCATGACAGTGGCGTACTTCATTAATTCATCATATTATCTTATGTCGGAATGTTTTTGTTGGGAATATATGTGTATGCGAAAATAATCTGACGAGGAATATATTTTTCTTACAAAAAAATAGGACCAACTTTATTACTGAAAAATACAAAATAATATTCATTCTATTGGTACGGGTAATTTTGAAGTTCTTCTTCTTCAAATGTACCAGCACCAATAGAATAAATATTACTTTGTATTTGTATTAGAAATTTATTACAAGAAAGCTACTTATTTGTATAAATATATACTAAGCTGAGTTGTCTTATGTCACCTTTTACAGATTTTGTTGCAATTCTAACAGTAAAGCAAATGGTTCTTTTTGAGTCTTAAGTTATTTCGACATATCTTGAAAAATACTATAAGAAGATGTTTCATGTCATTAAGTTGATTGGAATTATTTTGTCATGGAAACTTGACTTCCTGTACTTGTAAAAATCGTATCTATCATTGATTGTTTCAATACTACTGAATGCTGTTTCTATTTTGTTTCATATACTGTGGGTATACTTCATAGTTAATACAATATATTATTATCGATTTGATAATTATGTCGTTTTACTATGTATTAAAAGTCTATCTATTATTTATTACGTTTTACTGTTCCTTGGTTTAAATAAGTATTTTATTGACCGACGAAACCCGAACGGAGGAGGTATACAATTCGACTGTCTGCTTTTTTAGTTTGTACGCGCCTTTTATATAGTGAACGATCTCCGATTTTGATGATTTTTGATTCATTTGAAAGAGGAGCCTTGAGAAATGGTCCCATATTCATAAAGACGCAAATCCGAAATCTCCTTTCCTCCAAAAACCACTCCCTAAAGGGGTGGAGGGTGCTCATTTTAGTTAAATCGATGTTAAAATAGGTAGTAACAACTTATATATTCAAGCGTATTTCCGCAGCGATATTCTGAGATCTTAATAATAACAACTACAAGCAAAGAATATATGTGGGTAATAAAATAAGTACTATCTTCCTTGGTAATAGTGATCGTTCAACGATTTTCGTGACTAATTTCACACTTAAAAGTTGAAATAAATACTTTTTACAAAAAATTGGACCGACGTTATTAGTTGGTGCACTGAAAAATATAAAATATTAATTCTATTGGTGCTGGTACTTGTGAAATTGGTGCCAAAAATTATCAATCTAACTGCAACTGCACAACTTCACAAGTAACAGGCACCAATAGAATTAATATTATTTTATATTTTTCAGTGCACCAACTAATAACGTCGGTCCATTTTTTTGTAGAAAATATTTATTAAGAGATAAAAGTGTTTCGTTTAAATGTCGTAAATTAATAGTGTATTTTTGACCGACTTCCGAAACGGAGGTTATACGCAATTCCAGCTTAACGCATTTAAAATTTAAATTCAACATTTGTTTTTCCTAAATACTGCCCACATGCAAAATTAAATCTAATAATGAGACTAAACTAGATGAACTATACAGATTTTGAATGAAATTAAGATTACTTAATCACAGAATGATCACCTTATAAAACTATTGTATCTTTTGTTTCAGATACTACTAGAGGCAATCAACAATCAAAGTGCAAAACTGGCATCATTGAATGCGTTAGTTCATAGATTCACCTTGGAAAATCAAAATTCAGAAGATTTCGGCGACAGCAACCTCAAGGCCGATATATCTGAATTGTATGGACTTTTCGATGATGCACGCACTAGGTAAGATTTTTGATTATATTTTTTATATACATTCTAGATTAAATGGCAAAAAAATTCTTCATGAATTGGGGCTATTCTGTAATAAAAACTTTTATGGCCCGTTAAAAAAACGGTATCTTAAATCTGAATAGCTATTCGGTAACTTGCATCCGATAATTTTAAGGGTTGAGTAAAATCCATAAAATTAATTGCTATTCTATGAGCCAAGACCAAGTGTTAAATTTAACATATTGATAAACATTTTTAAGACTGGCGTATTTTTTGGACTTCAGAGATAGTTTTCTGTGCATTAGAATACAAATTATGATGTCAGATGAATATAATTGATCTTGAAACAATAAATATTATTTTATTTTCTATAATCGCTTTTGATAATCTATTTATTTTATCAACCACCAGTAACCAAAACGTGAAATAAACTAGTTCAAACCTTGAAACTTTACGTTCAACTAAATACAAGTAAGTATACGTATTACGTAACCAATTCAGATTTCTATGATTCTTAAGATTGTTTATGTATATTTTCCAATATTGATCAAATATATGGCAGGAAAAGAGCAGTCCCTAACTACAGATTATTTCAATATAACCTTAAGATTCGACAACTGTGATCAATTTCCATACAAAACAGCGTGTTCCGTGGCCGCTTAGATAAGATTCATCGAATACCTTAAATAATACACGGTTATCTTACGTAATAGACCCAAATATGTTAAATTTCACAACTGACGTTTAATTTGACGCCTAGTTTTGTCTTACATATGAGCAATTAAAATTATGGATTTTAATCAACCCTTAAAATTATCGGATGCAGAATACCTATTTAGATTTTTGTTGCGTGATGGCGTGAAAATACATAAAATTATATTCTTTGACACTGTTTTTCTTTCTCTTTCTCTCCCATTTTCCCCTTCATCATCATCATCATCATGATGTTGGTGTATTTGTACGCGTAATTGAATAGATGAATTGATGGTAGTTTGGAAAACAATGCACGTTGTGTGGGTGCAGCTGCCGACTTTTGTATAATCGGTATTCAACGTAGTTATCTAGAGAGAGTGTGGTGATGTTGGTGGGGCATCATCGGGCACAAGGCAATGTTGTAAAGACTTGCACATGGAATACTAATTACTTATCAAATATTTTCCTGAGCCTCCTCCATACACTACAACTACCTGGCCAATGTACTTTAAATGTCTTAACAGGACACGTTTGAATGCGTGAGAAAAATTATTATTTCTTTTTCATTCTTTTTTTACTACACAACATCATATATATATATATATATATATATATATATATATATATATATATATATATATAATAAACTGGCTTCGCTTTTGCCGTTAGGATTATTCATTCATGCAACAAGGCTCCATACAACACAGAAATATGATGACTTGTTGTGTATGTTTCAAAAAACAAGGGATATGCCCCAATTCTGGGTATTAGATGCTCATTATGTTCGGTGATGTGCAAAGCAAGACCAAGACTGATATGGTATTGGTGTTGTCTTATCTCAAATCCTTAGTCTTGGTCTTGCATAGACGGTCTTTTGTCCTGGTGCAAGACTCTAGCAAAATTTTTGTATTTTTTGATCGACGAACGCCGAACGGAGGAGGTATACAATTCGACTGTCTGCTTTTTTTTGGTTCGTGCGCGCATTTTATATAGTAAACGAGCTCCGATTTTGATGATTTTTGATTCATTTGAAAGAGAAGGCTTGAGAAATGGTCCCATATTCATAAAAAGGCAAATCCAAAATCTCCTTCCCTCCGAAAACCGCCCCCGATGGGGTTAATTTTTCTTGAACATCGAAAATCTGAGGTGGTATTATTAAAGATAGGACAATATCCGGAAACGTTTAAATTGAACATTTTTTCAAAAGAGTTACGATTTTCGAGATAATGGCATGTTAAATTTTCAAATATATGTATTTTTGCTATGTGGAGAGGGCGATTTCTTTTGAAAATTGAAAATCTGTGGGTACTACATGAAAGACCTAAAGCAACATTTATAATGAACATGTATTCCTTAGAGTCTCGTTTTTTGAGTTACAACGGTGGTAAAATGGTAACACTAAAATACTTATGCGTATTTTTGCAACGATGTTTTGAGATCTTAATAATAACAAGTAAAAGCAAAGAATATACGTGGGTAATAGGATAAGTACTATCTTAATTGGTAATAGTGAACGTTCAACGATTTTTGTGACTAATGTTACACTCCAAAGTGTGAAATAAATATTTTTTTCAAAAAATTGGACCGACGTTATTAGTTGATGCACTGAAAAATATAAAATAATATTAATTCTATTGGTGAAAAAATAATAAAATTAAAAAAACCGCGACTTTTACGTTTTCCTGGCTTTGAGCAGTCACAGGATTCTTTGCGATCGTTCGCTCTTTCGAATTCCGTCGAGTTCGATCCAACTAGAAATTTCAAAATGGCGGCCGAACAAACTTGAAAAAAAAAAACAAAAAATAGCCCTTGATTGAATTTCATCAAACATATTTTTTCATTATAGATATAATCTGTCTCTACAACTTTTGTTGGAACATTTTTTTGCTGAAAGTAATAGAAAAAATAATAAAAATTGAAAGCCATGAATTTTACCTATCCGCCGGCTACGAACTATCGGGATTTTTTGTGAATTTACGCGCCTTTTGCCATGTTTACGTGCACCGATTGTGATTCTGATTCTGTTTTTATTGGAAAGAGGAGTGTCGAGAAATCGTCCCATATTAAACAAAAATCTAACGTCTCCTCCCCCCAAAGTGGATGAAGGGGATTTTTTTGAGAATTGAAAATTATTTCCAGCAATGTTTGCATTTTTGGAAACAATCACAGGTTTCACAAAAGTGCAATATTGTTACCGCTATATTATAAAAATTGATATAAAACATTTCATCCCCCCCAAAAAGGAGTGGACGGGATAAATGACTTCTGAATTTTATATTGACATTTCTAATTTACTTAACAGAAAATCCAAAAAATAAATAGGTAATTGTGAATCTATACATATGTCTATTTTTTCCAGCACAAGTGACAAGCTGAGCCAAATTGAAAGTCTTCTACCTGCATGGAAAACATTAGAAGCCCGTCTGGATCAGCTTCAGAAAGATCTTCGAGAGGATGAGAAAACCATCCAGCTTTTGGATATTTGTCTAACGAATGGTACATTCAATGGACAAACAGCGAGCTCGGTGCGTGATGTAGCCAAAGTTTTATCAGAAACTACTGTTCATCAAGTAAGTTATTTCAATAAATTATCTACAATTTGAATTTTAAAAACAATTTCACGGTTTTTGATTATTTTTTCCATCACTTCGTGAGAAAACTTCAAACATAAGTTTAAGCTACAAATCATATTTATGACAAAAAAAAAAAATTAACGACATTTTTTGAATTTGTTTTTAATTGTTTAGTTGGCCGTCATTTTGAAACTACTAGTCCGATCAAGCTCGGCCGAGATATTTGTACGGAATGATAAGTGCAAACGATCGCACCGGCCATATGCGAGTCAGACTCGTATGTGAAAGGTTCAGTACCATCTTCGCTACCTGGAGACCCCCTTTAATTTGGAATTTGATAAGCCAGTTTATTTTTGTGATTGTGCTTTATTTTGTTCAATCTCATCAGAAATATAAATAGAGAAAATTCCTTAGATTAGCGCCACAGTTTAAAAATGGATGTTGATGGCCAAAAAAAAAATCGTATCTAGCGGAGAGTATAAGAGAAAGTCCAAGCATCGGGGCCCACCTTTACATTCGGATTCACTGGAATGAAGTGTTCGATGCTGTGCCACGGTAATGAAAAGTGCCGCGTCGCATACTAAACAGTTTCCCTAAAGGGAGAGAGACAGAGAGAGAGAGAGAGGAAAGGGCATGTCGGGGCCATCCTATCTCCACCTACTGATCTCTTGTACCTACAAGGGAAAATGCCAAAAAACGACTGATTTTCTTTAGCACTAACAATTTATTATGATACAGCTCGATGGTGGCATTTAAGGAAGAAAATAACATTTTACAATGACTCGGCTATTTTTCACGGGTTGTATTATTACCTTTTTTATTTTCGATGACTCATCCTTGATCTATTTCTTGAGGGCTCATACTTAGCTTTTTTCTCGTATCATGAAATTCGAAATAGATGTTAATTTAAAAATATTAATTTTGAATTATCGAAAACCAACTTTATTTGCAGATTATAAATAAATTTTATAATCTCGAGTTTCTACGAATATGAAGTCTTTTTTTTTTCTTCAAATGAATCAAAAATCATCATACTACATACAACGTACGCACGAACAAAAAAAAGCAGATAGTCGAATTGTATACCTCCTCCGTTGTTCGGGGTTCGTCGGTCACAAATAAAGAATCATCAAAATCGACGCAAGTTTACTATGACAAATGAGGTTACATATATACAAAAAGAAACAAATCTAAGTACATCTAGAGAGAATAATATATAACTCGTTATATAATGGTTATGTATTTTCCACTTCAATCCTGAATCCTGCCCTTATAATAAATGATCATAGTCTCCTTCTTGTGTGATGTGATGAATTTTGACCAAAATCAATTTGAATATTCAATCTTTCAGCAAGTTGTTGATTCATTTGCAAAAAGGCACTCTTGGAAAGTCATCGGCTAAATATAAAGCAAGAATTCCCATCCTATTAATTATGGTCGAAACAGAAACTTCTCGTGTACCAAATTAAATTTGCAATTTGCATTTAAATTATTAGCAAGCAAAAACCGTTTTACACGATGATCAAGTTTACGCGCAAATCAGTGAGTATAGCAATTAGAGAGGGAGTATTTTAGCTTCTCTTCTCGTTTGATCGATTGAAGATGAAGAAGAAGTTTATCTCGAGACCAAGAAAAATATAAAAAAATCAGGTTGTCGTTTATTTTTCTCATAATTAAGATATAAGTAATTTGATTAAGAAACTGAAACAAAATATTAATAAATTTTCACTTATATATTAAATAACATGAATACATGACAATTGTTTCAATTACAATCAAATGTAATTCTAAATCTTAGAATCATCTGACAGCCCTGACTTGTTGACTTCACGTTGCAATTGGATTCGTTATACAACACACAATACACTTCTATCACGTAAACCATATTTTTTATTCAGTTTAATTTAAAATATTAACGCACAATACATCAAAATTTTAACTTTAATGAAATCTAAAAAAAAACAAATAGGCCCATTTGAAAAATCAAACACCAAAAGAAAATAATTAAAAGAACCTGGGGCTCCTGGGGACAGGGGGATTGAAACGAAGCGAAGAGACTTTAAATCATTTTTTGACCACCAAAAACTTTTTTCATTCATAATCGATTTTTTTTTATTTGTTTCAGGGCTACAATTCTCTGCAGGAAATCTTAACCGAAGGCTCATTCTCAGATAGTGGCATATCTGACGAAGGTTCCGAACACGAGATTGGCGAACGACAAGGTCGTCTCTCGGCCATACGTCGATTGGTGCGTCAGTTGGAAGTTAGTCTATCACCCAACTCGAAGACAAGACAGCTGATGAGAGAGAAACTGAATAAGGCTGAAGAGGAATTGAAGATACTTCAACAACGCTGCAAATCGTTGATTGTCAAGACTGCAGCTTGTACAGCAGCTTCACCAGAACGATTGTGGTGAGTGGAATTTTTTTCACAAATATCTTTGAATCAGCTGCAGACGTTAAAATTTAAAAACTGCATAGAGAGTTTTGATATTTCCCTCATAGATTTGGCAACGTTGGAAATTTAAGTAGATAAAGTATTTTCCACAATAAATTGCATTGACTTATTTACTGCAATGAAACTCCCATTATGTATACAATCAACACTACAGGATCGGACATAATATATTTGATTCGGTATATAATATAGGTAGGTAATTTAATTAAAATTAAAATTATGAAGGTATTTAGGAAACAATTAATCTTACACACATTGTATGTTTATATAACATATTTAATGACATGAATACATGTTTATTATTTCATAGAAAAAAGTTATTTAAATATTATCATACTGCTATATAATGATTCGACCCTGACCGAGTTTATGGCCAACCTTTGGCAAAACATCCTAGATAAAAAAACCGTAGTCAACCATTTATCTGGAAAATAACTATAACAAGATAACCCAATGAATTTAAGGCCCCTCCCATTTGACACATCCCAAGTGGTCTCAGTTTTTCTTTGAATGTAATTATTTTTCGGGTAATGCTTCTATCATTTTCACCTTTTGCTACTCGAACCATTTATTATAGATAATAATAAATAATAAATCTGATTGACTTTTCAAATGATCGATATAAATATAAAAATGATGAAAAGAAAAACGTTGCAGTAGTTCGGCGAAAAAGCAATGGTATCTTGAAAGCATTCCACTTAGGTAGAAGATATCCAGTGCTGAGATTTTTCTGTTAATGTATATCGTTGCTGTCGATTTTTTTTATCGTCTGCTATATATGTTTATGAAAAAAAAAACTTGATACGGAATTAACAGGTAGCATGAACAAAAATAATAAAAACCAAATATCATTATCGGCGCAAACGAAAAACGTAAAATGCGAATCTAAAATAAGTAAAGTAGAAGGTACAACTTTTTCCCATTCGACACGATCATCTCGACAGTTTGAACAACATAAACAAGGAGTAGGTAATTCCAATAACAATAACTAACACTTCGTGATTATAAATTGCCAGTAAATATTAGTGGTATTGCTATTATTACTACCGCCATAGTGTGTTTGTTAGCTTGTTGGCTTTTTTTTCTTTTTTACTCACCATTCTCACTTGAAAGTGTTAGAGATGTCGTGCTGCATATTAATTGCATAATATACAGAATAGTCATTCCAGGACATTTTATATTTAATTGAATTGAACTCGTCGAATGTCTTTACATGTTATATATAATAATATGTATACAGTGCGTCTCAGAAGTAATGTCTAAATTCATTTGAAATTCAGCCATGTGTTTTTTGTTTGTAAAAAAGCTCGAACACGTCGATTTTTCTTAATGCATTTTTGACCGACGAACCCAAATGGATGAAGTATACAATTCGGCTGATGGTTTGCTTTTTTCGGTCAGAGCGATAGCTTTTTTTGTGTGTGCGCAAGCGATTTTGATGATTTTTGAGTCATTTGAAAGATGGAACTTGAAAAATGATCCCATATTCGTAAAAACTCAAATCCGAAATCTCCTTCCTTTCAAAAACTCACCCAAAGAGGTGAAGGTGGTAATTTTTCTCGAAAATTGAAAATCTGACTTAACGAATTGTATTTTTTTCGATAACTTTCAGTATAGGATATACATGCAACAGTTCGGAAAATTAAAAAATGGAATAAATGTTCGGTGTTTTCGTTCGAAAAAAAAAAAATGGAACTGATGGTCGTAACTTATTTTTGGACTATCCTTTATAGGTTCATGAATTTACCTGTTAGAAATACAACATAATCAAAAACTAAACAACGAATCCAAGCGTTTTCCCAAAAACACACGGCTGAATTTTAAATTAATATAGACATTGCTTCTGGGCCAATAGTAGAATTACCCAATACCATGAAGGAGAGCCAAGCAATATAAAAGACCGTGCACACGGTGAGGGTCGGATCGTGTAAAGCACGCAGTGTTCATTTTATGGTTTGCGGTTACAACTCATGTTGATTCTCCCAGAGGGCGTATTTATGTTAGTTCGTACAGGGTTTATTTTATGGTTTATGGTACAGAGAATTATTATGCTAAATAGTTAATGATATATATCCGACCCACGCCATGTGCACGGTCTTTTACCATACCTAATCCAATTACTGAAGCAACTAGACTGTTTTCTACTAGCTTGATTTATCATTTATCATATATTATTAATCGATATTAATTTAGCGGTTAGGTTAGGTTAGAATCCTAACCTCAAGCTTTGAGCAAAATACAACTTTACTTAATATTCCTGGTTTCTGATCTCTTCATATTTTCATTATTATATTGAATAATTTACGCATTATCAACAACTGATCGAACGGTCTGATAAACAACAAAGGGTTAGGGGTGTATTATTATTATTTGTAATGAAACGAGCAATATGAATGATCAAGTATACATTTCCTTAAGACCGGAAACCATGATGTCTCATGGCAGAACACGTCTTGGCGCACATAGGAACTAAATAGGCCGGAATGAGAGGGACCTGGGATGATGTCGTCGTCGGCGGCGTTCGCCTCGCATATGAATTGCCTGTTTTGCCTATAACATGGGCATCATCATCTATCCCAAAATGACTTTTCAGCTCTCGAATATGTCAGGCATTTCTCCTGTAGTAGTGTAGACGCCTCTATCTTTCTCTCTCTCTCTCTCTCTCTCTTTTTCTGTGTATTCTTTCAATTGCTAAGGAATTCCTTCCCATATCTAGGATACACCATTCAGTATCTCATTCGCCGAAAGAAGAGAAGTTGGAGAGAACAACAACAAAAAAACACGTACAGGACGATTCGGCGAAACCATTAAGGGGTTTTGCAGACACATCAAACACTTGTAACTTCTACCTACATACAGGGCGCTCTCTGGACGCCACAACAAACATTCCGTCGTGAATATCGTATAGGGTGATTTTTTTCGACTTTCAATTATTCTGGCTGTGTGTCGTTTTTTTTTTTCGTCTTCTGCAACTCATTTTGGTGTTCATTTACTGCGAAACATTTATTTGTTAGCAAGCTGCTTTTTTTCATCTCGTCAGTATGGTTCAGTCAGTGATTTTGGGCAGGTTACAGTCTTCCACATAAGATTTTACCAATATTCAGTATCCGTTTCACTCATATTTTTTGAAGATTTATAAAATGAGTATGTTAAGAAAAATATTATTTCAAACGCATGAATGTTTCTTTGTTATTAGACATTATGAAAAAACGATGAGAAAAAAAATATAAATAAAAGAGATAACTGCTGCCATAGGACATTTCAGAAAGGAATTTTATGACATAAAATGTCAACGTTCAACATAATTCATATATACTGGGTGATTCATTAAAGATAATAATTGGAAATATTTTAACTGTTCAATATTGGACTCAAAATATTAAGATAAAGAATTTTTCTTAAATTAAAATGGATAGTTTGAAAGTTTCAGATCATTGAAAATTTATAAGATAAATTTTTTGAAGTGAAAACTTCTATAGGCACGTCAGGCGTTTTTTCAGATGGGTAAAATATTCCCTGGTCGCGACACCGATGACCTCGACGTGCTTGTGACGTATTGCGCATAGTACAGCGGCCAGTGTACATGTATTATACACATATACAATTCAATTGATTTATTGTAGAATTACTGAGCTCCGTGAACTTAGAACCCGACTTGAAAATAAAATTAAAAATTATATCTCAAACTACAAAAGACGTAGATGTTTGTAGTGAAATTTATTTGTTTGTAGTTTTTCAAAAAACCTTGAAAATCAAAAAAAAATATGATTTACTCCTACAATTTTTGATGTTTTATGGCATTTTTCCGGGAATGTTTTAGAAAATCGTTTGCAGTTTTTTGTAGTAACATTAGTTATTTTATTAAATTTTTTCAACATTATTAATCGTTTAAACAAATTTACATAAAATCGATTTAATACAATTTTTGTACTTCCAGAAACTACGAACGACGTAGATGTTTGTGGTGAAATTTATTTGTTTGTAGTTTTTCAAAAAAACCTTGGAAATCATAAAAAATATCTACTCCTACAATTTTTGATGTTTTTATGGTATTTTCTCGGGAATGTGTTACTATTTTTCTTACATCTCTTTAATAACTATCGCCATTTTCATTTACATAAAATAATATATGTGCTCTTAGATTTCTTCGTAAGTCTCTACAAACTTTTGTTAACACATTCTCGTAAAAATGCTATAAAAACATCAAAAATTGTACGAGTAAGTATTTTTTTTTATTTTCCAAGTTTTTTGAAAATCTACAAACCAATAAATTTCAGTACTAACATCTACGTCTTTTGTAGTTTCTTGATATATTTATGTAGAAAAATAAATGACAAAAACAAAGTATTTATTGTCGAATATTTCCAACATTGTTATTGATATTTGCGTGAAAAAAAAATTGATATTATTTATTTTTCTAATATTTGATATCTACAATACATCTTGCAATGAATATTATATAGGACACTAATAGAAGGATTTGTTAGTATTTAATGAGATTTTTTTCATATTTGATATCGAAAATTTGATGATTTATAAGAAAGAAGGTTCTGACATACTCGAAAAAAAATTTGGTGCAGAGAAAAATATAAAATATTAGATATTAATTCTAGTGGTGCTGGTACTTTTGAAGCTGGTGCCAAAAGACTTCTACCAATAACAGCATAAGTTCAAAATGTTATTAAAATATTCAACTGAACAACAAATTGTAGATACACACCATCGTACCAAGTGGTATTGAAGCAATATCTTTGTAGAAGCTTTGTCAGACCTGCCACTTCACCCTGTCCGGGCAATAATAATGATAATAATTGGTCTTCTTGTAGTTAGTGTAACAAATGATGTAAGAAAGATTACTGCAGGTTCCCGGCAGGCCTGCTGCGTTCAGGATCGCGCTGCGCTCACGAGATTAATCGACCTCTTTAGGGGCTCGTGACCGAACATGGCACACTGCCTTAATTAATAGCAACAAATAAACAACAAATCACTTATCGTGGCTGGCTCGAACATAATCTCTTCTCGTTTTTTTTAAGATGAATGTTGCCTTACAAATTTACATACATAACTCATAGCGATGTTATTTTTTTTTTAAATCCTTTTGCTATTTGGGTCTATGGTCAACAAAAATAATCACAGATCATATCTATAATTGAAATATATTTTCAATGCACTTTAATTACCGGCTATTTTTTGAGATTTTTTCCAAAAGTTTGGTCGGCCGCCATTTTGAAACTACTAGATCTATCATGTACATCTACGAAGTCGATCGATATATTTGTACGACTGATTTTCGTAGCAAATTTGAACTTGGTATCTTCAAAAATGCGACCTCTATCTAGTGTTTACAAATTTCGTAATATCCCATTTGAGTATTTTGAGGTTAGGATTATCATGGAAACACACAATCACAGTGGAACGAACCAATAATGGTTTGAAGAAAGTAGCTTTTCCTTGATTTAGGTACTTCCGCGGCTGATGCAACGATTGCAACAAAATCATCTCCTGTCAATTAATTTGGATAAAATTTGTTACAGCCAATTAGCCCTGCAATCACAGGTGGCTACAACACAGGATCAACAACAAAAACCGAAGAAGAAGATGGAGGAACAGATGATCATGAAGGCTGTTGTGAAGACACGAGACAATGGCGGCGAGCCAGATGACGATCCAGATGATCCAGTGGAGAGAGGATCATTTTTCAAACGTATGTTCAAGGCATCTGTAGCATTTCAATTGGTTATATTAACGTTTGTATGTTTGAGTTGCCTCTATGAACCGCAATGTTGTGATTATATGAACAACTATTCGTGGTCCATCAGTCCAAAATTGCATTACGAAGGTCGACCACCAATATAATAATAAAAAAAATGCCAACATTCGATTCAATTTATTTATGGTTGCCAGCTAAATGATAAAGAATATACACCGATCAGCGCCTTTTGTCTAATACGTTATTGAGTTCACAAAATGCCAATTTCAATAGCTGTTGTCTTTTGTGGATAATAATGGAAATAGTGAATTATCAGAAAAACAATACAGAGTCTTATGAAATGTTGATGAAAATCAAAATTATAATACTAGATCAAAAATTGTTAATTATTGAAATAATTTATTATGTTATGGGGCAAAGTGCTGTTATTTTTTTAAAGATAATTTTATTCCAGTACGCAAATTTCTCTATGAAGTGGTTTACATATTTCAAGGAAATAACATTTAAAATTTGTTATTCTATTTAGATGTTTTTTTTTCTGACGACAATTAAAGTTAGGCATTGCTGCATTTGTTGTGGTGTGGCCAATATAAGAACATTAATGTTTTTTCCAACATCACCTATCGAGATGCCTTCATTATCATAATTTATTACTCTGCACTTATCTCAAATGGACCATAGGTCAAAAAATATATTACGTCATTGATATTCTATGACAAAGTGACGCACACATGGGTAAAGACAATGTAAAACTTAACAAAAATGAATTCACGTGAAGCGACTATTATAGTTTGTCTAATGGATCTAGAACATTGTGCGGAAAGTTATTGCATGCAAGAACCAGCTGTCACCTGTCAAGCCGCCATCTTGTCAACTGTCACGTGTCAGCTGTCAAATTGGAATTTCCCGCGCTTATGACGTCACTTCCGATCGAGAACCCGACCCTTGACTCTAGACTATTTTAAGTTTCAACTAGCACGCAAATTTGTAGATAAAATATAGACTGTTCGATTTTACGGTATGTCTTCTACAAATTTAAATGCTTATAAATGAAAATAAGTCAAAAATAACTGACTTCAGTGAGAGATTCAACGACAGACAACTTAATTTATGATTAGATGGATACGTAACTTGTTTTTGATGCAGTGTCGTCCATCTTCGTAATGCAAAACCAGTTGTTTAAAAAAAAACAACAAAATGGTAATAGGTACTGACCTTACTCGAAGACTTTTCAAGTGCTTTTCCGTCTTAAATATTATTTTAGATGGAACTATCGGAGTGAATGGTTTACAGTGATATTTGTCTCATTTAAACTGATCAATAAATTATATATTATAAATGTTTTTCAGTTTGAGATGAATTTAGAAACAATTGTTTAGGGAAGTGGAGTTGACGCAAATTTATCTGGTGGTTGGATGACCTTATTTCATTTATATCTAATATAGTCATGATCCACTAGATCATTATGTGTAAAAAAATATTTTTGGAATGGCATTGGCAATGATTTTTGGCATTTCGTTTCAAGCCATTTCTGAATTAACTAAATGAAAAACATTATTCATTTTATTAATTAAGTTTTGCATGTTTAATCACGAATATGCTGCTAAGTTTGCCAGCCAAGTATTTCTTAATGAGGTTGTAGAAGAGCATTATTGAAATGGATCGAAAACTTACAGCTGATACAGATTTATTATAACGTTTTTTTTTTATATTTAAAATTCGGCTGTTTAAGATTTCGATGCAGTTTAATAGTGACCAACCAAAATATAAAAACAACGTCTCCGTTTTCTTATAAGCGCATTTAAATCATATGAACATATTATGAGGTTGCGATTTATTTCATTTATATCCAAATTTACCAGACACATCTTGTCAAAAGCCGTATGCACACGGCACCACTCCGACCCGCCCCAACATGTATGGGAATTTCAATGAACCAGTATTTTACCTCAAAAAGTAATTTTAAACAATCCGTGTGCATTATAAGATCTTTTTAAACCGTATTAAAAACACCCCGAGATATTTGAAGTGGTGGAAAAAATCCTTAGATACGTCTTATTGCTCACTATTTTCTTTAAAAGAATCCACTATGACTCACAATTAGTACTTAAGCATTCATGTTACATGCTATACATTATCATCATAACATCAAACCTTTTTAAAAATTAATATTTGGATATTTTAACCTATAATTATTAAAATTATCTTTCAAAATTCCGCTTAATATGTCCACGTTTTAGATCTCATTATTACGGGTAGGTACTTAAAAATATATCTAAAATCATATTATAACTATTTAGATGTAAATTGAGGATCTCATTTGCGGGATGCGACTAACCGTCTCGTGTGAGACAACCTTAATGCTCAATGTCTGTCAAGTGTCGAAAGATTTTATAAAAAAAAGGCTAGTTAAAATATCTCTGACGTTCAGTCACTCCTGTGACCCAAAAGTTCGTTGAATGTCTTCTTGAAATTTGTGCTTGACATCCGATGTCATTCGTTCATAATTCGATGTTCTGTGGAGCCTAAAAGATTATCCAACCTTTACACTTCATAGAACAACGAATGAAATCTTCGATATCCGATGTAGAGCAAATGTCAAAGTGACAGATAGGTAGGTATATGTTCGCAGCTTCATAAATAAATAATGCATTTAAGTAACAAAAAATCTGGGTGTTTTATATAAAATGGCGACGTTGTTGATGTGGTTTCCATATTTTTAATGTGGAGACGTTTGTAATTTTTATTACATTTTTTTATCTATGTTATGAAAATTAGTCCAGTCAGTTGATTGTGAAATAATTTGAGAAATTATATAATAAAATTTTAAATGGGCGGCTACATTTTTTTTATGAAGAATTTATTTTTATACATATAATCAAAATGTATGTGTGTCTAGATTTTATCAAAACAATAATAGGTTAATTATATAAAAAATGTATATTTCTCATTTATTTCATCAACTGTAGTGTATTTGTAACATATTTTATTTCACTGGACTTGAGAGGAAATGTATTGAAGACATTCTTTTTTTCATTTGTCTATTAATACTTTTTTTTTTGATTTTATTTACTGGGTTTTATAACATGTATATATACAAACTTCAGTTGTCGACTTGTCGCTGATTTGGGGGCTTAGTATTATTCTCTCTGCTGCCACAGTTAGTTGAATGGGGTCGACTTTTGTATTTTTTATTCCGTATTTACACAATTATTACAAGTGCCTTTTGATATCCATATCTTGTTTTAAGTATAGTTTATTATATGTTCTGGGCATTCGATAAACACACGAAGTATTTCAGACAACAAGAATGATTACATTAATTACAATAAAAATCTGTCATACCAATCTGGATTTTTACACCTGAATGTCATTTCCATTTTTTTTATAAAAACTAATATTTATACATCTTTTACAAAATAGACCGTTTTATGTTGTAAAGCTTTCATTGAGTGTGAAATCGTTTTATTTCATCTCTGATTGAATCCTTTACACTGATTTTAATATTTTTGGAAATGTTGCATGAATTGAATAAACAATGGTTTTCGAAATATTGTTTTATTTTCTAATAACTTGAATTCAAGGAACAAAATCACAAATGGTAGGTAAGTTTCTCAGATATTTAGTTTGATTTGGACAGTAAAGGTACCAAAGTGAATACAGTTTTCACTTTATTTATAAATTTACTTTATTCATGAATTTTTAGATTTATTTACCCCCTTTCCCCCCCTAAGGGGTGGATTTTCAAAAAAAACACGGAATACCTGTTTACTAATTTGTTTTGAAGAGTATATAATGTAATTTATTTATATTATATATAATATAATTTTTAAATGAAAAAAATGTATTTACCCCCATTTGACGCCTTTAAGGGTTAAATTTCTAAAAAACCCTTCTTTGTTCGTTGTATATACATCATAAAGAGAACCCCTGTGCGCGAAATTTCAGCCTCCAAGAGATAGGACAGGATCGTGATGAGTCAGAAATTTTCTTTATATACAGTGTGTCCCAGAAGTAAGGTCGAAATTCTTTTAAATAATTTAATAGTCATGAACTAATAATTTTCCGCAATTTTTATACTCTACTGACGTGCAAACACTGTATCTCGACAGTTTAAATACAAAACCGCCCGCGAAGGGGGTGGAGGGTGTAAATTTTCTCGAAAATCGAAAATCTGAGGTGGGATAATTAAAGATAGGACAATATCCGAAAACTTTTTGATTGAACATTTTTTCAAAAGAGTTAACGTGTTTGAGATAAATTCATGTTAAAATCTCACATATGTGTATTTTCGCTATGTGGAGGGGGCGATTTCTTTCGAAATCTGAAAATCTCTGAGTACTACATGAAAGACAATAATATTTGCAGCAACATTTATAATGAACATTTTCTCCTTAGAGTTACGGTTTTCGAGTTAAGCGGTGGTAAAATGGTTAATTCTAAAATACTTATGCGTATTTCCGCAGCGATGTTTTGAGATCTCAATAATTACAACTACAAGCAAAGAATATACGTGGATAATAGGATAAGTATTATCTTCATTGGTATTACTGACGTTATCAGTTGGTGCACTGGAAAATGCAAAATAATATTAATTCTATTGGTGCTGGTACTTGTGAAGTTGGTGCCAAATCTAACTGCAACTGCACAACTTCAAAAGTAACGGCACCAATAGAATTAACATTATTTTGTGTTTTTCAGTGAACCAACTAAAAACGTTGGTCCAATTTGTTGCAAAAAATATTTATTTAAATCAGTGATGCAATGCCATAGCCATAAGGAGTACCCAAATATGCATTTAATTCAAAAACTACATCAGCATGTCCTCACAGACTTCTTGGGACACACTGTATAATACAAATAATTTCTGGAGATCAGTTTTATGAATAGACTCATAATTTAACAAACAACTGAGATAAGATGGAAGCTGAGCTGTTGGACGCTGTATAGGTATATGAATGATATTCTTTGGATTCAGCCGAGCTTTCGAGAATGTTTAATCCCTTCATCAGGGAAAAAATCCATAATTTATGAGAAATTAACTACAAACAGGAAATATTCCATAACCATCAATCAGAAATGATTTCTGAATTATAGAAATGAATCTTTGAGCATTTTTCCATAAAAAAAATTGTGAAAATGTTTTAAGATGCCACTCCTAGCAACTGCCAAATGATTTTTTTCTTCCAAAATTTGAATGTAGCGTAAAGACGTCACAGAATTTCCATGTGAAATTCCTTTGACGAGCTACAATTTACAAATGTGCGAATAATTAATATCCAAGTACGACAACCATTCCTGCGAGAAAGTAATATGGGTAATGTACCTCCATCAAACGCTTACTTATTAATGGAAATGTGAATGAAAGCATTACATAGACTGCTTCTGTTGGCTAAACAATAAAACCGCGCCGCCGAGCGGGGAAAAGAATAGGAGACGAAAGAGCCGCAATCCACGCCATCGACGACAATATATTTTTCTCAGTATGCCATGCAAGTAGCAGAGCAGTAAGACTACGAATACGCCACTAAAATTTTTAAGCAAGCAAGAATGAATTTATTATTTAGGATGATGGTTACGACTTAGAGAGAGAGAGAAAAAAAAGAGATAGAACAGTCAACGGAGGTGAGTTATATAAAGCGCAAAAGGTTCTCGTCGGTTCAAGCATCGACAAATGACATGGACAAGGGAAATGTGAAACAACACAAACACATTTTTTTTATTTATCTTGATGTCCTGATGCAGGCAACCCCTCGCCCGCCATGTCATAAACTACCTTCTATACGTGCGTATACTTAACACAATTGTTTATTTGTGGTGGCCTTCCGTGACTACTTTCAACCAACATGAATGAAAATCACCTGCCGTGTGCTTTCTATCATTTTTGACCGACTCCCATAAAGAAGGAGATATACAATTCGAATGTATGTTTGCTTCCTTTTATGTATGTAACCCAGTTTCGAATACTATATAGTAAAGGTCAAGGATATTAATGTGTACTCATATTAATATTATATTTCAAGCGCGGTGTTGCCGGCTTGTGTTGTATTTATTTGCAATATGAGTCAACGTCAAAATAAATAGGAATTTCCTTAACAATGGGAATAACTTGGTTTTTCTAGAAGCTGTTGATGTTGATTAAAGCACGAACCTAGTCCTACACAGGCTCCCAATATTCCTGTCCAAACATTATTTGTCGCATGGGAGGGTGAGATTTTTTCGAAAATTCAAAATTTGAGACGATAAAATTCAAGAATGGACTATTTCCCGGGAAATTTTAAATTGGATTTTTCTTAAAATTATGGATTCCGTGCTACAGCTGTAGTGAAGTCTGAAATATGTATTTCCGCTATGTTTTAAAATCTCTGGAGAGCCCGCTATTAAGATTTTCCGAATGATTATACCAGCTGAGCGAATCATCTATTGTAATTTGAAGAAGTTTTCCTGAAGTGTATTGGTTATTACTTGAAATGATCAGATTTTGTGTTTTGTCAGCATTGAGCTCCAAAGAATTACCAGTAAACCAGTTTTCAGCACAATCAAGTATGTCTTTCGATATATCTGACAGATTAAAAAAATCCGATGAAGTATCATCTGCAAAGAGTTCGTAGCAGTTTTGTGTGATATATGCTAACAAATAGGTATCGTTTATAGAAATTATAAAGAGTAATGGCCCAAGGACAAAGCCCTGCGGTACACCATGAGTAATGGTTTTCAGCTCGGATGTGGACAAGAGTGTGAAATAAATATTTTTTACAAAAAATTGTACCGACTTTATTAGTTGGTGCACTGAAAAAAACAGATTAATGTCAATTCTATTGGTGCTAGTAGGTACTTGTGAAGTTGGTTTTCAATCTAATCAACTTCAAAAGTACCAACACCAATAGAATTAATATTATTTTGTATTTTTCAGTGCACCAACTAAAACGTCGGTCCAATTTTTTGTGAAAAATATTCACTTGGATTTCCATCCTTCATCCTAACATGTTGAAATCGTTGAAACGTTTTATCTTAGTGTTCGGATGCAACTTTTGTACCATGAGAAAACTGCCAGGCGCAATAAATAAAACACACAACAAATGCTCGTGCAAAATGAACTAAAAAAAAAATAAACTAAAAGAAAAACATTATGTGAATTATTCCAATTACGCATCTCGTAGTAGAAAAGATTTGTTTACATAAACCTTTACTTAATTATTTTTAATGAATGTCCAGCGTGAGAAGCTGCTGCATATATACAAATACATTTTATGTCATGTTGGGAAGATAACGGTAATTCTGTTTCTCCACCATCTTCTTAATTTTATGAATGAACGTCTGTACAAGGTCTAGGTCTACGTTGTTGAAGAGAGTGAGTGAGTGCTTCTATGAATGTCAAGGTACCTACCCAAGATTTATGGAGACGTACATAAAAATTATGATATCATGAAATCTCTGGACTAACGAGCCTCGACAGTAAAACTGTCAGTAACGGCTACCGTCTAGCATGCATAAGTTTTTCTTTTGTCAGCAAGCAGTTGGTATCACTCACACAACATCTTTCCCATAAAATATTAAGAATGATGATAGTAATAGTGTTTATAAAGGAACAATCTAAAAATATAAAGATGCAAATCATTGCTAAAACGATTCGTCGGGATTTATTGGAAAATTTGGATCAAGCTTTTCTGATACTTATAAGTAGAATAAATAATTTTCACAAAAAAAAAACAGGACCAACTACAATGAATAAATATTAAAAAAAAAAAAATTGGACCGACGCTATTAGTTGGTGCACTATAAAATAATATTAATTCTATTAGTGCTTTTACTTTTGAAGTTGTGCAGTTGCAGTTAGATTGATAACTTTTGGCACCAACATCACAAGTACCAGCACCAATAGAATTAATATTATTTTATATTTTTCAGTGCACCAACTAATAACGCCTATCAAATTTTTTGTAAAAAATATTTATTTCACACTTTTGAGTGTAACATTAGTTACGATAATCCTTGAACGTTCACTAATACCAATGAAGATAGTATTTATCCTATCACCCACGTATATTCTTAGCTTGTAGTTGTTATTATTGAGATCTCAAAACATCGCTGCAGAAATACGCTTTGGTATTTTCGATGTTACCATTTTAACACCGATTTAACTCGAAAACCGTAACTCTAAGGAAAAAATGTTCATTATAAATATTGCTACAAATAATTATGTCTTTCATTTAGTACCCAAATATTTTCAATTTTCGAAAGAAATCGCTCTCTTCACATAGCAAAAATATATATATTTGAAAATTTAACATGCCTCTGTCTCGAAAACCGTAACTCTTTTGAAACAATGTTCAATTTAAACGTTTCCGGATATTGTCCTATCTTTAATTATACCACCGCAGATTTTCGATTTTCGACAAAATTTGCCCGTCCACTCCCTTTGGGGGCGGTTTTCGGTGATAAGGAGATTTCGGATTTGCGCTTTTATAAATATGGGACCATTTCTCAAGCCTCCTCGTTCAAATGAATCAAAAATCATCAAAATCGGAGCTCGCATTCACTATATAAACCGAGCGAACGAACCAAAAAAAAAAAAAAATTGTATACCTCCTCCGTTCTGGATTCGTCGGTCAAAAATATAAAATAACATTAATACTTACTGGCAAAGAATATATGCCATAAAAAAATCCCATATATGTGTTTTTTTCGAAAATCAAAAAATTGATACGACAAAATTAAATAACAGACCATATCTAGCAACGTTCAAATTGAATATTTAAATATTTTTTACAAAAAATTGGACCGACTATTAGTTGGTGCACTGAAAAGTATAAAATAATATTAATTCTATTGGTGCTGTTACTTTTGAAGTTGTGCAGTTGCAGATAGATTGGTAACTTTTGGCACCAACTTCACAAGTACCAGCCCCAATAGAATTAATATTATTTTATACTTTTCAGTGCACCAACTAATAGTCGGTCCAATTTTTTGTAAAAAATATTTATTTCACACTTTTGAGTGTAACAGTAGTCACCAAAATCGTTGAACGTTCACTAATACCAATGAAGATAGTACTTATTCTATTACCCACGTATATTCCTTGCTTGTAGTTGTTATTATTGAGATCTCAGAACATCGCTGCGGAAATACGCTTGAATATTTTAGTTGTTACCATTTTAACACCGATTTTACTCGAAAACCGTAACTCTAAGGGAAAAATGTTCAATATAAATGTTGCTACAAATAATTATGTCTTTCATGTACTGCAAACAGATTTTCAATTTTCGACAGAAATCGCCCTCTCCACATAGCGAAAATAGGTATATTTGAGAATTTAAAATGTCTCTATGTCGAAAACCGTTACTCTTTTGAAAAAATGTTCCATTTAAACGTTTCCGGATATTGTCCTATCTGTAATTATATCAACGCAGATTTTCAATTTTCGACAAAATTTGCCCCCTCCACCCCCTTCGGGGGCGGTTTTCGGAGGGAACGCGATGTCGGATTCCCGTTTTTATGAATATGGGACCATTTCTCAATCCTCCTCTTTCAAATGAATCAAAAATCATCAAAATCGGAGTACGTTTACTATATGAAAGGCGCGCACAAACCAAAAAAAAAAAAAAAGCACACAATCGAATTGTATACCTCCTCCTTTTGGGAAGTCGGTCAAAAAATAATTGTAGGTTTCCGAGTTATTGTAGCGGTAAAGTCTGAAATATGTGTATTACCGCGATGTTTTGAAATATCTGAATAAGTATAATAAGCAACGTATTTTCTTCTTTGGTGAGCGATGAATGATTTTGACATCTAATTTAAACATTAGATGTCAAAATCATTCATACATTAATACAAAAATGTGAAAGAGGCAGTTTCTACAAAAAATAGGACCGACTTTATTAGATGGTGCTCTGAAAATACAAACTAATATTAATTATATTGGTGCTAGTACTTTTGAAGTTGGCGCCAAAAGTTATCAGTCTAACTGCAACTTTACAACTTTAAAACAACCAGTAACAAAAGAATTAATTTTTTTTTTTGGTATTTTTCAATTTCAAAAAACTGAACCAATTAATTACAATAGGTAGCTTCCTACTGGGGAAAGTTAAAAATAATTTATTCACAATATCATAGACGTCCTTCATCATAGGTTCAACAGGTGTGTCAAATAGTAAGCGATCTCTGGCCGGATTTTACTGGACATTTGAGATGGTCTTAAATACCTGTTAACACAAGATGCGACACCCCACCAGAGACAGCACCTAGTAGCGCCTATAGTGTGTTTGTGTTATCTACAATCGCAGAGCTGAGGGAAGCTCCCAACAACAAAGTGTACCTACGTGCCTAAGCTGGTTGTTGCCAGCGATGTCACATACCCACTATTATAGCAAAGAAAATAGGGAAATGAGTAATTGCAAAAAAAACTTACCGATCAGGTAACATCAGGGAATTGTTAGTTTTCACTTCACAGCAACAATAAGGATGAATAACTTCTTAATAATTCTGCAAGAAAGAATATTTCACAAGTTATGTTGTTTTTATATACTCTAGAACATAAAAAACAAATAAAAAAGTAATTTGGATGTAAAAAAAGAATATATCCTCCAGTGGGGATTCGATCCACGGATCCTGCTTCCTAGCTAAATATCCCAAGTAGCCACAATGTCAATAAAATTTTATAAATACAGTTCATTTTAATACGAAAGCAGTTAGGTACCTAGGTACTTCAAACAATATGATTGTGTCAATATTTCAAATTATAATCACGTGTGTATGAAAAAAGTATGTCATTTTTTTCATTCTCAATGAAATTTACTGATACATCAATTTATAATTATGATCAAATCACTTGAGATCCAAATAGAAAATGGCAAGTAGGCATATAGAAATAAATAGATATTCTCAGCTCATTCACCGTAGGTAGGTAGTTTGAATGAGCGAAGAGCACAGACAAGAAGATCAACAAAAAAAAAGAAATATAACGTAAGGTAGAGAGATTCCAGTGGAGCGTAAAATTAACTTTGTAAAATATTACCACCAATGCACATTGTACAACTTCGTTATTGTTTGGAAGTTCTAAATAAAAAACAATCGATCTAGTGTCTGGTCTAAATTATCCGCCTGGGATATGGGATATTATGTAAATTGTTAGCGCAAACAGGGTAAAATAGAAAACGCCCATCTGCACTCGACAATCTCTAAATAAGAAATGATCCATATTATGTAGGTAGGTATTGAAGGTATATAAATGAGGTTTTAATAATTGTACAAAACACGATCCGATAACAAATAGTTAGATAATAATAAACACACTTACCAATAATTGTTCACAACTTATTCGCTGCATTCGAAACGAAAGCCAACCACCTAAGACAAAGGAATTGATGTATGTTAATGTTTAAATAAAGAGTGCGTTGAAATTATATTGGTAATACTACTATCCACCCCTCAAAAATGAGCGAATGGACCAGACCAAAGAAGAAGAATCACGGTTATCGCGCTATATTATCGTAGCGCAACTTCGATATTGGGTTGTTTATTGAGATGTCACAGGTGCAAGCAATACACAAATATGCTTCACTACTCGATTTTGCAAACCAGTATGATTATCAGGACCGTCTTTTGATAATTTTTTCTTAGGGAAATAAGCGTTTTTAATGTATTTATTATTTTGAGAAAAGTATATTCTTTTACAAGTAAATTTTGACAGCTTTATGCTTGTAGATGAAATATTTAAGAAAAATGGTTAATAAATAAGGATTTGATCAATAAATGCATTGATAATTATTATGAAAGATGAGTTTTTGTTCTGTTTTTTTCTAGCTTTCTATATTAAGGAAAGAAGCAAGATTGCGTGTCTATAATAAAAGAAATGCTTAATAATAATTTATTGCTAATAAATGATAAAGATAAATTCATAATAAAATCTTCAGCAGCTTACAAAATAATTAGGTAGATACCTATCTATCCAATGAAAACATGATATCAAAATATCTATTACAATAAAACCACTCTTTGTGTAAGAAGCATTAAGATTAAGATTAATTAAAGAACTCTAAAAAAACAAGCATACAGTGGAATTGTATACGTCTCCGTTTTGGAAAGTCGCTAAGTTAGATTAGAAAATAATAAATGATTCAGAAGATCAGCAACTTAGAAGCATCACCATACTGAGGTAAGGGATTATTATCTTGAGATTCTCCACTAGGGCATCGAGTGCGGCAACAGCGCTTAAGGGAGTTGGTGGACACCACCACATAGCGACGTGCTGCTGGAAGGCGGACGCTGCAGAGGAAGGCGGTGTGGTCTGGCCCTCTGGCTGGGTGGTTCGGTGAGCAAGCAGCACGTTGAAATCGTTCATGCCGTCACGTGACTCTCTACGGCCACGCACACGATTCGACTCGAACTCCGCCTCCACACGGGGATATGCTATGCTTCACCTTCCTCCACACGCCGGCTGAATGCTGCCTCCAAGAAGTCTCTCCTCGACTTGCCACAGCCAGATATCATCGATGGCCTAGTGAGAAGGACGGGTGAACAATTCCGCGCGCTGAGTCCGTATACCACCTATCTCTCACAAAAAAGTCGCACGTGATTTTTTTTCTTCACTCAGTAGGTAGGTAGTTGTCTCGTCGACGTCGTCATCTTCGTCAAACTACGACGAAGACATCGCCTAAGTGGTTGGTTGGTGTGAGAGTAGTGCATCGCGTCGCGTTTGTGACGTCTTCGCGTGCTAGTTTTTTTTTTCTTCATCATTTGAACACCCTAAATGGTTAGCTGTTGACTTAGGTATCATCGAAAATACTACGCGCAATTCTCTTATAGGTATGAATATATCATATAATCTCTCATAGTGGGTTTGTGACACATTGAATCAGTTGTGGTGACATCAATATTCAACAGGTTATTACATACTTAAGTAACTTGCATACTGCCTTTTCCCATCTGATTGCTTCTATAGCTAACGATTCAAAAACAAATTCATCCCGTTTTCCTTTGTCATTTACTCGAGCAGATTTATTTTATTGAGCAACGTTGAAAGATATGCATAAAACTTTAACAATATATAATCATAGCAAATATTTAAAATATCTAAGTATAGCTATATCCAGTAAAACTTCAACTCGCCAACTTTAAGAACATTTTTAAATTATTGAATGGAATTTTTAGTCCCTATACCTACCAAGGTACATCAGTGTTGTTTAATTCTGAATTTCATTTCATTACCTATAAATTATTTTTATTTTATTTTATCACCTCTTGTAGTCTTACCCTAACACTTTACAGTGAGTATGGATATCTATATAATAGATCAATCCTTGACAGTGTTTTTCTAGTACCTATAGATAGGTAATCTTTGCTAGTGGTTGGCAATCTACGCAAGAAAGTTTAATGACTAGGTATTTAGAAAATATAGTGGTTTCTGTGTTCCAATTCTCAAGATACCACATTATAACCAAATTGGATGTGATATTAACTTTGTTAGCCCAGTAAAATGAAGCAATACTGAACATATAATAGCCTCGTAAACTTTAACTTTATAAAGCATTTAGATACCTATAACTCTGATAACATATCCAAGAAATGACTTCAATTTTGGAAACGTGTTTAAATTGAAGTGAAAAATTTTCTAGGATTGTTAATTCTCGAGCAATGAATTTCATGTAGAAAATATTCAGTATCCACATCTATCACATAAGTGAAATGGCTAATTCTTCGAAGCATGAGCTATTTTACCGCACTAGTGTGGAAAGTGAATGACGCACTTTCAGTCAGGCATAGAACAGTACAACACAATGCTTATATAACACTTTACTCCTATGGATTTATATTTTTGGACACATAAGTGATTGTTCAGCGATTTTCATGACTAATGATAATCTCAAAAATATGAAATAAAACTTTTCTACAAAAACAATAACCGACTTTAGATATTAGTTGGTGCACTGAAAAATACAAAATAGGTACTATCAATTCCACTGGTGCTGAAACTTTTGAAGTTGGTGCCAAAAGTCCTAAAATTAGCCAGTAGAATTAATATTATCTCGTGTTTTTTGACCGTCGGAGGAGGTATTCAATGCGACTGTATGTCTGCATATTTTTTAATAGTTTTTATTATTTTCGGTTCTTGTATCGATGGACTCCGCACCGATTTTTCAGGCCCCATACGGTCTAGAGACTTGAAATTTCGAATTCGTACTTAGATTGCAGACATCTCACCGCCTGTTAAGCTCCAAGTGTGATCCAATATTGATTAATTATATTATCTCATTCAAGCAAGATCAAACTATTTCTTCGACATGGAACGATAATGTCGGACAATAGGATCCGTCACTGGAATTACGCACGGTATTTATTACTCTATGGTTATATCGCGCTGTTCACTGTCAGCTGTCGCAATTGTCAGACGTCAGACCTGGAGAGTACTAATTTAAAATTTTATTTTGTATTGTGGTAAACAAACAGTATTTTTTTATGGAATTGCTGTTGCTGGCATACAGATTTACATAAGTATAGTTCAAATCAAGAAAATGAGATATAGCATTAATACTCATCCGTACGGTTCAAATCTTAAATGCCTAATAAAAACTATTTTTATTTTTTTTTTTTCAAAAATTTCGCTTGTTGTTGGCGCCTTTCAGATACTAAACGTGCTCCGATTTTCATGAATCATTTGAAAGAGAACGTTGAGCGATTTTAATGACTAATGATGCAGTCAAAAGTGTGAAAAATAAGTATTTTTTATAAAAACAAAATCTTCTATTTAACTACAACTGCAAAACTTCAAAATAACCAGTAGTTACCAATAGAATTACTACATTTTTTAAAAACCGGTCCCATTTTTTGTAAAAATATTTTTATGTCTTATCTGCTTTAATGACGCAATTTCATGTCCCCTCAAGTATAGCTGAATCAAAGTAATTAACAATAAATATTTATTGTTCCAGGTGTTGAGAGATTGAGACTTCAAAAAATATGAGTGATAAATAACACAACACGGTTGGGGGCGGGGGTGTAGAGTTCGTTAAGTGACGACCAAATTGGGGGATAATAATTGTAATAATAATAATAATAGTAATAATAATCGCAAAAGAGTGAGAGTGCTTATACTGTGTAACAGAGTGGGCAGATCAACGTCGCGCTGGATCATCCGGGCGGATTTGCCTCGTCGCCGTGGGCGGCCGTTCTCGGCCACCATCATCACAGTGCGGCGGCCGCAGCTGCAGCGGCTGCCGCCTCCTCCATCATGCAGTCGGGGGAGCACCATCATGGCTATGCCACGGCGGCCCATCATCCCACAGGACCCATGGACCTGCATATGCCACCGCAGCCATTTCCCTACTACCGGTAAGAGGTCAACATATTATATATACATACACCACTACTTCTTGTTTGACACTTCACACATAGGGTTAACACGTGATATGTGTGGCCGATGGGCACGTGCTATTGTCTATGTTTTTTCTTTTACGTAAATTTGTTATAAATACCTAAATCATATATGTTATGATACAATCGGCAACCCGGCGGGTGAATCGGCATTATTTATTCTTTTCGTGATAATAATTGGAGCTATTCCATAAGAAAATTTAAATTTTTAATACCCCATAAATTCTAAACTTAATAAAAATACCAATCCAACAAATATGGTAGAAAAAAAAAACCATGAAAAATGGATGCATTCGATGACTCCGTCCCTGTCTTTTATGGAGCGACTTGTTGATATTTTACAAAATCACATCTTCAAGTAGCAATTCCAAGAACTGTGAGCTCGAAGACACACACTACACACCTGCGCACTGCGCTCTAAATTAAATCAACTCAATTGTCCAGTAGGCAGGAAAAGTTAGCCATTAGTTACAAAATTCAGTATTTGAATATGTTTAAACAATCGTGAAAAGCTGAATAATAATATTATGTTACTATTTTCCATCGTAAGTTCTTTCTCAGTTACATTTGTGTTCCCAAATTGTTGAGTATTAAAGACTTATCCATTGGGCTAGAAAAGTGGAAATTTAAGAGTGTAGTTAGGTAGTCAGTCTTTGGATTAGTTTAATTGTGTTAAATTTTCCGGAATTGAGAAGAAGTAAAAGGGATATAAATATTCTACTGGTAAGAATCAAATATTTTCTATACCTACCTAGGCAAAATTTCCATATAAATGGAATCTTTATTTTCATCATTTTTATAGAATGTAGAATATGGTTAAAAGGTTGAAAGCCGACATAACTTTGGCAACCATTTTGAATAGGTACTTATTACAATATTATTATAAAAGCTAATGTTGTTTACGTTGATGATCTAAAATAATTAACATACACAATCGCTTTTTTAATAGCTTTTCACGTGACTCTTTTACATACCTATATTAATTCAAATTACCCGCTACCTACCTTAATCAGTTCATGGTTCAATTCCATTTCATTTTTCGATAATCCACACTACTCGGAC
Organism: Crioceris asparagi; assembly: GCA_958507055.1. NCBI lineage: Eukaryota > Metazoa > Arthropoda > Insecta > Coleoptera > Chrysomelidae > Crioceris > Crioceris asparagi. The sequence continues at coordinate 1,457,842 of OY293833.1, read as the reverse complement.
TCGCACACGAAGGGTTCCGTACTATCGTATTTATCTATTACTACGGTTGAAAAGATACCTACAGCCAAAATTGTAGGTAGGTACTTTACTTACTTTAATTTACACAATAGAATCATCGAATTAAAAAGTGTGAATTTATTTTAACATTCAAAATAAAACCCTCAATTATTCCACATTGTATTTCGATTTCTTTACTGATTAGGTCGCACTACTGCCGATTTTTCTAAAAAAAATAATACCTATATTGATTTTCGTCATCGATGTCATTTTTTATTTTCGAATATATTTTTCATCATAAGGCCTCTAATCATTTAAACCCATAAAATCCGGCAAACACCTTACAGCAAGATCGATTACCGGTATTGTTTTTTAAATAAGCCAACTGAAAGTTTGGACGAAGTTTTTTCTTGCCGTCTTCGCAAGGATATTGAGATGCTGGCTTTAAGGAGTTTTACATTAATTTCTTTTTATTTGGGATTAGTTCTCTGTGCTCTACGTCGAAAGTATACGCTATGCATTTTGATCACACTGAGAACCCCCCCCCCGTGCTCCTCATCATCCTCCTCCACGAGCTTTTATCTCTAACCATATTCATATTATATTTGCGGGGGTAAAAATCAAAGTGCTTTCTTTCCTTCCTTCATTCACCTCATGAATACGTTACCGGGCGAAGTCTCTTGTAAAACCCTTCGAGTCGTGGGTGTGATGAAAGCTCAGCCTCTAGTTGTATAAATCATACTTTGCTGGGCTTTTTTTATTTAGTGTCATCTAAAGAAGTGTTCTAAATTTATTTGAATATAAATAGAGGAGAACGAGGTGTCTTGCCGCGCTTCAAAACAATAATTCCGCTATCAAAAATCATCGAGAGAATCTTTCAAATTATGTAGATATAACTTCAAAGTACAACAAAATTATTCTTCAATTTTACAAATTACGGTAACAGTCTAGTGGCTTTTGCTATAAAAGCCTTAAAAAATCAAATGTTTGCCGAAATAGATGTATGTTAACATAACTTTTAATAAAATTGAGGAGGAAGACGCTATTTTTAATGATTTGTTATTAAAAAAAGGGAAAAATGGTGTTCTTAGTAGTACTTACGACTTTTAGCTGGAATTTTCGATTTGGAAGTTTCTTTTCAATCCGAAATAGTTTATAATCATCCTTGTTTTTTATTGAACACTAACATCCTTCAAATTAAGCAAAAATATGCGTAAAAATAGTAAATATAAGTTCGCGAAAAAGTAAGGTTAAACAAATTGTTGATTTATGTAGTATATTGAACTTTCAAGTGCTACTAATATCAATGTTGCCAACTCTGTCAGTAGATCTTTCGTAGTATTAAATTATCAGAAAAACTTAACGACAATATTTTCTAGTAAAGCAATCACTAAATTCATATTTTCGAATGCCTGAAGACAAAGTTCGTCACCTTTGTCATCAGAAGTTGCCATAATATCGCATTTATGCTCTAAAGCAAGTATTTGTGAAAAATAAGTTCTTAGTTGATTTTAAACACGAAACTAGACGTTTCGTGTGGAGGTAGATACTTCCATCGTTGACGTTGACAACTTTATTGGACATGGTTGTAAATTATGTGATCTCTGAATCTAATTTTGATTTTCCAGAACTATCAATAATTGTAATGCAATTTTCAAGCGTATTGCCCTAATTTATCGGAATGTTCATCTTCATTGAATGTCCATTCATCAGAACCACATTAAGCTAGTGAAAAAAAATAATGCTGTTGGTTTCGCTTTTTTTTCTGTTTCAAGAGGAATAAACTGTGATGTGATTGAATGAAACATTAAAAAAAAACAAGTTATAGTACCTACTAGAAAAGAGCAAGATTTTTGCTGCTATATTGTGAAATGATTGAATAAAGAGTCACTTCAAAATTTGAAAGAACAAAATATATTTGCATAAAAAAGTAAAAAATGAAAATCAATTCAAATGGTAATATTTTATAAAACAATCGAAGTGTTTCTTTTAGGAACGCATTGAGAAAAAAAGCTGTCTCGGTTATGATTTGATTATAAATATCACCAAAAAAAAAAAAGATTGAAGAACTGATTGAAATCATTTCTTTTGTTATAATAAATGGAACGGCAATAACTGATTAAAATTGTCCAAATGATCAGTCAAGAGAAGAAGAAACTATTGGTTTATAAAATGAAGTAAATTAACACACAGTTGACTTGCTAACGTGGGAAGACTCGATGACAGGTTGATTTGGTGTTGCGGTGACAGAAGAAAACCGAATTAAGGAGCATCATCATCATCATCATACTAGGTGAAGTGTAACACCTGAGAACATTAATGTATTTTATTTTCAAGAAACAATTGATGTCGATGTGCTGTTTCTTTTTTCAGACCGCCTTGCTATGAATCTCGCATTAATGTATTGATCTATGAATTAGCGACCCTATTGCATAGCCGCGAGGCGTCTGTTAGCTTCTGTTTAAGTTACAAAGGTGTTTCACGAAATTTTAACGTTGCCGTGGCCGGTTGGTTTAGTGATCTCGCTGCTAGTGTTAGCCAGAAAGCAGGATCCGTGGATCGAATCCCCGCTGGGGGGATATACTTTTTTTTCATCAAAATCAGTATTTTTATTTTTTCTTTTTTATGTTCTAACAAAATAACTTGTAAAATATTCTTTCTTGCAGAATTATTATGAGAATAATAATTTGATATTTGGGTGGTGAGCTAATTGATGGAAGTCTTAAAAATAATGAGTTATTAACCACAATTACTAAAAGTAATTAAATGAATAATTTAAAAAAAACAGGACCGACTTCATTAGATGTGCCACTAAAAATTATGAAATATCAATAACATATATTGTAAGAATCATAAAGTTGGTGCACGGAGTCTTCTATAAGCCGATAAGTACATCATGTCTAATACCTAATGTCGGCGATGTGTGATGTGGACAACAAATTAAATATTAAAAAAAATAGAGTGCGATCTAAGAATGAAATTACTCGTTAAGTTAGAACAGGTGCATTTCCACCAGTGTGTAATTATTTAACTTTGACAAACAAAACTCGGCTTTCTGACAATGTATGAGGATAACTATTTATGTTGTAGTAGTTTTATAGCTTGAAGACTTTATGAAAGAAGAATTTACTGCAAAATCAACATTCTCATAGTATATATAATATATTGTTTTATTTAATCCATTTCATCAGTTCCTGTTTACTTACATAATATGTAGATATTGATTTAAGGGAAACATAAATATAAATGTATAATAAACTCTAGTTAAGTATATATTATTAGATGTGAAATCTGTATGCGGACCACTTTGAGAAGAAATACCAGTTAATAAATCAGAAAAATGTATAGGTACTGTGTAAGAACGGATTTAGTTGTGATGACAATTTTCTACAAAAAAAAAAAACCCGACGGCCTGTAACCAGCGGAAAGGTAAATTTTTCAAAATTCACTGAATTGAAATTTGAACAACCTTTTCATTGGTATACTTACATGCATTACATGCAAATTGCCCATTTTTAATTGCTTGTTCCATAGGCTTGTGGTTAGAGGTTGTTGTTTTGGCTGTTGATTATAAAGCAGATAGGGTTCGCGATCAACTTCAAGGCTGGATTTTTTTTTCGTCTATTTCTTATCAATAATTTAAATACATGTTTTTTTTTAATCAGGGTCTATATTAAGATCTCCAGAAAATCTGAAATTACATCAATTTTATATTGAGTTTTCATGTTTTACCAATATTTCTTATTTTTTTCTTTATTAATTTTATTTTCTGTGCATTTTATGAAAAATTGCTTCGAACAAAAGTTGTAGGTATTGATTATATCTATAGCCCAAAATTATCTTCGATGATATTTACACTACGGCCCTTTTTGATATTTTTTTAAATGTTTGAACGGTCGCCATTTTGAAACTACTTACCCGATAATGCCCAATAACGAACTCGGCCGAGATATTTAAGAGATTGTTCTTTCTGGCAAATTTGAACTTGATACCTTCAAAATTGCGACCTCTATCGTGTTAACAAATTTCTTTTTTGGACTTAAAGACATATAACAACATGCCGTTGAAATTTTTTCGAAATTTAAAAGTGTGAACGATGGCAATTGGTACATTTCTATAAGAAATTTACCTAAAAATAAGCTCGATTTCAAAATGCTATCACCGAAAGAAAAATATATGCTAAGTAGCACTTGATACCCAAATTAAGTTCAAAGAGTTTTTTTGTGCGGATTCCGAAGATAATTGATTTTTGACAGGACGAACCAAACCGACGAGGTACCTATTTATAAAATTCGACAGTTTGTTTAAAATAACAAAATGGGGGTAGCAACCACTTTTGTAAGAATTTAATATTTTATCGGAGTTACCGGTAGATATGGAATAGTTCTAGAGTACTTTGCAAAAAAAATTAACAGTTTTATCGAATTTCGTGAAAAAAAAAATGAAAATGAGGATAACAACCAATTTTACGAAAAAACATTGAAAAAATAAAAAGTTTTAACGAAAATCCTCATACCATTTTAGAGTAGAATTAGTATTAGACTCACCTGTCCATAAATTGAGAGATTAAAATTCGGTTTCAGTTCCCATTTGAGCCAATACATTTTTCTATCTAGTTTTGGAAATATTCTACTTACATATCAACGATAATAATAATAATAATAATGTAGGTGTTATCAGAAAAACAATTAGCGATATTACTTCCTGTTTCTTTTAAAATGAAATATAAATTACACCTTTTAGTCACCATGGCAAATTAAATTGCAATAACTATGTTTTAAGTAGATGCGCGCCAAATTTATCACTAGATATGGAAGGTATACCTAAAGAAAGTTCGATCGATCCATATGGAGAATATTTCTATGTCATATTCAAGTTACCATAAATGTTTTTCCGTTCTTCCAATAGGGAATACCGTTTATAATTGCTATATAAAAAATATTTGTCATCAGGTAGGGGAGACTGGGGCTACTTGGTACACTTTTTACTTTAAGGCGTGGTTAAAGATGAAGCCAATTTTTATATGTCATGTTATGTCATCCTTAATGTTTTGGGTAACTAATTCATGAATTAAAACAGGTAAAATACTTGTTTGCAAGGCTGCAAATGTACCAACTTACCCCGTGCCCGGGGTAAATTGACACTAAGGGGTTAGTTGGTACAGCATTTTTTAGAAGGATTTTACACTTCAATCACAGAAAGAACCAAGTTTAGAATGCAAAAATGTTATTATTTAATATAGAATAAAATTCACAGGAGTAACTGTAACAAAAAAATGGAATTCTATAACAAAAAAATGAAATTCTGAGGAGTAACAATATAACAAAAAAATTAAATTGATGAGTAATGAAAAAAAAAATTGATTAGATAATACCTAATAGTAGGTACAAATAGAAATTAAGATTCCATCACAGTTCATATTTTGTGCATTGAATCCATTTTTCGCCTGCTGCGCTATTTGAAAATGGTTCAAGGCACACTAGGCAAACGCATTCTTCATCACTTTCACTGGAATCATTCTGGGCGATCAAATCTTTCGCCTTGGTCTGCGTCTTGTTTTCTCCAATTTTTCTTAGAATATTTCTCTTAGCGGCTTCTGTTTTCTTGGCCTTTTTTGCACTCCTATTGCTTTTATTATGATATTCTTTGACTGGAGTGTCGCTGAGAATGGCGGACTTTCTCTTGCGTCTATTAGTATTCGGCTTAGTTTTTCTTGGGGCAGTTTTTGGTAACGGCCTTAATTGTTCTAGATGAATTTTAGTCCTGTTGCTGCAGCCAACTTCCTTGGTTGGTGTGGTTAGCCTAGTCATTAAATGTATTTCAAAATCTCTCGAAGTTTACTTTAGAGAACGTCGGTCAATTTTTACCGCCCTTACAGCACTAAGCATGACGTCCGGTGGAGTCGACCCCCTTCCAGTTTTTCTTTTTTAAATTATGTACCTTGAGTTCGCAGATTTTTGACTTATTGTATTGTGTGAGATGTGAAATTTCCAGAAAAAATAAAGAGGGGGCTAGTTGGTACATATTTCTAGGGTTTGTTGTACGAGGGTCAGCTGGTGGAATACCAACCAATTCCGGCAAAAATGTACCAAATAGCCCCCTCGCTATCTTTGTCGTTTAAAAATTCGTAGCTTTTTAAACAGTTAGTTAAATTTTGGTTTGAATACACAGAAATAAAGCTTATTGTATGTATATTAATCCCCTGATGAAATAAAAATTACAAGTCCCACTCACTGCTGTGTATATGCCCCGGTCTCCCCTACATGTTACACAGAACAAGTATTTACATTAGTTAGCTCAATACTTATATATTTTTGCTAAAATCTCGGCCATTCAAGATAAGACCAGCTAAAATTGTTGTCGTCAGTTTCTTTTGTTTTATCGCACATCATCCAACCACCTGAGTGGTAGGTACTGATGAGACCTGACAAGATCGAAATGATAATATATGATATAAAGGGCCAGCAGTATCGTAATATCAGATATCTCTGGTCAAAATCAAAGTCATATTGAATATATTTTTTGGTAAAAACCTTTATTGTGTTCTATAATGAATGTACATAACCCGCCACTGTTTTTTTTTTGTGTTGTGTTGTTGTGCTATTTACGTCCCTGCAGAAATGGACCTGACCGGGACCCGGGTCCCGAAGCGTAAACGGTATCGGAGGCTAAGAGGTTAATGTCTTTACGGACTGTGAAGGGGGCAATCAAAAATTTGCAAGTCTGATTTTTTCTTGCTCACAGGGCGAGGGCAGGTTGTTAGAATGATTATTCTTTAAAACAGTAGCAGGATCTTTCGCTCTCCCCCAAACCTTTTTTTTTACACTCTCACTTTGTTAAAGTCGCTGTACAAGTCATTGAGTCAAAAGTGTACACTCGCATTAATTTGTGAGTGTCGCAACAGCTTGTACCATGAATTTATTTTCAACACCCCTCCTTTTGATGTTTTCTTTGCTCTGCCAATTTTTCTCCATCTATTTCTTGAATCCGCCTACGAAGACGGGATTATGTCGTATGTTCCACTCTGTATAATTTTTTTTAACACGTTGCTATTGACATAATAATTATTTATGCCAATTAAAAGTTAATTCTTGGTGTATTTCATCCAAGATATTATATAACTAGTCTCTCTGGGTTGTCCAATAGCAGAAGAAACAGTCTGAAATTACTCTTAAAATTTACTATTTACTGAATAGATAAATACTTTTTACAAAAAAATGGACCGACTTTATTAGTTGTTGCTCTGAAAAATAGAAAATAATATTAATTCTGTTGGTGCCGGCTCTTTTGGGGTTGGTGCCTACAACAACAAACTTCAACGGCACCATAGAATAGAATTAATATTATTTTGTATTTTTCAGTGCAGCAACAATAAAGTCGGTCCAATTTTTTGTAAAAAATATTTATTTCACATTTTTGAGTGTAACATTAGTCATGAAAATGTAACTCGAAAACCGTAACTCAATTGAAATGTTGCTATTTATAATCTTTTCTTTAATTAGGCCCTTTCATATTTTCAATTTCAGATCAAAAATAGGCATATCAAATATATTTCAGACTTTACCATTGCCAAACTCGGAAAACGTAAATCTTTTGAAAAAAAAAATGTTCAATTTAAACGTTTCCGGATATGGTCCTCTATGTAATTTTTAAATCTCGAATTTTCGATTCTCGGAAAAATTTGCCCCTGCCACATAGCTGAAACACACATTTCAGACTGTAACGCGGAAACCTATGATTATTTTTAACAAGGTCCAATTTAAACGTTTCCGGGTATTCTCCTATTTTTAATTATACCACCTCAGATTTTCAATTTTCGAGAAAAATTGCCTCCTCCACCCTCCTTTGGGGGCGGTTTTTGGAGGGAACGAGATTTCGGATTTGGGTTTTTCTAAATATGGGACCATTTCTCAACTCTCATCTTTCAAAAAACAAAGACAAGTAGCGCGTAGTGTGTAGCCAGCTTAAGCTCTAGGTCATAATATGACAAATGACAGTTGATATGATTGGAATCTGCCATTGCCATTTTGACATCGAGAACTGCATTATCGTTTCGAAAATATTAGAGCAATAGAATGTTTGAATAGACATAATCTATGCTTAGTAAATACAAACAACGATAAATATATTATTTTCAGATATTTCTACCACATTAAAAAATAATAGATTGTGGTAGTATCAGTTGTATCATTATTAAATGAAGAGCGCCATCTAGTATGACAAACCGCCAACTATTTTTGGCCCTAGGTAAGAAAAGACTTATTTTCGACTAAACAGGGTTGAAAACCGTGTTTTCTGACAGTGAAGTAACATTTCTCATTCATTTTCATACTGTTACTCGATCGATAATTTTCACTTTCCGACAGCTTTTGCCTATATAAAATATCATTATTTCATTATTATTATAAATATTCAATTAATTAGTTTTAAATAAGCGTATATTGAGTTAGTCATATCAATAGGTAATTAATATAAATGATGTTGAGTTGTTTTTATCAATAATTATAGTTTTCATTGCAGTGAATCACTATCGACGCTAATCTCTTGATATTGTTTATTGTTGTTAACAACTGTTGAATGGAACTCTAATGCATAATACAATTTTTTTATATGTTGTTTTGTGGAATATATCTAAAATTGTAGATTAGATTAGATTTCTCTAAGAACTAATTCTTAAATAAGGTCAATGACTATTTGAATTATATTTGTATTATTTAGTAAATATTTGTTCGCACATAGTGCATATATCTAATAAATAGACTGTTTCATTAATAATAGCAAATATTTTAAAATCTTGGGCTCAAAATTGAAATTCAATTCTGAAATTGTGCTTATGACCATAATTTCCTTTCCTTTCCATTATTTGATATAAATGTTGGAAATTACAATATTTACTTTATTTTTCTTTATAGTGTAAAGCTCATTACCGATAATTCGTACTATTTATATTAATATTAGATATTCTTTTAATATTAATACGCTTTATAACAAAAATTAGGTATATATATATATATATATATATATATATATCATATTATGCTAATGATGCCATTAGATATGACAGAAACGTTGTTATTAAGAGATGAAAAATGAATAATTCAAATGTATACTAAACAGGAATCATTATCAATGTAACAAATCGAGAAAAAAGAAATTCATTCATAAATACTTAATTGCTGCTTCTTGGAAACTACTCATTCTAGAGAAATGCGGTCAAAAACTTTTTGACAAGATATAAATAACTAAAAAAAAATGGACCGACGTGATTAGTTGGTGAACTGTAAATGCAAAATAATATTAATTCTATTGGTGCTGTTGCTTTTGAAGTTGTGCAGTTAAATTTAGATTGAAAACTTTAGGCACCAACTACCAGCACCAATAGAATTAATATTATTTGTATTTTTCAGTGCACCAACTAATAACGTCTGTCCAATTTTTTAAAAAAAATATTTCACACTTTTGACGAAAATCGTTGAACGTTCACTAATTCCAATGAGAATAATACTTGTCCTATTATCCGAGTATATTCTTTGCTTATAGTTGTTATTATTGAGATCTCAAAACATAGCTGCGGAAATGCGCATAAGTATTTTAGAATTAACCATTTTACCACCGCTTACCTCGAAAACCGTAGTTCTAAGGAAAAAATGTTCATTACAAACGTTGCTACAAATAATTAGGTCTTTCATGTAGTACCCACAGATTTTCAATTTTCGAAAGAAATTGTCCTCTCCACATATCAAAAATACACATGTTTGAGTATTTAACATGTCTCTATCTCGAAAACTGTAACTCTTTTGAAATAATGTTCAATTTAAATGTTTCCAGATATTATCCTGTATTTAATTTTACCACATCTGATTTCCGATTTTCGAGAAAATGAGCACCCTCCACCCCTTTAGGGGGGGGTTTTCGGAGGAAAAGAGATTTCGGATTTGTATTTTTATGAATATGGGACCATTCCTCAAGCCTTCTCTTTCAAATGAATAAAAAATCATCAAAATCAGAGTATGATTACTATATAAAATGCGCGAACGAACCAAAAAAAGCAGACATTCGAAATGTATAGCTCCTCCGTTAGGGGTTAGTCTGTCAAGAATGCTGGAAATTACTTTGTAGGTTACTAAGATGGCCTATAGACGGTATAATCACTATTTTGAAATAAAACATGTTTTTCTCAAAATTTCACCGTTTCTTAAAGATGAGATATGTTCGATTCTTTTTTGTAAATACTTTTTTCATTTTTTTCTAAAAAGTTTTGCGAAAATCAAAAATTCGAGTTGATCAAATTAAAGAACAGATTATATCCAGTAATATTTGATATGGACATTTCTCAAAAAAATCATAGTTTTCAGAGATTCAACAGTGGTAAATTCTGAAATATGTGTATTTCCGCGATGTTTTTAAATCTCTGAATAAGTATAAGCAACGTATTATGTTCTTTGGTGAATTTTGAATGTGAAATAAATATTTTTTACAAAAAATTGGACTGACTTTATTAGCTGGTGCACTGGAAAATACAAAATAATATTAATTCTATTGGTGCTTGTACTTGTAAAGTTGGTGCCCAACGTTTTCAATCCAACGACAACTGCACAACTTCAAAATTACAAGTACCAATTGAATTAATATTATATTGCCAAGATGAAGCTAGATATAGGGTGGTCAAATTCACTAAAGGGCGACAGTGGTCTATATCGCTACAAGTCAGGGGCGAGAAGTGACAACTCACAAATCCGACAGCGAATTTGACAACTACCCACCTGAAGAAATTTATTTTTATTTGAAAATGCGATAGTGTAAATTAAAGTGTAGCAGTTTACGCACTTGTGTGGTAAAATGAGACGTAATCGTTAAGGCTGTGAATATTGAGCACTTTTCTTATGACGGCCAGTACTAAAAAAATGAGCTTTCAAGCTACGTGTTACTGAAAATAATATCTAATCAAACAGTATCTATAAGTTTTAGCGGGAATCATTAATTTATTGTGCACTCGAAGCGGCCACGATGAGGAGGGTCGCGAATAAATATAAATAGAGCCCGAATGGAAAAGTGAGCGAGCATAATCGCTTTGGGTCGTTGGGATCGTTGACGAATGGGAATAATAGGTATACTGTTTGCATTGTGCAATTTCCTCCAGAGTGACATGTATCCGGAAATTGCTGCCAATCTCTTGGGGGACTCACACGATTAGATATCGCACAAAAGATTTAATAAAGTACTCTCTCCTCGATTGTCCGATAGACGGTTTTTATCTGCTCTCACTGCTTCTTTAAAGCTATCGTCGAATGATGTCGAAATTCTCTTTGCTGCATCTCGGTCCAACACTTCCATTCTATTGATATGCATAGAAAATGCCGTTGAGAGCGAGCGCTTGGTGGATCCTGGCTGCCGGGACTTGTTCTCTTGCGTCGCTCCTCTTTTCTTTGGGAGCCTCAGAGATCATAGATACATCGTATTATTTGCGCCTTGATGCCCATATACTGCCGCTTTTATTGCACCATCTTCACTTTAAATCTATCAAACCCTGACCCACTTCACCTTACGCTGGCTTTGTTGATTTATCCATTTTTCGCCTATTATGCTTCTCTTTTTTTTGACATTTTGGCATCATTTGACTTTGACAATGTATAAATAATATATAATATACAACGTATGCTTCTGGCTATGTTTATATGTTTCTTATTCAATATTTATGTAAGGTACCTTATATTATTTTGTAATGTATTTTCTTTAATTTTGTCGTCTCAAATATTCCATATCATCAGCAACTAACCTAACAGGATACAACATTCGTTCCAGGCTCCTTCGTAACCATTAAGTTACTGTTCTTCTCTGGCCTGCTAGGTTTCCCGATCTGTCACCCATTGAGTATGTATGGGAAATTTTAGGTAGAATATTGTGTCAAATTACTGTCATCAAGTTGCTAGACACTAAATTGCAGAAAAAGGACATTGATCGCCTTAGTTAGTTCAAAAATAGAGGAGGTAAACAATTAAAAAACATTTATATTTATTAAAACATTTTGATTTCAAACGCGTGTTGCTTTTGCAATATCACAGAGTATGGTTATATACGAAGAATATGACGACCAGTTTAACTTCGGTGTGAATGAAACTTCGTTACCATCGAAATTATCCAGTGACAACTCTAAAGAGCCCCAACAACAGCAAATCTAAATATTTTATGCAGATAAATTCAACTGAACTTGTAGATATATATATATATATATATATATATATATATATGTCGTACAGTATTAAATCAAGCCCGTTGTGTTACCTGTTGGACGCTTGCGTGTTTGTTACCTACGTTCTTGACGTAATAATCAGCGCCTGCTATAAATTTGTGGCCTCATTATTAAATGTGTGTCCTTTAATTGAAATCTCATGTTAGTTGGAGAACAGACGCTTCTTGCTATCCCACTAACCAAACGGTCTCTCATCCAAGCTCCTGTTGTTTCAAAAAAAAAAAACGTTTCAATTGTGCTATGGCAATAAAACTGTCCTGGGGTATCTTTTCGCGTACCATGGTACTTAGTGTTGTAGCTTCGGCAGCTAAAATATATCAGGACATAATATCATCGAAGAAGCTCCACATTCAGATGTGGCTGCACGTAAAGTTTGTATAATACATAAACTAGCTGGAGCCCGGAACGTTGTACGCGGACAATTAAGTGAGGTACCTTCAAATAAAGAAAGTATAGTAATAGGCCTAAAAGTATCCCGTCGATTAAAATCATATATTTGGAGGACAGAAAAAAAAAAGATTATTTCAATATGAATTCGCGATTTAATCTGCGAATTTCTAACAGGCTTTTATTAGCTTGGTATATATGTATGTATGTAACGGAATCTTTGGACACGATTTTCACGCACTTGAAAGCATCGGATCGACTTGAAAGTTTGTATACTTCTGAAGGACCGATGACTATATAATAACTTCATGTTTTGTATTTGCGAGTGGGACTCCTTGATCGGGGGGGTACCATACCTATATCTCTCAGCTCTATGGATGGATTCTCGTGGAATTTTCGATATGCTTGTGAGTTGGTAGCATATTTGGTGGCGTGTAATTGCGAGTGGGACTCTTTGGTGGAGGGTTCCATACATATGGGTGTTTATGTTTTCTGGATGATTTTTTGTGGAACTTTCTATCTGTATGTGGTGGGTTGGGAGGTTTTGTGATGTTGGGTACGTACGAGTGGGATTTTTCGATGAAAGGTTTCATACTTATGGTTGTGTACGTGCGAGTAGGACTTTTTGATGAAGGGTTTTATACCTATACCTCTCAAAGCTTTATGGATGGATTTTTGTGGAATTTTCGATATGAATGTATGTTGGAGGATTTCCGATGGAGTTTAAGAGTGGGACTATTTGGTGGAGGGTTCCACACCGTCCTCGTTTACATATATGACTATGATTGTTTACATCTCACTCCCTACATTCGTGCATCGCTTTAATAGCGAACCGTATTAAAAATTATAAAATAAATAATAGTTTAAAAAACTCAAAAACACGCTTAAATAGCAAATCAAAGTGAAAATTAGAAAATAAATAAGATATCATTTTAATGTAAAAAAGCGTGGGGTGTTTTTAAAATAATTTTATAATGACTTTACTTAAATGATCAGTATCTATCAACATAAAATATTTATATCAATGGAGAAGCACCCCAAGCTTTTTTACATTAAAATGATATTTATTTTCTAATTTTTAGTTTGATTTGCCATTAAAGCGTGTTTTTTAGTTTTGTTTAAACTATTATTTTTATTTATAATTCTTGAGTAGGTATGTTATGAAAAAAATAATGTTATGGAAGAGTAGATATAACTAGCGGTGGTAATATTTCACAAAATGCGATAAATATAGGTTTTTTTTTTATAGCAAGAACGTGCACGAAAGGGAAACATACCTGTTCATACCGTGTTAAAAACAGTTTGTTTTGCTTTAAAGTGTTATGAGGTCATAATTCGCATTCAATGTGTTCATATCGTAAAAAGCGAATTCGTCTCGACAAATGCAAACAAACAACTTTATAACCTCCAGCATTTTATGCACTTTCTAATAGCACACATATATATATATATATATATATATATATATATATATATATATATATATATATATATATATATAAATAGTAGTAGGTAATAAAGTGTTGTAGTTATATTTGGAAAATAGTTGAAAAAAAAACAGCACCGTGTTCGCATTTGTTTAGGGAAAAGAACAAAAAGCACAAGTGCCATAAAATTTACCTACACCTACCTTTATAATAGCAGGAGCTATGCTTGATAATAATTGTTATGACGAACAAAAAGGCTTATATGCTAACACATATTACAAGTTCAGTGACTTAAGTAAGCATAATAATGTTATAGCTTGGAAAACAATAATCCTACATTTACTTTTGAATAAATTAAATTATATATTATTATTTTGTGCTTTTATAATTTTTTTACAAAAATTGGGCTGACGTTATTAGTTGGTGCACTGAAAAATACAAAATAATATTAATTCTATTAGTACTGGTTATTGGTATTATTTTATCCACTTAAATATTTGTAAGTAGGCAGATTGTTGAAAAACTGCAGACCCTTGTCCTTGTCCCTAAAGTCCTCACCATCTCATTGACATAGCGCATCTTCTCCCTAAGATAGCTTGGTAGAAAGATATTTTTTTTATTTTGAAGATAAATATCACCGGGTGCTTCAATAAGGTTGACGAGGTTCAGGAACTAATAGTCGTAGAAGTTTGGGAAAAAAATTGCTGGAAATATTTTTTAAATTCATTACGTCCACCGCTAGGGGGCGTAATAGCTTCGATCGTATAAAAGATGCGATTTTTTCGAACTTTTTCCAATATAAGTTTCGAAATGAAAACCCTCACGTTAATGCCATCATAATGGTTCATCTTTCTGTTGATTTTTTATTGTAGAACGTAGAATAAAGGCGGGAGGGGATGCTAAACTTTTTGGACTAAAAGTTTCTATAACTTTAGTTTGACTTAACGGAATTTTGTTTGGTTCAAGAAACGAAGGTTTGGTGAATATAATATAAAACCGCATCCATGCCATTCTGGTTCTGACCGCCCTCGCTAGGGTGCGGGTTTTATAAAGTTAACCGTTTTTTTTTAATTTTGCTCCGGAATCGCAAATGGAACCGTATACATATTTTATTAGATTCGGACAGTAGATCAAATTTGCAACACAATATGTCCAAACGGCATGACCATTTTTTCACTTCAACGCTATCTAAACGCACTCTGATATCTTTATTCAAATTCAGTTTCAGTCAAGTTTAAGTTTTATTTTGTTACCTTATACTCTTACTCTTTCCAGTTCTTCATTAAGTTTTAGCATGATTTGTTCCCGCTAATAAATATCCAAGTATCTGCAAATAATGATATCTTGCAATATTTTAGCACCCTCCCAACATCATTAGTATAGATTAAGAAGAGTAAGACACCCAATACAGATCCTTGTGGAACACCCATGGCAAAGATTAATCTTTGCCTATATAATTTTGAATTTGTGCTAGTGTTAGATAGAAGACTATTGGCACCAGAATTATTATTTTGTAATTTTCAGTGCACCAACTAATAAAGTCGGTCATAGTTTTTGGAAAAAACATTTATTCTATTAATAGAGCGACTTACAATGAGTGATCGATCTTACAATTGAATATTAGCGTAATTGTAGAGATATCACGCACACATTATTATAATAATTATGTCGTCTATCGGTTGCTTGTCGAGATTTCTTGGCAATTCAATGTGAAACACACTACTACTACTACTTGTTAAGTCGAAGTCGCGGCGTCGCGTGTTTGGGACATTCTCTTCCCCCAGCAGCGCTGCATAAGCTCGATAAAGTGATTTATGAAGCATATTTAAGTGATCTAGTTAGACGTTCATCTCATTTAACTTATACGATGGCGTGTTCGTGATGTGTCGGCTAATGCCTTTTCTACTTGGTTGGTGGCAGGCTATATATAAGTTTTGTTCCAACAGTATATCCAGGTAGATACAGTTTGCAAATCAACGCCCTACCCCCAATGCCCAAGTCTGGTGGCCATCTGACGAATCTTCACAGATAACTAGCATTTTGCTTACGAATCGTCAGAGGTTTGGGTTCGATATCGATGCAGTTTGGCACCCAATGAAAAATTTCTACTTAAAATGCTAAAAAAAATTGGCATCAGTGCCTTGCGTTCGTTTATTTGCACCAGTGGCAAGCTCAGCCATTTTGAATTGTTTGTAGAAACATTACTTTATTAGGGCTCCGTAGCAAATTGTTGAAAACGAGACCGTATTACTAAGAATCCGTCCATCCGTCCGTATGTCTTGCAGTGGTCTGTATCCCATGAACAGTATAAAACAGGTAGACCGTGGAATGTTTCTGTTACAATGGTAGGGAACCCTTTGCGTGCGGGTCCAACTCGCATTGGCTCCTATTTTTTGCTTACTTGTATCTCCTGATGTTTTTTGACCGACTTCAAACAAAGGATTCGGTTGTAAGATTGCTTTTTTTTATGGCTGTTCGCGCGTTTCGCGTAGTAAACGTACTCCGATTTAGACGATTTTTGTTTCATTTGAAAGAGGAGAGTTGAGAAATGGTCCCATATTGAGAAAAATCAAATCCAAAATCTCCTTCCCTCCAAAAACCGCCCCCAAAGGAGGTGGACGGGGCAATTTTTCTCGAAAATTGAAAATCTGAGACGGCAAAATTAATGAAAATTCCATATCCGGAAATGTTTAAATTGGACATTTTTAAAAATAATCATACGTTTCCGCGCTACAGTCTGGAATATGTGTTTCAGGTATGTGGAAGGGGCAAATTTTTCCGAAAATCGAAAATTCGAGATTTCAAAATTAGAAAGGGAATCATATCCGGAAACGTTTGAATTGAATATTTTTTCAAAAGAGTTACGGTTTCCGAGTTTCGCAATGGTAAATTCTGAAATATGTAATATGCGTATTTCCGCTATGTGGAAGAGCAATTTTTTTTTAAAATTGAAAATATGACACGGCCAAATTAAAGAAAAGATTATATGTAGCAACATTTAAATTGAGTTACGGTTTTCGAGTTGCAGCAGTAACGTCTGAAATATGTATATTTGCGCCGCGATGTTTTGAGATCTCTGAATAATAAATAACAAGTAAAAGCTAAACCTAGCTATAAAATTTTGGGTATTAGTGAACGTTCAACAATTTTCATGACTAATGTTACACTCAAAAATATGAAATAAATATTTTTTACAAAGAATTGGACCGACTCTTATCAGTTGTTGCACTGAAAAATACAAAATAATATTAATGCTGGTAATTTTGAAGTTGTGCCGTTGTAGTTTGTTGTTGTAGGCACCAACTCCAAAAGAACCAGCACCAATAGAATTAATATTATTTTGAATTATTTAGTGCAATAACTAATAAGGTCGGTCCAATTTTTGTAAAAAATATTTTAAAATAATCAATAAGCAGAAATGTAATTTCTTATGGAGCTAAAGACGAAAATATAATTTGTTTACTCTACGATTAGATTCTAATAATTAAAATATGATCGTATATGTATCAAGTAACATCATATTTGACGAAAAATAAATGGCAAATGACAAAAAAAATACCTACCATCCATATTTCCTGTAGAATATGTCGCAAATAAGCGGAAATAATTTAAATATTCCCATAAATAAAACACATCTGTGTCGTAAAGCAGAGCCGCAGCGAATATCGCGTTTTATCACAGTTAAAAACACTTTTGCACCCCTCAATATACATATATATTTTTATATATATATACATAAGTATATAGGTACATGCGGCGTGCTGAAAATTTTACATTCCGACTTTACTATGCGAGCACCCAATAGCGAACAGATGCAGCAGCTTTTCTAATATTGTCTTACGAGAGGAACGTGCAAATATATATATATATATATATATAAACAGACACAACCGAGATTATCCCTAACATACAACTTTGTAATAGTCTTATTACACAACATAAAAAACAAACATAACCGTAAAACTTTGGAACATGATAATCATGATTTTTACACCCCCTTATGGATGCTTCTAAAACACAGCCCTTGTAGGTATCTCAGGGTGATTGTAATTATTGTAGCTATCAGAAGACCATATTATATACATAGATGGGACATGTCGTTTTCGAGATATATATAATATACAGGTTGGTAAATAGATATATAACTGAACCAGAATTGCTCGATTAAAATGATGAGATATTTCATAAATTCAAAATAATTCAATATATCAGAATTTATAGCATGAGCAAATGTTTCATAAATACTAGGAGGATCTTCTCATATTTTCAATTTTCGAAACCATTTGCCATCTTCACATAGCGGAGACAAAAATATTTCATTCTTCACCTTCGTTGTAATTCGGAAAAATATGATTTTTTTGAAAAATGTCCAATTTTAACGTTGGAGGGTTGAGAAATGGTCCCATATTTAGAAAAACTCAAATCCGAAATCTCCTTCCTTTCAAAAACCGCCTCCAAAGGGGGAATTTTTTATCGAAAATTGAAAATCCGAGACGGCAGAATTAAAGAAAACTCTATATCCGGAAACGTTTAAATTATACATTTTTAAAAATAATCATAGGTTTCCACGTTACAGCCTGAAATATAATGTGTTTCAGATATGTGGAAGGGGCAAATTTTTCCGATAATCGAAAATTCTAGATTTGAAAATTAGAAAGCGGACCATATCCGGAAACGTTTAAATTGAACATTTGTTCAATAGAGTTCCGGTTTTTTGAGTTTCGCAATGGTAAGGTCTGAAATATGTGTAATTCGTATTTCTGCTATGTGGAAGAGCATTTTTTTTCGAAAATTGAAAATATGAGCCGGCCAAATTAAAGAAAAGAGCAACATTCAAATTGAGTTACGGTTTTGCGCCGCGATGTTTTGAGATCTCTGAATAATAAGTAACGAGTACAAGCTAAGCCTATATCATTTTGGATATTAGTGAACGTTCAACAATTTTCATGACTAATGTTACACTCAAAAATGTGAAATAAATATTTTTTACAAAAAATTGGACCGACTTTATTAGTTGTTGCACTGGAAAATACAAAATAATATTAATTCTATTGGTGCTGGTAATTTTGAAGTTGTGCCGTTGTAGTTGGTTATTGTAGCCACCAACTCCAAAATAACCAGCACCAATAGAATTAATATTATTTTGTATTTTTCAATGCAACAACTAATAAAGTCGGTCGAATTCTTTGTAAAAAAATATTTAATAAACATATATATTAAATAATTCCAAAATCAATGTTCCTATTTATTATGACCTCGTTTCCTCTCCAAAATCGAGTTCGGCCAATTGAGTGGGGAGGGGGTAAGTAAAAGGTAATGGGCTGAATTGTTCGAGTCGCGTAGTTTCGAAGGGCTGCCCTTCGTTCGCGTGTGCGTGTATTTGTGTATATGCAAAGTGCAAAAAGGAGAGAAACGTCGGACGTTATGTCATGTATCAGGCATAAAGCAGCAACCCGAAGTTGTAACATGTGGTTTGAAGTGGTGCTCCTCGTAAAGTTGTCAGTGTGGGGGCATGTGGTGGTAACGGCACTTACCCGTGCCGAATCACAAATGAGCAGACGGACCGAACGAGAGATACCTCTATTTCTCTCTCTCTCTCTCTCTCTCTCTTGCCGAACATGTAATGACAATGTGATGAGCCTGTCTCTGCAGCAGGATTATTTTGCCGATACCCGGCTTCCTTATCCGATACACATCATATCCTCCTGACCGAATTTCTAATTAGAAATATTCTTTTCCCGCTCAAAATACAAACCCCCAATGAATACCGCACAAAAGTGTTGAAATATGTGATATTGTGCAGAATATGTGTTTGCTATATCATATGTCACATATAATGAGCGTGTTCGAACGACATGTTAGATCAGCAAACGGTCGACGGTCGCCAATAATAATCACACAATAAATAAAACTGTAGCCAGTTGTTATGTTCGAGCAAAAAAAAATCAGAATTCAATGCTTTTCTGTATCAGAATTTCATATTGTCGATGCAAAAAAAGGGGGCGGCGATGTTATAAACGATAACTGTAATAATTTCGCCAGTCAATATTTCGCATTTGAAATGATTTATTGACACGTAACAGACGTTGTGTATTATTATGTGTCGCGTGTGTATGTGGAAAGTCTTGAAATTTCCTCTTATCAATCGGAATTTCTTCTAATAAAGCCCCACTTTACATCTCTCATTCTGAGGGGGTCCGCGTTGAATTTGAAAAGCGGCAGCCCAAATATATCAGTGCGTCATATTTAACACCGTTCAAGAGATTGGAGAGAGAGTACAATGGAAAGTGAGCGAGGGGAGGACAACGAACGAACGAAAAAAAAAAAAAAAAAAGCGCAAGGAATATATCTCACCGACACCCTCTCTTATTGCAAATTCTGGCGTTCCGCTCATTTACCACCCAATAAAAAAACTAATTCGTTTTTAAGACCATTTCATTTTTACAAGAAGATTCGATTAAGACTGGCTTAGTCAACTTGACAAGGACCCTGTGCTTGTTTCCACCTGTTTAATACAGAAGAAAAAAATCCCGATGGCCTGTAGTCAGCGGAAAGGTAAATTTTTCAAAATTCATTGAATTGAAATTTGAACAACTTTTGCATTGGTATACCTACATGTTATTACACAAAATTGTCGTATGTGTCATAGCCTTGCGGTTAGAGGTTTTTGTTTTGGCTGTTTAATATAAGCAGACAGGGTTCGAGTTCCACTTCAATGCAGAATTATTTTTATCGCCTATTTCTTTTCAATAAATATACCATATATTTTTTTAATCAGGGTCTATATTAAGATCTCCAGAAAATGTACAATTACATCAAATTTATATTGAATGTTCATGTTTTATCAATATCTGTTATTTTTCTTTATTAATTTTTCTTTTTTTTACCTGTGTATTTTATGAAAAATTGCTTTGAACAAAAGTTGTAGGTACTGATTATATCTATAACCTAAAATTATTTTTGATGATATTTACACTACGGCTCTTTTTTGATAATTTTTTTAAATGTTTGTATGGTCGCCATTTTGAAACTACTTACCCGATATTGCCCAATAATGAACTCGACCGAGATACTCAAGAGATTGATTTTTGTAGCAAATTTGAACTTGATACCTTCAAAACTGCGACCTCTATCGTGTTAACAAATTTCGTAATATCCTATATATATATATATATATATATATATATATATATATATATATATATATATATATATATTGATTTTGTATTCTTGACTGGTTTTATAATAAATAAAAATATGTTCTTGGGGATGCAGTCATATAATCAATAAAATTCTTTGATTAAAGCCGAGTTTTTGAGAATGTTTATTCTCTTCTTCAGGGAAAAAATCGTGAATTTAGAATAAATAAGCCAAAAACTAGCCATCAATTACAAATGTCATTATTTAAATTTTCAAATTTATTCTAAATTCACGATTTTTGCCCTGAAGAAGAGAATAAACATTCTCGAAAGCTCGGCCTTAATCAAAGAATTTTATTGATTATATGACTGCATCCCCAAGAACATCTTCTTATTTATATAAATATATATATAAATATTAAAAAAAATATCAAAAAAGTGCTGTAGTGTAAATATCATCAAAAATAATTTTGAGTTATAGATATAATCAGTACCTACAACTTTTGTCCAAAGCAATTTTTAATAAAATGCACAGAAAAAATAATAAAAATTAATAAATAAAAAATAGGAAATATTGGTAAAACATGAACAATCAATATAAATTTGATGTAATTTTCTGGATTTTCTGGAGATCTTAATATAAACCCTGATTAAAAAAAATATATAGTATATTTATTGATAAGAAATAGGCGAAAGAAAAAAATTGCCTTGAAGCGGAACACGAACCCTGTCTGCTTTATATTCAACAGCCAAAACAACACTCTAACCGCAAGGCTATGACACATGTGGTTAAAAATGGGCAATTGGCATGTAGTACCTAATAACATGTAGGTATATCAATGAAAAGTTTGTTCAAATTTCAATTCAATGAATTTTGAGAAATTTACCTTTCCGGTGGCCGTCGGGATTTTTTATTTTTGTTTCGGAATTTGTTAAAAATTGTCATTTACTACATAACCAGTCTAAGACAACAAAAATAAGATTGTTAACATTAAATTGAAAAGAAAAGAAATAAAAGTAGACAATACCATTTACGTTTCACGACCTAAGGATTCCGTACGATGATGATTCCAAGAAGATACGCGAAAGAAAGGTGGGCCATTGTAAGTTGGCATTCCCTATATTGGTCGCGCACTTTTATATATATATAATACTCTCTCGGCAGAGTCAGGTAACAACACAACATCCTCATAGCCTGAGGCCTCCTCAGCAGCAGGACAAGGCAGCAGCAGGACACAACACCACATAGTCTCTCTCAGTTTCAATCACCTTGATCCCAAGATGGACATGTCTGGTTGTGCGGCGGATCTCTCGACATCGTCCAGTCTATGAACTTACCCCCGATTGTCGGCAATCATCGAACGGACACAAAACTTTTTCAACCTCCATGCACAACAAACACAAACACACAGGCAGCTGCATTCTCGCTTTAGTCGCTTTTAGAAGTAAAAAGTTGTTTCACCAAGTTAGAAAAATAAGTCGTCCTGTTCCATAAGATAAAAGAAAAACTGTTCTCTCTGCTCGTTTTGCACACCACAGCCCGTAACGCGTAATTGGACTCGTGATACTGTGAATAATGTGCGGCATCATCACTGATAACACAAATAATACCTTAACCCAAACGATTCTCTTAATTAGAAATTAGACAATTTGCTTGAACAACAAACAGCACACGTATAATCCCGATCACCAATCAAAAAACATTATTCCACATGGCATGCTTGGCACGTGCCATTGAAAATTGAAAATCACTCGTGTGTCGTGTGTTCAAAAAACTAATGTCATGATCGTTTGTTGAAAATGTCAATTCAGATGCAGCAATCAGAAATGACATATGACAGAGACCAGTTATTGACATAATTATGAATACTTGAATCACAATTATTATCAATCGTCATATTTATATTAGTTTATTGTTATTATGAGTGTCGACTGTTGGCTCATCCGAAGACTCACTCACTTATTTAAGACATGACAACCCATTCACATCATTTCACTCCAGCAAGGACGTACCTAATAGATATCAGGTGTAGTTATCATTGCTGCGTTGTTGTTCGAACACTCCTCATAATACCGTTCATCTGAAAGCACCCAATATGATTAGTAAAGAAGTGTTTTTATATTCCACAGCCTCCTAAAGATGTTATTGACCGACTTCCTAAACGGAGGAGGAATACAATTCGACTGTATGTTTTTTTTTATCATGTCTGTTTGTTTATATGAACAAATTTATTTTTGTTGCGACTTATCACAGAACAACTATTACTTTTTAATTTATTGTACACATCCTGAAAAGACTATCAGCTTTTGTGATATTTTTGGGCACATATACGTAGATATATCGATGAACTGTTACGTTATATCGAAGAGGATTTCCAAGATCACCTCGTATCAAACAAACAAGGTCCGTCTCGAAAAGAAGGACGTCGCTGTGGAATCGTGTGGTTGGTTTCGTCTCTTTCTTTTCTTGTGGGGCTATTGATGATATTGACAGACGATGGACGTCCATCCGAGCATCGCGAGCCACTATACTATACAACAATGTTTATTTTTATACACTGAGTCTCGTTTATTCAAACCTGCAGATAAATAAATTTTATACTACAATGGGATTAAAGAAGTTGATTTCTTTTAACATGCCTCTGTTTCAAGAAGAGTTTCTCTCTCTCTCTGCCACATTTGTGTTTCCAGAACGCACAGTGTATTATAAATAAATTAACGTGTTGTCGTTTTAAAGTCATTGGATGTTTTTTTTTTTTGGATTAACAATGTCGTAATCTATTGATCAATAAGGAAATGTTCCTCCTATACCATATCAATAAAAAAAATACTGTAAGAATCTTAGATCTTTATAATAAACAAAATATGTAATATTGAGATTATATATTACAGTCTTATTCATAAAAATACTTTGCAATAGGTTTTAAATGCTAATTACTTCAAATGCTACAGCTTCCTCTATTCATTTTGGTAAATCAGGCCTTAAGACAATATATTTGACAGCAATATTCAAAAAATATTACATCTTATTCTTATAGTTATGTTTTGGCGTTATGATTCGAGCTTCTATAACCTCTTGTTGCGAGCAGTCAAGTGAAAATCAGCTGAAGTCAATATATTTCCATGTCTAAAACGGTTAGTTTTTCATTTATTATTTGGATATGCGCTTTTTTTTAACTAGACACATGTGAAGTCAACAAGAGGTTATCATAGCTCAAGATATTCGAAAGGAATAGCCACCTGAAGACAAGGAACTTAGACACTTGATTAAATTTTGATATTCTTGAGTAATCAGATCACTGATTTCTGTTACTTTTTCCAGGTACCGAGATGATACCCTATGTTGGACAGATAGGTAAGTCTATTTATTGTTGACCATTTCCCTTCAAAAAAAAAATCTCTATTTCCAACAAAATTTTCAAAATAATATTGTTGTTTTTAAATAAATTCACACGCAGATGGGAAGCATCTCGCTACCTGTCAGGTTTAAAATTGAACCAATAACGATTAAAATTAAATATTATCCATAGAGTAATATAGGAAATCTGTATTAGGACATGGAACCATAGATGCTCATATACATTTACGCAAAGAACAGTTATGGGTGCGGTAAAAAAAAGTATGATTGATTTTATTAGTGTAGGGCACGGAAAATTAAATAATTTCTATTGCTGCTGGCACTTTTGGAATCGTAAAATCCGAAGGAGGGAAGTTTCAAATGCAACACCCTTTATATATAAATAAATAAGCATCGACATAAGAGGATAACCTCTTCGATCAGCATCACAATAATAATAATAACAACAATCTGGATGTGTCTTCAGATTATTGTCCGGAATAAATCTTCGCTTCCTTCGAAAACAGAGAAGATGATGATTTTTTGTGCGAAAGTGTAGATAGGTACGTTGAAAGATGTAGAAGTGAGTATTGTCGACTAGAAGTGGAAGCAGCAGCAATATTTATTGTGTCCAGCAGCCCAACAGAATGCGTCGGCAACCAGTTGGGTAGTAGCATTTCCACATTCCCGACATACATGGGTTTTAATGAGCAAAATCCTACTAGCTTTCGGCCGTATCAAATACACTATATTATATATATATACCCAGAGAGCTTTTTGTATCAATGAGTGAGATCAAGCGGCCAGAGACATCACCGGAGAGACATCAGCACACTGCGCGCGGTCTTTTCTTTGCCTTATTTACCTTTTTTTTTTTATTGCTACAGCTACAACCATTGCGCCAGTCCTGGCCATCTCTTCTTCTTTCCATATACATTAGGTAGCTTTTCTTTTCGTTTCATTATAACGTCACTTGCAAGAATAATTAACTATCTGCCCGAATCATTAGACAACAAGACTACACCTTTTTGTCTATACATTTTTATTTGTCCCTAACTAATTATCAAATGAGCTGCTGTGTCAATTCATTCTGAGAAATGACATGACAGATTGAGCTCTCGTTCTACAAGGTAAATGTATTGCTTTATAGAATAAAACACAAGGGCCAACTTTGCATAATGTAATAGTGAAACCCTCTTCTTACGAGCTCGTCTCGCTCTTGAACCATTTATTTTGCTATAAAGGTTTTAAAAGACTCATGAGATTTTGCTGATATTTGTATATAACATATATATCCAGAGACATCGTTCTCATTTGCAATAGCCTCCTACTTCGAATGAATCTGTTTTTGATCGCTAGATGCTTAAAAAAAAACAAATCTATTATGTACTGAGGTAAATCATGAATGAAATGCAATAGCTCTGAATGGGCATCAATCCAGACGAGCCGCCTATGGATGAAAGCAGCATGAGCTAATGAGCATGAGCAAAATAAAACAAAATGCTTATAAATAATAATCTCAAGAGTCGATTAGCTCGAGTCTATCTACGTTCAATCGAAACCTGTTATGAAATTACTCGAAATGATTACTCCACCACCAATCTTGGCAGATAATTTGCGTTTTGGTTTTACAATCTTATGGAACCGATGAACGAGAGAGTTTATCACAGCCAAAAAAATCACAAACTTTTTCAGTTTTCTCACAGTGATTATAGTATTGAATTTATTTATTAGAGCGATCAAATATATAAAATTCGTTCGAAATTTATGTGAAATTGAATCATATGAAATTGAAACATTACTTGTCACATTTTGGAGCAGAAATATTTTATTTATTAACATTGAAAGAAATGCACAAGGAACAATTTCTCCTTAATCACATCCCATTAGGAAATTACGCTATATGGGTTCAATATATCTATTAATCACAAAGTTTGACATTTCTTCACGTTTTAGGGTGCCAGCACCAGTTTTAAAAAAAATATATATATATTGACATTCAGCTGCTTTCATTGCTTTTATGGTTGTGATTGAACTAATTGTTTAGTTAAATCATTGGTCGATTAAACCGATAAGTGAGAAACGTCAAAAAAAAGGCACACGGTATAGCCCCAAGATGTTGAGGGTAAATAAAAACGGCCGCTAAAAAGAATGCGGCCGTATGCGGATGCCATCAAATATGACAGCGCGAATTCCGGTAGGATCATGTGCTGTTTATGAGATATTTAACCACCCTATAAATCAACACCCCAACGCAAACTGCTGTAATTAAGGACGAAGTCAATCCACCGCAGGGATCACTGCTTTCTCGTAAGGCTAATTAGGTACCCGGTATATATATATATATATATATATATCGACAATTCAGACCGTGTGTGGGTTATATCATATCCTTAGAACGGTATTTGTGCGCCGGAAGGAGGGGTTTTATTGTATTTGCCATTCTGCTGCATCTCTTGATTTATAGTGACAACTTTATTAATATAATACCGATTATCCCTCTAACCACCATATTGACGGTCAAACTGTTTGGTCAGACGATGTATAAATGTAAAATTTGTTGAACCTACAACTTACAGATAAACCGACTTTATTAGTTGGTGCACTGAAAAAATACAAAATAATATTAATTCTATTGGTGCTGGTACTTTTTGACCGACGAACCCCGAACGGAGGAGGTGTACAATTTGACTGTCTGCTTCTTTTGTTGGTTCGTTCGCACGTTTTATATAGTAATCGTACTCTGATTTTGATGATTTTTGAGAGGCGGCTTGAGAAATGGTCCCATATTCATAAAAACGCAAATCTGAATCTCGAAAATCGAAAATCAGAGTTGGTATAATTAAAGATAGGACAATATCCGGAAACGTTTAAATTGAACATTTTTTCAAAAGAGTTCCGGTTTTCGAGATAGACGCATGTTAAATTCTCAAATATATTTATTTTTGTTATGTGGAGAGGCCGATTTTTTTCGAAAATTGAAAATCTTTTGATACGACATGAAAGTCATAATTATTTCACTACACCAACTAATACAGTCGGTCTTAACTTTTATAAAAAAATATTTATTTCACATTGTTTTGTGTTCAATTCGTTATGCAAATTTGCGAAAAATATTGCCCCCTCCATCGCCTGGCTTTCCCCTTTTGAGGAAGGTTCTCAAGGGAAAGGAGATGTTAGATTTGATTTTTATATCTCCTCTTTCCAATGAAAAAAGAACATCGGTGGTGCACTCTTAATAGGTAAAAAACGCGTCCCTACATACAAAGAAAATACAATTGAAGTGTATACTTCCTCCGTGTTTGGAAGTCATTCCAAAAAAAAATGTCATTGCATTACAATTCTTCATCAAATTTAGATAATTAGCATGAAGCTAACCTTTTTGTTCGAGCAACTTGATTGTTTTTTGTTGATCTATCTACCGACCCAATTTAATAACACATTCAACCTGAGACAGTTTCAATTTTCACCCACCCCCTTGTCTCGGTTAGTATGCTTCCTTTTTTTTTAACAATCTCCTGAGTCATTATGGAGCATTGATAATACCCGATATTGGAATAGAGGTATTATACAGGGGGTAGAAATAATTTATAATAGCGATAGATTTCTGTCTACTTTTCTTAGTGAAAAATAAGTTTTGTAATGCATTTCCTTATAATTAATCAATATATTGACCTGGTGCTGGTTTAAAATCCATATTTTTCTTCAGATTTAAAGTAAACTTCAAAATTTATTATTGCTTCTGCATTGTGTGTTATATTTTCTGTTTTCTCAATACAAAAATCAAACACACTCGAAATGTGAAGATTGTAACTTTGGAAAAATCGCATTAACAAGATAACGATGTAAAATTTTCATTCATGCAACTAGATTCTCCGATCATTCTATGTGGACATGTTTTAATCAACTTTCTAAATTAACACTTCGATAGAGCATTAACAATTTGTTTAGGAATTCTCTCGAGTTGTCGCCTTTTTTTTTATCCACCTTGAAGGAATGATAAAAATCTAACACAAATACCATCCGATTGAAGAACATAATAATATTATCTTTAACCATAGGTATCTACCTTTAAAGTAGTCGCAAAATCTTGAAGGTATCAACACAGAAACAGATGATGCACTTTGGAATCAAGTTCTTTGTACAACCTTAAAGCATTTTGCAATCCAAGTAAGTAGCTGCCATTAATCTCTGGATTGAATAATGCATGGATGGCCGCCGTCTTTCCGTTACCGTATGGCGATTGAACCTATAAGACAACAACTAACTTATATCATATGATAACAATACTCTCTCTTCTCTTCTGTTGTAGCACGTGCTCGATGAAGAGGCTGTTATACCTTAAGAGGTGCTCCCAACATGCGCAGAAGCAATAATCAACTCAAACTCTTTACATTAATTAATCTGCCACAGAAAAAAAAAAGTCGCATGTTGTAGCTACGTTTATGGGATGCGACTTTATATCTTATATAAATCAGTTATTGGATAGTCTGGTCTAATAAATATCACTACTACGAACATTTAGTGTCCGCTTGTTTTGGACTATGTATATATATATTTCTAAATACCATTCTACATAGGTATATATATATACAGGCTGGAAGCTTTTTCATTCTATGTCGAGATAATTCATTCTGTTTTTGGTCTGACAACAAGTGCATCGGCATACCTTCTGAATCTCGGTATATTTTATCTGTGCTTTTGAAACAAGAATTAAATTCAAATTCGAGTAAATTATCAGCTGTTCCAACAACCACTGTCATCTGACGAACATGCGGCGTGCGATATGCAAACTGTTTGAGGTCGGTTACGGATTTGATGTTGGAACAAAGTCAATATATATATATATATTGCTGGCGCAGTATTGTCGCATAACCATGGCGAGAGAGGAACCATCCAGTAGAGAAGGCGAAAAAGAATAATAATATATTATATCCGTTCGAGCTACCACATACTCAGCAGCTTTGTTGAGGTCGATCGTCGAATTTTAGATCAATTTATTTCGGAGGTAGAAGAAGAGTAACAGCAGCGGTCGGTCAAGTTTTTATTTTGTCACAGGCATTATAGACAGGTATCGATGGCCGTTATAGGGTTTTTCAGCTGTGGTGTGGCTGTTGATCGCAATCAGTGGCGGCCATTCAAAAAGGTCCATCGATTTCTATCATCTTCAGATATTCATATGTTTATATTGCATTGATTTGAACCAAAAATGAAAAAAAAATAATGCTTGAACATTACAACCTGGACGTGAATCAATATTTTACAGGTGAATAAGTGAACTTTCAAATGTGATTTGAAATATTTCAATTATGTAAGAAGGCGCTTTTTTCGCTAAAAAGTAATTTTATTTTGAAGATGGATAAAAATATTTTCTAATCTGTATATTCCACAGAATAATTATAAAATAGCATAAAACAAAAAGTAACAATCGAACAGATATGTTAAAAAATACCAGTGGTGGCTCGTGTGATTATATATTTAACAGTCGTTTTTTTATTCCTCCTATCTTATTGTCTTAAGAAGAAGACATTTGTATTCTTCAGATCGGTTGCAAATGCTATCAGAGCCTTATAAAATTCACAAAGAAAGATCGGCTTTTCTCCTAATAATGTTATTTACGTCTTAAACAATCCTTCTATCTATCAATGTCGGATGTGCAGTGTCTAGTTCACCTGCAGTGTCAGCACATTGACAACCTGTCGTTTCTCTTGTAGATAATATTTACAATAATCACCTCACAACTAATTGTGGAACTAGTTCCTTGGCCCATCACAATACCAGAGTCCCGTTGGCAATCATTGGGAACAGAACCCTAAGAAGCAGCCAATGCGGAAAACTTAAATTTTGATCTCGATATTTGCTTCAATAAAAATTTAAGTGCGAATTAATTCCTCAATGATTTGTCACATGGAATTTACATGTTCAATAATTATTATTCAAATGAAATGCAATTCGCGCTATAAGCAAATTTATTGTAATTTGTGTACGTACTGAACCCCGGCAACATCTGGCCTTGGATGTTGTTATACCGAAGTGTTTACTTGCGGTTATCGTTGTCATATCTCTGACCATATATTTATATGTGCGAATACATATTATATTATTTATTCATATGTTCATCTCTCTCTGGCTTCTTATTCACACTAAAGGAATGTTAAATTGTGTTGCAGTTAAATTATTCGAGCAACAAAATTTTAATCTAATAGTGTAATTAGAGATCCACATATTTATGATCTTCTCAGATCTGGAACGGGTGGGATTTCTACGAAGTTTAAGAGCTGAGTTTTTTTGGTCCAGTACTGTAACGGGTATCACTAAATTAAAGTTCAGAAATGTTTATATTAGAAAAAAAACGAGTTCCACATATCACAAAACTTCTTATTCCACAGACTATCTTAATAGGAGGTCCCAAACATACCCTTGAGGACCACCGAGTGAATAGAAAGTTTTGTACCTGGCACCCATGTTTTTTTTTCTATTATAAAAATGTTTAAAATTAAATTTACTCACAGTTACTATTATTCGATTTATTTATTCGTATGGAAAACAACTATTGATTTTGTAATTAAGTTATCCTGTTTTTAGCTTGCAGTTGTTATTTTTTATTCAGAGATCTCAAAACATCGCGGCACAAATATAGGTACATATTTCAGACTTAACTGCTGGTACTCGAAAACTGTAACTCAATTTGAATGTTGCTACCTATAATATTTTTTTCTTTAATTTGGCCGTCTCATATTTTCAATTTTCGAAAAAAATTGCACATCGCATATTTCAGACTTTACTACTGCCAAACTGGGAAACCGTAACTCTTTTGAAAAACTGTTCAAATTAAACAATTCCGGATATGGTCCCATCTTTAAGTCTACCTTCTCAGATTTTCAATTTTCGAGAAAAAATGCCCCTTCCATCCCCTTTGGGGGCAGTTTTTGGAGTGAAGGATGGTTGAGATTTGAGTTTTTCTAAATATATACCTTTTCCTTTTTCTAAAGTCGGTCAAAAAAGACAAGGATCGAATTCATAAGATGTTATTTTAAAGTTTTTTTTAAAGTAATTTATTATGATCGAAAATTATATCTGTGTTAGTTTAAAATCCATTTGCCTTGAAATATAACTTTGTAAAAATACCTATAGGTACTAAATTACTTTATGTAAATGTTGTTCCAATGCTTCTAACGAATTCTCAGAACGCAAATGATGCCTGGGTACAATTTAAGATTCCAAATTCCAAAGTATCCCCCCCCGCATAGACATTTAGTTGGATGATACCTCGTGGAAAAAGCTTTCCAATTAAAAAGTTTACTTAGTTGCACTTTTATATGATCACATTTACACTTTTTTTATCCCTGTCGAATTACCCCTTGGAGTATTTTTATTACCTACCGCTTCCATGAATTGAGATAAATAGGTTTTCGATAAATTTCTAATGGAAATAATTCCTTTTTCTCCAATAAATGAGCTCGAACTCATTCACAGGATTACTTAATAACAGCATATACCTACATTGGGAAATACACACTTCTTCAGTAGCATAGTAGATTGTGTTCGTGTTCTTCTTGGTAGAAATGATAATATTTCTCTTGACAATGTAATTGACACTATAAAACGCACTCCAATGACCAGA
Source organism: Crioceris asparagi (assembly GCA_958507055.1). Lineage (NCBI taxonomy): Eukaryota > Metazoa > Arthropoda > Insecta > Coleoptera > Chrysomelidae > Crioceris > Crioceris asparagi. The sequence goes on along the minus strand of OY293833.1, from coordinate 1,425,681 downwards.
AGAATAGTTAGTTGGCTATTCTTTGGTGTAATGATCATATTATTGAAGAGAATGGAACGAGCTGACATATAAACACTTCCGGGTTCTAAAAACAGTAGAAAGCAATTATAATCTCTACTTATCTATGTTGTTTTCTCAGTGATACACATTCTCAAAAGCTTTCCACGAATTGATTGATGAGAAAATGTTGATGTTTCTATACTTGAATGAAATTGGTTTAATCAAATTTTAAGTGTGTTCAGATGGTCAGTTGAATAAGCCAGCGATAGTAATTAGATATGAATTTTTAAATAGACATCGGTCATGAGAACTTTTTGCAGTAAAAATGACATACGTCAAAAACTATGACAGATAAGTTATAACAACTAGGGTTTTTCATACTTAATTAAATGTGCAGAATTCAAATGTCTAATAAAAAACAGGGGATTCCATTCGAAAAAACAAAGGTAGTACAATTTCCGGTGTAACCGGAAGTGCCACCATTTTGTAAATATTTTCACAAAATTGGGCAACGTTGATTATTATAGCCAGGTTCAAATTCTATCTAGATGTTTAAGTGAAAATCTTCTATTGAGCACGTTAAAAAAACCACCCTGTATATTAACCAATTTTTGTAGAAAAATCAGTCGCTTAATAGACAGATAAATGTGAATACCTAATAAGTATTATCTATGATTAGTACTGAAATTGCGGCCTTCAAATTTTAAATGTCTTAAAAAATTTGAAACCAGAAAAAATCTGATCAAAAAAATTGTCCATTCATGATGCATTCTTGCTAATTCGACGTCGATGGAATATCTCAAGAGACCCAACGGATTCTGTCGCGATCTGTGTAGTATAATATATATATATGTGATATGTGATCATGTGTGTCTGAATTTGAGTATTTGTAACGCGTCTAGCTCACGTGCCGCCTCAAACAGGCACTCCCCGAACGGCAGGTTTCCTTGCTGAACAAGCTCAGAGACGCTCATAGGCGTGCCATAATGATTTTCGAATCAAATCTCTCCAGTCTAACAACAAAATATTCAATTGTTCATACTTAACACCTACTTCAAGATGTAAAAATTCGGTTACCATTCTGGCATAGCAACCAGTAAACCCATCTTACCTTTTTGACGTGGTAAGCAATCGAAACTAATCCCATTTGTACAAAAATGACATAACGCGCTGATGAATTGCAACAATTTGATGAGATGAGCATTGACTTTGAGATGAACAAGAGGTTCATTGAGTGTAGGTGATGATGATTAGGGTTCCATACTTAGACGAAGAACAAGGAACCATTATGTTGTCCGATCTACGCCTACCCTGATCTCCGTATATCAGATTCTAGCAGTTGGTTATGGAATCTTAGTCTGTTTTTTTTTGTATAATGGGAAGAAATCAAATTCTTTGATTTTTAAAACTTTCCAAATGGAGGAGGTATACATTTCGATTTTATGTAGGTTTTTTTATATCTATTTGCAAATAAAATAGAATAGAACTAAAAATAAACCCCCCTCATATATAGAAAGCTTTATTTTTTCGGCGTTTTTTGCACGACCTTAATAAAAGATACACAGGAAATATTCAAAAAGTAACGAATAACTGCTGTAATAACAAGAAATTTAAATAAAATAGAGTTAAAACTTAAAGGGGGTCCCTATAATAATAAAGTTGATGCTGGTTCTTGTTAAGAAAATATTTATTTGATTCTCTTGAGCAATGCCGTCAGCTACGTCCATGACATTAGCTTACGTACTATGCGGGGCAGCTTCTTTCGATTCGGTCTTCTTATGTCCTCTCTATGTCGGTCTCTGGTCTTCGTCTTCGGCTGAAGAGATAATATCATATAGACCACCGTTCAATCGTTTCTTGAAACAAATACAACTCCATATATGTCACCAACCTTCAGCAATCTGCAACTACCAATTATGGTCTAATTGGTTTTGAGAAACAACATTGATTTTCTGAACTTTTATTTATTGCTTTTAATAAATGCTTCTTTAATTGGTAGAGGCGGGAAGCGATTTCGTTCGGATGCTTATTCTTCGCTCGCTTTGTTGATTTTTTTCTCGCCCATCGAGGTAGTAGATTCAGCCATTCATGAAAATCATCAAATCATCATTATTATATGCTGTGATTGGAAAATACAAACAGAACAAAAATTTTAATAATTATAAGTGAATTAAAATTGTAAATAATCACTGCATTAAAATCAATTAATGCTAGAAAATATGGGGCAGTTTGTATAACTTCAAGGTATATTATAATAAAAATAAAGAAAATCCTAGTTTTTTATCGAAGTTTGAAAAAAAATACTGCTGAAGAATATATGCCTTACTTTATGACAAGCTTCAATTATCAATAAGCACGAAACAAAAAGAACGAAGACAAACATTATCAACATTCAAAGTAAATGAGATAATTATTAGTCATATCGAGAGATCCAAAAGAGCAAAAGTAATTGGAAGTAGGCTATGGCAAATGAGAACGATTTTTCAGCATGTCTTTGCTTGAGTCAGATGGTGAATTAGTTGTTATGTTTATTATACAGGGTGTGCCAATAAGAACTCCCCCCTCCCAATTATATTACAACGGGATAGGTTTTGTAAAAATTGCCAAGACACGTCAATTTTGTTTGTCGAGGAGGACACATAATAGCGTAGTTTCAATGTCTTGGAACCTACCTCCTAGGCAGGGGTGTAAAGTACCCTTTCATTCTAAATGGCACCCTATGTTGAGTGACAACTTATTTTAAAACTGTGTTAATTGAGGTGACTAAAATTATTTTGTAAATATTTCCAAAAAAAATCCATCTGAAAAAAGGTCATATAAAAGATCAAGAAATTTTTCCAAACTTTGAACGACTTTTCTGGATCGGTTAATATTAATTACAATATTTTACGTCCTCAAAAAAAAATTAAAATCTGAGTAAATCACCAGACTTATTTTTGACCGACTTCAAAAAAAGGAGAAGGTATACAATTCGGTTGTATGTTTACTTTTTTTTATGACTGTTCGCGCGTTTCGCATAGTAAACGTACTCCGATTTTGACGATTTTTGTTTCATTTGAAAGAGGAGAGTTAAAAAATGGTCCCATATTGAGAAAAATCAAATCCAAAATCTCCTTCCCTCCAAAAACCGCCCCAAAAGGGGGTGGAGGGGTCAATTTTTCTCGAAAATTGAAGATCCAAGAAGACAGAATTAATGAAAATTCCATATCCGGAAATGTTTAAAGCGGACATTTTTAAAAATAATCATGCGTTTCCGCGCTACAGTCTGAAATATGTGTTTCAGTTATGTGGGAGGGGCAATTTTTTCCGAAAATCGAAAATTCGAGATTTGAAAATTAGAAACGGGACCATATCTGGAAACGTTTAGATTGAACATTATTTCAAAAGAGTTACGGTTTCGCAATGGTAATGTCCGAAATATTTGATATGCGTATTTCCGGAGCAATTTTTTTCGAAAATTGAAAATGACACGGCCAAATTAAAGAAAAGATTATATTCAGCAACATTTAAATCGAGTTACGGTTTTCGAGTTACAGCAGCAAAGTCTGAAATATGTATATTTGTGCCGCAATGTTTTGAGATCTCTGAATAATAAATAACAAGTACAAGGCTAAGCCTATAACTTTTTGGGTATTAGTGAACGTTCAACAATCTTCATCACTAATTTACACTCAAAAATGTGACATAAATATTTTTTACAAAAAAAATGGACCGGCTTTATCAGTTTTTGCACTGAAAAATACAAAATAATATTAATTCTATTGATGCTGGTAATTTTGAAGTTGTGCCATTGTAGTTTGTTGTTGTAGGCACCAACTTCAAAAGAACCAGCACCAATAGAATTAATATCATAAAGTCGGTCCAATTTTTTGTAAAAACTATTTATTAAATAATATTTGATTAATATTGCTGCAAGAATTTAATGTGGTTTTCGAAAACAGCTTACACATTGATTTGTTGATTTGTCTAATCTAACATCTCAATTCTCAATGAACAAGAAAAAGTGTTTGAATAATATATGAACAAGAGAGATCCCTTATCAATGTTCTAGTAAATGAGACAAGGGTGGAGAATGCTTCCACATATTAAGAATTATATAGGGTAACGTAACGTGTGTTAGTGTTAGTAGTAGAAGGGGACTTAAATGACTTGGCCCTTGTGTGTCGTGTCAAGCCGATTCCTCTTTGCAGTTGCAATAGTCCTGCCCTACACTTCACTTCTATATCCCTTTCTCAACTCCGCAAGACTTTTTCGATGCAAATAAGAGCAGACGCGGGATTTTCAAATAGTGTTTAGTTTGTTTTTTTTTTTGGGGGGGGGGGGAGCGGCGTGGGCAAGATGATGTTGTGCGGCATTGGACTGTCTTATCCTGATTGTTATGTCTTTTCCAGGAAGCCATCCGTCGATGATGTTGGCAACCCTTCATCTGTCAATGCACGGTGAGTGAGATCTCAATATTTATCTAGTTATATAAAATCGTGATGGCATAGAATTCTATCTAAAGAAATGGTACACGGCCCTGATTTTTAGTGTAAAAAAAAACTCTTTTGAAGTCATTTCATCAAATTGTTTGTCAAAGTTTCGTTACGATTCCTTTTTTACAATTAGACAATTGATATGGTATTGGGTATTATAAGTAGTTAATGTACGTTGGTTACTTCAGTTAGTTACAATATCGACAGCGAAGAGACTGAGAGAAAATCTTATTATTATTTGAAGCCGCTGGTAATCACAAAGGACTAATATAATTTTAAAAGATTGCCCAGTAAATGTACGCCTGGAATGAGTGTTGTCTTCAATACCTATAATTTGGTTTGATCTATCATTATTTCCATCCAGATATATATATATATATATATATATATATATATATATAATACCTAGTGGAGAATGTCTTATGACAATATGCGAACAGGTGCATTTTGAAGGTGAATTACAGATGGAAATAAAATAATTTTCTTGCGAATGATGATATTCCTGCTGCCATAATCAGAATTCAGTTGTTTTTTTTTGAGTGGGGGGTAAGTTTGATTTCTTTTTGAAAATATCCATCAACAAGAACTTACAAAATTGAACTTTTTTTAAAAATATTCGCTAAAAATACATACAAAAAGCCAATTCGTTTGAATGAATAGAAGATAACTTAAATATGAAGAAAATAATTTGAGAAACTGTTCCGGTGTTGCCAGATTTCTTAATAGACCCAAAAACCATGTTTTTCAATCAGTATTCAAAATACCTTATAAAAAATGTAGATATCATCTTTTTATTCGATCTATTCTCAGTCTACTGCTATAGAAATATTGGGAACGCACTTTTATTCCATTCCATAATAGTTAGCTTGCTATTTTTTTGTTTGTAGAATTAAATTTATTTTCTACGTCGTTATGAAAGAATAAATTACGGCACATATCCGAATTATATTTTCATGCTGAGTCTGGACGTGCGGAAGAACGTGGCGCCTAGTGAATCTATCGCTCCTATCAGATTGAAGGGGAATGATTCTGCAATTGTTAAAGTTTATCAACTGATAAATTCATTTAGTCACCACACACTTGCGATTTAAAGTATCGATCCACTAGGAAGAAGTTCGTAGTGCTTCGAGAGGTCATTGTTCTCATTCCATTGTGAAAATTACCTTTTACAAACAATCTTCGTATCTTATCTACACAAGACAAGAAAAGCAGAATCATTTCTGGTCAGCAGGGATGTAGAGTGCCAGACGGCTATCCCGGAAGGCTAGCTGGGAAAGTGGAAGGCCATGGTAAGGGTTTAAGATTAGAATGGATATGAGTGTACTAGAAACCAAAACACGTATGTCGACGTGACACAGCTGTGTGGAGGTACTGCGTGTGGTGGTGGTGGTGCAATATCTGATGACCTATAGAGGTAACGTCAGACGGGACGACGCCGCCACCACCGCCACCGCCGCCGCCGCCGCCGCCGCCGCCTGGATCCGTGACTGGCGTATCGGGCGGATGCTCACGTATGTATAGAGGGCCACCGTCAGTCACAGGACGACAACGTGTGCTCCTCCTGTGTGTCGAGACGCCCAGGAAGAGGCACGTACGCGCGATGCCTGAGCGACCATGAGCGCCTCAGGAATGTCCCACTTTCCACATATCCATCCTTCCACCTCTCCCTTATCGGGGTTGGTGGGGAAAGGGATGATCACCACAGAGGAATACAAAGCATCCCACTTACACATTGATAAGCTGGAGATGTTGCTCTTATCGATTTTTAATATTATAATATACAGTGTGTCCAAGATAATAATGGGACAGCAGTGGAATATTCAAAAACTGTCCAGTCATAGGCTGACATCAGACTATAAGCAGTGTGGCAACCTACAAAACTAGTGCGTAAAATAAATAACCGTGTGGATGAGATAAAAACTAATTTAAAATGAATTCCTATATTATCTTGTACCAGAAGATGCCCGTAACTTCGTGAACGCATATCAACCAACTGTATGTAGATTTTGCCGCTTGGTACGAATTACTTCTGTGAATTTTAATGTCATGGTGTGAACCCAAACTTAGAGGATTATTGTTTTGTAAGCTTGGGTGTTGAGCATTTATTTCCAGCTTCGATCTTCTACTATGGCCAATTTCAGCAAAATATATGAATTAAACCCGACCGATTTTTTTATATTTATTTATTATTTATATACAATTCAATGTTACATCAAAGCTGATTGCACGATTATAATATGAATTTTATTTGATAAATAAATAGAATCGATCAAGAATCCTAGTTGTTCGAAATTGACCAATGCCTGAGTTATTTAAATTGCACGAAAATTATTGCCCAGCCTCATGCCCACCATTATTCAATGGAACACAATTGTGAGGAGTGAGGAGGAGAAGAAATCGTCATTGTTAAAATAAATTTCGCATTCCCAATGCGACATTTTTGCCAACTTTTTCCCATTATGTCGATTATGTCGTGAGAGAATTCAAGTTAAGCGCAGCAAGGCCTATAATTTCAGCTCGTGGCCAACGTCACTTCCGATCACCCTGAGCCCAGCCGCATTGAAACGGCCAGAATAAAACCAGACAACCATTATCTGGATTTTTTCTTTTGCAAATTACTTTTTATGTGTCTGTTCGGTGTCGATCCAATCAACGGAATGTTTAGCAGTAATCAGATACAACTAAAGAATCTGCGCCAACTCTTGTATACCTACCACATTTTTTCCATCTTTTTTTTATAGATATGTATAACGGGGTAGAAGGTAGACCAATAAGGTATAGACACGAATAAAGTAGAATCTCCTACGGGCAGTATTTTGCAAACCCGAAAATTCTTTTAAAGTCATTTTAATTTTTGCTTCACATCCGATGTCGATCAAACGTTCCATTGGTTATTAGTGCAAAGTCAATTTATCTATTGTGATTTAATCTCTCTTATAAAAAAATATGTCAATTTAGAAATCTAGAAGAAAATTTTGCAAGAATAACGAGAATGAAAATTCATACTTACCGTTTTCCAAGGTCTTCAGTTTGAAAACTTAACGTAGACTCGAGCAGTACATCTGGTAGATATTGAGTTTTATTTATCAGTAGACGGGGACAATTTAGTTCATCATTTTATTTTTTTCTGGCTTTATTTCTCAATGAATTTCTAAATAAATAGCACATTTACGTTGCAACTTTTTTCACTCTTTCCAATGGTGTTAATAATTTTGTAACTTGACGTTTCCTCTATGTGTAACTATCATGAACTTTTTTTTCTTATAGGAGCCATATTGGCATTCCACAATATTGAATAGCCCTTATTATTACCTTTTTGATGATATCTATATCATAAGTTGGCCTTGTTATCGTAAAAATCCGAGAAATTAGACAAATTACTTTTATAAAGTACTTGGCTTTGATTTTACCAATCGGTGACACGTAAATGACATTCTGTATTATTGTCAATTGCTGAGTCGTTGAAAATAGAGTTCTCCAATGAAGAACAACGAGATATGATAAAACTTTATTACAATAATGATAGAAACAGTGTGAATGAATACATTGGAAGTGTACCTTAAGATGTATCTCGAGAGACGACAACCACAACCAAATTTGCCCAAATTAATGGACAGAATTTGCGATGGGTTTGGCTCGTTTGAAAAATTTTAGATTAATTATACCTCATTAATAATGATTTCTTTAGTTTCTTCATCAATCCCGTCTCCAAATTTTTGTCTGGATTTTTCAAAGGAACCATGCTCAGCTAAATTTCTATCAAATAAGTTGAATAAAGATCGGTGGGGTTGTCGTCTCTCGGGATACCTATGTTAAAATGATAGATACATTTCCTATGTATTCATACTGTTTCTATCATTCTTGTAATAAAGTTTTATCATATCTCATTTTTCTTCATTGGAGAACTCTATTTTCAACGACTCAGCTATTGACAATAATACAGAATGTCATTTACGTATCACCGATTGGAAAAATCAAAGTCAGCTACTTTATAAAAGTAATTTATTTAATTTCTCGGATTTTTACGACAACAAGGCCAACTTATCATCATATACATCGTCAAAAAGGTAATAAAAAGGGCTATTCAAATTTGTGGAATGCCAATATGGCTTCCATAAGAAAAAAAAAATCATGATAGTTTCACATAGATGAAACGTCAGGTTACAAAACTATTAACACCATTGGTAAGAGTGAAAAAAGTGGCAATGTAGTAAATGTGCTATTTATTTAGAAATTTATTAAGAAATAAAGCCAGAAAAAAATGATTTTCTGAAAATTCGCATTTTTTTAACGGCGTATTGTTGAGCTCATAAATGCGCAGCTTTGCTCCAATTTAATCATCTTCGTTTTCCCTATAGTTTCCGAGATCCCAATGGTGACAGTCGAATTTGAAATACCCTGTATATATATATAGAGAACACACTCGTGTCTCAGGTGTGTTCTCTGAAATACAACCCAGCATGACGACATTGGATATACTAAACTTGACAAGTACTTGGCAAGTAGCGTGTATTGTGTAACTAGCTTAAGTAAGTATTGCAGCAGTTGTTTGTGTGTTAAAGTTTGTTTGTTCGAACTTCCCTTGCTTCAGTTTGAATAATAGATGCGCCATGTCGTTTTTGAGTAGAAAAATAAGAATTACTGTATTGTTAGTACAAAATTAATGTACCTAATTATTGAAGACAGTTTTTCAGTATGTAAATCTATTTCTATAAAATAATATGTCTTTTAAATCTGTTAGGTGTGAATTGTATTTTCATTTCTTGTGTGATGTTTTGGAGTATTTTTGTATCATACTATTATTTTTTTAAGTGGAATCGTACCCTGTATGTAAAGAGAATATTTATTAAAAGCAATAGTAATTCTGGCTTATGGAGATCAGTTATGGATGCTTTCTATTCAAATCTCAATGGGGTTATTTCTTTGAATTTATAGAATTACGTAATTAAATGACACTGAGCAACAACAATATGCGATATTACACTATAATTTCACTGTTTTTTATTTGCGTCTCTTCTCCCATTAAATCGCTTCAATATAGTCAATTTAATGTCGCATATGTTGGATATCGATGAAATGGAACAATCATTCGAAATTTATTCCATAAAAGTAGGTATACGGCAGCCCCCAAAGCACTGACCACCATATGATTGTAATAAATTCTCATAAAAGAGTGATTTGTCCACATGAGGTCTGGGGCGGCATCTTGGGCCAATGATTAGATTTTGTCGTCGAAACTTCCATATCCATATTATGTCATAAGTTTTTTCCTATATGATGGGAACTTTTTATCATTCAGAATGAAGCTGGCGTCTATATACAAGTTGATATCAATCTGAATGTAAACGATCATTATAAATATACACATTTGCAGTTATTTTTTTTATCTTTATAAGAAATTAAACTATAGGTACATTCATATTCCATTTATTATGTGTGATTATCGTTGCTGCTGTTTGTTAATTTAACTAATGTTCATTCGAACATACTCATTCTTCTTTATATGTTACTACAACATCTTCACGTGCTAGTTCCAAGCAGCTCTAAAAGCTTAGAACCAATTTTCGTCAACATTGCAGAAGGCTTGAGGCCGTATTCACAAATTAAGATTTGCATCCACCTGAGAGGTCGGTCGATTGTTTTGTCGATGTCGATGATGACAGTACCCACGATGGCCATCTTTTATGATGCGGTAGCCGTTTCGGTACGACGAAAGTTGTATGTGTGTTCGGAGAACAGAAGAAGCGGCTTGTTTTTGCTTTGTATACGAGTTTATTCAGCAGTTCGACGTTGAGAAAAAGAGACGATTTTTTCAGAGGTGCTGTTCTGTGAATTAGGATATTTGTGGTTAGATTTTAAACTAGTAAACCGAAAACATATAGTAATAAGTAAATGAAACTAGTTGCCCCAATAGTTGGATTTCACGTAGCATCCAAGATCACCTGATCTGAATCCTACAGATGACTGATTTTAAAAATACGTAGATTAACATAAAATGCTGCTGGCATTATGATCAGGATTATTATCTGCACCCAGTTTAACAGGTTCTTTTATTAAATGATCCGCTCAAGTATCTAAAGTTCATTAAGTTTATTTTCGAGGATCGTTCACTCACTAGGTATTAAAATGAATGAAAAGTGTGAACTGCTAATTACTCAGCTATACCAACTTGCTGTCAAAGACTTCCTGAGCGGATGCTCGTAGAGTCATGATTTGAATAATAAATTATGAAATACTTTTCTCTATTCTTATCATTGGTGATGAATTTAACATTCTAATCAACAGAACAATACCTGTGCTTATCATCCACGTGTCAATGACATATAATAGCTATGATCAATGAACTAGGTATTCCTCAAATCCAAACCGTTCTTGATAATCTGAGTTTTCAGCTTAAATGCGCAGACACAGAATCGTGTTAAGCCCCCTTGTCATCGTCTTCATCTGCTGGCATTGTTTGATTGACTTCCCTTTTGGTATAACCTCAAATTACTATTGCAATTATTATTATTCAAATTTTGCGAGGGCTGTGCAATAAAAACTGATAGGAATTAATTGTGCAATTCGGTAATCTTGCTATAGGTAAGAATGGAAGAAGGCATCACAGGATAGATATACCAACAGAAAGTGGATAAACTCCCATGAGTGTTTGTCTTAATTATTAGCACAGCTCAAGACAAGCTAGTCATTAAAATTGAGTCCCGTCGGACCCCGATATACTCTGCATCTCATCAGCTACATAATCCTAGGGAGCTACAGGGCCCATTCGATATCTTTCCTAACATTATAATGTATATTTTACTCCCACGATTTTTTCAAATGCATTTCAGAAGGAAAAACATACTTTTCGAAGACGAAGAATCACTTATCTTGATCAAATTATCCATATGAATGGATCTAATATATTTGTATGTATTTCTCTTGATTGTGTGCGATCTTTTTCAATATCAGGAACGTACCAACATCTCTCTTCAATAATAATTGAAGGAGAGAAAATTATCTAGTATAAGCAAAATCAATGTTACATTTAGATACATCTTTTCTCTTGCATAGTTAACATATTTTTGATCTGATAAATTTACACAGCACACTGAATGAAAACTGAGTTGGCACACAATCTTGGATCTCCTTATTTATGTTTCTTCTCTTCGACCTATTTGTTTTCCCTTTCATTGTAAGTAACTTCTACTTATATCATAATCAACTCTGCATTTTCTGTGGTATTACTAATAATTTGTATATATCCTCACCCTGTATATGTGTTTTTTATTTTATTTATGTGTCTTCAAACAAGCATTCACTTAATTTGTAAATCACTATATTATCTAAAGGGCCCCGAACTGGTCATAAACCAAGTAGGTATACTGCATCTTTCCGATCAACCCTCGTATTTTTCTGTCATTTGTATTGTCGTGTGCCAATAATGCGACATCGCTTGACACAACATTTGTCTTAATGCGACCAAATAAGTCAAATACTTTCAATAATGTTGAACTATTGATTTATCATCTTGTCAAGTGAATATATATATATATAGACCACCCCCCTACTTCTTTATATATTGAAGTAATACTCGTTTGCTTCCAAATGCATCTTGACAGCAATATAAACATGCCAAAGTGGAGAAAGTTCTCTTCACCTATGTGCATTGAGAAAGAAAAAAAAATGACTTAGGTACCTAGCATTTCTCATAAAACGTTTCGTTTGCGCAGGCTAGTTTCAAAAATAATTGTATGTTGGCACTACTTCTACAAAAATTCAACAGAAAGACAGAAAAAAACTATTCAACATATTTCGTTACCTACCAGCCAACATATCTTCACAATTTATTACTCTCGGTATTAGAAAGTAGTAATTACTTTCGAGGTTGAGTCTTGCAATAAAAAAAGTCCGCGTATCATTTCCCCCCCTGCAATGCCAAGAGAGGGTAGGGTGAGAAAAGCAATTTTTCTTCCGTAGGTTGTATTTTTAATTATCCTCAGCCGATGTTACTTTTTATCATCTGTAAATTTTCAAAATGGAAATGCTGCCAGCTCCTATCAAGAGATTCCTGTTTGTTATATATACAATAAAATTTATTGCGTGTGATCAAAGTTAATTTCATTCATAAAAAATGACTTTTTGAGTATTTTATTTTATATAAAAACTATTGGATTGTCTGTGAAAAACGTTATGATTATTTATTCAGGACAAAAAATAGAACCAATAAATTAATTAACTTTAGCTAATTTCATTTTAGTTAGTTAAAGTCAGTAAGTGAGTTAGTTCATTTTTTTTTATAAATAATAAGTTTGTATTAGTTTGTAATATAAAATGATAAATTACTTAATACTACATATAATTTAATATAGTCTATTTGAAAATGATAAAGAGTAATAAATCATTTTCGACGGCTCTTTTCACAGGTGTGCTGTAAATATTTATTTTGTTTTTATATACAGAGATAGAAAAAAAAATCGTTTTTTGTGAATATCTCCCGAACCGTTTATATACAGAAAACAGCTTTTGTAAGCATTTTCCACTCATAATAAGCTAAGTTTTGCGTCAGAAATTTTTTTTGTTACGTCATAATTGGTGAAGATTTTCAAGGAGTAGTGGTTGTTTTTCTCCCCAATTTCTACGCCAATGGAAAAAGTACTGTTCTGAGGCGCCCATTTGAACCGCCAACGATTTCTACACAAAAAAGGTACTGTTGGTCGTGAGCTCTAAAGTCGACCGTTTCCGAGAAAAATCCGATTGGTCTCTTTCCGATAACGAGCATGAATGAATTTTTCTATGTGTACAAAATATAATATTTTATAAATAGATGTGATGTAACATAAAATCTACTTTTATTTTTAATAAATTAATATTTTTTAATAAATTTATCAATTCAAATTAACTATAGTTTTAATTATATTCCGGTGGTGCATTTAGCAATTCTATCCTAAATATCAAATAAATTCACTATTCACTGCCCTTACCTGAAGATACGCTTATAACCTTATCTAAAATCTATTTTCTGGAAAATTGGACGTAGGTACCTCCCTATTCAGCTATTGCTATACTGGACGGAGCGAGTTGCGAATAATGCTCTAGAAGCGAAGCAAGTTCGACTGGCCCGATTAGGTTAGTAAACTGGCTCATTGTCATCGAGGCTTTAGTGTTCCAACTCGAAAACACTTGATTCTTTTAAAAAATGATAAAATTTTCGAAAAAAATCGTCCTCTCCGTGATGACTGGAGATACTGTGTTTTGTAAAATATATATCATCGCTCAAATCTGCTTTTTTCTTAATTGAAAAAAAAAAAAATCAAAACTGATTTATTTTCGAACAAACATAAAAATAGCTGACATTCGGATCTTATACCTCCTTCGTTTTGGAAGTTGCTAGTAAAATACATAGATATAAACAACTACAGAAATATATATTTGATTTTCATTCCGTGAAAATGATCCATTTAACATGTTTTCCATCGATATTATAAGATCAATAATTATAAATTAGACAGAACAATTCGCCAGTAAAGAAAGCTGCAGAAAGATCAATCAAACAGCAAGTGTGCGTTGTTAAAGGTTCTTTCTTCGAATAAATAACAAGCACGGGGATAATGAAAGGTTAGCTTGAGCAATGGCGGATCACGCTTTGTTATTACAATGTCGTTGTTGTACAACGAACGGTATTTTTCCATTTTGTACCAATCGGTTATTTCTGAAACATTAGGCACACAATAAATACCTCGACCGACTGCTGGAGAGAAAATAATTCGTAGAATCGAGAAGCTACTGCTATCTCTAATTCATTTGAATCTCGAACCAACCAACCTGAAGAAAAGAAATAAATAGGAATTGGCAAAATTAAAGAGTATAGGTACAAAATATAAAGGTTGAATAAAAGCTGAGGCGTTCTTCTCCGCGAACCTCGTAGATTTATACAGTAGATATAAAGTTAGCTTTTGATGATAAATTATATTGTTTTTCAATGCAGGAAATATAAAATGATCTTGCTATATATTTTTTCAACTTGATATAAGCCAGGCGACTGAACGTACAGGACATGTTAACAAATTATGTTCTTATTATTATCTTGAGTTTGATCCTAGTGTAACTTCTGTACATTTTTTGCTTCAAGCCGAGCTTTCGAGAATGTCGTGAATTTAAATATAAATAACGACATTTGTGATTGATAGCTATGAAATCACTCCTTTTTTTTTTGGCAAATGTATTTTAAATTCACGACTTTTGCCCTGAAGAAGAGAATAAACATCCTCGAAAGCTCGGCTTAATTCAAAGAATTTTATTTATTTAATGAATGCGTCCCCAGGAATTATCTGTTTTTATTTATTTATCTGTATATATCTGCTAGAATCGATCGAGAAATAATTTCCATAACTGTTCTATGTTCTCAAAAATATCTCCCTTTTCCATCAAAAGCAATCATAACACAAACTTTTGTACCATTAACCTTCGATGAATCGTTAACATTGTCCGCTGGTATCTCTTCCATTCCAATTATTATTGAGGCATATCGAGATTTCGTATCAATCCTGGCGGCCCTTCGTGGCCCTATTATATAGACCGGGGTCAGTTCGATGTTATCCCTCCTCCCCTTTTTGAAGGTTGATCGCTGCAAGTCAATCATAAAATATTACATCTTCTCATATCGATGACATTGCCTATGCATTCCAAATTCGCTATGTCGAACCTTTTCCTTTTTTCGCCCGCCATATGACGCTAGAGTCCATTTATTCTATCAAGATTGATCTCTGCTCATAAACATAACCATTTGTCAATTCGATCGGGCTGCCAGTTCTAAAATTGCATCATTTATGCTTTAAAGTCTTGTAACACCACACATTTGCATTAAACATTTATTCTTGTGCTCTCCCAAATCTTTTTCCGGGTTAACCCCGGGAAAGAGCTTGCAGAAAACACGGCAATATATCAGCGCTACACTAGTGAACGTTTATTCCTGTAGAAGGGAAAAATATATTGACATCTCTCGTATACGCTGGCCAACTGCAACATATTATACCTATGCAAACATTTTGATTTTTTTCAAATACACAAACCTGAGCTATTCGTTGTGTTGTAGTTTAATGTCTATATATGTTCCTACAAATATTAAAAAAAAACTTCAGTTTGCATACGTTAATAACATTTAGAAATGATAATTTCCCAAATGTTCATCAATTCCTAGTTCCATTTTGTTTGAGACATTTGATAATTGTTACTTTAAAAGCTCTTAAAAAGTGATAAATTGCCACTGACATTTTTTATGAAATTCAACTATATTCACGAGACTTCGTTTCCAATTTCAATAGTTTTCTTCGAATTACTTGATCTAAAAGACCATGAACACTGCATGGGTCGAATATATACACCATTACAAATGATTGTGCTAAATAGCTATCTGGCTGGATCACATTATCTCTGGACTAGTGGTGTACCACAAACCATGAAATAAACTCTGTGTACACTACATCAATGATTATGCTTTACTCGCTCCGACCCACTCCGTGTGCACAGTTTTTAAGTAATACGGGAACAGGTGTAAGAAACCAATAAACAATCGAATAGGATTAACGCATTTTATTTGTTTCATTGTAAAATCAAATAAAGTTGGTCTTAGTGATTTTTGTAGAAAATTATTTATTACTCATTACATTTGTTTAATGCGTTTCGCATAAGCCACTTGATAAATAAAGGTACAATAAATAATAGGTGTTTATACGGGATCAGAGCAAACACGTAAAAATTGAAAGTTACCCTAATCCAGAGCATGGGCCGTCTGGAAAGGGTCACGGATATATGTAGATTTACGAGCATCAGCGTGCTGGGTCATCCCTTACTACTACCGTGTACAATAAAATAATACCACCAAAATAGATCTGGTTAAATCCACGGTTACGTCAGTGGTCACAAGTGGTCGACGGCAATATCCCGAATCCCGAAACTACCCCCTTGTAGCTTGAGCAGCATACGCCTAGTTCCAACCCCATGTCGGCGGTGTCCGGCAAGCAGCGGCTAGTAGTAGCTGGTAAGCCCTATTTGATTGGAAACACCGCAGCCAACATTAAAAAGTAAATCTGCCACTAAGACCCCCACCCCTGACCGATGCTCGGATTAAATTTCAAATAATGGCTTTGTGACGATTTAATTGCATAAGCTGATGCTTAATGGAAAGAACACCACCACCCAGCCGCACGATATGTCAGAACTCAAAATAAGGTGATTTTATTGACCGACTTCCAAAAAAGGAGGAGGTATACAATTCTATTGTTTATATTGTTGATTCATTTGAATGGAGAGAATTGGTCCCATATTTAGAAAAACTCAAATCCGAAATCTCCTTCCTTCTAAAAACCGCCCCCGAAGGGGATGAAGGGGGCAATTTTTCTCGAAAATCGAAAATATGAGACAGCAGAATTAAAGATGAGACAATTTCCAGGCACGTTTAAATTGAAGATTTTTTCAAAATAGTTACGGTTTTAGAGTTACAGCAGTGGTAAAGTCTGAATTATGTCTATTTCCGCCTCGATGGTTTGAGATCTCTCAATAATAACAAGATGTACACCTATTAGTGAGCGTTCAACGAATTTTTTGACCAATGTTACTGTCAAATGTGTGAAATAAATATTTTTTACAATAAATTGGACCGACTTTTATTAGTTGGTATGTAAAATAATATGAATTCTATTGTTGCTGGTACATTTGAAGTTGGTGCCAAAAGTTTTTCTATCTAACCACAACTGCACAACTTCAAAGGTACCAGCACCAATAGAATTAATATTATTTTGTTGTTTTCAGTGCACCCACTAATAAAGTCGGTCGTTTATTTCTATTCTTACCACATGAGCAATATTTGTGGACTTTGAGGAGCATTTCCGGAATATAAATGAAAGTTAGATTTTGATGACAATTGAAGTACTCAAAAAATGTGGAGCTTTTTTCAATAAAATTCTTCAAATTTCACTCCTGCAGGTTCTTATCAAGTTCCATCGCTTCTGGGCACCTACCCTTCCTGATCGAACGCTGACCAGATATTTTTACCGCGAATTATCGTCATTGTATTAATATATTGTATTGTTATGTTGTGGGGCTTCTCAGTGCAATAGAAAAAAAAAAAGAAAAGGTCATATCGTTTTCATATAAATGAGAAAAGGTTTGTATTGGAGATAAAGAAGGTATTTGCGGTGGCCAAGATAGCAGCCGCCCTGGACTTTGGATGTTGCATAACAGTGAAAAAGAATCGGTATATCTCCTAAAGGGCACATGTGGTCTTCACCATCAACGTGTAAATGCCCCTATTACAGGGCCAGTAAGCTCCCAACTTATGGCATCATTTCAATTTCCAATTGTAATTCTGATCCCTTCGACGGGGCATTGAGAATTTCTTTCCACAGTTGGAAATTACGTTCGTTTTATCATTTTATCGACTTCCAACATCGCACGCTTTTTTGAAAGTTATTGTATCATTTTTATAGGTGGCCAACGTTAAGAGTCACATTGCCCACATAGTTATTATCACATAAAGTGCTCAGCGCTCAATGCTCACATCGACATTATACGGATGACTTAGAATAAAATGTTCATCATAAATAAATCAATGATCTATTTGAGGAGTTTATATATTTTTTCCCATTTGCACGTCTAAATTGAAGAAGATAGAAAAAAATCCAGCGATGGCTCGTAGCGGTTTTTAATTTTTATTATTCTTTCTATCACTTTTAGGGAAACATGTCTCCTTCAAAAGTTCTAGGTACAGATCATTTCTATAATTAAAAAATATTTTTGATGAAACTTAGTTAATGGCTACTTTTTGAGATTTTTTTAAAAGTTTGATCAACCGCCATTTTGAAACTACTTGTCCGATCATGCTTTTCAACGAGCTCGACCGAGATATCTGTACGATCAATTTTTAGAGTAAACTTGAATATTTTATAAATATACCTGATACTTGTGAATCAGGTGTTTATGAATGAGATTTTACTTGCGGAAAGTTTCAAACCCGTATTAATGAATAGAAAAGCTCATTTATATACCATAAAACTAATTGAAACTATGCGCTACATCTCAGTGATAGTAATCACACATTTTATGTTAACTTCATTCATTTCTTACATACTGAAAAGAAAGGATTATAAATATTTTTACAAAAAAATTGGACCGACGTTATTAGTTGGTGCATTAAAAAATACAAAATAATATTAATTCTTTTGGTGCTGTTACTTTTGAAGTTGTGCAGTTGCAGTTAGATTGATAACTTTTGGCACCAACTTCACAAGTAACAGCACCAATAGAATTAATATTATTTTGTATTTTCTAGTGCACCAACTAATAACGTTGGTGCAATTTTTTGTAAGAAATATTTATTTCACACTTTTGAGTGTAACATTAGTCACGAAAATCGTTGAACGTTCACTAATACCAATGAAGATAGTACTTATCCTATTATCCACGTTTATTCTTTGCTTGTAAGTAATTGTTATTATTGAGATCTCTAAGGAAAAAATGTTCAGTATAAATGTTGGTATAAATAATTATGTCTTTCATGTAGTACCCACAGATTTTCAATTTTCTAAAGAAATCGCCCACTCCACATAACAAAAATACACATATTTGAGAATTTCACATGCCTCTATCTCGAAAACCGTAACTTAGTTGAAAAAATGTTGAGTTTAAACATTTAATAATTATACCAGTCAGTAAAAAATAGAATTTACTTTAGTCATCGATGGTATGTCGAGTTTCTAACTCTATATATAATTAGTTTATAATATTAGTCAATAAGATTTATGTTAACCATCCTTATTATTTAAGTAGGTACTTATCATTTTATAAGTGTGAATTAAATAACTTGAGAAAACTAGGACAGCATTTAGCATTGAAATCACAGTATACTGTTTTTTTCAATCTATTTATTTATGTAAAAATACTCTTAGATTAGAGAATTTTGCAAATATGCTACAACCCCTGTAGTTACAAAATTGATCTGCGCGCCAATTCATGATAACTGTGAATAATATAAACGAGTAGGTATATCCACATAACTTTCAATAAAAAAGCAATTCTACATCGGTTCTTCTCGTAATTCCCTTATAGCCTAGATATGGGATCTGGCCGAAGAAGAAGAAGAAGAAAAAAATCAACTTAAACCGGAAAAACATTATCTTACCCACAGGCAGCGCAAATCGATTACAGAAGTAGTGGTGGGACATTTAGATGTATATATATAGAGAGAGAAATAGAAGGGTCAATCGGAGTCTTAAACGACTGTCATTATGTAAACAAGAAGATGAGCGGCGGTCCAGAAGAGGGTCAGATGTCCGACAGCCGACACCAGATTGTCGAAGAAGAAGTCAGGCTTGGGCTTCAAGTTGAAAACACTGTAAAATGAATATGGCTCAGTTCTATTCTATTCGTTTTTTTGTAGTTGTTTTCATTCATAAGTTATTCGAGTTTCATTTGTTACTTTTGCATAAGAAGCGGTATTGGATATCTCAACTGTATGTTTTTGTTTTTTTGGAAGTAACCAAACTGTCTACTTGCGCAAAGACGCATTTGTTCGACAGATATGCGTTCGGAATTATTGACATGGTTTTTATGTCGATTTTCATCTCATGTGATCTAGATTGTCTTGATATTTTAAACACTTTCTACATTTGACTGAATTCATATCACGTTCACTAATACCAATGAAGATAGTACTTATCCTATTACCCACGTATATTCTGAGCTTGTGGTTGTTATTATTGATATCTCAAAATATCGCTGCGGAAATATACGCTTAAGTATTTTAGATGTTAATATTTTATCATCGATTTAACTCGAAGCCCGTAACTCTAAGGAAAAAATGTTCATTATAAATGTTGCTACAAATAATTATGTCTTTCATTTAGTACCCTCAAATTTTCAATTTTCGTAAGAAATCGCCCTGTCCACATAGCAAAAATACGTATGTTTGAGAATTTAACATGCCTCTATCTCGAAAACCGTAACTCTTTTGAAAAAATGTTAATTTTTTCTGGATATTGTCCTATCTTTAATTATACTACCTCAGATTTTAGGTTTTCGAGAAAATTTGCCCCATCCACCCCTTCGGGGCCGTTTTTCGAAGGGAATGAGATATCAGATTTACGTTTTTATGAATATGGGACCATTTCTCAACCCAACTCTTTCAAATGAATCAATAATCATCCAAATCGGAGTACGTTTACTATATAAAACACGCGAACAAACAAATAGAAAAAAAAAGCAGACAGTCGAATTGTATACCTCCTCCGTTCGAAGCGCGTCGGTCAAAAAATATTTTTAATGCCAGATAATGAAATGAAAGTTGTGCTTGCTTTTTCCATAAAAACAAATATGTAATATTTTCCATGGATATATTTTATATTAGTTTGAGGCGCTATATCTATTTCTGGCATTTATGTCTCTGCATAGATAATAAATTGATGTTGAGAAATGCGGTATAGGGGTAGAGGGAAAAGTCGGCCTAATAAATGTTTCAGTGTCTGATTGGACTCCACGGGTCAAGCGGGAGCATCAGCTGCATTTACGACATAGTCTTATGTTGCCATTACAAGTCGATAACGCCGAGGTGAGCCGAAAGCCGCCACTTTTGCCCCTAAAAACGTCATAAGCACAAACCACCTATTTCCCCTACCAAGTAAAATCGAATTTCTGGTCTTTTACAACTTCTTTGGGATTACTGTTGTGGCTCAGGAGATGTAATCTATGAAGGTAATTGGACATAATTGAACAGCTAATGTCTGTGGGGAGAACAGGCAGACACAGCTAACGAATTTGACATTTTTGTTCGGTCGATTTCCGCTCATTTTGCACTTTTTCCCAAAACGTTATTCAATCAACCTTATTATCTCTCTTATCCATATAAGTTTTGCGGTCATCATAAAATAAACGCTCGCATCTAACGTCTCAGTTAATACACAGAAATCAAGCCACTGGCAAAAAGGAATCTAGTTGCTTTGATAATTGGATTCTACTGTATCTATGGAAAACGAACAATTGTCAATTTGGAGAATAGACATTCATGAACGTACATGGATACAATTAAGAGTTGAATAACAAGACATAGAAACAAAATTTGGTTTAAAATGTTATTACAAATGCAATAGAAATTACTCTGCTGGATTTCATATGAAAATGCTTTTGAAAGCAGGACTATTTTGAGAGAATACCATAAAATAGCGAAAATACACATATTTCAAGATTTAACTCGAAAACCGTAGCTCTTTTGAAAAAATGTTCAATTTAAAAAGTTTCCGGATATTTTGTTATCTTTGATTCTGCCATCTAGGACTTTTGATTTTCGAGTTAATTTGCCCACTTCACCTGCTTTTGGGGGCGCTGTTTGGAGGAAAGGATTTCTCCAAAAATAGCAGACAGGCGAATTGTATACCCACCTCCTCCGTTCGGGGTTCGTCGGTCAAAAATTGGTTCCCACCTCGCATTGTTGGATTAAAAATGATTGTTTGAAATTCACATACATATTATTATCATCTCTTTCCCACAAGATTTTGTCGTGATCATCATTCAACAACAACAACTACAAGACATGACCTCGTTTTACTCAAAACTTGCCAGACCACTAATATTATTATCACATGAGTGCGGTGATTTTTCTTCATCTTTTGCCGCCACATGAACTTACCTCTTACCCTAATCTATGTTTGTACATCTTGCTTGGAATAAATTTATTGCTCATTTTATTTATATCATCATCTGCTGCTGTCGACAGAGTTTTGGTTGATGATATTATTTTCGTCTCGTTCATATCTGGTGGTGTGTTTTTTTGTTGTTCATTTCCACCTTTTCGCATTTCATCAAATATTGAAATTAAATAATTTTTAATAAAATTACTGTTCTTCATTTCATATTCAAAATGTTTTTTATGATGTACTCTATGCATTATATTCCATATCCTGAAAGGAAAATCGATCGGCTGATTTTAATCGTCCAAATTTGTAATAGTAATTATCCTATTTCAATATCAGATAAAACTTGCAGATGTAAAAATGTTTTATCAATTTTCTAGATAAATGAAGTCATTCTGTAAATCGCCAAAAACTCCATTGGTTGTGTTAAAAGCCAACTTATTGTCTTAATGTAGATGGCAGATTGAACAAAAAAGACACGATCTTTATATAAATCTTATAGGAAATACTGTTAACACTACTAAAAGACACTTGTCTATATGAAATAATATCAAATTAATTGGTACTTACATCTATATTTTCAGGAAATTTTTGTCATCTTCCATATACGGAGTTTGGTTTTCGTTTTTCTTCACAACAATTGTTCAAAAACTAACGTTTAGAATATTCCCAATAGAATTAATACCTTCTGATAATGGTTTAAATTTTCCAAAAAAAAACAAATTTTGTCTATCTTGAGAATCAAAATTAAAGACCTTCATACCTTGAGGATCGTACCCTTACTCCTAATCGTCTTTCTGTAATTATAATCAAATAACAAAAAATATTAATAATATTAAAGTTAAAAGTTCATCATAACATTACGAAAAAATAAATATACCCACTCTTTTCTATAATCGCTATTGATTGGGTATTTATTTTATTTTAACTTGATCAGAATTTTGAAATTCCACATTCAAGTCTTATAACAAGTCTTACCCGTATCCAGTATAAATCTAAGACAGTTTGAGGTCATAATAAATAATATTTAAAAAAAACTAATAAACACGCTTTAATAGCAAACCAAACTAAAAGTTTGAAAATAAATAAGATATCATTTTAATGTAAAAAAAGCGTGGGGTGCTTGATGTCCATTGATATAAATATTTTATGTTAATCGATACTGATATAAGTAGAGTCATTATAAAATTAACTTAGAAAGTACCCCACGCTTTTTTACATTAAAATGATATCTTATTTATTTTCAAATTTTTAGTTTGGTTTGCTATTAAAGCGTGTTTTTTAGTTTTTTTAACTATTATTTATTTTATAGTTTTTAGTACGGTTTGCTATTAAAGCGATGCTCGAATGTAGGGAGTGAGATATAGACAATCATAATCATATAGGTATTCGAGGACTGTATGGAACCCTCCACTAAATAGTCCCACTCTTAAACTCCATCGCAAATCCTCCAACACACATACATATCGGATATTCTACAAAAATCCATCCATAAAGCTCTGAGAGGTATAGGTATGAAACCCTTCATCAAAAAATCCTACTCGCACGTACACAACTATAAGTATGAAACCTTTCATCTAAAAATCCCACTGGCACATACATAACATCACAAAACATCCCAACTCACATACAGATAGAAATTTCCACGAAAATTCATTCACAAAATCAAAAACACACATTGGTATGGAACCCTCTACCAAAGAGTCCCACTCGCACTTACTCACAATCACATATCCTACCTACTCACATGCATATTGGAAATTCTACGAGAATCCATCCATAGAGCTCAGAGATATAGCTATGGAACTCCCCATCAAGGAGTAGCACTCGCACCAACACATGAAATTATTGCATTGTCACCAGTCATTGATAGGTGTGCAAAGTTTAAAGAAATTCGGATCGCTCAAAGTAGTGCAAAATCAAGCTCAAAGACTTTGATTACATGCAAACAAACATACAAGTGAAGCTAATAAAAGTGTGTTAATATAAGGGTCCAAAATCATGTCTATAATAAAGACTAAAGTATGCTGTAAAAAATGATCATGGAAATCAAATGGCATATTAACTAGAAAAGGAGACTTTGTTTGGATTATTTTCTTAAAAAAATATAGATTAAGCTGTCATTTAGTTAACACTAAAAAAATAAAATTTCAAGTGCAAATTTGCTAAAAAAATCTATTGTACAAATATCTCGGTCGAGTTCGTCAATTTGCATGATCAGACTTATAGTTTCAAAATGGCGGCAGACCAAACTTGAAAAAAAAATTACAAAAAATAGGCGTTCATTGAATGTCATCGAAAATATTTTTTAATTATAGATCTAATCTATCTGGACAAACAAAGTGATAGAAAAAATAATAAAAATTAAAAACTGAAATTTTCCTATCACCTAGCTGCGAGCCATCGATTTATTTTTTTGTTAATAGTTATATAAAGATTTTTCCATCTCACTACGCTTCAATAGTTATCATTTACGAGTGCTGACTAAATACAAATCAGAAATATAAGTATAGTGGGTATATAATATCTTTATGGTGTATGAGAAACAGCAGAAGTACATTAGCAAAGGCATTGCACTAAGAAGGTACATACATATATATAAATTCACGGTCAGTGAATGCGTTTTTTATGTGAGGGTCCAGAACGCATCGAGAGTGAATGCCCATCTCATACTGACACACACACACCTACCCCTCTACACTTACACGACAAGGGGAATTGGGGTAGTCGTCTCTCATATTTCTACTTATGATAATAATGCCTTGTGCCCATAATGGAATTAGGCTGAAGCTCGATATAGGTATATTTTTTTCCGTCGTCAAAATACGTTGCTAGTGACTTTATTCATCTTCACACATATTCCATTTGGGTATATAACGTCAAACAATCAAGATTTTCACTTAATTGTCTGTTTAAATTAATTCATTTAATCTGTTATTTGTCCATTCAGACTTATGTTTGAAATATTTACAAAAATCTTTAAAACTTCATCGATTCAGCTTGGAATTGACATTGACATATGACATGGACATGACAGATTTTGAAAAAAATCACAAGTATTATCAGTAATCACATTTAAACAATCTTCCAACATAAAAGTTTTATTTATGTATTATGTTTGATGAATATTGCTGCCCGTAGGCCGTTCGCTGATCTAACAAGTTATCCGAACACACTCATTATTTATGGCATATGACAACTAATTCTTATCAGAGTCTAGCAAAGACATGCAGCGATATCGTTATCATTTACACAAGCCCAAATGACTTTTTCTTTTCAGATCATAAAGTATTTTTCGAAAACTGTAAATTTTAGGTAGGTATCTGTCATTGGCCCTTTGTCAGAATAATCAAGGGTTTCCGAGTTACGTGGCTAATAAAACATAGAAAAATGTGAATATTTCTTACAAATAAGAGACTTTTTCAGTTGACCTAGAATTGGTAATAGTCAAGTTTAGTGAGAGCTATAAAAACCCTAAAAATTAAATTTTTACAAAAATAGATGTAAGCATAACTTTTAATAAAATTGAGGCGGAAGACGCTATTTTTTTATTGATTTGGGACGGGAAAATGGACTTACGACTTTTAGCTGAAATTTTCGATTAAGAAGTATCTTTTAAATCCCAAATAGAAATAATCATCCTTGCATTCTATTAAATATAAACATCCTTAAAAATTAGGAAAAATATGCGTAAAAATAGCAAATATAACTTCGTGAGAAGGTTTAGTTAAACGAATTGATGATTGACTCGTGCAGTGTGTTTGACGTTTAAAAACTGTCAATGCCAGATTTTCAATTTTCGAAAGAAATCGCCCTCTCCACATAGCAAAAATACACATATTTGGGAATTTAATATGCTTCTAACTCGAAAACAGTATCTCTTCTGAAGATATGTTCAATTTAAACGTTTCCGGATATTGTCCTATCTTGAATTATACCACCACAGATTTTCGATTTTCGAGAAAACTTGCCCCCTCCACCCCTCCTTCGAGGACGGTTTTCGGAGGAAAGGAGATATCGGATTTGCGATTTTATGAATATGGGACCATCTCTCTAGCCTCCTCTTTCAAATGAATCCAAAATCATCAAAATCAGAGTACGATTACTATATAAAAGGCGCGCAAAAATAAAAAAAAAACTCCACAGTCGAATTGTATACCTCCTCCGTTCGGGGTTGGTCGGTCAAAAATAGCCTCTTCCGCCACAATTTTATTGAAAATTACGCTAACATACATCAATTTTTCCAGACATTTCATTTTTAGGGCTTTTAAAGCAAACGCCGCTAAAATAATTTTTTTACCTTAGAATTAACTATATTTTGAATTTTTCAGTGTATCATGTTTTGTTAGAAAATATTTATCTCAAAATGTTCTAAGCCTGTCTTCGCAATGACCTTGATTTACACATTTATTTTGATGGACTTTGCAAATCCTTCTAGATGTTCATATATATATATATATATTTTTCATGTGGCAAATTCATTCTTGTCATTTCAAAAATATGTGGATGCATCTTGTCGTTGGATTAAGTCGAACGTTGTGGCTATAACCAACAACTTTGAAAATTGGCTGCAGGCATTATTATCTTATGTATGCGCTGTTCTCTTGAAAAGGGCCAAAGAAAGACATATATAAAGATAGAGACAGAGATACTAGCAAATCTTGAACAATGATCAATTTACATAAAGTGCGGCTCACAGACATACCGAATCTTCCTAGTTGGGATTGATAGCGCCATTACAACGACTAGCAAAAAATAAAATAAAATATAAATCCTATGTATGAAAAATAAGACTTCAGAAGCCGGCCGCCGGGACGATAATCATTCTCGTTATTTGATATAGAGAGGATAATGCCCCATTAAATCTTTTCTACATAATCGTCGCGGTTCAAAATCAACGGCACACAATCTAATGAGATCCATCATATTATATATACATGGTGTTCATTTCAAATGATCAGGTAGTTGGCCACTTTTTGTTGTCATCATATAGTAAAGACACAAGTTTTATCATATAGATCTATAATAGAACATCACGAATATAAATATAGTTTGCTGAGATATATAATAGGTACACTTGAAGTTTTAGTTAAATAACGTGTTTGTTGGTCCACCCTGTAAAATTTGGCCACTTTGTGAAATAAGAGCATCTTCATTCTCAGCTAAGTGCCCAGCCGCGCTCCATAAGTTGTTGGGCGTTGTATTAAGAAAATTACCCAGAGCTGTTGTTGTTGTTGTTGATCTCAATTAACTTCTTTTTATTTTCCAATCAAAATAATCAACTTAATTATATGTAAAATTTAATTTAATCTCTTTTCTCAACAGTGAGCGCGTTCACTTTTCGGGGCCAAAAATGATGCCCGTAAAATTTTGTCTCATAACTTATTTTTCGCTATGAAAAAAAAAAAGATTAAATTGTATGTTGTATCAAAAAAAAGGGGCTAACAAACAATTAACTAAGATTTATGCTCACATTGACTATAAATATTCAAATTCGTAATTGAGTTGTCTTCGTATTCTTTAATTATCGAAACAGCACAAAATAGATAGAAATCTTTCTGAATGAGATCATCAGAAGATTTCCATAGAATAAGGATCTACATTCATTCTATGTACTCGTGTATCTCTAACACAGTATGAAAGAAATTCGCCTGCTCAAATAATGGAAATTCTGTTTGATGTTCGATATTCGATTCGATTCGATAGTCTACTTTGCGCTTTTCTCATTCTTATTTCTAAATAACCGCACACAGCCAATAATACGCTGTATTAAGATCAGGCAATCTTGGTGGCCATAAATTTCATATTCTGTAAAGTATGTTTATAATAAAATTTTGAAAAACATCATAATAATAACAATATCCTATTACTAGGGCTCCGCTGTCCGTACGTGTATGTAATTCCGTCCGTCTTTCTGTCACCTGTTTTTAACTCTGTTGATATTAGCTTGATTTCTTGAAATTATATATGACAAGTATAATTCTTACCTTATGAAGAACCTATACTCATATATATATATATATATTATAACATTCTAATTTCTTATTCGGAAACTTATAATATACCTACAGGCAGTCAGCCAACTAAAAACTGTACATAATTGAAAAATCCAGGCACAGAATGAAGAGCCCTGTTTTTGGAGAACTTTTGTACCTAAATATCCATGAAATGAATTCCTTTATTAGCGTGAGGTTTTCTTCATTGTGTTTTGCTATCGACTGCAGATGAATATTAAATCTTCAATGTTTTTTTTTTATATTTACCTTCGCTCAAAATCAAGTTTCTAGATCATTTAGACGTTGACTCAGCATTTTTTCTAAAAAGCATCTTTATCTTTTACATATACATACATAATATATATACACATAACATTTTGTAACAGTCTAAAATGTTTAGAAAAAGTCAATATCTAAGTATATATGATATTATATTTAACCTAGCAAATGCTCACGACTTCGGATGCGGAAATCACGCTCTCAAAAACCTCAATAACGACAGCCGTATCGATTTTCTAGATTTATTATTTAAGGTTTGAATTAATTTTAAATTCCGTTGATTATTGCTTGCATGATTGACTCTTAAACTTCATTTTCCACTAAAGGGTTTTTAATTTTATGACATTTTCACCGTGTACAGCTTGAAAATACATGCGCACTGCTCCAAACCCAAATAACACAACTGTGAACATTTTAAAAAGAAAATATCCTCAAATTTTCTTCTTTCATTTATTTGATCTGGATCAGTACTGAGCTCAACTTTGCCTCATTTTAACAGTCAGTTGACCCTTCTTTCATAAGTATCATAGGACGCCACTGTATATATATATATATATATATATATATATATATATATATATATATATATATATATATTATTTTAGGGTTGCTTTTCCTTATGCTACTATTTATATCACAACACAAGAACAACACTAAAACGCCTTAGCCATTTTGCTAATCTGATATCTAAGAAACATGTCTTATTATCACCTCAGGATGCAGTTAACAACATTAACAGAGCTTTAAGACAACCATTACGAGTTTTGAAGTTCGTAAAGTCGCGATGGTAAATTGGCGTCAAGAGGCGTATACACGGCTTTAAAGGGCTCATCATTACGATTCCCTGAGGCTGGCAAATTCTTCTTCTCTTGAAAGAGCATTAGTGCACCTTGTTAGCATTTCACCCAACTTCTTATTATAGAATTAGATTTGCAGAGATATATCACCCTGTACATGAAATGAGTTGTAGAGATTAAATTGTTCCAATACGTGAGTTTTATTTGAAAATCAATTCACTGAATCATATCAAGGATTGTTACTTGTATTTCATGGAACTATAACATAGCTCCATTTATTATAAGACATTAAATTATACTCTTCATTTTATGATGATATCATATATACAAACAGCTTAATTTCCTTGCCATCATCAACCGCTCAGGTAGATTCTGATGGGTGCTATATGGTCATATATATTTTGTCGCAAGTGAAGAGGGTGAGTTAATCCGTATTCTACGTAATGTCTTCAGCATCGCACTTCGCGGCCACTGAAGAAAGATTGCAGAGTGCAAACTCTTGTTAACTTTGCGACCGAGCTGGTGTCGTCGCCTTAATCCTCCATCGCCCATAGGCGTGGGTGATCCTCTTCAAAGTTAATTATTATCAGAAAATAACTGGCGGCTATTTCCTTGATATTGTTGATGTTGATAATTAAAAGTCGATGTTAATATTATCACTATCTTGTCTCTACAAAATTTCTATATATTCATGTGCTCGAAATTTACGAATTCAACTCCAGGATTCACATAGTGCGAATTCATTTCTAGATTGATGATTTCGATTAATGAAATTGTTTGTTAGTAATATAAATTTAATGCTAAAAAATAATTTAGTTCAAAATCAAAATAAATGTACGTAAAAAAGGTAGCTCATTGTCAATACGTTGGTCAATAGGTACAATATAATTTTATGCGAAAATCACGATTTCACCAGTGGCGTAGAATTTATGAAGGGTTGCATGCCCCATGTCGTACGCCTCTGGTACCATCCAAAAACTTGTATCCAACATAAATTAGTGTGGAGTACAGTACACTGTTACACTTTTAATAGTAAAATATAAATATAAATCTTTAGATATATTTTGAGCACAAAATCCTCCAGTTTAAATGTGTCCCATTTTTATTAATGATATTATATATTTTGGTGGGATTACCCTTCGCACGCGTATATATCGAAGGAATATAATTTCTGATTCAGAGTGAAATTTATCAATCAGATTTCGGTCGAAGCGTGAAGGGTGTAGGTATATTGTTGCAACCCCCTCCCAACCCCTCGTTACCCTCTAGCAGGAAGGGTAGCGACCTGTTATCCTATGTTACATGAAGGCGAGATCACATATTTAGGCTGAAGTAGTTCCTCATGCAGGATCACGACTGCCCTGGGGCCTGAGCTGACAAGATTGCCGATTTATTGTGACACTTCCTCTATTTATGAATTCTTTCCGGAATTGCAACGGAAAATTATGGCTTTTACTATTATTGTGTGGATGATATTATTTTCTTTGAAATAAAGTATCCGTGATGATTATTTGATTTGTCAGATTTAAAACTGTTTCCAACATCTTTTATACTTGACAGGAAGAGTGTAGTTACTGTAGTTACATCCGCGGTAAAAAATATGGCTGAAGTAGCGATAAAAAAATGTTGGAAATTATTTTCAGATTTCTAAGATGATCGCTAGGGGGCGTAATTGCTATCTTGAATCTAAAAATGTAAACATCTGTTGTTGTTGTTGAAAAGAGCTTTTTTAGGTGAACAAGCCTTAGGTACTCGTTGTGATTGTAATTTAGTATGTTGCCCCTAGAGGGCAACACCGTAACTCTAAGGAAAAAAATATTCATTATAAATATTGCTACAAACAAGCAGGTCTTTCTGTAGTACCTACAGATTTTCAATTTTCGAAAGAAATCGCCCTCTCCACATAGCAAAAATACCAAATTTGAGAGAATAATATGCCATTAAGTCGAAAACCGTAACTCTTTTGAAAAAATGTTCAATATAAACGTTTCTGGATATTATCCAATCTTTAATTACACCACCTCAGATTTTCGATTTTCGAGAAAATTTAACCTCTCCTTTCGAGAAAATTTGTCCCCTCCTTTCGGAGGGAAGGAGTTTTCGGAATTCCTTTAGGGGTTCGTCGGTCAAAAAGTAATAATAGTAATTATCTTAACTCTGTTGTCAACAATTGTCAAATTAAAGATAACAATATTTTGTGATCTCATTGGAAGACAAAGTTGAACTATTTATATTTCAAGAAATAATATTTTATTGATATAATACTAACATAAAACTTGTTTAGAATTTTACTACAATTTTGCCACCAATTGCCGGAGATATTTTTTGACACATTGGACGTTGGGAAAATCTTTCATTGGAAATGCGAACAGCAGCGTGGAAATTCCGATTAGCTTCACCAAAGATGATAACGGCTTCAACTTTGTCTTCCAATGAACGAGCCATATTAATCAACGAGAAAAAAAATATGAAAAAAGTAACTTGGGAGATCACAAAATGTTGTTAACTTTAATTTGACAATTGTTGACAACAGAGTTAAGATTTATTTACTTGTTGCTATGGTTACTAAGGCACTCACAGTATTAACAGGCGACTGAATTAACGCAAGGGATCGAAAATCGGATCAGTTTGGATTAAGATTTTTTGGGACTCACTTCAACTTAGGTATAGTAAATGATACATGAAATCTGCTTAGAATTTCACGAAGAATTCGAATATCTAATAATATACAGGGGGTTCCATTTGAAAAAAATTAGCTAATAAGTCAGTGGGCTTTTTTGAGACACCCTGTATAAATTAAAATTATGTTATTGAAAAGTTCAAATGAACTGCAACGCTGCAACTTATGTACTAAATATTTTTTTGTAATATTGAAAGGGGGGGACTTTTGGTCCTCACTGTATGTAGATATGAGAAGCTTTGATCTAAATAAAATTAAAACATGAATGTCATCAAATTTAAGCTACGTCGGTATTTTTCTATCATATATACCTACTAGGATTTAGTTCAATGTATATACAAAACAAATGACTTGTTCTGTATATCAAAATTAATCGAATATTCTGCCCAATATGACAACCGTATGGAAAGCTATAAATCAGAAAGTTTTCCCAGTCAAACTCAACAGCAGGGTCTGATAAGTTGGCAAATGAGAGGGCTTGCAGCTATCTCTTCTAACACATGGGAGTCCGAGCATTTCCGGGCACTGAATTTTTCATTCAAATCTCCGGAATAACAAAGATTCCGATATATATATTTTCATATAAATTACATCATATTTTGGGCAAGAAGGGATGTATCTTCGGAGGCTGTTAGTCATCCTAAACAATGATTTATAGCGGCTAACATATTGCGAGGTGGACCGGGTTTGGCCAAAACACCCCAACTTACACAGGCGTGACCCGGGGGTAGGCTTCAAATCAACACTCACTTCCTTCTTCTTTTTTTTTTTCTTTCGGGAAGAGGGCAATAAGCCGAAACAGATTGAAAATCCCGCTCTATCCTCTATTGTATATTTTCCGTTGTATATGGGACAATTTATTTTCTATCATTTATTTAAGTCATTTCAACTTATTTACAGTTAATCCTTGTTCAGGAATTTCGATATCAATCATTTATATTGATTATACAATCAGGAGCATTGTATAGTTCCTGTTACATTATATAAGTTTGCAAAAGAAGGCACGATCTAATAATGCTGAAAACAACAACTACTATCCTATGTACTACTCACGCCAATTACATTGCGTTAGCATTAAGACGGAATATGTATGATTCCTGGGATGTTTGTTTTCTGATATTCCTATTCTCACATTTCTTTTTTTCAATAATACAAAAGGAAGAAACAAACTCTTGAGCAAATTTAACCTCCATAGACTGTGGATATGATAACTTTTCCCTACCAACTAGATTCAGTTAGGAATTAGAATTACATCTGGTATATCATAATGATTGAAACGAATTTTGAATTGGAGGATACTGTCAGAAAATTAACAATCAAAGTGCAACGTGAACTTCAAAATACTTGGATGGACATGCATTGCATATTATTTCGTTTGTAGTCTTCGACATCCTTAATAATGACCTATAATGCCCCTAGTTTACTTACCAGCATAATTACACCGACTTATGTCGTCTTAATACTGTCTATGTGGACCATTTTTCAGCAACGCCACGTTCTTTAATAGCATACAGGATATCCCAATTGTTGTAATGGCCATTTTTAATTGAACATAACTCTAATTTTGTTATGTTGAGTTATGTAGAGGTATATAAATATACCGAAGAATATAACATAGGAATTGTGTGAATAAATATTTGGAATTTATATCCAGTTGTTTTCAAAATTAGTATGACAAATTCTCGATGTTCTCGTAGCGCAAACTTCAAAACTGTGATATTTAGCAAAACGTTTCAACGTACAAATGTCTCAAGAAAATCGATCTGATGATGAGCAAATTTCAACCAATCACAAAGATTCTACTTAAAACTACAACCTTGAAAGAAAATTAATAAGAGGAAATTGTATTTTTCGCTGCATTATCAAGTAATATATTTCGTTATTTATGTATGCAAAATTTTGATGAAAACACGTTATTACTGTCAAAATGTAAAATATGGATTTACGCACATGAAAAAGAAAAATCTGAATATAACAAATACAATCTTTAATATGGAACTTACGCTACTTATGTATGCATTATATAAGGATGGGGGGATGTTCTTTATGCTTTTATCTTATGTATATGATTAACTTGTTTTGGTTCTGATGATGATCAGAACTTGACAAGATGTTTGGCCCTATCTGTTCAGCATAAATATACCTACCTAACCTAACCCAGCTCCTGTCGATATTTCAAGATGGTATATATCTAGTTAACATGCAAATTGCAGTTTCGCATAAGCCTCCTTCCTTAATAGAAAATGATATGAGACGTGGCGATGCCCTTTTCCATGTGCGCGCTTGCTTCCACCAGCTTTATTAAAGATTCCACCTACCAAATTGACTGTGTCACTTTGTTGCCTATCACAGACTTATAATCATGACGTGTCATCTATCGATTCTAATTGAGATGGAATTTGCATATAATATCGACAGCCCTTGCGAGGGCTCCGCGGGGACCGTGCATTTTTGACCGACTCCCCAAACAGAGGAGGTATACAATAAATTTTTTTATATAAATAAAAAGATGTTCTTGGGGATGCAGTCATATATTCAATAAAATTCTTTGACTGAAGCCGAGCTTTCGAGAATGTTTATTTTCTTCTTCAGGGCAAAAATCGTGAATTTATAATAAATTAGCCAAAAACAGGAAAGATTTCATAGCCATCAATTACAATTATTTGTAATATATATAAATATATATATATATATATATATATATATATATATATATATATATATCCGTTCTGAGCAGGCAGACAACAAAACAAAAAACGAAAGTGAAAAAATACGGACCGAATAAATCTACAAGAACGGAGCAATAATTATTAAACTATAAGAATATATGTGTGTGTTTCTGTTTTGATTCAAATTATCCTCGGTCCGCTAATACCCGAACTATTACGAAATATATGATTGAATATTGTTGGTTAAAAAAAAAAACTATTCAATTGTATTCCAAATCAGCCGCAAACACTGTCCAACCGTAGCTCAATTTAATTTATGGTTCTAAATTATACGGTATGTCTGTGTAATTGTTTGGACTGATGGTATAGAAGAGAAAGATAGAAGAGGATGGGATGGTAAACTTGCGGTCACTCACTGAGATGCCGACTGATTATATGGTCAAACGGACGGACACACTGTTGCCACATCTGGGCGATCATAATTACTGTCACATACAAGTCTGCTGCTCTATTAGTGTGTCTCCTTCAAAGATTTTTTTTATTTTTGCCTTCTTTTTGCGTTTACTTAACATTGTAAACGTTTTGGATTAAAATTGCATTGCAATGAAACATAACTTGGCACTTTTAGCAAAAAAAATATGTATGATTCACAAGATATTCAAATCGCCTGTCTAATAAACATTTGCACATTCGAAAACAGGACAGAGTATTGTTTATAAATAGTGTAAAAAGTAGTGGTCCGATATGGGAGCCCTGTGGAACTCCCGATAGAAGAATTCACTTGGATGTAATGTCTCCAATGAGTAAGTACTCGCTATCGACGTTTAATAAGAAGAAGCTTCTGGCAAACACTTTTAATAAGTTACGACCATCAGCTTAACTTTTCCAAATTTCCTATATCAAAACAGTACATATTTATTTTCTTTTTTGGTTCAAAACAGATTGAGACCCTATTATTTATTCCTTCATTTACCTCAGTTCATCGTGAATTTTTACGAATGTTACTACCGTTTTAACTCGCTTGTGGTTTTCACTAGAATAAAATGGTGTATTCCGAGGATAGAAATTTGAAAATTGTTTTTTAAGAATGACGAATCTGCGCGAATAACAGTTAATTTATTTAACGAACGTCATCCTGAAAGAAATGTCTCCACTAGGTACTTACGTTTTGCAACTAGTTTACAAATTTGAAGCTACTGGTTCAGTCGAAAATAAAAAGAAGGTGCATGGAAGAGACGAAGCGATGGAAGTGGCTGTTTTAGGTAATGTAGCAATGGATCCGAC
Organism: Crioceris asparagi; assembly: GCA_958507055.1. NCBI lineage: Eukaryota > Metazoa > Arthropoda > Insecta > Coleoptera > Chrysomelidae > Crioceris > Crioceris asparagi. The sequence continues at coordinate 1,389,841 of OY293833.1, read as the reverse complement.
TCTCAGAACTAGGAAATTGTCTGACGCATCTGGTGTATCACGCACAGGAACTGCATGAGGATAATTTTGATCGTCGATCCAGTTCTGTGAAGTGATCAGTGAAAATATTAACAATAATCAATATTTTATGTTCGATATCTGTTTTTCGGATGAGTGTTCATTTTACCTTAACGGAACTGTAAATAGGCATAACTGTCGGTATTGATCAGACGAAAATCCTAGACAATTTCATGAAGTGCATACTCAACATGTACAAAATCGGCCCCTTTTTTATACCAGGTAACCTCAGTGGAGAAATTTATCAGGATTTATCAGCAAACACTATTTATCCAGCCCTCGTGCAAGTATTGGAGAATAAAGAAGACCATCATACGATCATTTTTCAGCAAGATGGCGCACCAGCTCATTTTGTACAACCTGTACGTCAATTTTTGGACGAAACTTTTCCTCAAAATTGGATTGGCAGAATTAGACATATTGAGTGGCCACCTAGGTCACCTGATTTGTCTCCTCTGGACTTTTTTCTTTGGGGACATCTGAAATCTAGGATTTATGTTAACCTGCCCGATTCACTGGAAGATTTTTGAAATCATATAACAAATGAATGCCGTCAAATTACACCCGACATGTTGCGTAATGTATACGGGAACGTTTTGAACATAACTTATTTTACTGCATGGAAGTGAATGGTGGTCATTTTTAGCATTTAATAAACTAATAGAAAAAAGAAGTATTTTTTTTTTTGGTTTTTAATTAGGTACACTTTTTGGTTGTCGTTGTCTCTTTCCCTATTTCAGCTGTTATTTTTGTTATCGATGAAAATTATCAAGCTAAACTTCAGGATTGAATAGTACTCGATGATATCTTTGAAATAATTTACAGCAACACCCCTCATCCCTATTTTAAATCTGGGGGTGTTGTTTACCCCCGTTAGGCGGTAGGAGTTACGGGACTCAAAAAAAGTATCAAAGTAGTTCCCCCTCGAATCAAAAATTGACGGGTCCCAGCATTTTCCCATCTTTTGATTTACAGTCGTTCAATCGGTTTGTAAAGTTTTCGTTGGCCCACCCTGTATGTATTTTCATTAGAAAAAATCAAGTTGATAGTCTTAACTTATTTATGGGTTACCCTGTAAGTATATAGAATTTTCAGTATAATTCATACACCTATTGCTTCAATAACTATAACTGACAATTATTATAAACTAACTCAACAATTCAGTGACTGATAGAAATTATGGAGGGTTAAATTGTTACACCATTTGAACGTTATTTATATTATTCAGTGAAGATGTGTACCAAGTAATTCATGACGTCACAGAACATATGTAACTATTAAAAGGGTAGATATATAGGTATTTTACGTAGATATATATATCTTCAGTGATTTATTGACTACCCATATTGATCTGTAGTAGTAGTAGTTGTTGCATAAGATATATATTTCCTCCCACTGTCACGATTAAATCGGCAAAACGCCTCCATCAGCATCGGCGTATCCTAACACTTTTTCCAAGGGGGCCATAATATATAAGAAATAAATACATACATCAAAGCACTTTATCTAGTTTTATTATATTCTTCCAGTTGCGCTACAGATGTAGATATATGATTTCTGAATTTTCTGAAAAGCATTATCAATGGTGAGAGTAATTATCTGCATTTACGTCATCATCGACAAGAAGTCGATTCCCATGTATAATCGACAACCTCGTAAGCATTTTATGTGTTTAAGATTGGCCTCGTAAAAATAGCAAAGCAAAACCACCTCAGAGAAAAAATAAGGTGGTGTAGCCTGATGTTTAGGTGCACCTTGCAAAAAAAACATAAATACAGCAACAGCCACTGCCAGAATCGTTCGTGACTCTACAGCTTTTAATTCTTGATTTATCCTACAAAGTACTTGTATTTGCTACTACGGTTTACCGTAATAGAAACGTACGGAACACTCGAAGTATGAATTCTACTCGACTATGCCGCATTTTTTTTTCATGAGAAGGTACTTTTCTAAGTGTCTTTCATATAGCTTTTTTAAATATTTCCAAAACCAACAGAAAAAATTTCATCCACTGCATAACAGGTTATTTACTGCTTTATAAATTATATTTAACATAGATGGAATCTCTCTGTTCCTGTGCTACCCTCCAAAGTTTGTGACACGTAGGCCCAGAGTAAATGTAGCGAAAGCTGGCAAATAAGCAAAATAATCAATCTCGAATTCAACCATTTATTTCGCTGTCGCATCATGCCAACAGTAGTCATTATATTTCGAAGCCCTTTTAGCTCTGAACGTATGCATATGAAAATATTATTTCGTAAATGCTAATTTACATGTTACCGCCCTCATATTCCTTCTGTCACTCACTCACTCACTTTTAGCTGCCGTTTAATGTAATGTATTCAACAGTCTCGCCACCCCATGGGAAAGGTACCTATGTCCTTGTAGATTAGAAAAAAAAATACTGTTGCCCTAGCTGAATTCGCAATATACGTGAGTTGTCACTTTTTTCTTGGTCATTTTTAAATGTTTATTTTCCTAGCCCAGTAAAGAAAATGGAAATCATTATCTAATTATTATGGAATACGAGCTAAACGATCATTGCGTAAATCAACAAACCTGAAGTAATGAACATTATATATGTTCTATGTGTCCATCAAGAAAATGTTTACCTCTAATTTTCATAACGTAGATATACAAAAAAAAAACTTACCAATAGGCAATAATTAGTAAAAATGCAGTAGTAAAAAAATACAATACATATCCATTGTTGAAATCTGTCAATATTTCATCACATATAAGATTCAACCGACTTTCAATGCAACCACAAAATTTCCAAATCGATGTTCGAAGCATTTTTCCTTACAAAAATGAAACAGTGGCAACAGCTTACCAAATCTCTGTCGTATTCATCATCTCCCATTTCATCTGCAAAGTTGCCAGTACGTTTTATTCTGGTTAAGAACTCTCTTCTAATTTACTTTGCTCTTCAGCCAACGTAGTTCAGCTTCCATATAATAGGTTGCGCTAGCGATGCTTGTGGCTTGATCATCAGACTCAATATTAATTTGTGTTAAATAGGAAAATGTTCAAAAATATTATAATTAAGCCAATAAGAAATAATATTTTCTAGAGCTCAAAATCAATAGAATCAGTTTAATCTTTAAATACTTATTACTAAATAATGAGATAACGATATTTTTCTGTTTTCATTTTTGGTGGATGCGCTTTTATGTTAAATGTGAATTAATGATAATATAACGCAGAGATTTCAAAATAGTAAAACGACATAATTATTCTTATTAGAGATTCCCACTCCGATATTTTTCCTATTGAATTATTCCTTTTACAATATATGGTGTGTCCAATTAAGTCGACACCATATGAGAAGCTTTTTTATTTTTGTTTGTTTTATGGATAAAGATATTCTTGATAGAAATTTCTCCATGGTCTAGAACCAAAATGAAATACTATCAGATATCATTTTTTAGTAGAACAAAGGAGATATAAAATTAATATATTGTTTATTTTTAGAAAAAGTAGTAGCGTAAAATTGATAATTTTGACAGTTCAGTTTGAATGAAAACGATGACTTAAGCATTATTTATGGCTAATGTCTCTCGAATTGTTGCGGTTTATGATGGATGACGGTTCTTTTTCAATTAATCGGTGACTAAGTTATACCTTAATTATGTTACCAGAAACCATGTAATGTCCGTTTCTTATTGGTAGATATTCTGTTGATTAATAAATCAATCAACGAAAACAAGATAATAGATTCATTTGGCTCGTAATGCAATTAAATTGCATGAAATTTAAAAATCTAAGTCTATAAATGATTTGGGGACAGAATACAAAAAATGTTAGGAGAAATTGTTTTTGGTTTTTAAATTGGCATTAAAAAAGTTTCGTGTTTTAGATCATTATTATCGCATTTCTATATTATAAGGATTTAAAAAAATAAACAATTTAAGACTATTAAAACCCGGTGTTGTCTTTGATTGCCATTCGTTGAATTTGACATTTTGACATACACTTTCAAGATTTACGTGTTGTTCAAAATTATCTTACGAGCACTTCGAGCTATGATTTCGATTAGATTCACCTTTATTTCTGTAGGTATGAGGCGATCCGAAGAAAAAAACCTTCGAAGTACGCCTTGAAATCTGATAGCATATCAGTTTAAAACAAGATTTAACATATTATTCAAACGAGAGAATTGTTGAACAGTCTGGAAATCATCAATTCACTTCAGTCATTTCCAAATGTAAAGTGAAATGCAAAAATATCTGTATAAACATACAGGCTTTTTTTTGCTCCGATTTTTTTTCCATTCAAGAGAGGAGAGTTGAGAAATGGTCCCATATTCATAAAAACTTAAATCCGAAATTTTCTTCCCTCCGAAGAATAAGGGATTTTTCAATATTATTCAATTTCCGAAGACATTGGACTTTCTTTGATCGCACGATATACCACTCCCCTTTATTAACAAAAATGACATATATATATATATATATATATATATATATATACCTTCTATATACACTTGCAAAGAAAGTGAGAACATCACCCCACACAATTATAAGCACATTCATGCCGATCGTAAATAACAAAGAACACCGAATCGGGTCGTTTTGATTGTTAATTAATGAAGCAAAGAAATCTCAAGTGGATTAACTCAAGACGGATTGGATTAAGTTCCCAATTCCTGGACTTGTTTTGGTTTGTAAGTATTCCGCAGATCATCGAGCGACGATAATCAAGTTTAGTTATTAAAAAGGGGGACTGGGTTATTCGCGCCGCCTCGCTTCTCAATAACATCAGGGATAATCAAAAAAGCAAATGCGATTGTGATAGGTTCGTTAGAGTTTTCCAGACTATGTATGTGAAAGCAATGGACACCACTGATTTACTTTGATCGAACAGAGATTATCAATTATAAAACACGGCTATTTTCACAATTTACAAAAAAAATCCTCTTCACAGCTTTTGGTGAAAACTTTCACAATATCATCGTATGAAGCCAGTCCAACGTCGATATTATCTTTGGGTTTAGAGATAAAAGTTTCGTAAATATTGTATCGGATGAGATAGTTATATGTTGGAGTTCTAACAGTTTTTTTGTAATATAGGGCTGTTTCTCAACAAACATACAGTCGAATACATTTCTATCGAAAAGTAACGAATAAATTCATTATTTTTGAAATTGAGAGTTTTTCGAAAAAAACCTCTGATACGTCGATTTTGTTTTGAATAAGGCACTTTTTTACATATTTGACATTTGACAAATTAGGTGTGACCATTTAAAAAAAATGTCGATGACGAATGACGACATATCTCGAATAATGATTACGTCACAAATATGGGTCGTATGTCAAAAATTTGCCTTTATTTAAAACGTAATCGACGTGTTAGAGGTTTTTTTTCGAAAAACTCTCAGATCTTATGAATGTATTCGTTATTTTTCGAAAGCACTGTACATACATATATTCTCTGTTTTTTTGGTGAATAATCATTTCATTTGTAGCACTTATTATGATCTACCTATTTTGTAATTTTAAATGAATTATGTAACATATTATTTGTCATATAGTACGGCAGCTAATTATACAGTATGAATCAACCAAGTGAAATAAATTTCTTATTTATTTATTTCATTCTGCCTATTTATATAAAACCATGTGATATGTCGATTTTAATTCCAAGCACTCCTATAAAACACTCCACGCCCATTTATTCCAGTTGTCTGTTCCAGACTGTATAAACTTCCATTTTATTGAAGCATCTCTTTTTGTTTAGTGTAGGTAGCTTTTGGAGATCATAAAATAAATTAATACAACAAGCCACAAATATACCTATCCTTTCTTATCTGTCTTTACAAATCAGTGTTTCCCTGTTTGGACATAACCCACATAAAGATGTAACGAAAGTTGATAAGCATCTGAAAAGATCCCAAGATTTTTGCTTATAAAGAGAAAGTGTGGATTCTCAAGCGGTGATATATCTATTTTATAGAGAAATTTTCAACTACCTATACCTATATATGATCGCTATTGTCAGATTGCATCGCAGACTGGAAAAATATAGAACAAATGTTTTAGATAAATTATCTTCTATTATTTCGCGGAAATGTTGATAGAATTCTGGTCGTTCTTACTTGACAGGTTTAATGTCAAGTAAATTACATAATTTTGAAACATCACTTGTCACGTTTTGATGCTGAAATATTTTATTAAACATTATTGAAAGAAATACACAAACATTGGCGCTTCAAATGGGCGCCTCAGAACCGTACTTTTTCCATTGGCGTAGAAATTGGGGAGAAAAACAACCACTACTCCTACAAAATCTTCACAAATTATGATTTAACAAAAAAATTTTTCTGACTCAAAACTTAGCTTATTATGAGTGAAAAATGCTTACATAAGCCGTTTTCTGCACGATAAACGGTTCCGAAGATATTCACAAAAAACGATTTTTTTTTTCAATTTTTCAATTTTTCTTAGAGATTTGAAAATTTGAGACAGCCAAATTAAAGAAGAGATTATGAGAGGCAACATTTAAATCTGACATTTTTCAAAAAAATTATAGGTTTCCGAGTTGCAGCAGTGGTAAAGTCTGGAATATGTGTATTTTCGCGATGTTTTGAAATCTGTTAATGGGCAACGTATTATCGTCTTTGGTGAATGTTGAATGATTTTGATGGATGACTAATATTAAACTCAAAAGTGTAAAATAAATATTACAAATTGGACCGACTTTATTAGTTGGTGCACGGCAAAATATATCCTTATATAATAATTTACTACTGGGATATTAATTTTTAAGATGGAAGGTTCAGAAATATCACTTGAATTCATCTATCATCAGAACTTTTTCAACTTTACGATGGAATTGTAAATAAATGCGATTGTTCCAGTTTCTTTTTTTTTTTTGGTTCAAAGTGCGAAAGGTAGGTGGGGTGCGCCGCTCACCGCTTATATATCTTGATTTTGCGGTCATAAAATATTTGAAGGGACGGCTATAAAATGTTTAGGAGTGCTCAGTAGGATAGGTATAAAATGCAAATCCGTTTTGAAAAGTTAACCGGAAGATTCGGTCTCCAGTGGCCAATACGCATGCATATTTCAAATGACGACCGCGCGACCGCATCTTTTAAAAGCCTTTCTGTAATTCGAAATTACCGACAAAAATGGCACGACAGAGAGACATAAAAGTTCACCCTTTTGCATTTCTTACATCGGAACGTTATAGTGTGTGAAATTAAATTCCTAATGTCTACCCCTTTAAGATATACCTACAAATGTACTCATTTAGAGTTAATTTTACATCTTGTGTTGGCTGTTATCGAAATAAAAGAAACCGAGGGTAGGTATACGAGAGTGGAGCTTCTGTGTCTAAAAAGACAAAAGGGAAAATTTCATTCCGAATTAAGTAGACCATCCCCTATGCGCTTCGCTTTTTAACAGCTTGCTTTTGTCTTCGAAATTGTCTTTGCGGCGAAGAACACAAATTCGGGTCGTTGTACGATTTCATGAATACATACACTCTTTCATTTATTTGAGACGTGATACATAATCTATTAAATCCAAAGTGATTAATTACACATTGTCTAAATTGTGTACAGATAATTTGATAAATTGATCCAGTTATTATTCATAATAGCTAATTGTCATTGGTTAAAGTAATAAACAAGGTATTATTATTCGCTTCCAATCATACAAAATGAACTTGGAGAAATAATGAGTTCTATCAATTTTAAAAAAAAGGTTCAAGCGCAAATGGAGTTCGCGTGGGAAGGATTCCGTACTAAGTAATAGGTTTTCCTGTAAACTATTAGCGAAGGCTTAAAAAAAATTGCACCGACGTTATTAGTTGGTGCACTTAAAAATACAAAATAATATTAATTCTGTTGGTGCTGTTACTTTTGAAGTTGTGCAGTTGCAGTTAGATTGATAAATTTTGGCACCAACTTCACAAGTACCTACCAGCACCAAGAGAATTAATATTATTCTATATTTTTCAGTGCACCAACGAATACCGTCGGTCCAATTTTTTGTAAAAACTATTTAATTCAAACTTTTGAATGTAACATTATTCACGAAAATCGTCGAACATTCACTAATACCAATTAAGATAGTACTTATCCTATTATCCATGTATATTCTTTGCTTGTAGATGTTTTTATTGAGATCTCAAAACATCGCTTCGGAAATACGCTCAAGTATTTTAGATGGTACCATTTAACACCGATTTATCTCGAAAACCGTAACTCTGTGAAGAAGAAGGAGGTTTCGGATTTGCGTTTTTATGAATATGGGACCATTTCTCAATTATCCTCTGTCAAATGAATCAAAACTCATTATAAAAAGGGACTATTATTTTATGATAAAATCGGCCACTAGCTATAGGATACATCAAAATATCTAACTAATCATCGAATTCGGCATCTGTTATTCACAGAAAAAGCCCCAATATTATATCGTGTTCATTACCGGTATTGTATATGAAGGGTTTTTGAATTGGATGATGTAGTAGGGATATATATATATATATATATATATATATATATATATATATATATATATATATATATATATATATATATATATATATATATATATATACATCCCCATAGAGAGTAGTGAGCTGCAAATAATTCAATAAAGAGTTAAGGGTGAAGGATATATATATATATATATATATATATATATATATATATATATATATATATTCCATAGCTATGGCTGGCGTCTTAATACACATGATAATACTTCCTTGCAATTTCCTTCAAGACTCGAAGCAGCTGATTAAAGCAAAGAGTGGCTGTCATCATTGCAGAGCCGAATACGGGGACACTTCGACTATAACTGGGAATATTCCGGAGTAATTTGCTTTAGAAACGAAGAAGTATCTTCACCAAGGGAATTACATTGGTATGACAATCGCGAGAAGACCTCCTGGGTGGAGAATATTATTGTTTTGAATATTTCGTCTAATATACTACTATAATATTGTATTGTGAATATAATCGGTGTGCTATGTAGAAATTGTTAAATAGACGAGAGCCAAGTGAAGGTACCTATCTGCTCTTTGTTTTGCATAGCAGGATCTGATATGATTCTTCCATCAATTTGGAAGAGGACAGTTAATATAGATGGTTTTGAGTTTGATCGAGAAACCTCTTTGGGTGATAGAACAGTGCTTTTCTTCTTTAAAAATCAAAATTATGTTCTCATTTTTTATTTGTTTATTTTTTCCAGTTAAATGTGATTTAATAATCGCTCTGAAAATGTTTTTTTTTCTTATCGCTTAAGTATTCTCTTTGATTGGCAAAAATGTATCATTTTCCTATATTTTCCATGTATATAGAGGTAGGTATCTATACATAAACGAATTGTTTCGACAAAAAAAAAAAAATCGACATTCCGTATTCCCGCTTCACTAAAAATGTAAATAGAGTGTAATAAAACTAAATCGCGAAGTATCCTACTTTGATCTGCGAATTGCCAAAATGTTATTCTCTTGAGGAATTGTGGGAGCTGCTGCTTGTCATAAAACAAAACTCGATGGCTTTCTTACTGCGCGAACTATTTACCTGGGGAACTCACAATGAATGCCAAATATCCCGAACATCGCGGCGAAAATAAGATGATGGCTTTTGCTGAAAATCCTATCGGCACATGTTTTATGTATATATAACAACTTCCTTTGAATATATATATATATATATATATATATATATATAGGTATAGGTGTGCCTATATATTCAACGATGTAGGGTTACATCCCTTCAATCTTGCCGCGATGCCAGATTAATTAACACATGAACCCTTGTGGTTCAAATTTAAACAATGTGCCGAAATAAGCGTGCGCAAAAGGTGCTTTATTTCAGAAATATTACCCACTGCAGGGACTTGCGGTAGAAAAATTAAGCAGTGACTATTGTAGCTATAAGAAAATGTGGGAAATTATTTTCAGTTTTCTAAGATGACCGCTAGGCGGCGTACTCGCTACCTTGAATTAAAAAAGGTTATGGTTTTCGAAATTTTACCAAATTAAGATAGCAAACAAAATTGTACTTTTGGTTTAGTTGATAAAGATTTTTTACAAAAAATTTTGGACCGACTTTATCAGTTGTTGCACTGAAAAATACAAAATAATATTAATTCTATTGGTGCTGGTTCTTTTGGAGTTGGTGCCTACAGCAACAACAAACTACAACGGCACAACTTCAAAATTACCAGCACCAATAGAATTAATATTTATTATTTTGTATTTTTCAGGGCAACAACTAATAAAGTCGGTCCAATTTTTTGTAAAAAATATTTATTTCACATTTTTGAATGTAACATTAGTCATGAAAATTGTTAAACGTTCACTAATACCCAAAATTTTATAGGTAGGTTTAGCTTGTACTTGTTATTTATTATTCAGAGATCTCAAAACATCGCGGCGCAAATATACATATTTCAGGCTTTACTGCTGTAACTCGAAAACCTTAACTCAATTTAAATGTTGCTACATATAATCTTTTCTTTAATTTGGTCGTGTCATATTTTCAATTTTCGAAAAGAATTGCTCTTCCACATAGCGGAAATACGCATATCACATATTTCAGACTTTACCATTGCGAAACTCGAAAACCGTAACTTTTTTGAAAAAATATTCAATTTAAACGTTTCCGTTTCAGTATGTTGTCACTAGAGGGCATTATTTGTTATAAGGTCAGAAATTGCGAGATTTCAAAAAAACAATTCTATTGATAATTAGTTTTTTGCCCTAATAAAATAGAAAAATTATGAAAAATTTAAATAGATTTTGATAAGTTTTTAAATTTGTTTTATATATTTCACTAACTAATAAAGTCGGTCCTATTTTTCTTTTTGTAGGAATAAGTACATTCGAAAAGTCCAGAAAAGAAACCTACCTACATTGAACTATATAGCTCCCTTCTGTACAATTTAACCTTTTTGTCTCAAAACTGTTCGAAGATAATAATATATTATGGCAATAAACCATCTCGAAGATCATTCGAAATAATGTACAACTCATTCAAAAAATTACAACAACCTTTTTCTGGCTGCTGTAACACTGCTGATTTATGGAAATGAGAAATTTGCATAGAAAAATCCACCTATTTGTAACAATAAAAGTAAAGGGACATCTGACAGGAAATATGTACTGTAAAATGTTATCTTAAATGTACGGAGCACAAATTATAAGAAGGCATGACCCCAGGGGAACATTAAATCGTTTCAGTGAGGTGGAACACGGGGTAACGTATTCCAGAGTGCGGGATAAATATGGGGTTCTGGATTGCGCACATTCTAATCATGATGTATCTCTTCTATATATATATATATATATATATATATATATATATATATATATGTATATGTTATAATATGTTCCTTTTCCAACTTGCGTTCCAGTTGAGAATTCAACAGACTTTAATCTTTCGCACAATCTGTTACGTATGAGGGTCTATAGAATATTAATGTGTTCAATTTATGTTATTGGTATACCATAAACTCCTCCTTTTTAACCAACCTCCAAAATTGGAGGCCGTACACAATTCGCGTGTTTTTTTTTATGTTTGTTCACGCCTTTTAAATAGTAAACGTACTCCGATTTTCATGTTTTTTTTTAATTTGAAAGAGGATTATTGAGAGTTGATCCCATTGAAACAAATTGACATTCAACATGTCCTTCCCCCCAAAAGCGTCTCCCAAATTGGGTGGAGGGGGGATTTTTTTCGAAAATCGAAAATTTGAGACGATGAAATTAAAGAAGAGACCATTTCCGGCAAGGTTTGTATTGGACATTTTTCAAAAAAATCATAGGCTTTCGAGTTACAGCAGTGGTCAAGTCCAAAATATGTGGAAGAATCGGTTCTATTATCGGTTATTTGGTGATTTTAAAGCACCAAAATAATAATATTCAAAAGAAATTTATCCATTTATTAATTTTATAAGTAATTTATATTGATACTAATCGTCTTTTTTTTCTCATTCCAGGTGAGTTTAACCTTCCACTCAACGATTGACAGTGAGTAAAACAACAACAACAAAAAATATAAAATTGGTTAGAAAACACTTTTATGTTCCACTGTTATTTCTAAAAATGCCATAACTAAGTATAATATAATCTCAGAATTGAGAAATCATTGACGGTCTTCGTATCGACCTAATAAGGCATTTATTGAGGTAAATATTGAACGGTGGTTTGGCTTCGGGTTAGGGGAGGTGGTGATCACATCGTATGTATGTGTTGTGTATATCTGTGAGGGTGGCCCTGAACAGGGTAGTATCTAATGAACTTTATGATTACACTGTATTTACCTTCTTAAACACGGGGAGCTGAGACATATGAGCAATCGTCGTATCCACATATATCTAGGGGGAGCGCAGAGAGACCAACTCAAATGAGCAAATATTTTTCTATCTGGCTCACACGGTGAATTGGGAAACTTTCGGAAATACCAGGATTAAGTTTGATACAATGCCCACATGCATCTTTATTTATGCTAGTAGTTTATATTCACCGGAAATACTCACCACGTATATATTTGGGGCTAATAGCAAAATCTCCAGGGTATACTTAATATAGATGGAACTTTCATTACGAAAGAAAATGTTATGATTCAGTAAAACTATCTTTTGTTATCTGAATCTTCATGTTGTTGTAAGACAAATACGTCTCATAGAATCAAAACTAATTGAAGCAAAATATTTAAATGTGGACTAGGATGAACATTAATAAGAACCCAACATAAGGAATAATCCAGTATGCGTATGTTGCGTTTTTACCATAATCATATTTTCTTATTTTTTCCATCCACAACACTGAAAACTAATAAAAGCTTTCCATTATTTCCGTTCCAATACAATATGGAGTCCGTACCGTTTTCCTGGATATCCAGATAGAAAAACTAACGTAGCATAGATATATTGAGTTTTATTTATCTGTAGACGTGATGTATTTCAAAAATCTCCTTCTCTCCGAAGTCTGAGGTGGAATAATTAAAGGATAATATCCGGAAACATTTAAATTGGACATTTTTCAAAAGAGTTGCGGTTTTCGAGATAGAGGCATGTTAAATTCTCAAATATGTATAATTTTCGTATGTGAATAGGGCGATTTAAAAAAAAAATTAAAATCTGTGGGTACTACATGAAAGACCTAATTATTTGTAGCAACATTTTTCCCTTAAAGTTACGGTTTTCGAGTTACAACGGCAGTAAAATGGTAACATCTAAAATACTTGAGCGTATTTCCGCAGCGATGTACTGAAATCTCAATAAGAACAACTACAAGCAAAGAATATATGTGGGTAATAGGATAAATACTATCTTTATTGGTATTAGTGAACGTTCAACGATTTTCGTGTTACACTCAAAAGTGTGAAATAAATATTTTTTTTAGCAAAAAATTGACCAACGTTATTTGCTGATGCATTGAAAAGTACAAAATAATATTAATTCTATTGGTGCCGGGTACTTGTGAAGTTGGTGCCAAAAGTTATCCGTCTAACTGCAACTGCACAACTTCAAAAGTAACAGCACCAATAGAATTAATATTATTTTGTGTTTTTCAATGCATCAAAAATTACGTAGGCCCAATTTTTTGTAAGAAAAATATTTTTAGTATGACTTCAGACAAGAATTCTTGATGCTACGATAGGTTCATTCACTTTGCACCCCATAGAATGACATCGACATCGAATGTCAAAATGACTTTGAAAGAACTTTGGGTTACAGCGGTGGCGCAAATACTGCACGTAATAGTAGAGATTCTACTTTTCTAGCAACCTATGCAGAGTCACAGATGTTCTCATGTCAAATTAAGTATATATATGTAAATGTATTTATACCTCTAATGTCTCAATTTCCTTAGGTAACCTGTTCGCTACAAATACATAGTAGGGGTATTATCTATATTATGTAAACCACTAGTGACTTTCCTGGATATCGTTTTGTATGCATGCGCACATCCACTTTTATTGTACTCCTTGATGAGGCCAGCGATAATAATGTTAATACGTGCGAGATAAGACGTAAGTATACACAGTATATGAGAGACTTTACTAATTTAGCAGCGACTTAATTAATAAAGGGATCGTAGTAGAAAATATGTATATTATTACAGCTTACAGCCAGCTTCAAGATCCAAATAAATGTTACCGTTAATCCGAAAAAGCTATTTTAAATTGAAAACTGCGTTACGAAACGCGCAATTTTGGACATTTTTAATGCCATAGAATCGACATTTTACATAGAATGTAAACATAACCTCTCAAAATAATCTTCTGCATACAAGATGTCAAGTAATTATGGAAACAGTTCTTCAATTTAGATGATTTTTGATCGACGAACCCCGAACTGAGGAGGTATACAATTCGACTGTCTGCTTTTTTTTGTTTTTTCGCGCGTTTTATTTAGTAAGCGTACTCCGATTTTGATGATTTTTGATTCATTTGAAAGAGGAGACTTAAGAAATGGTCCAATATTTGTAAAAACTTCAATCCGATATCTCTTTTCTTCCGACAACCGTCCCCGAAGGAGGTGGAGTGTGCAAATTTTCTCAAAAATCGTAAATTCGAGCTGCCAGAATTAAAGACAGGACAATATCTGAAAACTTTTAAATTGAACATTTTTTCAAAAGAATTGCGGTTTTCGAGTTACAGCGATATTTAAATCTCAAATATGTATATTTTCGCTACGTTGGAAGGGGCGATTTCTTTCGAACGCTGAAAATCTCTAGATACCACATGAAGGACAATAATATTTGTAGCAACATTTATAATGAAAATTTTCTTCCTTAGAGTTACAGTTTTCGAGTAAAGCGGGGGTAAAATGGTTAAATCTATGAATATTTTTAAAAAAAATTGGACCGACTTTATCAGTTGTTGCACAGAAAAATACAAAATAATATTAATTCCATTGGTGCTGGTTCTTTTGGAGTTGGTGCCTACAATAACCAAATACAATGGCACAACTTCAAAATTACCAGCACCAATAGAATTAATATTATTTCGTACTTTTCAGTGCACCAACTAATAACGTCGGTCCAATTTTTTGTAAAAAAATATTTTTTTAATTTATAGTAGATTAAGAGTTTTAACTTTCATACAATTTAATTGCATAAGCAGTCAAATTAATCTGTTGCCTTGTTTTGCATTGATTGATTTATTAATGAACAGAATCTCTGCACATAAGAAATGGACATTACGACATTGGTCTCTGGTCTCTGGTAGCATCATCATGGGTATATAACTTAGTTACCGATTAATTGAAAAAGAACCGTCATCCATCATAGAAATGATAACCGCAACAACTCGAGCGGCCATCAGCCATAAATCATTCCTTAAGTCGTCGTTTTTATTTAAACTGAAGTGTAAATCAAAATGTTCATTTTTCCACTAAACGCTTTATCGGAAGTTGACTGGGTAGGTAGGTAATATAGGAACGGTTAATGTTCCTTGTCGAGTGTGGGTAATAAAGGCCGTTAATAAAGCCGCGGCACTACTAGGAAAACATTAATAAGAAAATAAATTACAAGATAGTCAAGCTGATAGCATCGTCGAGTTTATTTTGTATAATAACGAGGTCTATATTGGTCACGTTCGAGTCGAGTGTCCTTGTCAGAGAGAACGTTTATCCAGGGGGTGTGCTGTAAATCGGTCGAAGTGAAATTAACTCCCGAAAAGAGGTAATTTGCGAAACAGTTATATCTTCAGGACGATTTCGGTAATTTCGTGGAAACGGTCTCTTTATCAATGCCCGAAAGCCGTGTGCGGGTTTCTGCTATATAGTCTAGCCCGCACAGCGGCCACAAATCTGCATTACGCCGAAGGCCCTTAACTCATTCCCATTCTCTAACTGCCGGAGTTACTCAATTACCTTTCAATTAGTACGCTCCCGGATAAAATTATCTACCAACCGTTTCGCATCTTGCCCATTCTGGTGGTTAATCGCAGCCGCACCTATCAGTGAAAGATCGCTGTGCTTCGCCTGTGTCGCATACGTATACGCACACGATTCTCGACAAAACAATTATACAGGGGGTAAGGGTATAATGTGTACACAGATATACAATGATAACGCTAAGGCACCCATTACTGTGAATATATATATATATATATATGTACCTACAACAAGCCCTTTTGCGAGATGCATCTTCTGTCTTTCTAAATCTCGTCTAACAAAAATTCCATTGCTCCATAGGGAGCGATCCTCGAATTTGACACACAACATACATACATAGGCAACTCGATCGAGTGAATATGGGATGCATCCGAAATACTCGCGAATATTAGGAACTATCGTTCAACATAATGAAATTAATTGACTTACAATACTGATGATTTAGTGATGATTTACACTGACCGGCTTAAAAAACGCAGCAACACCTAAAATGATGACCAGTTTCAAACCGCTATAACTTTTGAACGTGTAACTCGATTTGAATGAGTTTTTTTTTTAATTGAAAGGCCTACTTTTTGTCAACATTTCTGTATTTGCCCTCCCCATTTTGGCGCTCTTCTATTTCAGCAATGGTGAAAAATGCTAACACGTGTATTCTTCTTACATTTTAACGGTGGCCGTGGGGTGCACCGAAGCAACAAATTAATTTGAAACAAAAGGAGCTTGCAGTCTCGTCTTTTCTGAACACTTCAGTTTTTTTTCCAAGTTTCTTTTGTTTAAAACGCCAGAGTTACAAGCTCTAAAGCATAATGCTCAAAAATTATAGCAGTTTGAAACTGATCATCATTTTGGGTGTTGCGTTTTTTATGCCGGTCAGTGTAGTTTGCCCTGAAGAAGAGAATATAAACATTCTCGAAAAGCTTATCGAAATAATAAATATTTGAACTCCAATTTCCGTTTTACATGTTATATTTAATTGTAGGTACCTGAGTATGGCATTTTTTTAACTTTAGGTATAGGTAATATTTTTATTTGATCCATTTGGTAATTACCTGCTTAATTAACTTTTTAATTTCATAGAAATGTCATTTAGATTGTGATATTGCATTTTAGTTTCGCTGAATATGTATTAAATATACCTACCTAAAATTTTACATGAAGAATTGAGAATTGTAATATGGTGGTTCAACGCAAAAAACACTCCTACTGATTCGATATAATATTAACTTTAAAGGCATATTTTATGTCGGAAAAGAAAACCATCCATATTGTGTGTTCAGTAATTCATAGATGATATCAATTCTATTTAAATCTCTTCCTCGAAATAAAGAGCCATTATCTTTGAGTCTCATTCATCACGTTGAAGATCGCCAACGTCATCCATATAATATATATATATATATATATATATATATAATAAAATAGATTTTTGTTGGGGATGCAGTCATTTAATAAATAAAATTCTTTGGATTATGCCAAGCTTTCGAGAATGTTTATTCTCTTCGTCGGGGCAAAATTCGTGAATTTATATAAAATTAACCACAAACAGGAAAGATTTCATAGTCAGCAATCAGAAATGTCATTATATATATATATATATATATATATAGGTATATAACTACAGCCTGACAAGTCATAAATAAGTCAGTTTTTTATTGTTTTGTTAGTCCTGTTGCGTCTGGCACCTCGTTTACTTCCTGTTTGTATCAAACGAAATCTGAACTTGAATATGTAACTTTTAAAAAATAATTCATTTTTTACCAAACAAATATTTCTTACAAAAAATTGGACCGACTCTATTAATTGGTGAACTAAAAAATACAAATTAATAATAATTAATTTGTATTAATAATTATTAATTGATTATTAATTACACACTTTTGAGTGTACCTAACATTAGTCATGAGAATTGTTGAATTTTCACAAATACCAAGGAAGATAATACTTTAACCATATATATTATTTGCTTATACTTGTTATTATTCAGAGATCTCAAAACATCATTTCGGAAATACACATATCTCGAACCTTACCATTGTTGTAAATCGAAAGCTGTAACCTCTTTTGAAAAATGACCAATTTAAATAGTGCTACATATAATCTCTTCTTTGATTTGGCCGACTCATATTTTCGATTTTCGCAAAAAATAGCCGAAATACACATATTTTAGTCTTTACCATTGCTGCAACTCGAAAACCGTATCTAGCTCTTTTGAAAAATATTTCCAATATCAACATCTCTGGATATGGTCTCATCTTTAATTCTGCCGTCTCAGATTTTCGATTTTCGAGAAAACAATTGTTATAGGGTCGCGTTGGAACCCTTTAGGTACGCAAGCAACCCTGAAGAAGCAAACATATAGACATATAGAAAATTCTATTATTACCTTCACCTTTTTCTGAAGTCAATTACAACAAAAAAAAACTGCAACCAACAAAACGAAAGTCTTTCATCTGAAATTAATGGTCGATTGACTTGTATATGGCCACCATGAAGGAATTGAATATAAATAAAGATTTTTCTGCACTGCGATTCCTCAAATCAAGCGAGAACCGTGTCAATTCCACAAAATTGATGAGGATGACTGACTAACTGACACAGTATATAAGTAATATATAGAGTATTTTTGTCTTTGGAGAGAAATAATGTATTTGATTTGTTGCGCTCAGAAATGCATCGTGGAATCAACCATCCACGAAATAACCAGTACACACATACCACACATTGTAGGAATGTGATATATACAGGGTGTTTCATAATAGATGCGCAGGAGGATGTGATAACTCATTCAAAATTATGAAAAAAAGCTTATATTAACTTACCCTCTAAAATGCACCATTTTACACCAAGGTGTTGAAATTGAAAAAATATTCGTTTTGTGAATATCTCCGGAACCGTTTATCGTACAGAAAACGGCTTTTGTAAGTATTTTCCACTCATAATAAGCTAAATTTTGAGTCAGAAAGTTTTTTTTGTCAAGTTATAATTGGTGAAAATTTAGAAGGAGTAGTGGTTGTTTTTCTCCCCAATTTCTACGCCAATGGAAAAAGTACGGTTTTGAGGCGCCCATTTGAGCCGCCAATGTTTTCTACACAAAAAAGGTAGGTACTGTTGGTCGTGAGCTCTTAAGTTTTCGAGAAAAATCAACTTTTATGTTGAAAAAACACGGTAAATTTTTTGAAATACATTTTTTTTATTACTAATTGAACAAAATTTATAAGAAGTAACAAAAGCTAAATTCTACCGTATTTTTTTAACATAAAAGTTGATTTCTCTAGAAAACGATCGACTTTAGAGCTCACGACCAACAGTACCTTTTTTAAAAAAGCACATGGCTGAGTTTTGAAACGAATTGAGTCATTACTTTTGGCACGCACTGTATATATATATATATATATATATATATATATATATATATATATATATATATATATATATATATATATATATATATATATATATATACCTAAGCTTTTCTTGCATCAAAATGATTGTCATATATTCGCCCCTTTTCCGCAATTGTAGCATTATAATCTTATATGGTATTGTACCAATATATGAATTCTAGATACATTTTTTATAAGATTGAATATTGACAAGGAAGGCATCGTGTATGTGCTTCCTGAAGCATTTAGGTGAAGGAAAAAAGCACCCACCGCATCACATCCTCATCCATGAATTTTTATCGATAACTCCTCCTCCTGCACGACATATCGGCTGATAATATAGTCTATTATAAATTTGCGATTTAACATAAATATGTTATAACCCAAATCCCGTTCTCACCAAATCACTTGATTATCATCATTCTGTGTTTGAATCTCTCACATAGCTAGAAAATATGAAAAGTGCCGCTTCCTCCTTGTATTTTATATAGAGCTCCAGCAATTTTGTATGACTGAATGAATACGTAATGCAATTCACATTTGTTTTTGTCGCTCCCCTTTGTTCGTCTCTCTCGCATCTTTGGGGTCGAGTCGAGTTTATTCGCATTATCTCACAAAATTGCATTTTAAAACATTCCCGAGACGACATATGTTTTTGATAAAAGAATGATAATATTCCTTTCCGATTTCATGCCATAATGATGAGGTATTTCTTGTGTTGTAGGCAAAGCCTTATCATTTTTCATTTCTCTTTTGATTTATGGTCCTAGTGCTAAGAAGAAGACAAAAAAACTGATGCCTATTTACATATTTAGAGCTTCGGGTACAAATGTATTCACAAGATGTCTCAGTTGGCTGAGGCAAAAAAACATCATTGCCATTACGAGTTGATACAACACTCTCCGATTGTGTTGTTCAGGGTCAAGACACATGGTAAAATTACATTTTTTACAAAAAAAACTGGACCGACTTTATCAGTTGATGTACTGAAAAATACAAAATAATATCAATTCTATTGGTGCTGGTTCTTTTGGAGTTGGTGCCTACAACAACAAACTAAAACGGCACAACTTCAAAATTGTCAGCACCAATAGAATTAATATTATTTTGTATTTTTAAGTGTAACAACTGATAAAGTCGGTCCAGTTTTTTGTAAAAAATATTTATTTCACATTCTAGAGAGTAACATTGGTCATGAAAATTTTTGAACGTTCACTAATACCCAAAAAGTTATATGTAGGTTTAGCTTGTACTTGTTATTTATTACTCAGAGATCTCAGAACATCTTGGCGCAAATATACATATTTCAGGCTTTACTGCTGTAACTCGAAAACCTTAACTCAATTTAAATGTTGCTACATATAATCTTTTCTTTAATTTGGCCGTGCCATATTTTCAATTTTTGAAAAGAATTGCTCTTCCACATAGCGGAAATACGCATATCACATATTTCCATTTACCATTGCGAAACTCGGAAACCGTAACTCTTTTGAAAAAATGTTCAATTTAAACGTTTCCAGATATGATCCCCTTTCTAATTTTCAAATCTCGAATATTCGATTTTCAGAAAAATTTGCCCCTTCCACATAGCTGAAACACATATTTCAGACTGTAGCGCGGAAACGTATGATTATTTAAAAAGTTGTCCAATTTAAACATTTCCGGATATGGAATTTTCATTACTTCTGTCGTCTCGGATTTTCAATTTTCGAGAAAAAATCCCCCCTCCATCCCCTTTGGGGGCGGTTTTTGGAGGGAAGGAGATATTGGATTTGATTTTCCTCAATATGGGACCATTTCTCAACTCTCCTCTTTCAAATGAAACAAAAATCGTCTAAATCGGAGTACGTTTACTACGAGAAACGCGCGAACAGCCATAAAAAAAGCAATCTTACAACCGAATTGTAATACCTTCTCCTTTTTTTAAAGTTGGTCAAAAATACAAAATAATATTAGTTCTATTGGTGCTCTTACTTTTGAAGTTGTGCACTTGTAGTTTGATAAAAGACTTTTGGCACCAACATCAAAAATACAGTTAAATTTAAAAAAAAAAAATTTTTAACTACACGCACTAATTATGTATGGGTCCTAGTTTTTGTGTGTTCCAAGTTTTCTTTTTATTTCTCCTTTGAATTACTTTTAGTAATTTTACGAAAGTATTTAAGAGAAAGTATGAACAAAATCACGAATAAAAATTACAAGAATTGTACAGAAAATTGCGGGATAATATATATTGATTTTCTGTTCTTCCAGCTATAGACAAGCTAAATTCAGTGCTAAAAAAAAATCAGATAATTATCCTGGTAGGAACCATGGGTCTTTGTGTGAATTATGAACTCCCATCATATATGGTAGGTACCTATACCTATACTGTCTGTCTGTTGTTCTTACTTTTATCTTTCAAGTTTCACCCATAAACCTTATTTCACAATGAAATATACATCCCATATAACCCACAAGTATACCACCTTATCATCACATAATCAAAAACCCGGCATCAAATATCAGCTCAAAAAATCATCGAGGATTGAGACATAAATCCAACACAACTCTTGAAATAAATGTAATAAATATACCCAAACGTGTATTTATAATATATTATATCCAACCTTATGTGGTGTAGTGGTGTCTTGCAAATTATTGCTATCATGTCAGTGTAATTCAGAAGCATGGGTCCACTATCTAGTAATAATTATGTTGATGTTGTCGGTTGTTTCAAGGAAGGACAACCAACATTCAACATAGACAAAAAATATTATATTTCATCAGGTTGTTTCTTCGCTCCCATCTGATATAGTGTTGAACCTTTTTGACAGTTATATTACGCATATGCGTCACAAACAGGTAGAAAAAGGAACAACAACGCGTTGAATTATTAGGACGTACCGAAACTTGTCCCCAGAAATAAAATGAAGTAATTAGTTCATCTCTTATACCTGAAAAAGTATTCCTGAAATTGTCCTCAAGGAGAGTAGGTCCTCAAAAATAGTTCTTTGAATTTGTCTCCCCGACTTTATCGCATTATGAATCACCAATATATACCTATAGATAGCTTTTTATTAAAATCTAGATATTCTCTCTTTTCATAAAATATTTTTTCGTTTACTTATAACAAATGAAAAACTTTCAAGTTACAGAAATGTCTGCTTGTGTTTTTATACAAGTACATTCAACTTTGATTAAAATAAGCTATACATTTTACAAAATCAAATCTTGAAACATATAAATTTTTATACTCATCGAGTTTTCTAAGCAATGCACTTCTTACGTCTACTGGATCGCGTATTCTTGCGCATTCACCACATTTAAAGAATTTGTGTTTGGTATAAATTTTTACAGAGACTACAATTATTTCTAGCACATAACTTCCACGTTCACTCAAACTGACAAAGCTTTCCATATTCTCTCACACCTAAATAAAATGCAATTCTTAGCCAGGAATATCATTTTAGAATGAAATATCCATCTAATAAGAATGAAAAGTAATTTACACTTTTGGCGGAATTTGTATTTAATAGGCAACTACCTCTATTTATATTTCCAATAAAGTATAAATCTCTTAATCTCTTGTCCGGGGACGAATTGTGGTATATACGAGATTAAAGGAGCTTCATTATTATGGGGACGAATTATGGTTGTAGCAATATGGTTCTACCTGCTCGGGGACGAATTTAGGGCCGCCTGAATTATTAGTGGTATATATTATGTCCTGGAAGCATCTAGGACACGGATATTTACGCTTTTTGACCAACTTCCCAAAAAAAAGATTGATATTTAGGTACCCCGAACGGAGGAGGTATACAATTCGATTGTACGATTTTTAATTCATTTGAAAGAGAAAAATACAAAATAATATTAATTCTATTGGTGCTGGTACTTGTGAAGTTGGTGCCAAAAGTTTTCAATCTAACTGCAACTGCACAACTTCAAAAGTAGCAGCACCAATAGAATTAATATTATTTTGTACTATTCGTGCACCAACAACGATATACTTTTTGTAAAAATTTGTTATTGTTAAAAAAGCAACTATCAACTCTCTTTCAGCTACTAGCTTGATTTCTTAAAATTATGTATGACTTTAAAGTATATACCTACCCCTTAGTTTATTATGAGAAAGATTTTCGCCAAACCCCAACAGAATTACATATACCAACAAATAAGGCTTATCATTTCTATCTAACATGTATACCTAAGTGTTATATGCCAAAATCTACATAAAACTTTATACGCGTCGCGTTCTACCTTCTCTTTACTATTAAAGCAAACAATTATTTTCGTAAGCATATATTATTATGAGGATTTGTTAGTGGTAGTTAAAAAGCTATTTAACTCTCATGAAAACCAGCTCTCGTTCTCTCGGTATAATACCTATACGAGATTCACCCAAGATTTTATCGTTATATAACATGAAAAATTTACATTGTAAATACTCGAGCTCTGCATAAAAGGTATTTGCCTTCTTCCTACAAGACGATGACACGAGTGATTTGCGCTTTTACTGCGAGAAAAAAAATGCATTCTTCGCCCTTGCAACTGCGTTTTTGTTCATTTTTACACATCTTTCTCAAGTTACTGTAACGTGGATAGTTTATCATGTACTTACTGTTATTATTTCTTTTAGTTTGTAATTGTTCTAATTCCTCATTTGCTATAGTTGTTCCATGTATAGTTCATTATTAATTAGTTCGAGAGTTGGTAGATTTATTCTCGATCTCGAGTGTGATGTACACTTTTTCATAGTATTGTCAGTTTGACAAGCCTTTAGAACATTATTATGTGTGTCTAGATAATCATAGAACATTCTCGATGAATGTAATGTCATGATTGAGATATATAGTATCAGTCAATTAGAGACATAAGTCGATAGTAGTTGAAACGAGATAGTCAAAGTGACAAGTTGTGTCAGTAGTTATACTACAACAGAAGGTCGTGTACAGATTGTTTGAAAATAAACCATTGGAAGCAATCTGCGAACTTTTGAGTATTACGCAAGTGATCTCATCCCAAAACGTTCAGCACAGGGTAAAACGTTACATTACAGATATCAAATTTTAAGCACTACCATAAATGTTTATTGATGTTAAATGCATGTATACATTGTATGATGAATGTTGACGTACGTCTGAAATCATTCACGACTTACGGACATCATGGTATACTTATTATTGTCGTATTTATGTTGCAATGTCTAATACTTTGGTCGATCTAAGTTAATAATACTAATACTGTAAAAAACTTTTGTTCATTATACGTATAATTAACAATTAAATCAAGACAAAATAAGCCATTTGTCTCACTCATATCTGTCACTTTGACTTTGACAGTGAATGAAAAGTTTTCAATTATATTGTCAAAAAAGCTTTTTTCTTTAATTTTGTTGTCTCAAATTTTCAATTTTCGAAAAAAATGCTCCCTCCAATCTCTCTTCTTTTGTTTTAGATCAGGTTTGGCGGTCTATCTGCGCAATAAAATATACACAGCATAAAATTAAATTAATTTTCATTAGAAATTTCTCGAAAGAAAATAAACTGCGCTCAAAAGACATTTTGCATGCGAGTTTTAAAGTGTGTTTAGCGATTTATAAACGTAGTCAAGAGTGCCAGAGGGCCCGAACGAACAGAAGCAAGCAACACTCGCGCAATAGCCAGTAAATTACCGCTCTCTCTCTCTCTCTCTCTTTGTATGTCTGTCTGTTTTTATCAGCGGTGCAGTAAGGCTCCCGGTTTCCTCATCTCTCTCTTATCCGTCGTCTTGTTTATTTCTATCACTTTATATATCTTGTACATTTTTCACTTGCTCTGTTATCGGGAGTTTAATTAAAAAATCATTATGAGTTATAGCCTTAAATGGTGTCGGGGAGTTTATTTTTTTTTTCTACATTTATTTATTTTTTGATAAACGACCGCTCGACGAACTCGTTTGTTTATTACATGCCGCGTATTCGAAATGCCTGCTTCACCCATTTTCAAGTCAGAATGGTAATAATTGGGTATTAATTCAAGCGATCGTGATGAAATCTGATTCGAAGCGTGCCGTGTAAATATTGGTAAATAATGTCTTCGCATATGTCTTCACTTACTCATCTGATCATACGTCATTACTTGTCATTTTTTGAAGCAAAAATATTTTTGAATGTCACTTTCGGTACCTAGCTTATAACATTTGGAAATATCTGAAGTGAAGTGATAATTTCTGGACTGTTCAACAAATCTTACTTTGAGAGTTGTGACTTTAAGTTCTGTTATCACTCCACCTTTTCCTGCCTAGATAGGTGGTTTTCTCAATTAGTTCAGTGCTGGTGCCATCAATTTTTTTAGCAAATTAAACATTCCAATTCTAATGAATTCTAATGTCAGCTATCTTCTTGAAATTCCTCAAAAGCCTATATGTTATCTTCAACAATTCCACCGAAAATTCATAACACCCTATATATTATATACCTACAATTGAGATGCACAATAAAATCGTTTCACTTTTATTTTACCTTTGGCAAAATCCACCATTGTTATGTCGGAAAATATACGATACCTAAGGCAACTGATTAGGTTTTCCAGATCGTAGTGAAGTATTGAATATCGCATCCCGAGGGATAGTTTTACGCTTAGAAAGAAGGAAAAGGCCGAGAGGAGGGTCAAGAAAAAAGTGAGTTGGTATAGAGATAGGATTTCTCTGATATGTTGGTGTAAGTATAGGTATATAGGTTGGTATAGATGTCGTGGCCCGATCACAGAATTATTTGTATCATGAGGTGTGGCTGATCATATTATGGAATATTTTTTATAAAAAAATTGGGCCGATATTATCAGTTAGTGCTCTGAAAAGTATAAAATAATATTAATTCTATTGGGGCTGTTACTTTTGAAGTTGTCCAATTGCAGGTGGATTCATAACTTTTAGCACCAATTTCACAAGTACCAGCCCCAATAGAATTAATATTATTTTCTACTTTTCGGTGCACTAACTAATAACCTCGGTCCATTTTTTGTAAAAAATATTTATTCCACACTTTTGAGGGTAACATTAGTCAAGAAAATCGTTGAACGTTCACTAATACCAAAGAAAATAGTACATATCCTATTGCCCACATATATTCTTTGCTTGTACTTGTTATTATGTAGAGATATCAGAACATTGGGGCGGAAATACGCATAAGTATTTTAGATTTAACCATTTTACCATCACAGTATCTCGAAAACTGTAACTTTAAAGAAAAAATGTTCATTAAGTATACCTAAATGTTGCTACAAATATTCTTACATTTTTTGTGATACCTTCAGATTTTCAGTTTTTCACATAGCGAAAATACACTTATGTGAGATTTTAACCAATCAATGTAATTCCAGAACCGTAACTCATTTGAAAAAATGTTCAATTTAAACGTTTCCGGATATTGTCCTATGTTTAATTTTGCCATCTCGAATTATTTTCGATTTTCGAGAAAATTTGCCCCCTTCATCATCTTCGGGGCGGTTTTTTGAAGTAAAGGAGATTTCGGATTTGAGTTTTTACAAATATGGGACAATTTCTCATACATAAACGCATAAACCAACAAAAAACACAGACAGTCGAATTGTATACCTCCTAACTCTATAACTAATAAAGTCGGTTCTGAATATGTAAAAAAATGTTCCATTATTCTTTGTTAATTCACTGTTTTCATCCAAAACATTGATTACCTATGCCATTGTCGTTTTGGTAAATAAATACGTACATATAACAAGAAAATACCCTCATTTCATATATTATAACCCTAGCTACCGGTCCAAAGTTTTTCTAGTGTGGAATAAATTAGTCTTTCGATTTTCTGAGCAGCTTTTCAATTTTTTTTTTTTTTTCATAAATTTAACATGATTATTTTGACCATATTCATGAGATTGGATGTTAAGTCAGACTATTCTCATTCCATTTGGTCATAGAATAATAGTTTATCTGCTCTGCTGTGAAATGTAAAGGAATTTCTTGGAAAACTGCCCACGCAATTCAGACGAATCTCAAGGGCTCTCTTCCGAACTCAACTTGACCGTCGTAGTCGTCGCTTCGCTTATTGTGCATCTAGGGTGGCTATGCTATACGAAGCCTACGCTGCTATAGTATACTGTTCACTATTCACCACCACCCTCCCCAATATAGCCTATATATTTACACTTATGGCATTCCTTTCGGGAATTGCAATCTGCATTACAAACGCCAGTTGACGGTTAGTGATAAATTGACGACAAGACAGACAGACATGTTCAAATCATCGTTCAAAGTGAATCCCATGGAATTTTCTGACCAGACCTCGGACGACGAGGCGCTCTATTAGATTTTCTATAATCAAGCACAAGCCCCACTCGTATAACCATTTTTCCAGGGCACAATTTTATATTTGTGCATTACATTGGTTTTATTTTTTACTTTCTAGATAAGTCGTTCTGGGTTATTGTCATAAATATTTTTTACATAAAATTGGACCGACTTTATTAGTTGTTGCCCTGAAAAATACAAAATAATAAATATTAATTCTATTGGTGCTGTTTCTTTTGGAGTTGGTGCCTACAACAACAAACTACAACGGCACAACTTCAAAAATCAAGCTTTCAAATATCCACATACATACGTAATATTACCTAGAATTATTGTAATGATTTCACTTCACATATTATATATACATAGTGACGATCATCGTATATGCTCTCTTTGGACTGGGTGGTGAAATATATATATATAAAGACATTGAATGGCAGCCAAAAGCAAGGTGGGGGGGTGTGGCAGGAGGGTCTATATACCTACTACGTACCCCCCTCATATCCGAAAGGCCTAATTCATATGCATATTAGTGTTAGTATAATTGTATTACCTAATTGATGTAGCGCATGCTTATTTACATACCAGATAGAGAGCTTTCAGATTTGCCATCCTCTTTTGTAAACAGAATGCCAGCAAATTACATCAAATTGAGGCTAACACCAAATTTGCGTAAGAGCATTACAGACCGAATAAATTTGCTCAAATGATTATTCAGATTTTTCAGCTATGATATATTTGTTAATTGGATTAATTGTTTCACTACCTATATCAGGCATGTTGGTAGGATGGATTATTTATTTATATGGGGAAAGATCTTCCAGCAGAGTTTAGGTAGTTAGTTATACGATGGGATGATTATTTCATTATTTTCACGATTTACAAATAAATTCGCAGAAATACTTGTTTCTCTTAAGATAACTTTTGAGGATATGGTACATAAAACATAATTAGGTCTATTGCGGTAATTCGAAAACCGTAAATCGTTTGAAAAAATATACATTTTAAACGTTTCTGGATATGTCTCATCTCTAAATCTGTCGTCCCATGTTTTTGATTTCCGAGAAAAATTACCTCCTTCACGGGCGGTTTTTGGAGGTAAGGCGATTTCGGATTTGAGTTTTTCTAAATATGAGATAACTTCGAAAATGTCCTCTTTCAAATCAGAAAAATCAAAAATCATCGAAACCAGAGCATGTTTACTAGGCAAAACGTCCAGAAAATACCTCCTCCTTTTTTCGGTCAATAAAATATTTTTTACGAATTGGACCGACATTAGATATTAATAATATTAATTCTATTGGAGCTGGTACTTGTGAAGTTGGTGCCAAATCTAACTGCAACTGCACAACTTCAAAAGTAACAGCATCAATAGAATTAATATTATCTCGTATTCTTAAATGTACCAACTAATAACGTCGGTCCAATTTTTTTTGTAAAAAATATTATTTATTTCACACTTTTGAGTGTAACATGAGTCACGAAAATCGTTGAACGTTCACTAATACCATAGAAGGTAGTAGGTACTTATCCTATTACCCATGTAAATTCTTTGCTTGCACTTGTTATTATGTATACTCAGAAGAACATCGCTGCGGAAATACGCATAGTGTTTTAGATTTAACCATGTTACCACCGCAGTAACTCGAAAACCGTAACTTGAAAGGAAAAAGGTTCATTACAAATGTTGCTACAAACATTCTTGTCATTCATGTGGTACCTTCAGTTTTCAGTTTTCGAAATAAATCGCCCCCCTCTACATAGCGAAAATACACATAGATATTATATATGAAATTTTAACATCAATGTAACTGTAAAACCTTAACTTTTTTGAAAAAATGTGCAATTTAAGCCTTTCCGAATATTGTCCCATCTTTAATTCTGCCACTTCGAATTTTCTCGATTTTCGAGAAAATTTGTCCCCTTCACCCGCTTCGTGGGCAGTTTTCGAAGGGAAGGAGATTTCGAATTTGAGTTTTTTACGAACTTGGGACAATTTCTCGAGTCTTCTCTTTCAAATGAATCAAAAATCATCAAAATCGGAGTACATTTACAATATTAAAAGCGCGCACGACCTAAAAAAAAGCAGGCAGTCAAATTGTATATCTCCTCCATCTAGGTTCGTCGGTCAAAAATAGAAATCGAGCGTTTTTACCAAAGACACAATGCTGAATTTTATTAAATGAATTTTTGACACTACATCTGTAAATACTTAAACATATATACCTTCGTAAGTAAATATTTTTTTGCGGAAACATTACTACGCCATGATGTAATGAGTTTATCTTTCCCCATTTTTTTTTTCGTCCTCCAACGGTTTGTAAATTTGGGCAGACTGCAACGGCAAAAGGAACAGAAGAGAAAAAAAAACGAGGAAATTTTATTATCGGCAATCAAAAGAAACGACCCCACCCTTACCCCAATGTATAGTAGTGGACTTCTGTTGTGAGCGCGCCTTTCTCTATATTATTACACGCCAAGAAAATAGTAGGTAATCTTAAATTGGCCTTAACGAATCCTATTGAATAAATTCCGAATGTATTGGCTAATCGATAACGGCCTAGCCAATAATAAATAGAATCCCTTTCGTATACTCTAGCACACATACAGACATATACGTATATAGTAAGGTAAATCTACCACCCCATCCAATGACCACTGGCTCAATCAATGCTATTTTCTTCTCTGGGGATGCATGAATTGTCAAAGGAATTAGTCCAGTCAATAAATAGATTCGCAATCAATTTTTTTGACCGACGAACCCCGAACGAGGGAGGTATACAATTCGACTGTCTGCTTTTTGATAATTTTTGAATCATTTGAAAGAAGAGGCTTGAGAAATTGTCCTATATTCATTCAAGTCTTCACGAAAATCGAAAATCCGAGATGGCAGAATTAAAAATACCAAAATATCCGGAAACGTTTAAGTTGAAAATTTTTTCAAAAGAGCTACGGTTTTAGAGTTTCTGCGATATTAAAATTTGAAATATGTGGAAGTTAACTTCAAAAGTAACAGCCTTCAATAGAATTAATATTTTTTTCAGTGCACCAACGAATAACGTCTGTCCAATTTTTCGTAAGAAACATTTATTAATTGAATAAACTCCCTCCAAGTAAATCCGAAATTTTTGATATATCTAGCGAATAATCAAGGCGGAAAACACTGTGTTCTCTGCGTCTGTTTATATCTTTGTAATACATTTTGTACAATTCCATTGAGAACATAAAAGTCTAGAGAAGGGTCAAGCCGATAGCTGAGATACAAATTAAGATATTCTAATTGTACCCCTAACAAGAACCCAGAAATCCCACTCTACTAACCCCACTCTCTGTAGTTAGTTATACTGTTCTTCATTTAATGCATTCGAGTGGGTACGTGACAGGGGCGTCCCGATGACAACCACCACAGGGTTGAAAAAGCTACGATGTGAGTTTTCAGCAGTCAGATTCAAACTCAACGTAATAAAAGGAACATCCTCGACCACGCACAAGTATCTACCTATTATTGTTGGCAAAAGTGTTTCATGGAATGAGCTGTAGGTACTGTAGGATCCTTGTCTGTGTTCAGGAATTGCTCTGAACTTTTTAATTACAACATATTTCAAAGAGACTAACCTAACCTAACCTAACCTCACCTAGATACAGCTGCATCTAAGAGGCTGACCCTTCCTAAACTCTACGTCTCTGGCACAATTCTCATTTTATAATGAATTTTCATATTTCTAAGACTTTCTATATAAATAACCTACCCAATTGATAGATCCTTGGTAGTTCTAATGACAGAGGCGTTTCAAATTAATTCAGTAGCGAAAGAAACAAACGGTTACTTGCGTTCAAGTCACTCTCGTTTCGTCTATTTCCGCTGCAGATGCAATGATCGCAAAAAAAATCATTCCTTTCCATTCCAAATTTATAAAGAATAAATAAGAAATATTGTTAACAGATGAAAACTCAATATAAATTTGATGTAATTGTACATTCTCTGGAGATCTTGATATAGACCCTGATTAAAAAAATATATATTTGAATTATTGACAAGAAATAGGCGAAAAAAAAACAGCCTTGACGCGGAACGCGAACCCTATCTGCTTTATACTCCACAGCCAAAAGAACAACCTCTAACCACCAGGCTATGACACATGCGATTAAAAATGGGCAATTTGCGTGTAATGACATGTAGGTAAGCCAATGGAGAGGTTGTTCAAATTTCAATTCAATAAATTTCGAGAAATTTACCATTCCGGTGGCTACAGGAGCCATCGGGATTTTTTTCTGTTCTGTACTTATTTATACTTATTTATACTCCACCACTGATCTGCAGATCTGATTATGTCTTTTCGAATGCCATAAAGCATCTGAGATATGCTAACTAAAATGAGCAACAAATTAACTTGCCTTAATACCTTCTAGAAAAGGGTTAAATTATATTTAAATATTAAAATGAAACGCATATCTATCGCATCTCTGAATCTGGAACTTGAGAGCGGGGACGATGTTTTTTTTATTAGGGTAACAATAATGTGTGGGGCCCTAAATACTTACTCAAAGGCCTTTATTGCGATAAGGTCGCTTTAATTGTTTTCGTATGAATGGGAAATTGCGTACGGCCTAGACAACAAAACTAATTTGGACAAAAATGTGTTTAGATTTCTGTTGAAACATTTTCTTAAATATGAAGATATCTATAGGTAGTTATAATTTCAATAATTTATAGATGATTGCTTTTTAATTATAATTACAATGATAAGGCTTAATCTTGTAATAAAACCTGGGAACTGGGAAAACGCCACTCTGATATATAAATAATTATAGAAAAATAAAATAATAGGTATTGAACAAAAGATAATCTCTGACTTTATTTAAATTGGACAGTTTACAGATGTAATATTGATTTTAAGGGTGCGTTCAACATTTGTGATGATAGATGAGACTCTCAAAATTGTGAAATAAATTCGAATTTTTGTCGAAAAACAAGACCGAATTTATTAATAAAATCGACATTATATGACTAAATAAGTTATAATATGTCCAATCCACACATAAAAGTGCAGAAATTGAACAAAAACTTAAAATCGGAACATAAGATTATTTCTAATTTTTAGCTCATAACTCGGTCTAAAATGTCTATTTTCAGAATTTAGGTAGGTACTTACTTACTAGGTACTTATTTTATTTCCGCCGCGATCTTCTGAGATCTCTTATAATGTTTCATAAGACATATTTATAGTCAATTTCAAGTGAATACTTAATAAGTCCTTTAGTTCGTATTATTTGATAATCCAACAGGGATCTAACATTTTTTCCGGGATAAAAATTAGATAGGTATAGGTAGGTATCTAAGTATCCGTTTAATGAACTATCAGTGTGCCAAATCCAAATCCGTTCAGCCCTTTTAGCTTGATTGAGTAACATAGGGTGTCTCAAAAATATTGGGAGCTGGCGCATGCGCAAAGAACAGGTATCAGTATTAGGTATAGGTACCTATATCTGCTTATATACCTATCAGTTGTTTTGATTTTGTTCATTTCGATGCATTTTATGTATCTAAGTAGGTTCCTATATACTTAAACCTATAGATAGGTATATTTATTATTAGGTATATAAATAGCAATATTTCTTTTTATACCTATTGTCGTTGTAAAATTACCACCATTCATTTGTGTTTTCTTTTATTTTAGGTTCTACACTTCCAATAATGAATCGTGAGTACCTTATATACAGCTCTCTCGCTCTATTTATATCCTTATGTCCTTATTGCATTGTATTTTTTGATATTGATATTATGGACAAAAAATACATGCCCAATATTTTTATTTTATTTTCAGATTTTTTTATCTCTAAAAAAATTACCTACCTATACATCTATAAATTACTTAGGCAGGAGTTTTGAAATAGAACTGCTGAGAGTTGGAGCTCTGTTATAGGCTAGCAGTGATTTTTTTTTGCTCGAACCAGTCTTGAAAAAATCGAGTACCTGACTGTTATCTTAACGTATGAGACAGCAGTGAAACCACTGTTTTTTTTTTCAATATCAACACCACCTGAATTTGTTGCTAATTTGTTTCTGGAAGATATTATAAAGAAAAGTTTAAAAAATAATACAAAATATATTTTAGAGAAAATCACACTTTACAGTATTTCATTCTAATGCTAGGCTAATCCCAAATTCAAAAAAATTATAAATTGTTAGAATATTGTTCATTGTAAATTGTAAATGAGTACCTATACAATTAAACTATTTATACCTACAATTTTTAAACCATCAAACAAACATGGGGTGTCATACCTACATAGTAAATACTAGAATTATATCAAAAATTTAGATGCTTTGCACGTAAATATCAACGAGTTAAAGGCGCAACTTGTATAAAATCAGTCTGTAGGGTTTGTGAAATATTCATACCTAAGTGACACAGGCAATAATTGTAAACAAGGAAGTCAAAGTGAGGATGTTCTCCTGTCTGAATATTGCTTACAGCTATAGTTGTACGATCAGCATCGCATAGGTATTATCCGAACAGCCATTTTCTGTTCTATAAATATGTTCTCTTTTCCAGGCATATTTCCCCATACTAAAATACCTACCTTATGCAATTGCTGAGTGAATAAAACCAAAGTATGCCACTTTTGCAGTTTGCTGGCCAATTACCTACCTAACTGTTTCATTCTCCTTACTATAGGTACGAAGATTCCTTTCAAGAAACTCTTCCCCAGTTGGTTAATATGCTGTGTAAATTTCAGATCTGGAATTGTATGCCCAGAAATTTTAGGTGGTTAGTTTTAGAAACACAATGACTGATAAGTTTTTCCAGCCACCCTATAGGTAGTATTTAAAACTTCTTCAAACATTCCAAAAATCGTTAGAACCACCTTGTATAGGTTTTGAATATTTAATTACTCTCTATCCATTTCAGACACACTATAAGACAAATGTTCTCTGAACTACCCCATTGATACAGGAATCTGTCTATCTGAAAACTCTTCAGTTAATTGTCTTACAGCAATCGCTCTCTTTTAGGTATTTGACAAACGAATTTTCTAATGTTAACCGCAATGTTATGGTCATCAGTAAATCGTGTTACCATTGAAACCCGCTCTACCATTAAACAACAGCAAGAAGAATTAAGTTGTCAGTATATTAATTAATCCACCATAAAATATCATTTGTAAACAAACCTATGTTTGTCTGAATACCTATTCTCCTTGAAAGATGAAATGTGTCCAGAAAATATGAATAACTCAAAAAACATTTGCGAACGATGAACGGCTGGACCGCCACCGCCCGCCGCTCTATCTCTCATCCGGGTTGCACTCAAACCCGAACTTTACGACGTACGTTGACAGCAACAAACAAACACACAGATACATAGGTACAGCTAACGGGGCGAGTTGGTGGAGTATTGGCTACTTGTTGCGAGAATTTGTGGGCGGATCGGACGGCGAATCGTGCCCAAGCGCCTCGGTGGGTGCGTGTTCGCCAACCTATCAGCCTGCGCCGGCTGACATTTGGCCACGCCTTTCGAGCACAGCTCGCCTGCTCTTCGCTCCTCGCGCTCATTAGGTACGTCACTCGATTGCTGGCCGCGTTGTCGCACGTATCTATATCTACCAGCTGGCTACCACCTTTTTGACTACGTTTCGCGATCACGCGTGCTGTGTTTTATATTAGTTATTATTAAAAAAGTGTGTGCAGTGTTGCCGTTTTTCACATCGGTACTTTGGTTTTTGGCTTATTTATCGTTAGCTTTTGTTCTTTCCATTAAAGTTCATTTTTGAAAAAATCCCGAAAGTCTGCATCTATAATGCTTCTTAATCAAATTGATTTACTTTTATGTTGTAGTTTTGATGCTTCATTTCAAAATTAAGAAGGGATAAAATAGATCACAATTATTTTAATTTTAATATCACATTAAAATTGACATAAATTTCCCAAAATACTTTCTTATTCTCAAGATATTAGATACGTAGATGTCTTAGCTCTTCGGACTAGACTGAAGAATTGACAACAGCGCTTAAAAAAAAGACAAATAGGTACCTGGATATTAGGTAGTTTAATACAATACCAATACTGTGGCATCAAAATTATGTATAAACGTAAATTAAATTTGAAATAGACAATTTATGAAACGTTTTATTTTCTGTATTATACCTAGCCAAAATCCAAAAAAAAAACAAAACGTTGATGTAGATCGACCGGAGGGTGTGGAATTTCGTGTCGGAGTTGTGAATACCTCTAAATAATCGAAAAAAAAAGAAATGCTGCCCTATCAGGCGGTAGCAATGGACTATGCTGTCTCCTCGGGCTTCCAGAGGCATCATCAGCCATCCATGGGTCTGGGAGTGAACATCAATCCGGCCTTCACACATTCCTGGTTCGTACCAGCGGATTTGTGTGTACCCTACAAACAGACTCCTCCTCTCCTCGAACCAGGGCATGTCAAACTTATTATCTCTGCTTTCAAATTTACTGTGTTGTTTCTTTTTTTTTGTATTTAAGTTGCTTCAACTGTTTTGTGTTTGTATTATAGTAGGTACCTACGTTTACCTACTTTTACTTAGGTATTATTGAAACTGCGCAACCTCTCATTTTTGGCGATTGAGTTTTTTTTTGGCCCGGAATGATCCAAAAATATCAGCCAAATGATCAAGAAATAAGCATAAGCTATAGATAGGTACCTACTTTTACCTAGATCTGTTAACAGATCAAATCTGTCATCATCCACTATAACAGAAATATCTCCTCGTATCAATAGATCTAATATTTGAAGTAGATAGGGTTTAGGTACCTAACGGTGAAATCTGTTGGATTTCGAAAACAAGATGGCGGATCAGTTATTTTACACTATCTAAATCTAGCTATTCTCATTACATCGTTCATAAGAACTTATTTTTGGATCATACTGTAGGTATATAGGTATTACCCACAATTTTTTTTACACATTACACCTGAGTAGATTCTAATCTATAGTTATGGTTGAGGCAACAAGAGTTTGCTGATCCGTTAAAATGCCGCGTAGGTTTAGAATTAAAGTTACCTAACTACCTATAACTTATAACTAAGTACCTATACAAATTTTAAGTTCAGGAGGATTTACCTACTATCTTTTAAAGATGTATTGAAGATGTAACCGATCATCAATTTATCAGCATACTTTCGTCGCCCCAACTATAGCTACCTATATCTAAGTATTTAAATTCTAGAAATTCGCTCATATATATATTTTTCCAAGATAGTCATCATGGTTATAAACCCTTATCACCAACAAATTAATGACAGTTTATTAGTGTAAAAATACCATACCTATCAAAAATAGGATGAACTATTTTAGGTTAGGTGCACAAAAAAATTGAATATTGAAAAAGAATAAGCCCGATCCAACTTCATTGGGGGCATCTTTTTTTTGGGTAGCAGGGAAATGTTGGATTTTATTCTTTTTGATACGGGAAACATAACACAAAAAAGCACACAGTCGAAGAAACATAAAATTTTCTCCTAATTTTCTTATTGAACAATTAAGTATTGATTATTAGATAAGTAGATACATAAACCTACGATGTAGCTGATATATATTTTAATTGCCAGCTGCTATATCTAGTCATTAGAATGAGTTTTCGAAAGGTTGTTTCCGTTTTCTCTGCTGTCTCAAATTTTCGATTTTCGGAAGAAATTCCGCTCCCCAAGAGATTTTTGAGGTTGTTGTTTTTTTAATGGAACGATTTCTCAGCACGTCTTTCTCGAATAAAATAATATCTAAGTGCAGTTAAAGGGCAGATAGAAGCCTTTTGGCACCGCAACTTCAAAAATATCAACACCAATAGAATTCATATCTATTATTTGGTATTTTTCAGTGCACCAAGAAAATACTGATGCATTTGAATAATGCCGGATGCGTTCTCTTTTTCAATTTTGCGGTCTCAAATTTTTGATTTTTGAATAAAAAATGCCCCCTCCATCGCTTTTTGGGGGGTATGTTTTGTGGAGAAGGAAATGCTGGATTTTAAATTCATTTAATATGGGACCATTTCTCCATCTTATTTTTGAAATTTGAAAAACACGATCAAATTGCAGATATCCCTCCCTACTTTTGGGAATTTAATAAGTAAGTAGGTATATTTACTTCTTTATTAAATTCATAGTTAAAAAAAGTTTTTCATTACATTAAAATTTTGATAAATTCCCTAGAACTGAGTCAATTATGCTCTTTAAACAAAATTAACCTTTAGGTATGTGTAGATATAGGACTGTATGTAGCCTAATGGTAATAATTAACTAAGTATTAAAACTCGTCCTTTTTCTATAAGCCCTTCTAAAGCTAACTCTCTGTTATTTATGGATAAATACAATAAAAACCAGAGAAGAAAATCATTTCTCTGTTCAGATTTTTTTCTAATCTCCACTACAAATAAATATTTTGTTTTTACCAAAAATTGGACCAACTTTATTAGTTGGTGCACTGAAAAATACAAAATAAAATGAATTCTATTGGTGCCGGTACCTACTTTTGAAGTTGTTCAATTATTTAGTTTAGATAAAAGACTTTTGGCGCGAACTTCAAAAGTACCTACCTATCAGAACCAATAGATTTGATATTACTTATTTTGTATTTTTCATGTGCACCAACTAAAAAAGTCGGTCCAATTTTTTTGTAATTCTACTGTTTTGAGTGTAACATTAATCATTAAAATCATTCAACGTGCATTAAAAAAGGTAATATCTAAGTATGTTGCTTATACTTCAGAGATTCCAAAATATCGCGTTTTTTTGAAAAATGTCTAATTCAAAAGTTGCAGCAGAATTGTATACCTCCTCCGTTTGGTTGGTCGATCAAAAATAAAAACGTTTTCACACCCATACAACCAAGGCATATATGTATACCTATCAAATTTGACTGTCTTAACTGATGACGTCACAACGTATGATACGGAGCAAGATCTGTATATTAACCTATAAAATTGGCATTTTAAAAACCGACTGAAACATTTTTCAAAACGTCATTGAAAAGCGTTGAGGCCAATATGAAGCGAGATGGTCCGCTGGTTCTCATGTCTTATATATGTATCTAGAGGAAAAGTGACTGCTACCCATAAGTATCCCGGGAGGCTGAGCCTGTAGAAGAAGAAGAAGAAGAGAAAAAAAAGAAAAAAGGTGTTGGCAGATCTCACACTGGGCGCGTCAAAGCGTCTGCCGAAGCTCCTATCTGAAAGATAACCTAATAATCGACGATGGAGGGGCCGGCCAATCCCTGGAGACAGAGGCGACGGTTCAAGTAGCATAGAGCAATTTCTACCAATTTTAGCAAAAGTTCGCCTTAATTCCATTTCCACGCGCACACACACACTCATTTTGTTGTTGTGACTTGTTTTTTGTAAAAGCCCACAATTATCCATCCACATCTATGTTCGTTAGTTACCCAATATCTAGTTTGTTGTGCAAAAGTAGATATCTCCGATCAGCGGAACACTATAGGTATTCGCGACTTTTGGCACCAACTTCAAAACTTCTTTGTTTTTTCGGCCGGAAATCGTTTCTACGTCGAGTTTCGAAATAAAAAATCCCCCTACACATTAGCAGACACTCGTCGCCTCAACTATAGATTGTATTATTTACCGAAGTACATACGTTTCTATTACTGAGTTATTTTTTAAATAATTTACCTAAATGTTCACATTTTGTTATTGTTTCATTTTTGTATTAACAACCATGTTTTTGCGGTTTTTTGCCACTATCTGTAGGGCGAGGGTGAACTAATATATATAATACGATTATATATCAGGGAATAGTGTCCACATATATACCTATATATATATATATATATATAGGGAGGGGAACCAGTAGAGGTACTAAAATAAAATGAAAACAACTACAATTGTCGTTTCTGGGATTTTTGTTGATTTCGAGAGAAATGCTTATCCCCCAAGTGACTATTTCAATAGGCACTTGGCCGTAACTATTCATTTCCCTTCGGTTTGGTATCCTATGTGTACTAACCAGAAGTGTGACTGACTGTACAGACTGGATGACACATCATTTCATCTAGAAAGATATAGGTACCATATTGTCTTTGAAACTGAAACTTTCTACAGTGCTAACGATACGTAAAAAAAAGTAGACTATTGAATCAGAACCATACCAAGGTATACCTATCTGCATGTCTTTGCTAGAATCACAGATGAGAATTAGCTGTCATTTCTAAAATGCACCATTTTCGAGATGCAGGGTGTTGAAATTGAAAAAAAAAACGTTTTTTTGTGAATATCTCCGGAACCGTTTATAGTACAGAAATCTGCTTTTGTAAGCATTTGCCTCTCATAATAAGCTAAGTTTTGAGTCAGAAAAAAAAATTTGTTAGGTTATAATTGGGGAAGATTTAGAAGGAGTAGTGGTTGTTTCTCTCCCCAATTTCTACGCCAATGGAAAAAGTACGGTTTTGAGCCGCCCATTTGAACCGCCAATGTTTTCTACACAAAAAAGGTTGGTCGTGAGCTCTAAAAGCGACCATTTTCGAGAAAAATCAACTTTTATGTTGAAAAAACACGGTAAATTTTTGAAATACAATTTTTGTATTCATTAATCAAACAAAATTTATGTAAACGTTAGAACAAGTGAGAAAAGCTAAAATTGAACGTGATTTTTCAACATAAAAGTTGATTTTTCTCGAAAACGATCTACTGTAGAGCTCCCGACCAACAGTACCTTTTTTGTGTAGAAAACATTGGCGGTTCAAAACCGTACTTTTTCCATTGGCGTAGAAATTGGGGAGAAAAACAACCACTACTCCTTCAAATCTTTCACCAATTATAACTTGACAAAAAAAACTTTCTGACTCAAAATTTTGCTTATTATGAGTAGAAAATGCTTACAAAAGTTATTTTCTGTAGGTACTATGAACCGGTCTGGAGGTATTTAACAAAAATGTTTTTTTTTCAATTACAATATCCTGTAGGTATCTCGAAAATGGTGCATTTTAGAGGATAGGGTAATATAAACTTTTTTTCATATTTTTGGACGAGCTATCACATCCTCAAGTCCTGCGCACATATTATGAAACACCCTGTATATTGGAAGATATCACTTACATATGTCAATGCTGCAGTGATGACGTATTAGATTGGAAATTGAATTTGTCAAACAGTAGAACCTAACTTAAACGATTATTGGTATAAATCTTTAGAATGATCGAAGAAGTCATTTTTTCTTTCATCAACTCCGCTACTTTCCGTGCCTAAACTGCATTTTTGACATTAGTTGGCCACAAATTCAGTATTCACGCAAAATATGGTGTCTTGAACCAAATTTATACCGAGTGAACAGAAATATATATTTCCACGATCCATTTGATCCTGATGGAAAATCGGATGATGGTGGAAGGTATATAGTAGTTAACCATTAATTCTTCAGCACGTTTCTATACCTACGAGAGAATGCTGACTATGATGGTTTGCCTCGCATAGATCGGTCAGGTTTATATTATGATGATGGTCTTCTCTCTCTCTCTCTCTGTACGTGAGATCGACTGTCGCTAATGATTGTTGTTCCCGAGGGAAGCGCCTCGGCCGGACATTCCGTCGGGATCGGAACATCGAAAAGCTTCCGGACCTAAATGCAAGACGAGAAATGGCTTTTTTTTATTGTCTTTTCCAATCAGATGTACGGGTATTATATGGTGGAGCTTCACTCGATCACTTGCGTAGCTATGCTGCCTTGCAAGATATTTGAGACAAAATTATAAAGGTCTATTACTATTCAGTTTGCTTACTCAAACTTTTGTCTCATATATCTTACCAAGCACTATACCTATATAAAATCAGCTGCATCTCTTTTCAACGAAGTTACAGATATTAATTTACAAAAAAACATTTAAACTTCCCCCCCCCCTCAGTTTATTTTTAGGGATAAGAAAAAAGTGTACCAACTAAGTACAAAAAAAACTCAAATTTTTCTCAGTTTTAAGAAGAACAAATTTATTTGTTATCTTAATTTGGTAAAATTTCGAAAACACTGTTCTGAAATTCAAGCTACTACGCCCCCTAGCAGTCATATTTGAAAATAATTTCCAACATTTTCTCTTAGCAACTTCAATCATCAATTTTTTTATCGCAACTGTCGTATATAATTCCAATAAATGCCTTAATTGGGTACTTGGCTAATTTTTTGAACAATTTTATTTTGTAGTT
This sequence comes from Crioceris asparagi, assembly GCA_958507055.1. Lineage (NCBI taxonomy): Eukaryota > Metazoa > Arthropoda > Insecta > Coleoptera > Chrysomelidae > Crioceris > Crioceris asparagi. The sequence goes on along the minus strand of OY293833.1, from coordinate 1,348,068 downwards.
AGACAAAAAAAATATTAAAAAAAATCTACGACTATTATGAAAATTAAAAAAATATATATATTCCAAAATTGTTTTTAAATTTCCCCGCTTGAATTCTAAAAATGGGTGCAACGTCACAATCTCCCTTAGTTAGTGTCCCACGGTATTAAAGAAAGGAGGAATAGAGCAGAGAACACTATCTGATCAGAGAGAAGATACAATATTGTATGTTCTCTCTGAGGAGGATTTGTTCATCGACATGATTACTACGTCACTATCTTGGTCGATTTTGATTGGCGTTCGCAGTCACGTGATAATGAGTTTGAAATCACAACTAATTAAATTGATTATATTTTAAATTCCAAGAGAAATTTAACCTGCATAATGTGATTTTTTGTATGTTAGGACTACCTAATATCGTCTGAACATCACTTTATATTGAATTTCCATTAATGTCAAGTACCCAATTGTGAATGACAAATGCATGATTGAACAAAAAAGATCAGTTCATTAGATGATATAATCCTCCACCAAAATGTATGAATAATTTATATTACTCATTTTTATATTGGAAATATCTTTCAACTTCCCTTTATCTTTGTTTGCAGCATTTTGGAATTGAGGAAAGAGAAAAGTAGAGATGCAGCCAGATCCAGAAGGGGTAAAGAGAACTTCGAATTCTACGAACTGGCCAAAATGCTACCTCTGCCAGCAGCTATTACCTCACAACTAGATAAGGCCAGCATTATTAGACTGACGATCTCATATCTCAAATTGAGAGACTTCTCAGGCCATGGCGAGCCACCATGGAGTCGAGATGGACCACCTCCCAATAAAACGTTGAAAAGTAAGTTCTAGCATAATTATACAAATATATAAGTTTGAGGCGTTTGACGTAGTGAGCTAGGAGGTACCTACCAATGTCAAAAATCGATCCAGGAAGTGTCAAATGTCAAGATGACATTGACAGAACTTTGGCAAACAGCAGGTGGCGAAATCAATGCCATATGAAAGACGCGTCTCCATGGTCTATTTTTTTCTTCCTGTAGCGCACTTTATTTGTAAATATATTGTAACGTGAAGACTCACCCGAATAATAAAATACACGCACACACACATTCCAGAACATCTGGGAAGAACACCGCTCCAGAAGCACCGAGAATATGGGGCCTTGATAATAGCACACAGCAAATCGAAGACTGGTATCAACTCGAAGCTTCGAGACCTTTTTAGGTTAGATATGTATATATAAATGCCCGCGTCAAACACGGATAGTCAGCAAGACGCTAGATGGCGCTCTGAATATAAATGTGTATATAGTTGTGTAATTGTTAGTGTAAATAAATAAGTAGAAATAAATCGAACCCAGTTTTAATATAAATCCCCGTTACAATATTATATATTATACATCTAAACAAATTTGGTAAAGCGTTTCTATCTTTGAAAAAAAAAAGGAGAAGGTATACAATTCGGTTGTATGTTTGCTTTTTTTATGGCTGTTCGCTCGTTTTGCATAGTAAATGTACCTACTACGATTTAGATGATTTTTCTTTCATTTGAAAGAGAAGAGTTGAGAAATGGTCCCATATTTTAAAAAAACTCAAATGCGAAATATCCTACCCTCCAAAAACCGCCCCCAAAGGGGTGGAGGGGACAATTTTTCTCCAAAATTGAAAATCCGAGACGGAAGAATTGAAAAAAATCCATAAAATATTTGTTTCAACTATGTGAAAGGTGCACATTTTTCCGAGAACATATCCGGAAATGTTTAAATTGAACATTGTTTCAACAGAGTTACGGTTTCCGAGTTTCGCAATGGTAAAGTCTGAAATATGTGATATGCGTATTTCCGCTATGTGAAAGAGCAATTTTATTCGAAAATTGAAAATATAAGACGGCCAAATTAAAAAAAAAGATTATATGTAGCAACATTTAAATTGAGTTGCGGTTTTTGAGTTACAGCAGTAAAGTCTGAATTATGTATATTTGCGCCGCGATGTTTTGAGACCTCGGAATAATAAAAAATAATAAGTACAAGCTAAGCCTATATCCTTTTGGGTATTAGTGAACGTTCAACAATATTCATGACTAATGTGAAAAATAAATATTTTTTTATAAAAAATTGCACGGATATTATTAGTTGTTGCACTGAAAAATATAAAATAATATCAATTCTATTGGTGCTGGTAATTTTGAAGTTGTGCCGTTGTAGTTTGTTGTTTCAGGCACCAACTCCAAAAGAACCGGCACCAATAGAATATAATTTTGTATTTTCCAGAGCAACAATTTTTTTGTAAGAAATGTTTTATTCCTCAATAATATTATGAAATTATTACACAATCTACAATAAAGTTTATTAAACACTATACCCAAATCGATATCGATATGTGAATCATCTCATTTTCCAATTTATTTTCTGTGATACAATAATTAGAAAGTTTTTTTTACTTTTTCTATATGTGTGCTACGCACCGATATCACGTTTTCAAAAAAAAATTACGTGTTTATCCTCGATGAATAAATAGCTTTGCTGAAAGTTAAATTTTTCTTCCGAATCCAACAGTGTATTCCAAACACATTACATTTTATTGTTTACAGCAATGAGGTTATACCTCTATATATATTTTATGACTGGGGATCCTGAATCTAAAATAGCTTCTGATGAATAATAAAATTATAAAATACATTCGGCCATTTTGTTTTTTTAATAAGGTGGACATTTTATTTATTGCTCTGTGCCAAGTAAGTAGTAGGTACGTGATTTGCGTTGTTGAGTTTTGCTTTTTCCTTTTTGTGTATTTATATACTTTAGTATACTTATTTACATTTCATTAGAAGTCAGCTGTACCTACCTTTTGTTCTGTGAAAACTCAACCTTATTTAATTATGATATCTAACTTTCTTGAAATACTTTTCTAGAAACAACGTCACATCCTCGTCTAACGGTTTCTCAAGTGGACATTCGATTTTTTATTCATAACAACGACTTCAAATGAATGAATGAATGACGTTATTATAGTTGATGCACTGAAAAATACAAAATAATTCTATTGGTGCTGGTAATTTTGATGTTGTGCAGTTGCAGTTGCACCCACTTCACAAGTACCCGGCACTAATAGAATTAATATTATTTTGTACTTTTCAGTGCACCATCTGATAATGTCGGTCCAAGTTTTTGTGAAAAATATTTATTTCACACTTTTGAGTGTAACATTAGTCACGAAAATCGTTGAACGTTCACTAATACCAATGAAGATAGTACTTATCCTATTACCCACGTATATTCGTTGCTTGTAGTTGTTATTATTGAGATTTCAAAGCATCGCTGCGGAAATACACTTAATTATTTTATATGTTACCATTTTAATACCGATTTAACTCAAAAACCGTAACTCTAAGAAAAAAATGTGCATTATAAATGTTGCTACAAACAATTATGTCTTTCATGTAGTATCGAAAGATTTTCAATTTTCGAAAGAAATCGCCCTCTCCACATAACAAAAATACGTACATTTCAGAATTTAACATGCCTCCATCTCGAAAACCGTAGCTCTTTTAAAAAAAATGTTCAATTTAAATTAAATTTCCGGATATTGTCCTATCTTTAATAATACCTACCAACTCCGATTTTCGATTTTCGAGAAAATTCGCCCCAACCAAACTAAAAATTTGAAAATAAATAAGCGTGGGGTGCTTGCATTGATATAAATATTTTATGTTGATCGATACTGATATAAGTAGAGTCATTATAAAATTAACTTAGAAAGTACCCCACGCTTTTTTACATTAAAATGATATCTTATTTATTTTCAAATTTTTAGCTTGGTTTGCTATTGTAGCGTGTTTTTTTATTTCTTTAAACTATTATTTATTTTATAATTTTTAGTACGGTTTGCTATTAAAGCGATGCACGAATCTAGGGAGTGAGATATAGACAATCATAATCATATTGGTATACGAGGACGGTATGGGACCATCCACTAAATAGTCCCACTCTTGAACTCCATCGCAAATCCTCCAACACACATTCATATCGGATATTCTACAAAAATCCATCCATAAAGCTTCGAGAGGTATAGGTATGAAACCCTTCATCAAGAAATCCTTGTCGCACGTACACATCTATAAAAGTATGAAACCTTTCATCGAAAAATCTCACTCGTACGTATACAACATCACAAAACCCACATACAGATAGAAATTTCCACGAAAATTCATTCAGAAATCAAAAACAAACATAGATATGGAACCCTCCACCAAAGAGTCCCACTCACACATATCCTACCAACTCACATGCATATTGGAAATTCCACGAGAATTTTTTGAAAAAATGTTCTATTTAAACCTTTCCGGATATTGTCCTATTTTTAATTATACTACCTCAAATTTTGCGATTTTCGAGAAAATTTGCCCGATCCATCCCCTTCGAGGGCGGTTTTCGGTGGGAAGAAGATTTCGGATTTGCGTTTTTATAAATATGGGACCATTTCTCAAGCCTCCTCTTTCAAATTAATCAAAAATCATCCAAATCGGAGAACATTGTCTACCTACTATATAAAATGCGCGAACAAAACAAATAAAAAAGCAGACTATCGAATTGTACCTATATCTCCTCCGTTTGGGGTTCGTCGGTCAAAAATTTATCGAGGGGGGACAAAAATTGTTTAGCTCCATTTAAGCCGCTGCTCTTAAAATCTTAGATGGTAAGAAGGGTGAAAGGTAGCTTATTTTGAAGGTCCTTCTACTAAATTTCATTTGCTGTTCGATTTTTTAAAATCAGGCTGCTCGTTTTTGAAAAAAAAATAACAAAAACTAAACTCTCACATGTGGTTCGTATAGGTACCTACGTCAATTCCACATAGGGCAATTATTATAACTATTGAATTGGCATGTGACAAATGGGCCTTCTCCGATTAAATGATCTATATACCTACGTAGATATATATTTTCCTTGTATTATTGGTTTTTTACAACATATGAGCCGCCGCACTTGTGTATAGTTGAGTTGCCCTTTTTCTTTTACAGACGGGCCCTATACCTACAACACAAATTGCTTGAAATGTCATCCTTTAAAATATTGCCAAGTTGTGTATAGTCGGTAAATTTACTCTCTTCCCCTTATCTTATCTGCGAATGCAATTTATATTTCACTTATACAATTCTTTCAGTTGCTGCTTTTAATATCCGCTTGAAAGTATATTAAGTATACCTTTTATTTTTTCTTCGTAAATGATTCTTAATGTTCGGTGGAACAATCTATTAATAATTCTCAAAATGATGGTGTAATTATTGTTATTTATTTACCGCATGAAAAAGCAATAAAAATTAGTAAAACATGACGAATTAATGAAATTCTATTCTGATCGAAAGTTCACGTAGGTATAAAATTAATGTTTTACCTAATTTGTAGGTATAACTTTATCTAATATTAGGCATCCATCGTTATGTTAACTATCCTTATTATTTTAGTAGGCACCTATCTTTATTATTTGTTCTTTTCTCAATATCGATTATCATGAACTTTCGCATCAATCAATAGAGCAAACAAATATTGCTTCGCAAAGAAATGTCTCTTCTATTGCCAAATTATATTGACATAAGGCATTTACGTGACATAATTTGATTCTCGATATTTTATTCTAGGCGAAAAGAAAATATTATTGAATAGATCATTTGGTTGGAAAATAACTTTTGATTGCATTTTAGCAGGAAGATATATATACAAGCTGCTTTTTCTAATTTGCCCATTAGAAAATTTTCACTCAAGAATCGAGATAGAAATATGAAAATTCAAACCTGGCTATAGTCAAAATTGCCCAATTTAGTGAAAATATTTACAAAATGGTGGCACTTCCGGTTACACCGGAAATTGTACTAAACTTTGTTATTTCAAATGGAAATCCCTGTTTTTTATTAGATATTTTAATTTCGCACATTTAATTTAGTATAAAAAGCCCTAGCTGATATTTTTACTGAAAAAAATTCGCATGACAGATGTCTATTCAAAAAATCATATCTCTGTTATTGTACACCGGAAAAGCAAAAAGTTGTTTTTGATCGGTAGCCCAAAGTTTCGAGTTTCCTTCATTATGCCCAACATTATCAACATTGTGAGATATGAATTTTTAAATAGACATCTGTCATGAGATGCAGTAAAAATGACATACGTCAAAAACTCTGACAGATAAGTTATAACAACTAGGGCTTTTCATACAAAATTAAATGTGCAGAATTCAAGTATCTAATAAAAAACAGGGGTTTCCATTTGAAACAACAAAGTTAGTGCCACCATTTTGTAAATATTTACACTAAATTGGGCAACGTTGATTATAGTCACATTCAAATTTTCAAATTTGTACCTATCTCGATTTTTATGTGAAAATCTTCTAATGGGAACGTTAAAAAAATCATCCTGTATGCCTATATATTTTTTATGTTCAAAATGAGAAAAAGATGATTATACCTACGGTATTGTTTATTTAAAACTTATTGCAGATTATGCCCTCAATAAAATTGAGCATTTTATCTAACCTGAAGGTAATTTACGTACGTATTACGACCTGCGTTAAATTTAACAACTAGTTTTGACTTACGTTATGGATTTTTGGATCAAACCTTGAATTTAGCGGAAGTTGTTTACGCAGAATAGCTATTTAGATTTAAGGTACGTTATTTTTTAACGGGCCTTAACGTTTTGCTTACAAAATAGCCCCGCAAATAATGTCGAGAGATTACATCCTTGCGTTACGGTAGATTACGAAACTGTTAAGTTCATATATGAAGAATTATTCTCGTCTATTTTTTTTTTTCGAATCTAATACGATGAATAGCAATAGCAAATTCATTTAAATTGTTCCAAACACACCAATCAAAGATAGTTGGACTTTGGAAAAGCGTGTGATTCATAAGTTGGAAAATTTCTCGGAAAATGCTAGGTAGGTACCTATATCCATCCATTGGCTAATCGGAAAGGTAAATCAACTTGTGTAGAAGGAAAACAAAAACCCAAGGATCGCTAACAATTCATTAAGCAACTTCGATGGCGTCCTCTAATGGCTTTACGCAACCACACATAATTATTTCACTTAGGCCCTACCGTATTACCTATAGGACAGCCGCCCAGTACTTTCTACTACTACTACTATACCTAACCAAAATTACTATCGTTGAATTTTCCATGTTTGGTTTACAATAAACAACAGCTAATTTTATCACACTCTTATGGTGGCCTGGGACCGAATTGAATTTACAAATTTAACATAGTTGACGGGGGGGGGGAGTGGTTCATTCGGTGGTGATTAGATTTACATGTTGTATGTATAGTTTAGTTATGGGGGGTGAAGGCGAACAAACGTTCCTATTCTATATATGAAGAGAGGAGGATGACACACTTTCAATCAACATAATACATGTCATACTGTTAAAACGCTGCCTCCAACAGAAGAACACGCGCTCACGCGAGGGTTGTTCCAATGACATTCCCCATGCCACCCCTTTGCGGAAGCACCAAGAAATCTTCAAGGCTAATAATATATACGCGTCTATAACATTTCTTCGCTCTCTCTCTCTATCTCTATTTTTTTTTCTTTTCGTCTGATAACATATTCCAAACTCAATCATTTTTTGTGGTGAATTTTCGAATCTCTTTGATTCCCATCAATTTATATTTGCTTTTGAAAGGGGGACAGGGGGGGGGGGGGGCTAAATCTATAATTTCCTTAACAAAAACTAGGATTTATTTAGATGGATGACAAAATACCTACACGAACATTTTCTATGTTGAATTATGTGTGATTCTTGATTGCTTCCGTGCCCAGAACAGAGAAATCATTATTTATGACATATGACAACTGAGTCTAGCAAAAAGATATGATGAGAAATCGCGTTGAAATGAATGTATTTTCTTCCGGAACTCTCCAAATTATCCTTCTGTTCTATCGGGAATTATTATATCAATTGCGAAATTGGCTCTCGATCATTACGTTAATAGAATTTAGGCTCGGCCATCGTATGTCATATATATATATATATATAAATATATAGGTGCAAATTGATCCAACGTCTTTCATAAAAACAATAATATCGTATGGGGGTGTGCGTTGTTCTCCAGGGAGTGTTCCAACCCTGCAGCTTGTTAGCTCAGCCGCCAGCTCCCAGCTCCATCTGACCGGTTGGGTAGCCCTTGGTCACTTTTCTTCCTTACGCAGCGCTAATTCGATTATGTTGTAAGCACAGCGCTTCCAATTCCATGCTGGCCACCAATGCGACCACTTGTCAACGTTGACTGTACCAACATACCAAAATTTTATTTCTGATTTTTTATTGAATCATTCACCTCGAGCATGGACGTAATTCACATCTGAACACAGCAATATATGATAATTGAATATGTATTGTGTAAATGATTCATGATCAATTATTAATATATTTTTTTTTAAATACCGTTTCAAAAAAATGTTAAAACTTTTCGTCATATCTCTTTCATATTTGACTGGAAGTATAGGTGCATTATACCATTAAATAAAAGTAAAGAAAATACAATCAATACCTTTAAATATTCTTAAATTTCTTATATATGTTTTATATAGAATATAGAAACAGCTGCATCTGAGAGGGGCTACCCCTTCCTTTCTAAACTCTACGCCTCTGGCACAATTGTCATTTTATTATGAATTTTCAAGCAAATATTTCTATATAAATAACCTAACCATACCACTTTATTTTTCTAGAGTAGGTAGATCACCCTGTATATCTGAGCTCTATTATTTTAGCTGCTTTTGGTTAAATTTTCATAATTTGAGTTCAAGATTTATCAGCTGAAATGTTTTCAATTATTAATGAATCACCCTGTACATATGAATTATGTTGAACTGTGACATTTTATGGCATAAAATTATTTTCTGACATATCCGTTAACAGCTGTTATCTCTCATATATTTTATCTAAAAAAGAAACATACTTTTTTGAAATCATATTTTTCTTTGCGCAATCGTTTTATATATTTTCTAAAAAATATACCTTCCAGCTATAGTTTCCAAGAAAAAGATAATGATAGACCCTTAGAATAGGACGTTGTCAAGGACGAATTTCAGTCAGATTATCAATAAAGAATATACAGGGTGGTCATTTCAAAACTTCCCACCTCGGATTAACAAAAAATACATCGCCTAAATAATATCGAGGGTGGTAACTTTTCTTAGCCAAAATTTGCTTCTCCGCTTTCAACCTTCTGCCCTCAGGAGCTACCCTTCTTAAAAATCTTAAATGATATCGAGTGATAGCTTATTTGGAAGGTCATTTTTAATTGTTACCCTTTCTGATTGGATATTTTAAAATAGGGCTGTTCATTTTTGAAAAAAAAATAAAAAACCAAAATTCCTAATAGGTGTGTTCGGCTTTTAAAAGTTACGTACTCTCGATCTAATTTGTTGGTCCTAATATTTGTTGAAAGCTAAGTTATACTCTTGATATTTATGATCCACATCTGATTTTTTTAGTAAATTTGTGAACCTGTGTATTTAAAAATATGAAATTGGCATTGTGGTCGCACCCTTTCATCGCTTTCCCACACCCTCATTTTTCCCAATCTTATTGGCATTTTCATGTGGTCGTCTAGCCTAGTGCATTCATCTATAACATGTCCCCTTTTCATCAAACCCCTTTTCTAGAATTGCTGCGGATAGGAGAGCGAGACAGATCTCCTATTATATTATTGAACGGCCCTCTAATTCTATTCATAGGATTCTTATCCACGATATCTCGGCACTCGCACTTGACTCATTTTGTGATTTATTTTCAGCAGGTCGTACCAGATCTTCAGCAGGATTAGCAATGGATATATTTGAGCAACACCAAGGCACCCACATATTACAGGTAATTATATAAATTATATATTTATTTCAATGATGATTTTATTGATCAACAATACACAAACCTGAAGTTATGTCACAATTTGCATACCTCAATAACATTTGGAAATGACTGAAGTGAACTGATAATTTCCGGATTTTAAATCAGTTTTTAGTTTGAGACATTTGATAATTCTTGTTTTAAAAGTTCATAAAAAGAAACAAGTTTCCGCAGATGTGAGCTTGAAAGCTGGTCTAAATACTCTGTAACTTATGTGTTTTTTAATTTAGTTGATGTAATTTGAACCATTTTCACTCAGCTGTTTCAATCAAAGCAGGTAAGTCATTTATTATTTGACCTTATGTTGGAAATATATCTGCAAAATTCTTTTAAAATGCATTAATGCAACTTCAAAAGCATCTTCCGACCACTGCTGGAATGACATTTGACATGGACTTGACAGAACCGATGAAAAAAATCAATTATTTATAAATTATTTCCAATGTACCGTTTATTTAGGGCAGTTATCTTTTTAAATAATTTTAATAATTTTTCTACAACTAATTAACGGCATAAAAAAGTGGCAAATTCCTGACATTAGGTCAGGCGTTCCTATTTTCCCAAGTTGTTTCGCTAACTTGACGTCAACCTAGCGAGACACCCATTTTTCAGTAGAAGGAAAAGAGCGTCAAAATTATTTTTTCCACAACTAATTAACGGCAAAAAAGCGGCAAATTCCTGACATTAGGTCAGGCGTTCCTATTTTCCCAAGTTGTTTCGCTAATTTGACTTCAACCTAGCGAGACACCCATTTTTCAGTAGAAGGAAAAGAGCGTCAAAATTATTTTTTCCACAACTAATTAACGGCAAAAAAGCGGCAAATTCCTGACATTAGGTCAGGCGTTCCTATTTTCCCAAGTTGTTTCGCTAACTTGACGTCAACCTAGCGAGACACCCATTTTTCAGTAGAAGGAAAAGAGCGTCAAAATTATTTTTTCCACAACTAATTAACGGCAAAAAAGCGGCAAATTCCTGACATTAGGTCAGGCGTTCCTATTCTCCCAAGTTCTTCGCTAACTTGACTTCAACCTAGCGAGACACCAATTTTTCAGTAGAAGGAAAAGAGCGTCAAAATTATTTTTTCCACAACTAATTAACGGAAAAAAAGCGGCAAATTCCTGACATTAGGTCAGGCGTTCCTATTTTCCCAAGTTGTTTCGCTAACTTGACTTCAACCTAGCGAGACACCCATTTTTCAGTAGAAGGAAAAGAGCGTCAAAATTATTTTTTCCACAACTAATTAACGGCAAAAAAGCGGCAAATTCCTGACATTAGGTCAGGCGTTCCTATTTTCCCAAGTTGTTTCGCTAACTTGACTTCAACCTAGCGAGACACCCATTTTTCAGTAGAAGGAAAAGAGCCTCAAAATAACTTTTCCACAACTAATTAAAGGCAAAAAAACGGCAAAATCTCCACTTATTGGTTTTTTGATATTTCTGTTCTTAACCTAGTTGATTCGACGTCAACTTAGCGAGGCACCCATTTTCTAGTAGAAGGAAAAGAGCGGCAAAATTATTTTTTCCACAACTAATTAACGGCAAAATGTGGAAAATTCCTAACCTAATGGCATTCCTTATTTCCAGAGTTGTGTCGCTAACTTGACGTCAACTTAGCGAGACACCCATTTTTTATTAGATGGAAAAGAGCGGCAAAATTATTTTTTCCACAACTTATTAACGGCAAAAAAGTGGCGAATTCCTAACCTAATGGCATTCCTTATTTCCAAAATTGTGTCGCTAACTTGACGTCAACTTAGCGAGACACCCATTTTTTATTAGATGGAAAAGAGCGGCAAAATTATTTTTTCCACAACTAATTAACGGCAAAAAGTGGCAAATTCCTAACCTAATGGCATTCCTTATTTCCAAAGTTGTGTCGCTAACTTGACGTCAACTTAGCGAGACACGTATTTTTTATTAGATGGAAAAGAGCGGCAAAATTAATTTTTCCACAACTAATTGACGGAAAAAAGTGGCAAATTCCTGACCTAATGGCGTTCTCATTTTCCAAAGTTGTTTCGCTAACTTGATGCACATCAAACAAATCATACAGATATAATGGTAAACGTTCAACGATTTTCGTGGCAACAACACTCAAAAGTGTGAAATAAATATTTTTTACAAAAAATTGGACCGACGTTATTAGTTGGTGCACTGGAAAATACAAAATAATATTAATTCTATTGGTGCTGGTACTTGTGAAGTTGGTGCCAAAAGTTTTCAATCTAACTGCAACTGCACAACTTCAGAAAGTGCCAGCACCAAGAGAATTAATATTATTTTGTATTTCTCAGTGCACCAACTTCGGTTCAATTTTTCTTTGAACTGTTTGCTAGACGGGTTTTCATCTACCTTTAGATAAGATGATAAACTTTGGTCAGACGAAAGTGTATGGTGTACGATTAAGAAAGAAATGATTGCGAAATATAATATTTCCAACGATGAGGCCAAGTTCACAACCTCCTCCTTCCCGGCCCCCCTCTCCCCCCCCAACCCGTGGCAGCTCCTTCTTCCAGGCAATTTTCCCCAGTTGACGTCTGATCCCTTCGGTGTATATAGAATGACCGTCAGGACATGACGGGAATAAGTAGTAACTTTTGGACCTGGAGCGTGTAGCTAGCGCGCGTCTGCCCACTGTCATTTCCTTGATACTTTTTTGATAAATATGACATACAACTATTAAAATATATTTTGATGTATGGTCGTTGTCACCGCGCACCTTCAGGCTATTAATCTACAAAAATGTACATCACTCAGTTTCATTCAACGTCAGTCAGACAGTTTAGATTATTTGTTTTGGCGATTTTTTTTTTACTGGATTTACCAAAACACTCGTTAAGTATATTATTTCCGGCCAAGTGCGAGCAGGATACCTAGAACATCGTACCTGTTGAAAAGATCGAACAAAAATATTTTTTACAAAAAATTGGACAGACGTTATTAGTTGGTGCACTGAAAAATACGAAATAATATTAATTCTATTGGCAACAACTTCACAAGTACCAGCACCAATAGAATTAATATTATTTTGTATTTTTCAGTGCATCAACTAATAACGTCGGTCCAATTTTTTGTAAAAAATATTTGTTTCACACTTTTGAGTGTAACATTAGTAACGAAAATCGTTGAACGTTCACCAATACTAAAGAACATAGTACTTATCATATTACCCACGTATATTCTTTGCTTGTAGTTGTTATTATTATTGAGATTTCAAAACATCGCTGCGGAAATACGCATAAGTATTTTAGACGTTACCATTTTACCACGGTTGTGACGAAAAACTCTGAGAAAAAAATGTTTATTATAAATGTTGCTACAAATAATTAGGTCTTTCATGTAATACCCACAGATTTTCAATTCTCGAAAGAAATCGCCCTCTCCACATGGCAGAAATATACATATTTGAGAATTTAACATGCCTCTATCTCGAAAACCGTAACTCTTTTGAAGAAATGTTCAATTTAAACGTTTCCGGATATTGTCCTATCTTTGATTATACCTCCTCAGATTTTCGATTTTCGAGAAAATTTCGGAGGGAAGGATATTTCAGATTTGCGTTTTTACCAACTGATAACGTCGGTCCAATTTTTTTTTAATATTCATTTCATACTCTTGAGTGTAAGATTTGTCACGAAAATCGTCGAACATTCACTTATACCATTATCCAGATAAGTATATTCTTTGCTTGTATTTATTATTCAGAAATCTAAAAACATCGTCGCGGACATACGCTTATTTTAGACTTTACCACTGCTGTAACTCGAAAACCGTAACTTTATGGAAAACTTGTTCAATATAAGTGAATGTTGGCTACAAATAATCTGTCCCCTGCACGTAGCGAAAATACACATATTTGAGATTTTAAAATCGAAAAAATTGCCCCCCTTCGGATTTGAGTTTTTATGACCATTTCTCAATGAAATGTATATCTTCTCCGTTTGGGTTCGTCGGTCAAAAATGAACTTTTTTTATAATAATTTCCATGTTTTTGTTCTTGAAAAGAAGTATCTTTTTATTACTTAAGTTTTTTTCTTTGATTTCAGTCTTTGGATGGCTTCGCCTTGGCAGTTGCGTCAGATGGGCGCTTTCTTTATATTTCAGAGACTGTTTCCATATATTTAGGACTCTCACAGGTAAGCACCTTTTTTTAAGTAAAAAGAGATAAATTCTTGCAGATGTACCTAAAGCAAAACTTGTCTAAACATCTTAATTGCATTGGTGAAATTGATTTATTTAAATCTTTTCCAATTTATTGTCTAATATTTCCAATTAAAATACGAGTAGGAAATCTAGGTATTATTATTATTTGGTCCCATTCAAACAAAAATAATGTTCTCTGAAATATTTTACAAAATTGTTGTAAACATAAAAAGATTCAGCAGCTTCTGGAACTGAATATAAAAGAACAATATGTAGCAATGACATATGACATAGACATGGCAGAACGAATATTGACAGGATTGATGAAACCATAGAATTAATACTCCTACTATTATTTCTATGGATGAAGATGAAACCATGAACAAATATAAGAAGGACGACTAACACGAGTCGTGGGAGTAGCACATAAAACGTAGAGTTATCGTATGTCATTTCGAGGCGTTGCGCGAAATCGCGCAGCGCATCCTAATGTAGCAGCATGGGCGAAGGAAACTTGTATACAACAATAGACACTCAGAGAAATTCTGCGCAACACCTCAAATTGACAACTTATCACAGGACGTTATTTCAGCCATTGCTGCTTATAGAACACGATACAGAGTTAGTCATCGTCTCTCTATATATTCTTGGATGAAAAAATTACAATAAATTACTGTTATAACAGTGAGCAGTTGACTTTTTTTTTGGGCAAACTTTCAACAACAGGACGAACCATAATTAATGATTATTGCTAACATCGACTGTTGGCTGATTTGACATGTTATCCGAACACACTCATTATTTTTGACATATGACAACTAAATCTCATCTGACGCTAGCAAAGACATGCAGCGACAATGTTCGCATTTCCTAATTTCCTATGTCTTTTTTTGTGTTATGGATCACTGGATGACGGAATATAAATATGTGGAGCTAAAGACGTGGGGGCAATATATAGGAATTTTTGTATTTCCCTTTAATTAATTAAAGTGAAATATATACGCTGCTTATAATCATAATAAAATAGCTGTCGGAAACGGGTGTTTTTAGCATGGTTCTCGTTTTTTTTTTTCATCTTTTACTTCTTCTCTCATCGAAGTAACTCGGCGGCGACGGCGTGTTCCATGGCCGTGTGTTCGTTCGTTCAGCCGCCTCCAAAGCTTGGAGAATGGAGAATGCTTCTCACGTACTTCTCTGCAGCAGCGTGCCTGCCATTTATAATGGCACTGGCGGGGCCCATAATCAATAGGGTATTTGCAACTGCGGGCAAAATGGCTGAGAGAGAGAGACCGACCTTATACTACGAAGAACACACGTAGTACATGTTATCACCTATATAGAGATAGGTGCCTAAGTCTTCTCCTTGGACAACAATCTCTAATCTACCCAACACACATCAGAGACAGCAACAGCAGAGATGTTCGATGATGATTCGACCATTTTGTCACTATTTTGTTAATTTAATTTTATCCATGTCCCTCCCTGCAGATAGGGCGTTTACGTGAATGAATTGAAACACTTTTGCATTGATACAATTTATCTACTTCACAATGGAAATAACTTTTGAGCTTGTAGCTTTATCGCTAGAGGGCGTAATGTTTGAGGAAAAATTGAAAAGCCATTTTTTCTCTGAAATTTACCCAATTTTAGAAGAAGGCCTAAATACTGAATATATTTTGTAAAATACTGTCCTTCTATTATTTTTTTTCAAATAAATGATAGGGGAGATTTTGGGCCATGTTCTAGTTTCCGCTTCTAAGACTTATTAAATTTGAACGTACTATAGAGAAAAATGGATTTTAAATTTTTCCTGAAGCATTACGCCCTATAGCAGTAAATTTCTAAATTTATTTCGAGCGATTTCTCTCAAAATATTCCAGTGTTTGGATTATCTACCTACGTATTAGTAGAAATGGAAAATTATCTCCACCGATATAACTGCTGTTTATGTTCTTATATACTTAAATCAACGCAGTCTTGATTTATTTTGATGAAACATGTCCTTTTTGTTTTCTGCCCTTAGGTGGAAATGACTGGTAGTAGCATATTCGATTACATCCACCATCAAGATCATTCAGAAATAGCTGAACAATTAGGATTAGGATTAAATCAAGGCCAAAATCTCGCATCGCCTGGCAGCGGTTCGGAGGAAAGTTCATCAACAGCTGGTACCAATAATCCAGATGGTAAGTCAATAGCAACAATAAATATATATATAGTATTAGTGTTTATTATAACTTATACTTGCCGTAACAATTTTTAATCAAACGTGATATATTGACAAAAATATTAAAAACATAAACCAAAGAAAATCCACTTCAATAAATATTGGAAATAAAGCATTTCTGGAAAATCACTGCTTTCCTGATTTATCACTACTCATGGCAACATGGCCATTGTTGACCTGAGACGTTCAGTGTGTTCCTAAATACAAAACATTAGCCTGACCAGAGTAGGCGTATTCTGTACATTTGCGTAAATCTCAGAACTGGAAGTTGAAATTCAGAATACAACTAAACTTGTTGAGTTTTGATGTATTCTGACTTTCAGCATTTGCCTAAGCCTCAGAACAAAAAGTTGAAAGCCAGAATACAACTAAACTTGTCGAGTTTTGATGTATTTTGAATTTCAACTTTTAGTTCTGAGACTCAGGCTTAAATTATGTCATCAGTCAATGTCATATTTCTATATTTAGTCCAAGTAACTGTCAATTTTCGACGGCCATTCCAACCCAGTAGGCGTATTCTGTACATTTGCGTAAGTCTCAGAACTAGAAGTTGAAAGTCATAATACAACTAAACTTGTTGAGTTTTGATGTATTCTGACTTTCAACATTTTGTTCTTTGTTCTAAGAGTTACGCAAATGTACAGAATACGCCTACTGGCCAGGCTAATGTTTTGAATTTTGGAATAGCCAAGTTATTTAGGCCTTCTGTATATTTGATCGCTTGCTTTTGCTGGCAAGCATAGAACATAGAAAGACTAGTAGTCCATAAGCAAAGATTAGACTCTTGAGTCGTGCGCCTAAGGTAAGTCGATAAATTACTTTGTCTAATTACCTATTCGAACTTTTAGACATCTAGGAGACAATGATGTCATATTGAAACGATGTGTCTTATATTATATACTTTAATAACGCATCAGAAAACTATTGTCACCTTAACTATAGATTTAAGAAACAAATATCACATATTTTTTTAAATATCATTTGCTGTTTACTAGTTCACTTTCCAAATCAAACCGCTGCAATTTACATAGGTATGCCCTAATCCTAAGAAATATGTGCTTTCAATTTGTTAGAGAAAGTCAACTAAAATGTCTTTCATAATATTATCGATAGTCAAGACGAGTTGCTGGGTTATACCTACCATCATACCTCTACAGATAAACCATCAAAGGAAAAGTTACGTGTAGTAGTGAATATAGATAAACACGGACGGTATATAACTGCAACATTCCATGGGAGTGACACACGTAGAATCAAACACGGAATAACAATTGACCACGTACGCGTCTACTCCTCTGCATGCTTAACCAGCACTGCTTCCTGTCGGACTCGTACAAAACATAGTTCACAAACTGTTTAGTAGGACCATTCAAAACTCTCCCAGACTCTCTGTGATAATACCTAGGTACATTTTCTTCAATGTTTTACCTAGTCCATTAAAATGCAAGCAGTCTGCGATTGAAATTTTCTAAATGGAAATTATGGAGAATACGATTTACCTACCTACTTCGACCTGACAGAAAACACCGTGAGAACACAACAAATTATAGAATTATTTAGTTGATATCAAACAATCCAGGACAACAAAAAAGAGTTAGTTGAATACTGGAGAACAATAATTGATTGTTCAGTTGTTGTTTTACTTCTGAGGATACATTTTTCATTTTTTTGCTCAAAACGGAAAAATCCTATTCAAATCCAAAGTGCGTTAATTAACTTGCAAAAACGTCTATTGAATTGAATATCTGAAAAATAAGCGAACATTGACAACATGCTGCCCTCTAGTGACGACTTTTATAAATATTGCCTTTTGGGTTTGAAGATATCTTTCTTACCAACATCAGACCTACTCATGTATAATGCTGCTATATGTTAGTTGATTTCCATAACATCAACATAGCTATCCTGTTAAAGAAGATATCTGTAGAACTAACATTGCCTAATCTGCAAATTTAAACATTTTGAGAAAATTATGGTTTCGGAAAAAAACAATATTTATAACATTCAGTTAATTGATGTGATATTTTTATAAAAAAAAAAATTCACAGAAAAAACGTGATATTCTTAATACAGTTTTTGTCCTAACGTAACAATATCAAAATATTCTTTAACAATTTATAGTTTCTGTAAATTACGAAGGTTAAATTAGGTTAGTAGACATTTTACTCAGCCGCCAGGATAAAGTTTTCATTTTATTACTCAATATGAAAAAATCGTATTCACATCCACATTATTTAATTCACTTAAACTGAAAAACTAATGAACTGAAAAATATGGAATATGGAAAATGTTAGTTTTAACATTATGCTGCCCTCTAGTAGCGAATTCTGTAAAGTTTGCCTTGTGGGTGTAAAGAAATCTGTCTTGTCAACAAATCAGCCGATAGAAGAGCTCTGCTTATCGATGGTCTACTTTTGTAATATGGTGCCCTCTATTAGTTGATTTCCATAACATCAAGATCGTTATCATGTTGAAGAAGATATCTTTATAACCAACAGTATCTGTTCCATAGATTTTAAAAATAAATTCCCTACATCTGTTCTCTAACTCTAAATTTAAATAATGTTTTATGATTGCCCAATATATAACAATTTACTGAGCAGTCTATTTTATGTTTTTAGAAAAAAGAAAAGTCATGTAATTTAAAAATATTTATAACATTCAATTGATTTATCTTTGATCTTTATATTTAATAATAGGGTTTCCACACCAATTTGTACTAACGTGACAACACAAAAATATTGTTAAACTTATGAATAATCAAGACCCATAGATATATATAGTCTACGGCTATATTTCAATAAGAGACTACAAAATAATCTCGGAAACTGAATTGAAAACAAAGGTCTGTAACTTCTGTAACAGTTGCTAAATATATTTTTTTATTTTAGTTGCTACACAAATGACATTGGGAGCAAACCCTCCATACAAAGGTCTTGATAGAGCATTTTGTGTAAGAATGAAATCGACTTTAACAAAACGAGGCTGCCATTTCAAATCATCTGGTTACAGAGTAAGCGACAATTTTCAATAACATTTTATTTGTTTTTATAAAAAACCAAATTTCAATTCTTTTTTTCTTCCAGGTTGTTCTAATGCTAAGTAGATTACGACCACAATACACGTTCTCACATTCTCGCAAAACGCAGCCACCTCTTTTGGGAATGGTCGCATTGGCAATAGCACTTCCACCTCCTAGCGTACATGAAATTAGATTAGAGTCAGATATGTTTGTAACTAGAATTAATTTTGATTTTAAAATTGCTCACTGCGAACCCAAAGTCCTTGATCTGCTAGCTTATACACCTGAAGAACTGACTGGTAGAAATTTGTATTCATTGTGCCATGGCGAAGATGCTAATAAACTAAGAAAGTGTCATATCGATTGTAAGTTTTGTTTGAACACTTAATGTTTGAACATAAATATTTATCGATTTTTTTTTCAGTAATCAATAAAGGCCAAGTATTAACACATTACTATAGAATTATGAATAAGAATGGAGGATACACCTGGATTCAGACATGTGCCACTGTTGTGTGTAATTCTAAAAATGCTGAAGAACAAAATATAATATGCGTTAACTATGTAATAAGGTGAGTTGGACATTTTTTGGTTATTCAACTATTTGTTGATGAAATATTATGATGAATGCATCAAATCTAATATACTATTTTGTAGTGGTAGAGAATACGAGAACGTAGTAATGGATTGTTGCCAAATGGAGGAAACCAGTCATATGGTGAAAAGAGAGGAAGCCAGTAACAATGATCCAGAAAATGGATCACCGGATGGAGATAGAGGAGGTACGTTAACGTACCACCATTCCTAGTATATATAATTTTAACTGTGGTTCTGTGGTCAGATGACCGGAACAGCGGAGGACCACCAAATCCAGCCCAGGAACCTGGTCCAGATGCCGAGGATGGCGCTGAGTCTACAAGCACGCCCAACAAAGAGTCAGGTGATCTTCGAACACGCCGCCTAGATCATGTCACACAACTCCAGACAGCAGCTGCACCAGCCGCCACCATCATTGGTCAAGGGAAGACGACTTCTACTGTTCCAATCAGAAGAGCAACCAAACGAAAGAACACCTCATCCGATGAGAATGACGATGATGACTCACCAGCTCCACCACATCGCAGCACTGTGATGAGTCCAGCATCTTCTTGTCACTCAACAACCAATGGTGGTGTCCATCAAATTCCACAACAGCCAACAACACCAGCTGATAACTCAGGAACTAGTCCGAAAAAGCTCGAGGAACCAACTACAAGTGGCACATCGGTGAAGGACTTGGAAAATGCCATGTCAAAGCATTTACCTGCATGCAAGTCACCAGTACATCAGCCGACGGATTTCAGCACAGATGCTCTGCTGAAGCAACAGCAGCGCTCGACCATTCAATGGATCGGGGCACATCATCAGCAGCTGCAACAGCAGGCACCTCTGCCAGCTTCAGCGTTGCTGCGTCAACTCTATGCCAATAGGGAGAGCGTTATACGTGCCAACGTACATGGCATAACTAGTGCCACATCCAGATCAGGCAGCTCGACAGGTTACTACCCCTCCAGTGATAATCAAGTCGGTGTTGGACCTCTTCCAACACCACCGGGCAGTGAGGGCTCCTCATCCTATAGTGAACACCAATTTTTGTTGTCGCAACACCAAAATTACCCAAGCGGCTACACGATGGACTACCATTCGGCCATGACGCCGCCGTCCAGTGTATCACCACGTGATAAACAACAGTTGCATGGCGGTGGAGTTGCTGCCTTCGAGACTCCAGTACCATATCAGGATGTACTTAGACATCAATATCCAGATAGCCCATTGCCATTGAAGCCGCAAGTGTATTCGTACGTCGATCAGCCGCAATTCTATCATCACGGTGCTGCTGGGGCAGGCTTCCATTTGTATCACCCTAGCAAATCGACACCTGGAGCACCGGCCAACTGGTATTCATCGTCATAGTAATATTTTGTATAATATCGTTTCTGAAAGGCAATGCTCTTATGATTCAGAGATCCATATTTTGGGTGTTTTCGATGAATATTTTCATTTAGGGATCCACCTTTCAAAGTAACTTCCTGAAAAAACATGATGTAATACGATAGTTTCATTATGTTGATTATACTCCATATCATTTTATTATATAAATGGAAGAATATAATGGGCAGATTCTCTATTAATAGTTATATTACATTTTTATGATTTCAAACCAAAGAAGGTAATACAAAATAACATGCATTTTAGTTATTAATATGGACTTTTAGTTTATATTGATTAATGCAAATATTGTAGTATATAATAATAAAGGAAATAGTATTATGGAGTAAGAAATGTACATATATATTGACACACAACATGTTATTTTGTATTATTAAACTTACAAATCGTGTCATTATTATCCTATATACATATATATATATAAAAAAAGTGTAAACAAATATGACGATCTATATAATTTTTTATTCTTTATTGTTCACTTGAGAATGCTAAATTGAACCCCATCTTTAAAAAAAAACATAATGATTCATTTGTTTTGTTCAGTGCATTGATATGTAAAACTATAAAGAAAATACAAATATTCCCAAATAAGGGATTTATTGAGAGACATAATAAAAAAGGGTTATCATTAAAGTAATGGATAAATTACTCTTAAATAGTGTGTTACAAGGTAATATCCAGAAAACTGCTGATTCAAAAAAGATTAAATTTGAAGTGATGCAACTACGGGACGTTGGGGGGCACCATTTGGAAGCATCAATGATTTTGTAGCTCTCACCACTTCTTAGAGGTGGGGGGTAACTTTTAAAAATTAAATGGAAAGGTGTAGTTTTCTTTTCAGATTCGTTATCTCCAGAAAAAAATACGTTTAAATCAAAACATAATTTAATGTCAATATGAAAATTTAATTTCTTTTAAATCAGCAGCTTTCTTGTAACACTTATTTAGAAGGACCACCCGGTATAAGGCTTCCTTGCTATATGATGACCCTCAAATATGTCAACTGAAAATAAAGGGCAATATCAATGCAATCAATTTTAGTATATTTGTATCATCCATCAATATCAATCTATGATCAATGCAATTGTATTGTATATATGTTATTAGTAATCTATAGATGATTGTATGTATTCATTTTTTTTACGTTGGGCATTGGTGACAGTAAATATGGAGCCATCTATGAACAATTCAAGACGTAGTATATTCAATCGCTTAGGTAAAACAGTTATTCTGTTTTCCAGAATGATGCGAGAATCAGGCCAGGCGACTGATATTTGAAATATCTACTATATAATTATTGTTTCCACTATTCATTAATTTGGAATACGTATATTACGTTGTGACGAAATTATTTTATGACAATGTAGTTAAGTTTCTTTTTTTTCTGACTGTGATGACTATTGTCAGATGGTCTACAAATAAAATCCCTTTAGTACATGTTTCTTTAGCCCGTCGTCGTATAGGCATAGATTAGGGCCAAGTATAGAACCATCTAGTATAGTGGGACATCTGGCATTATTTCTAGGCGTACGTCTTTTTCGATAATGGACATGCAGCTTATTTGTGTTTGTAATTTGTTCTGGCAAAATATTTTTTTACTGTTCCTGTTATTTACTTATTGTCGCCATCTTGTGATCCAAGTATTTTTGTGTTATACACTAAACTCTAAACTAAAAGTCATCCGTAATTTTCATAAAGATGTTCTTTTTCCACTAGTTTAGCAATATGAGTTTCAATCAAAGAACTATGAATTTTATGGGTTATTCCTTATATGTGTGGGCTGGCCTAGATTCGGTTTGTTGTAGATGATACTCGAAATTCAAAAATAAAAAAAGGTGCTGATAAAGTAGGAATGTGATATTCTCTTTAATTTGTTACTTTTATTCCCATATGTTAGGATTAATTGTTTTGTGTTGTCACATGCGGTTCAGTACAAATTGCGAATAATCGTCGCTTGTCAATATTTAATCGTACATATATTATGTGCAATATATACTTAATAAAATTTTGTATTAAATGTTATTTTTTGAGTTTTTGTTATGTCATCATAATGAACGGCTTCTTTCTGGGATTCATTAGGCATACCTATAGCTTACATGTTCAAAAGTTCATTCGATTCTAATATTTGGCTTTCTCCTATTACTTTTTTTGATTTCATAGTAAGCAGTAAGTTCTATGAATTCCAGATGGCCTTGTAAATACTAGATATAGTCTCATTATGATAATGTCCATTCATATAAATATTATATATATATATATATAAATAGTAGTTTCAGTGCAAAATCAAAATTATTTAAAAATTCTACCTCAATATTTGGTTATTCTTGACAGCAAAATAATGTATTCCTTATTTCCATCCTACAGACTACTGTTAATTTATGTTTGTTCAATAAATTATAAATAAAATCTGAATTATATACATATTTTCTAGTTTAAAATTCCTCTTCATAAGGATCCCTTGAAAAATAAAGACGTCTAAAAATTAGAAATAATTGAAAAAGGTCATTAAAAATAGTGACGGTAGGTATCAACATTTCCCGCCACGTCCTCGTCTTTCTGCTATCCTATTACAATTGACACAACCATCTCATTCGTTGAAATGTAATGATAATTGTCCAAATTCAGGTATAATTCTTACAGGAGATATCAGGAGTAGGTTTTCCCGCAAATTTTCTAGCCACCTCCTCGCATTTCTGCTCTCCTAATACAATTTAGACAACCATCTATTCGTTGAAATGTAATGATAATTGTCCAATTCGAACTAGAACGTCCTGTCGCAAGTATCAGGAGTATGATTTCCCGCCAATTTTTTAGCCACCTCCTCGCGTTTCTGCTCTCCTAATACAATTTAGACAACCATCTATTCGTTGAAATGTAATGATAATTGTCCAATTCGAACTTATAATCTCCTGTCGCAAGTATCAGGAGTATAATTTCCCGCCAATTTTCTAGCCACCTCCTCGCATTTCTGCTCTCCTAATACAATTTAGACAATCATTTCTTCGTTGAAATGTAATGATAATTGTCCAATTCGAACTATAACCTCCTGTCGCAAGTATCAGGAGTATGATTTCCCGCCAATTTTCTAGCCACCTCCTCGCATTTCTGCTCCCCTAATACAATTTAGACAACCATTTATTCGTTGAAATGTAATGATAATTGTCCAATTCGAACTAGAACGTCCTGTCGCAAAGTATCAGGAGTATGATTTCCCGCCAATTTTCTAGCCACCTCCTCGCATTTCTGCTCCCCTAATACAATTTAGACAACCATTTATTCGTTGAAATGTAATGATAATTGTCCAATTCGAACTAGAACGTCCTGTCGCAAAGTATCAGGAGTATGATTTCCCGCCAATTTTCTAGCCACCTCCTCGCATTTCTGCTCTCCTAATACAATTTAAACAACCATGTATTCGTTGAAATGTAATGAAAATTGTCCAATTCGAACTAGAACGTCCTGTCGCAAAGTATCAGGAGTATGATTTCCCGCCAATTTTCTAGCCACCTCCTCGCATTTCTGCTCCCCTAATACAATTTAGACAACCATTTATTCGTTGAAATGTCATGATAATTGTCCAATTCGAACTAGAACGTCCTGTCGCAAAGTATCAGGAGTATGATTTCCCGCCAATTTTCTAGCCACCTCCTCGCATTTCTGCTCCCCTAATACAATTTAGACAACCATTTATTCGTTGAAATGTAATGATAATTGTCCAATTCGAACTATAACCTCCCGTCGCAAGTATCAGGAGTATGATTTCCCGCCAATTTTCTAGCCATCTCCTCGCATTTCTGCTCTCCTAATACAATTTAGACAACTATCTATTCGTTGAAATGTAATGATGATTGTCCAATTCGAACTATAACCTCCTGTCGCAAGTATCAGGAGTATGATTTCCCGCCAATTTTCTAGCCACCTCCTCGCATTTCTGCTCTCCTAATACAATTTAGACAACCATTCATTCGTTGAAATGTAATGATGATTGTCCAATTCGAACTATAACCTCCTGTCGCAAGTATCAGGAGTATGATTTCCCGCCAATTTTCTAGCCACCTCCTCGCATTTCTGCTCTCCTAATACAATTTAGACAACCATTTATTCGTTGAAATGTCGTGATAATTGTCCAATTCGAACTATAACCTCCTATCGCAAGTATCAGGAGTGTGATTTCCCGCCAATTTTCTAGCCAACTCCTCGCATTTCAGGTCTCCTAATAAAATTTAGACAACCATCTATTCGTTGAAATGTAATGATGATTGTCCAATTCAAACTATAACCTCCTGTCGCAAGTATCAGGAGTATAATTTCCCGCCAATTTTCTAGCTACCTCCGCGCATTTCTGCTCTCCTAATACAATTTAGACAACCATCTATTCGTTGAAATGTAATGATAATTGTCCAATTCGTACTATAACCTCCTCTCGCAAGTATCAGGAGTATGATTTCACGTCAATTTTCTAGCCATCTCCTCGCATTTCTGTTATCCTAATACTACAATTTAGACAACCATCTATCTATTCGTTGAAATGTAATGATGATTTGAATTACTTCTATCGTATTTATTAGAAGTATTATTTTCCGCCAACCTCCTTGCATTTCTGCTCCCCTAATACAATTTAGACAACCATCTATTCGTTGAAATGTAATAATAATTGTCTAAATTGTATAACCTATCGCATTTATCAGGAGTATTATTTTCCGCCATTTTTTTGCATTTCTGCTCTCCTAATACAATTTAGACAACCATTTATTCGTTGAAATGTAATGATGGTTGTCTAAATTGAATTATTACTTCTATCCTACTTAGCAGGAGTATGATTTTCCTCCACCTCCACACAGTGTAGACAACCATCCATACGTTGAAATGCAATGATAATTGTCCAAATTGAATTATAACCTCATTGCGTAGGTTAGTATCAGTAAAACTCAAAGAATAAAAAACATCTTCTTATTCTTTGGTTCAACTGATAAATAAATTAGACACAAGTATTTATTGTCAGCATTCGAATTGTTATAAATGAAATTTTTAAACTAATATCACAAAACATTATGAGAAATAAGAATAATAAATAATTCTTCGATGTAAATTACAATCACAAATAATTATCAAATTACATACAAATCAATTTGTTAGAAAATACATGAGCTGGTAGGGTGAAATTATTAATTATTCATTCAGCTAAATTTCATTCGAAAAACAAAATTACAATAACTCCTAGTACTTATTGCACATCAAGGATTTGAATTAAGATACGAGGTACATCAGGTGATCGAAAATTAGGAATTACTGCTTCTTCCTAACAAACTCAATACATTTTTTTAATAAATCTACTAATATCGGCTATTCTCTTTTCATAAGAAACTCCGATATGGGTGGATCTTCCTCTTTTTGGTTCTCCAAATTTCTTCTGGATACCTCTTCATCCCACAGCTGGATCAGTTCCATAACATCTGAATGTCCAAAAGCGAGAGCCTCTTCAAGTGGTGTCTTACCCCATCTGTCTCGCACATCGTATGGCACATTGCATTGCTTCAAAAGGAACTCTACGCACTTGATGTGCCCTTCGGCAGCTGCCAAATGTAAAGCGGTGCGACCATCGTAATCGGCCAAGGTCATGTTCATCCCGGACAGTTTGTGTCTGCGAAGTAAATATTCATGAGTTATAACTACGCAACTTCCAAATTGCCAGCTTTATTTGGCAGTTTCTTTAAACTTTGTAGAAATGTTATTACCTTCTTAATCCGGGCAGGTCACCTGATGCTGCAGTAAATAGCAAATTCACTATATTCAATCCTACAGTCTCGAATTTGTGCTTCCGTGGATCAGTCTTATCAGATGCATGTCTGAGATTGTCGTATCTGTGAAAATTGAACTTCTTGACGAGCTCCTGCAAAATTGTGTCACAACTAATTACCCATAGATTTTCAAATTGTTTTGTTACTTACCTCGCAAAACTGAACACCTCTACAGCTGTTACCTAAAGCATCTAGTGGTGGCGAATACAAACACATGCCCATTACATTTGGTACCACAACCAACATGGCACCACTTACACCAGATTTCGCAGGC
This sequence comes from Crioceris asparagi, assembly GCA_958507055.1. NCBI lineage: Eukaryota > Metazoa > Arthropoda > Insecta > Coleoptera > Chrysomelidae > Crioceris > Crioceris asparagi. The sequence continues at coordinate 1,320,728 of OY293833.1, read as the reverse complement.
AAACCTACCTAAAAGTTCAAAATTCAATAATGCAGGGGGCAAAAACTATCGTAAGATAGATACTAATTCGCTTACTTTGAATGCAAATTGACCAGAATAGTCGTACATGCCACAACTATGCATTAGCGACAGGACATCTCTAACACTTTCAGGTTTAAGGACTTTTTCTTCAGAAATTGGGCAGATACCACCATTCGCCAATGTAGAGGCCATAACGGCAACCAGTTCACAATTCGCTTCCAGGGAGCAACACTATAGGAACAATATAAGTGAGAATCACTATTATTTACAATCAATACGAATAAAAAATCAGTAAAACTTATGTTATTAGTAAAAAACAAAATTTAAAAATATATACACACTGCATTCGAAACTAATAAAAGTTCTAGTTATAGCCAAATTCAGGTCAGATACTTAGATTACTGAATTTGAGATAGGAACATGCAATATCTTACGGCTTTAACTTACTTGAAAATAAAAGTCCATTATTTCATATATTTCATCAAATTCTGAATTAATCTACAAATAGTAGAATATATGTCTGAACTGAGAAAGGGTTCAAAAAATTATGTCTCAGATGATTAAAAAACCAATAATAAGCCTAAGCCTAACTAAATATTTGAAATTGTGTGTCTCTAATTTTATTGAATTATATAGGCCGTGACCATAGAGAAGCGTAATTGTTTATAATGATTTCAAGTTTCGGGATACATTTGTGATGTGTAAAACACAACAAGAGTTGTGTTTACCGAAACCAATTGAAACTAGCCGAACATTCAAACGCACCGATCATGTATCGGAAATTTGTCAATAGGTCAAGACAAACTCTTGTTTCCATCTCGAAATTGTCATATGTAATTAGAAAATTGACAGGTTATCAGTAAAAAATAATAAGGCAGTTCGAGCAGTAGTTTAGTTTAGGACGGGTTGATAACTGTTTAAAATGCGCATGTGCGGTTTGAAACAGTTTCCAAGTGGTTTGGGATTTTGTTCTGCTCGAACACCAAACGGCAGTTCGCAAACTACCCCTTCCGCTTTCTTACCATTTTGTCGTCATAGAACAAATGCCAGATATGTTTTATGACCAAAGATAAGAGAAAACATCAATGAAAGACTGATGAACAAAACATCCAGCTATCTCTAGAAATTAGAAATCAACATCAGTCGTGTCCACAACCATTGCAAATCGGCACAAGATAAGATTCGAACAAATGTTTAATTTTTCTATCTGATATTAATGATAAAACAGGAGTATGAAGAATATATTTAGCAGCTATTGCCCGTGAAAGTTACTATTTATGTGTGTAAAGCGATTAAAATATAACATTATTTATTTACCTGAAAATAGAAGTCCATACATTCTCTGAACTTGCTGTTCTCTGGGAAGCATTTATTTTCTCTCATATAAAAACCCAATGCATAATTTCGATCGGCACATTCTCTTTCAGAAAGGAAGACAGCATTATTGAAGCCCAAATCTTCTCCACCAGCTAGGCGCTAAAATTTGATTTATAGTACTCTATACTCTATGACGCACTTCCACAAAACATCAAAGTATATTTTTTTTTGGAATAAAATGTTCTCTGAATAAAACTGTGATGATCATAGAGGAAGTAACTAATATAATATATTTATATTACTCTATGGTGTTGGATATACTGATTTTTCCTACCTCGAAATAGTTTAATGTGAAATCAAATTTCTCAGCCGAACTCATCTCAGGCTTGTGGCATGTTTTCAGTAATGAACAAACTATGATTGCCCCAGCATTTATCATTGGATTATGTGGTTTTTCTATTAGAATAAAAAACAAATGATCTCACTTTTATTATATACCAATCTAGAGCGGGGCCTCTAATTACTCACTGTTGTGGTCCAATATTAGTTCGTTGAAGTTTCTACCGCTAGGCTCTTGGCCGACATACTTGTGTACCATATCGGCTCCAAGTAGGTCCAATGCTATGGCATAAGATAATGGTTTGCTGCATGATTGTATCGTAAATGGTATATTCACATCACCCAACGAGTATCTTTGGCCATCGACAGTTACAATACTGACACCCCAATAGTTGGGGCTCATTCTTTGTAGTTGTGGAATGTAAGACGCAACCTAAGAATCCTATGAAATATAATACTGCAACATATACATGTATAGGCCAGTGCTTAGACTGCATAGAGCAAAATTATGTGTTTTTGTTATGTAATATTGTGATAACTCCTAGATATTGAAAGATAATTATATATATATTTAACAAAAAAAATGAGCGACTTTATTAGTTGGTACAGTGAAAAATTTAAAATACTGTTAATTTTACTAATGCTGGTAATTTTGGTGAAGTTTCTACGTTTCCAAGATATAATTTTAATTTAATTCACCTTACCCTCAAGTAAAACTATCTGTAAATGTCTATGTACCCTGGCCTAATATATAGGAATACTAAGAATAGCTCCTTGCAGAAATCTACTACCTTGCCACATGTATTTTCCTTGCATTTCCAATATATATCTTCGATTTCTTTGCTGAAGTCCTGAAATTCCGGAATAATGAATTGATGTCTAAAGGCAGCTGATATGAGACCTATATTTGGTTGGACGATACTGAAAAAAAAAATCAATAATAAACAAAATGAAATTTAAAATGAGCAAATGCTCATATGAGCTCAAATATTTTTTTTAATAAAAACTACCTAAGAGACTTTCATGTTGAAATGTTGTTTTGCAAACGTTGCCATTAAAATTAGTATAACAGCCATGTTTCTCCCCAGATCTGATGGCTCCAGATTTCTTGTGAACATATTACAACAGTAATGAACTATAAATATAAATAGACTCGGGGACAACCTCGGAAATTTTTGCCTTGTGTACAAGGTACAAGAAAATATAGGTTATTTGAATTTTTTGTAGATTTATAAATTTCTTATTTTACTCATCCTATTGCGCAGACGCGGTGGCCATTCAGCCTCAGCCGCGATAATCGAAAATATGTTAATAAGAACATTGCTACAACCAAAGAATATACTTCAGTATATTCTTTGCTTAAACCGAGTATTTTGTTTTGGTAATTTTGAATGAAAAAACGTACGTTGGCCTTCTCCAAAATTTCTTCGCATGCGCACTTAACCTTGACGAAAGAAAAAATGTCTTTTATACCAAAGATTACAGATAGTAAGTTGTAAACTATGATTATACATTACGATTCCTAAACGAACAAAATAAATACAAAAGGTCTAATAAGCCAGTCACGATAAATCACTCAGTATATAAATGTTATTCAAGTTCAAAATTTTATACATACTCTCTAAAATGTTCCAAAGGAAGTTTCTGCGTATCGACCCCATTTTTTCTCGATACCTTTTTCAAGTTTTCCATCATTTCTTTTAATCTGGGATCATTTTTTCTCAATCCAGTCGATTTGAGTGCCTACAATTAAAAAAATTCATCATATCATTCAGCTAGATAACCATTTTCTCTCATCAAATACCGATAGAAAATGTCCAATTGATAGCATTCCTGTTTCTTGATTCTTGAACATTTCAAATAAAGCAACATCCGTCTGTACATCATTGCCACTATAAATTATAAAAATAAAACAGAATATTGAGTATATTTTAATTATTATCTCAAAAATCTACTTACTAATACAAATAGTTTGTGTCATGGATAAAGGAGTAGTTCCGTCTGTTAAATGTAGATCGGAAAACAAAAAACAAAAAATAAAAAAGATAGAAACGTCAATTTTACTACTTGTACCTTTGTTGTCCATAGAAGTGTTGAATACTTGCCTGAAACAAAAATTAAATTTTGGAAATGATTTCTAGAATATATATATTGAGCGATCAAAAAAAAGTCATTCGAAGTAACTAATGTGGATGAGAATGAAAGATGAACATTAGTTGTTATGTCAGATTCGGTGAGGGTGTTTTTCAAATGAGCAATTATGTCTCTGGTAATAATAATCACACAATCTTGTCAAGGTTTTGTGATGTCGATGATGATTGCTGGATTACTGATTACTGCAAAATATACTTTATGTTGTCTGATATTGTCCATAGAGTGTGAGAATATGTCGGAAGCAGAGAGAATAGAGAATTGTACCTTCTCTCTGGTCGGAAGATGATTTGGAAATTTGGATTAAATTCCAAAATAAGTTGAATCTATTCATTTTTAAAACGATGTCGTAAATATCTCAAAGAACATCCGCCTGAAAGGCCAAATAAAATTACCTCCTTAGACTGAAATTATTAGACAATCAACCAATACACATACAATGAATTGAAAAAAGTATTCAAATACACCAAATCAACTAATTAAAATTTAACTTTTAATCCCTATTTCATCATACATATACATAAATTTTGGTGTTTAATGATTCTTGCATGATTAATATTAAGTTTTAGTTGGAGTAATCATTAATATTTTTCTTCAGATATCGCGGAAGTTCGCGAATTGATAACAAAACCTTTGGTATGTAATGATCCATTGGAAGTGTTACTTTCGTATTCTAATTAGTACTTACTCTATAATTGAGCATCGACATAAATAATTATTTTTTCAATTACAATTTACCGTAAGCATATTTTTCACAAAAGTTACACGTGAATTAATTGTTATTTAAAATAAATCCAAGTTCTAATTTTACAAATTTTTCTCAATTGAAAGATTAAACTATAATTACTACTTATGTTTAACATTCATATAAATATAATTGAAGTCTATTTTTGGTATAAAACATTTATAAATCATATTTTGAATGAAATGAGTAAACAAATAAATACAGCAATATATTATTATTAACCTAATATTAACAACTAATGACTGTATTGAGTATTTAATCGAAACGATGAAACATTATCATACTTCACTATAGTTTCCATTATTCATGAACCTAATTAATAAATTGGGGGTTGCTTTTTAGTTACGAAGATACATGCTCTAAATGGAATCTGAAAAATCTTGCATTGTATAAACGCGATACTCACTGATTTTCTTGTTGTATGTAGAAATGCACCGACAATGACATCGTTCTTCACCGATAGACCATTGAAAAATTGACCACTTAATTGACATTTATGTAGACTGAATAGTTTTTTGGAGAGCATGATTTTATTTTAATTTTGGCAGATAACTCGCGGTTCAATATAATCCACGGGTTATGACACTGAGTCGACGCAATATTCTCGTGAGGATTATGTTATGCTATTACAGTGTTGCCATAGTGCATTCCATTAAGGGTTGTCTACTGCTTAGCAAGCAAGAATAATAATACATCAACTTTTTATTGTTTTGTGTTAATATTCATCATTTGTAGTGCATTATACTTCAGCTTATATGATTTTTAACAATTTTAATTAATTAACAACAGGATATGGAGAAAATTTAATTGCTTAAGTAATAATAATGATATTTATGAATACTTAATAGGGATAAGACCAAGACCAAAAAAATGGTACCTATACAGTATACAGCTATACCACAGCTTAGAAAAATTAAGCAAAATAGAAATATTCTGTACTGAAAATTGGAATAAAATCCTCATGTCAATAGAATATATCCTATATGCAATTTTGGCTTGTCAACATTGTACGCGTGCACGTAGGCTATGTGATAGCTGCACGTCTGTATTTCTGTCTGTTTGCTGGTTTTATGCAAATTTTAATTTCGAATTTATATTGTGTGAAATCCTCAGAAAATATGTCACTTAAGAAAAATAGTATAATCAGAAAGTAAAAATAGCTTGTATTTACTCACTAGAAGATTAAAATGATATTATTTTATACAATACAACAAATCTAAGAAACAATAGACTATTATAAAACACTGAATAAATATTGCAGTACTTAAAATTTTGAATAAAATGAACATGTATATTGACGAAAACATTTTAATATACCTATATATATTTAATATAAATATAGAAATTAGATTTTCAAGCCCTTAACGAAAAAAAGAAAATTATGGGCAAAAACTTTGTAACCATCAATATTGAAATTTCGTACAGTAATATTTTCGAGAATATCAAATCTTAAATTAAGTAAGACAAGCTTAAGATTTTTTTTTGTATCTATAATACTTGATCAAACATCGGACATATTGGAGTATCTCTGTTAAGTATATAATTTCATAAGACACATTTAAATATGACTAATTATATCCTTGGAATAATAATATTTTGACTTTTGATCTTATCAGTTAATATGATAAATACATATATATATTTTTTCGTTTTATATGCCATTAAGTTACCTGCAACTATATTTTGTCTACTATTCTGGATCATCTTATGGATCACAGCGCACTCATCACTTCGTTTGCAAATGTCTATAACAATATAATAATAAGAGGCCGTTTATTTATGGATGTATATGTCGTTATAATCAAACAAATTTATCGCATGTTCATACCCCGGAATGATTTTACTTGTCGAAGAAGAATATATATATAATACCATTTATACGAAACAAAGAATGAGCGTAGGTACTTATATTTGTACGCCTGATTACCATCTGAATTTTGCGAATTGGCCAGTCTGTCCTCAGCTACAAATATTTAAAATGAACATTGTCCGTGGAAAATAAGAAATAACATAAATTATATTAAATTGGAGTTTCCTCAATGCATTATCTAGATGAAAACGATACAAATGTACGAATTCACACGACAGATATCGTCTTGGAAACGATGGATTCCGACTCAAGAGCTTATATAGAGATGAAGACATTTTCGGGGTCCATTCCAATAGAAATAAATGAGTAATAATAAAATTTCCATCAGCTCACATCTGACGTCAGTTTTTCATAATGCCTTTAAATCTTTCGATCTATCCCTGTACACCAACTATTCATATATCACGTACCACATATTTAATATAGATTGACATATAATATGATGTATTTAATTTTATGTTAATCAGTGTGTACAGCTCAAAGCAAATATTCCGAAGATATAGCATGCCACTATCTCGAATTCTCAACAAATAGAATATCGCATATAATTGTATTGAAGACCTCATATCAGTTCCATTACGTTCGCGGTAAGAAAAAGAGATACATATATATTATTAATTACCTCTGGATATGGGAGAGGATACGGCCAAAGAAAAAGACGACCATGCAAAACCAATGCAGACATTTTTGGGGATGAACAAGAATCTGATCATGCTGAAAGTGACAAATTTTTTTCTAGGGGGAGGTGCGTACCAAAGTTCATTTTTATTTTTCTATCTTACGTTAACAACCAGCAAATGTTTAATGAAAACTTGAGCGACTGTAGTATTTTTTCACTTGTATATATCTGAAGACAATCGTGTTCGTTGAGCCCTACCAAAAAGATGGAAAATACCAGCGTGTTTGTTTACCGAGCAGCTTTTAAATGAATATAAACAACCTGACTGATACTCTCGAAGATGTTGTATAAGTTCTCTATAATAGAATAAACCTAAATAATAAGGTGGCTCACTTTTGATTTTTGAATGATTAAAAGCTCCAATAGACTCATTTTTATTCATTTCATAATATAATAATAAATAAATGATGAAAATTCTATCTACAAAAGTTATCTGACACGTGTACGACAATATAAGTTGTCAAATGTTTACTTAAAAGATTTCTATTCATTTACTAAATTATCATATTTATGCACTTCGAAAAAGTTTAATGCTTTATAAAAATATTCCAACGAAAAAGTTATCGGTAGAATAAAAACATCGAAGAGATCTTATTCTTAGGTTAAAGAATAACTAACTCTATTAATCAACATAGATACTTAACAAAATTTACTTTGAATCAACTTTACTGAGAGAAAAATAATCCTTTTCCAGCCAATGCATCACTTACACCATACTTGACCATTCACATGCAAAGCATAGGAATAACCATGGAACAGATAGCTATAATCTACTTCGCCCTACCTCTGACGACATTTCTATCACCACCTGCCACAGGTTATTTGGTAGATAAATTCGGCAAGTACAAACCTGTCGTTATGGCAGCCTTCCTTCTAACAGCAGCCCTACACCATGCCTTCTTGTTGATGCCATCACAAGAGGTGCCCGGTATTGTTCCCGATGGTTACATTATAAGACATCCCAAGAAGATGTACGTTGAAGTGTGGTGGAGTCCATGTCCCAGTCGAGAATGTCCAGTTGAGGAGGAACTTGACATTGTACTTGACATGTGTGTGGATCACTGTCTACTGCAAAAGGCTAGAATGATGAAACAAATGAAATTCAATGAATCAGACGATCCAGGCGAACAAGATGACTTGACTTTTCACATCAAGAAGAAGAAAAGGTATAAAACTAATCATCAGCTGTACCAGAATAAATGTAGAACTTTGATTTCAGAAATGATACAGCAACTGCATTGACACTCGACATGCATCCCAATTTGGGTGATCCAGTTGAAACATTTGGCATCGATATGGCATCAGATGAAGAAGAAGATGTTACTGAGTTCAAGACAAGATTCAAAGGAGGAATGTTGAAAAAGAATGGTGTCGACCTCTTAGAACTAGAAGGAAAAGATTTAAGATGCGGAGGATTGGTGCTACAAGCCAATGTCAGCACTAAAACTCGTTTAACTAACTATACCAGTGATTGTATTTTACAAAGATGTCAATTTCGTTTAGGTGGTCCAGGCGTGTGCCCACCTGACTTTAAAGAAGCTGACAATAAGACGTTCTGGATGTACTTTATTTTAAGATTCTTGGGTACAATGACGCTATCAGCGGCCGTTACTATCATGGACCCAGTGTCACTTACAATGATTGAGAAATATGGTGGCAATTTTGGCAGAGAACGATTGTTCTCCAGCCTAGGCATGGCAATTTTGTCACCGTTAACAGGTCTGCTTATCGATCAGCAAAGCCAAACTGCTGGATACAAGGACTACTCAGCAGCATTCTACACATTTGATGTTATGCTGGTAGGAGCAGCCGTTGCAGTCTATTTCATGCCATTGGGCAGCAAATTACCTGCTGATAACGTTTTTGCCGATCTTATGAATATATTGAAAATGCCTCAACTCTTCCTATTCATAGTGTTCTTGTTCATTCTCGGAAATCTATGGGGTTTCATAGAAAGCTTCTTGTTTTTTTATCTGTTAGATTTAGGTGCCCCAAATTATCTTCTAGGTATAACGGTTACTGTTGGAACATTGAGCAGCATACCATTTTTGTATGGAGCTGAAGGTATAACAAAACGGTTTGGACATATTAATATTATAATCATAGCCTTCTTCGCACATGCTGCTCGACTTGTTGGTTATTCAGTAATTGAGTAAGTCGTTTGGTTTCGAGAGGCAAATAAGACACATAGAACATATTATGTTTTTTATTTACAGGAGTGCATGGTGGTGTTTCCCTTTCGAAGCCCTTGAATCGCTTTCAGTCCATGTTATGTGGGTAGCAGCTGCTACTTATTGCGCATTAATAGCTCCCGATGGTCTTCTAGCAACATTGATCGGTGTATGTGGAATGGCGCATTACAGCATTGGAAGAGGCAGCGGAAGTTTCGTAGGTGGTCACCTAATTGGCCAGTTCGGTATAAGACAATCGTTCAAATTGATGGGTCTTGTAGCAGCTGGTTCAGGACTGCTGTACGCCTTCCTTCACTACACATGGCTGAAGAACATTTTGAAGGAAAGTGATGATTACGATGATGACATAGGTAGAAGAGAAAAAAACATAATGAAGTCTCCCCGGACAGATATATTTAATCAGATATCATTATTTCTAGAGAAGAAGGATACACTGAAAGATGGTGAACCGAAATACAAAGACCAAGGCACCATGGTGAGCATGGAACGTCTCAGTATGTTTGTGGAATACAATCAAATTGGATCGATAACATCACTGGGTAGAACACATTTGATAAGGACGAGGAGCAGCAGCATTAGACGAGGTAGTCTTGGAAGTCCAGTAAAAACAAAAAATTCGAAAACAGATCTATTGAAGTCGGCGATCGAGATCAATTATGGCAAGTCATCGAATTCAGCTCTGAAGACATCTACAAGTCACATCAATAAGCCAGGAGGAAAAGTAAGAGAGCAAGCATCTGAATAAAAAATATATGTATACATTTTTATTATCGAAGTTATGACAATGTTGTGATAAGTAGTTACCAAAAATTTCTGGATTAAATTGAAAACTTTTATTACATGGTTTGTAGGAAAATGCAGGCAGCACTCCCAGATTGCATCAGAGAAGCGCCAGCCTGATACCGGACAAGGAGTTGGAGCGGCTGATACCCAATGAAAATGACGAGATTGTATATGCTGAAATAAAAAGAGCCAATAAAGCAAATAATGCCCTTACCGAATCCAAGGATAACTAGCACCAGCTAGTTGTACGTGAAATGAAAGAATGATTTGATTTCCAAATATAATCTAATTCTTGTTTTGTTTTAAAAATATACATTACAATGTTGATACATTTTAATAGTGATTATACAAACTTGGTTCTTGCTAACGAATATGGCAGAGCTGTTATTTATAGATAATATAATTTCATTAGTAAATATTTGCTTTTGTTACTTTCATCAATTCAAGTATTTTGTTTTTTTTTTTGTCGTAATCGACCAATTGCATTGATTTCAATTATCCGCATGCGCGGCTCATCAGTCATAGAATATCTTAGATATCATAGTAAATAAATTGATAGAAACGATCAGAGATAACCATTAGCATGGAATTATTTGGGCACAGACATAGTACATTCTGTTAAGAGAGAAACATTTCAAATGAAAGTGATCGTTGCAAACTTCCCGCGGCGCATGCAGAGAACAATTTTCGCGCTTAATGCAATCGGTCTATTTATATCACTCATTTTCGTATTCGAAAAATATTCAGTCATAAGAAATAAAATCACTAAATATGAAAGCTTTTAATATATTTATCACCAAATATAACAAGTAAATATATAAATCTTGCATTTAACAACAGTTTCCATAAACATAAATAGTCGTAATCTCTGTCATTCTAAATTCATTATATGAAACTGAAAAGATAATTTATTTCTTCATTTCCGCCTTAAACTCAGCCTGAGCTGTGTGAATTCTGAAGTGCAGTCTGGATTCTAATAAATATCCTGTGTAGTTTTTCCTGAAAAACAAACATAAAATAATTCAAATATTATTTAAGTGAAACTTAACCGAAATAAAGTGCAAAGTTCCTCAACTATAAGAATCTTTTATTAAAATTTATTAATTATTAAAAGTTTTTGAGCTAATAACGAAAAACTAAATTCCTTTTTTCCTCATTCTGTTAAAAAAAATTACATTTTTCCACACGACATTCTGATTTAAAGGATTTCAACTTGATAACCAGACGTCAGTATGTACTTACTTGGCATCTTCCAGGGCCAACAAAGCCTTTTCTTTATTACCATTTTGCCATTCAATCAGCGCCAACTCGACAATAGCATAAGGTACCACATATGTATCTTGGACAATATCTTTTTGCATCGATATAACTGCTTCCAAACATTCTAATGCTTGCAATGGGCTGCCCATATGCCTTAAGCAGGCGCCTTGTAAAAGCAATATCAATGCTTTGTTGTCATTGTCATATTTCGAAGACATTACTTTGGAATTTAAATCTATTAAGGCTTTCTGTATGATCTTATAGATTCTAGTGGCTATTGTAAAGTTTTTGAGTATTTTAAATAGATTCCAGAGGAACATCAATTCTATCACTGGTAACACAAGGGTTTGGTTCTGATTGAAATATCTTTCAACCTTTTTCACAGCAAATTTTTCCATCGGCAAGGATTTTCCAGCTATCCGTTGCTTGTATTTTGGAACATCCCTGTAAAATAGAAATCGAAGCTATTCATACAAATATGAATTATGATTTATTAGCTTCTAATTCACTTAAGTAATAGAAAACATCAAACTGACTTCATAAGTTCATCCATTTCTTGTTTCTCCCCATCGGTCAGCTCATTTTTCAACATGCACATGATAACAGCTTTTTGATAACTGTACAAACTTTTGGACCATTTACTCTTCTCAATAAGTTGGGTACAGTAGAAAAGAGCTTCTCTCCACTCAGCTTTTAGGCTATAAGCAAACAGTTCCATAATGAGAACAAAAAATACTATACATGTAAAAATCCATTTAGTATGTGTCGGATTATCTGTGCTTACCAATGTACCCAAACTAGTTCCCAGAAACAAATGTGATGGAACTGGGGCCATATCGATTGTGACTTCCAAGATTTGGTGTACCATTCCTGACTAGAATCTAAATTTCCTTTCAACATTTCCAATCTACCTCTAAAGAATAGAAACCAAACTCCATCAGGATGTTTTTTCAATTGTTTTTGTAATATCTCTTCACATATATCAACATCGCCTTCTCTATGACTGAGTACATGTAAGACAATTAAATTATATCCTAGAAGTGTCATAAGGCACAATATCTGTCTTAGCCCATTCATTTCATAGCCTTTGTGCAAATCTTCGAGACCTTTTTGCTAAAGATATGATTCAATGCATTAAATATCTTTTATATATTGTTAACGTCATGATTATACATAGAAATATATAACTCACCTTGTTTCCGGAAAATCCTATGAATTCTAATAACCTGATTACTCTAGACGGTAACATTGATATCATCAAATTGAATGTTCCAATACCCATTCTAACTCCACTTTCAAAATGCACTTTGGTTTCGTGTTCGCCCCATTTACGTTTGACGAGAATCTGTTGACAGTCTCTGAAAAACATTTTTTGTATGCTTTTAGCACAAGCTACACTGATTTTGAAACCCACTAGGAATATACAACCATGGATTGCTTAATTAATGCGATTTCTAGTATTTAACTGCTTACTGATGTTAAATCTACAACAGTTCCGATGAATTGTACATTTCATGGTTGAATTTCAGCACTAAGTTCTAAGAGTCTTAAGAATTATTATTCCAGCGTTGTTGGTCGTGTCCCGAACGCAAATTTTGTTGAATAATCCAAGAACCAGTAATTCGGTGGGTTATGTTAGGGTAGGTCAGGGATCTTGAAGCACATGAATTTACAAAATGCGTATAAAATATAAAACGATTTTGTTAGAAATTCTTTTAATTAGACACATTACACATTTTTGTAATGTAATGGCAGTTTAAATTTCAATTCTCCGCATGCGCGACTCATCGGCTTTATCAGAGAAAACAATGGTTGTCTGTTGTCTCTGCATTTATTCAACTTTATGTAGAAGCAGTTTTCTCTGGTACAGGCGCATAGATGTCATAGGAGATAAAGAAATTGATAGAAACGATCAGAGACAGCCATTAGCCTGGAATTATTTGGGCACAGGCATAGTAAATTCTGTTCAAAAGAGTAACATTTCAAATGAAACTTCCCGCCGCGCTTGTGTTGAACAATTCTCGCTTATTAATGCAATCGGTCTATTCTTGTTTTTTCATACTGAAGTTTAAATTATCTTAAGAACAATTCTCCGAAACGCAATAATTTTGATTGACAGCTGACACGATAACTCTTTGGCTTTCCATAGATAAATCGATTTGTTGAAGAAACTGGATTCCATTTATTTTTTTAAATTATATATATAAAATTTATATTTTATGATGACGAAATACAATAAAACAATTTGATAACTACTGGTATCAACATGAGACAAGAATCAGAGTTATTTTATGACAACAATTAACAATAAAAGTAAAGGAACATACATGTATGTATGAATCATCGATGATAAATTGCATCCATTTGGCCTTGACAACAGTGACTGACTGTGTAAGTAATTAAACAGTGAATAACAAAATTTGGTCTCTTGATAAGCATATCATAAATTTAATATGTTATTTCTGATGTAAAATAGGTTTTGACATATAATGCATAATAATAATGAATTGCATGACTATAATATTATCTCTTTCTTCCTAAATTGTGAAATAAACTTGATAAGCTTTTTTCGTCTATTAACAAACTACAATATACTCACTTGTATGAATTGAAACACGATCTTATCTTGATGCCAGCCTTAATAAAACTACTAAGTGTCTCATCTTCCATGAATGTCAACATGGATTTCAATAGCAGACATTCTGCATGACATAATTCGGCATGTGCTTCTTCTTCGGTATATTGTTCGAAATTCGTTTTCCTGACCATCTTTCCAAGCGATTCACCAATTGTATTCTTTTTTCTAAATCGATTGCATACCGTGATTGAATGTTTTAGGGACTTAGATGCTGCTTGTATCGATTGTTGTTCAAATGTGAGAATGGCTTCTAAATATAGAAACACAGAATGTCCCAAAGAGTGGTACATGCTCACGTTATGGCTGCGGATAGGAGATTTGCTTTAAAACTTCTAGTATAGCTTACGTTAGATGTGTGCAAAGCGACCGCGAAACTGACAATTGTGATACAATATTGTGTCACTTATTTTTGATTTTTTAAAAAGCTTAAATTATTATTAATTAACTTAGTAGTCTGGAAATAAGTCTTTCCCAGAAAAGTATCATGCTGCAACAGCAAATATCTAAGGAATACGCAACGTCTCTTGGTGATCCCCAAGGATCTGTCTTGGGACCCGTATGGAATCGGCTCAATATATCTTCTAAAATATTAACATATGAAGAAAAAACTCCGACAGGTCGATTTTTGATTTAAATTTTCAACTTTTTTTACTCAAACAGAATTATTTTACCCCCTCCACATTTCCATCAATAATTTTATGAATAAATATTCATTTTTAATAATAAATGCCTTAACTTACTGAGGAGTCATGAGTTCCTTAGCTTCATTAAATTGATTGTTGAAAAAGTATTTAATAGCAAGTTGTGCTTCTGTCACAGCCCTTTCCAAGGTCATATCTGCCGGAGGCCTGTAAAGGGTGGCATATATTACGAAATACATAAGACAACATTCTTCTTCTCATATGATAATGATTATAGCTATACTCACTCTGGAATTTCCTCAGCATCTTCGAACTAAAATAAAAAGAGAAACCATTGTTAATTTTTGAATATTTACAAAAAGATTGACTTTCGAAAAACGTGTTTCCTTCGGAGTAAGTTAGATGGGGGACTTTAAATTTCTTTAATAAGGGAACAACTTAATTTTTATTATTTTTTATATCACTTTTAGGGGAAAATGTTTGAAACAAAAGTTGTGGAGAGAAATATTTTTGATATTGCTTTTTTTTAAATTTGGTCGGCTGCCATTTTCAACTCTGCCAGTCCGACCATATCAGAGATGGTCGTCTATGCTCGTTATCGAAAATATAAACTTGAGACAAACATTATTTTGGTCTTCTTTATTAAAATATATAACACCATGCCGTTGACATTTTTTCGAAATTCGAGAATGCGAACGATTGCAATAGGTACACAAAAGAAATTTACCTAAAAAAGTATACATCCTCAAACAAAAATGTAAACAGAAAATTCTGCTCAAGTTTGCACATCTGTAGCGTGTTCCTAAATACAAAATACAAACCAGTAGCCTGGCCAGGCTTAAATTATGTCAGTCAATGTCATATTCCTACCCGTTATAAATTTTCTAAACAGTGTAGCAAATTTAAACAAATTACTTCAGAATTATCGGTTCATTTCAATTCAGAAATCAAAGATCAACGTTCACGTATTCGTTCACGAATCGATATTGATAATAACAAAACTAATTCCATTTATAGCCACTCATACGGAAGTTGAATTAATATTAATTTTACTGGCAAAAGTTTAAAAATATTATTTTATTGGCTCAATGGTAAATCATAAAATGTCAACATATTTTAATTATTATGATGAAT
Source organism: Crioceris asparagi (assembly GCA_958507055.1). NCBI lineage: Eukaryota > Metazoa > Arthropoda > Insecta > Coleoptera > Chrysomelidae > Crioceris > Crioceris asparagi. The sequence goes on along the minus strand of OY293833.1, from coordinate 1,304,958 downwards.
GAATTGATTGATTATATTTTCGTGTGAAGTATCATATAAAAAAGATATGATAAGACAAATATTAAATAATTGATTAATGATTAGTAGGCATTTCGTATTTTTTAGATGTCTGTTTCGACATTCATTTGTCGACTTCATAAGAAAATATTTCTTTTCAAATAGAATAATGAAGTGTATAAATTTCTCGAAAAAAAAAATTGAGATTTACTTCATTTGATTTTTACATCATATAAAAATAACCCAACACACATTTTTGATTATTCGTACAGAAATTTGCTTCAAGTATGAGGCAACATTTTCGATGTAACGAAACATCAAATACAATAAATAATAATAATTATTATTATATCTAATTTCCTGTTAGCTTCTTAGAAACGCGTTGATATATCGGCGAGGTCAAGGCTATCCAGTGTAACCTTTTTTTATATATTATAAGTGTGTTACTAGAAATCAATTCCGTATAGACTATACACGGTAGTTATTATCTGAGTTTAACACTTTAAATTTGAGATATTTGATAAAATGAATTAAAAAGCTTACGCATTAAATTGAAAAATTAAAATATTGATAATCTTGTAATAATTAAATAATCGTCAAGTGGCAGTTTCAGAGATTATTATCAACTTAAATGATTTTACAATTTTTCATGATTTTGTTATCTTAACTCGAAATAAATGAAGTCTAGGGAAAAGGCTATATTATAAATGAGCTCAAAACTAGAACCGGCATCATTAGATGCAAGTGCGTTCAATAATTAACATTCAATACAGATGATTGAATAAATGATTATTTAAAAACTAGGTCCGACAAAAAGAAAAAATCTTCTACAAAACATAAGACCGATTGTGTTGGATCGTGCACTGAAGAATACAAAATATATTCTGTATATTTGCGTAAGTCTCAGAACTAAAAGTAGAAAGTCAGAATACCTCAAAACTCAACAAGTTTAGTTGTATTTTGACTTTCAACCTTTAGTTCTGAGACTTGCCTACTTGGCTTAGACTATGTCATCAGTCAATGTCATATTCCTATATCTAGTCCATATATCTGTCAATTTTCAACCAGGCCAGGCTAATGTTTTGAATTTTGGAACAGCCAGATGGTCCCTTCTTTAATTTTATCGTCTCAAATTTTCGGTTTTCGAAAATATAATTTTTTGGAGAGAAGTATACCTATGTCAAAGATTAAGGTGTTGCTAATCTTTGCCTATGTTGAGTGTCGATTTTTTTCAATGGTACCAACTCTCGTAGTAAAAAAAATCATGAAAATAATATGTATTCTATTGTTAATGGTAATTGAGCAGCTATTTCAACACATTTTGGAATTCGTTATTTTAGGTATAATATATAACGAGCCAACATTAATAAATAAATAAAAATGTAGGGGTAGACAAAAATGAAAACAAAGATAATGACAAAAAATATTTTCGATAAACATAATTTTTATCTGATATTTTTGTTTTTTTAGGAAGATAGCTTATTTTTTTTCTTCTGAAGGCAAATAGATATCATGTTTACTGGAATATATATAAAATAAATAAAAAAGTGCTCTCAGACAAAAAATCGCAGATGGTAGCAATTTTGCGATTGATTAGCAACAGAAACGAAGATAATCTTTCAGATAATTTCAAAAGTTTGCTACTGAATTGATAATTATTTTGTGCAACATTACGCAGTTTACCATCAACTTTTGAGCATAATCTTTTTTTCAAATTAAAATAACGCTTCCGAGCTAATGCCCTAACAGAAATAAACATACAAAGATATTTTCAATGAATATTGAAAGTAATGAATTTATTAAAAAACACGGTCGAGAGGTATTGAGCGTGATAATGGTGGCGAAGTGACGCTATAATCGTATGATTGCTGCCTTTTTTGAGCTGAAATCACGGTCATACAGAAAAGTCTTGAAACAACTGTAAAAAAGTGGTTCGTTTAGCGTCCAGTCTTTTTTCAGCTTCCAATTTCTGCCGCATGGTTCGCAGTCGAAGGGGGATGTTGCTTAAAACATAAAAATACCAATTCAAGGGATGCTGCAAATTTGTAAGAAAATTCACATTGTCTTCGTTAACATATTTCCATTTCGATAGGTCTTGATATTACTCATCATAGTATTCTGCTCTCATAAACTCATAACTTTTTAATAAGATTAAGGTATTTTATGTTCTAAGTAACATCCCCTTTTCTTAATTTTGCAGTGCCATCGTTGACTTTGACGCTAAAAGTGACTTAAGTGACCCACTTGATACCTATGAATTCGACCTTCGATTCCAGACCTGTTTGTACGACCGTGGCGGAAATTCAAGATTATGACTTGAATGATTCGTGGCTTCAACCTTCAACAAACGGCGCCAGGAGGTGTCACTAGCACTGAAAGTTCTTGTGACTTCAATAATTCGTCGCCGAAATAATTCGATTTGATTGGACTTTTTTATGGTTGCTATACGAAAGGTCGTGTTTACGTGGATAATCTTTAAACTTTAGAACATACGAATCAACATTCGACAAGTTATGGCAAAAATGCCGCACGATTACCTGGAAAAGGATTGACTGTCGCAATATATCCCGAGGCAGTTATTCAAATGATTTAGTACTTCAGACAAAATGTCAAGGTCCAAGCTTTAACAAAAATCCACAATAATTTTATCTTTGATTTATGTACGTTTTAAAACTGCAATAAAATTACAAAAAAAAATTAACCTAACCTAAAATATCGGCGAATGCTATATTTTGAGATTTATTCAGAAAATGTTACGATATTAGATTTCAGTTGATAGATTTTGAAACATAGGTAAATACAAATATCAGCGATGGTTGTTTTTTGTGATTCTCAAATTTCTATTTCAAATTCAGGAACTATCTAAAATATATACCTAAACAAAACAACTTGATACAATATCAATTTTAAGTCGAAACTTTTGATAAGAATGTCATAATTCATGCTTAGGTCCATAATAAAGTATACAGGGTATTCATTCTTAAAAATTCTCACGTTGAATTTTTAGATATGACGGAAAAAACTAATATAGGTATGTTTTCTATGGAAACAGCTTGTTTATTAAATAAATTAACATTATTTTTGTACCTACTTTGCTTTTACTTATAATAAAATGACAAATGGCTTTATTTATCTATTTACAAAACAGCTAATTATTTGAAATACAATTTGCATTCTAAATACGATCGAATAAAAATTTCCTTTCAATGTAAAACTGAAGTAAGTATTTAAGAAGTGAAACTTATTTTTATGCTTTGGAAGATAACGCACGTGCAAAATTACGTATCAAATATTTCATTATGTGTCAATATAATTAAATTTAATGAAGACTATGTAGCTAATAAATTATTGTCAAGTACTTAATATTTTTTTTAACAAATAATTAAATATGCTGTAAGGTTATATACGGTTTATTTACGTGTAGGTATATATGTATTTATTATTTGATTCAATTCAAAATTAGAAACAAATAATAACAAATAAAAGAATACACCAGTGATGACTTAAACCAAACCACAAAAAAGTATTTTTAACCAAAGTAAACTTGTATCTTGGACACCTTAAAAATTCGGATCGCTTAATTATATTTATTATAAATCAAAATAATATTTCTTATGTAAGCGGATTGTCTGCTTGATTTCGTCATTTTATGAAAACAACTATGTAATTAATAATCGTCTCTTTATTGAAATTATAATATAACAACCAATTGTAAGTTAATATTTAGAATATTTTATTTAACTAAAATACGTTGCTGACGCTTGAAATCGATAAAAAACATTGAATTGACTGATGATAACATCTCAACTTAGTTCCTACACAGTTCCCAACGAAATATATTTATTACATAGTTCCGAAATATGATGTTTGTTATGCGATATTTATTATAATTTTTCATTGAACATTTTGACTTACCTCATCAGCATCATCATCTTCGGGTTCATCCTCGAATCCATTCTCGTTATCAGAGCTGTAAGAAGATGGATCCGGTTTTTTAGCACTCATGTTTATGTGTTAGTTTCTTTACACCAATCTTTTAAACTGGAAACAAATAAAAAAACAATTTTAAAACCACCCCAGTAATAATATCACACACTACTATTATTATAACAAGCTGCCATATTAAAATAATTCGATTAAGACTTTTATCCTGTTAATAGGATAAGTGAATATATATTTTCTTGTTGTAACGTTTCATGGCATGAAGGTTTCGGTAAAAGTGAAATGAAAGTAAGTGAAGACAAACAATCAAACGAACACACCAACCAGCCACTAACCTCGATATTATTTATATGCGGCTCTCTCTTTAAATATTGAGTTTTCATCAAGTGAAATGATCAACGCACGCGATGTTGTTTCGCGAGTTATTAGAAACGGCTGAGGCTGAACGAAAACTGCAGCCGAGTTGCCAGCTTTTAATAACAACATCTATCTCATCCTCTCCCATCATGATAATAATAATAAATAAACAACCAATAGACCACCTGATTTCATTAATTATTCTAAACGATTAATTCAAATAAGATTAGAACGTCCCGACAATTTAATGTAGGTATTAATAATGAGTCGAAGATGTACCTAAGGGATTATGGTGTTGTCATCGAAACTTCACAATGATGCCATTAATTTTAATACAGGATTTTTTTAACATGTAGGTAATCCATCTTCAACTTTCTAATCTATTATATTATTAAAATGCTAAGCCATAAACTGTGGTCACTGTTTAATTAGACCCTTTTATCATATACACATGACATATAATATACCAAATTAAAGCTGACAATTAGGTAGGTATTTAGATTTGCCAAAAACTATCTAAATTATCTAAATCAATCATCATCAATCATGTTCAAAACCGTTATAATTATTTCTATAGCAGTTTTCTGTCAAATAAAATCAATATTTCAAACCAAAAAAATTGGACCGACGAAAAATACAAAATAATATTAATTCTATTGGTAATGGTACTTTTGAATGTGCGCTATTGTAGTTAGAAGACTTTTGACACCAACTTCAGCACCAATAGAATTATAATGTTATTTTGTATTTCTCAACGCACCAAATAATAAATTTTACAATAAATAAAATATTTTGCTGATATGTTGTGATTTATCTTGCAGCAATGTTTTCACGTCATATGATTATAGATTATCTATTGTATTTTTTCATTTACATAGTATTTCACTTAATAGATTGTGTTTAAATGAGTAAAAAATAAAATGTATTACTTATTCATTTACTAAAACATGTACGTAATATCAACCGTACACAAGTAGTTAATCGATATTTATTCTTATTTGAGGAAAACCTTGAAACTTAGCAATACGATGATCTTATATAGATTCGACTTACATTAAAGATATTATATTAAAATACTAGGGCTAAATTTGACATAGCCTTGCGATTTTTTTCGGTGTGATGTAGATTATAGAGAAAATAAATATTTTTTACCAAAAACTGGACCGATTTTATTAATTGGTGCACTAAAAATACAGAATATATTAATTTGTTTTTTTTAGTGCACCAACTAATAAAGTCGATCCAATTTTTGGTAAATAATATCAGAATCGTTGAACGTTCACTAATACCAAAGAACATAGCTAGTACTTATCCTATTACCCATGTATATTCTCGTCCAATTCAAATGTTGCGGGAAATGATCCCTTCTCTAATTTTGCCGGCACAAATTTTCGAGTTTCAAAAAAACTTGTCCCCTCCAAACGTGATAACTTTTTGGGGGCGGTTAGAAATTCCCATGGAAGTAGGATATTTTTTTCTTTTGCTATGATCAATTATGTGATATTAATGAGAACGAATACCTGTACTTTTCGCTACAAACAAAATCTATCCATTGAAATATAATAACAAGAAAGAGACTAATTATAATATGATGGCATATACTAATTAGTTATTTGTATATTCATATAAAACATATACATTAAAATGAAATTATGAGCGCTATAAGTATAATTCAAAAATTATTAAGATAATTAGTTATGTAATTTCTGGGAAACCAATTCTTCTGTCAACAAAAATATAATAATAGTTTATGCTACATGTGCGTAATGTAGCGAATATCAAATTTGACATAATATACCTGGAAGCAAATGTTTTGTTTTCTTTGCGCACGTGTAGGATGATACATCATTTTTTGTTACACCTACCTTGGAATTTGAGAGAAAATGAAAGCTGTTCATATTTACTGTTCCAGCTAAACAACAGGGTCAGTTATATATACTATATACTAAATATTATAAATTCATCGATGAGGATTATTCACTGAAATAAGTTGATAGTACATTTTCCGTGACAGATATTGTTTTCTTCTGTTCTTTCTATTTTATAAACTTAGGATATCAGCATACATAAGTATTATATCTTTTTTGCTTTCGATTTGTCAGGCAATACATTTAGGTATAGTAGCACTTTTTGCTTCTTGCGGAATCCAGCAGATCACAGATCTGCGTTGAAAATCTGATTCATCCATTATTTGAATTTGAAATAACACTCTCGATTCTTTATTTACGAAATGGCGATGCGGCCGACGCGACGTACAACACAAATGACAAAGACAAAACGCGAATCCACATTTTCACATAGACATATGTCATATTTTCATAGTCACGTTGTTAGTTCTTTGCGTTCTTATTTGACACAACATAAAATAGTCATAGAATTTGAGTACCTAGCTGATGAATAAAAATTTTTGGACACTGTCAGCACTAATAATAATTAGAAATATTCATTGGCATTAAATTTAATTTGAAAGAAATACCTATCAGCTGTTGGAAGAATATATATAATATTATACGCACCTATTTGATAATATAAGGAAACAAACTAATATAAATTTAGATCAATTGAGAAAATTTCATATTATTTCATCATAATGAACTACTGATATTTTATATGGGTCAAGTAGATAAAATATTTCCAAAGGCTGATTGATAGTAATGATTACTGATATATCAAGAAAATATACCACATATATAACATTCATTTGTTCAACGATCCAAGACAAACTACAACGGTCATAGGTATTAAATTTTGACGAACCGTTTAGCCGGAATTTGAACAAACATTTACAAAATTTTACAGTTTTATTTGGTCCATCCGTTTCCCAGATAATGTTGGCACATAACGAAAGAGACACCAATCAATGCCTAAACATATATTTTTAGGCTAAGAGTACTCTAAAACGTAAATATCCGGTGGTAACTGAACATAACAAATTTAAGACGATTACAAAGGTATTATCCTTCCGTAAATACTTAGGAAAATGAAATTCACCTCGAAAGAATTCAAAAAAAATTCATAGAATTGATAATCGTTCTACATTCTCCTCTAGAGCAGAAATACGTACATATTTAAATAGAATTTTGAATATAGGTGTCTAAATGTGGATTGGAAATCAAATTTAATAACGTGAATTTGGTGATTAATCCGCGGATTGGTCTATAAACTTGCCCAAAAACACTTTTCAGAAATGTTTTGATTTCTTGACCATCCTTTCAGGGTAGGGAATGGCACACTTTATACCAGTAAAATATAAAGTTTAATATTTTTTTCGAGTAATTTCCATAATGTTGCTTATTCGACGTCGCTTCTTGCTCTTACACTACATAGGTATAATAAACATATTATATGGATTTATTATCTGTGGATAGCAAATATTGAGAAAGATAATATTCGGGTAGGTACATATTCCGTCTAAACTAAAACTAAGCATACCTAAATATTGTAGAACACATCCACCTACCTATAAAATAATGTAATTCACTATAAACAAAGGCGATGACAAACAGCAAAACAAAAAATGAAAATATCAAATTATCCGAAGCAAACAAGATCGGGTTTGAATATGTTTATAACAATAACACAAGGTTATCTCGTTGTATTATGAACAATGCAATCAGAACTCATAATTAAATTTGAGTTAGGATCGCAATATTCCTGGATCCATGCATGGAATACTTTACCTATCATATTTAATTCGAAAATAAACCACGTTTAAACCATACACGTTTCATTCATTCACTTCACAAAAGGTTCAAATAACTATATCGAAATACACAAGGATAAATAACTAATAACAATTATACGATGGAAAGTACCACCTCAGATGTAAATATATTTATCATATGCTTTTTAATGATCTCTGTTGTAATTATGCATTACCATATTAATATACGTCACTTTTATACTGTGAAAGCAATTAAGACATTCTTTTATTGGGTACTTGATTTAATTTTCAGAACCATTTTTAGTTTAATAGATGGACATTCAATAGAAATAAAAAAAATGTATGTAATGTCATGGTACACTGTACCAGGTGCACTATAATTTAAGTTTTTCCGCTAAGATTCTAAAAACGCTCACTACGTGGTGCTACTACTACTCTAAGAGGGTGTTCGAGCAGGATTTCAAACCAAACTCAAACCGTCAGAGGCATGCGCATTTTAATTTTAAGAAGACGGAAATTAATATGCGCATGCTCCACAATCACGGAACACAGTTGGAAACTGGTCCAAACTACTGCTCGAACACCCTTTAAGTTGAGTGAAAATTTGAAATCCAGTGTAGGTGGTTCTTAAATTTGCACTTGGCCAACTGCGCTGTAGCACAGAATTCCTCTGACGCGCAACACAACTCGACAGGCGATCATTTTCCTTGGTATTTTTCACAGCATAGCATATATGTACTTTTTCTTGTGCTGTGGTATTGAATTGATGATGTAATTTTATTTTATGCAATCCTGCAGTTGTAAATAGACGACTTTTGGGAACAAATTCAAAAGTACCAGCACCAACAGAATTAATATTTTTATTACATTATATATATATATATATATATATATATATATATATATATATATATATATATATATATATATATATGATTCATTAGTAACAAAAATAGTTGAACGACCAGTTAGATATATTCAATAATAAGAAACAAAATATAGCTGCAGCTATCGTAACTCGGACCCTTGAATTTTTGAAAAATTTCCAATTTAAATGTTGCCAATTTTTTTTTATTCAAGTTTACCGAATAAAAGTTAGAATTTTCGAAATAATTGCCCCGACCATCCCTTTTGGCTGAAGGACATAATAGATTTGTTCAATATGGGATCATTTCTCCACACACCTCTTTCCAATGAAAAAAGAGAATATTCCTTCGGTATAAGGTCCTTCACTGTATCGAATTTTCTAATTCTATTCATTATATCTCGACGAAACGAATGTTTAAATAAACTTTGGATTTTATGCATTTAGGACATACCTATTCAATTGACAAATACAATCCATTTCAGATAATAAACAATATTCAAAATTCAAGTCAAACAGGCAGGAATATGTCTAACATTGGAGATATGTTTTCTCTGGTCTAACATAAGCACCAAAAAATAAAATGAAATTTTTTAGATAAATCTGTTCATGCTTAAAGACATTATATCTATTCTATTTGTGGAAGAAAATGGTCCAATAAATAACTAATTAATTAATGACAGAGCAGAATATAGGTCATAAGGCAGTCTAATGTCTTGAAGACAAAACATTTGTGGCAAGAATTAATAAGCTGATAAAGCCATTATAAATCAAACATAAATCTGTACCTGTATCAATTATCACCAATTGACTAATTTATATTTTGTTTACACATACATATCTCCATCACCGTCGACGTCATTTCTCTCAGCTCAGCTGTCTTGTCAGAAAATTCACTAATTCAATTCACCCACAGGCCACAGACTACATACACCCTGTCACCTCTCCATCTCATATTTATTTCAGAATAGTTGATATATCCAGCTTTACGTTGGATAAAAGTTTTGAAACACGTTGAATATATAAAATGGTAATCTTTAGTCAATTTTCTTAGAACTTTCACACATAACCGTATCGTATATTTAAGTGACATAATTGTTGTCGTATATACCGTCGACTTTGACAAGTTATAATTGATAACATAACATAACCTCAAAGCTCAGAGAATAAATCTAAATAGTTTTGATGATGGAGTAATGGTGTAATCGTCAATTAGAGCTATTATGGCAAATATTTCATCCAAATATTTTCGAATGTAGCATGAACATTATGGATACGGATAATGAAAAAGCTTCATTTTGGAAAAAGAACGTAAAGACTGTACCCGGAAGGTATTTATTATCTCACGACGTGTATTTATAATTCAACATAAACATTCCGTAGGCCTAGTCCTAAGAGAGATGGAAAAAGCACAAGTAAAGGGAAAACACCTACAAAGACATCCTTCCAAGATTTCCAGGCCTCTGTTAGTGACGCATGGGATATGGATGATGATGAATTTTGCATAATATCAGGTCAGACATCAATCAGTACATTTTACTCATAAGAAGATAAGTGAACATAATTCATGTATTTGCAGATGCTAGGATATCAAAAAAAGTATCTCAATCGGCTGCTTTAAATGTTATAAATACTCACCGTACCAGTACGAACGAATCGGAATCATCAACAAACGACCAAAACAATAGTGACAAACATCGTGTCGCTTTAGATAGGGCTAGATTAAACCGCATACCGGGAAGACCAAAACAGCTTCATTGTTTCAATCCTCCACAAGAAGAAGATAGTGAATCTAAACTGGAACGTTTTTTGAACTTGTTAGAAAACTCTCCATCTTTACAAGAACTGAGCAAACTCAGCTGGTCAGGAATACCAGTCAAAATACGTGGTATTACATGGAGACTTTTGTCCGGATATCTTCCTATAAATTTGGAAAGAAGGAATGGTGTTCTAGATCGTAAACGTCAAGATTATTGGACGTTAGTTGACAAGTATTATTATACAGAACATGACGAGACCAATCGTGATATTCAACATCAAATTAATATCGATGTGCCAAGAATGAACCCCTCTATAGCCCTTTTCCAACAAAAAACTGTGCAAATTATGTTTGAAAGAATTTTATTCATATGGTCTATTCGACATCCTGCGTCCGGTTATGTCCAAGGCATAAATGATTTGGTAACGCCATTTTTCGTTGTATTCCTACAAGAGTTTCTATCGGACAACCAATCCTTTGAAGTGTTCAGGGTTGACAAACTCAGCGAAGATCAACTAAAAATAATTGAAGCTGACTCCTTCTGGTGTTTATCCAAATTTCTCGATGGCATACAGGATAATTATGTTTTCGCTCAAATCGGCATTCAGAAAAAAGTATTGCAGCTGGAAGAGCTGATCAAACGAGTGGATGAGACATTGCATAAACATTTAAAGCATCACAACGTTAGCTATTTGCAATTTTCATTTAGATGGTTGAATAATCTACTTACACGAGAGCTTCCATTAAGGTGTACAATTCGTTTGTGGGACACATATTTAGCTGAGAATGACTCTTTTGCCACTTTCCAACTATATGTATGTGCAGCTTTTTTGTTGCACTGGCGAGAGGATTTGATGCAAGAACGCGATTTTCAGGGTCTACTGCTGCTTCTCCAGAATCTACCAACTCAGACATGGACAAGCTCTCAAATTAGTATGTTGGTAGCTGAAGCATATAAACTCAAAGTTATGTTCGCCGATGCTCCTAACCATCTTTTGAGCAATAGCGGCAGTGATAGTTGATTGGATATTTAGTGTTTATCCCATTCTTATTTTTTTATTTATCGAATTCTCTTATGATTTCATTTCATTTTCGTATCTCAACTTGTTGCATATATTAAAATATTTTTATATCATGTAAATTAGAAATGGATTTTAACGAAAAGTGTATCCTTTTGTTTCATCCAACATGATTGTAATAAAATTTTTATAAAAAATTATGAATTTTATTCACTACATTTCATCAGGATAATCCATATGACTTCGACAATGTCAGCCAGATATTTTTTCTATCTATCCAGAAGAAACTCTCAACGTTATAGTTGAGAGTTTTTATCAGCAATTAAGATTTCGAAAAAATCATCTACTGTCTCTTTTCATTTATACCTTTTAGTGTCCTGATGGCTCATTATTTTACCCATCTTTATAATAAATCAGTATTATTAGGTCTTTCTAACATCCAGTCTATTCTTTATTCGCCGATATCCTCTTCCATTATTTTCAGAAGTATCCTTTTCTTCCTCTTATTTTTCTTTCTGTTATACTATCTCTTTTTCTACATATTCTTATACGGTAAAGACTTCGGCAGCCTCCGTGCTATTTTCTTATCATTATATAGATTTTGTCTTTCACTATATGTCCTCGTAATTTTCTTTGCTGACGAATAAATATAAAAAATAATGCACATATTGTATAAATTATTTAATACATGTAACACCATTGACACCATATGTTATATATATAGCTAAGCAGCTACTATACTAGCAACAAAAAAAAAACAAATTATAAACTTTCCACAATTGTTTCAAATAAAATATTGGCTGTATTATTCTACATAACAATTACATAGCACATATACTTAAAATTTGAAAAATAATAATAAAACAGGGTAGGTAAAATATGTTTATATCAGATTATATATCTGATAATTGACTAGAATATAAGTTTACTTTCGAAGATCCCTTACGAATTCAGTAAGAAAATTTTCAGCAGGTACCCAATTATCCAGTATGTTGTATACTTGTACTGAACGCCGATTTCCATCCTCAACAGGTTCACCTGAAATATAATACCCCATCGGTTTCATATATTTGTATTAAGGTGAAGCATAGTAAACTAAATAACCTTGTTTTTGAGGTATAAACCAACCTTTATTTTCATAAATAAAGTTAATCTCAGGAATCTGTTCTATTTTTTTCTATATTCTATGAATTTAAAAATATAAAAAAGCGAGCATTATAAGGGATTTAAAAATTTGAACACACGACGATATAACCGATATAATTTATACATACTTATAGATTTTAGTTGATGGTATTGAGCAATGGCATGTAGCAGCAATCTGTCGAAGCTAGTTGGAGGCGTTTTTACGTAGACTTCAGATGGGGTTCTTCTGAAGAATGCGATTAGATCATCCTCACAGACTCTGACAATATCCAAAGACAAGTTTTTTCTAATCTTAATTGTTCGTCTGAGCCGTGAAGATATTTTTCCAGGTTTCCCAACCGTGTATGTTTCTGCGATATTATCATCTGAATGTTGATTACAATATCTTTTAGAAAATGCCTTCACAATTTTTGTCTGCTCCTCTTCAGACTTTTCAATAAAATCATTCCAGTATGCCATAGCCTTCTCATCATCCAAAAGACGTGCAAATGGACTCTTATAGGAATCCATGATTACAACAAATTCTTCTTCATCTTCCTCAGTTAAGGTTTGCAGTATACATTCTAGAAATATAAATATGAGGAATGTAGGCTCATCCTTTGATACATATAATCTCACTGTTCTCGTATCTCCTCAACTTTTTCTTTCCACTTTTCTTGACGTTGATGAGTTCTTCAAAATGAGAAATTTTGAGAGGAGGTGGTCGAAAGACTCGTCTAGAAGAAATTGGTTCATCGTGAAGAGATTCAGTGTCAGTAGTGCCTGTACTTCCCAAGCTGTAATTTTTAAATTATATACAACATTCGAAATATAATATTGACGAAAAGAAGACATATGCTACCATCTGGAAATCTCTCAAGGGCACCGGAAAAATACTCACTGTAAAGATTCAGTATCAGAATTTGCCGCAGAAATAGGTTTAGGATAATTGTAATTTGGTTTATCTCTTATGACTGTCATAATTTACAAAATATGTGGAAAACCAAGTAAAACTGCAATGTAATTCTAATATATGATCACAAATTCATATCTTTCGATAGTCAAAATTCTGAAATCTTATATCAGTATTTGTTGATATGTCAAAATTCCAAGCCATAACCTTCCAGAACACTACCTCCAACTCCAACATACATAGAAATAATACTCTACTAGTTTTAATTCTATGCCAAATGCCAACATATAACCATCACAGGACACAGGAATCACAGATACAGAAAAGAGACACAAGACATATAAATGTTAAATGTCATTTGTCCTTATCATTTAATGACATTTTTTACCCGTTTTAATTAAAATTTGTAATTTTCGAGAGCAGAAACCTATTATTAATGGCAATAACATAATTCTTTCTTGAGAGAGTGAATGAATGTCGTCTATAGCACATACTTAACACCTAGGTCGGAGATAACCAGCCTAGGTGATATCTCTGGTGTCATGTGGTCTGCAGTCTGAAGCATAGACATAGGTCGTGTCCACAGCAGTGCCTGATTACTAATCGATTAGTAATCAAAAATTGGTATCTTGTGGAAACGACTGATTACTGATGCATCATTTGTCAAACTGACACTTGTCAAAAGATTTGAAATAATTCAATTCTATAATTACACATATTAGAGTAATTGAAAATGGAAGAAGAAAATGTATTTTCTATTTAATATGTTAATAATGAAAAATATTATTTGTTAAACGGAACGATAGATGTCCATAATAGAATTGGGAAATATCTGAAATAAAATATAGGTTATTTGTCAGTAAGGTTTTCTGATAGCTGCCATATTAAAGACGTCAACTTTTTGATTACTGATTACTAATCGATTGGTAATCAGACTCTGCTGTGGACACGACCATAGAAATTACTATTTATATATCACTTATCACTTTCCTTAATACTATCTCCAAATAGAAATGGTATGGCCAAATGCATCAAATAGGTAGCAAGAGTCATTAACAAGAGAGAAAAATAGAAATAGTGGTCTACAGTGAAGTTAAAACTAAACTCATGGTAAGTAGTAGTAATGAATGTAATCTAAGTTTTATGTCTATAAACAGCAACAGGGATAAATAACTTTGGAGATAACCAAGAGCAATAGGACCATAAATCCATAGTAAGTACTAAAATAATTAGTTTCTCTATTACTATTATCGGCTACTATATCTATTGCTAGGACAGAACAATGAATTGAATTTGTGTTGTATGTTTTTTGTTACTGCCACTGCATAGTCACTGCCATGAAGTTATGCCTTATTTATGACAATCAATCAGCGGAAACAGTGTTCTATGTTTTATTTCATTTAAATTTGAAATTGTCTATAAATATGAGAATTTGAGAAACCGTTGTGTTAACAGAGGTATTAAGAACTTTTTTATTTCACTCAAGATATATCGAAAGGTGAGATTCTGGAGAAAGCACTTTCAATTCTCTCTCATATGAGTATTTTTGTGACAATATTGTCCTATCGCAGTTTATTACAGATGGAAAATCGAAATGAGGCATACAGATGGAAAATCGAAATGAGGCATCATGCCAATAATTTTATGCAGAAATTGGCAGAGTTGTACCATAATAAAGAAGATTGTGATACTAGCATAGTGCTAAATAAATATCTATCTATCTATTACAGCAAAGCAAAAAAATCTCATAGACTACCTGTTCTGATTCAGAATGTTCTTTCATGAACAATGATTCCATATAGCGAAGCACCTTATGATAAATATAGAAAAAACTGGTATGTACAGAAGGTGAATTAAACGTCTTTACAGGCGTGATATAGTTGTTTACTACCCATATGTTTTTATTATAAAATCATAACTGAATGTTTTATTTCAGCAAAGAAAAAATATTTTCTAGATTCCGATTTTTCTGTCATGAACGATGATACCATAGAAAACTTCAAAGGAATGAAAAAGCTATATATACATATCGACAAACCTATTATTAATAGAAAACAATATATATGAGAAGTCTGATTAATAATTTAGTAACAAAGTGTTTATGATTTATCATAAATGTGAGAGAAGAATATTTTTTTTTAATTAGAAACGTATATTTTTATTTTCCTGGAGGAATACTCTTCGGATTAGTAATTATTTTGCAAAGCATTATGTGTTTTGTTAAAACATCCTGTGTGGCACATTTTATTTTTGATATTTCAATAAATTTTATGTTATATAAGTTGTTATTCTATTTTTTCTGTGTTACATGAACAGTGTGAATGTTACGTCCAAAATCAGATGCCATCGACTGAGGGGGAAATCCAGTGAATGCTGGGGGGTTGCAGATTTGCAACTGTACGGTTTATATTATTATTAGTATAAAGCTTGTCCTTCAACTTGTTTCCTTAGAGGATTATATGAATAAACATATTCTTATGTTAATATTAAACGATTTAAGACGATGTCTAGCATATATCATAGATAATAATTATCTATGGCATATATCTATCAAGTGCACTTAAGGAAGAACATATATATATATATATATATATATATATATATATATATATATATATATATATATATATATATATATATATATATATATATATATATATATATATATATATATATAATGGGTTCGTATTAAAAGTCTTCTAAAACATAAGAAAATTTTCATATATTAGGATTAATATTAATTTGAATGTTTCATGCACCAATAATAATAAAGCCGGTCCCAGTTCTTGTCATTTATTTCCTATCGTATTTCCACAATCGTTATCTAGAAAAGTAACATGCTTTTAAAAATACATAATGCTTTTCACCTGTAAGTTCTGCATTTAATTAAAAAATATGCATCTAAAACTAAAAACAGAAATATATTCTTCGCATCATAAAATGTAAAATTCTGAAAATATAGCTAGAAGTAAGGTATTATCGCTCTGGAATTTTTTTTATTTGTCCATATAATCTGATTCGTTTATTAAGATAAGAAAGACATATCGAAAAACGTGTCAGTTTCTCAGTACTTTTCACAATTAACTCTGGTTTGACGACATCAATCATCTCAATCAAATCTGGCACATGTTTGACCAAATTTAAAAAATGGACGAGATAAGTAAATCGCTACGCTGTGTGCAAAAAGAACTCTGATAGGGGGGGGGGGATTGTTTTTCAGAAGTAACACATTTGATATGGCATAAAGAGATCACTTTCAACAACTTTTGAATTAAAAACTTCAACTTCAAGTTTTTTGGGGAAAGGACTTGTTGGATTTTTTTTTGATGAGGCCATTTCCCAGCCTTCTTCCAAATATGAATCAAAAATCATCAAAATCGGAGTACGTTTACTATGCGATACGCGAGAATAGATATAAAAAATCAGATAAACAGTCGAATTGTATACCGACCTCCTCCAAGTCAGTGAAAAATAGGGTGTTATTTGTTTGAAAATATTTTTCTAAAAAGTCTAAAATATACGTATTTCCGCGACGATGTTTTTTGATTCTTGTATAATAACAAGTGCAACAAAGAATATCTTAATGTACATGGATAATAGTATGAGTGAACGTTCAACAATTTTCGTGACTAATATTAAGCTCAAAAGTGTGAATTTAATATTTTTTACAAAACATTGGACCGACGTTATTAGTTGGTGCACTGAAAAATACAAAATAATATTAATTCTATTTATGCTGGTACTTGTGAAGTTGGTGCCAAAAGTTTTCATTCTACCTGCAACTGCCCAACTTCAAAAGTAACAGCACCAATAGAATTAATATTATTTTGTATTTTTCAACTAATAACGTCGGTGCATTTTTTTTGTAAAAAACATTTATTCTTATAATGAATCCCCAGATAAGATATCTTCAAGTGGTTATCGTACTGTATATATATATATATGTGTATACAGATATATAGTTTTGTTTAGGAAAAAGGTCTGCTGCTTCCACTAGAGACAATAATAATGCTGCTAAAGTTTATATTTTGCATTGTCATTGCATTTTCGGTAAGTATACTTAGATGCTTTAAATAATTAAATAATAATTTGAAAAATTTATATTATAATGAGAAACGCTGGTATAACGTTTAGTAATCACTATTTTTACAGAATGCATATGACGATGAAAGTCTGATTGTAAAACTGCCTGTAGGGGCAGTTAGAGGTAGAGCCAGGCAGACCGTTACAAATGTTCCTTTCTATTCTTATCAAGGTATACCTTTCGCAGAAGCACCAATAAACGAATTACGATTCTTGGTAAGCTTACAATTGACTTTTTTCTAATATATATATTTATACATATAGATTTGGGGGAAATTCTTGAGAAAATCTTCGGCAACAATGAGGATGAGATTATAGAGTTTGACACTTGTTCAAATTGCTACTTCATTAGTTTTTCATAATCATTTTTACATGAACTAAGGCATTATTGATGCTTATTTGCCAAGTACAGTATTATGTCATTCTCTGATTTCAAGAATCGTTTGCTGATATAGGCTCAAACATTTTACAGATCTTTTCCTGTTTCATATGTTTCAATTTAATTATTTTTTGTTTATTTGCGATACCGTTGATGTTACCTGAAGTCTCTTTTCTTTGCCTGGTATCTATTTGGCGATTTGGGGAGTGGTTCCCAACCTTTTTTCCCCCAACCTTTAAGAGTCCACAAAGCTTTCACAAATTCCAAGACCTATACCAACCTTTGATCACTAAAATCATATTTAGCTATTTGAAATCTTATACGGAATTATTTGTTTTCTATTCTCAAATTTCTAAGAATTATATAGCCATACTTTTCCATATCATATATATCATCTTTTTTCGATGGCTTCTAAAGATAATTTATTGCTATCTTCTCAAATACTCGAATTCCAAAAAAATAATTTATGAATAAATAATATTTATCAGATAGCATTTTTTTAATGTTATGTAATACCGATGATAATTTGATTGAATTTTACTTTTATTTCAATAATTCGCTGAGTTAATTGAAAATGCTGACTTGATTTATTTAAGTACATATTCTTCACATAGTACACTTAAACCACAGATTTAGATCAGAAGGAAGGTTTAGTAAAATATTTCCGAGATTTTATAAAATTTGATACAAGGATGAGAATTACTAAGAATAGAATATGAAAATGTTCTTCTTTATAATAATCTTTCACATTTTCTACGAAAGAAGTTGAAACATTAGAAGAGCTGCGGAATTAGTTAAGACATATTTTTTATTATTTAAATTTACCACCTTGATAATAAAACTGTCATTATAAAGGCCCCAGTGGAAAAGAAGCCATGGGTCGGTGTACTTGATGCAACAAATGAAAGGAACGGGTGCTACGAACTGAATAGTGAATATAATCCACAAACTGAGGATTGTCTCTTCATTAACGTGTTCACACCGAGGGTAAGGATTGTTGTAAAATTTTGTGGATTAAAAAAATTCAAGTTGCTAACTTCACACAGAAACCATCAGCAAAAAATGCCTCGTTGCCAGTAATGTTTTTCATTTATGGTGGAGGTTTTATTGAGGGATACTCCACAGAAGTCAACTACGGACCTCACCATCTTATGGAACAAGATGTTATTCTGGTTACATCTAATTATAGAACCGGTGCATTTGGTAATCATCTTGGTTATATTTTTATTAGCTTTAATACAAGGTATATATTGAAATACAGGTTTTCTTTCTACGGGAGATTTGGTAATACCCGGAAATGCTGGTTTGAAAGATCAAAATCTCGCCCTTCAGTGGACTAACAAATACATTTCGCACTTCGGAGGTGATCCTAACAAGATCACAATTTTTGGACAAGATGCTGGAGCTGCTTCAGTTGGACTCCACATGCTTAGCCCACTGTCAAAAGGTAAAGAAGAAGTCGATGTTAATTGTTCTTCTCAATATTCCAATATTTTAGGTTTATTCAGGGCCGCTATATCACAAAGTGGTTCAGCTTTGTCGCCATGGGCTTATCAAAGATACCAAACCAATATTACATTAGCATTAGCTGAAAATTTGGGTGGAAGAAGGTTCAGTGACTCCAAAAAACTTCTCCAGTTCCTCCAAACTCAGCCAGCAGGAATAATTCAGAAAGCAGCATTCAACATCACATACAATATCGTATGTATTTCACAATATTATTTTGTGTTTTCTTTATACTGAAAGTTCGATTTTAATTGAATTCAATCAGTAACGGAAGTATAATGAAATCCACAGGAATACATAATCTACAGTGGGTATGTAAATACACAACAAGGTATCCAGTTTGCACCAGTAATTGAAGTACCCCACAAAGGAGCTTTTCTTACTGACAGGCCATATGTTCTGTTGAAATCTGGTAAATACAATCGTGTACCATGGCTTGCTGGATTTAACGCTGCTGAATCAATTGCTATGCTTGATGCTGGACAAGGTACAGATTATAACTATAGATTTGAATATATATTGTTTAAATACCAAAGGGTAGGCACTATATGTCCTACATGCAGCTCTCTTTTCACAAAAACTCTTAAGATTCCTCATAATAATAACATAACTAAAATCTTCACCCCATCTAGGATCTTTGAGCGCTCATTCTTCAACGTATACCTATCATTAAAATTAAAATCAATCCATTTTTAGAAAAATCATTCAATTACATGGCAACCAATTTCGGGAACAAACCATCACTGATGATTCCAAATGATATGAACGTCTCTGATACATACAAGGTAGGAGTGGGAAGAATGATAAGAGACTTTTATGCTTACCAAACCACATTCAAAGCACACCCCAGAGATCTTGTTAGAGTGAGTATATGAGGATAATGATACATGATTATTTATTCTATTCTAATATTCTTGTAGTACGCATCAGACCAGAGTTTTACTCGACCTGTTTTAAAACAAGCATTGCTTCAATCAGTCTGGACAGATGTTTATATTTATTATTGGCAATACCTCGGTCAAATCGGTGGCAAAGTGTCAGAATCACGTGAGTATTCTTCTTGTGAAAAATGATTAAAATATCACCCGTGGACCGCGTGGATTGAAAATCCATTCTTATAAAGTATTTTATATCTTTTAAAACAGTCGCAATTTCGAATTAATTTTTACATCCGCCGACGCAGTCATATTCAGCGACATCATATGATTGTTTCTTTCAGGTGAAGGATTTTCAAATGATACCAGGAATGGCGAAGAGTTGAGTTACATTTTTGCTCGCAACTATCCAGTATACAACACCACCAACATATCTCAATTCTCGGAAATGGATCGCACTGTGCTCAAACGATTTATCACATCAGTAACTAACTTTGTGAAATACCTGTAAGTTTTGATTGTATACCTGCTGCTATATGTCACCTGTCCATTTTACTAGGATCATTAAAATGAGTTTTTATTCCAGCAATCCAACACCACAGCCAACAAAATTGATGCAGAATTTAGTTTGGCCAAAATACAATGAAAAAAGTGGATATTATCTCGATATTGGTTCATCACTAGAGGTGAAACAATTCATCTTAGGACACATGCTGGAATTTTGGGAAAATCTTTATGATAAATATGGAACACCTCCATTCGATACATATTAATTGATTCACTTTTATGAATAAATAGTTTACAGTTTACATTTGTTGTTTACTTTTTATAGACGGAGGTATATAAAATTAGTCACTAGTAGTTCCAAGGAGACTTTCAATTAAAATTGAAGTGCATGTACCTAAATGAAGACATTTAAAGGAAGTACCTCTTATGAAAAAAAACTATCAGGACTGTTTAAGGCCTTAGGTTAAACCATGTGACTTTCCAACTGTCAATATGGCGTCTGGTTGGCAAACAAGGTTGTAAATTCCTATTGTTTTGTATTGCTCAGTATCCCGTAGTTTTCTCGTTTTTATTCTACTTTTCGATGTTTTTGCAAATAGTATTTAATGTTTCGATAAATCTTGAATGTCATTGCAGTGATATTGAACATGCAGAGTTCTTATTTGAAAAATTTATATGGCAAAAAACCCAGACGTTATATGTTAAACTAAGATCATAAGTATGAATATGTATTAAAATGGGCAGAGCCCAGGTTTGCAGTTTTGTTTACCTGTAATGAAATGTCTGCTACCATACTCTTTGATTTCTTAAAATCGATTCTGTTAAATCTACCCACTTGATCGCAGTAATCTAAGAAGAGACATGTCTTCTTTTTCTCGATAAAACATTCATATGTGGGTAATGCTCCGAGTTTCTAACAGTAAGGATGCGAAAATAATGAAGCGAATGGTCCTGATCTGCCCAGCTTCCACAACCAACCACCATTTACCATGCAAGGCTACCAGCATTATTCCTTCAATATGAAAGCACTGTATTTATTATAAAACAAATGTCAACGAAATAACGCCCAAACACTTAAACATTTTCTTGTTTTGTATGAACAGTTGTAGAAATCATTTGATATCAAAAATTTTGAGCTACGGCAGAATAAGTACAATATT
The DNA here is from genome assembly GCA_958507055.1 of Crioceris asparagi. NCBI lineage: Eukaryota > Metazoa > Arthropoda > Insecta > Coleoptera > Chrysomelidae > Crioceris > Crioceris asparagi. Next base: position 1,282,807 of record OY293833.1, on the reverse strand, counting down.
GAGGTAAGTCATTTTCATTGACCTCTAACCATGGTTAGAGGTCAATGGTCATTTTTGAGTAAGAGGAAAAAGGATCGGCCCAAGGACGGACCCTTGTGGTACTCCTCGTTTCATCTGGAGTGGTGTAGATGGACTGAATAACCTTGTACCACTCAAGTTTTACGAAAAACATTTCACGCATAAGAGATAAAAATTCTGGAAAGCTACCTACTATGGAAAAAGTTTTTATCGCTTTATATTTCTTTTCTATATTTTTTTATAATCTGATATTTATTCTGATAAGACAATCATCTCAAAATATATTTTTTTCACAATTAAGTCTGGTTTGAAGACGCCAATCGTCTCAATGACGTAAACATATAAATTTGCAATTTTTAATAAAGAATCTGGCACAAATTTGACCGACTTCTTAGAAAGGAGGGGTTATATAAATCCACTGTATGCAAAAAACCTCCAAGGGTTTGAAAAATTATTTTTTTGTTTCATTCGCGTAATAATCCTATAAGGTTTAATTCGAAAAGCAACATATGGTAAACATTTCCCTTGGATCTCCAGATAAGATATCTTCAAGTGGTTATATTATATTCAATATACGTTTTGTACGGAAAACAAATAAGTTTGTTGCTTCCCCATGAAAAGATGTTCTTAACGCTTGTATTTTGCATGTTCATTATTGCATTTTCGGTAAGCATTCTATTGCTTTTTTATATGAAAATACAATGAAACTTTGGTATAACTTAGTATTAACAATTTTTTTACAGAATGCTTCTGACGATGACGGCCTACTTGTAAGACTGCCTGTAGGGACAGTTCGAGGAAGAGCTAGAGAAACCGTTACCAAATTTCCGTTCTATTCCTATCAAGGCATACCTTTCGCCGAACCACCACTGAATGAATTGCGATTCTTGGTAAGCCATCACAATTTAACGCCCATTCGATTTCATTATCTTCTCCCTATATAAATAAAAGACCTTCTTCTTTTAGTAATATGTCACCCATCTTATGTAGATAACCTGAGTTTCTTTGCATTATAAAGGATCATTACCATATTCATAAATAATGATTTTTATATTATAACGAATATACCTACTTATTTATTACTTACTTATATATATATATATATATATATATATATATATATATATATATATATCTATATATATATATATTGAAATTTAATATATATAATATGCGTCAATATATCAGATTAATTTTTCATATCATTTTATTTTTGACACATGGTTTGCTTTTATTGCAATGAAATATCTTTCAAAAACACTTCAGTTACTAGATAAAAGAAACAATTTTGAATAAAAAAATATTTATCACATAAAATTATTTATATGCTATGCTATCCTGATAAAATGATTCGAGCTTAGGATAATTTTATCACACTAATTGAAATACTTATGTTGAATTATAGATAAATAATTTTATTTTGAGGTATTGCAGTACGGGTGCCCTTTGGGTATAAATTCCCTACAAGAGGCAAACTAATTCTGCGAGTTTAAATTTATCATCGAAATAAATGAGTCACAATAGAAATCAGAATTTTAAACATGAGACTTTTATTATTGTACTTAAAATAATCATAAAATTGTCAATATTAAGGCACCAGTGGAAAAGAAGCCATGGCAAGGTGTATTAGATGCGACAAATGAAAAGAATGCGTGCTACGAATTAAATAAAGATAATAATCCGGTTGATGAGGATTGCCTCTTCATTAACGTGTTCACACCGAGGGTAAGGATTGTTGTAAAATTTTGTGGATAAAAAAATTCAAGTTGCCAACTTCACACAGAAACCATCAGCAAAAAATGCCTCGTTGCCAGTAATGTTTTTCATTTATGGTGGAGGTTTTACTGAGGGATACTCCACAGAAGTCAACTACGGACCTCACCATCTTATGGAACAAGATGTTATTCTGGTTACATCTAATTATAGAACCGGTGCATTTGGTAATCATCTTGGTTATATTTTTATTAGCTTTAAATACAAGGTATATTGAAATACAGGTTTTCTTTCTACGGGTGATTTGGTAATACCCGGAAATGCTGGTTTGAAAGATCAAAATCTCGCCCTTAAGTGGACTAACAAATACATTTCATACTTTGGAGGTGATCCTAATAAGATAACAATTTTTGGACAAAGCGCAGGAGCAGCCTCAGTTGGACTTCAGATTCTTAGCCCACTGTCAAAAGGTATACAATAATTGCAGATACAAGAGTAGAATTTAATCGTTATTTCTTTCAGGCTTATTTAGGGCTGCTGTATCAGAAAGTGGTTCTGCTTTATCACCATGGGCTTATCAAAGAGAACAAACCAAGATCACCTTTGCACTAGGTGAAAATGCAGCTGGAAGAAAATTTAATAGCTCCACGGAACTTCTCCATTTCTTACAAGCTCAACCAGCAGAAATAATACAAAAATCGGCATTTTACATCACCTACAATATCGTAAGTATTTCACATTGTTATTTTTGTCTTGTAATTATTCAAATTATGTCTTTAATACATTTCAATCAGTAACAGAAGTAATAAAATCCACAGGAATACATACTCTACAGTGGCTATGTAAATATACAACAAGGATTCCAATTTGCACCAGTGATTGAAGTACCCCACAAAGGCGCTTTTCTCACTGACAGGCCATACGTATTATTGCAAACTGGCAGATTCAATCGTGTACCATGGCTAGCTGGAGTGGCCGCAACTGAATCACTTTTTATGCTTAATGCTGGTCAAGGTATTGATCGTAACTATTTATTTTTCATTACCTACCAATCGACATTTCCATGTGTAGGCTTAATATTACTACACACATATACAAATCTAATAAGTACAATAATATTATAATATATATATAAATTAAAATTGATTCAATTATAGAAAGTTCAGTCAATTACATGGCAACCAATTTCGACAACAAACCAACACTCTTGATTCCAAATGATATGAATGTACCTGATATGTACAAAGCAGGTGTTGGACAAATGATTAAAGATTTTTATGCTTATCAAACCACATTCAAGGAACACCCCAGGCAGATGGTCAATGTAAGTATAATAAGAAAAACATGAAATGTAACTTCCATTCTATTTACATGTATCCATTGAATTTTTCTAGCTATGAATGTAGTAAGTGATTGATATAAGAAGTAATACTACAGCTGGTTTAATAACAAATAATGAAAATAAAATAAAATTAATAAGGGCTTTATCGATCTTATAATTGCTGTTTTTTGTGAACCGTGATTGGTAGACAGTTCTTTGGCCGATTTTTTCATTAAAACTTCGCTCATTGCGTAGGCTCCTAGAAATTCAGTGCTACTTTTGCTACATTTGTTATCTGATTAACTTGACATATTTTTCTTTGTAGTATGCATCGGACCAAAGTTTCGTTCGAGCAGTAATAAAACATGCGATGCTTCAGTCAAAATGGACAGACGTCTATATTTATTATTGGCAATATCTCGGTCAAATGGGTGGTCAAGTTTCCGAATCACGTGAGTATTCTTGTGAATTACCTACCCACCACATACACATCGTATGGTCGAGGCAATAGTATGTTCAAGCAAAAAATATGTTATACTCAATGCTTCTATTCTTCTTCTATTTTTTTGGTTGAATATTATATATTCTTTCAGATGAAGGATTTTCAAATGATACCAGACATGGCGAAGAGTTGAGTTACATTTTTGCTCGCAACTATCCATCGTTCAACACCACAAACGTATCTATGTACCCAGAAATGGATCGCATTGTGCTCAAACGATTTATCACATCAGTAACTAACTTTGTGAAATACCTGTAAGTCTTGATTGAATTTGTTATCTATTATATACTATAGATCATCAAAACTAATTTGACTGCGATTACAGCAATCCAACACCCAAACGAACAAAACTGATGCAAAATCTGGTTTGGCCAAAGTTCAATCAAAAAGACGCTACCTATCTGGATATTGGGTCATCACTGGAAGTGAAACAAAACCTTTTGTCACAAAAGATGGAATTTTGGGAGAAGCAATATAGCTATGGAAGACCTCCTTTTGATACATATTAGTCGTCTCACCTATATATATATATATATATATATATATATATATGAATAAAAATTTCATAGTTTATATTTGCTGTTTTCACTTTTGGCCTTTCATTATAAAGTGAATATTATTATATTTAACGAGCAATTCTTGTATATATTTATATACCAAACTAACTATTTATGCACAAATAATCTCAAAAGCGGCTCTAAGGGATTTCAGATAAATAGTTTTCATTACAATTACTTGTTATTTACAACGACTACCTGCTAACATTTGTATGTAAATGGTATCAATTCTAAAGTTTAAGCCAAGTCATAGGTTTTGTCTCGAAAACGGGAAAAATGTTTTTAGTACTATAGGATTTAGTCGCAGTGAATTTATTAATTTTATTAAGCATGAATAACAAGCAGTGTAACTGTATTTTTAATTGGAAATTATAATTTTTTTAACTTTTTGGTTTATTGGAGATAATTCAGCAATGAATTAGTACTTACAAAATCAACAACTTCAATGCTGAATGTATAAACATCAGTAAAATACAAATTTATGTAAAATCAGTTGTATTATCATGAAGCTGCCAATTTTGACGATCGCTTAATCTTGTACAGGAACTTGGAAGCATGGATTTCATTACAATAATCATAGATAAAATATATATGACAATATATGCTTATGTTCAGATTTTGCTGAACGCCCCTGTCTTATAATCATACATATAAGAAATGAGAATTACATCTTCAAGGAAATCTAAACCAAAGAGATAGAGTACGATCACAGAATATATCATAGATAAACTATTTGAATATATAACCTATGCCTATATATTCTGTGATTAAGTTATTTTTAGGTTATGTCAAAAAGTCACCAAAATAAATATAGTTTATGTAGGTGGCCACACTATAAAATAATCTAATCAAAGTTTTTGTAGGACGGTAAAATTACCATCTAAAAGAACCTGTTGCAACTGTCTAGAAAAATCAAAGATATGAACCGTAATAAAAAAACTGCATACTTGAACTATTTCGAAACAATCATCTAGTGATTAGGGTAACGTCCAAAGAAATGAATTTTAAATCTTCGAAGATAACAGTTTTCAGTTCATTCAAATATGCAAATGATCAATAATAAAATAAGAATTATCACCTTCTTATATTGGATGAAATCTATAGACGAAAATGCGAGTAGTATCAAATTATCAATAGAATAAATCGAAACTTTTGATAACTTGTTCTGTTTTTAAAGATAAAGATTTATACTTTGTGGTATATTATCGAGAATCTTGAAAATAACTGAAGCGTATTCTTTTGATTTACTAATTGTAATCTTCCAAGTCCATAAATCATTGTTTTTTACTTTTGATATATAGTTGTTTAATTCACTTTTTGCAATAACTCATTGTATCGTTATTATCAAGATCATATTTAACTTTGGATCTTTTGATATTAAATAGTTCAATGATCGACATTAAACAAATATATGATTTCGGAAACATTTGTTAAATTACAATATTACAAGATAAAAAAAAACTCAACAATAACCCGAACGAAAACGACTAGGGGTAGCAGCAATAAGAACCAAATTTGTATAAATATATATATATATACAGAGTGGTATACACTGAGTGGCTTATTCGATTTTTTTTTGGAGAAATACACAAACTTCAGCTCTGGAATTTAGTGGACGCTTTTTACAATTAAAATGGCGGTTTAATCAATTTCTGTTATACCGGAGCTAGGCACTAACATTTTTGTTCTTTACTATGTAGGCTTCACTATCTATTTAAGGAACGGCTACTTTAATAAAGAATTATTCAATAGCTATACTATACTCTTGCGGCAACCGCAGTGTCCATCCGAAGAGACCATGGATGTTGTTGGGGGGAGGGGGTGTTAGTTCTTGTAGGAATATCATCACCTTTGGTATCTGAAGTCTTGCCATTTGAATAGTTGATTTATTTCACAATGCTCATCAGGTTGCTGTTAAGACGAAATCTACTACTGCGAAATTCATAGTATGGACATATACTGCTAATTTTTAAGGCAAGTAGACTTCATTGCCTATCGCAAAAGTCAATACTTTTCGGAGACATTTTGATTATATTAAAAAAATGCGAAAATATCATATTTCCTAGATTAGCCTTTCTGTTCACGTCTAGACGACAATATTACATTAAAAACATGTTTTTTATCTTATCTCCTTTATGGGTCTTCGAGGCCAGATACAGAACCGACACAATTATATACCTGTTAATGTGACATTAGTATTAAAACATGAGTACCTTTTCCAAAAGGCCAGCCAATGTATAACACTCTTTATAAATAAATATATATATATATATATATATATATATATATATATATATATATATATATATATATATATATATTTATATAAATTGAGTAGACCCTGACGAAGGCAAATAGATCTTCCGAAATCATGTCATCTCCCTACAGACGTTTATTATTATTGTATGTACGTAAAAGTCCACCAATGTTTCGGATGAAAATTACGATTATATGTTGTTACACATTATTTTTATAATTTTATTAACTTTTTCAATGTCCCTATATATGCAACCACAGCAACAATGATAAATATTGTGTTTTACCCTTTTCCATATAATAAGGATAAACATTTTTTTTTTCTCAATAGAATCGAATAAAAAATTAACATTATGTAAATTTTTAAATTATTAAAAATGCACGTAAATATATAAATTAATACAATATTAAAAAATAAATGGGCCTCCAAAAAGAAAAAAGCCCCAACAGCTTGTGAATGTGAAAGTAAAAAATATTTTACAAACACATACACAACAATTTTACAAATAAACTGACTAGTACTTGACAGTAGAAAAATTGTCGAGTAAAATCTAATTTGGATGTGCAGGCTATATTAGCAGCTTGCCAAAATGAAGTGAGAAATATTTTGTCTCTTAACATACAATTATTATTATTATTATTTTATGGGTGATTAAAACTTAAGAAAGAAGGCCTATACAATACAAACATCAACAATTAAATAAATTATAATGAAATCGAATCTACATATTAATCAGTTACTTATCATTATTATTAATATATATGATATATACATTATATAATATATATAAATGTAAAACTACAAGTTAACTTTCTCACATTATTGTATCTGAAAAAATACAGACAATGGTTTCCTTCAACTATTATTGTTATTCAATAAAAAATTACCATAATGCTGTGCCGAGTCCCTCCAGCCATCATTATTTGAATTGATCGTATCTGTTCTAGTCGTTGTATCTTCGGAATTTGCATTTTTTATAATCTCGTCTTCAATTCTAAAAAAAAATCCATAACATAATTAAATTATCTCTCAAGTATAGCTGACAAATTTTCTTACATATTATCAACTATTTCAGCTTTATCGATATTATCATCCTTGCCGTTTTTTTGCTGGTCCATTTTTGTTGTTCCATTTATATCACTCTCTTCATTCAATTTATTATCCTCAGACTTATTCTCATTTTTATCATCAGTACTCTGGAAATAAGTAAGTACGATTATTTAACAGACGCGAGTTTAATGATCGACTGTCTTTCAAACTCAATAAATCACTATTAGTTATTTTATATCATGAATTAAAATAAGTTAAGTATTTAAATACTAATATTAAAAATGAATAATATAACTTGGCTCATAAAACCCTTCGTGGCGAACTATTCGTTTGTGATTAAAGTATAACTGGATTTATAGTAAGATTATTTTTTTCAGACCAACTTTGAACTTACCTTCTGTGAAGGTAAATTTGCATTGTTCTTCCCCCTGGTCCTCAACATGATAGCTTCAACTCTCTTCCGCCGTGCCTCTCTTTCTTTCTCTTCATTTTTCAGTCTTTCTTGTAATTCCGCTTTTTGCCTTTCAGCATCTTCCTTTGCTTTCTTTTCAGCCTCCTCTTTCAGCACTTTCAATCTTTGCTCTTCTTCTCTTCTCAATCGCTCCTCCTCTTCAAGTCTACGCGCTTCTTTAATTGCCTTAAAATTATTTTAATATAAACATGACGATTTTTTATTATAAAATAGTTGCATACCTCCTTAAGTCTTTCTTGCTCAGCTTGTCTTTGCATTTCTATCAGTTGTCTCACTTGTTCCTCTTCTTTTTGCTGCCTTTCAAATTCTGCCTTCGCCTCAGCCTCTAATCTTTGCCTTTCCAATTCAGCTTGCCTTTCAGCTTCTTCCCGTATGATTCTTCGCCTTTCAGCTAGTGCAGCCTTTGCTTCTTCTTCAGACTGCAGACGAACCTTTGTCATGGAAGCTGTCATTTCATTAGCTGCAGTCTCGGTATTATCAGAGCTGGATTTTTGATCCGCATCTTTATTTTCTGGTGGAGTTTTGTTGGGTGATTCCGATCGCGTTTTTTCCGGTACTGCTTTTGCACTAACTAACGGAACGTTTGACTTCACTTCCAATGCATGTTCTTCCTTCTTTTTATCTTCATGACCTGGCTTAACACTGTCAACTTTATTGTCAGAAGGAACTTGTCCTACGTCTGTTTTATTTGCTTCGTTATTAGTAGGCCTATTTTCGATAACATTGGAATTTGAAGCCGATACCGTACCGGATACATCAATGAGGACATTTTCACTCTCCGGAACTTTATCATTCCTGTAATATTATTAACGTTTCACTGAATTATATTTGTCAATAAGGAGGAAAATGTTTTGAGTACTGAAACCAAAGATCAGATCAAATAAATGAGGTAAGGTTCTTATACAAAACTAACATACAAAGTAAATCTTTATGAAATCGTTCAAAAATAGAATCATGCGATATTTTAATAACTTACTTATCTATTTTTACTTGGTCTTCGGGTTGAGATTTAACTTTTTCAGCAACAGCTGGTGGTGTTTCGGTGTGAGACGTCTTACTTGGAGTACTATGAGCTGCACTCTTTAATGATTTGTCCTTAGAGCTATTGTCTCCTGGTGACTTGGCCTTATTTTTATTAAAAATGATTTTATCGCTTGACTTGCTAACTGATTTTCTTGCTCTTGGTAATGGTGGTTTATGATCACCAGAGGATTTATCCAATTTACTCAAATCATGTGATATACCCGTTATGGCAATACTAGCAGGTCTTGGTTTTCTTGGCATGTTGGATAACCTTTGCCTAACACTCGTTGAGCTTACCAAGCTATTTGTGCTTTGTTGGCTAAGTGAACTACTTGGTCTTGATGAGGCTATATTATAGAAAAATCAAAACATAAGTAAATTTCAAGAAAAAGCATGATAAAAAATTGATGAAGGAAAACATTAGAACATGCGAAATTCAATGAATTAGATAATGGTTAATAATAAATCAAATGCTTAACAAATCAATGAAATCATTTCGATAACTATAACATGAGATAAGATATGGTAATAAAAACTTTATTTATGAAGAAGCTCTAAAATATTAATGTTAAGACTGAGACTAAGAGAAATTTACAGAAATTGCAGTTACTAACCACTGCTTTTTGAATACCAAAAGAATTAAAACTACTAAGCCCAAAAAGCTTTGTTAAATTGGAGAAAAAGTCACTTCATATCTAATTGACATTTTGTGTTCAGGTTAAAACAGATTTTCTAGAGCTAAATTCCAAGGAGTCAATTTATAAAGTAAAATAACAACACTATCATTGGCTGAACTACATTCTTGATAAAATATTGTTTTCTATATAGTAAATACTGGGGGATACGTTATATTGTGAACTATATAAATATAAGAAACCAAAATATTACTTTGAGTTATGAAAGATGGAGATATTAATTTTATTTACAAGATAATGCACATACATATATAATGGACTTACACTATAGGTTACAATTACTAAAAAGGAACAAAAAGCGACTAGCAGAGATGTACTTACCGTATTTCGTTTTAATTTTTCATGAGCCACCACCATTTTATTAATTACATGTGTAATTTTTTTGTTAGTCATTATTGAGATATAAGTCTATGATTTGGACATTTGATTAAAGCAGAAACGGTACGAAGAAACAAATATCAAAATATTTTTTCTATTATTCAAAATCGTGTAGAAGATGATCGTCGTCCATATCGTGGGAACGACTTACAGTACAGTGACCAAGAATGGATAGAATATAGAAGAAAAAAAAACCGCCACATTCTGCATAATTTTCATTCAACAAGTTGTGCTGTACCGTTTCAAATTTTTCTCTTATGTTTCTTTCGAAGCTGTCCTGTAAGACTTTCCGAAATTTGGCCGACGAACATTCTTATTTGGCCATCCGGTACATACTTTCATCATTAAAATAATGATGGAAGATGAAAAGCATACCAAATACATTGCAATGACTTGCAATGAAGTTAAAAATTGATTGATTTATCTTAAAATAATGTTTTTATCAATCAAATCTACACGTTATGGTCTTGAAGTATTAAAATTAATCAAATTTACATACATCTAGAGAAGGTAACCGAATTATTGATTATGTAGTTAGAAATATTTTTATTTAAATATTAGCGGAGATAAAAAGTCACTACAGTAATTTACAAAACACAATAATTAGATAGGTACCAACAACCTTTAACAAAGTTTGAACTAGCTATGTATAAAGGATGGAATAACTAGCCGCAAATTATTTGATTAACAACAAGAGGCCGTACGTGATATGAAGCGAAAGAAATAGTGATATTTACCAACCACCAATCAACTCCAACATCTGAGAAATTGTATTCAAGCGACCAGTTACAATGACAAATCATGAAATGATCAGTTGCAATTATTGCATCACAAGTATACACGCTTGGGCAAATGCGTAGAAACATCTAATTTCTGGTTGAAGTAAAGGTTATACTGAAAAGATTTTTCAAAAATAATTTCTTCTTTTCAAAGATGAAATTATATTCTCAAAAGCTATGCTAATTTTCGAGATATGACGTCATCGGGAGTTTTTTCAAATGGACCACCCTGTATATTTTTACCTTTTCCGTATTCACTTTTTGAGTTATCTTTTTTTATATATTAAATATTTCCTTACCTAATAAATGTTCAATTCTCCCCCAATATCACCATTACCAAAACCGTATCATTTAAACTTTTGAATAAGAACTATCCGAAAATGCAAAAATATACAGGGTGAAAAAAACCAACGCTGACTTAATATTTCTAAATTAGCTTAGCTGTTGATGTAGATCACTGAAAATAATTAAAATATGTACTACAAGACTATGGTGCGGATATATTTTAATATAACGTATAATTTCATCAAAAATCAGTTTGTCCACATTTGTCCAAGCCTATATACTTATATGGAATGGAATAATGTATCGCTTGGATGTTGATTGATATTGCAAATGATATTCAGATTCATCATTCAACTGGCGAGATGTGACTTTGAGATGGTGTTAAAAGAGATTTGCGATATGACATTTATATGAACATACCCTCACTGCAATTGGAGGATGCGTGCATTTTCTGCTCCCTCAATTGAGTGGTACGAGTGGTACGTGGCAATATCGGGCCATCGGCCAAATGTTGCATGCTGCGGCTATCGGCCTTATTCAATGTCCTTCTAGTTGGTAGTATAGGTCCCGATTTATTAACGGCTAAGTGGCTCATGCTACGCGTAACAGATGAAACACGCGAAGAGGACAATGAATTACCTTCAGCTAGTGATGGTAAATCGTGTCTCTTACGTGATTTGGTAAGCTGGTCTAAGCGTGTCATTGAATATGCCCTACCTGGTGAATGGTTCAACGATTTACGCGAAGAGCTGAAAGACGAATCTCTGGATGGAATTGTTGGTACTAGATCAGTACGTCTTCGGCCTATATAACCGCTGACACAACCAGCTGGTACTGTCGGCGTTGCTGTAGATAGATAGATAAAACAATTCCTTGCATACTGGGCGCATTTTTCAAACAAGTGTCTACAATATTAATAAAAAAAATAAATAACTTACTTTCACCAGATCTCTCCAATCCTGTGGCAGAGGTAGCCCGCTTCTTGTTTCCCGTATCAAAATCTCTCTCAGATTGTCGTCTAGTTAATGAAACTGTTGAAGTGATGTTTTGGATGGAAGTAGCTCTTCTATGCCCCCAGAACGATAGGCTAATGTCGGGTTCAAGCATGCGAGGTGTGGACGAGCCAAAGGCAAACACACTATTACTTTTTTCATTACGTTTCTTTGCCTCAAACCTATGCTCCCTTTCTTGATTTTTCTTAATTATAAACTCTACTCTATTTCTTTCTGCCTCAGTTATGGCCCTTTTCTTCTCCTCCACTTGTTGGCGCCTCATGTCGTCCTTCATTCTCAATTCGTCTATTCTTCTACGTCTCTCCTGTTCCTTTTGTTCTTTAAACCTTTGTGCAGCCAACGCTTGTGCCTTCAGCTCCTCCAATTTCCTCTGTCTAGCTTCATTCTGACGTTCTTTTACCATTAGGAGTCTAGCCTTCTCGTCTACTGCTAGATCAAAACAAATACATTTGAGTATATCTCATGATTTGGAAATAATTCACAACAAATTCGTCAATACATGGAAATATAACATTAAATAAAAATAATTTCTTAAAGGCAAAATATAAAAATCACTCACATGAAAATAAATTCATGAATGAAATTAACAATCAACTTCACTGCTAAATATTACATACATGATCAAAGACGGAATTCAAGTACACAATTCTACGATAATTCAAAAGGGAATCAGTACACAAAAAAACATTAATGTAGCGTAAATCATCGACATTACTGTTCTAGTTCATTCAGTGACTAATTTTGTGATTCATTTTTCAAAACATTTGTTGTTATCTGAGGCAGCGCAATATGACGAATATTATTTTCTTAAAAGAGCTTTCCTATAATGAATTTTACCGGTTGAATACGTTGATTGCATAGTGCACATGATCTCAAGTACAGTTACAGCAGAGAAAGTCCTCATCTAAAGACAATGTTTCAATTGACATTAGTAGGTGTCAAAAAGGTTACACTTTTTCTAACGCTGGAAATAATGATGACTTATCGTCCTACATGTATCATAAATATAAATACATACCGATAACATTCTTAACTAGCTTTGTGTATATAGATATAAGGGGTATTTGATGATCTACTAGTTATTTATATAAATCACTAATAGTTGCACCCACAGATGTTCAAATGTTTTAAACTTATATAACAATCAGTTAACACAACAAATAATACAAGCACTAGTTTTATACTAAAGTCAATAAGAAGTAGGAAAAATAATAAAACCTAACCTGAAGTTTTAGATTGTTCGAGAATTTCTCGTCCATTTTCTGCCATTTTATCTAACGCCACTACAGACTACAGAAAATTCTCAACACGCGTCAAAGACATTACGGAGGAACATATGACACTTGACTTTTGACATCATCATAGGTGTAGTCAAGGTCAGTAAGCGCTTTCGTAGAATAACATACAAAATTGCAACACGGAGTAGAGAATACATACGAAGAAAAGCAGCTTTCGATACAAAATAAAATACAAATCGGCATTTTGGCAGAGATGCATCTATCATTTATTCATTTGTCAGAAAGGTTTTGGATGGCCATGGACTCCTCTGATTGGTCTCACTATGTTACTCTACTGCCTCTAAACTTCGGGACATGGAAATAAATAGTTTTGAATTTATTTTTAGAAATATTGTTTAATCAGAATAATAGACCAATTGCATTAAACGAACATTGTTCTCCGCAGGGAAGTTTCAACGGCCACTTTCATTTGAAATGTTACTCTTTTGAACAAAATGTCCTATGCCTGTGTCCACATAAATCCATGCTAATGGCTGTCTGTGGGCGTTTCTATCAATTTGTTTATGTTCTATGACCTATACTAGAGAACATTGGTTTTAAATAAGCTTGAACGAGGTATTCTATGGCCGATAATTTGCGCATGCGGAGAATTAATGCCATTGATCTATTAAGAATTAAATTAATGTATGGGCAAAGTTGCAGAGAATCTTCATGATACTCTCCACTGTCTCTACTGATTGTTTCACTGATATTCTAAAGAACTCCAAGAACTGTGTTTCAAGTTTATTTAACAAGAACGGAGAACCGAACTCGAGCACTGTATAGATCTATACCAAGAGTATATAAAGGGGACTCTGTATCCTGTTCTATAAGCAGAAGTGGCTGAAATAACGTCCCGTGATAAGTTGTCAATTTGGGATGTTGCGCAGTATTTCACTGAGTGTCTACTGTTGTATTTAAGCTTCCTTCGCCCACACTACATGTGGATGCGCTGCGTGATTTTGCGCTACGACATACGATAACCCAATGTTTTATGTGCTACTCCCACTACTCGTGTGCTCGTCCTCCCTATATTTGTTCATGATCTATACAGTGTTCTAACCGAACCGTTCTTGATTTTAATGACAGAGGACAGTTCACGACTGTTACTGATTACTGTCAATGTCAAATTGTCAAATACGAACATAAAATAATTTTCAATAATAATAATAATAACTAGTTCAGTCTGAACCTGAACAAATATTATCTATTAAGTTTTAGGATGTAGTTCGAAGGTACTGAATGGATACAGATAAATATTTTTTGGATCACATTTAAGAGGTAAGTTAACCTTTTGTAATTTGTTTGACGATGTAATGAAACCTTTGTGGGTGGTTATTGTTGACATTCAATATAATGCAATTTAATTTGTTTACAGTTCGTAATGGAGGATAGTTTGAGTGTAAAATCTAATGAATCAGTGGCTACAAGTGAGGAATTTGATTTTATTGGTGACAAACCAGGAGCAAGTAAAACACCTACTTTGGATTTCAAAAATGGGGATTTGAATGAACTGAAAAACGCTCTTACAGAAGTCCTTAAAGAGCCTGAGTGTGATATTAATGTATCTAGCAATATGGACCATGTTGCTGATCTATCCGATGTAATGGAAACAGATGGAATCAAAATAGGCCAAAGCAGATTCTATGGATGTCCTGTGGAACCAGGTAAAGACCCTTTAAGCATGGATGGCTTATCACCAACAGAGAAACAGGATTCTATGAAACCAGATTCCAGCTCTGAGGAAGATGGATGTAGTAAGTTTATACCGTATTTCCAAGGAAGCATGACAATAATACATTCATATCAAAATCGGTTTTTGATTATGTGCATGAAATAAACTAATCGAAATAGTCTAAAATATAGCGAACATTCTTTTCGAGAAGATATATAAATAAAATAACTCATCTTCATCCAACCTTGTTTCATGAACAGGAACAAAGTGCATGGTAAATAAAGTAATTAAACAACAATATTCTTTTTCCAGCACAGATAAGATTAGGAAAGTTGGATATGTCACATCTATTCTGAAATTTTTAAATGAGTAAAATAATAGATAATTATCCTAGCTTATTACGATTAGTTTATTATTTAATCAGAAAGTTGACTAAATCATCTTACTTCTCGAGAATATTTTGCACACAAGTTTCAGATGTGGACCAGGAATGTACTATTTTCTCTGGCGTGACATATCTAGGAGCTGCAGCCATAAATGCACCTAAATCAGAAGTGGAAATACAACGTAACATGGCCATTCTCAATGAACAAACTACTGAACAAGGAATCAAGGTCTCAGTTTCTGTTCCATCCTCATCACAAGGACTTGTTGTGTAAGTTTATTTATAGTAGGTAAGTAAATATTGAATTGATACAATTTAAAAATGTTCCATAGACTTTACGATGCGAATACTCATTCAGTAATGGCCCGTTATGAAATACATCGTATTCTATTCTATGCACGTGGGTCAGTTGAAGGTAAAGAAGTGAGCTGTTTTGCATTCACATGGTCTCATGGAGACTCACAAGAATCTGCCATATTTCAGTGCCATGTTTTTCGATGTGATATTGCTGAAGCAGTTTCTCGAGTATCAGGTAAAACATAGATTGAGCATAATCAGAGTTGCAGATAATGATAATAATCATCAAAATTTTGTATAGCATGTTTTGCAAAAGCATTCCAAAGAGTTCCGAGATCGATGAGCGGTTCAGTTGCTTCAGGTGCGGATATGATGACTGGTTCTATTACAGCAATGCCTGAACCTCGAACAATGATGTATGTTTTTGAAGTAAACCTTGAGATTAAAGAAGAAGATGGGAAGGTATATTGGTTTTATCTTACATTCACTTTCAATTTTCTACGTTCGTAATGCTCTAGGGATCTTTCACCACTGTTGGAAAAGACAAGAATGGTTTCAAGCTGAAGTCCAATCTAGAAAAACAGCTTTGCCTAAGTATAAAACAAGTTTCTGATAATGCGCCACAGTTGTTTATTGAGAGATGCTTTGGGGTTTTGGTTGCTGCTGGAAAGCATGTTAGACATCCTGATATGCAACTATTGGAAATGGTAGAGCTATAATCAATCATAGACTTTTAATCCACTTAATATTTTTATTATTTGAATGTGTAAATTTCAGAAAGAACAAGTTGGATCGAATAGCATTTCACATGAGAGCAATTGCACCAACATTTGTGCATCTTGGGACCCAACTGAGGCATCGTTCGAACCATTAAATGTTGAAACGCCCAAAGATGCAAAGCAATATATGACAGTTGCTGTAGATTTGGTGATAAGGGGTATACAGGAACCAGTGAGATTTCAAATTGAAACACCTGTTAGAGTATTTGGACAACATGAGAGAAACTTTTGGTATTTTCAAAGAAAAGGACTTGTTCAACAGTTCTTCCTTAACCTTAAAGAGGTGAGCAATTTTTGATTATTCTTGTTTTCCATTTTCTTTTTTATTCGGCATGCACCGGTATTGTTTTTCAATTTCAATAAATTCCAAATGTATCATCCAAAATTAATTTAATGCTTATCTTGAATTAGAATATTTCTTATTATATTCTCATATTGTGAATAACTTAGTGAGTCAAAATTAAAATTATATTTTCTATTTCCTCAGCTGATAGGCATTATGCATTTTGCAAATGAAAAGGAAGGAAAATTTAAGTAATTAAGATCATGTTATTTTCATACCATTTCGTTTGATAACCATAAATCAACAGCTGAGATGAGAGAGGCGTATCTATTCTCTGTCAACAGTAAAAAAATAAAGGTCATGGCAGTTCAAATTCTTCCACAGTTTATTATCTCTTACACGTCAAATCAATTACACCAGCGATAAAATTTCAAATATTTTACATAATTAAATGAGATTAATGCCAATAATTGTTTATATTTCAAGGGAAACTTTGTACTGTTTTTATAATTACTCAAATCAATTGAATTACTCACACATGAACTAATTATATTAATTAAGAAACAAAAATTCAATTAGTTACTTTTTAAACACACATATCAAGATCCCTGGAACCGAATGAGGATACAGTCTAAGCCCTAAACCAACACCGGCCTTGAAGTTTCAAGCATTAGTGTGAATGACTTTTCGCACGCATGTCTTAGCTTTCTTTCAGACATTCAAATCATTTGGTAATATTAATTATATATTTAGTTATAACCTAACTCTATGACAAATGACAACGACGTGAAAATATGACATATGTCTATGTGGATTCGCATTTTGTACATAGGCACATACAAAACACTCTGTTTACAATGATAAAAAGATAAAAAAGAGTTTTATTTCAAATTCAAATAACGGATTAATCAGATTTCCCACTAACGGAGATATGCTGGACTCGGCAAGAATGAATCTTTACAAATTTATAACAAAAATAGAAACGATTTTAAAATTATAACTTCAGTACCGTATTACGCCAGAAATACCCAACTTTATAATAAGGTAGGTACATCCTGTATATTTGAAATGAAAACCCAAAATATGTACTACCTTTTTAGCTATTTAAAAAAATCAAGAGTTGGGTCTGAGAACTATTTAAATTGACCCTGTATACTCATTCTTCGCGTGTTCTAAATATTATTTCGAATATATTTTTTTTCAAGATTCTATCTTATCTCTGCGATAATGAATATTCTTAATAGCCATTCATTGGTCGACTTGTCATTTGGACATTGACTAAAAATATAGTATAATAATAAAATTTTAATGATAAAGATATTGTTATGTGTAAACTACTAGAAAAACTACAAAACAAATAATAAAAAGTTGCTAGTTAGTATTCATGATAACATATACCATAGTTATTATTATCTTTGCTACGCGAGTGTTCTTTATTTATTTATCTATTGAATGCAGCAACAACGAAGTGGGTGTATTAGTTGTTAAAATTCGATTTTGATTGTAGGTGGTTTCCGAACTCAACGATGTACATTATGAAGTATTGAGTATGGAGACATCAGGTGAACTGGATAGAAACTTGTTAAATTTAAATCTGTATTTATCTAATTTAATTCAGTCCACAAGTGTCACATCAATAGATACACTAACACCTAAAGAAGAATATTACTCGGGTGAGTTGAACTATATTTTTTATGCTTTAGTTTTAACATTAGATCGACATTTTATATAATGCTACTATTAAATTTATTGATAAACATATTTCCAAACAATAATTCAGTAATATCGGTTGCAAAACATTTGTTAATGAAAAGGTTTGGTCTTAATTGACTTGGATCTGAAAACAAGTATTATTACGAATCAGGTAGAAATAACTCCAAGATTATAAGAATACGACTTTTTCGATATGAAACGACGTCCAGGTTGCCATTTAGATTTTTCAACGTCTCTCATTTATTTTAAATTATGGCCCTATTCGATTACTTACAACAATTAGTTATAATGTTTCAAAATATCCATAGCTGTAAACTAGTACCTATCTTAGACTCGAATCTTATCATTATTTATTTATTAAGATGGCGATGAGCCTCTACTCAGTGGCACTGGCTTAGTTTCCAAAGAATGTTCTGAGGATGTGCTGTTGAGTTGGTCTGAAGCACTTAGTCGTTGGAAGTCGACAGGTCAACGACCCAAGCAGCTGGCAGGACTAGTTCGTGTCGGAATACCGGAAGCACTCAGAGGTGAAGTATGGCAACGTTTGGCGGGCGTTGAAGAAAATTGTGAAATGATGGAAAGCTATAGATTACTCATCACCAAAGTAAGTATATAAAATTATGTTTTATATTTATTTTTAAATTGTGTTTTTTTTTCAAGGAGTCAAATTGTGAGAATGTCATCCAACGCGATATTGCTCGAACATTTCCTGCCAACGATTATTTCAAAGAAGTTGGTGGCTTAGGTCAAGATTCACTTTATCGTGTCAGCAAGGCATATGCAGTCTATGACACCGAAGTGGGATATTGTCAAGGGCTCAGTTTCCTTGCTGCTACACTACTGCTTCATGTAATACAACTTTTATTTCGAATTTTATTGCCTACCTAAAATGTGGCCAGGTAATATTGGACAGTATAATTGTTGATATATTATTTTCAGATGCCAGAAGAGCAAGCTTTTTGCGTTTTAGTAAAGCTTATGTACGATTATAAATTGAGAGATTTATATAAAGATGGATTCGATAATCTCTATTTGCGATTATATCAATTGAATAAATTAATGGAAGAACAATTAGCACCTTTATGGGTGCATTTTGCTGAACATCATATCGAAACTCACATGTTTGCGTCCCAATGGTTTTTGACACTGTTTACTGCCAGATTTCCATTATATTTTGTTTTCCATATTATTGATGTATTCCTTCTGCAAGGTATGGATACGTTATTCCAAGTGGCACTTGCTCTACTGATGGTAAAAAAGGAAACCCATCTTTGTTTTTTTATAAAACTGTTTTTTTTTGTTCTGCTATAGTTGTGCAAGAAGGATCTATTACATTTGGATTTCGAGGGTATTTTGAAATATTTCAGAGTTTCATTACCGAAAAAATGTCGAACTGAGGAGTCTGCCAAGCAGCTGATCAAGTGGGCTTGTAGCATAAAGGTGAAAAAACTGAAAAAATACGAGGCCGAGTTTCTTGAACTCAAAGGTTAGTTCTATCTTAAGATCCTTCATTAATTATCTATTTTTGAATATACGAAATTGAAGTTTAAAGTGACTGATCAAAAATACTATTATTACTTTAAGTTCATCTGTGTTTTCTGCATATTTTTCATTAAAACGTTCTTGATATCTAAATCTAGTGGTTTTTGAGAAATGAATTGTTTTCTTTATTTTTGTTCAAAGCTTCTGGATATAAACGCTAACATTTCAGAGCTGGAAATATTTTCAATGTATAGAATATAAATATGTTATATTAAAATCTCAAACCTACAAGTTTTTGAATGAATATTTGAGTATTTTCATTCGGATCTTCAGGCTCATGCCCTATACATTATCTATAGGAAATTATTGTTTGATTGTTTCAATAATTGGTCAGGAGGAGTGTTGTCTAGCCATAGTACTACTACATCTATGTCATATGTAGTGTAAAAGCTATATCACTCCTCCAGACGGCTGGGATATTATCAATTTGGATTCAGAAGCTGCAGATGAAGCTGAGAACAAGGCATCCGAAACTGAGAGATTGCGCCTCAACGTTGCCCGTTATGAAGAAGAACGTAAACTGATGCTCGATGAAATTGCTCAGCTTAAGGATATGTTGAAACGGGAAGTGAATCAAGCAGAAGAGGAAAAGAAGAACAATCTGGCTATAATAAGCAATTATCAATTGATAAGGCAACGTCTAGATGCTCAGCTACGTGCCACAAATGCTGAATTGGATGAGCTCAAGGTAAATTATTCACATTTTGTAAATGTTATAGATTGTTGTTGTTGTTGTTTGCATTTATTTGGTTCAATTCTTCAAGTAGACATAGTGGCGTCCCTCTGATTTTCACTTGTTAAGTAATGGGCAATAGTAAACTAAGAAATATATTTTCAAAAAAAAAATGATTGAACTTCACAGTGTTGAATAAATGTTAGTTGTTGATGCATATATATTATTTCAGCGCAATATTTCTACATGTAACAACTGCTCCAATTATATAAAAAGAGATGACAATGAGTCATCCAAGTCTGGAGATGCTGCTGACCGATCTAGCGACACAGAAAGAATTCGAGAATTAGAATTGGAGCTTGCACAGACCAAGCTTGCTCATGTTGAGGCCGAATGCAGAAATCAGGTAAATTGTAGATTTCGAAGATATAAGATGAACCCTTACCAATTTTTTAAAATTTTCATTCTTTTTTTGTCTTTATTTTTATACCGACAAGTTTTCAGTGTTGTTTCAACTATATCTTCCATTTTCCATTTTCTCCTGTCCATTACTACAGTCTTCCAGTGTTTCAAATTTTAGTTATTCCTCTATCCATGATTTCTTGTTTCTCCTTCTCCTGTATGGGTAACAAGTTTTAAAATCTCACAGTTGTCCGGATTCCATCTTCAATATGGGGCTTAGGGCATATCCTTGTCTTATACCTTTTTTTAATTTAAAAGGTTCATTTATTTGCACTTTATCACGTCTTCTTCTATAAAAATTGAGTATTATTTGTTGTTGTTTTTTTTTCTTGTAGAATTTGACTCATCAGCTGCGCGCCACCGAACTGGAGCTATCTACGGCGAAAAATAGTTGGCCTCCATGGCTGAGCAAAACATTGAGCTCCATCAAGGAGGTGGCAAACAAAAAAGACTTTCCCAATTTCAATGTTGCCCAATCGAATCTTCCGAATACTCAACAACCTTCATTCGTTTCACATATAAATGCTGTTAGACGTGATAGTGTGCCATCGAAAAATGAAAATAAGCTTAACACAAATGAGAACAGACGAGAATCAGCGCCTATTATCAAAGATTCTCAAAGTTGCAGCAGCCTTAAAAGTCATAATTGATTATTTCAAATAAAATAATATTATGTTATGGTTTTATGAGCTATTGAAATCTAGTATTTGTACTTATTGCAGCCATTCTAAACCGATTCAAAATCTAATGCCCAAAGAGTGGATTTTATCTGAGCTCCGTGAAGTTGCAAGTTGGGAATTTGATTTTCTTCTAAAACACTTCACAGAGATTTTTATCTGGGTTCTATCTAGCAAACTCAATAATGTACGTATTCATAAATTGTATTTCTCATCTTACTACATACTAGTTATTATATAGATGAAATTTTCTTTCGGTAAATATTTGTTATTTAAATGAAGTTCGTTTCCGTGGGGCATGTTTAAGAACCATTTGATTCAGATGAAAATAATACAAAAGTTATTCATATGTAAGATAAGAATATTTCGTTAATTTTTACTTGTTTTTCAATAGAATAATCTGAATCAAATGTCTTTTCTGAATTTTGATTGACTTTATAATATATATATTCTCAGATGTGATGCACATATGGTAGGATATTTTAGAAAATGCATAAATGCTTTGAGACGCGATCGACGTCGATATATTTTGATATTTGAAATATATTTATTTGTTTGGTATGTGATGGAATACTCATAATATGGATTTTCTTATACTTAGATATTTTGTAAGATACGATAATGGCTAATATTAGTTCGCAATTTATTTTGATTTAGCGTTTTTTTAATATTCACCGTTACAAGTCTTATCTATATAAGATACAAGAATTTTCTTAAATGAAAAAAGGTCCAAAATATGTTATACTCTCAAACTGATTTTTTATTTTGATGAAATTTCAATCAAGGTTTTAATTTTCTTGTCATATTATGGCAATTTCGTTTCTAATTTTTTTGTGATTGAATCATGACAGTAGGCATATTTTTCTTAGGACAACGCCGTTTTGTTTCTATTTGATAAGTAGAATGTTTTACTTAAATTAAAAGTTCCAAATTCATTAAACTTTGACTGGATCTTAGTGAAAAAATTGATACTTAATATATTGTTCTCTAGCCGTTGATTTTTGGCTTTCGAATTGAATATATTTATTTTTTCAATTTAATTACATTTTGTTTTCGTTAGAGTTTTTCAGCCCGTTATACTTACTTATTTTTAATTCAAGACAGTAGGTACATTGAACATATGAGAATGCAAATGCAGATACAAAAATAATATGCTCTGATGGACGAAGCACGCATAGAAATGAGAGGAAGTGAAATTTCTCGTGTTCTATACATGCTGCTACGGTCTTCGCAGAAGCTCCAGTTGAGTTTTGTCTTCATTTCTGTTCCTTCTTTTGGACATAAGTCATCTTTCAATTCCATTGCTTCTAATGAATGAATATGCAATGTGTATTGCTCATTAGAATAATGGGTTTTGTGCATAATAAAATTATATACATGGTTCAATAGAGAAAGCCATAATTTAAGTGATAATAGTTTATGTGCTAGATATTTAGTTGACTCTTATAAGTTATTTATGTTATGTTGTTCACACCCAAGAGAATATATTGCACCAATTATTAATAAAAATTATTTAACTACTTTTTGTATTTTATTAATTTTCCAGGTGTTCTTTATTTTTCGAAAAAAAAAACTTTTGAAACGAGTGTATTTCCATCCATACAGAAAATAAGTAGGGAAAGGAATGTACAAAATATTTTTAGATCATTCTTTTATTATTGCCAGTCATCAAATGTTACATATGAAAAAAGTAAAACCATCCATATTCATTCTCATCGTATCAGGCGATCAGCAGCTTTTTCTCGTGTTTTACTACCCCTATGCCCTATCCAAGAAATCAAAAAATCAATTCTCACACTTCCTTTTTATTAAGCTACCGGTTACGGAACAACTTTAACATTCCATCATCAGGCGGCAAGGCTAATAGATATATTTACAATTAGATCAAAAAATTCATGATGGCTACAAAAACATTTAAGATTCCAAATTATATATAAAAAATGTATAAACACATACATAGTCAACACTTTGTTGTATACACAAAAGGCAGACAATACCTTGATATAACCACAGTTAAGAACATTGAAAGATAAAATTCTATTTAAATATTTTGATTAATTCGCACCAGATATCAAATCATCAATTCATACATTGTATTTTTTATTTATCTCCAGAAGAATCTTCTACGTTTTTACGAATTTAAATATAATTAATTTAATACACATATTCCTAATATTATTATCCTTAGTAGGTAATGCTATTTCTCACATCACAATTTAAATTTATTTTGACACAATAATTTTCATGCTACGCCTATGTAATATATGTTATTTTTTGTTTACATAACAAGTACAAGACATCCAAACGGATGAGTCACGCGTGGTGTTCCAAGATGACGATGACTACTTTCGAGTTCCAAGATTTTTATTGAGTGCTTAGATGGCGATACTCCTATTCTTTGGTAGGTACCACGGTCGTATAAACAGGTCTAGAATCGAAGGTCGATTACATAGGTAGCAAGTGGGTCGCTTACGTCTTATTCAAATGTCAAAGTCAACGATGGCACTGCGAAATTGAGAAAAGGGGATGTTACTTAAAACACAAAATACTTTAATCTTAAAAAGTTCTGAATTTATGAGCGCGGAATACTATGATGAATAATATCAAGACCTATTATCGAGATGGACATATGTTAACGGAGACAGTGTGAATCTTCTTACAACTTTGCAGCATCCTTTGAATTGCGTAGGGAACAAAGAATAAAAAATGTTTGATGTTTTTTATTCTTTGATCTGGGTAGTGTTCTCTGCTCAGAGAACGAGAACACAGAACACTACCTCCAACTTGGACAAGGACCTAATCTAAGACCTCCAATCTCTGCTGGTGACCCTGCACTGGTGACCAGAAAACACTACCTCCAACCCAGAAAGAATATACAATAATCCGCTCCAACCTAGTCTAGATCATAGATAAATTCCCTACGGGACGGGGTCTAGATTGTTAGGTAAGGGGTAAGCTGTGTAGTGTTTAGAGATAATACAATAGAGAAGGAATGTCATAAGCACTAATGTAACTGGAAATGTCATAGAGCACTAATAGATAAATATGTTCCAGGAGGTGTTCATTCCTTATTTAACAACAAACTCGATCAATCTTCTGTTTCTTTTCGAAGTTTCTTCAAGTTTTCTCATGGCATTCCTACTCTACTGCATTGACTCTATGCTCTCATACCCTTGTCTCTAGTCTTTTGCCTACATCTTCATCTACATTTTCTCGAATCTCGACGCATGTTTATTTTGTGCATAGTACGTTGTATAGGGATTGAGCAACGTTGTCAAATTACTGAATCTATAATACATTTCACATTTCCAAGTTATATACTAAGATTAGATATTTGTTATTTATATCTTATCTAAGAAATCATGGTTGTTACAATATATAATATACTAGTTGACCCGTGGGATTTTTTTCGCACAATATCGTGAAGGATATACGGCGTATCCACAAGTTTTAGAAACAATATAGATACATTATTATTATTATATGCGATTTATAATACGTTGATTTAATTCAGTTTATTTGCTTGATAAATTACATTTCCGTAAAGAATGTAAATAACAGAATCTAAAGCAAGCATGTTAGACAAATTTTCAACAGACGATTTTCTCATTCCGTATACTTTTTCAAATATTTTTATTCAACGAAAACAATAATTTCACCTTTTTTTATTTTTGATTATTAGTGGGACACGTATGATGCTTCAATCAATAATTTTGGCGAAGTATTAAGGAAGATATGGTGAACTGACAAAACAACACCTTTCGGAAATAATATAATATGCTGATATAAGAGACAACCAGTTTGTTGTCTCTGATGACAAAGGGTGTTTCTAATCTTTGCTGATGATATACAATATACCTGACACACCTCTGCTGACACCAAATGGAATGTTTTCTTTGTTCTTGAAACGAAAATGACTATTTGTGTTAGTTTCTTGCATAGAAATATAGTCCTTTTATTATATTTCTGTGGTTTCTTATGAGTTCTACGCATAAAATTAACTACTCAAATTTTAGATTTTTTTTAGAACCCATATAATAAATAATAATCATTATCCTAACATCTTTACAAACCAATAGTAAAGATTCACATTAGTAGCAATTTATATCTGTAAAAAAATTTGGCAACGTTGCTTAGTCATTGTTTCGGATTCGGTGTGGTTGAGCTGAAGCTGGTGGATGTTTAAAGAAGTGTGAGGGGGGGTACTTGATGTGATGTCTGATCGCTGCGTTTTGTGGGTGTTCGTGTTCATAAAATTAATGTTGTGATTTGTGGTACTCTTGTATTGAAAGTTAGGTAATAGAAATATAATATATATTTTTTCTATGAACAATCTAATCATCGTAGCCTTCCATAACTCAAGAAAATACTATGTATATGCAGGATCATCCATATGACAAGAAAATGTTTATTTACTATGAACTACTATAACATTCCATTCATGAAGTAGTATTTGTTATTACTCATCTTGGCAGACTGATGTAAATTGAATCAACTGGAATCAATCGTCATGAGATCATTCAACTATTTGCAGGTTATTATGCTGAATATCTCATCCTGTAAACGTCTAAACATATTAGAAGTTTCATCTAGAAAAACAGTAGTAAAATGAGATTCAAAACAACACTAAACAATGCCACAACCAACCATTTTAGGACATATTCATAGAGAATCTGCATAGATTATACTCAGTTCATTCCTAATATCAATAAACTAACAATGGAAATGGGGGTGCGGAAGTTGCCTAAAAAACGTAAATTTGATCTTTCGGAGTTGGAGGACAATAATCAACAAACAAATTGTATACCTGTATCAGTGGTACAGTGTCCTAGTGTGATGTCGGCACCTCAGGCTACAGCTGTTGATTATTCGTGCCCACAAAGGATCCTTAATCAAGAGGACATTACTTATAAGCAATCCAATAATAAATTAAATGACATTGATCTCAGCGAATGGTGTGACCACCGAGTTTTGGCTCGACAAGGTGATTGGTATTACCCTGGTGTGATACGTGAGGCTGTTGGTTCCAATGTAAGTCGATTTGATTATTGCTTTACATTTTTGTTACTGTTAATAACAAATAACTTTCGCATTTGATATCATAAAGGGAATTCAGTTTGTATGTTTGAGATAGAGGATTTTGTTTGTGGATATGGCGTATGGGTAAAATTCTAGTATTTTGAATGTGTTTTATTGTTTTTTTTATTTTTATTTAAACTTATTTACTATGTTTACTACCTTGTGTTTTCAAAATAGATAAACTATCTTGATCTCGATCTTGATGCATCGTTCACAATGAATTGTAATATTTTCAGATAACAGTTACACTTGATGGAAAAGATGAAAAGATGGTAACTTACACCAATGTATTCGATAATGAATGTTACAATGTAATTGGTGATGCCAGTCCATCTATAAATCAAATAAGTCTAGGGACCAGGGTTTGTGTGCGTCATGATCAAAGTATGTTTGTTGAAGGGGTAGTTTTTAGTATATTAGAGGGACAACCAGTTCGGTTTGTGGTTGCTGTTATAGGCGAAGAGAAACGAGAGTTGACCGTTAAAAGAGCTGAGCTTCGATTGCTTCGTCCACCTTGGTGGGATGAGTTGGAAAATATGGAACGTGCTATGGATAATGTGGCACAGCAAACAGCATTGGATTACTATAGAGTTAATCAAACGTCACCGACACAGTTAAACACCCCTCCAGTATCTGTTTGCACACCTCTATCGAATGGTCGGCATTACGATGAATTTTGCGAGAGTGAGGATGAACTCAGGCAGGACAATATCACCTTCAGTTCAGAAGTTGATGCCAAATTATCCGGTAGCAGTAAACGTAGCAGCATGCACAGTAGAGGTAGTTCATCAAGTAGCATCACACTGCGCTCCCAACCGACAACACCCAGAAGTCAGGCTGCTACACCTCACAAGTACAAAAAAGGTGACGTTGTCTCAAATCCCAACGGTATCAGGAAAAAATTCAACGGGAAACAATGGAGAAGATTGTGTTCGAAAGATGGTTGTACGAAGGAGAGTCAACGTAGAGGTTATTGCTCGAGACATCTGAGTCTGAAAGGTAATAGTCTACGTAGTGGACATTTTCCCAGGTCTAATAGTAAAGGCGATGGCGAAGATACATCGAGGGATTCAGAAACATCTCCTAATTGTGGAGACCGAAGGATAACAGGAAGATTCGATCAAGAAGAAACTGAAGCTGCCAATATGTTGGGTGAGTTGATTTAAATATTTTCATTTTACATTTCTCCCCCAACAAATTCAGGAAAGGAATTAATGAATTCCTCGAAAGACCAGTACATTTCTTTTTACAGGGATGCTAATTTTGAACAGACCGATATCTAAATAATGAAATATTAATATAATTATACGCGTTCCATTAGATTACTCAAAAAAGAACATGCATTTGAATTATTTGCAAACGTTTCACCTTACCTCAAAATGCCACACAGATAAATAATAGCACATTTCGAATGGGCCAAAACAAAAAATAATCGTTATATATACATAGAGTTTGGAAAAAAATATTAAATTCTTTTTGGATTTAGAACGATTTATTAAAATTAATTTTCACCCCGTCACTGCTATTGGCGTAGAAATTCCAAAGGTGCAACTGATAAATTATTGCTGATGATGATATAAATTTCTTCTAGTATCCTTAGGTAGCTCAAGATCGGCAACGCCTGCATTTTCTCCAAACGGACAGGGTTCATCGCCTCAGACAATGCAATCACCAATTACAGTTGGACCTAGACAAAATGTTTTCATGCCAATACCGAGCAGCCATACTCATGGCATGCAAAAACGAAATTCCCCAGGTCCACCTGTGTATAACTCATCGTATCCACAACAAGTGATAAGGTCGATATAATAAATAATAATGTATATATATTCGTTTAATAAAAATTATTATCCTGTAGACCAGAAGCAAGGCCTGTACAAGGTATGACAAGTGTTATAAGGGTTTCGCCTAACCCAAGGCCATGGTCCAGTTCGGTGAATGAGCAACAAAGTGTTATTCTACAACATGCTTTAACTAGTCCACCTAGCCAGCTGGTCGAGCCAGACAATCCTTCTATCTCACAAGGTATAAATTGCTTCATATATAACAATATTTATTGTGAATACTGAACACTAATATAATTTTAGGTACACTTTATTGTGTTTTACCTCAAACTCATGATAAGAATCTTATGATAATAAAGAATGATTTGGATAACGAACAAAAAGAAACTAAAACATTTCAAAGACAGGTATATAACGCAAATGTATAATTTACTTCATACTTCTATATAATTTTTTTTTAGGTTATACATAGTGATCATTCACATACAACACAATTAATTCATGTTGCACCTAACGCCAATATGAACAACTCACATTCCACTAGCACTGGATTATCACATTCAAATTCCCTAAGTGGTTTACCAGTTATTGTTAATCCTACGCAGTTGGTACCTGTGTTACCATCAGCCACACCTCAGTCAGTTGTTAAAAGACTCGTACCAACATCATCATCCGTTCAGCAGAATCCAGTTATTATTAAAACGGAACAAGGTATTGTGAAGAAAAAATAAATACCCAAGGCAAAATGTAAGCATTAATACTTGTATTGTAATTTCAGTATCACTAAATATTCAAAATCACAAGGAGCCAATAATGCAACAAAATTCGATGCATCATAGAATTGTAACGCCCTCTCATATCTCACCATTAGCAAATCACAGTCAGACAATGCCGTCTGTGATCAATCCTCACATGAAGGTCCACATGAACAACAATAATTCAACACAGTCAGCATTTGTGATACCTTGGCATTCAATAGTGCCACTTTTAACGACCACATCTGATCTGAGTTCACCACCAATTTCACAGCTATCACCACCACTGTCGGCACCACCCGTTGGTGGAACAAGTGGTCAAACAGTTGTCGATAATAATATTATACAGGATGATGAAACAGATGTTGAAATAATGCCAGTGCCAACCGAAGACGATGATGATGTATTTGAAACAGAGGCTAGTGATTCTAATTTGGATAATAGTAGTAGCAAAAGGAGAAGTCAATCATTGAGTTCACTTCATAGTAATAATAAGGAATCTAACAAGGTATGTATACATATATATTATATGATTTGGCTACATTGGATTGAAATATTATTCAAGAAATTATTTTAAAATCTTTTGGTTATTCCGTATGTTTTATTTGTTCTTTTTTCCATATTACTAATCTCATTGACGATTTGATTTTGAATTTGTTTGCACTAATCAACCAATCTCGGTGTAATATAGCTACTTACAATTTTAAGATTAGTATAATGATGGAATTGTAATATATTTCAGAATAAAGAACGTATAAGGCGGCCAATGAATGCTTTCATGATATTCTCGAAGAGACATAGAGGTCTTGTCCATCAAAGGCATCCAAATCAGGATAATCGGACTGTATCCAAGATACTTGGTGAATGGTGGTATGCTCTTGGACCTGCTGAAAAGAAACAGTATCATGAATTGGCATCGGAAGTCAAGGAGGCTCACTTCAAGGCACATCCAGAGTGGAAGTGGTGAGCTAAGATAATAAATACAGGGTGGTCCGAATTATAATGGGGAAACATTAACAGCGTATTCAGCATATAAAAATAATTAAAAAAGTTCATATAAACGTATCTCCAAAACGAAACGTTTTTGTGTTGAAATATTGCGAAAAATTCTTTTTTTCTTATTTTAAAAAAACTTTTCTAGATTTTGCTTTCAAAATTGACACTTAAAAACAAAGGTATAGCGTAATAAACTGCTTTTTGTTTTACCAATGGCGTTCATGAGACCGTTTTAATTATTTTAAATTATAAAAAAGTTGTACGCCAATGGTTTATAGCAATTTTTTAAATAAATTTGGATATTCTGATGAATTCTAAAAAAAATGTTCTCGTTAGACTTTTCGTTAAAACGAACCGTTTTCGAGAAAAAAAAATGTTTGTTTGCATGTGCACCTAATATCTGAGGTTTGCAAATTAAATTAGGATAATTCGCGCTAATTCAATTCGTTTTTATTTACATAACATATCCAGAAATTATAATAATAACTTGTGAATTTAATATTAATTAATTCTAAAAATAAATTAAAAATAAAAGATATTAATAAAAACATTAATAAATAACAGGAGCTGTTATGGAAGTAATTGTGCTAAGAATTCAAAATGCTTGTCACACTGTTCAAAATAATCAACATCAAATCAGGGCGGCCTTGAATTCGTCACACAGAACACGTAAATGCATAGAAGCAAATAGCATGCATTTCGAACAGCTCATGTAATTTATTAATAGTATCATGAGTATTTATTTTTAGTTGTTTAGTTATCAGTAGTTGGTATTCTAGAATTGCTTAGTAATATGTTTTTTCTAATAATAATAATCACTTATGATAATTTCTGGAAATGTGATGTAAATTAAAACGAATTGAAATAGTGGGAATTATCTTAATTTAATTTATAAATCTCAGATATTAGGTGCACATGCAAATAAAAAATATATTTTTTTCTCGTTCTGTTCTTGGTAATTGTTCCTGCTGAAAAGTCTTTCAAACAAATATTCTTAAATCTATGATTCCAGAGCAAGACGAGGAAACATTTTACTGTTGGCTAGTCAAAAAAAATAATAAATTGAAATTTGAACAACCTTTTCATTGGTATACTTACATGTCATTACATGCGAATTGCCCATTTTCAACCGCATGCGTCATAGCCTTGTGGTTAGAGGTTTTTGTTTTGGCTGTTGAATATAAAGCAGATAGGGTTCGCGTTCCGCTTCAAGACTGTTTTTTTTTCGCCTTTTTCTTATCATTAATTTAAATATATATTTTTTCAATAAGAGTCTTATATTAAGATGTCCAGAAAATGTACAATTACATCAAATGTATATTAAGTTTTCATGTTTTATCAATATTTCTGATTTTTTCTTTATATTTTTTTTTCTGTGCATTTTATGAAAAATTGCTTCGAGCAAAAGTTGTAGGTACCGATTAGATGTATAACCAAAAAATATTTTTGATGCTATTTACACCACGCCCTTTTTGATAATTTTATTAAATGTTTGAACGCTCGCCATTTTGAAACTACTAACCCGATAATGCCCAATAACGAACTCGGCCGAGATATTTAAAAGATTGATTTTTGTAGCAAATTTGAACTTGATAGCTCCAAAACTAACATAACAACATGCCGTTGAAATTTTTTCGAAATTCAGAAGTATGAACTATTGCAATAGGTACATTTCTATAAGAAATTTACCTAAAAAACTGTTAGCTTCCGTAATCTTTTGATAAATTATTGTTTATAATATGTATTTTATAAATCATTCATTTGTTTGGTATTTGGGGTGGTAATAGGAATATATTTGTAATAGATTGTGGAAAGGCACGCATTCTATTGGAATTTTCCTTTCTAGGTGTAATAAAGATAGAAGAAAATCATCGACAGGTTCTGTTAGAAGTAAATTAAGTTCGACAGGCGATAGTGGAGAGCCGGGAGATCTCCCAATGAGTCCTAGAGTTACTTCGCCAGCTCCACTTAGTGTCGAAACACCCAGACAGATATCTCAAGAACAAGATAATGGTGGTGATGCATCTGACGATGATCAAATGGTTATTTGTGAAGATCAGAGTACTGAAATTGATCTCAAATGTAAGGAAAAAGTGACTGACTCTGATTCCGAATCTCAAAGTGATATTGATTCATCGTTGGAGAATAGAGCAGCATTTCAACGTTTTAGTCCGACAACAGCAAGTACCAGCAATAATAATTGCCCTGACGTCACTTGCCGACCTAAGCCTATCAAAGTAAGAATGTCGTCTTCCAGCGAAGCACCGAAATATAGTCCGGCTGCCACTTCAAGCGGTATAAATTTCCATTATTCACCAATAAATCCATCGGGTATATCGGGTTTTCAACCTACTGGAGGTGCTTTCATTACAATGCCACCATCACCGAAAATTGTCAAGAACGATCACAAGACTGAGACAAATGACAGCCACGACAATAATTGGTCGGCAACATCAATTATAAATAAAACAAATGATTTGTCACAATGGACGACGAATACAACATCAGCCATACAAGCAGGCACTGTCACAACGAAAACAACAAATCCAACATCAGCTATATTAAATCAACAAATCAAACAAAATATCATTCAAATGAATGATAACCAAAATTACCCACAACCACTGACAGTGGTTATTGGTGGACAATCGACAATTTGTTTGACGGCCGAAAAAGATCGCTCACAACCATTTGTTGTTGTAGCATCGACAGCATCATCTGACATACCTGTCCATCTTTATATGCAGCCACAATTTACAATATCCGATGCCAATGGACGTACATTGCCACTGCAAAGTCTACAGCTTATGCCTGAACATCAACAACAACAACAACAACCTCAATCGGTTATTGTTACACAAGCTCAGAACAAAATGTCTGCTGCAACGGCTCAACAATTTGATTATCAGATACCCAGCACTGTTGTTACTTCAACAAAGACATACACCAACAATTCTGGTAGGATTTATTATTTACTTTAAATGACTTGTGGTTCTACCTAAATGTTTGTTACAGGTGTGACTTATACAGAAAACAAAGAATCGAGCAATGGTGTCGTCAATGATAAACCATCACCAGGATTATCAGAAAGACTTCAAATGAACTCTGCTGATCCGCTGACATTGAACGAAACTCAAAATCAGGCTTTCAAGTTGGCCCCAACGCCTGCTCAGCTAGGTAAAGCACCATTACAAAGGCGCCAGTCGATGGGTAAGTAAATATAAGCTTAAATTAATGAAAGTCCTGTTTAAATTGTTAATTGGATAATTATTTTTAGCAATATTTGGCATGCCTAATCCACCCATGAGCTCTCAAGATAATACGCCTCTTTCAACACCATCGTCAGTACCAGACGAGAATAACACATGTGATTTAATTTCACCATCGACGAAGAAGAGTTTTTTCAAACGAAATATCGAAGATGGCATGGATAGGTAATTGTAAAAATATTACACTATAATTTGATACATAAATAGTAAAAATATGAATGCTAATTGAATGAAATATTTTTCTAGGGTTCTCGAGCAAGTTAATTTCGAAAAGAAATTCTCATCGTTACCTCAATTTAAACCCGAAGAAGTTCAGTCACCAAGTGCTATATCGGTGCCAAGTCCAGGTTTGTTCAATTACAATAAAAAACGTCCACTTACAGCATCCACACATCGTACATCGGTGGATGAAGATACCGAACCAGAAACACCACAAGGTCCCCCGAAGTCTGTTTCATCTGCCAAACCTATGGTTATAGGTAATCAATTCTTTGGACCAGACTTTGAAAATGTTCGAGGTAAGTGGAATAAAAATAATGATAATATTTGCATAACATGTGCGAGTCGGACTCACATACGAGGCGCTCCGTATCGTCGTACAAGAAATGTCTGTAGTTCAAACGATACTTCCATTTTTAAGATTGAGTCAAAATAAAAGTGTTATTGTAAGGGGACCCCCTTTTAATTTTCAAATTAATTTTATTTTCATTATTTGTTATTGTAGCAGCTATAGCATTACTCAAGTTTCAAAAATTTCATTGTTTATCTATTATGATTCATGATATACAGGGTGGGCCAATGAAAACTTTACTCCCCGATGTACTGACTTTAAAATCAGAATAGGGAAAAATGCTCGCACCCGTCGATTTTTGTTTCAAGGGGAAACAACTTTGCTACTTTTTTCAGTCCCGTAACTCCTACCCCCTAACCGGGGTAAGCACAACCCCCTGATTTCAAATAGGGATGAGAGGTATTGCTATACCTTATTTCAAAGATCTCATCGAGTACTACCTGACTAACTAAAATTTTGCTCAAAAACTTCCATCCACAACGAAACGACAAGGTAAAATATTTGTAATCGACCTTGAGGAAAATTATTGTTATCAGACTGGCATTTCAGAATTTATTTATTTTCTTTTTTGGTTGAAAACAGATTCAGACCATACTATTTACTCCTTTATTTACCTCAGTTCATCGTGAATTTTTACGAATGTTACTACTGTTTTAACTCGCTTATGGTTTCCACTAGAATAAAATGGTGTATTCCGTAGAAGAAAGGGTGGACATTTGAAAATTATTTTTTTAAGAATGACAACTCAGCGCGAATAACAGTTAATTTATTTAACGAACGTCATCCTGAAAGAAATGTCTCCACTAGGTACTTACGTTTTGCAACTAGTTTACAAATTTGAAGCTACTGGTTCAGTCGAAAATAAAAGGAGGGTGCATGAAAGAGACGAAGCGATGGAAGTGGCTGTTTTAGGTTATGTAGCAATGGATCCGACCCTCAGTACTAGGAAATTGTCTGACGCATCTGATGTATCAAGCACAACAATAAGGAGACTCCTTAAACAACAGAAATGTCATCCCTTCAAGATACGATTTGTTCAGGAACTGCTTGAGGATGATTTTGATCGCCGACTCCAGTTCTGTGAAGTGATCAGTGAAAATATTAACAATCAATATTTTTTTCGTAGAGTGTTCAGTTTACCTTAACGGAACTGTAAATAGGCATAACTGTCGGTATTGATCAGACGAAAATCCTAGACAATTTCATGAAGTGCATATTCAACATGTACAAAATCGGCCCCTTTTTTATACCAGGTAACCTCAGTGGCGAAATTTATCAGGATTTATTAGAAAACACTATTTTCATCCAGCCCTCGTGCAAGTATTGGAGAATGAAGATCATTTTTCATCAAGATGGCGCACCACCTGATTTGTAGATTTTGGGTCCATCTGAAAGTTAGGATTTATGCTAACCTGCCCGATTTACTGGAAAATTTGCGAAATCAGATAATAAATGAATGTCGTCAAATTACACCCGACATGTTGCGTAATGTACGGGAACGTTTTGAACAGAACTTATTTTAGAGCATCGATGATGGTCATTTCCAACATTCAATAAACTAATAAAAAATAAGTTTTTTTTGGTATTTAAGTACACTTTGTGTTTTCACTGTCCCTATTTCAGCTATCATTTTGTTATCGATAAAATTTTTCAAGCCAAACTTCAGGATTGGATAGTACTCGATGAGATCTTTGAAATAAGGTGTAGCAATAACCCTAATCCCTATTTAAAATCAGCGGGTTGCGCTCACCTCCAGTAGGGGGTAGGAGTTACGGGACTGAAAAAAGTACCAAAGTTGTTCCCCCTCGAATCAAAAATCGACGCGTGCGAGCATTTTCCCATTTTTTGATTTACATTCGTTAAATCGGAATGTAAAGTTTCCCTTGGCCGACCCTGTATATACATACCACGACCACAAGCATCCATAAAACCATCGTGCGTAGCTGGTTGTATATATATAGAGCTGTGTTCAATGATTCACTATCAGCGCTATCATCTGTTTATGGAGCTCAATTATGAGTATAGTATAGTACTGCAAACGCTATGGTGACGTCATAACTGAATGCTATCAACGCTAATTCTCCGAGGTAGTTAGTGTACGGATAGTGTTTGCGTTTGCAAGTTCAATGAACACAATTAATATACAACTAACATCGACGTCATACTGACATAACAAACCGATAATCGTTTATGATCCGGACAGAGTTTTGTGAAGTGTAAAACTCAGATGGAATTCAAGATGCAGCTGTCACCAAATTCTGTTTCAAGAGTATACTTGTATACCGGTATGTCTGCTTTCGATTTCTTCCATTTCTCTCAAAATCATCTATTTATGGAATCCTCAATATTATTGGAATTATTTAATAAATATATTTTACAAAAAATGGGATCGAAGTTATTAGTTGATGCACTGAAAAGTATAAAATAGTATTAATTCTATTGGTACTGTTACTTTTGAAGTTGTGCAGTTCCAATTAGATTGATAACTTTTGGCACCAACTTCACAAGTACCAGCACAAGTAGAATTAATATTATTTTGTATTTTTCAATGCACCAACTATAATAACGTCGGTCCAATTATTGGTAAAAAATATTTATTTCACACTTTTGAGTGTAACATTCAACTGGCTTCATGAACAACATCGGTGCACTGATAGCGACTTCCTAAATACAGCCTATATCTCTAAATTAAAACACTGTGTGATAAATTTCCAATTTTTGTTTAGCCGAATTGAATGATATGGATGAGGGCACATCTCCAAGAACGCCACGAACCCCAGGCACCTCAAGAGATGCCGAAAAAGGTCATAGAAGAACATTAGAACAACGTCGTCAATTAGTAATGCAGCTGTTCCAAGAACAGTCACTGTTTCCATCATCACAAGCCACAACAACATTTCAAGCACAACATTCTGATATATTTCCTAATAAGGCGAGCTTGCAGCTGAAAATTAGAGAGGTGCGACAAAAGATGATGGCGCAATCATCACTTACACCATCGAGCGTAAATTCACCATTAACGCCTGCTGAACCAGTGAAAGTATCTTCAAATAGTTAGCTGTTAATGTGCAATAGTCGGTCTTCCTTCTCGTATGTTATTGTCAGATTGACAGAAAACAACAAATAGTTACATTAGATTAGAAGAGTTTATAATAAAATTTAAAAAAATATATATATTATTTATCAACTTGACACGAAGTGTGGTGTAGATATCGTAAACACTATATTCGTTAGATACATTTTTATTCAGTAGTGCAATTGATATACATATATATACATAATATATAGTCTCTGAAGACCAATAAATATGTTATTGATGAGACTATATAAACGTTTCGTTTATTGTAATTATACTAAACTAGGACTGAGATAAAGAAAAACTCTATGACCTTCTCTACCAGTGATAAGAGTCCATTTGCTCGCTATTAATGAAGAAAGTTTTTTTTATATTTTATTTAATAATTGATCTTAAAACATAACTTTTTTTTCTCAGTTTGCTAATCCAATTGTTCCAAAAATTTTATATCATATACAGGATGTTTCATAATATATGCCCAGGACTTGAGGATGTAATAGCTCGTCCAAAAATATGAAAAAAAGTTTATATTAAATTACCCTCTAAAATGCACCATTTTCGAAATACAGGGTGTTGAAATTGAAAAAAATAATTCGTATTTTGTGAATATCTGCGGAACCATTTATCGCACAGAGAACAGCTTTTGTAAACATTTTCCACTCATAAGTTTTGAGTCAGTTTTTGTTAAGTCATAATTGATGAAGATTTTGAAAGAGTAGTAGTGGGTGTTTTTCTCCCCAATTTCTACGCCAATGGAAAAATTACGATTTTGAGACGTCCATTTGAGCCGCCAATATTTTATACACAAAAAATTAATTAATTATTTAAAAAAATGTACCGTGTTTTTTCAACATAAAAGTTGATTTTTCTCGAAAACGGTCGACTTTAGAGCTCACGACCAAGATAACCTTTTTTGTGTAGAAAACATTGGCGGCTCAAATGGGCGCCTCAGAACCGTACTTTTTCCATTGGCGTAGAAATTTTGGAGAAAAACAACCAATAAGGAGTAAATCTTCACCAATTACGACTCAACAATTTTTTTTTTCAGGCTCAAAAACTTATTATGAGTGAAAAATGCTTACGAAAGCCGTTTTCTGTACGATAAACGGTTCTGGAGATATTCACAAAAAACAAGTTTCTTTTTTCAATTTAAACACCCTGTATGTCGAAAATGGTGCATTTTAGAGGGTAAGTTAATATACATTTTTTTCATATTTTTGGACGAGCTATCACATCCTCAAGTCCTGCGCATATATTATGAAACACGCTCTATATGATAATGACAAGAGATGTTAAATTTTTCGTAATAAAAGCGGTTTGAAAATTATGATCATTTGATCATATAACTCATAACTTTTTATATGAGAAACATTTTATAATATCGAATGCTAGAATTGGTATTTCAACTTCTTATAATTTTTATTTTCGTTCTTTATTTTTTTTATGTGTATAAGTTATACAAGTCTTGCAGTTGTTACCACTTTTACTTATATAAATTAAAATGAATGAGAGTTTAAATTTAGTGTAGCACTTTGTGATGTTAACATTTTAGGTGCGAAAAACAAACATATTAAAAATTATTTTTACTTCGCAATTGTTTCTTAAAAAAAATAATCGCTAGCCTATTTGATACAGTGCAATCGCAACCATTTCTTGTTAAAGCAACCCTTGCTGAATGTTTGTTGCCAATTTCACACGAAATTCGTCTCAGTCCATAGGGAGTGTGGGAAAAAAATATTTTCAGAATATTACATCGTTCACACTTAGTAATAGAAGCTGTACCTGTGTATTATTTGTATAAAAGTGATTATTTATGGGCATTTAAGTCATTTAATATATAAAATCCGTTGAAATTGGACAAGCTTTCGGAAATGTTTATTCCGTTCTTCTGGATAAAATTCGTGAAATTGAATTAATCACTTTACAGAAATTGATAGTGAAATTATTGTCCATTGTAAATTCACGGCTTTTACCCCGACGAAGACGAACATTCCCGAAAGCTTGGCTTAATTCATAAGAATTTTATTTATTAAATAATGCAATCCCCCGACAAATAATTTCATTTTTTTATAAAAATTTTAATTATTATTTATGGATGTAATTGCAATGATAGCAGAATCTGTAATAGGTAAAGTGCTTTTTCTTCTTTTTACCGAAAATAATGTGAATATCTAGTATATTTATACCCAGGCATAGAATAATTATTCATTTTACAATAGGATAAGCTTATTCATATAGCCTTTTACGTATGTACGTCATTATTTGTATATAATATTAATTTTTATAGTTATTTCAACAAATATGATATCATTTTGGGAACTAAGATTGTAATATTTTTTATTTTATTGTCTTAGTAGTTCTATAAAAATTAATACGCTAAATATAGGATAATTTGAAAAAACATTGCTAAACGTACCATGATAGTTAGAGCCGGGCGGATATGCAAATATATTAAAAAAATATTCACTACAGTTTTTTTTCCAATTATATACAATGGAATTTATTAATCTATTTCTACATATAAATAAAACTATGTATTTTCTTCTAAGGTGCTTTATTACATTGAATAGACATAACATTTCTTTGTTCTTGTTTGGATAAGATTAAGTTATGAGAATTGTGCAATATCCCGGTTACAGTTTCAAAAAAAATACAATGCAATATATTTAAAAATACATTTATTGGTGTTTAGCATTAAAGGTTTTTACAAAATCCTACCACATATTGCTGAGATCAAGATAGATATAAGCTGTTTTAAGCATACTTATCATCCATACACCCAAGCCCAATAGAAGATGAACATAGGGATGCAAAAATAAATCGAATTTGTTATCAACAGTCTGTTACGGCTGTTGAACTTTTCTATTTAAAAATTGAATGAAGAGAAAATCACAATTATTTTGTGATAAAAATAAGCGTTTCCGCGAACAATGTATAGCAAATTGGTCTGATTTATTTATGCAGGTTATGTTCGCATGGGCTTGGTCCTTACTGTATTTCACAGCTGATTGTCTACCATTTAAGGCTTTCTGTTTCACTTACCTAATATCTGTAATGATTTTTCTATTTAGATTTTAGTTTTACATTAATTAACAACTACTTTGATCGATCTAACATAACAATAGTTTTTTTCTCTTGATAAATGATATTTGCTGATCTCAAGATGATCGAATGGTTTTATTGAGATGATGATGATGATGATGGAGTGGCTGCTTATTGTATATGTGAATAGACTATAGGTCGCTTTGTTTTTATTTATGTTCATAATTTATATGGAGGTTAAACTCGTTGATAATTTTTAAAAGTTTGTATACATAACTATCATTTACATATTTAGACAGTTATCAATGTCAATAAAACTCAATTGAGATCTAAATTCTTGTGGATTATCAAATACATTAAATTGGCCAAAAATATTCACTGTTAAAGGAAAGACATTTGACTAATGAATAGCTTAAGCAGTATTTATTAACATATCACAATACTAGTGATTGTTGTACATTATTTTTTGTTATGCTACTATATATACTGGGTGAGTCCTATACTGAGTCATAATATGTTCCACAAAAAAAGATCACCTCAATAGAATATTTGAAACAAACGCAAATGTTGTAAAAACATGCGGATCGTTCAAACCTAGTTTGTGATTCTACGACTAAATAAAAATTAACTCAACTAGAACCAACCTTGTATATATCAATATGAGAGTTAGATATTCTAATTTTCTATATATATATATATATATATATATATATATATATATATATATATATATATATATATATATATATATATATATATATATATATATATATATATATACATATGTTAAGCGTCTGTTCCTAATATCTCAATCCAGTACACTGAACAGTTTCAGAAAAATATATGTTTATATTTCATACCATACACTGGATCGAATTTAGGAACACACAATTTACCCCATGTTTCAACAAGTAATTAGGGGATTATTTTTTCAAATAGTATATGCATTCATCAAGTAGAAAAGGAATGGAATAATAATATTGTTATTGTAATAATTGATCCAACAGTGCATTTTAACTCAAGTGATCAACATTCAATTGAAATAATATTTATTGCACACGTCGATGTTTATAGCAATTATTATTTGTTATCTATAAAAATGTATGTATATATTTCATCACTTTATAAATTAGTGTAGATGTATCTTTTGTTGAAATGTTCTAAAGTTGTTGAGAAAACTTTACATTCAAAGTCAGTTTGGTTGATATAATGATTTGAATGATGGAACAAAAAAGAACTTTGTGTTTTGTTGATCCGTGTACGTTTAGTAAAAGTCATTGACATATTAACCCATGTCAATGGTAAAAATATAGTTAAAACATGTTCTGAGGCAGATACAGGATACAGCATACATTAATGTTGATAAAAAACATTGATGATAGCTGCTGCCTTGAGAGTTTATATTGTCTTCGTTACAAGGTTTCGCATTAAATAGTTGATGATCTCGTTAGTAAATTTTTACGTATACATAGGGTACGTCACTATTCTGAAAGCACATTATAATATATAAATATATATATATACGATGATAGGTAGTATTTGTACTATCATATTTTATTTAAAATGAAAATATTAAAAATCACATTCAGTCGCAATAAATGTACTAAACTAATTAAACGTTTCGTTATCATTAAATTATCTCTTCACTAGCTGTCAGAAACGCCAAACATACATAAACCCTTGATCAACTTTTGCAACGCTCACTTTCGGAATTTCCAGAAATAGAAATTGAGCTATAATGTATTCTCGGATCCGTTTGATGGAAAATAGCATTCATAATGTTTTATTTTTTGAGTTTATTTTTGGGTGGCTTTCAATTTTCGAAAAAAATTGCCCCCCTCCCATGTGATTTTTTTGAATTCCAATTTAAACGCTGCCAGATATGATCTCTTTAATATTGTATCAAATTTTCGTTTTTCAAAATAAATACCCCCTCCACTCCCTTTGTTATTGAGAGTAAGAACATGTTGAATGTTGATTTTTTTCAATGGGACCAACTCTCAATAGTCCTCAAAGCAAATTAAAAAAGATTCATAAAAATCGGAGCACGTTTAATGTTCAAAAGGCGCAAACAGCCATAAAAAACTCCTCCGTTTGGGTCGTCGGTCAAAAACATATTTGACTCTTAAAATTTAACGCGTCATCCGTGGAGTAAAGTTGGTTATCTAATTTAAAATTTTAGGTTCAATCATCCGGTTATTATAATAGCGAAAATTTATCCCAGTAGATAGCATCTTGTTTTAGGCTGGCATCATTTCTTCTCACGGTCATATTATACTTTCCCTATTAATTATATATATATATATATATTAGCCTATGCCACGTCATAGAATTGTTATCCGTACTGACAACGGTCATAGAGAAAGGTCTTGAAACGAGGGTAAAAAAGTGGTTCGCTTAGCGTCCAGTCCATAGAACAATATAAAACTACACGGGAGTCCAGTCTTTTCCAGCTTCCGATTTCTGCCGCCTGGTTCGCAGTTGAAGAGGGATGTTGCTTAAAACATAAAAATACCAATTTAAAAGATGCTACAAAGTTGTGAGAAGATTCACACTGTCTCAGTTATCATATGTCCATCTCGATAGGTCTTGATCTTATTACACCATAGTATTCTGCGCTCATAAACGCATAACTTTTAAATAAGATAAGGTATTTTATGTTCTAAGTAACATCCCCTTTTCTCAATTTCGCAGTGCCATCGTTGACTTTGATATTTGAACAAGACGCTAAGCGACCCACTTGCTACCTAATTTATTAGTATTCTTTGTTGCTACCTATGTGATTCAACCTTCGATTCCTGAACCAGCACTACGCTAGCCGATGAACTCTCTTATATTGAAAAACTTTTGATACCAACCGATGTATTTTTAATTGCGTTTTCCAAAAATATAAATATTTAAAACTGCATATACCACCGTTTTTGAAATAATTGCGATCAAAGTTGTGAAAGATCAGGTTTGAACCTGACTACTATGGATGATCAAAAACTAAATTTAATATTGCCAAATTTTCCAAACTTATTAGCCAAACTCTTAGAATTTCTATTTAATGACTTGGAAATATTTATCTTATTCTTCACATCATCTGCGCTATTTTACGTCCCATGCTATGCTCTCAAAAATTGACTTTTGAGAACATAGGATAGGACGTAAAATAGAGCAGATGACGTGAAGAATTAAGATATATTAATTTCTAAGTCATTAAATGGAAATTATAAGGGTTTGACAATTAAGTTTGCGACATTTGGCAATTTTTAATTTATTTTTTGATCATCCGGTGGGTTAGGTTCAGAGATATCATAACCTGAACTTTCACAACTTTGATCGCGATTATTTCAAAAAAGATGGTATATGCAGTTTTAGTTATTTATATTTTTGGAAAATGCAACTAAAAATACATCGATTGGTATCAAAAGTTTTTCAATACACGAGAGTTCATCGGCTGGCCTAGTGTTGGTAGTAGCTAGTGGGCCGCTTAGCTTAGCGTCTTGTTCAAATGTCAAAGTCAACGATGGCACTGCGAAATTGAGAAAAGGGGATGTTACTTAGAACAATAGAAATAATACTCCTTAGAACATAGAATTCCTTAATCTTATTAAAAAGTTATGATTTTATTATCGCAGAATATCAAAACCTATCAAGATGGAAATATGTTCACGGAGACAGTGTGAATCTTCCTACAATTTTGCAGCTTCCTTTGAATTGTTATTTTTATGTTTTAAGCAGCATCCCCCT
Source organism: Crioceris asparagi (assembly GCA_958507055.1). NCBI lineage: Eukaryota > Metazoa > Arthropoda > Insecta > Coleoptera > Chrysomelidae > Crioceris > Crioceris asparagi. The sequence continues at coordinate 1,238,674 of OY293833.1, read as the reverse complement.
TCAACTGCGAACCACGCGGTAGAAATTTTAAGCTGAAAAAGATTGGACGCTAAACGAATGACTTTTTTTAGTGCGTTGTATAGATCTATTGTAACAAACAATTGATTGAGGAGCGTATTCTCAGTTGATTATCTAGAATCAAAATCTCCAAACTGAAATATGCATGCTTCAGAAGTTAAGATATTCACTTGATTTGCTGTAAATACTGCTCCTGGATCGTATTGTAACGGGGAATTATTTATTTTCAAAGTTTATTTATTTTTACATTAAATATATTACAGTCTATTTATATTCACTACACTACTCTATTTATATATCTCTCAATAATTATCGGCAATAATTTACATTTTATATTTACTATTTACGCTATTGAAAACCGACCGTTATTTATTTGTTTAACCACACTGGACTGACTCGACTGCCCCGCACTGCCTGCATTATATTTACTCTCTCGACTGCACCGGGTGACTGCCCTGGACTGGCTGACGGCTGACTCCGCAGCACTCCTCTCCAATATATAGGCAAGCCCCTCCTTCTCGAAACTTCAACAGAAGTCTTCCAACGCCAGGCGAATTAGCGTGAACTCACTAGATGCTTCGGGATATCATCTTGACCCGGGCATGCATCGCTGACAATAGCAGCATGCCCCACACTCACACCACCCGTGCCCCGCCAACGTCCGAACTCGCCAAGGCGCTCCGTCCTCTGACGAACCACACACGACCAACTCCACTCCGAATAACATTCCGTCAGCTCAATCCACACTCGCCCGTGAAGGGTAAATACATGCCAGGCGCGTTTCTCTCACGGTGTGGAGCGAAGAAATCAAATCGTACTAAATTCCTGGCGCTAACTGAGCTGCAGCGCAAGCAAAATATGATGCAAACGTGTAGATGTGAGATGTGACTCAGTCCTCACTTTAACACTGACTATAGAGGCGGCGGTAGTAGGGTACATGTGCGAAAGAGTGGCAGCTAAATAATCAGTTCCTCGGTCAGTTCCATTTCCATACTTACTTGCAGTTGTGCCGCATTCATAGATAAAATATATATATACGCCGCATTCAACTCCTAGGGCGAATAAAATTATAAACGTAATGGTTATCACGCGCTTATTTAAACGCACATTTTATGTTCCTTTTTTTTAGAAAACAAATGGCGCCTCTATTATCTGTGGAGTTTATAGAATTATACAGGAGTTGTCCATGTTTATGGACGATAAGAAGCTCCGAATAAGTAACAAACATCTAAATAAGGGATGGGGCATATAAGAAAATGGTTGAACTTTGCAAGATGCTAATAAAGAGTTTGCTACAAATAAAAAATAATCCGCGCAGCGCTTTCCGGAAAGTTAAAGCTAGTAATCAATTGGGCATGGGAAGTGATAACAGCTATAATTCAAAGCTACAGAGACAAATATTACATCTATACTGCGCTCTAGTATTACAATCTTTTAAATGTTTACCGCCGATCAGGAACTGAATGCCGGAATAAAAATCCAACGTCTAGATGCAACGCATGGCTCAGATCCTGGAGCGCGCGCCAGAAATTGATTCCAGGAGCGAAGATAACTGCTTGTGAAGGGCGGGCCTTAAGTATAAAGAACTATAGTTTTTTATACTGTGGTTACAGTATAATATATCTGTGTTGCGGCTTGTAATATACTATTAACCATGTAGTACTAGTACATAATAATTGATTATTAGGTAGACCGAACTTGAAATCGTATGAGATAAATTAATCGATGCTTGGTACCGTAAAAAACACAAGACTTAAAAATCTGATAACTATTTTTTTTCTGAAGAGAATGCTGCCCTTGAAAATAGTGTTCCAGTGTTCTCGGTAGTGTTCTGAGTTCTGTCTGAGGGCTGCCCCATGGTTGCCCTCACAAACTCACAACACGAGCAAGAGGATGCTGGGACTTGCGCAGAGACTCAAATAAATTGGAGGTAAATAGTTCTCTGCCTAATAAATTTAATAAAGGACTTGCGCTTTGTGTAGGTAGGAACATTAGGAATGCATTAAGAACAAATACACTGATAATTTTTGTTAGTGCTTCGTTCTTGTGAAAAGTGAAAAATGCTATTAATAGTTTGTGATTTTCTAAAATTATCTACCAAAATGTAGTCGTTTTTTACCTTGGATATGATCTATTGTTTCTTAAGAATTTCCATGATTGGAGAAAGCGTATTGGAAATTCTTCCAGTGCATATTCGAACCAATTCTTATATTACTATCTATAAATGGTAATTATATCCCTTAAAATTGCCAAACGTTGGAAAAAATAATTTTGGGAGAAGCCATATTAAATTACCTGCTGACTCAAATGACAACTATTCAGTTACCAGCACGATATCATTTGACATCGCAAATGTTTCGAAAAAAATTCGTCATTTTATTGCATATTCAATAAAAAAATGTTATTAACAGCATTAATTTCACAGTATTTTCGTTATTATCTGCGAAATTTGCACCGGAACATAAAGTTGAGTATTCCCTTGACAGCGGAGTGCTCCAGCACGGCGGCCATCACAGCAGTTTGTGCCAAGCTTAGTTAGCGGCTCTGTGGTTAGTGAGAGTGTGTTGTGTTGCTCCGTATTTTACGTGATTCTAATGTGGATTATTTCCTAAATCAAACAGGTAATGATTTATAAACTTCTTAACTTACTCATAAGAGTTAATTCAAATGCATATTAGAGTTAATCAAAGAGTTCTTTTACGAATAAAATGCCACTAACGATGAGCTGGAGTTGAAAGGCTAGTGTGTAGTACCCGCCATGTTGTAAAACCACTAAAGTTAGCAATTTCTCTCATTTAGAAAGGATTTTTGATGAAATAAATGTATGTTTTCTGTTTAAAATGATGTATTTATTGTATTTACAAATTTAATTATCCTTTAGTTTTCCCGCGTTCAATACCATAACTACTAGCCAAGGCGTTCGTTGTCTTGCTTGCTGATAACTGATGAGAGATCTCTGCATGGCTCGTTGCTCGTCTATCAAGGTTTCATCTAGCTAATTTTACAATTTTTATCACTGAAAAGATACATGTGGATTTAAAATCAAATTCCTTATTTTCGTTTTTCATGCGAATATAGGACATATGAGTTTTGTCAAAGTGAAATCGTGTGCGTATTAGGGTCGAGGACTGATCATTGATTTGAGGAACTTCTGAAGGTCCTGTTTAGGACTTCCGTGTTTGAATAGGCATTTGGTCAATTTTTAGAAGGGGGTGTGGCGGTCTATCTTTTGTAAGTAAACAAAATTTGATATCTCCTTTAGATACTTATTAAACAACAAATAAATATTACTGATTCTAGATTATTATTTTCAGAAGGATATAGGAATCAATAATTATTATAATATCGTAAGAATTTGCAAGTCAACACATTAGATACATTTCACCAACATTTCGGCAATGGGGTTGTTGATTTGTAGATTTTATTACTTGCATCTTTATTTATTATAACTAATGTACTGTTTGTATTAGGCATATATCGTTATTTGTGACATTTTCAGTCATTAATATTTGGTTCAATCGAGGTTATCTTCTTTTTTATTCATTCGTATATTTTCCCTCCATTTTCTGTCGCCGCTGTATCTGCTTGATGTTAATAGAATATAGATTTTTATAATTCTTATTTGAATATTGATAGTATTACTAGGTAAGTCGGTAGGTACTTATTTAACGGGTTCAATCCCGGTTTTCGTTGCACAATCTAAATATTTTGATCCTTATCTATTTTTCAAATGACAAATATCACGATGTTCTTTAAACTGTTTTTCAATTCTCCTCATTCTGCAAACTTATTTTAACCCTTTATGACCGTATTTCATCCATCCGAGACTCAAAAATGGCATTTAAATATAAAAGAAAATACATAACTTAAATTTTAATTGTTTATGTAGTAATTCGTTGAATTATTTTTATTATATCTCAAGCCAGGTGTTTTATGAAATATTCATGAATTTTTCTTTTATTTACAGGTTAATTAGTAATAGTATGCTTAGAGATTCCTAATATGATATCCCAAAGCATGGGATATTTCTATCCATTAAAGTGCTCATCCAGCTGATCGATAGGCCCAGGTCACATACTTTAAGATAATTAAGGTAAGATTTTCATTATTTAATATTGCCAAAAGAAGAATAATTGTGGTATTAATATTAGATCCTAATATATTTTGCCGTAGTATTAATTTATGGGCACGGCATTATTGTAAGTCATTTCTGATTATTGTTAAATCCATCAGAGTGCAAAAGCTTATTATTTGACTTATATAAATGATACCTATATGAATCTATCAATTTAGTATAGTATTAAAAAGATAGACAAATTATATTCAGGCCCCTGTTATTTTTTTATTATTAATTTACATATAGTACTGAGACCGAGTAATTCTACGCCAACCAATATTTGGTTCTGTTACTGATACAAAGTAAAGGTAAAATTCACCTTTTCGTCAAAATAATATACCTACCTAGGTACCTAAATTTTGACCTACCAAAATAATCTGTGTACAGATGCAAGCTTTCTTTCAATTGATTTAATATTTAGGTCGCACCATTACGGCAGATTTAACAAAAAAAAGGTTACTTGAATGTTTTTTCTTCTTCCAAAAACTGATGACTTCATAACCCAGGTTTCAAGTAAACCTCTCAAAAATAGAATGAATCTTTTCAAAAAAATTTAATATAAATAATATAAATTTGAATATATAAATAACATATTGTTCTGAAACTTACAAAGTTTGAATAAAAGCTAGAAATTAACGTAATATAGTATTTTTAAAGGAAGGATCAGACTGAAATTAAATTCGATTAAAAAAAAGAAAAATTCAACAACACCTTGATATTACGTACACCAGACTTTGTATTCGGACGATGAGTATTTGTTAGAACAGAAAATTATGATTTTTTACAGGTAATAACTGGCGAACGTATTTTTTCTCAGCACTGATGGGTTTTTTATAAAAATACAGAACTGTTTCGATAGTAGACACAAATGGATCAAAAGGTATAATATTATATAGATTTAAAATTATTTTTATTGGATGAAATGCTCTAGATAGAATATTAAACGATCATATTTTAATTCGTGATGCTACTAAACCTTTTTCATAATATTTCATCTAAATCCCATTACAAGTATTTGAAAGTAATTTTTTTTATTATTCTATTTTAGCTTTTAAGTTTATTCGTATTTCGTTGTTACAGGAGTGTGTGAAGAATGGAACCACCGCCCCGCAATGAACCGCCTGTGGAGCCGGTTAACGGCGTGGTTCAACCTGCCGTGCAACCGCCTGCAGATCGTCCGGGTCGTGTTACCAACCAGTTACAGTTTCTGCAAAAGACTGTGCTGAAGGCAGTATGGAAGCATCAGTTTGCTTGGCCTTTTCAACAGCCGGTTGATGCTAAGAAACTCGGACTACCTGTGAGTGTTTTATTTCAAAATAAGTCTCATAATTTTTCTCAATAATATTAAAATGTCGAGCATTTATTTTTCAAAATACCAAACAGCCAAATATTATCACACTGTTTCCCGCGGCTTCGTCTGTGCTACCTGCCATTGAAAATCCTGTTGGAACCGGTTCAGCCTCTACGGAGATTCGCCGGAACAGACACAAAAAATGCTTTTTTGTTATTAGTGACACATATACTTCCTGTTGTTTTGATATTACAAACAGACACTTCGACTTTATTTATTAGTATATATTAATGATTCAATAATAAAAACCCTTAATTTGGATAGGATAAGATAAAATGGCACTAAAATGTCAAATTGTTCTTTTGAAGCTTCAGTAATTTTTTTTTCAAATAAACGGAGCAATTTGAACATTGCCTTGCATGAATTGATATATTATTCATTTATTTCATTAAAATGTTGTATTTTTTTTGTGAATGCGTCTTCCAGTGTATGGTGCCTTGTTATTTTTTAATAATGGTATTATTGTGTAAAACTAATGAATTCAGTCTTAAAAAAATCACAATTGTCAATGAATTCATCTAGAAATAATTAGTAACTCAAAAATTTCAAGTAATAAATATACATGAAAACAAACTATTTATTTGGTTGAATAATTTATTGATAGTATCTCCATCACTTTAAGGGTACGGTTTTATTTAATCCCACGTGTAGATAATTCAAATAACGAGTTTGGCATAAGTCAGGCAACAAAAAGAGAAAAAAATGCATTTATTAAAAGAAATGACCATAGGGATCGAAAAAGAGTTACTGTAATTGTTCAAAGTGATGCCCATCTTGATCAGTGCATTTACGGCGTTTCTCAACCGGAGAAACAGGTCAAGGGAAGCATGTCAAGCTTTCCGCGAAGAGTTTCAAATTCTTCTTCAATTGCAGTCAGGGAGGTCGGGAAGGGTGCGTGGTGGTGTTGTTGCAAAAACGCCGTCCTTGAGAAAGTCCCACAGGAAAAAATCACATGGTGTCAGGTCATAGGACCGATAACAATTCCTCGTCTGCCTATCCATTCTCCAAAATAAACATTCAGGTACTCCCGCACACATAACGTGTAGTAGTAGTAGTAGTGCGGCGACGCTCCATCCTGCATGAAATGATTGATATTCGCGCGAGTGTTGTTGGATTCGTTCGTGCGTTTCAGCATTCGTCGTAAAGAACTATGGGATATTTGAAGCTCACCTGATAGCCGGCACTGCAGAGTGGTTCGGCTGCTCAACTAATATGCCAGCAGCGCCAGTGTTTTCGTATTTTCGTTAGCTGTTACAGACATCGGTCGTCCAGAAAGCGGTGCGTCGGGTACTTGTATTGGCTATTCATTCTGAAAACGCGTGTGTACTCGACGAGCAGGTGTTCTCATGACACGCTGACAGCGTTGCCTGACTTATGCCGACCCCATTGGTTTTATTTTTTATTCCGTACGATATTTATTCAACTGGATCTAACAATCGTATATTTATTTGTGTATTGACAGTAAGTATTCTAGCATTACATTTTTGATGTTAGCAAAACAAAATTACGTCGTATCGGATATTTAATGTTCCCGAGCTTAATTTTTCTTTGAGATTCTTTTCTTTTTACCATATTTATTCTAGCTGTCTGAAGTACGAAAGTGATTTCTTAGTGTTTAAGCGGATTTTTTTTGTATCGATTTATTTATTTACTATTATATTACTTCTTCGTCCACCCTCCAGAGTTATGGAGATACAATCAAGCGATGAATATATCATGGGGATCCCGGATTTGCTTCTTCGGTATGCAATTTTGATTTTGTCCTTTATTATCACGGGGATTTGACAAAATATGTTGGAAAATTCTTTAAATTTTGGTTGGCTTTTTCCACCACGCTTGTATGTATGATTTTTTTTAAATGTACAAAATGCAATATTCTTATCGTTGATCGTAATTCTTTTATAATTTATATAGCTAATTAATGTTTATATGAAAATATCTTCCAAGATATACTCAAATATCTCCATATTGATAAATAATTAAATGATTTATGTATTATGTTTCTCTTTTTTGCATTCAATATACAAGTTTGGAGTCAAGATCCCCGTAAGTAATGGACTGAGTCAATGTTAGTTCCTCATTTTGTATTTTTTTTTGTATTTCGACCCGGGAGTGAGGGGTTGATGTTTCGGGCTCGCTGATTTGTTTGAATGTCATTCATTTAATTTTCCGTGTGTTTATTGTTAAGGAATCTGCTTCACTTTTAATAGGAAGTAGCTTCTTTATGTCATTATATTACCCTAAAATTTATTGATTGTTCTGTCATGTTGGACAGCATGATGAAGATATCTTTCTCTTAAATATGTGAACTTTTTGTGGAATAATTACCACAAAAGTTGGGTGCATGCGCAATAAATAAAAAAAGATTTAAATGTTTATCTGATCGTTTGGAAAAATGAAATGTATTTATTTTAATTACATTAAATTACAGGACTACCACAGAATAATCAAGCAACCTATGGACCTGGGAACTATAAAGAAGCGCTTGGACAACAATTATTACTGGTCTGGCAAAGAGTGCATACAGGATTTCAACACAATGTTCACGAACTGCTACGTCTACAATAAACCTGGCGAAGATGTAGTGGTTATGGCACAGACTCTTGAAAAGGTGGAGTAGTACTACATACTTTGCAATTTAAATATGTTAACTAGTATTGGGTGTTTGGTTGAAATAAAAAAAAAATCTACAATATAATTCATCTTTGTTTCAGGTTTTCTTGACCAAAGTTGCTGATATGCCCAAAGAAGAAGTGGTGGTCGAGACACCGGCCAAAGGTGTTAAAGGGAAAAAGGGCCGCACTGCTGCTGGTTCAGGTGGTGGAACTCCCACGAGTGGAAGGGGTCGGCCGCCTGCAACGGTCTCTTCCACCGTATCTACCCCAGTCGCAACTACAACAGGTTTGTTGAGAAAAAAAATCATTAGATAAGACTTTTAATACAATATTTGATATAAATGATGATCCACACTTGAAGCTGAGAAATATAAATGAAGATTACATTTTTGAGCTTTTTAACTCTGAAATATATATATCACAAATGTATTGGTATATTATGCATTTGTGTGATTCCTAGGTTATTGGAAGTAGTAACTTTTTGTTTTCGATTTGCAGGTTCCTCAGGTTTACCTTTAGGTACGCCAACACCTGCTACCACCATACCTGGTAGCACGGCAACCACGACGATAGCTCCAGCAGCTACAATTAATAATAGCACATTGCCAACAACGGCAGTGCCATTTCATGGTGCTCCTTCTATAGCTGCTGTCGCTAATTCCTTGGATAACAACCCACCTGGTGTACTGCCTGGTGTAGTACCCCCTTCACAGCCAGCTAAGGTCAAAAAAGGTGTGTGTGTTTGTTTGTATGTGTGCTATATGTGTTGTGTTGTGTCTCTTGTTCTTTGGGGTGTTCTCTTCCTAAGGCAGGTTAACTGTTGAGATGTCATTGTACTACTACTAACACTACTTAGTAAAGGTCTCTAGTCCATATGAGTTTTTGGTTGGAACTAATCTAATTTATCATTCGTTATATTAATTAACCGAAACACACGTGAGATCCTTTGTTTGAATGCGCTGCTTTAAATAATTGGTCTTTTGAATGTGGATGATTTTTGCAAATCGGTTCCGGATTCACTGTTGGAACAGAGCCAAGTGACGAAAAAAAAAGGATACTTTTTATTTCTATGACATTTTTACACACATTTATTCGAATGAGTCCGGAATGTTTTCTGTCTTGCTTCACAGAAACTTTACAAAAATATTTCTCGATTATTACATTGCTGTTGTTTCAGGTGTGAAAAGAAAGGCCGATACTACGACGCCGACTGCTACAGCCTACGATTATGTAACACCATCTGATTCGAAGTCGGCGAAAATATCGACGCGACGAGAATCAGGTAGACAAATAAAGAAGCCGACAAGATCTGAAGTAGATGGTCATGCGCCAGCTCCAGCGCAACGACAAAAAGAAAAGCTGAGCGAACCTTTGAAAGCGTGCAATGAGATACTCCTCGAGCTGTTCTCCAAAAAACATTCAGTAAGTATTCCTTTTTTTCTATTATCATTATTATTATTGGTGTAAAAACAATGACATATATATATGTTGAATACAAAATGAATATCTGAGTTATTTTTGATGTTCATATAAACGAGCTTTTTAATTCTGAAAATATGTTATTTATACTGGGTGGCCCATCAATAAACGACGCCGGCTATATTTCAGGATCTGTTGATGGCACTAATAATGCTGTGGGCAGTTATTTGTGTTTAATACTCATTTAATTACAGTTAACTTGAATTACCCCAACTAGAGCGACATATGTAATAAAAAAATATTTATTGTAGTTTTTTTAAATTCGCGGTAGGAGTTACGCCCTCTAGCGGTAGACTGAGCAACTTATAAATATTTTCCAGATTTTTCTTTTGGCCGATTTACCTCTAAACCATTTTTCTCCTAGTCGTCCGATTAACGAATCCTGAGATACAGGCGGTGTCCTTTATTAATGCCCATTAATACACCTTGTACATATAAAATCCTATCTATTATTTCAAAATCAATTTTGTACTGAATTTATAAAAATACAGATGTCGTTACAGAGCTACGCATGGCCGTTCTATCAACCAGTAGACGCGGACTTGTTGGGTTTGCATGACTATCACGAGATAATTCGACGACCAATGGACTTTGGGACTGTTAAACAGAAAATGGACAGGCGTGAATACCAAACACCTCAAGACTTTGCAGCTGATGTAAGGCTGATATTTTCCAATTGTTACAAGTACAACCCGTCCGATCATGATGTCGTTGCAATGGCGCGAAAACTACAAGATGTATTTGAAGTCAAGTAAGTCAAGCAATTTATAACTTATATACTGGAAACTTGATATTTATTTGATGTGAATTCAAGGTTTGCAAAGATTCCCGATGAACCAGTCAGTAGGGTGAGTGGGGCAGTGACTAGTTTAGCAGCCAAATCAGAATCGAGTTCTTCGGGATCGAGTTCAGAGTCATCTAGTGAATCAGAAGATTCTGAAGAAGAAAAAAGGAATAAGCAACTGAAATTACTTGAAAAAGAAGTAAGCTGACATTTATATAATATCGTTCAGTGTTTCATTAAACAGTGCAAATGTTTGTATGATGATAACAAAATCGTTTGAAAATACTTGAAAATTACAAAAACGAGCTTTTTAATTCTGAAATTATTTTGCACTTCTATTCTCATCTTTGATTTGTAAAAAAATATATATACATTTGAGTTGCAATATCTGTTTTCTTTCACAGTTGACTGCAATGCAAGAGAAGATGCGTAAATTGGTCGAGGAATCGTCACGTAAGAAGAAAGAAAAGAAAAAGGGCAAAGTGAAAAGCAAAAAGGGCTCCAACCAAATATCGGCCGTCAATGTAACATTGCCAAATAGCAGCAGTGGCAGCCTTGGTAAGCCCGGTGCTCACCATAGTGCCCTTAATAAATCCAATTCCATAGCGGATAGCGTTGACGATAGCATCGCCAGTGTTGTGACAGGTGCTGAAATAAATAAAGGTGTCGGAAGTGATGGGGCACATCAGTTGTCGTCACATCACCCTACAACAAATAAGGGCCTCCACAACATGGCTGCTGGCGCCAATGCTTCCGCTCAAGCTAAGGCACCTAAGAGCAAAGGTGAGATGTCAAACTATTTTTTTCTTCTTCTACATATATATGTTTATATTTTCCGATAGCATGAATGAATGAAGATTTCGTTCAAATATTACACTAATATAAAAATATAATGGCTGATTTTATTAACGTGCCTATTAGAAAATGTTCACCTAAGAATCGAGATTAAAATATGAAAATTTGAACCTGGCTATAATCAACGTTGTCCAATTCCGGTTGCACCAGAAATTGTACTGACTTTGTTTTTTCAAATGGAAACCCCTGTTTTTTATTAGATATTTCAATTCCGCACATTTCATTAAGTATGATAAGCCCTAGTTGTTATAACTTATCTGTCATAGTTTTTGACGTATGTCATTTTTACTGAAAAAAATTCTCATGACAGATGTCTATTTAAAAATTCATATCTCTGTTATTGTAAACCGGAAAAGTAAAAAGTTGTTTTTGATCGGAAGCTCGATGTTGGAATTTCCTCCAAAAAAATATTAAAGACGTCAATGACAAAAGATGAAAAAAAATCAACTTTTCTTAATAGCACATACTTATATTTCTTCCGTCATCAGGTAGAAAACTGAATTTGTAGGGGAATGTTTATTACATTCTCTTATGTTTTTTTCAAATAATAAAAAATATTTTTGAAAATTTTCTATCCCGAATGTATTTTTACGAATGACTAAGTGACCTTGGACGTAAATCAATCGCTGTTACTGATACCATGGTTTAGCTGTCAAATTGTAAATATTTTCACTAAATTAGGCATCGTTGATTGATAGCCAGGTTCAAACTTTCATATTTGTATTTCGATTTTTATGTGAAAATCTTCTAATGGGCAAGTTGAAAAAATCACCCTGTATAATAATGAATGCACATTTTGCTATAATTTTCGATTTTCTACACTTGCATCTACTATTTACTAATGTTTTTCTTATATATATATATATGTTTATATTTATTATAGTTGCCAGATTTGTTTTTATTAATTTTCATTATTTCATTTGATTTTTGAATGGAGTTGAATGTTCGAAATTTAAATTTTGGTGGTGGTACAAAATACACTAACTCAATGCAATTCATATTTAAACATTGAGCTATTTTAAAGTTTTATAATCATAATAATTTACTTTTGTATACTGCCAAAATTTATCTGCTTTTTCATCTAGGTAAATTAGATTTTTCTTTCTATGTGAAATATTTCTGTAATAAACCTTTCTCAAGTATCATAGATCAAAGACAATAATATTTCAGTTATATATATTCCAATGTAGAACTATAATATTTCAAAAAAGTTTCAACTAGCTCTACTGGCATCCGAAAATACTTGTAAAGCAAAATAGTTTGACTTCTTATCCTTTATTCTTGGTACCTTGCATGTTTTAAATATTTACCAATAGCTTTAAGATGTTAATTGAACAAACTACGTCTCTTGCATGCTTGAATGTGTTTGAACAAGTTATCTATTTAGATTTTTATGAAATTAAGGTTCATTGCAATTAGATTCGTCGACGTACGTAAACGTTTGATCTTTTTGCATCGTTTGTTTGATGAGCTTTCATCAATGTGATGAAAAGACGATATTTGTTCTGCTTTTGGAGGTATAAGGGTGATTTTTCTATTATTTGCGAATATTAAAAACAATAATTCATTGATTGATTTACACTTTTACTATTCGGAAGAATCGAATAAAAAAAAATGGACCATGAACCATCCAGAAATGGATAATGAATAAAAATAATATGCTGCGAACAAAAAATGTGGACGATAAGTTTACCAGCTGTATTTATTTACGTTAAAATAGTTTTATTTTGATGCGTTTTCCCCCTCTTTTAATAAATAATTTTGATGGTTTTCTTCTCCAAAATGATACTGGATAAAATATTCGCAAGTATTTCAAATTTACCCTGTTTATTTCAAGAAATTCACTTCTGAAACATAATTCTTTGAAATGAATATTGAATTCGTTCAGTTATTTAGAACGACTTCCTTTTCGAAAGAAGATCAATAATTTTATATTGAAATCGTAAGAAATCAAAAATAATTGTTTGTAATTGTACATATTTACGTAATTTGAATTGTTATTTATTTAATCTAAATTATTGACGTGTTTTATAGACATTGAATGAAAGAATTTAGAGAATTATGTTCGTTATCTCAGTATTTCGTAAAGTCGCCTTCAAAGGGCGTTCATTTGCAGGCCTGCGTGGCAGTAAACCTGCGGCGGCCCAGAACGCTTCTCAACCTAAACGCGTCAAGGCCAACAACAAAGCTGGCAACACCGGAGGTGGTGGACGTAAAAAATCAGCACCTCATCAACCTTTACCTCCTGCTCAGTTTGACTCTGAAGATGAGGATAATGCAAAACCAATGTCTTATGATGAGAAACGACAGCTGTCCTTGGATATCAACAAGTTACCCGGTAAGTGAAAACATTTAGCTTTTGCCCAATATTATAATAAAGTTGGGATGATATATGACACAATTTTGTGATATTCTTTTTATTTATGTATTTCTGATTCGTAATTTTTATTTGAAATTTTATTTTCAGGTGATAAATTGGGAAGAGTTGTACATATAATTCAATCTAGAGAACCTTCCTTACGTGATTCCAATCCGGACGAGATAGAAATTGATTTTGAGACATTGAAGCCATCTACTTTACGCGAGCTGGAGAGTTATGTTGCATCGTGTCTGCGCAAAAAACCACGTAAGTAACATCCAAACTGCATGTTAGGTTATTTCGAGCCTGAAGTTTACTGCATAAATTCATCAAGTTCCTTTTAATTGGCGGCGTCTTGGAATGTTTCTTCAAGAACTTCAATCACATATTCCTGAGAACAGAATAGGGACGACTTTGTTTCATAATTTTCGCGCTAAACGGTATTAACTTTACATTTTTGCAATCGATATTGGGTAATTTTTTATACAAATGTACCTATTGCGATCGTTTACACTTTTGAAATTCGAAAAAATATCAACGGCATGTTGCTATATAAGTCCAACAAAACTTTTGGGATCAACAACCTCTAACCACAGGGCTATGACTTATGCGGTTAAAATCGGGCAATTTGCGTGTAATGGCATGTAAGTATACCAATGAAAAAGTTGTTCAAATTTCAATTCAATGAATTTTGTAAAATTTACCTTTCCGCTGACTACAGGCCGTCGGGATTTTTTTTATTTTAACTTAAAACGACAGTTTGGTTGGTAGTTGACATAGTTTATTGATTTTGTCGGTTCACCTATGTTAATAACATATCCATCTATATGCGCAAGACTTCCATTAAATTATTATTCTATTCTCAGGGGTAAGTTACAGAAGTGTATAAAAAATATAAACTACCCCCACCCTATATATTGAATATTATTGCAATACGAGTTGATATGCTTACAAATACATGAAAATATCTTTCAATAATGTCCATTGAATATATCGTGAAGCCCTTATAAAATGTGTGAATATATTTTGTTCCAGATAAAAAGATGGCGGGTAAATCAAAAGATGAACAAATTGCTGAGAAAAAACAGGAGTTGGAGAAAAGACTTGAAGATGTGAATGATAAAATAGGAAATTCTAAGAAGACACCCAAAAAAGGTTAGTAGATGTTAAAATTTGTTATTTCGTCGAGACATTATAATTGAGAGTTTGACTTAGGATCCTGGTTGATGTTAAACAAAAAAAAACATTTAAAAATATCACTTACTTACTTTTTCTCTTTTTTACATGTCTGTTCATATTATTTATGAATACAATTTTACACCGAGTGTTCCAATGTGTAATAACTAGATTATTTTCGATGTCGTTAATATTTAAACTAGAATCTTTATATATATTTTTTTTATATTATTCATTGAAAATGATTATTGTGTCCCCCTGAACTATATTATTTATTATATTGTGAATAGTGCAAAAGTAACAGAATAAATATTTACGTGTATAAATCCTCATAGTTTTTTTCATTATTTTTGATGAAATCCTGAGCCCACCTGATTTTATTACAATGGTTTTTTTGTAGACATATACTTTTTTATATTTTTTATGGTTGGGTTATATTTCTTTTCTTTTTTTTCTTCTGAAATATGCACAATTTTTTTTTCTTCAAATCTTAGATTCCTGGTTTCGCAACATTTCTTGGACAACAATAACTTTAAACGCTTATACATATGTATCGAGCGACTCAAAAAAAAACTTCCCCAGTATGCAATGGAACTTAATGAGATTGAATTTTTTGCAGATCTAATCAAAGCTTGTCGCAATTTGTTAGCATTTTTGCAATTACGTACATTTTAATTGAATATGTTTTATACACGGTGTCTGCGGAGCTTTACGCGGATACGGATACGATTTTACTTAAACTAAAACTTATTCCAAGGCAAACGCGATCATGACTTAGATTAAAATTAATGAAATATTTGATATCTATTAATTTTATTGTTAATTTTGTTTGGTCATGTAAATTTTAACGGTCTTTCCATTGGCGTAGTAACAAACATACAATCCTATTTGAAAAAAAAGACTTATTGATATTTAGATGAAACTATTACATATTTATTTTTTGAAAAGGCTCCGTATAATTTAAATGAAATTTTGCAATTGCAATACAATCTTCAATATTATGACTTGATTTCGTCAGAATATTATTACTTTATCTTTTCAAGGCCAAAATATATAAATCTTCAAATTAGGGTAGTTATCTGTCAAAAGTTTTCGAAAAAAACTAATAACTCGACAAATGGTGGAAATAGGCTTACATTCATATAATGAACATAATATTATTTTTTTATGTAGAATCTGATAAAAGATAGAAATTGTACATGTTCCATAAGAAAAAAACAAATTTGTTCTGAATTGCGACTATTTTGACAGACCCTGTATATACGAAAATATTTTCTTGTTATAGACCTTTTAAAATCAGATAGGGATTTTTTAGATAACTTTAACCGTATCCGCGTAAAGCTCTGCAGACGCTACGGTGAAACACCCTGTACATATATTATGCATTCCTATGGAGTTATTTTTTATACTGAATTTCTACAAACTTTCAATATAAAGAGACCTAAAAGTTAATTCACTATGTGATTATCGCTACTTTCGTTCGAATGCTTTCATGTGATATCTGTCATGATATCATCACGTTCTCATATTCCACAGCCTACTAGAGTTGATTTTTTTTGTTTTTGATCGTTCGATATACTAGTTTGACTTGGCTATATTAGTTAACGCATATTCCTGATCAATGTTTTTCATTTAATGAATAATTATTTAGATAAACCAGTCAGCTAGCTATCTTTCCAGTTCCAAAGTAATTTTAGATAGACATGTGATGTATTTTATCTCTGATAAATAAAAAATATTATGATTGAAAGTGTTATTGTGCGGTAAAATTTTACTATAACATCCTATCATGTAGCTAATCTAAAAGGTAAGTAATATTGATTGAAATGAAGTTATTTATTTATAATGTCGTAGCCAATGATTACACCCAGCTAAAAACTTACATTCGGTTATATTCGTGTTTTAAATAATATCACTTTTATAGTCCACAAAAAAAACAGTCTACTTGGTGTTTGAGATTGGGCATGATTTGAGTATTTCTAACACAATCATCAGTAGTTGTCTGCTGCTGTGGACAAGGTAATGATTGAGATGTCATTCCTTCATTTTGTGGTATTAATGCCTTTTTTATTGGTATTTATCTACAAAAACGTAAACATTTCCTGAATCAGATTTTTTTACATTCATATTTGGCAGCTGATTCTTCATGTGATGATGCTAGGCTTCGAGAGAAATGGCTGCGACATGTGTATAACGAAATTTTTTTGTTGAGGTTGTATCTGTAAGGTAATAAGGTGTTGAAAAAACTACAAAATTAAATAAAATAAATTTAAAAAAATTGGTATATTCTTATTTTTTGATTTTCTTGTTTTATATATAATACTTTTGATCACTAAAATCATAATTTACTGAAGGAACATGGCACAAAAACTATATCTCATATTCATCTTTACAATTTGTTTTTGTTATAATTTCAGTGACAGCTTTTCAAGACTAAATATGACATGGCATTCCTTGAAATTTGCTGTAGATGTTGTTTGCTAAGAATGTTTTTTCTTCTTGCTTTTCGCTAATTTTGAGATTTTAAATTGACTTATTTTTTTTTGCTCAGTTCCGATACATGGTATCCCTCCAACTTTTTTCGAAATTTTCCAAATATACCTTTAAACATTGGAACATCGGTTAGGAAAAAGTTATATTTGTAAAACATGTTGATATTTTATATGTGTAATCGTCACTAATGACACAATTAAATAAATATTAAACTACATTGTCTTTGCAGAAGATACGAGCAAAACGGAGGCGACAGGGACCAGTGGACCATCTGGTCGAGTATCGTCCAGTTCAAGTAGCTCAGACTCGGACAGTAGCAGTAGCAGCCTATCGTCCAGCTCGAGTGACTCCAGCGACAGCGAAGCAGGTTAGCACTAGGCCTCGCAGTCGCGTTTGTCTGCAAATTTGTAAGGGTTTGTGGTTGGGAAGGGGGGGGATTGTTTACGACGCGCATTGAGCGCTTATAATAATAAAAATATGTTGTTGTATAATACTGAAAGCGCGTAAAGCTAAGAGCACCAGCACAACAAAAAAAAAGTGCTAGGGGAGGTTTGCGGTGATGAACTGTTCAATGATTGAGCTACATCAAAATATTATAGTTTTTTTTTTATTTATGGGCTCTAATATAGTTATAGTACTATGTTGCACAATTAGTTTTTTACGAAATCACCACCATTAGTTTTGCTATACAACAACGCAACTCTCCCTCTTTGTTGACATTTGAAGTATTTTTTTCTATATATAATACATATATATATATAAATGATTAAATTGATTTGTCTTATCGACGCGTATGAAATTATCAAATCTAGCGTACGTATTTGTAAATATGTTCATAAAGTCCCAATTATTAAATTATATATATATCTATATAAATATTATTGATTCCCAATATTCTGTAAATAGCTCTGCTATGTTAATTTTAGGTTATGATTTTGATATTTGAAGGATATAACGTGACTATTATAGTATGTAAGATTTTTGCGGATATTTGTTCGAAGTCAGTTCCGAGAACTTTTGATACGCTAAATATATCGCATTAACCCTTTTAGTCAGTTACTTTTAAATATATTTTCATCCCTGATAATCTGTTTATAATTACTTACCATTGAGAATTCTTAGAGTTAAAAAAATTCCGAAAAATCTGTGATTGAGCAATTTCTATCATTTTTCATACAGATATAAACATTTCCTTGTTTTCTCATGGTGTGACAAGTGGAGCTTGTATTTGTTATTGTTTTTCTTTATTGCCACAACTTGGAATTCTATTTTCTGTAAGATTTTACAATAATTATCCCATGTCATGTAAAATCTGTCCCATCATATCATCGTAAAGAGCACCAGTCTCGTATTAAAGGCACAAGTTATTACTACCGGTAACCATCTTCTGACTGAAAGGGTGAGATGTGTTTTTTTTTTTGAGATAGTATATTTTTTTTATTTCATCGATATATTATAATATTGATGAAGCGCGATTGTGTCTAAGTCGTATATCACACATTTTTAGTAATGGTAAAGTTGGCTGTGATTCCTATTCGTGTGCTTTCATGGCGTGATCCATCGAGAAATAATTCACAGTTTCAATTATTATATGTATAAATAAATGCATTAATTATTGTCCTAACAACATATAAAATATATTAACTCGGCTCAACGACTCATTGCATAATTTCTGTTTGCAGGAAATATTGTTTTCATTATATGTTGTCTCTCTTATTTTTTGTTTTTTTTTCGTTGTCGACTTTCATTGTACTTAGATAATAATTTAGGTATTTAATTTAGTAAAATATAATAATCTTATCATTTTCAACGTTCCACCAAAAAAAAAAAACACTTATAATTCTTGAACAGAATTATAAATCTAAACCACCCTTATTTTAATCGCTAAATATTGAGCTAGATCTCATCTGCTAGGGTTCAAGTTAACTAGATAATACTGATAATAAACTAGATAGATATTTGACGTGGTACTATAACTATACAGATTTAAGAAAAATATATATTTAAATATATATCAAAGGCTGAATACCTTAAATTTTCGAAGAATAGTTGGATAGTTCATCGAAAAATAATTTGAGACCCTTAGTTTAAGGGAATCTGAAATGTGTAGATATGTTCATTTGCAAAAATAAGAAACCAGTTAATTTTAGAAGAGACTACTAATAGTGCCATGCTTAAATTTGATTATATAATTTGGAAGAAAAAAAAATGAGATCCTCGAACAACAGCTTTTGAATAGGATAAAGATTTTGACTTGACTTTGATTCGATCCTGTCTGTTGTATATTAACTCAGTAATTTGTATATTTATGGTAACAGTCATGTGAGTTATTCTATTTTAGAAGCTCCGATAATTTGATTTTGTACTGAGTTATATTCTACACAGTCTTTGAATCACGTTAAAATGCTTATCCTTTTAGATCTCATCAGGGAGTAATATCTTTCTTTTGATGTTCACTCGTGTAAGTCAGGAGTGTCGAAATTCTCGCTTCATATTAGTATTTAATTTATGAGTGTTATGTAAATAATTCTGTTTTTTTTTAAGTAATTCTGTACTTGTACTTTGAGGTTCAATGTGATGCACCAAAATGATAATATGGACTTTCATTTTCTAAGCGATTATGGTTATTAAAAAAAAAGAGGAAAAGATCGAATGTTGCGATGATATTATTATAAATAAACTCGTATTAGCTTAAAAACGGCCATAATCCTTAGGAAAATTTCATAGTTAGTTTTTATTACCTTGGTCGGTTTTTTTGACCAAAAAATAGTAAGTTTTGTATCCAAAGTAATTTTAATAGAAAGTAAATGTAATCAATCACAAGATAAAAAATGCATTTATGCTGGTGCTTCATTATTTTAAAATTTGGTAACGAGCACGATAAGTTTTTTAAACTGCCACAAGTATCAACAAGTACAAATATTACTACTGATTTTTGCTGTGCTGCAATAATGTTTCAGGTATATAGTATGTTAATTGTGCCTAAACTAGTGAAAAGAAACAAAAAATATAAAATTGAGAACCGATTGTGAGATGATAACTGGTCTTATTGTCTCATATCGTGATATAGAAATATTGTGACTGCCTTGAGTGCATTAAATTTATGTGTGTTTGGGGGCCCCAGCTTCGTGCATCAACCATACAGACCATTTTGGGTCTATCTTATTTACTTATTCTTTTCTTTCTCTCTCTCTCTCTGTATTTTAATTGCGTCATTCTTTTATGGTCGACATGCGTTAGTTTAATACTTACACTCTTTTAATATACATGAGAAGCGCAAATGTATGCAACAAATTTAATGGAAATTTGGGTAATGAATAAATAATTCGCTTCGATTTTCGATTTGGCACGTGTGTGTTTTTTTTTCATCTATTCTTTAAAAATAATATGAGTATGTGTCGTGATACCAGGGTGATCGAGAAAGTAGATACGATGTTAGTTGTTTTTATTCAATAAAAACCAAACTTTTTATTTTATAAAAAAATACGAATCTTGACGCAGATATTTTTTTTTTGAAGAATACAAATATTATATTTTCAAAATTCAGTGCATATTTCAAATATGAATTTAAAAAATTATGGTTTTCATTTCTAAAAAAAACCTTTGGCATCGTTTACACTTTCTCTGGATCAACCCGGTATATACTAATTGTTGAAAAGAAAAATATTGCGTCGAAAACTGAAAATCGAATCGAGTTGCAGAAATTATCACTACTATTTATTAATTTTGCTCCATGCATTTGCCTTTCTAAACTTAGAATATCCTATCTTCAACATCAGGTGGACTGCAAAAAAGGCGTTGTTCCTTCGCGAGATACTTTTTTTTTGTTCGAATGCAGACAATGTGTATGGCGGCTGTATTTTGAAAGACACCTTTAAAATCGATAATCATTTCGCCACTTGGAAACAATAATGGAATCCATGGTAGTAACTATTTCCTCCTAAGTATATTGATTGTACTGTATCTGGCAAACAAAGATATTGTATATCCTCTCTAGCAGTTTTCATGTGTTGATTTTTTTGTAAATGTATCGCTGTTAATGAGTATCTCCATGACATTGAATTCGGAAAATAAAACATATAGCTCTTTAATATTCCCTGTAATATTTTGATTTATATTCACTTCTAATATCTACTGTGGAATACTTGAGGAATTAATGCATGCATCTGGAATTCTAATTGAAAATGACTCAAACAAACATTGATACGTACTAATGCTGTGATATATTTTTTATGTATTGTATATATATAGAGAATTTGAAATAAATATACAGATCCATAATAAGCTGGCCAAATAGAGATCACGATGCAGATGTATTTGATAGAGATATTTCTAAAAAACATTGCTTAAAAAACCGCTAAATAATTTTCACTATGTACCTGAATTGGTTCCTTTATCTAAATATAGAAAATACTAAATATAAATTAAGACAATCCACAAATTGAGTTGTATTTTTCAAATACAAATTTTTTCAACATATCAATATAAGGACAATTTTATTATTGATTGTGTGTATAAATATTTGATCATTATTCTCCAATATTTCGAACAGTCAGTCGCAGGAACGAAAACAAACTGCCATTTGAATTATTTGTTATATTAGTTGAATTATGAAAATGAAAAATACGCGCTGTAGGTGATTTGGCACTTGAGAAAAGAAGCGAATAGAATAGCATCTGTGATCATTCATTATACATAGTTATTTTCAAGTATTCCACTACAAGATAAATATTATATATGATGATGTTGACAATAATCGTTGGAGATACCAAAGGTGATCATTTAATTTGCAAAATGAGGCACACACGAAATTATTTAAAAATATATGGCGACTTTAATCTCAAAAATGTTATTTCATAAACATATATACATAATATATATGGTGCTGTATGGTTTTGAAAAGTTGTTGTTTTTTTTATTTTATTTTGGTCAGCCATTTCTTTCAAGCTGGCCTCCATCCACATTGTTTGCACTCTGGGCATTTTTTATTCAGTATTTTAAATAAACAAAAAACACTTTGGTTGCTATTATTTTTTTAATGTACTGGGGATTTCTGATCAGTGAGATTTCGTTTTCATTTTAATTTAATTCCTACCATTTTATCTAATTATTATATCTTCAGTGTATTATAGAAATAAGCACACATGGTGAAGTGGCAGTTGTTCTTTTTTTTTATTGGAGGCAAGTAAATTAGTAATTCTAATCGTCAGAACACTTATTAGGAATTATTTCATATCTACTTTTGTGTGTTATAAAGAATAATATCAAATCATTTCACAGTAATTGTATAATTTGCAAAGTATCATCAACATTATTCTTGTGACCTACCCTGTATATATACATATATAAATATAGATCTATATATGTATATATAGGTTATCGATAGTATGGTTATACATACTGGCTCACATAAAAAAAATACATGAAAATTTTGATGTGCACTATAACTCTTTGTATAGCCGTTTTCCTTAATTTGTATTTTTAAAATGGGAAGTGGGAATTGTTTACTATGTAAATAATTAAATAGACAACAAAAATGTTAAAATAAGTGAACATTTAAAATGTTCACGAATATACCTTGCCTCTAGACTAGTGTTCCAGCTCGATATTTAAGCAATCTTCTGTTTGTATATTTATTTGAGAGATACGTTGAAAGAATGTATGCATTATCTCTGATGTCGAAAATAAAATTTATTATTAAATTTAATATATAAAAATATGGTCGTTGTTTTTGTGGCGAGTCCCCAATAAATGCACACATGTAATTACATGGCACTCAAGGGTGAAAACTTTGGTATTTAAGTAATTTTAGTTACTCGATAAATTTTATAGGTGGAACAGGTAATCGACAATCGAAAAAGAAGGGAACTAAAAAGTCACCAAATCCAGCTATATCGAACTCAACATCATCGGTAAGTTCTCAATGTTTTTCTCATTGCCAAATGCCTGTGAATTAGGTAGATTTTGAGAATTATTCTATCAGATGAGAATCCAGTAAGACAATAGCGTTAATGAAATACAAAAAGAGGACAGTCCTACCTAAATCCGTGAATGAATATGTATGTATTTAATGTACATATTTTGATATTTATCTCTGGAAGATTGAAAGATGAAAGTCTATGATATGTTTCATCTTAAAAATACTCTTAAATGCTCCTAGAGGTTTAAATAGTGACACACTTAGCTCTGCTATCGTCTGGTTGACGAATTCTTTCTTTTGGAATTGACAAAAACAATAGAATAGATATGCAGACATACTATGCTAGCAATAGAAAGCTAGTAAACAAGCTGGGAGGGTAAGTTAACCGACAGGTTTGGTTCACATTATTCTGCGTATATTGATAACAAAAGTACGTGCAAAAGAACATACTATGCGACAATTTAATAAGAGTATCCAGTTACTACTCAAGAATAGAATATATTGGAACATGATGGAAGATTGTTGTCGAATACTTTTGTTCACTGGATTTTATCAGAATTCATTGCCGTTCTTGTGTTGTTGGATTTAAGGGTGGAATTAATACTGTTGAGAAAATTATAAAAGCCACATATAGAGCAGAAAGCATTCCATAATGAGTTATCCAGAAAAAGAATACTTGGCCATCTTTTAAAAATCGAACGAAACATCATGTTTTCTCCTAAACCACTGAACTTAAGAAAGAACATATGTGTTATACGGATTTAAGTGACTTGTTTCATGGTCATTACTATAGTTAGTTACATTTTTTGGGGTAAATTTAAAAGAAAGATTTGCTCTAATTCAAATGTACATCTATATATTGTAACGGGCATGTAGAAATGACTGGGGTCTATTTATTTTCAAAGTTTATTTCTACACTATTTATAATCACAGTCTATTTATATTCACTACACTACGCTATTTATATATCTTACACTAACTATCGACTACGATGAACAATTTATGTTTACTATTTACAACCGAGCGTTATTTATAAGCACCGGGGGACTGCCCCGGACTGGCTGACTCTCTGCAGCACGTCTCTACAATATATAGACAAGCCCCTCCTTCTCGAATCTTCAACAGAAATCTTCCAACGCCACGCAAATTAGCGCGAACTCACTAGATGCTTCGGCATGCACCGCTGAACAATAGCAGCATGCCCCACACTCACACTACCCGGGCCCCACCAACGTCCGAACTCGCCAAGGTGCTCCGTCCTCCGACGAATCGCACACGCCCAACTCCACTCCGATCGGCGCCGACACCACATCCCAAGATCGTTACAATATTTTCAAAATTCTGAAGGAAACTGTTCACATTTTGAGAAAAAAAGAAAAATATAGACACACAATAGTATAACTAATGAATTAGAGATTTGAGTATTTCTATAGTAAAGCTATTTATTTGCAAATTGATTATATTCTGGTCCTGTGGGAGATGATCAGTAACTCGCTATGTACCCAGTCTGAACTGATTAGCTTGCTAGAATATTGAATCAACCTACGCCAGCGGAAGCTGGACGCTGTTGGTGAGATCTAGATCGAAGAAGCCCTAGGAATAGGAGGATAAATTGAATTGAGGAAGATTTGAGGCCATTGGACAAGGCGACATCTTGGCAAAGCCAAGAACATTGTTGAGTAGGGCAAGGCCCTTAAAGGGTTGTATAAAAAATAAATGATAAAATCTTGCACAAAAATATTTTCATATCAGTATTTTTAAGTTCTTCTCAACAAATTAGCGGGAATTATATGCACAAATGAAATTTAATCATCCTTAGAAGGGTTCCTCCCTATATATGGGGGTTTGATACAGTTTCTAGCATTGAAAAATAGCGCACAGAATTTTTTTGAGGTAGGTATTAACGTTTACGATTAATAGAAGATACTGTACTGGGAACTCATTGTCAATTATAGCAGTCAATAAAATAAGTTGATTACATCCAGAAAGTGTTTTATTCACATAGACTATTATAATATTTTTAAGGGAATTTCTTTACAGAAACATCCACAGCAATCTTCGAATAGCGTTTCATCACATTTAGCATCACCATCATTGTCAATCATACCTGGAAGTGGACCACCAGCAATTAACACCGCTCCACCACTGGTGCCTTCAATAAGTGTAGCAAGTCTTGTAGCAGCTAAACAGGTATGCTTTGTTATACCAGTTTAATTTTCTAAAAAAAAAATCCAATTAATTCATATTTTCAGCAACCTCAGGTATCTACTCCACCAATGACTGCTCCAGCGAATCGTAAACCATCGCTGGATAAAACTCCTGCCATATCACCTCTTCCAATACCATCCACAATACCACCAACAACAGTACCTCAAGTACAGAAACCAGTTGGCCTACCTGCACCTTCACCTGATAAGCCCAAATCTCATATTATCTCTCCAATTGGTAAGCTTGTTCATTATTTCTATAACATTCATTTATTACTACAAAATAATCAAGTTTCTAACATCTCTAAAATTCTTTACATATATTATTGAAAAGCGCATTAAATAAATACAAAAGTTGGTGCTAAGAGTCTCGTGTAACTGCGCCTACTTGAATAGTACCAGCACCAGTTAGCACTAGTTTTTATATTCCACTAGATACTTGAACTTATCTCTACTACAGGCACATACCCCGATCCATTAGAACAATCTCTGGCCAGTCTGGAACGGGACATCAAACAACCTTCTACAACAACAGATGCCTCTAGTTTAATGAGGATAACAAACTCAGCTTTGCCTACAAATGTGCACAGCAATATAAATCCACATCCAAGCCTACTTGGTGCTAACAATTCAATGATGCATTCGAATACAATGGGTGTTGACATGAAAGTGCCTGTCGGTATAGGATCAACGCTTATGCCCGACAATCATCATATTATGACACATGACGTTCACCATACTTCTATGGAAACGGATATTCCTGTTCTAGGTAAATTGATATCATTTACTCGAAAGTATCGTGTGTCAAGTCAAGACAAATTCACCATACAATATCATTATCATGAATGACAAATATCGGCGTGGTATGGCAACATAAATCGACGCATGTGTAAGAAGGAATTTGTCTCCCGTGTCACATTCTATTTACTTATCCAGTTGCGCAGACGCGGTGGCCACTCATTCAGTCGCGATATTAGAAAATCAAACACACGAAGCCTATAGCAATGTGGTGAGCGTAAAAAATTTGACAAATCGAGATGGTTTACAATTGAGGTTAAGTTATTCAATCAGGAATATTTTTTGTTTATATTCGTAATTTTAGATGTATCCCTTTCAAGGGTACAATTTCGCACTTTCTTGATACTAGATCTCTTCTAGGAAATTATTTGGTTGTCAAATTTTGGCGGGAAAAAAACTTACGAAATTATTGAATACAGTAAAACTTTTTAAATAGCAATATAGCAAATACTTTTAAAGGTTATGTTTGATTACCATTAAGTTAACATACCATTATATGCTTCACAATGTAAAAACATAACGAATTTGTCTGCGCATGCGCATTTAACTTTGATGACAGTAAAAGTCTATTCCTGAATGAAAGCTGTGGAAAATACTTGTGAGGTTTTTTTTGTTTGTTATGACAGCTTTCTTCTCTCAGGTCATCAATCACATCATCACGATCCTCATGCGAACGTGATGCATCAACCACAAAATAATGGTTACATCATGAAGCATGACTATGAAATGAGCACAAACAACAATGGCATATCTGTGATGGGCGGTCTTCCTGTGGATATGGGAATACCGTCAATATTCGATCCATTGCAAACGCAACCGCACCATCTCAATAATTCCATTGGAAAAAGTGATCCTCAAATGAAGACTGATGATCGTTTAGATCCTATGGGTAATTTACTGAAGGATAACAAAAAGGGTAATGCAGCAATTCTGCCTTTTATTATCAGAGTGAAACGCTTTTTGCATTAGAAGTACATTTTCTGTGCTAGAACAAATGTCATTGGACATTCATTTTCTCATGTTACACCATCCAAAACGATTCTAATCTGTTTTCAACATGAAATAGGTAGACGGTTCTTGTACGGTGGTGAAACCCTTTGTGTGCGAGTCCGACTCGCAATTGATCGGTTTTTATCACTGGATGTAGACACGTTGGACCACCTTAGTATTAGGGAACCGACAGTCTATTTGTTATCTTCTGTGTAAATGACCATTATCGAGGTTGAACCTAACCTAAAAATCAGAGTAAAATATAAAAAGAATGATAAATATACGTTACTTTCAGGATCTCATGAACAGAAATCATTGCCACCCAACTATGGTAACTATAAAATGGGCAAACAACCAGAGAACAACGTCAAAAACGCAATCTCATGGTCAAGTCTTGCAAAAGGAAAGTCTCCACAAGGCAGTATGCACAGTACGTCAAGTGCAGGCAGTACTGGAGCAAGTACTGGAACTGCTGCAGCAGCAGGTTCTAAACAGGTAAACTATTCTAGTTTTTTTGTGTTCTATTATAATATTTTCCACCAACATCCACAGGTTAGTGATAGTTTTAAAGCCTTTCGCACAAAGGCAAAGGAGAAAGCTGATAGAGAGAAACAAAGATTGGAAAATCTTGAATTGAAAAGGCAGCAACGAGAACAAGCTGAAAGGGAAAGGTTAAGGCAGGAGAATGAGAAGAGGCGTGAAAAAGAAGAAGAAGATATGTTGGAAAAGGCTAGGTAAGAAAAAGCTACTCTATACTGTGTTATCTGAGGTGATTATTTGGGAAGAAAAATTTTCAATAACCCGACGCCCTATTGAAATTTAAATATCATTCAACAATAATAGGAAAGCAGTGGCTGAACAGCAGCAACAACCAATACCTGCCCCGAGAGTCGAGGAACTACGTACATCGCCGAATGAAGGTAGCGTCTCACCAGGATCATTGAGTTCACCATCTGAGCGGATACCAGATCGAATTTCTGAACGAGAACGGCAGCGGCTCCAGGAACAAGAAAGAAGGAGACGAGAAGTGGTAATTATAAATCAGTATTTAAAGCTAATTGGGATTTTCAAACACGATTATGTTGAAACACACGAAATATATAACAATTATTAGCTTTTTTCGGGTTGGAAAACTCGGATAGTATTTGAACGGTTCTAGAACAGTTCTTATACGAACCCGAAAAAAGCTATTTATTGTTCTCAACGAAGAAGAAAAAAAATAAATCGGAAATCATCACATGACAGTTCATGTCACCTGAAATGATTCAATTGAATTTCTGATATATTATCGCTTGTTTCTCTTCCAGATGGCAAACAAAATAGACATGAACATGCAGAGTGACCTTATGGCCGATTTTGAAGGTTCATTATAATATTAGTGTGTTTTTTTTTGTTCTTGTGACAAGAGACTTCCAAAGGAGAATATTTTTGTCGAAACTTTTATCATTTTTATGGTAAACGTCACTTGTAAGTTAAAAAAAAGACGCTCAAAAAATTGTTTTCTGTGCTTCCAAAATGAGTAGCTACATGAAATCATTTGATGTTTGGCTGCTACTCATTTTTTAAACAGAAATTGTTCTAAAATTTGTACATAATTAATTCATCATTCAGTACATAGTATGTATGTAAATATTACTTATAATTAATACATACATGCTTTGGTACGTATTATATTAATATTAATTATTAGTTAAAAGTGATTAAGTACTCTTCTGTACAGATATGTTGGGTTCCATATGTTGTATTGAAAAAAAGATTAATATGTTAGTACAGTCATCTATTTACTGAAATAAAATATGGTATACTTCAGCCCTGTAAGGGTTATAATAAATATACCAGTGTATTTACCTCAAGTTTTATATTTTTTGGTATGTGGTGTTAATTATAAAGAAAAAAACAAAGCGATACTCATATTTTTAGTTTAATATATTTAATAGTTAATATAGAAGAAACAAATAATAATGTACTATAACTTCTTCACAAATACGAAACATGCTATTTTATTCATAATATTCGTGAATATTTAAATTTATTAAGTTATTTAATTGTTGGACAATCTAGTGTGTAATCTGAGTAGCTGTTTGTGGTTTATTCCCTCCTTTAAAAATAAAAACTATTATCGACTACATTTTTATTCTAAAGATGATATGATCGAAGTTCCTGAAATTCATTTCATTCTCATTTATTTTAAATAAACAGAATTTTCACGCACTTTGTATATAAAAAAGTCAAAATTGAACGTTTTCTTCAAATATCCGGTATAAATTTAACTGATATTATTCATTTATGGGAAATTCGAACAGCATATTTAGATTTTTAATGTAGAAGGAAGATAATATTTTCGTGAGAAGGCTCTTAGGTTCAAGGCATCGAATTGAAATAAATCATCCTCAAATTATTGATAAAACACATTCCGACATTATTTTCTGCATGCTTTATGACTGTGAAAAATGTTCTATTGTTGATTGTTTGAATATCTGCTTTACAATTTCATATTGAAAATACAGTGAATCTAATTTTTAGAAATATTCAAGTCGAAGGTTGTAGTGTTAATTTATTATAATTATGGAATTTCCATTTGACTAAAATAAACAAGCAATATAAAAATTTATTTTGCAATGCCAGAGACAAGAAAGAAACATCTTTTTTCAAATCCTAAATCATAGTGTTATTCCGTACAATATGGCAAGTTGTCATTTCAAAGGTCAGAGAAATCTAGATTCTGAAAGTCCTGCTAAATATTAATAGTATATTCTGACAGTCATGACGTTTTCATTACACAAACAAATAATATTAAAAAATACTATATTATATCATTAGTCGTTTGTAATTGTAA
This sequence comes from Crioceris asparagi, assembly GCA_958507055.1. Taxonomy (NCBI): domain Eukaryota; kingdom Metazoa; phylum Arthropoda; class Insecta; order Coleoptera; family Chrysomelidae; genus Crioceris; species Crioceris asparagi. The sequence goes on along the minus strand of OY293833.1, from coordinate 1,208,676 downwards.
TTCTAGTGGTTTGTAACCTTTTCGTCAGAATGGAAATTTATTCTTTACGATAGAATCTTAATTATCCTGACTTATGAAATGACAGCTTCATTATTGTTATTGTCACTTCGCCGTATGAGTGTAAATTGATGGATTCTTTTCTTTGCTAAAACGTCTCAATAATCAGATTTGAAACTTTGAAAAAATAATTAGGCTTGTTTATTGTTTTTGAGGCTAATGTGAGAGTTATTTGTTTTTTGAGTTAATTGAGAGAGTTAATAAGTGTTAATAATGAAATAAACGAAAAAAAAACTGGTACTGTAAATGTAAAAATGACGATTAACAGAATTCATTAAATAAAAACAGATTACAGATGCAGCTGAGATGAATTCATTGAAATATATTCAATGAAAAGGTGAGGTCACTGCTGTGAAATTGGTCAGTATTGTCCTAATTATTAATATTTTCTATCCGTCGGTCCAAAATTATTGAAAAAATTAAGAATTTCTGTAAATCTAATTAACATCAAAATAGTGTTTTTTTGTCATATATATATCAAAATTAAAAATTTGAATACTTTTTTACTGTTTCAAAGAAAAGAACAAGAACCCTAGAGGCAAGTTTTAGAGTACATATCAGCTGACATACATATCACAAACAGTGGTCATGGTCATTTTTTAAAAGGAACTAGAACTTGTCATTTTTTTTTCTATCTTAAACAAAATTGTTCTATTCAAATATTTTGCAAGTTTTTTTTTGTAAATTGCAAACGAACAAAGTATCTTTTAACGTTTTTCCTATCTGAAGATCTGATTTTTGCGATACGTAATAATGAAAACTGGAAAATTTGATAAAACTTTCTAGTAGTTCTGCATCGATCATTTCTACATTTCAGTCCCAGTCATTATGCTAATAGCAAGATTTTATAAATGCCGATAAAAAAGAAGCCCCATTCTAAAGTGTTACAAACCAATTTTCAATTGATCCTAAAAAAATTGTACAGTGTGTGTAATGTAAAATAAAACATCGAATGCGTGTGCATAAAAAACATTTGGAAGTTTGTAATATTCCGTTTGAATGTAACAATTACTATTCAATTCCCTGATTGGTTTGTAATATAGAAGCTTTTGGCGTTGGACATTTAATCTTAGAAAAAAATATGATTTTTTTTGCGATAGTAATTATTTATCTAATTGTTAAAAAGTAATCTTATAATTGTCGATTGTAATAGTTAATTATTATAGTTTTAATAGAATACACAAATTTGTACATTTTCCTAAGAGCAATAACTAAATATTTTCTTGGCATAACAAATAATATTATTATATCGATTTAATTTAATTTCATTTTATATTTTATTATTCATTGAATTTAATTTGTAGAGGATATATGTAAAAAAAATATATATATATAAATATGTATTTATTAATTTACGATTACCAAAATAGAAATATATAAATGCTACTCTTACTAATTAAATTACCCAAATTCAACCAGGCAATTCAGTTAGAAATTTTCGATTACCATTAATTTTATTTCTTGTAATAAAGTGTAAAAATAATTTATAATGTATGGCTGTTATATATTTTTTCATTAATTTGAATTTATATCAAATAGTGATAGAATAAATATTTAAGAATTTCTAATGTGTCTTTTTTTTTAATTTTAAGTCTACATTTTCAGACAGCTATTACATTGTAGGTGGGGGGAGAGGGGCAATATTATTTAGATAAAGTTTGTTTTATGATGACTGGGAATATGAGCAAAAAAAATAATAATAAAAATATTTATATTGATACCGGAGATACACAATAAAAACTTTTTAATTCCTAAATCACCAGGGATACCCAATAGCAGGTGATACTTGATCCAAAACTAATGTCATCAACAAAGTAATTCAGTTGAGACAATTTCTATTACAATAAATTTTATTTCTTGTAATATGGTGTAATCACATATGTAACTACAGTGATAATTCACATGTGAGGGGGGTCCAAATATTATTTAGTTTAGATAACAAAAGATGAGTTATTTACACGATAAGAATGAATTATTATGAACCCCAGGTCGAATTGGTAGTTCAGTGGCGTAGAGCAAAAAAATCATTAAATGATTCAACGGCCACATACATGATCGAACCTAGAAATCAACTTCAACAAACTATAGTTGGAAAAACATCAGTACTGTGAGGGTTTTGAAACATTTAATTATTATTTATTATGCCCTGGAAATAATCGTAAAACGACCAGTAGGTCCAATGATTTACTTGGGTTTTGAAACGAACTTTAATTATAATCAAAATTTAAGGTATTTCAATTAATTTCACAAAGAAACGTGGTTAAAATTTTTGTCATTTTGTTGACAGTTACTCAAACTAACTGAAATGTTGAGAACAAAAAGACAACTTTTTGTAAAAGCTGGAACCAACATTGTTTATAAATAATAATAAATATGTGCAATGATTAACAAATTTCTAGAGAAGTCCCCCGTTAAGATCTGTTGAATTTCAATTGTTCTTTAACGAGAACCTTTTTCATCACTTCTTTTCCAATATAAATATGTTCGAAAATTAGAATTGATATCAATATTCGAGGTGGAAAAAATAACATCACTGTTTCGATTGAAATTATATGTAGGTATATGAACCTACCTCACTGAAAACGAGGCATTTAAACGTCAAAATATTTTAATGTCTTTGGTTTCGCAAATAGGAAACTTCCGAAGTGGAAAGTAGAATAGACGTAGTTTATAAAGAAGTCATAAATTTTGAATTTCATCGAATATTATTTTCCGCTGACTAGACGTCGTTAAATGAAAACAATATTATTATTGTATATTAATTTTTCTATTTTTGGGATCTGTAATTCAGTGATACTGCATAGCTTTTTTATATGCAATTAAACATAAGCAGTAAAAATAATTTAGTTCTTAGATAGAAGACATTTTATCAATATTTAGCTGCTTTTCCATTGGATGATATTTTTTGGAGTGTTGGATTTCAATTTTATTATTAGATTATTCCTCAGTATTCTGCTCTCGAGTAAAGGAAGAAGAATCGTCAAAATATGACCACGACTATATAACTTCACAATGGGAAGTTTATTAGTGCTGAACCATTCAAAACCTGTCACATACATTTGGAATGAAGTGAACATAAAATTCAGCTACGTCTTGACATATGAACGGTAATTTTGATCGGCAAACGAAATAGAAATTGCTGAAATAATAGTTTCCTTGCACACATTATCTCAAATCATTATAGAGACACACATATATCATGATTTCTAACAGATTAGTTCTCATCAGTATCAGCTAGAATAGTAGAAAATAGTCGTGAAAATACTTCGACACTATCATCGTTATTACTCAATAGTCGATGATGGTGGTATATTTATTGCTTAATTTATTGATTACTAAATTATAGGTGCTGCTGAGTTGCCAGATGTACGTATTTAGTAGTTCTTACAAATGAATCATAGAATTAGTTTTTACCTGTTTTTTTTTCAAGCTGCTGAGAACTGATAAAATTAATACAATTTGTTTTAAATATGACCTTGAGAGAATTTGAGAAATGTTTGTAAGGTGATTTTTTTTCGATATTTATCAAGACTTTCTATTCCATAGCCCTGAGAATAATAATTTTGATCTGATTGCAATCGTTTTGAAAATTTTATGATTTTTGTTTGAGGTAATTATCAAATAATAATGATGACTGCTCTACTTGAGATAATAAATTTTCCGGAAGAACATTAGAAAGGATGATTGGGGATGTGACAACATGGCACAAGTTATTTTATAAGATATTTTTTGACAGTAATTTATTAACTTTGGTTTCGTTTTAAAAACCGCCTAAGGGAATCACAGATATACTTGAAATTGTTTCTCAAATTCTTAAGGTTAGTATACAATGGTTGGAATATGTCATTGCAATAGTTTTTTTTGTATCTGAGAATCCATATTCAAGAATGCATTTGGCAATCAGGGCTCCCGGTTTTCCCTGGTGTGAGGTTGTTTTTGTTTTTGCGTGGTGCAACGTTTTGCTATTATCTTGTCCAGGGTGCACTCGAATTTGGGATCCAGAACACTTTTACAACTATTTTTTTGAGGAAGAGGAAGTGAGCTATTGACATACATGAGTGAAAAGAAGGTAAATTTATTGGTAACTTTGATGGATATTAAAAATTAAAGCTTCTCAGTCTTTTTATCACTTCCATTATTGTTGGATGAATAATGGGGTATTATTTTTTTGTTGCTGTAGTTATCATTTAGTTTAAAGTTAAATGTATTTCTAATATTTTACAATTTACAACCAATTTTCATCGTTGATTGTTTTGATATTTATAGAACGTTGAAACAGATTCTTCTGTTGATCTTGAGAATGATAACAAAGGTGATGCCGGTGACTCTAATAATCCGCCAGACACAAATAAGGGATCTCGATATGTAGATAAAAAAAATACGGAACCTCCAAATCTATTATCTAGAGCTGCAGCAGGTAAAATTCATCATATTGAAATGTTATGTAGGTACTATATTAGTCCGGGAGATAGCGTTGCAAATGATTGTTGAACCAATTGATTCTCATTGCAATAAATTGTACCTTTCATTGTTCTTTGTTCTTAGAATATATTTTTTTTTATCCAGGCAATGGAACTTCTGAACATAGTGGTAGATCGCTGAGAGTGACCAACAAAGAAAAACCTCCCGGTAAGAGAATTAATTTCATTTTTAGTTCTCATAGAAACAATATAAATTATATAGAAGGAAATCAAAAGTTAAACATAATATTACATAAGAAAATATTAAAGACTACATTTACTTATTCTAAGTTGTGAGGAAATATATTCTGTTTACGTTGTTTTGTTACATGCAAGGAATTATTTGCCAAATTTGTGACTCATCAGATATTTGAAGGAATTTTGGCGCACAATTGAAGGGGGATGATTTCTATTGACATTGGTGGCGTAAAAGTCATTTAACGGAATTTTTATTTCGAATCTTCACTCTAATCAACTTTTTTATGCGCTTTTTCATACAGAAGCCAAACGTAGCAGAAGCTGCTTGAGCGATTCGAGCAAATCAAGCAGCAGCGATGGGTATTCTGATGATAGCATGGACGGATCAGAGGATTCCAGGGATAGTGAAGAGCACATAAAATAAATTCAACAACAGAAACAACAAAAACACCCCTGCATCTTTGTTCATTATTATCAATTCAGTTCGAAGGTCAATTTTATAATGAATCTCATATCAAATCAAAGATTAATGATCTGAGCTGAGTGTGATCCACACTATGAAAGACGAAAACCTTTTATATCTATCTATTATTGATGTAACTTTTCGGTATCGATAGAGTGATTTAAGCTAAATATTGATAAAGGGCTACAATCCTATCAATTAGAGATTTCAAAATAAAAATCCATATTTTGTCGAGATTTTCTTTGTTATTATTAATATATTTGAGTCTATTGTGGAGATGTTAGGTATATTATCATTATAACGAGCTTATAAATAAATGGACCAGTTGATAATAATTGATATTTGATATTTGAGTACATAAAAAAAATAATATTTGAAGAAAAATCATATTTGGTTGAATATGTAGGTATAATTAAATTAAAAACTGATGTGATGTTAGATTTAGATATTTTTACATAAAAAAAATCCATCCTATAAAATAATATTGAAGAAACATATTTATGAAAGATATGAGAAATATGCAAAAAAAAATTTCGACCAGTTTTCAATAAATTTGACAGAATTACTAATGTTTAATTACTTCCATATTTGCATTCAGTGTTAATCTTCATATTGTTCATTATTTAAATCTAAAAGCTCTTTCCTAATTCATGTCTAGGTATACCCATTAAAAATATATTATCATTGTTGTGGTACTCTTCACAGATATTTATATTTGATGTTGTGAGGGTTAAGGGTCACCACAGACGACATATTTATTAATCATCATTCAGTGTCAAATGTTAGGATGACAGTTTTTTACAAAGTTGTACACCGAGATTTCAAACGTGTTTGCTTCGGTATAACCTAATAATATTATCATTCTGCAATTGCTATTGCACACAGTCTTCAATTATTGCCATTAGTTGGAATGTATTTCGTATTCACTATATGTACTTTATTTTCTTTATGTGAGAATAAAATTGTGTTTGAATTGTGAATTTTTACTTGCTTTTTCTAATTTCCCGCCAATCTTGCTTTTCTCCCAGAGATGTATTTCTGTGTTGTGTTAATTCTACTTAAAGTAACTATTCATTGTTCTAGTTGATTCGGTATATCTAGAAATATATTATTCCAGGACAAATATTTAACACTATATCCATAATTAGTATACAGGGTGGCTGCATTATTGTGACAGGACTCACACAAATTATTGTTGTAGAAGTCATTGTTAACAGAGTCGTCGTTTTGGATTTACAGCATGTTCAGATTTAAAATTAAATTGGATTTTTTATTCGTCAAACGAATAAACAATAACTTCTACTATGGTATGTAAAAGTTCTGCTACAAAGACGTGGACACCATGTACAAATAAGAAAATTTGCATTTTATAATTTTTATTGCTCAGGATTTTGTAATGATTAACATGACAATAAAAAGGTCATAAATAAATATAAGTATACATTTTTTCATTCATTACATTTTACCCATTTTACCTACACACTATGGAAGCATTACAAATCTGAATCTTATTTTAATGTATTTTTTCCTCTCAACTTCTTTCAATTCAGATAATATAAATAATAACCTGTTTAATCCCCATAAACTGCAAGAATATGCACTGCTTGATTTGTAAACAGTGGCCGAGAAAGAGACCTTCGGGTAAGTCATAGTGCAATATTTATTAATCATAATTTCAAAATATAACATGCCTAGACGGCCTTGGACTTGACATTCAAAATCCAACGTCAAAGTTGTTTGGAAAGGTTCGGTGACGCTTGTGACGTCAGACTTAGCCAGGTTTGTTCTACAAATTAATATTTAAATTAATTTCAAAATATTTAATATTTACAAATGCCACATAGGTATAACTTCAGAAAACACAACAACAAAGTGAACATATCATATCAAGAATCATCATAGACAACTCGCATCGTGTGACCTTGAAATATAAGATTTTTCTGTAAATAATCTGCTGCTCTACCCAGACAGATCGTTTTGTTTCTATGACCTCTCTACGTTATTAATTGTTCAGTTAAAAATCAGCTCTAATTTGTAACCAAGGCGTTTAATTCTTTTTTCTCAAAAAATTTACCTACTGAAATTGTCCTACCACTGCCACTGTTTTATCACTTATATTAATATTGCTGGAATTACTCTCGATAAATTAATGACGGCTTATGTTTATTTATGATTTGATCGCAATTGGAGTCAAATCGTAAGCGTTTGTACTTAGTGTTGTGGCTCGAGGCACATCATTCAATTCAAAGGGTCCACCATGAATTCTTGTGCACGACTGGTAAGTAAATAACCTTATCCTATTGTGTTATGAGACTTATTATGATTTAATAGCTGGTTACTCGTCACGCTCTACTTGTCAAGGACACCAATTAAGTCAAAGTACTCGTCGTACTTAGCGAACATACCTATCGATGGATGGGGGAATACTCGGGTCTGGCAGTGTTGCCAAAGTAACATCTTAGAAAACGGTCTAGTCTTGCTATCTGAAAATTACTATAAATCGGTAGATTGGTAGAAACTCGTTATACTTACTATCAAACTAATTCTTATAAATAATATCTGCATACAAAAATTTTTAGTTGTTGAAAAACATTGCCACAAATCGGTGTATATCGTTAGATCATAGCCAAAATCGGAAAACTGGCAACACTGCGTGTCGGGTCCTTTGACACGCGATCGATTATCGATAAACTGTTGGGAAGTAAAAGTACGTTTACGTCATAAACACGAGAACAAAAATTGAGTACAATTCAAGGTCGGATGAGGTAGTAATTCAGTGGCGTGACATTTTTGAAAAGAATTATGATACTTAAAAAAAGTTTTTGATTATATATTCATTTAGATTTATTGACAGCAATGCATGAACGACTTAAATTACACCAGACGTACTACACCGATTCTATAGCTCTACAGACATTAACAATTCAATTCTGTACTGCTCTGTCATATCCATTATCCATAACCTAGCGCAAGTAGACTAGAAATAAAGCATCGATTTAATATTTCAATGACCGGCTTGTCAATTCCATTTGAAGGTTATCATATAATATAGGTATTTCAACCAATCATCGAAAATCAATTACGAATTAACAGGCGCCCAATTTAAATTTCAAGCTATAAACAAGCTACTCATCATATATTGATGAATACACTTCACTTAAACGATTGATACCAGTTTTATTTATATATTTATAAAGATAAAAACATTTTTGAATCTCAAATTGAGTAATATTGAGTAATAATTGCCTGCTTATTGATATGTTATAAACTATGTTCATTTTCATAATATTGCACAAGATAATATTAACATGCGAAGTATTTTTTTGGAAGATAAATATTATTTCACAAAAACTAGAACCGGCTTTATTGGATGAAATTGAAAAATACAATATTTATTCCATTGCTACTGGTTATTTTGAACTTGAACAATAAATAGATGATGTATCAGTTATAGGAGATAGACTTGGCATCTACTTCAAAAATAATAGTACCAGTGAAATAATATTATTTGTTTATTGTAAAAAAACATTTTTTAGTATTAACAGAATCCAGAATAAATTAAAATTAAACACTATTAAAAATTACCACTAATATATTGTTTAGACATGAAAATTATTGTTTTGCCTAACTGTGCCTTTTTGTCAATTGTGAGTATTGACTAAATTCCAGAATGGCAAGTGCCTACATAAATAATACGGATAGATAATATACACCTTAATGACTAATATTATAAAAGAATTCTTGGGCGATCTAAATTCTGGTTTGCTTGCTCAATATTTTCTCACCTTTTTTGTAGATCTCTAGAAGTCTGAGAAAAGCACTAGTGCGTAACAGTAGTACGACGATATGTACTGATCCTACACCATTAACATTCCTCACAGATGATGAACGTGCCATGCAACAAACAGGTAATTTGGAACAATTTAATTTTAGTGGTTAATAAAGAATCCGACATTATATTGTATTGCAGAATGATAAAATATTGAGAACGTTTTCTTGCTGTTCCCATATATGTATCATTGTAGCTAAAAGATTTCTCTTCAATTTACAGTCAGCCGACTTGCCAACGAGCAAATTGCGCCATACGTTCGTGAAATGGAAAGCGAAGGAAAATTCAAAGATTCCGTACTGAAAATGTTATTTGAGAATGGTGTGAGTGAATTTCTGTATTAAAACGACCAACCCAGGAAGTTGGAATTATTCTATGATTTTCCCCATTTAACTGTATTTTAAAAACCGTGCAAACGGCATAGGTCAGAGTGAGTCAAAAAAACAGAGTTTATTTCTTATTTTATAATTACTGGTACAGCACCAGTGTCCGGGGATAATGCAATTCACCTACTTACCTATTTAGCACAATTGTTGATAATGTTATGTAACCGACCCACACCGTGTGCACGGTCTTTTATATGATCCCTATATCATCGCCAATATTGGACGCACTGTACAGAACAGGGCTGTCCACATTTTCCATCTTTTCATGCATCCAAAATTTGTGAATCGTTTATTTCAGTTGATGGGTATAGAAATTCCTACCGAATATGGTGGAGCAGGTTGCAATTTTATGACAACAATATTGGCAATCGAGGAGATTGCCAAGGTAGATCCAGCAGTGGCTATTCTAGTCGATATTCATAATACACTAGTAACTAATATATTGAAGAAATTAGGAACTAAGGAACAGAAGGACAAATATTTACCCAGATTAGCCGGCGATATGGTTAGTTGTTTTTGAATAATGAAATGAAACGTTTTAACTGAGTCCATCTCATTTTAGGCCAGTAGTTTTGCTTTAAGTGAAACGATTTCCGGAAGTGACGCTTTTGCAATGAAAACAATAGCCAAAAAGGATGGCACTAACTACATATTAAATGGATCAAAAATGTGGATATCAAATTCAGATATAGCTGGATTATTTTTGATAATGGCCAATGCGGATCCGTCAAAGGTGCGATTAAAATTAAAGACAAAAACACTAAGGCTAGATTTTATTTATTTATCATTGCAGGGCTACAAAGGAATCACCTGTTTCTTGGTAGATAGGGATACACCAGGACTCTCGGTTGGCAAGAGGGAGAAAAAATTAGGTAATATTCTGGATAAAAAAAAAACAAAATTGAGTTTCTTTTTTATAAATATTGTATTAACCTGTTTGAATAGAAATGTATTTTTATTAGAATTGGACCTAATTACCGAATACTCTATTTCAGGATTATGTGCATCTGGGACGTGCACCTTAAATTTGGATAATGTCATTGTACCGGAAACATCGATATTAGGCGAATTTGGTCAGGGATACAAAATAGCTGCCGGTTTCTTGAATGAAGGCCGAGTTGGCATTGGAGCTCAAATGTTGGGATTGGCGCAAGGTTGTTTCGATGCAACAATCCCCTATACATTGGAAAGACAACAATTTGGCCAACCTGTTTTCAAATTTCAGGTAATGTATATGCCATAAAAACCCTATGAATCCGTTGTAGTGAAAATTTTGTGTGTCAAATATAATAAAATACAAGCTAAACGCTGAACCGTTGACGTTGTCGCGCCCAACACCTCCTGACCGTGTCAACCTTATTGTTTGATTTTTCTTCTTCTGTCTTCCAGTCCATGCAACACCAAATATCACAGATAGCAACACAAATTGAATGTGCCAGGCTGTTAGTTTACAATGCAGCACGACTCGTGGAAAAGAATCAACCATTTGTCAAACAAGCAGCCATGTCAAAGTACTATGCTGCCGAAGTGGCCCAGCAGACTTGCATCAAGTGCATCGACTGGATGGGCGGTGTTGGCTTCACCAAAGATTTCATACAGGAAAAATTCTACAGAGACGTCAAAATTGGGAGTATATATGAAGGCACTACCAATATACAGCTATCGACTATTGCTAAATACATAGAGACAGAATATGAAAAATAAACGTTATTTTAGTGTATTTTTTGTTTTTTTTTCAACGTCAGACCATAATAAAGTATTCCATTATTATAAAATCTATAAATTTGTAGTAATTGCCTTCCCATTAATAATCGAATTTCTGAGATAAGGGCACTTTGAAAAGTCTGACTCATATAAAATTTTCGTAATTTTGAAGTACAGAATTCCTCCTGTAAAGACACACGGTCATATAGTGGTGCAGAGCTTAAGGAGTTGCAGTGGTAAACCTAACGATGTAGGTTCGATCCCAAGCCACCTGATTTTTTTCAAATATTTTTTTATGCTCTGTAAATTAGAATTATTGAGGAAATAATTATTTGTTGTTTGATTTGATTGATACAGGTTATTTTATTAACCATGATCACTCAAAAATTGTAAAACAAATAATAAAAATACTAGGAACATGCACTAAAAAGAATTAGATAACATTACTTTATGTAAGTGTATCAGTAAGATATTGAAGTTGGTCCAAATAATCTTTTGTAGCTGGTAGGTGGTACATCATCTCTTGGAAAAGTCAAAATTTTGTAAATTGCCATATGCCAACACTATGAACAATATAAACATTCATTTCCAATGTCCAGTGCTATTCTAACAAGAAATCTGAAAGTATTTTTAGTATTATTTCACTTATAAATTAAATAACGAAAGAACATTATATAATTATACTCGATTGTGTTTATAAGTGATTTAAGTATGTGCAAAAAATATTTTATTTTCAAATTTTCTGGAAGATAAAGTGAACAGTGACCGTTAATTTAAAAGGTAGACAGATACGCTGTCAATCTTATTTACATTGACTATTAAACTACTTATTTTCAATTGCTATGATTTAATTAATAACTATTTTGTTGTTTCATTATCCAAAAACAGTTTCTATATACAACGGAAAAGAAAAATTATTATTATTGTTATTATTATATAGATTCACTTATTCGATGGTGGAATTGTTGTTTCTAATTCGAATCAATTTTAACACTACTCTGGGTTGGATTTCATTACCGGCAGTTGAGAGTACAAAAACAAATCATTTAGGTGCATTGAAAGGGTCCGACAAAATTATATTCAGTTGAAGCGTTCTTGTTGCAAGGTGTATGTATATATTCTATTTATTGTGTTTAAAATTCTGTTTGTTTATAACTCAAACAGTAATTCATGTAAGTTAAATGAAAAATGAAATCTTCCCTCTGATGGGAATTATGCTTTAAAATCTTGTAGATTTATTTTAATTTCAAATGACAAACGCAGTACTCTAGACCTGACTGAACTCACTACAAATATGATCATAATTTTTTTTATTCAAGAATTTTTCAAATATTTCAAAGAACAGAGTGCAGAGTCAATTATTGGTATCTTTTTTTTATGGAAAAAACTTGATTACAGATGGCTCTAATAAAAAAATCTAGATTGATTGACCATTTGTCAAGTCTTCCCTTTCAAATGAATCAGAAATCATCAAAATCGGTGTACGTTTTTAACACGCTCTTATTAGCTTGGTATGTATGTATGTATGTATGTAACGGAATCTTTGGACACAATTTTCACCCACTTAAAAACATCGGATCGACTTGAAACTTTGTATACTTTTAAAGGACCAATGACAATACAATAATTAAATGTTGTGTATGTGCGAGTGAGACTCCTTGATGGGGGGTACCATACCTATATCTCTGAGCTCTATGAATGGATTCTCGTGGAATTTTCGATATGCTTGTGAGTTGGTAGGATATGTGATGGTGTGTAAGTGTAAGTGGCTGGAGGGTTCCATACCTATGGGTGTTTTTGATTTCTGGATGAATTTTCGTTGAACTTTCTATCTGTATGTGGGTTGGGAGGTTTTGTGATGTTGTCTTACGTGCGAGTGGGATCTTTGATGGAGGATTTCATACCTATTACTCTCGGGGCTTTATGGATGAACTGCTCCGTTTGTGTTCGTAGGTCAAAAAGTAACTAAGCAATCATATATCGGTGGAAAAAATCTCCTTCTCCTACAGGTTTGATACGGATGCTTTATTGACAGAAGCTGTCAAAGCCAGATAATATTCTCATTGGTTTTCCCAGATTTTTAAGGTGATCCAACGCTCGGTGGCCTTATTCTGGAAGGCTTCCTGTTTCCTAAAGTTTTTGTTAATAAAATACGATGATAAATCTTCTAGCTTTTGAATTGAAAATAACATATTATTTTTTAAATTGAATTGAAGAATTGCAAAATATACTTACATTACTTAGAATCTTGGCATAAGTAGTTGCATTTTTGATAACAATCAGAGTACGTATTCTAACATTGTTTGCTCTGACTCTACATTTATGATCACCTTGAACATTTTTCCTGGTAATCTCTTCTCCAAACAAAATTATTCTGCATACTTGATTAAATCTTCACGTATATATATATATATTGAGAAACATTTGATTTTCGCTACATTATCTTCTTCCAAATTCATCTAAAAGAACAGCACTAGATTTGATAATCACTCATACTGATCAGTATCCTGGATTTAGCATGACATTTAAAGGATACAGGATAAAGTTGTTTGAGGTTATTTTAGTTTGTCACGTCTTTTCACTCATCAACAAAAAAGTTAATAAGTAAATTCTGGATTGCAGCTATATTGTTCGAGGTTCTTGAATGCATTTTCATTACATCTGCAACAATAATATCGTTGTGTTGTTTTTTTTGCTTGATAGCTTGTGAGCTTTTCCGGGTAGTGGGGCACGTTGACAGGTCGTTTTCCCGACGACGCCTCCAGCGCTCCCGTCACAGGGGGAGATGATGATGTTTCCTGCGACGTCCTGCGACGCAATCGCATGGCCGATAGCCGGCGATTGTGTCCGAACGTCAATCCCTACGCGATCTTGGAGGTAGAATTCGGGTGCGGGCTGAAAAGTAGTGCACGACTGACAAAGGAAACTCGCAGAGATAAGCCAAAAACCATGAAGTTTGATTGTGTATAAAAATAGTGTGACAGTGTGTCGAAAAATTCGGTGAAAATGATGCCCACCCGGAATAATACGCGGGGCTTTTTCAGTGCAAGGGAAAAGATATGCCGCTCAGTATAGGGTCACAAAATGGAGGCATGCTTTTTTAGCAGAGAATCGAGAATTAAGGTTAGTTACATCTGTTTATTCATCTTGTAATTGCTAGGGTACACCTTTTAGGGTATCAACTCCTTCCTATTCATGATTGCGGATATATTTCCCGGCTTATCTGACATTACCCACTTGTTTTCATACATTAGCTTATTCGATGACCCATATAACTAGATTGCAAAGATGTTCACTACAATGAAGGGCACACTTATGGACATATTATCTGCAGTGAAACATCCCTCAATGACTCAAGGGCTGATATCTGTTCAAATTTTTTGCTTGTTTTGTCGCTGAAATTTCCTTCCTGATCCAAAACTTATTAATTATTTTGACATACTACTTCACAGCCCTTTCAGCTCATTTATTTTTTAACCAATCACAGATAATTTCTTAAAATCATTATTTCGATACTGTTTTTATTAACCCGGTATCCTTTTAAATTAGACAAATCAGTGTTAGCAGATAAAATTAAAACACTATTACGAATTTACAGAAACAGACATATCACAATTTGTACTACCTACCGATATAAGTATCCTAAAATGTGTTATCTTTTGATTATTGTTATTGATAAATGTCTTTTTATGTTTTTACCTTGGATAAAGAAATTGTTACTTCTGTAAATTCAAAACAGCTCATCTCTACTGGTAACAGTTGAATAGAACAAGATTTGTTATAGATATGATACGTACCGGCTAAATAAAGTCAATTTTATGAAACACTAGAAGATAAACATTGGGACATATATTTTTCGAAAATTAGATATTGTATTTTCGTCATCACTTTCTTATATATAATATAATAAAAAAGTCAATATATTTATAGCTACCTAGACAAAATATTACACTCTTAGAAATTGATTCCATATTATATCTACGTGTATATTTCAATTGATTAATTTTTCAAGCTTAGAATTTCCATTGGTATCTCTGAAGTATGGGTTCGGTAGATATTTCAAAGGCAACTGAAATGAAAATATGTTAGGAAGATTTTTTTGTTATCTTTTTATTTCAAAACTGTTCAGAAATGCTGAATTGAATTGATGATATTAATATCAAAGTTGATGAAGTATAAAATTATCAGGTATCTATGAAATATGGAAATTTATAATTGGACAGAAATAGTTCACTAGATCAGTCATCAAATAATCTATACCAGAAAAAAATTACAGTTTCTTGCTTGCATGAATGTAGGCCTTCTAGATAACTTTTTCATTTTCATCGATGCTGTAATTTGGTTCTAATTTCATCTAATCATCTACAAGAGATGAGCTAACAATTCCAGAAGAATTATACTGAACCATGAATGTTATTCATTATTGAAATGTTTGTTCATTGAACTGGAGGTAAATGCTACAAATGTTAAAAATAGTTGATTCCTTAATTATATACAAAAATATTTTGGGGCATTACCTAGTTGATTCATTTATTACCTTCTTATATTTAAAATAAGTTTCATAGAACAAGAATGAAAATTCTATATTAGCTTTGGAAGAAGCTGAGAAAGATAAAAGAATTGAGTGTTATTGAAGTTTGTCCAGAACATACAACAGTAGAAAAGTTAGCGGACTTTCTGTCGCCATTCAATGCATTTTTGGCAACCACATCAAAATAAGGACCTGCCGGTTCTGGATGCCACATAAGAGATTATTTCTTCTACAATTATATATATATATATATATATATATATATTCGATATCTTTTTCCTCAGTTATTGCAATTTGAACTTGCCTGAACTAGATTCCTCGACTTGATTCGAGGTTACGTTACTCTATTAATTAAATATTCAATTTTCAGTCACACAACTGAGTACATAGGTTTCATGTGTGTGATGAATGATGCATTAATGCAAAAAATAACATACCATTATAATAATTTCACCTTTCATGCTCAATTATACAGTGGATGTTTGCGTTTTATGGTGACTCTCCCTTTTCCGTATATTATCCCATCGATTTTGCCTTTTTTTTAATCTATATATTTCGTTGATTGAACAGAGATAATATGGCAGATATCTTCATCACCTACATATAATTGATAAGATAATATTAATCACGAAAATCACTAATTACTAAACTAGATATTACCATCATTATATTTATGAAAATAGGTAATTATTTGAATTTCAAGTTCTACTCAACTTACCAGATTTACAATTTTTTTTAAAATTAGCCTATCGTTTTTTCACTATTCTATGACCCTGTTCGATGTTCTATGAAAAAAATACCATCAAATAAAAACAAATAGCCATTTGAAAGTAAATACTAATTTTACAACCAATCGATCTCTTAAGTATTTTACTTTTTGATTCTAGTTTATAGAGTGTTTTTAAATGTTAATAACGAATTTAAGTGTGTAATAAAAATGTACGATTTACTATCTCTACGACTTTACGATTAAATTCAGTGAATTAAAATAATTTAATGTCGTTTGAGTATATTCAAGTTCAATTGAAAGAAAATAAACTATCATCACTATAATAGGTTATATCTTGGTCTTATTCAAGTATTTTCCTGATTCATTCAATTTTGGCGAAAGCGGAGCGACTAATACTTCGCGTTCCAAGTAGGTAACTTTATCTGATCTATGTTCGCTGGTATATATATATATATATATATATATATATATATATATATATATATATATATATATAGGTGTTAGCGAAACACGTGTGAAGTTATGTAATAATATGATTCAAGCTGAATTATCGAGCCTATATGTACCTAATAATTCAAGATAGATCGCTCGATTAATCAATGGACTTATTAAAAATAGGTTCCTATTAAGCAGGCGTAGAAGGATTTTTTCTTTTTTTTTTTTGGGCTGCATGTTGCAAAATTATGACGTCACGACCCATGATGGTGCCGCCATGGGTCTGTACCTATGTATGAACGGCGGCGTGACGTAGTAAAGACGAATCCATATCGATCGGAGGCACCAACAAACTCTCCGACAGACTGCAGCAGTGGGGGGGATATGATAGGGATAGGAGGGTAGGTATATATATATATACATATATAGAGCCTGGTGTTTCGGGAGTAATGATGTTGCTACTCCCATGCAGGAGGCGGGTGGATAGATGAAGCTGAATGTGTCGTTCGAAATATATATATATATATATATATATATATATATATATATATATATATATATATATATATATATATATATATATATATATATATATACAGGGTGGGCCAACGAAAACTTTACATACCGATATAACGAATGTAAATCAAAAGATGGGAAGATGCTCGGACCCGTCGATTTTTGATTCGAAGGGGAACAACTTTGGTACTTTTCTCAGTCCTATAACTCCTACCCCTTAACGGGGGTAGGCACAACCCCCTGATTTTAAATAGGGATGAGGGGTATACCTTATTTCAAAGATCTCATCGAGTACTATCCAATCCTGAAGTTGGGTTTGAAATTTTTCATCGATAACAAAATGACAGCTGAAATAGGGAAAGAGACAATGAGAACACAAAGTGTACTTAAAAACAAAAAAAACCCTTTTTTTATTAGTTTATTAAATGCCGGAGATGATCACCATTCACTTTCTTGCAGTAAAATAAGTTCTGTTCAAAACGTTCCCATAGGTATATTATCGTATCACATGTCGGGTGTAATTTGACGGCATTCATTTATTATCTAATTTCGTAAAATCTTCCAGTGAATAGGTCAGGTTAGCATAACTCCTAGATTTCAGATGACCTCAAAGAAAAAAGTCCAGAGGAGACAGATCAGGTGACCTGGGTGGCCACTCAGTATGTCCCCTTCTTCCAATCCAATTTTGAGGAGAAGTTTCGTCCAAAACTTGACGTACAGGTTGTACAAAATGAGGTGGTGCCCCATCTTGCTGAAAAATGATCGTATGATGGTCGTGTTTATTCTCCAATACTTGCACGAGGGCTGGATAAATAAGGTTTTCTAATAAATCCTGATAAATTTTTGCCGCTGAGGTTACCTGGTATAAAAAAGGGGCCAATTATGTTATTTCCATAAATACCCGCCCAAACATTTACTTTTTGTACATGTTGAATATGCACTTCATGAAATAGTCGAGGATTTTCGTTTGACCAATACCGAGAGTTATGCCTATTTACAGTTCAATTATCCGAAAAACAGATATCGAACATGTAATATTGATTATTGTTAATATTTTCACTGATCACAACTGGAGTCGGCGATCAAAATCATCCTCATACAGTTCCTGAACCAATCGTATCTTGATAGGATGAAATTTATGTTGTTTAAGGATTCTCCTTATTGTTTTGCGTCATATACCAGATGCCTCAGACGATTTCCTGGTACTGAGGGTCGGATCCATTGCTACATGACCTAAAACAGTCACTTCCATCGCTTCGTCTCTTTCATGCACCCTCTTCTTATTTTCGACTGAACCAATAGCTTCAAATTTGGAAACTAGTTGCAAAAGGTAAGTAGTAGAGACATTTCTTTCAGGATGACGTTCGTTAAATAAATTAACTGTTATTCGCACAGAGTCGTCATTCTTAAAAAACAATTCTAAAATTTCCATCCTTTCTTCTAGTGAAAACCACAAACGATGGTAACATTCGTAAAAATTCACGATAAACTGAGGTAAATAAAGAAGTAAATAGTATGGTCTCAATCTGTTTTGATCCAAAAAAGAAAATAAATTAATTCTGAAATGCCATTCTGATAACAATAATTTTCCTCAAGGTCAATTACAAATATTTTGCTTTGTCGTTTCGTTATGGATGGAAGTTTTTGAGCAAAATTTTAGGGTCAGATATTACTCGATGAGATCTTTGAAATAAGGTATAGCAATATCCCTCATCCCTATTCAAAATCAGGGGGTTGTGCTTACCACCCTTAGGGGGTAGGAGTTACGGGACTGAAAAAAGTAGCGAAGTTGTTCCCCCTTGAAACAAAAATCGACGGGTGCCAGCATTTTTCCCTATTTTCATTTTAAAGTCAATACATCGGGTTGTAAAATTTTCATTGGCTCACCCTGTATATAGAGAGAGAAAGGGCGAATAGTAGATATATACAGCACGCTATGTAGTTGAGACTCATTCAGAAAGTCCGCAAATTGAATATTGCGGATCCGTAGGTATATCTACAAACTGTTTTCGAAATTATCGTATATGTTATGCATTATGGAGAGCAAAAAGAAATCGTGTATGCTCAGCCTCACATCTGCAAACGCCTGATGAAACACAATTGTGCAATTGTTGAGTAATAATTACTTACAAGTTTATTAAGGGGATCTCTCTATTGATGTACAAAATCACGCTGGGTAAACTAATATAAGAAATTATTAAGAAATCATGTAAGCATTTTGATATAAAGGAGACGAGCGAATTTGAGAACAACTAACCTAATTAATGTTAATAGAAGAATTGGTATTGAGCTGGCAAATGCAGCCAGAAAATGTTGTGATTCATCAGACAGTGCCAAATGATTATCCCACTTTTGAGTATATGGAGCAAAAAAAAAAATCAACATCTCTCTTGATGATATTATAAATCTTCCCGCCAGATCTGACCGTATTTGTATTGGGAGTCCTATATATATATGGTTGTCGACTATTTGGCAAACTGGTTCGGCGCCAGACGGCGCCTATAGCTGCTCTCTCGCCTACACTCAGAAGAAACTATACAGGACGATCCTCTGGGATATCCATCGATCGATTGTGGACAATTTTTCATCTATTTCAAATTTTATGTGTTAAAAATAACGTATGCACGCCAAAATAGATCTTTCATATGTGGAAGCGTTTAATTTTCTTGTAGACGAAAATCGACTTGACGTGATATTTTTATACAGGGTTGGCATCTACTTCCGGTATTACCGTAAGTGCAAACAACGTGAATATAGTGTAGTTAGACCCATGTACCTGTGTTACCAAATAATTTCTCAGTATTGTTTACCCGCAATCGATAGATGAGCTTCCCCTGAGGACCACCCTGTATGTTGGTATATGTTGGTGTGTCCATATACGAGTCATCCCTTTTTTCCCTATGTGTAGGCGACAAATCAAAGAGCAAACCACCCCATCCCTCCCGTTTATCACACGTTGGCCTAATTGTATTTGAAATCGATGTTTATTTTTAATTAATTTACTCCAACAGAAACATTAACACACAAAGGTCACAGTGGCTAAAATTACTTGATTGAATGATAATAATTAGCAGAATTGCGCAGCAATAATTTTAACCGAAAAATAGTTAGCAAATTTCAATTAACCACAACAAAGTCAAATTTTGAGTTTTTACCGAAAATAGGACAGAAATTTTGAAGACGTTTGGCTCTGCATTTTGTTGAAAGTTATTTAATTTGAATCATCGAATAAGTATGCACACATATTTACATATTTTAACCTTCTAGGTACTTTAAGATGGAAATTGCTATCTCTCAAGAGTCTTGTTTCGCCGATTTCAGATTTTTTGGGTTTCGTGGCACATCCGCCAAATATTAAAATTGTATATAGCATCTCCGCCAGAAAAAAATAATATTTTTTCGAATAAGTTTTCCTCAAAAACGTCTTTGTAAACATCTAAAATTGTATTTCATATATAAAAATAGTTCAAATTGACGTTACGGTGGCACAACTATTCAGCCTCTTTATTAGCCATATTCGGAAGAATTATTTCGTATTAAAAAGAGTTCAAATTTATTGAATTAAAAAGTGATATGAACTTTGGCAACGTTGATAGCTTCTTAACTTAAACATTTATATAGAATACTGGTCTGTTGTTCGTAAAGAAATTGGATTATATACAATTGGCAATGAACTGCTTTTCGTATATTTCAGATTTTTCAAGTTGCGTGGCACCTCCGCCAAATATTGTTTATTTGTCCATTCAACATTTTTGATAAAGCTTGTCTCAAAAACTTCTTTTGGTCACGATGTAATGCTTTGGAAATTTTTACCGGCAGCATTAAAGGGAAAATATTGATTGATTTCAGCGATTTTTTCTTTGTAATTTTAGTTTTCATAGAATTATAATCCTGGCCTTTGAAAAATGAGAACATGTCTTTGCTAAATACAGCAGATAGGAAGCTTAAAGTGACAAGTGATGTTTCAATCAATATAAATGCAATTGCAGACGACCCAAGTAAAGACATGTTCTCATTTTGGGGATGAGTTCTTTTTTTTGATCGCTATTTTGTATGTCGCCATATGGAATTAGTCTAAAAAAAGTTCGATGTCCAGTTCGCAGCAAAGTAAGAACTGGTATGTAATGAGTTCAAATCCTGCTGCTAGTTGACCCAATTAATGAGTCATCAATTTTATATTCGTACTAAAATGCAATGCAATCTGTTTTCAATACAAATCATTATAACATTGTGCAAATAAAACCTATAGCTGATGAGATGCGAGATAATTAATTTAAATGCAAACAAGGCTTGGAACTCGGTCATAAAAAATAGTGACACCATTTTCCCCATCGTGTCTCATTTGTTTTCAGCAATCAGTATATCGCTGGCAGACAGAGACAGAGAGAGAAAGAGAGAACGAGGCACTGAGACCGTTCTTCGAATTATGATTCAGTTTAACAGTTCATAAAATGCAGCAAACGCGCGCCGCTTTATGTAGTATCTTTATTGGCACTACCGGCCACAAAACGGCTCCGATCAACTTTTATATTTTACAAGCAGAGCTTTAATTTTATTTCCACCTTGTCACCAATAAACTCGATAGATATAAAGCATTTTAAACACGCTCAATGGGTGGGGGGGTGGTCTAGGTTGATATTATGCAAGCTTGAACAAAAGCTGTCACACATTTTGTGCATTCTGAGGAATGAACAGATACCGACATGCAAATGTGATATTTATTATACGAAACGTGATCAAGAGAATTAATTAAATCAATCAATTAAATGATTATAATGTGGTATCAAATGAGAATTTTGCTTGATTGGCTTTCTATGAAAATGTCTTACAGATAAATTATGCTTTGGATTACCTAATTTACTTTTAAGAAGAGATTTCCAAAGTCGTGATTCCATTGAGGTTATAAACTGTTTGGAGATTTCATAACAACAGCTTTTATGCTATTTTTTTCTATTTAGATTCAGATATACGAGCTCTATATGTTTGATTTTCTACAAATGTCTTTCAGGGCTTGTATAATTTCTTATAATTAAAACCATTTAAACTACTATTTCTATAAATTAATTATGCTAAATAAGATAGCATATTTATTCTTGTATCGAAGTATTATTCAGAAAATTCATTTTTAGTAAGTCATGGAACTTATAATCACCTTCTGCATTTACATGAAATTGAAAAAATCACTGTCAATATTATTAACTGATGATTTTTTTGTCTTTTTATATAAAATAAAAGACGTGTTCCGTAATAATTCTGTAATGATTTTGACGTCAATTCGAATTATTTTTGTATCAAAAATACAATTATAGATGTTTACAGAACAGCTTTTGAAGCAAACTTATTCAAAATGCTGTTGAATTTCCAGTTAGCGGAAAATTTTAATCTTTGGCGGATGCGCAGCACAAGTGTATATTTATGAAATAGAAGAAAAGGTGTTCATTAACCTTCAGAATACTTAAAGGTATCATTTAATAGCTCTAAGAAGTATGTGAATATGTTAAGCAACTAGTTTTCTGTCGTCTTTTCCATTGGTTTTGAAAAACAGGACTTTTTTTAGTTTCATTAAGTTAGGTTAGGATAGTCAGTCAAAAAGTTTATTTAATGCTACTTGATTTGTCATCAAATAGAGATACGTAAGTACATGAATTGATTTTGAATTACGTAAAATCGGAATGGCAGAAGTTAAAAATCCTACGACCCGTGACTATCTGCGGTTCCCTCAGTTTTTCATCAAAGTTCGAAAATGTTGTTCTTTCTATTTGCCTTGGATTTTCTTTGGTGAATACAATAGCGAATACTTTCATTAACGTATTGTGATTTAATTTGATAGAGAATGATTCGTGTCAAGATTAATTTTCCGAATGTAATTTTAAATCTAAGTTGTGGACCTCGACGGTCATCGTAACTACCTACAGCTGCCTCACATTGCTATCTTCAAATATCAAACTGCATTTTCCTGGTAGGTATATATAGTTTTATGATATAATGGCTGGAAAATGCGCGCAGACGTTGGGTAGTATGCCAGCCGGAGATGATATAGTCTTATGTTTGTGACAGCGTCATTCGCACTGTTGCTTTTCGCCTGTGGAAATTGTTTATCACATCAATTGTGCTACAAGTGAATTATAATTTTCTATCATTTCCCCATCATCTATATTGGTGGTGAGTTTTAAATATTTGCCATGCTCGTTGCTTTGGAATGGAATGTTGAAAATATAATTCACAGATATTTAGAAACGTTATAGTTCTTCCATAGGACAAATAATGTTCTTTTACTTATTTCTTTCAAATTTAAACACCGACAGTGAGACTTTTTGCTACAGGTATTATGAAGCTTCTTAATATCCCGATTGTGGGTGATAATAAGTTGAATGTAAAGTTGGACGAGAAGTTGCCATCGTTGAGTTGAGAATGTAAGTGTTTAAAGTGGATGTTATATTCAAGTATTATTTGTCCTTATTTCCCCAAATAAATGAATCAAAAAACACAATCTGCAAATCAAGTCAAAAGCATACATTTTGTTTCTCATATTGATGGTTAGGAACGAACTTAGGTTCCATACTAGTACCCCGTTCTAATGATTAATTTCTGAGGAAGTTAACCTCAAAAATCGACCGATCCAACAGCAGTAATTTGATTAAAGTCAAGAACTGATGCTTAAAAAAATAACGTTTTCTTTTACTAACCACTTGCGGAGTATAATAAAATGCCAAATTACTTATTTGGCATATAAAAAATATTTTTCATTTTCAAAGTATTTTAATGTTGAGATTTTGAAAAATCTCAGAAGTTCTAAAATGAACACCCTGTATATAGTTAAGAAATGTTTAATTAATTCAATTAGTTGCTCCATTTTCACTTGTGCTGGTTATCTGACATATACTCATTTGATTTTTTAGCTTCAGTAGCATTCTTAGTCAGTTGTACGACTGATGTATCACTTAGCTCATTTGTCAAACTGACGTTTCTCAAAAGAATTGAATTAATTTCAATTCGAAAATTACACATATTAGAAAAATTATTGAAAATGGAAAAAGAAACAATATTTCCTGTTCAATAAACGTATAAAGTGAAACGATTATGTAGTAATCGAAACGATAGATGTCCATAATAAAATTTGGATAATAACAGAAACAAAAGATAGGTTATGTTACACTATTATTTACTGATTGCCTATCAACTTAAATTAACCGAGGAACTATTTAAATGAAGGTTAACTGATATTGAAAAACTGTCTAAATATTTGCATTATTTGTTATACTTCAATTCAATTACAAATTAAACTATGTACCAAGTTGCCAAGACCAGCGAACATTGACATCGTAGTTTAGCTAAAGTTGGTTGCTCGTTAACCACAGAGTATTAGGTTAGGTTAGGTTAGGTTAGGTTAGGTTCGTTAGCTGCCGAGTAACTGAGTTGTGAGGAAGCCACTCATAGGCGTGCTATACACCGTTAAATTTCATCAACAATTACAGGCGCAATACATACAATTTACCTACATCGTTCCAGTATCACTAATAATGTTTAATCACATTGCTTGGCAAACACAGTATCGTTTTCGAGATGTTGTCTCTCATCAGTATGTAGCTAATATTTTTGTTTTGTATTATTATTTCACAGGTTGGCCGCGGTGCTAGAAGCCGCCGCTTGGGCGCAGAAATAACAAGAGAGGGGCAGAGGCTGCGCCTTCTTGTTGGCGGTAGGGAGCAGCAAACCAGCAGCAGCTGATAGGATGGGCACCGGCGGAGCGCAGGGGGCGGCTGGAGGGGGAGCGGGGGGTGCGGCTCGTAGCGGTACCGGTCCCTCCTCGCTCTTCCTTCTTTCCGAAGAAAACGTCGTCAGGCGATACACGAGGTTCATCATCGAATGGCCATATCCTTTTTCATGCTCTAATAAATACAACCTTAAGGTTCCGTACACAGATGAAATTTTCTCACATTGATTAAAAAAATTATACAACAATTAAAATCACACCAAAATTAATATTTCATATTAATATTCAATCCACACACACCTGATTTTTTTCTTAACATTATGTTTACTCCGTTTGAATATGCTGTGCTTTTGACAATCATAGCCAACTGCATCGTGCTGGCATTGGAAGAACACCTGCCGTACCACGACAAGACAGTGTTAGCACAAAAATTAGTAAGTGTTCATAGCATTTTTTTCACAAATAAGAAATCTAAAGTACCTGAAAGTAAAATGTAAATCTATTATATGATATTAATAAATCAGTGAAATTGGTGCACCAATCATTACTATTGCCAATTCCAATCAAAGATGAACACACAAAGTGATGATTCTAAAAGACCGTGCACACGGCATGGGTCCGAGTCATCCAGCATAATTATTTATAATGGTATATATCCGAGTCGTTCCGACTCCGACGCCGTGTGCACGGGCTTTAATGAATCTTCATCGACTTGAATCGCAGTGCCCATAATGCAGTGTATCGATCTAATGGATATTTTATTGTTTTGTATCAATGTTGTAACATTAAAAACATTTATCCATATACCAGCAATAAAACAGCGAATTTCTATTACCTCTAACGGCATAAAACGTGAATGACGATAATTAAATACGAATCAGTCGTTACTCTTTTCCAATATTAACAGCAGTTAACATATTAGCAGATAAATGATGAAGCATAGATAACATTTTCAGGCACATTTTCTTTTCAAATAAAAATAATGATATGTTTTCTTTTTCTCTCTTATTTCAGGAAAGAACCGAAGTTTATTTTTTAGGAATATTTTGCGTTGAAGCGTCGTTGAAAATATTAGCCTTAGGTTTTGTTTTGCATCGTGGTTCTTATTTGAGAAACATTTGGAATATCATGGATTTTTTCGTCGTCTTAACAGGGTAAGAGAGCTTTTATGATTATTTTCTATTTTCCTATTATCAAATCATTGTTATAAGATATTCAACAAAATCTAAGTTGAAATTTTATAATTTGATATTAAATAATACGGGATTTTGCAGGATGGACTTTATATTTCATTTAATGGTAATTCTAATAAAAGATGATATTATTAACAACGTAACGACCAAGAAATATATTAAGCAATATTTTAAAGTCCTAATTTGATCAATAAAATTTTGAATGTGTCTATCTTTTTTGTATGTACTATTATAAAGAATACTCAAATTTTATACGATAGAAATGTGCGTATTAATTCTCAAATCGTACATGTCCATCGCTAACTAAACTACCTCAGACGTGACTGTCTTCCAAAAAAGTTCGTTCTATGTCATTTTTCAAATTTGCTTGACATGCGTTCATGATTCATTGTTCTATGGAGCGTAAAAGGTTAATGAAACTTATGTCGTTGTTCTATGGAGTGTAAAAGTTATTCTTGACACTTCATAGCACAACAAATGACATCGACATCGGATGTCAAGCAAATGTCAAAATAATTTTGATCGAAATTTGAGTTACAGCCTGTAAAGCAAATACTGCGCATATCAGCATTTAATCCTGTTATTCGATCAACCAGACTACAGACTATTTAAATGAATAACATTGGCCTATCAATATAGAACCATTCTAAAACCACTCAAATAAAATGAACAAATATGTTTATAATATCTTAAACGTCTATAAAAGTATTTGAAAGCAAATACGTGAACGTGAAACAAAATAAACAAACTTGAGTTGCATTAGAAGATAGCGTTCAAAATGTATCTATTTCATCTTAGCCATTTGAAGCAATAATACGAGTGAATGAAAAAAATAAAATTGAATTGACACCAGATCTGGCGCAACGACAGTCCAACAACAGCTCCATCCTGCAAATGACCCCGTCTCTCCTCCCCCCCGTCTTCGAGCTACCCCCCAGCACACACGAATTTTCAGGCCGTGTTCAGAAGAGATGACCTTAATTTATCTTATATTTTCGCAAAATTTTCGCAAGGTCCATGACAGTTTTCGCCGAAGCTAACGTCGATGTGGATCTGCGCATGCTGAGGTCGTTTCGCGTTTTGCGCCCCTTGAAGCTGGTCTCTAGGATCCCAAGTAAGGGCCACCGTGTTGTTTGTGGTGACCTAATATACGTTTTTTGTCTACTTGTTTTTTTGTTTTGTTTTTTTTTTAGTTTTTTGTTTATAACATTATTATTTTTGTTCGAACAGTCGCCTACAACATTTATTCAATAAAATACTCTTGTGACTGTGTCTTAGGTCTAGTTTTTTTTGGTACTGATGTGTCCCAAGGCCAGAGCTGATGGCGGTGATGTGTAGAGCAGATTTGTCATAGACCTTTAGTATTTTTCCGTATTTTTTATTACAGATAAATTAGTTGTACTAGTGGTTCTTTTGACTTGGTCATGGTTTTTTTAATTAGTACACTGGCAGGAGGAAGAAAATCTAACAATTCTTCAAAGAAGACAATCTTTTTTTTTGTTTTCTATTTTCCAGAAAGTTTTCGTCTCAATTCATTTACATGATAGATTTTCTTCCACCACTGTACATGAGACACAAATTTTCTTATTTGAAAGTGCAATCCAATATTCTAATCATTTATTACCTTATTTGAATTCGGAGTATATTTCGATATTTTCAGGAGTTGAAACTGAACAAAGTAAGTTATGAAAAAAAAAAATTGATTTTGAAATGCTCTTGGTTTATTTCTATTTTATCTAATTTCTTTGAAATGAACGCTAACTAAAGTAACTTCTTTTGGTACATAACTGTTAGTCAAAGTGCAATCTGTTAAATTAACTAGAATATTAATGGATAGTTCAAATGATCTCATGTATATGTATTAAACAACCTGTTGATCTAATCAAATTTATTAGTCTTTGTTCAGTTTTACCTCATCTACAGGTCGCATATATAACTAGCTAGAAATGAAATTAATCATAGATTTTTCTTAACTTAGTTGAATTTAACTTATATAGTTCTTAGATGGTAATTGTTTTTCTTAAAGAGCAAAAGGGAAACTGAAATGCCATACAAACATATTTCGATGAATATCAATGAAGAAAATTCCAGTTACACATTTACCTACTTATTTGTAATTTTCAAAATTTGTTTCATATCATAAGATGCAAAAACCATTATCATCGCAATATGTAGGTACATGGGAAACATTTCTGACTAATTATTTTCTGGTAATTCTTATTAAACACGAAATTATTTTCATCATTATTTTTGCTAATCTCGATATATGGTACGCTACTGTGCCAAGAGTGTCAAGAGAGGTATTGGCTCAGTGTCGTCCCATGTGGGGTTTTATTTAATAACACGATCCATTGTGATATAAATACTGGAATTATCAGAAGACCAAAAATTTTGCCGTAGCTCTTAGTTCTTGGTATTTTATTTGAGCTCGAGTGGGAGCTAGAAAATGTAGTAGTGCAAGAAGGAGTTGCCTAGAGGCTAGATTTTTGCAGGTTTCTCACATTGTTCCCACAAGATTTCATAGCGGTGGACCTGCGCACCTTGCGGGCAATCCGAGTACTAAGACCGCTGAAGCTAGTCTCTGGCATCCCTAGTAAGTAGATGACATGTAGAAATTGTGCGAATTCCATCCCATCTCTCCCACATTTATGTGTCTTTCTTTATTTTTTCGCCTATTTTTTTTTTCGTTGTTGGAAAAATTTGCGAGGAAAATGGTAGATATATATATATATATAGCTGGGCTCACTAACATGGAAAAAAATCACCCCACTGGTCAAACTAACACTGGTTATCTTTCATCAATATAAGTAACATTCTTCTCGCAAATCCATTAAAACAATAGATTGTCAAGAGGCTTCTTGACACCAATAGAATTTCAATCACATTATAGTTATACAAAAATCATTTTATTTGTACTTTTGTCTTGCTCGTTATGACTGTCTCTTATATCGGACGATCCATAAAAAGTTACCTACTTCAGTGGGCTGTGGAATGAGATATCATGTCCATACTCGATACCGGTAAAAATAGGCATTGCAATGAACACAATCAAATAATCAGAACATCGCACATCAAATGCGATTTCAGTCTCAAGCCGTCCTGACACGTGACACAAGACATTTGACGTTCGCTGTCATTCCCTTGTAATGATTGAATCTAAACTTAGGTTCCATTTAGATGAACGGCAATTTAACAACGGTTTAGATACAGAACAAAATATAAACCAACCTTATACATTCACAGATATATAAACTATATCCCATATGGCAATGACATGACATGACAGCGTTGTCAATTCCTTTTCAAGATCAGAATATCGAAATGAATAGAATTGGATTTGAAAATCTATTTATTATAAAAAACTGTTTTTGTTGGTATAAAACCAGGAGTTAAGAAATGTGTTTGGGCGTTGAAAAGGAAAATGGACGTGCTTTTCATATCACAGACTACTCTAAGGAATAGTTTTTTTTTTTGGATTGCTGATAGAGTCTATCAGAACCTTTTGAATTGTCAGCTCAATTATATGTTTTTCAGATTTCGATAAAACTTATTTCAAATTAATTCAATTGGCATAACAATAGAATCAAATAGGTCTAAAAAATTTCTTTCAGATAAACTGACACACAATACATTGATTGAGGTGCATTTATCACAGAATAAACTAAAAAAGGCGAGTCAAAAAGTTCGGAAACTTTTACTTATTCTACTAGTTCTTTGTGAGATGATGTTATAAAAAATCATAAGCATTTTTCGCAACTTCGAGAAACGTCTAATCGTGTAAAATATTGATAAAAATGCATTTAGGATACTGATAGATCCAAATTCACAATCGTGTTTGCGAACAATTTACATTTAGTTTATTCATTTTATCATTAGCATTGTTTCAACTGATGCAATTTCATAAATACCACACGAAAATGTATCACATATAGAATCTTATTTTCAACAAAGCACCAAAATATTTATGTGGTTCGAAGGTAGATTCTATAATGCGAGGTAGTTTTTTTCCGCTGACTAGAATTATTTTAGCGTAGAAAGCTTTTCTTTTAATCTCCTATTTAAAACAGCTTTCTGATTCTAGTGTTCCTTTACTAAAACCTGCAAATACAGTTTAATAAACAACATACACTAACATCAGAACACACATTTTGTTTGAGTTTTATTATTTCTTTGCAATCAGCTACAACGTCAGTCTAATGTTACTCTTTTTTATGTTCAATACATTTACAAGGTTATTCTATCTATTGGAGAAATTGTGTTGTATTTTAAAGCCCACAATGTGCTTTGCTAACTTGAAAGAATCTTAGAACTGGATCTGAATTTCAAATTCATTCTTCGATAATGAATAATCGTGCAATAGGTGACAAACAAACCAGTGCGCATCTCGTATGGCCATCATCTCTTTCTTTGGTTTGGTTCTTCCTTCACTCACTTTTTTGAGTATTGAGTTAAAACTCTTATATATAATTGTTAGTTTCTTCTATATATATATATGTATATATCGAGGACGTATTCTCCATTCTTATGCTACAAAATAACAATCACTCATCTATGGATAATTTTTAGGGTTCCCTACCCAAATAGTGCCAACAAAGCCTCCGCTGTTCATATGTCTATCAGCGGACTGAACTTACATAAAAATATAAAAACAATGATAGTAACATTAAAGATTAAAGGTAGACAATTCTTGTACGATGGTACGGAGACCTTAACTACTGAAGATAAAACAATCTTGATATGTATTGAAAGAAGTAGAACAATAACGATTAATATTTTAATTAATTTTTTTGGTAACATTCTGGCTGACGTTGGATCCCAATGTGACAAATGTAACAAATTATTAACATAACATGTTTATCACCCACTATTTAGGTCTTCAAGTGGTGCTGAAGTCTATCATCAAGGCAATGGCGCCCCTGCTCCAAATCGGGTTGTTAGTCCTATTCGCAATCGTCATTTTTGCCATAATAGGTTTGGAATTCTACTCAGGAGCCTTACATCGTACTTGTTACAGCCTTTATAATATAGGTGAGCACAACGTTTCTCAAAACTATGTCATCATCAACTTTTAAATAATTACTTCTAATACTATAAACATTTAAATGATTATGTTTCAGTTTATTAGATACATTTTTTTTCTTTGATATTAAAATCCTGGGTGGGAACCTGACTTCTTGGCTATCCTTCTCTGTCCATAAATATCCAGAACCATTGCAATATCTCATGTTAAAGTAGTGTATGTACTTGTAGATTCATTTTGTTCTATAGTCCAGGATGATGTTTCAACCTACGAAGGTCTTGCTTTCTTTCCTCGTTAGCTCATTAAAGGCGATGATGCCATCTGTTCTGTTTGACATGTCCATACCAAAAACCACTTTGACCTGTCTGCTATCTTCCCAGTTCCATCTCATCCTGACTACTTCCTGATTGATCTATCTCCAGGCATACAGATTTGATCATGTCCCCAAGACTATCTACTAAGACTTGTTTTTTTTTTGAATGACAATATGAGGTGGTTGCTTTCATATCCTATGTCTTCTGTTGTCAAAGATGAAAGCATCTTCACTAGTTAAGCGATGTCATTTGAATGAAATGGCGCTTTGATTCAGTTGTTCGTAGGTAAAATTTATTAAGATTAAATATTTGTCGCTACAGACGAAATAGTGAAAGAGGGCGATGAAGAAGTACCCTGCAACACGGATAATGAAACACAAGCAAAAAATCAAGGTAGCAATTGGTGTCGTGATGGCAATTCCGTCTGCCTAGAAAGGTGGCAAGGTCCAAACAATGGAATAACATCATTCGACAACATTGGCTTTGCCATGCTGACAGTATTCCAATGTATCACCATGGAAGGGTGGACTGCAATTTTATATTGGGTAAGAAGCTTGCAGGCTTCTTTGGCTTGAAAAATCATCACCATTGTGTATATTTTTTTTTATTCTTCAGATGAACGATGCTATTGGAAGCTACTTCAATTGGATGTATTTTGTTCCTTTGATTGTACTTGGTTCTTTTTTCATGTTAAATCTAGTTCTCGGTGTCCTAAGCGGGTATGTATACACAAAAATTTCAATATTTCATTGTTATTATTTTATTTCGATAATATCTTCTATAGAGAATTTTCAAATGAAAGATTAAGGGTAGAACGCAGGGCCAACTACTATAGAACTAGATCAAAAAATATGGCCAATGAGAGTTTCGGGAGATATATTTCATGGATAACTGAAGCAGGTGAAAATCCGATAATTTGTTGTCGATATCGCTAACAGTATGCTAGAAGTAGATGTATTTAAAAAAGAACACAGTAACCATGAGGATGTTAGAGAGTATATCGTTGGCAATTCGATGATATAACATCGGTTTTCAATACAATTCTTTTCAATAACAAATGAGATCTTGTATTAACACATTAACAGTTTTAATATTGTAAGCTAGCAATAATATTACTGATATAACATAAAATTGAATTTGCTTTAGATAAATTTCTGTTTTTATTAAGAAGAAGCTAGTTTAGTTTATTGTGGCTCATAGAAATTTGCTTTGTATTCAGTGAGTTTGCCAAAGAAAGAGAAAAAGTAGAGAACCGCCAAGAATTTCTGAAGCTTAGAAGACAAGCACAACTTGAAAGAGAGCTTAACGGCTATGTTCAGTGGATATGCAAAGCAGGTGAGTTATCCAGGCTAGAATAGTGGAGAAATACACTTTTGAACTGCTAAGTTGTGGACAAACATTTACAATCATTTCTTTGTAGAGGAAGTAATCCTAGCTGAGGAACGAACAACAGAGGAAGAAAAAATGCACATAATGGAGGCTCGGAGAAGAGCGGCGAAAAAGAAGAAGTTGAAGAAAATGGGCAAAAGCAAAAGCACCGATACAGAAGAAGAACAAGAAGAAGAAGATATCGCAGATGATGGTAAGAAGTGATTCTATCATACCAAACAAAAACAATCCAGTCACTTCCTTATCAATATCAAACGTAAACTGATGTACATTTTTCAATGTTGAAGTTGAAGTTCTATTAGCAGGCTTTGGCAAATCCTCCTACCTGAAATCACGTGTGAAAGGTCAAGGAGGCTGTGCCAGATTCTGGAGGGCAGAGAAGCGACTTCGCTTCTGTATTAGGCACATCATCAAGACACAATGGTTCTATTGGTCTGTGATAGTGTTGGTGTTTTTTAACACGGTATGCGTAGCTGTTGAGTACCATGGACAGCCCAAGTGGCTTAGCGATTTTTTATGTAAGTAGCTTTTTGCAAATGTCCCTTATAATAAAATTGTCGATACAAATAATCTTGATTGATGACATCCTTGCCTCACGTTCTTTGTAGATTATGCGGAATTTGTGTTTTTGGGCCTTTTTATGTCCGAAATGTTTATCAAGATGTATGCACTAGGACCAAGAATATATTTCGAATCTGCATTCAATCGTTTCGACTGTGTAGTCATTACGGGATCCATTTTCGAAGTAATATGGTCTGAAGTGAAAGGCGGCTCGTTCGGGTTGTCTGTATTGAGAGCATTAAGACTGCTGAGGATTTTCAAAGTGAGCATATACTATATATCTCATTGTTATGGATAATAGTGATTGGGAATTTTTACATTTTTCAGGTGACAAAGTACTGGTCGTCACTCAGGAACCTCGTTATCTCCTTGCTGAATTCGATGCGCTCTATTATATCTCTTTTGTTTCTTCTCTTCCTTTTCATCCTGATATTTGCTCTACTTGGAATGCAACTATTTGGTGGTCAATTTAACTTTGAAGGCGGCACTCCCAATGCCAACTTCAATACATTTCCCATTGCCTTGCTGACTGTATTTCAGGTAATCATTCATTTTCGATTACAACAAAACCATTAACTGATTGTTGAATTCAAATCCAACAGATTTTGACTGGTGAAGATTGGAATGAAGTCATGTACAATGGTATCAATGCACTTGGAGGACCAAACACCAGCATGATCTACTCCCTTTATTTTATAATACTTATGCTTTTCGGTAACTATACGTTGCTAAATGTGTTCTTGGCCATCGCCGTTGACAATCTTGCCAATGCTCAAGAACTAACAGCTGCTGAGGAAGAACAGGTATATACCTTCATACATTCGAATGTTGGTTAATTATTAGGCAATTGATATTTTGCTCAGGCTGAAGAAAATAAAGAGAAACAAGCAATGGAGCTTGAGAAGGAGATGGAAGCATTTCAAATGGAAGGCTCCAATCCAAGAGTGGAAGTTTGTCCACCAAGTCCGGTAAGGGGTAGAAAGAAGAAGGACGACAAACCAGATGAAGAGGAGGAAATAGTCGGACCAAAGCCAATGCTGCCATATTCCAGCATGTTTGTTTTATCGTCGACTAATCCGTAAGTTTTGACAATATTGCTCCACTGTTTCTTTTGTTCTATCTCAAGTGTTTATCGTAGGGTGCGAAGATGTGCTCATTGGGTTGTAAATCTACGTTACTTTGATTTCTTCATTATGGTCGTCATCTGTTTGAGTTCCATGGCCTTGGCAGCTGAAGATCCAGTTGATGAGAACTCATTTAGAAATGTTATTTTGGATAAGTTTGATTATGCATTTACCAGCGTCTTTGCCGTGGAGATGTTGTTGAAAATAGTGGATTTAGGTGTTATATTGCATCCAGGATCATACTTGAGAGAAGTATGGAATATCATGGATGCAGTAGTGGTCATATGTGCTCTTGTGTCTATGGGTTTTGATTTTGCGTGAGTACATGCATAAATATATCAAACAGAACAATAATATCTATATGACATTGATTATAGGAAACGACCAGAAGCAGCAAATCTGTCCACAATCAAATCCTTACGGGTACTTCGAGTATTAAGGCCCCTTAAAACCATAAAACGAGTGCCGAAATTGAAAGCAGTATTCGACTGTTTAGTGAACTCATTGAAAAATGTGATTAACATCCTTATTGTGTATATATTGTTCCAATTCATTTTTGCTGTAATTGCTGTCCAACTTTTTAACGGAAAATTTTTCTACTGCACTGATGCAAGCAAGTTTACTGAACCCACGTGTCAGTAAGTACCTATTGCCATCTGTGAATACCGGAATAAAAAGTTTGACACATTTATATTTATATATTTTTTTCTTGTTATTTCAGGGGCCAGTACTTCGTTTATGCAGAAGATAGTGATGTTCCTCAGGTAGAAAGCAGGGAATGGCTGCCACAAAAATTCCATTACGATAATGTTCCAATGGCAATGCTGACACTTTTTGCTGTCCAGACGGGTGAAGGATGGCCACAGTAAGTTGCATATTACTAGCAATAAAGTGCATTTTCCATTTCGGTAGATGATTTTTCTGTGGACTGCTTCTCGAATGTCGCTTAGAACCAAAAAAAATATATTTTAACAATGAAGTTGTTTAATGTTTAAATGGTACATCAACCACTGAATGCAAGTAATTCATATTTGATGTTTTCGTTTCCAGGGTCCTCCAGAACTCCATGGCTGCAACGTATGAAGACCAAGGCCCTATACAAAATTTTCGTATTGAAATGTCCATTTTCTACATTGTATATTTTGTAGTATTTCCATTCTTCTTCGTTAATATATTCGTTGCCTTGATCATCATCACATTTCAAGAACAAGGTGAAGCTGAACTACAAAGTGGTGAAATAGATAAAAATCAGGTAAGGGGGGGGGGTTGAACTGTTGATCAAATCTAGGATTTCTGATATCTACTAATTCATTTGCTTTTGTTCCAGAAATCTTGCATCGATTTCACGATTCAAGCTCGACCATTGGAAAGATACATGCCAAATAAAAGAAACAGCTTTAAATACAAAATATGGCGTATAGTCGTATCGACACCGTTCGAATATTTCATAATGATGCTTATTGTTTTCAATACGTTGTTATTGATGATGAAGGTAAGTTATTTTTTGCTCACTTATTTCAATCACTGCACAAGTTATAATAATGTAATTATAAGAATAGAAAGTTTGGCGAAGCTTCGATCAAACTTTGTTGAAAAATCTGAGAGAACTAGTAAAAATAATAAATTATAAAAAAAAATATCGATAATCAACATAAATCGAGCATTACCCGTTGATTGAAATTTTTAAAAAAAGTCGGCAGACTAACGATATTTCCGTTCCAAAATTTGTTGTAGAGGGACACATTTTCCTACAAAAAAAAAACAACACAATGAATGATTTTGCACACCAAACTGTGTTTTTAATTTGGTTTTATAGTACGAAATTTTTAATTTCTGCTTTTGATATCTATACAGTGTTGATAGTTTCTTATATAAAAAAAAGAAATGGTGTTAATTAACTGAATTTGTGGTGGATATAATAGAACTTCAGATTATATTATTGTTAGTAATAATACTTAGATTTTATTGATTTTAGAAAGCGTTTAACTACTATATTATCGAATATTATTCTAGAATTTCTATAGTTTTGGTGTATTGAAATTTAAAGTGCTATGGTTATTTTTTTTTTCTATGGGCATGTATCTGTTGATTTACTAGTCATCACAAATTAATGGAGTAATTTATGGGTGGATTCTTTTCAATGTTAATTACCGTCTTCTTAAAATGATGATTTTGGTTATATCTAATAAGCATATGATTATTTTGCATCAAGATATATTCATAAACAACACCTTTCAAAAGCATGTTTATGTTTGTGCAAAAAAGAGAGAGATGTTTCAACAATGAAACGTGAGCTGCACTATTATTGTGAATGTTTTTCTTTTCATTTTAAGTTGGTATCCAGCAATTATACATATGCATATATATATATATATATATATATATATATATATATATATATATATATATATATATATATAAAAAGATGTTCTTGGGGATGCAGTCATATAATCAATAAAATTCTTTGATTAAAGCTGAACTTTCGAGAATGTTTATTCTCTTCTTCAGGGCAAAAATCGTGAATTTAGAATAAATTTGCCCTGAAGAAGAGAATAAACATTCTCGAAAGCTCGGCTTTAATCAAAGAATTTTATTGATTATATGACTGCATCCCCAAGAACATCTTTTTATTTATTATAAAACCAGTCAAGAATACAAAATCAATATATATATATATATCAAAATGAGAATGCTATTCACCTTTATGCTTTTATTTTATCGGTATCCGATAAAATAAAAGCATAAAGGTGAATAGCATTCTAATTTTGATATTATATCTATCTCAGTTATACTGAATTATAGTTCTCTTTTTATTGTTTCGAAAGCTTGAATAAAAGATACAGAGTTTTCTTTGTGCCAACAGACTGCAATACCTGAAAATTTAAATCTTGTATATATATATATATATATATATATATATATATATATATATAATACAGGGTGTACTTAAAAGATATCTAGATATTCACATATTCCTGCAAAATCACAAGCCGATTCAATCACTCTAATAAATTTTGTAAATCGTTTTTTTTTAGGAATTCAAAATTCTGTTGACATAAATTAATTATTGATCATACACGCTCACATCGAAATTAAAGGTAAAATCTAACCATAGGCGTAGAACTTTTATAATCTTATTTTCTCCATTTCTAATTTGTACGCCAATGGTCAGAATGGCGTTTAAGCATAAATTAATTCAGTTCCTTTATCGAATGCTATAATCTTGCAAAATTTTGACTTTAATATGGTCAAAAAGCTTCCAAAAAATGCTTATAAACACGGGAATTGACAGAAAAATATTCGACATCTGATATTAGAAAAACTAAATTTCTACGACTATGGAATATTTTTTATAATTTTTATATGGGTGTATTTTACCTTTTTTCAGCAAAGTCGATATTTGAAATTTATAAAAAAAACACTTAAAAGTTACAAGTCTAGCATCCAAAATACGCAACTGGGCTAAGTTTGCTTGGATCAGCTTTATTGTGGTCTCAAGAATATGTGTTAGAATTTTGGCGAAATATTTTATATATTATTGTCAAAATGTCTGTATCGATGCATCAACAAAAGAGCACAAGACAAAATAGCCCAAGAAAACATAATCTACCTAGTCTCATTTTGTTCAACTTTTTCATCGTAAGCTGTTCTTTAGGTCAGGTTATTTTTTTTTATTTGTTATGTTTTACAATAACAGTCTCTTCAAACAACTGTTTTTTCTTGACGAATAAAATTATAATTTCCTCAATCGTGTTCAACCGGTACTTAGATGGTTAAGTTTATTTGTTGTTTTACAGAAGAGATTATTGACTTTGATTGATTAAATCCAAACTTTTTCCGTTATTCTACTGTCAATATCTTTAATTATTATTTATTCTCAAATTATTTGATCTAGGCCCTTCATAACTGGTAGACGTGAATAATAATATATGTCATTTTGTCGATGCTATTTTGTTGGCAGACTATTTTTTACGTATATTTGGACATACATATTGCAAGACCAGAATAGACTGAATTTGATTATTTTTGTATCATTTTATTCGATCGGATTTTCCATATTGTGCTGGATACCTTTTTTCAAAAATGCATTCATTACTCAATATGGCTGCAGTGCACAAGTTAACACAAACTCCTTTCGTAGATATTAGAGTTTATATTAGATCCTTTTCCTCATTATTGAATAGATTCTCAATTTTTAAACGTATAACACCATACATTCATACTTATGTCACAAATAGGTATATGAAAAATTTCAAAAAAAATCTGGAATTGATTAATTCAAAATTATCATAATAATAATAATAATAATTTAAAATAAATCAATTCCACTTATATACGTGTTCAATGCATCGCTTATATTGGTCTCCACCGTCATTGGTACGCTGTAGACTGACGAGTTAAAATAAGGATTGATTATCACATACGATTCGTCACTCTGCGGCAAACTGAAGATAGGCAACAACCTTGAAATCAACTCATTGATTTGTTGTGGTATTATGTAATCATCAATAATTGTTACGTATTGCCCTAACAGTTGTTGACGACGTTAATCAATGGCAGAAGGGGTTTTTGCCCTCGCAGTAGTTGTTGTCGCGGCACAGTTGTTAGACGTCCTGGCCTAATCTGGTTGTTTACCAGAAAACGGCTTGATTTTATAACAATTTGAATTCATTCATGAAGTATATGGCTATTGGTGGTATATGTGGAATTTTGTTGTATCTATATTTTGATTAATTTTTCAGGGAAATTAACAACTTTGTATTTTTTTCTACATTATTTGTAACTAAAACAAATATAGATAGCAGGACCCACTTTTCTTCAGTTTTTGATGACTTGATCAGAGGAGATTCAATTTTTACATAGTACGAAGTAAAAAACAAACATAAATTTGATTATTTTACTGAGTTTTAAAGCATTTATGAAATAAGTTATATCTTGTACAGGTTTAAAGAAATTTTTATATCTAAAATAATTATCAAATACCTAATCTGAAAAAAAAATGCGTAATTAAATTTCTACACTTTATAAATTTGAATTTAGCTATCAATTCAATTCTTGACAGGCCGTACTGATTTTTGTCTGATAGAGTTCAAAAAACATGTCATCAGTGTCATCATAAATATGAAGATAATCTAGGGTTACGTTTACAGCTGAATAATGTAACTTAATTGGGTATTATTGATTGTAGACGAATATTGATAATTAGTTAAATTGTGTTAATTTCTGGAGAGTTTCTGATGTTCCGAATTTATGGATTTTTTGATAATGGAAAGTTGCTCAAAGTATAGAGAAAAATATATGGAGATTATTGAAACAAACAGCCTTCTCATATTAGCTGGTTTAATTTTATTTTTGAGTAGATAACATTGTAATATTTTTTATGTAAATTTAAGAAATGATAGGTCTTTCATTTATACTCGAATTTATTTATTTAGACACGAAACCGCTTTATTGACGTCAACAAAATACAGCTCTGCAGAAAATAACATTTTTCAATTCTTCTAGAGAATATTAAATGTTTAGGGTTCAAAAAATATGTTAGTTAGCTTAGACACGGTGGCGTTTTTCCATGTATGGTATTTTATGTTGTGTGCCAACAGTATGACAAGCAGGATGAAAGCTACACCAAAACGTTAAAATACCTCAACTGGGGCTTTACGGGGATGTTTACTGTGGAATGCATCCTGAAGATCCTAGCTTTCGGCGTCAGGGTAAGGATCATCCAGAGAGAGACCAAATAAAAAACATTTCGTCCCAATCTCTCTGTTGATATTCTTAATATAAGATTTTTTATATTTCCCTAATAACAAAAAAAAAAGAAAAACTTGTGCCGCCTGTGCTGTCTGTCTATAATTATCAAAATCTATGATCTTCATTTAAATTCAAATGACAATTTATAAATTGTGATAAATATCGATCAGAATTGCCTAGTCCATAAAAGACATTGCGGTTCTCTTTTCTTCTTGGTTATATTTTGTCAAAAAAAAACAACAATTTTCTTATTACGGGCGAAGCACAGGTTCACAATAAATATAATCTGTAAATAGTAAAAATAAGCAAAAAAAAAAAATAGAATATACCTACAAACTTATCCTTCAAATGAAATATTAATAATTTTCTCCTCAATTAATATTATTGATATATCTACTGATATTTCCCAAAATATTGATCATCCACTGCACGACATCACGACTCATATTATCATCGAATCAAATCAACCAAAATCCCAATCAACCTCACAAATTTGCTTGTTGTTGCTATATTGTGTATAATAAAATGCTTGAATAATTATGGTGTTTGTTTTGAAGAAGAAAAAAAATATGTTGTTTGTCGCATGGCTAGATTTTTTCCAGATATTTTTCGCATGTTACTATAATACTTACCTTACTACCACATCCAAGAAAGACACAAATGATGGGGGAATAAAATGGTAAAACTCACCTACTTGCCAAAATATGAGTGAGGTGTTGATATCTGCTTTAATTTTGAATTATTATTGATTTATTACACTACAAATATTTGTTAACAAAATTATTAAATGATCGTTAATTAATAACTTGATTATTTTGAAGTATATTTGTTCCTGATATTCATTGTCTATATAATTGGACCAGTATATACGATTTCATTTCTATTGAGCGTTTCAAGCATAACTCTTTCTGATGAAGGCATCCTCACTCTACATAGAAATGCAGATCAGAATATATTTTACAAGGGTTATTCTAGTGAATAATTTTATTACAATATAATATTCGTGCTTAGAAATACGTATAAACAATATCCTAATCTGCATTATCTTTCATTTCAGTTAAATAGCTCGTTTTTTTTGTGGAAAAGTTGGTAAAACCAAAATATTTCGTATAAGAGATACGTTAATGGTTAATTTTACTTTTAAACTGTCGAATAATTCCAAATTAATATAGTTTGTATAACGAAACACGATGTCTATACGTCATCATCAACGTCAACCCTTTCTTCGGGCTCGAACCCATGACCTCGCGGTTGGAATTCAACCGTCTTACCCACTAGCCTCACTCAATTTCCCATTTCATGCAAGAATTTTTTAATTGTAAACATGTATCAATTTTGAAAAAATACTCCACATTTTACTGAATCTATTTAAAAAAATATATCAAAGAGTTATATTGATATTGCTGGCGACTAGACTAGAAAGCAAACTCGCCTTTTGTTGGCTTTGGGTGTAAACATGAATTACTCGAGTAATATGTAAAATCAAATGCATAAAAAGGCACTTTGAAAGACGTAGAAAGCAAACATAAATCCGGAGAAACTATTTTGCTATTAATTTATCTCAACACATAAAATTATTCCAAAATAAGTGCTGAACCCGTCGAGTATATGAAATAAGGATATCGTATCTTATATCGCGTGCACATGGCACCGCTCCGACCCGCTCTGAACCGCGCTTTTAGATATGGGATTTTCAATGCATCAGCATAGTATACCTATTATGCACAATAAATTTACAAGAAAGAAGGAAACAAAACATAAGTCCTCTTGAATGTAATGTTTATATCTATGTAATTAAAAAGATATATTAATGCTAGATAGGATAAATCTTAACAAAATAACTTCTCATTGAAATAGACTTCTCAATGAAATAGCCATACAGCTGACGCGGGTCGGAGTGGCTCCATGTGCACGCACCTTTATTATATACGTCTATAGTGAATTTAACTTGTAAGTCGCAGATGATTTCAGACACACTTTTATATTCATTATACAAACTATGAGCAAATATTAGAAACAACAATCTTTGCTATAGGTACAAAATTATTTTGACATCTTTCTGCCAAATAGTACCTACTTGTATTAATTACATAATAAGTTTATTATATATTTTTACGTGTAACTTTCCAAAGTGAACAAAACATATTATATCATTTGATATCTCAGATATTGCAATGGAACAATTATTAATTTGAATAAATCCAGCATGGAAAATTGAGCATGGAATGTTTCTGACAAATGTCCAGCATCTTGTTTCTCTTTTCTTTTTCTTTTGGCCTGACATCAATGAAAAACTATTGATATAAATTTGTTTTAAGTTATTGTTAAGTTGAAGGTAATCTAGCAATATTCAGCTTTCACCAAGCTTAAATCATGATTCTATATACACTAGCAGGCAATGTCAAAAACCTTATCATTCAATGAATACGATTTATTTCAAAATATAATTGTAAAATCACCTTTTTTTCTCTCGTATATTTCCCCAACTTTGGTAGAGTGTTCTGGATGTCTAGGTTAAGACGCTGAAAGTAGGTGAATTGTTCTCAGAAAGTTACAGTTGATTTATATGATCACAAAAATACTGTGTCCAAAATTCTGGTTCTGGTTAGGAATACCTTCGCCCTTTAAAATCCACCGTTTTTAATTTATTACTGGACTAATTGAAGTGCACATTTTTTTGATAATGAAACATCACAAATTAGTCGTAATAATTAGATAAGCTAAGTGAAAATATTATTTGAATTAAAAATATTAATTATCCCCAACTTTTCCATATTGTATTCGAGATATTTTACTGTAAATTAATCGTAATCTGATGGTTCTGCCGACTTTTCAAATGCCAGTATAACACGAAAATTATACCGTGTGTTCGTGTGTGTAAGTAAGTGATACTAAGTAAGAGGTAGGATTTTTTTTCTATCTGTCTCTCTCATTTGAAAAAAAAAAGTTAGCTTGATTTTTTGTAGAGTAGAGCTACATTTTTAAGTTGTTTGTAGTATCACGAGTCACCGCCGTTGTTGTCGGACATCTTAGCCGTCATGAACATACTTTTTACGTTCCTCTTCCTCTGTGAGACAGTACTCAAGTTGATAGCCTATGGTATAAAGGTAACATTTCAAATATTATTCTACACTGTTTTTTGTTTTATCCAAAATAACACAGACACAAAATGGATACACGATTCTTTGCGTCGGACACATCTAACATCTGACCAGTATTTATATATATATATATATATATATATATATATATATAAATATATATTGGACATCACCTTCAAACACATTCTAAACACAATATAATAACCTCTTCTTGTATTTATTATTTTCTGTCATTCAATAATAAATAAACCGAGTGGCTTATAATAACAAATTGTATGGCCCCCGTAGAATCGAAGAATATTTTGATATTTCACAATTATTCTTATCCTTTTTTTGTTCCATATATTTTCCTTGTAACCAAACCAAATGCTTTTGTATTTTCAAATCAAGATGAACTAAATAATTACCAAATTCTTTGATTCGATGATCACCTATGCAGTTTGATATTCGCATATTGCCCATTATTTTAATCTGCTTTGTACGTTGAATAAACTTGAACATTCCCCTTGAATTATGCTGTCTTAAGCTTTTAACAAATTGGAGGAATGTTCAAAGCTAAGTCAGCTCCAAAGCTTTGTTAATATTT
Organism: Crioceris asparagi; assembly: GCA_958507055.1. NCBI lineage: Eukaryota > Metazoa > Arthropoda > Insecta > Coleoptera > Chrysomelidae > Crioceris > Crioceris asparagi. Next base: position 1,164,614 of record OY293833.1, on the reverse strand, counting down.
AAATGATTCATTAATTAATAAAACATATCATTCAGTTCATTTCGATCTAATAGATTAGTTAGTATTTAAATATTCCCTATTTAATTGCCTTAAAACAATAATTAGCATTTTTATAGGTAGTGTTAGTTGAATGTAGTTTTCTAGCCTAAGACTTTTCTCTAATTTATAGTAACTCTTTCACATTGACAAGAAAAAAGTTACTGTCTATATATATATATAGGTTAATTCGAACTTATGCTTTTTATTGAAAATTAGAGGCATGTCCAGTAAATATTTTGATGTCCCATATCCCAGCCCATCATTTTTTTTTTTGAATAAATATCGTATTTCTTTGTGAATTAAATTTCCTTAGAGACCGAATAATTTTATTTCGTTATAATAAATCCTTCAATACTTCACATTACTGTAGGTACCTATACATATTTCGAGACTAACAATACCTTTTCACTTCAATTCAGACTGATTCAATAGAATAGCAAAATGTCATCAAACTGAAACATTTATCTAGATTTTTGTTTTTTGTTTTTTTCGAAATCGGCAATGATAAAATTATTTATTGGGGAATTTTGTTTTGCGAAGCATTTGAGTGTTTTGTACAAAAAAGATGTATAGACGCTTCTTGAAAATCATTTAAGAACAACTATAAACTGTCCCGAAGTTAGTTGAAAGTATATCGAAGAAAGAATATTTCAAGCCGATTAATGGAAAGAAAAAGTAGAAGTCCTAAAGGCTGGGTTCCCTCCAAAAAAAAATCCAAAAAGGGTGGACGGAGCAATTGTTTCAAAAATCGTAAATTTATTTTAGTAGTTTTACTTAGAGCTCAGCTCACTTTTGATGGCATCGATATTCTCTTGAATCATTCCATGAAACTCCCTCATATTTTCTATTTATTTTATTTTTATTCTAAATATAGTTATTGGAATTATTAAATTGGTGTTTTATAATTTTCCACAGAACTTTTTCAAAGATCCTTGGAATACTTTCGACTTTGTGACGGTGATAGGTAGCATCGTGGATGCAATGGTTGTCGAATTTGGTGTAAGTATCCAATATTTATAATAAATTCTTTCAAATATTTCAAATATAATATAAACATTTTTGACCACTTCAACACAATTTTACACAGATTTATCGACGACTTATATGGAAGGTAGTGAAAATTATAATTTATATATAAATATTAAGTGTTTCAGCACAGCAGTGCACACGGCATTTTGAGTGTTTTTTGCACCTATATGATATTTTTTTATAATCTTATTGGAACCGTTTTATTGAATTCTTATTTTATTCAAGGAACGAGCTGCCCAAATGACAAAAGAAAGGGTAAGATATCATTTTCTTTTTTCATGTCTATTACTCAATTACAATAAATATGGTTCTTAAATTATGTTGTTGATTATTATCTATATAATTAGGGATCAATGTTGAATATAGAATAAAGATTGACATTAGCGTTAATTTGATTTTTTTGAGATACCTGTAAGATAGTTTAGAGATGCGTAAGATGTGCGGCTTTGATAACCAGATAAAATAAACTGATCAACATTCTTGTTTAAATTTATATCGAAATGTTTCTGTTTGGCAAAAATAACAACTTTCTTGGCACATAGTTTCTTCTATGATATCTTCTAGGAAATAGCCTGGTTCTTGAATTTTGGCTGGAGGAGAATTTCGTGTGCTGCTCTCGAAATTTACTATATTTCATTTCCACTGCCTTGTTCTCTTAACTTTAAGCTTATTATTATATTAACTTAATAATAATTACTTATAAATAATTAACTGCAGGGAAAATTTTGTCAAATATTAATTGTATTGAAATCCTAATTGTTTCGCGCTTGGCAGTTAAAATCTGAGTCTGAATCGATAAGAATCTTACGCATGTCATTATTTATCGTATTTGTAACGTTTTCCGTAAAGCTAGATCTACTGTACCATATTATACTTGTACCTTAACTAATAGATAACTAACTGTTAAATTGAAAGGAGGGAAATATCTCTGGCTAGTTTTAACTAATATCAAGGTTAGTTTAAGCATGCTCCTTGTAGATGTGATCTCTACGTTTTGTTTTTTGTTTTGTTTTTATTTTTGAAAACTCAATTGGTTTCTATTTTATAACTTTATGCATTTTTCTAATCTAAAGTTCATTTTTGTAGAAACCGATTCATGATTTACCTGCACTTATTGGAAAATGGATGCAGGTATATGTTTGTTGTTTTTTCGAATTTGAAAAACTTGGCTTGTAAAATTGAAGTTGTTAGATGAATGTAAGCTTCTTAAATCAAATTTTTTTAAAAGTCAAATGTTTTCTAACTAAACAATCGCAGATCTTTTTTATTCAATTCTGCTTCGAATGCGAATATTTTTGAAAAATGGCAATTGCTGGATATTTTAATTGAAAACAAACAGTAGAAACTTATGCAGAATTGATTTCAAAAAATCATAGTACCTATAAATCTTTTTTACCAAAAATTGGACCGACTTTATTAGTTGGGGTACTGAAAAATACAAAATAATATTAATTCTATTGGTGCTGGTACTTTTGAAGTTGTACGTGAAGTGTAATTAGATAGAGTTAATATAATTTTGTATTTTCAGTGCATCACCTAATAAAGTCGATCAAATTTTTGGTGAAAATATTTATTTCACACTTTTGAGTGTAACCTTAGTCAAGAGAATTGTTGAACGTTCACTAATACCAAAGAAGATAGTACTTATCCTATTACCCATGTATCGAATGTATCGAAAACCGTTTCTACTTTTAAAAAAATGTCCAATTTGAATGTTGCTACATATAATATCTTCTTAAATTTGGATGTCTCATACTTTCCATGTTCGCAAAAAAATGCCCCCTTCACATGGCGGAAATAAACATATAACTCGAAAACCGTTTTGAATAAAATATTCAATTTACACGTTTCCGGATATGGTCTTATCTTCAATTCTGCCGTCTCAGATTTTAAATTTTCGATAAAAATTGTCCATTTTAGCGGGAAGGAGATCTCAGATTTGAATGTTTCTAAATATGGAACCATTTCTCAACTCTCTTCTTTCAAATGAATCAAAAATCATCAAAATACGAGCTTGCAACACTATGTAAAATGTGCGAACAACCATAAAAAAGAAAAAGCAAACATACAACCGAATTGTATATCTCCTCCTTTTTCGGTCAATATCAACCAGTATGTTGGCTGGACCGACGATATTGAAACATTTACAGCCGATTTAACGTTATTTTTCGTGCTATTTGTACTTTTTTATAACATCTAAAGCAGTCGGCCAACAAGTCAACATTTTTTTTTTCAAGTTTTTCAAATTTAGTAATATTGCAATAAATATCAAAAAGTATAATTATCTGAGTGCATGGATAAATTATAAATGTAATCTAAATATTTTGCATGTTAGGCTGCTTAAAATGTGCTCAGTTGAGAAGTAAATCAAAGTTTTTAACTGAAGTTTCCACAACAACAAAAACATTATTTTATGTATATTTTATTGACATTGAATTACTGTTTGTGGAATCTTTAAAAGTGAAAAATAAGTTGAGAAGTGGCGTTGAGTACCGGGTAAGTACTGAATCAACAAAAAAAATAAGAACACCTACACAACAAATTACACCTTGTACACAAGCCACACCTTAATTTAAAATTAAATACTGAATGCCGTGAATGTCATCATGTCGAAAGTCACAGTTGCTTTAACCGTATGTACCGAATCGTCCTTCATATTTTCAAAGCATATATCCAAATAGTTTGACAGCTATACCTAAATTGATCCAAATTAACAAACTGCATAATGAAGGTAATATTGTAAATCAAATATAGCTGAATTTATAAGTTTGTTTTAAGATATTTATTTGAATTCTTCGTTTGTTTCATTTTCTTGTGCACAGTTAGAACTTTATATTCCTACGAATTTGTTCAGTTTGTTTTATTAATATGTTTATTATAAAATATAAGTTATGAATATCAAAGTTTGTTTGTGTTGATGAATTTCGAAGTTTGTTTCAAACTGTTACTTCGATTAAAAAGTTTCAATAATATTGGTTTGCACATTTGTAAGTTTAAATTAAATCTCTGTCGATTTATTGAGTTTGTTTCATTAAAATGTTTCTGATTATGTTTAATGAATTTTTAAGTTTGTCTGAAAAACGAAACAAATGTTTTAATTTGGTGCAGTGAACTACGGAACTCGCCACTATGTACCAGCACAATCGGACAGAAACCGATCACAGCACCCAATTAAAATGTTTGTTTCGTTTTTCAAACAAACTTTAAAATTCAATAAAAATAATCAGAAATATTTTTATGAAACAAACTCAAAAAATCTTCAGAGATTTAATTTAAATTTACAAATTGTGCAAACTAATATTATTGAAACTTTTTAATAGAAGTAACAGGTGGAAACAAACTTCGAAATTCATCAACACAAACAAACTTTGAAATAAAATAAACTGAACAAATTCGTAGGAATGTGAATTTCTAACTGTGCATACGAAAATTAAACAAACGAAGAATTCAAATAAATATTTTAAAACAAACTGAGAAATTCAGTAGCAGTTTAGGTTTGATTATCTCGACGCATAGGTGTACTATTTGATCTATCATCCATTGCTGGTAGTAGCTTAACTTTTACGGCCTTCAGTATCTATCAAATAGCTTAGTACTGTTATAAAAAAAACTGTACCTGTCTTAACTATAGCATTACCTAATTATTGAGTACTTATATATAGATAGAATAGATTCCACAGCTTCAAATGATCAGTCAGTACTTTTTGTCAAAACATAACTAACTATAGTATATGATCTGTTTTATTTTTAAATTTGTTAGCTTCATTAGAAAGAAACTGTATAATATGTTAAAAACAAACAAGTACTGATGAGGGAATTCATTATATAGAGTAGGCGAACATAATGTAGGATGTTGATAATTCTCATACGAAAAAAAAAAAAAAAATTGCAAAACTGATATCAATATTTGTTCATCCATCAATATACCTACCCAGTATCTATTATTTAATATTCTGTGATTGATATCAGTTCTGAATACGGAATCATCATTTTATCTGTAATAATAATATGTTCGAAAAAAAAAAACAATCAAAAATTATTTATTTGCGGCAATGAATGTCAAATATCTTTTGCAGGAGAACTTCATCAATGTCGGCTTTCTGAGATTATTTCGTGCAGCAAGACTTATCAAACTGCTGCGACAAGGTTACACGATTAGAATACTACTCTGGACATTTGTGCAGAGTTTCAAAGCGCTTCCTTATGTTTGTGGTCTAATCGCCATGTTGTTTTTCATTTATGCCATTATTGGAATGCAGGTAAGTACAAACAAGAACAACAAAAATAATTGCACCAATTAACCGATCATTTGTATATAGATGTTGGGACATTTGTTATTGGAATAGTAGAATAAATAAACTATTCTTTAATAATAATACAATATTTGATGAGAAATACTTGAGATTCTCTTAACCTAGAGCTATGATCATCCACTTGAGAATGGGGGCCATAATCTTGTTTGATCAAAATCAGAATTTTCGAAAATCGAAACATCCAATCCTTCCTTCCTTCATTCTCAAAGACCGTGTACACGGCTTGGGTCCAGTCTGAATTGTACCGAGATTTACTCAGAAACCTATTTGGCACAATCATTTTCAATGGTATATCTCCGACCGACGCCATGTGCACTGCCTTTTATAATACACTGACTTCGGCTATGTATAAGACAATGTAATAGACAAATTGAATCTTGTAGGTTTTTGGGAATATAGCTGAAACACCTACGGAGTCGATCAATCGACATAATAATTTTCGAAATTTCATACAAGGTCTTATGCTTTTATTCAGGTAAATTATGCTCAGTCAATGGCTTCGTTGATAATAAATTAACCAATCGTATATATTTGAACAGATGTGCCACGGGTGAGAATTGGCCCAGCATCATGTTGTCCTGCATCAAGGGCAGACAATGTGATCCAAATTCAGGGAAACAGGAGAACCAATGTGGACATAATATAGCTTACGCATATTTTGTTTCGTTCATATTTTTCTGTTCATTCTTGGTAAGATACGCTTAAACTTTAATGCATTAAATTTCTCAAAAAAAAAAAATAGCATGTTATATTATAATCTTCTTCCAGATGTTGAATCTCTTTGTTGCCGTTATTATGGATAATTTTGACTATCTCACTAGAGATTCTTCCATATTAGGTGCTCATCATCTGGACGAATTCGTAAGAATTTGGGCAGAATACGATCCAAACGCTACGTAAGTATACCAAACTCAATTGTTATTATTTACCTGCCTATTTCTTTGGCGGCAATTTATTGTTTTCTTTCCAAACACAGGGGTAAAATTCATTATACAGAAATGTACGATATGCTGAAAAATATGGATCCTCCGTTAGGTTTCGGTAACAAGTGTCCAAATCGCTTGGCCTACAAAAAACTTATCAGAATGAATATGCCAGTCGATGATGAGGGTAAAGTTAATTTCACCACAACATTCTTCGCATTAGTACGGGAAAATTTGAACATCAAAATGCGGGCAGGTATGTTTCATCGATGTGGATACCATTTCAGAAATGTTCGCACTAAAACTGACGATATGATTCATTTACAGCTGAAGAGATGGATCAAGCCGATGACGAGCTACGTGAAACAATCAAGAACATATGGCCATTGCAAGCTAAAAATATGGTCGATCTACTGGTACCACCGAGTGGCCAACTCAATACTGGAAAACTTACAGTTGGCAAAATTTATGCAGGCCTGCTTATATTGGAAAGTTGGAGAAGCACTCGATTTGGACAAGTCGAACCAACGGGACTGCCGGTAAATAATGTTGTTATATAATAATATTAATATATATTATATATACATACCATTAGGATATTTCGCTCACTTCATTTACAAGTAAGCGAGATAATCCTTTTGAAACTATGCTCCGACTCGTTGATTTTATATCTGTATTATGCATTTGTAGGGATACGGAATCGTACCAATATCACTATTATTATTATTATTATTATTATTATTGTAGGGGATTAAATTACTATTATTAGTTTCACGAGCCTGACATAGTTTGATTTGTGGTATCCTGATTATTACAATACAAAAATACATTACAAAATGATACAAGATATACCTACATATTGTCCCCCACAGTCTTTGATTATGCAAATATTTGTGGCGATTCATATATAAATGTTGAAAGAACGAAATTTCTTTAAGTATGTTTGTAGATGTTGTAAATATATATATTTTCTTATTTTCCCCCGTTATATTGTTTCGGTTTATGTTTTTTTTTTTCAACTATAAGTGTCTTAGTACCCCTCTCCTATATCTCGAAACTTCCCAGAATGTTTTGTCCTTAACAAATAACCAAATTCTAAACAATTAAACAGCAAATTTAATCGATACATACATTTACAGGTTAATTATTACCTTTCCTAATTTCTCCGAAGTGCTAATATCTTAAGAATCCAATTATTCAAATAAATCCTTAATACAGAAAATCTTCAAACAAGCGTGTATAAACAAATGCTCAAAATAAATAATATTAAAATATAATCAAGACAATTGATAAGGACAAAACATTGTTTATGTTTGATGGAATCATGATCAAAAGACCTGGGTTATGTCAAGTCTCTTACAGGCTCGCATACAGCCAATTAATTGCAATGCTTACCTACTTTAATCTTAGGGATATGTAAAGACATTGAGAGCATCACTCTGTATAAATATCGTCAGCTGTTAGTCTATATCTGGCGTATATCTGAAATAGGAAACGGAAATAATTCCGGCTGTAAGAACATCAGAAACGCCTGAACCTTTCCAAACATGTCATATTGTATTTGTTAATGTCGTGAGCGACTTTATATATAAAGCTGAATGCAAACGGCACCACTCCGACCCACTTCAGCAGGTATGGGAATTTCAGTGTAAGATTGTACAAACATCGGTCGATTGTGAACAAAAGTGAAAGATCGAGAGATTTTTAAACAATTTGAACCACCTTTAGTAAATTTCGACAATGACCAAATGTCAAATGATATATGTCTGTAAAGGTTCGGCGATTGTAACTTCAAAAGCATTATCTGATCATGTATTCAGTACAAGGCTCATTATTTATTATTTCCTTTATCTATGCTCCTGTGGTGGCTTAGAAGAGACTGAGATTATCCTTGTTGAATATAACTTAGATTATTCCAAAAACTGTTAGTGAATATTCTGTTAATTTGTAGTGAATCTCAATGGTTTGAATTGTAGTTGAGTTCTTCCCCCCCCCCCTTCAACCCAACGTTGTCACTTCTAATATCGCTCTCAATTCTTTTATGAGGAAAAAAAACTACAACACGATGATATATTTGTATCCAAATGGGTTTTCTATTAAATATCTTCAAAAGAAAGTGAAGTTTATGTCACCGAAACGCATTCAAAAAAACACGATGTCAAATTCACTTGATAACAAAATGTTAATTTGAAGAAAATTATTGTGCTATGCTAAGATTCCTGAGATTAATTAATAAAAAATAATTAAAAAAATAATACGATTAATATGAGAACGCATTTGGATAACTTAATTGCGTCTTCCAATCAAAAAAAACATACACAGCAAAATTCGACACTGAAGACAAAAGTTGATTAACTAATAGGTAGTTATCCTATAACAATTATTGTCCGTTATTTTCAGGGTTTTGGCAACAGCCCATCAGCAAATACCGCGGTAGTATATATATATATATACATTTACCCACATTTTTTCTTCACTTTTCCATTTCAAAGATTCTCATCCGAATTCATCAATCAAAGTTTGTATCTACAATATTTCAAATTTATATTTAAATCTAGTTGCATTAAACATAACAACATGAAACTTGAAAAAAATTCGGATATGCTAGTTTTATGCTAAGTTTATTATAATATACTAGTGCGGTTGTACAGCATTTGAAATTCAAAAATGGACTAGGTACTAACTTTGATAATGAATACGGCTGTTTATTTTTATATTTATTGAAGAACACAATCTCTCTGGAAAATACTCTCAATACCTTTTTTCTACATAAATACTAATTCAATAGAAAACTAAAATACCAAGTAGTAATAGGTAGTTAAAAAAAATAAAGTGAACACGGGACAATAATTGCATCATTTTGGAAAAACGTGTCTTTTCAAGATAAAAGTAGATTTTTCTCATAAACGATTGAATTTAAAGCTCACGACCAACAGTGCCTTTTTGTGTAGAAAACATTGGCAATTTAAATGGGCGTCTCAAAACTATACTTTTTCGATTGACGAGGAAATTGGGGAGAAAAAAAACCACTACTCCTTCAAAATCTTCACCAATTATGACTTGACAAAAAAAATGTTCTTCTTGCAAAAGCTGTTTTCTGTACGATAAACGGTTCCGGAGATATTCATTAAAAAAATATTTTTTTTAATTTCAACACCCTGTATCTCGAAAATGGTGCATTTAGTGGGTAAGTTAATATTAACTTTTTTTCATATTTTTGGACGAGCTATCGCATCCTCAAGTCTCGCGCCTTTACTATGAAACACCCTGTATAAGTCGAGTCCAGTATAAATCTCAATTAATTTATATTTAATAAAGAATAATTAATTGGTTATCTAATACGGCAATTAATTGAAGTAATATTATCTAAGCTGTCTGGATTTATTTTGGTAGGTACCTATTTCATATAAGTTGATATAGTTACTTAAAAAATACGAAAAATAGAATAAAATTCAAAATAAAAATGTCCTCCATACGAAAACGTGATCTTTTCGGTGTTTTTTTGCTAGATCTAAATACCACTTAATTGCTGTATTTTTTTGAGCGTAATGATGGAACGAAAACCTTCGTGTGTAAGTCCTTCTCGCACTTAGCCGATTTTCACGTTTATTTAATAAAATAAAACTGCAATTTTATTATCCATTCAATTACAGACAAGGTGTGTTCTGTAATATAGGTATTACTTTCGGATCTATTACAAAAATATAAACACAAACAAAATATTTGTGAATGATAGAAAATAGATTACCTAAGGTTGAGAGCAAATTTTCCGGGGGCTATTGTGTTAATTAGCAAGTTTTCTTGAAATTTCTCATTCATAGTACAGTCCTGAAAAGTAGAACTAGCAAAAAACTTGAACTAGAGATTTTCGTTTAGAAGCATATTGTGCCTGTTTTTTTCTTTTCAAAAGTTCTAGCCTAGACTAAAATATTTATCAGCAAATTCTCATCAAAATAATCTTTATTTTTAATTTTTAAATATTAAAAAAATCAATAGCTTATCTAATAAATCAGTAGCTATAGACTAGGCTAAAAATATTAAAAAAGGACTGAAATTAATTCACTTTTATTGTCCACTGTCAAAAAAAAGTTTTTATTATCAACACTTTCGTTTTGTCTTAGTGATATTTTTGCATTCTATCCAGCCACTTATTTGTCTGTATTTTTCTTATAATCTTTATATATATATTAATTACATAGACCTCTATATATATATATAATATTTTTGTGCATGCGTTTCTACTTTTGATACAATTCACAATATATTCGGGGAACCATACTGTCTTCGCCGTTGAGATGGACAAAATAATTCATCTAGATGATTATAGATTATTTCAAGCACAGCAACCCACAATAATTATTTATTCAACACAATATGAATTTCCAAATCACCCAGATATAATAATTCATGATTAGGTCCTGCACATATATAATTAATATTAATCGAAGATGGCATTAATTTGCCGGATAGTATTGTTTCCTATTTAAATTTGGATGAATTTAATACAAATGATCTATTTTTTTTTTGGCATGCTTAGTACTGAAGTAATCTTTTGGGATTTTTTCATTATTTATATTTGAGCGTTCTTAAATTTAGGAGTAATGACTAGTTCGCCTCTTTAATTTTGCAAACTGTAATGACAGAGCTTCCTTAGAACAGTCATTGCAGCAGATTTAAATAGCTTGGATATATAAGACATTGATCTAGTTTTCTATAATGTTTGCTATATTAGTTAATTAACAGAGAATTAGATCACATAATATACTAACTAGATAATATGACCGTATATCTAATCGAGGTAGGTTTTTCAAGATTTTCACACTCTCAGTTCAAATTCTCAAAATATCTTTTGGGGGATAGAGCTCTTATTAAATAACAGCCTCTGATATAATTGATGAGTTTCTTCTAAAGTTAAATAACCTTCAAGAGGTATCTTGAGAATATAGCAGAGGTAGGTTTTTTTCCCATTTGCATGAGAATGATTTTTCTACTAACTTAACAACTTATATTCTCCATTCACTGACCACCTCTTCTATATATCAATGAAAATAAAAGACTATTTCTATTCTAATTCAAAAAAAAGAAGTTCTATCTTCTATGGGCTCGAAACAATTTAGTAGGTAGGGGGAATAATTTTCAACAGAAATGATCGAATACCATTTAAAATATTGAACAGAAAAAGTATAATTTCATTTCAACAGATGTGTGGTGGAAACTTCTATTTATTATCTCTTTCATTGTCCTTGGCCGTTTTTGAAAAATCTCAATACTAAGTAGGTAAGATATTTGTAATAAATTTTGATGGATATAACAGAAAAACAAATCACCCAGTCGACAAAAACAAAATATAACAGATTCATGCTGAGGATGTCTGAGACAAATGTAGATTCATTTCTCTTTTATATCAGCTGTAGCTGAACAGAATATATAATTTCTAGCTTCTTCTTTAATCAGTTGCTCCTGATTTCAACGATTGTTTGAATTGGATATTGAATTAATACTTTGTCTGTTCAACAAATTCACGCATCGATAAAATATTTAAAACAAAAATTGATGATAAATGAGAATAAACACTCTAAATTTAAAACCAACAACAAAAAAAAGCTCATTACATCTCGAGTAGTAGAACAAAAAATAAAAGCAAAACAACATCAACAACAATATATTTCACTTGTACAATACGCGTTCTTGGAAACAGAAGGCTTCGTTTTTCGACTGCCTCATGGATATGGCTGGCCACTTGGGCGGTGGTGGTGGTGGTGGTGGTGGTGGTGCTGTTGGAGGCAGCAGCAGGGCTGGCTCACTCAGCTTAGAGGGGGCACCTCTGATGGGGGCACAGGAGCAGGAGGAGAGCTCTCTGGTCACATTAGCCAGAAGAAATACGAAGAGAAATCGGTCATTAAGGTAAGCAGCAAACTTGTCATCACCTTGAAATACTTTCTGAGGTCAGCTTGCAAAATAAATGCAACATTTTATTTGTAAAAGGAAATTGTCAGTCTTATTATGATTAATGTACTTTTCTTTGTTTCAGGAATAAAAAGGTGAACACAAATTCAGATTTGGTGGTAAAATTCATAACTGTCTTAGACTAGTCGTGTTAGGTTCATAAACAAAAAAACATATAAAATGAAAGCGTTAATATAATGTTCAATGTTCATTTTACAGATGCAGAAAAAATATGATGTTATAGTGTTAGAAAACTTCTAGAAGGTATAACTAGTCAATTTAGCCCATTAAGTCTTTTTCTCATAGTGACATCGTGATATTGATCAAAAAATGCACTTTTAACCAATATCTAGCTACTTGTAGATTTATTCTTTCTTATTTTTGTATGACATTCAATTTGAGTGAAATGTATAATGGATATCTGCCCACATAAAACTCATCAACGTATTTCTATTGCCTTAAACTTACAAAAAAACATCATCAATCCAAGATCTTTTAATAAACCTCACTTCTGAGATCCATTAAAACTTGTCAATGTCATTTTATTTGAATAATAATAGCATCTACAAAATCTTATTTTCGGCCTCTAGAACTTATTTTCATTTTCCATAAAATCTCATGTGAATTTCTGATAAACGCATAATTTTTCAAATCGATGTTTTTCATTTAAATTAAATCTAATCAATTATCTTGATTAAAATGCGGATATTATATGCATTATTACTCATACTGAATTGATCATACAATATGTTATTGCATGTCACTTTGATCCATCTTGTCATCATATTTGACTAAATATTGTACACATAAAAATTCAAGCCACAATATACCTACCTATACCTTCTTGACAAGTCAGAATTGCATCCAATTTGAAGTTAAATCTGGTGACCTAGACAGCATAACTGAAAACATAATAAATACTTATAGAATAGGATAGTATTCAATCATTTAGGTGGTGTCAAGGGATTCATAATACCCGTGATAATTTCTACAAATACAGAGATATATAAATGAACTTTGACATAAATTATCAGAACACCCAGATAAATCGTAAGTAATCTTGACGCTGACAAACAAACAGACCAATCGCTCACCAGAGTATTCAAAATATCCCACTTCTGATTTCACAGTTGGCGCGTAGGTACGACTGCCATGCGTTATAGATCTCGTGATGGCCATCTCGTTGGAAAGCACTGGCAACCTTATCACGAGTAATGATCCATTTGAAATAGTGCCTATCGAATCCGCTTAAGGTCACCACGCTTGGACTATGATGATGATCATGAATGATCTTCTGTGCCTTTCCATATCACTATGTTGAAACTCTTAAAACTCAAAACAGATTAGTGGAATCATATAGGTATTATGAATTTCATCAGAAATTTGGCTATTAAAATATATACTTTATTATTTTATTTTCACAATTTTGATTTTAGTTCAAGCAAGAAATCATTTTAGTCCAGACCGATTCGAAAATAGACCATCAAGGCCTTGTATATTGAATCCATTGACATCCTCTAATATCATGTTCTGTGATAAGACAAATAGATTTCAAGAACTGCGAATTTAATCTCCCATTAGGTTAGTTTCATGTAAAATTTCAAAAAGCCAACATATTTTTTGGATCTTATTTTTATTTAAGCTCAAATTTAATAGCTCTGTAATTTATATAAACCAATATTTTGGACCACATAGTAATGTGAAAGTTGTCCGGGTTCATCAGGTTAAGCGTTTAAAAATCTAATATCAGAAAAATATCCTTTTATTTGGATAAATTCTTGGGAATGGTGAGTCTTTTTTTGAAAATGTACATATTAAAAGTATTTGAGTATGGGCTAAGAGTACTTTATATTCAGCAACGATTCAGCTTAAATACAAAAAAAAATATATCGAAAGAGACGCCCTGTATACTAGGTAACAAAATTAGCACTGTAGCATGTTAAATTATAATTATCATTAACAATGAAGTTGTCGCATCAGCTTATCCCCCTTTGAGAATTTCTAAATGGCAGATTTAAGAGAAAAAAAAAAATAAAATGAAATAATTTTCGGAGCGATAATGCTGATGGGACACACTTTTGATTTTTTTGCATGCTCGATTTATTAACAATATTCTGGGTGTTGCATATTGAAGTGAATTTAGAAATAGTAGACAGGACCTGTTCTATGACTGGGACTGTTAGATTATACATAGGTATTATACATATATTATTATTATATTTCTATAGATCATTTTCACCATCTTGATACCTTATGTAGGTAATAATTCTATATTCTGCTAGCATATACACTTTTCTACATTTAAAAATATATTTTTTGATGATCGATGATTATATTCCTCCAATGTCACATGTTCTATTAAGGTGGGTATATAAAAAAAAACAATGGTTGAAGACAAAAAGTCAAATGAATCAAAATTCTTCTCATCCTGTTCAAATATGGAAAAGAAAATTCGGGAACCAATAATTCATTATCTATTCATTCAAATCTAAGCTAGATGTATCAGTATCTTGATAGATATTCGATTTACATAGTAGATTAAATCGAGAAAAGTTGATCAGACTCTTTTCTTGACAAGATTTCAATAGTGCACTTATTACAATTGGTCTAATATTATATCTTATAATAGAGGTCTTGTTTTTTTTTGATTCCTCTAAATTACCCTATAGTAATGAACATTTATTTTGTCCTTCTTGGTTCAAATTTGATTTTGTAAAAAAACAACATCTTTTCCACCTCAAAATGAGATAAATCATTATCAAAAAGCCCTTTTAAAATGAGCAGATGTACCTCGTTATATATCACTTAAAAGCTCGTTTAATTTTTATGTTTGAATTCCTCCAAATTATTGTATCAAGCATGCAATATTTCTAAATCCATGAAATTTTTATTTCAGCAACAAATATATATTAATAGAAATAAAATTCTGAACAACTTGATGATTTGAGCTAGTGTGTAGATTAAATATTAAAATAATATACCAAATACATCCAGTTTGGATTTACATGTCTTAAAAAATCATCTACTTGAATACTTGGAGGAATTAAAGTCTCTAATTCCTACATAGGTAGATAATGTTTGGTAATGCTTGAGAATAATTACTAATCATGTCCGTTTCCCTGAAGGTGATGGATTTACAAGACGTTCTAGGCTCCCGTAGACCATCTTGTGATAGCTTGACAGACCAACAGCATTTGCATCCATCAGGATACAGTAGTAACACTCACAGACGCAGTCCTAGTATACGGTAAACCACTTTACCTAGATTCTATTTAATCTTTATCTTATCTCAAATTTTAAATAGGGTAGATATCTCAAGAATGCTACAAAATTTGACGCTTTACAATGGTGAAGTTATATATTTTTGATAGTTTTTGTTACTTTCTGTCAAAATCAATGCTGGTCTATTCTATTTCAGTCGTAATTCACCATCTCTTCAACGGAGTCCATCTCCAAGACGAAGATACCCCGCCCACTTACATCACGACATCGGCTTCTCGGATACAGTATCGAATGTTGTGGAAATAGTAAAACACGAGCACCAGAGAGCATCTCAGAGGAGCAGGTTTCCCAGAGGTAAGATTATCAAGCTTGTGAGTTCATTGAATTTCATAATATCCGTGTTGCTTTTTTGCTCAGTTTTGAGATTCGTAGGTTATCTAGCATGCGCACATATGTTCAGATCACTTGATCACTACCACAAAATTGTCTTTAAGAATTCTCCGCCATAGGCTCTTGGTCGGCCTCCACCAGTCCAGCCCATTCGCCATCACCCACTGAAGGTGGCAGCGGTACATCTAGGCACAACAGTAACTCCAGGTACGGTCCACCGTTGAGATCGTCGCGAAGAGTCGTTGGCGACTATGGGACGACCAGCCTGTGCCAAAGATCGAGGTCACCGAGTCCGACTCATCCGGCAGTAGGCAGTGGTGCGACTGCTGCAGCTCTAGGTACCGCCCATTATCCACTACATCAACATGGGACAGCTTTGATTGGTGAGTTTTCTGGTTGTGTGGTTCGCCATTGTTAGCTTTCAAGAATATATTTATCAGAGTGCATTGACGTTAGCACTGGATCAATGAGTGACTCGCAAAAAGCAAGCTTGATTTGTTATAGCAAGGCTGATATTTCTTTCAGATCAAGAATAAAATCATAATACTCAAGTTAACTTATTGTTATTGATTTCATAATGTTTTCGTTTCAACAGATATCATAAACAGTTTCTTTCAGAAATGTTTAATTTAGATCAAATCAGTCGCAAAAGGCTATTTTAAATTTCAAGTGACTTGCAGAAATTTTAAGTTTTGGCGGAGGCGCCACGTTAGTAGATTTTCCCCCGGTCGAACAAATGATGTCCATTAACTATCATTTTTATGTTATTACTTGTTCCACACACTGTCAAAATTCGTCGAGTTGGACAAATATCCGAGAGACATGCGCATTGATGGAGATTTACAAACTGTTCCTGATTTACAATTAGAACGAAGCCAATAATATCAATAATCAATGTTTTCATAGATTATTTCTTGATCTCAAAGATTTTGTGTTGGCTGCTTAGAATTTATTCAAGCTTTATGTAATATATTCAAGGTGTGACCTAATACATCTTTTCGAGCAGTTGGCGTGGTTTATAATTCAAACTTTTGTTCTGTCTGTAATTTTATTTCACGTATGTTGAAGTTAGCATACCAATTCACGCACGTTTTTTTGTCAATATCGATGTTGTGTCTCGATGGTGCGTAATACGGGCCCCCCAACACCATATGCAACCTTTATTTTAGTCGAAGCTGTGTTTGGCCCAAATGTTTAATTTGGATCAACTCAAAAAGGCTATTTTACATTTCAAGTGGGTGTCGCAGATATTTTAAGTTTTGGCGAAGGCGCCACGTTAATCTATTTTCCCCCAGTCGAACAAATGATGTTCATTAACTATCATTTTTATGTTATTACTTGTTCCACACACTGTCAGAATTCGTCGGGTTGGACAAATATCCGAGAGACATGCGCATTGATAGGCATTTACAAACCGTTTCCGATTTACAGTTAGAACGAAGCACCAATAATATCAATGATCAATGTTCTCATACTTAGATTATTTCTTGATCTCAAAGTTTTTGTGTTGGCTGTTTAAAATTTATTCAAGCTTTATATAATATATTAGAGGTGTGACCTAATACATCTTTTCGAACAGTTGACGTGGTTTATAATTCAAACTTTTGTTCTGTCTGTAATTTTATTTCACGTATGTTGAAGTTAGCATACCAATTCACGCACGTTTCTTTTATGTCAATATCGATGTTGCGCTTCGATGGTGGGTAATAGGGTCCCCCGAACACCATATGTAACAATCTTTATTTTAGCCGAGGCTGTGTTTTGCCCAAATGTTTAATTAAGATCAACTCAAAAAGGCTATTTTACATTCCAAGTGGTTGTCGCAGACATTTTAAGTTTTGGCGGAGGCGCCACGTTAGTCGATTTTCCCCAGTCGAACAAATGATGTTCATTAACTATCATTTTTATGTTATTACTTGTTCCACACACTGTCAAAATTCGTCGAATTGGACAAATATCCGAGAGACATGCGCATTGATGGAGATTTACAAACTGTTCCTGATTTACAATTAGAACGAAGCCAATAATATCAATAATCAATGTTTTCATAGATTATTTCTTGATCTCAAAGATTTTGTGTTGGCTGCTTAGAATTTATTCAAGCTTTATGTAATATATTCGAGGTGTGACCTAATACATCTTTTCGAGCAGTTGGCGTGGTTTATAATTCAAACTTTTGTTCTGTCTGTAATTTCATTTCACTGAATATGAGTATGTTGAAGTTAGCATTTCAATTCACGCACGTTTTTTTGTCAATATCGATGTTGTGTCTCGATGGTGCGTAATACGGTCCCCCCAACACCATATGCAACCTTTATTTTAGTCGAAGCTGTGTTTGGCCCAAATGTTTAATTTGGATCAACTCAAAAAGGCTATTTTACATTTCAAGTGGGTGTCGCAGACATTTTAAGTTTTGGCGGATGCGCCACGTTAATCGATTTTCCCCCAGTCGAACAAATGATGTTCATTAACTATCATTTTTATGTTATTACTTGTTCCACACACTGTCAAAATTTGTCGGGTTGGACAAATATCCGAGAGACATGCGCATTGATGGAGATTTACAAACTGTTCCCGATTTACAGTTAGAACGAAGCCAATAATATCAATGATCAATGTTCTCAAATACTATATCTTGATCTCAAAGTTTTTGTGTTGGCTGTTTATAATTTATTCAAGCTTTATATTATACATATAAGTTCGAGGTGTGACCTAATACATCTTTTCGAGTGGTTGGCGTGGTTTATAATTCAAACTTTTGTTCTGTCTGTAATTTTATTTCACTGAATATAAGTATGTTGAAGTTAGCATTTCAATTCACGCACGTTTCTTTTATGTCAATATCGATGTTGTGTCTCGATGGTGCGTAATACGGTCCCCCCAACACCATATGCAACCTTTATTTTAGCCGGGGCTGTGGCAGGTATTCCCATGGGTCAGTCGGCCGCTCAACGTGCGAGCGTTCAGCACAGCCATCCAACACTGATGGTGAGCGGACGCAGTCTGGGCGGGCGAGCGACAGCAGCTGCAGCTGTGGGTGGAGGAGGACAGGGCAGGCGATTGCCGCCCACTCCTTGCAAACCCTCAACATTGCAACTTAGGCCAGGAACAATCAATTTTCCCAAATTGAATGCCTCACCTACTCATGTAAGTATAGTGAATCGACAATAATAATTGTATTTTGTACCGATGTTAAATTTATACTTTTATTAAAGCAACAGCTGCAGCAACAGACGCAGTCAGCGCATGCGACACCACATTCGTATCCGCAGATCGGCTTCCGGGACCAGCCGATGCGTGAGATGTCGGCACCGGCAAACGTGAACACAGGCAGCACCATGAATCCCGGGACCCGATCATCGGGGGAATCCAATCAGGCACCTCTCAGCTTCGAGCAGGCCGTCGCGCTTGGAAGAGGAGGTCGTGTGCTGCCCAGTCCGGTGCCTAATGGGTATGTCACATAACCTAACCTAACCTAACCTAACCTATAAATATCATTCGTCTTTAATCCGCGTTAAAAACTCTTATTTTAAAGAAATTATCAGCATGTTTTTAAGATGTGTATCGATTGTCCGATCTAAGCTACAACTTGGATATCTAGCTTCGAGACATCTGCTAGTTTTTTTCGTTTAAATTTTATATAAAATAAACTTGCATTTATTCAATTTGGAAACGAGTTGATGAATGACATGAATATTTATTTTATTCCAGGTATAAACCGAAACCAACACGTTCTAGGCATTCAGATTCTGATGAAGACGATTGGTGCTAGCACATGCTAAACACTCTTTAAGAGTAATTTTTCATAGTGCTTAGTTTATTTAAATATAAAAAATAAAGTTCGATGATAATGTGAAGACTTATAAAACAAAGTGAAAATATAAACTGTTATTCATTTATTTGCGCAGAGCGGTCGGAGACCATATTATAATATTGTGATGTGATAGAAGTCGATAATTTCAAGGAAAACATAAAACGTTGTAAAAATCATAACACAGTATATAAGTGCATTACATTATTAATTCTATAATACTACTATACTCAGGAATTCGAAAATTGTAGCATATTTTTTCTCTTTCTTCGTATATCCTACTCACATTAGAATCAAGAATAAAATAAAAAATAACTTGTTCACAGATGACATTTCTGAATCTCCCTATTCTAAGAGAATGGTAGTAATAATTTCTATCTATGTCTATATTTTTATAATATTGAATAAATAGGAAATTATATTGTTTCATTTTGAATAACTCGCTCGTGAATGAAATTGTTTCTTGGAATTTTCGACAAATCGATAAGGTTTTAATATATTTTGGCGAGCCTAGCGGAATCCCACTTCTGACACCATTTGTAACAGCACTCTGATTTTTCAATTGGACAGCAAATAATCGGTATATTTATCTATTTATTTAGTTGATTAAATACATTATATTCAAATCACTGATTATTTGCTTTCCAATTGGCGAATCAGAGTCCGGTTACAAGTGGCGTCAGAAGTGGGATTTCACCCGAAATCGCCACACTATAAAGGGTGTTTCAAACACGATGCACAATGAGACGTTTATGGAGGTCTACAAGACATATAAATTAATGTCAGATTTTGATTGTAGCTATTATTTTTATGGTAATTTCTAGAAAAAGGGTAACTGATTATATGCATGAACTGCACTAATTTTAATACATGGTGTCTAAAAAATATGTGCGATAGTATTTAATTATTATCTCAAGATAAATGTATCTGCCTTCAAATTTGATGTTCTATCAAAAAATAAAATCGTCGTCGTCTAATAGTCCATCGAGTATGAAACACCCTTTATATATTTATATATATAAAAATAAATAAATATGTACTATATATAGAAATAAATTATCTGATCGTTCTGCTCAACCGTATAACTTGGCCTTCAAGGAATTGACAGTTGTATAAATAAAAATTAATGAATAAGGACTCTTAAGAAAAGAGAGATAATACGGACTCTGTTATTCAAATTGAAAATTTTTGTAATACTGCCAATAAAATTATTTATTGATATACCTAATAGTGTAAAACTATATTTATATGAAACGGATTCTATAGACGATATATACATATATAAATATATATATAATATATAATTTGTGTTTTTCGTCTAATTTCATTTTGAAAATTTTCTGTTTTTGGGGCCAAATATAATATTTAAATTATTCATAAACTTAAAAGTGTCTTAGTTGAAATCAGTATTATGTACAGTTGAATTTCGTCCACCATTTGTAAATATCTTCCATAATGTACAGCGATACGAACATATTTAATTACTGTTGCATATATATATATATATATACAGGGTACATTGTACCCTATTACATCGGACGGAATACCCTGTATAATTATATACCTACCATACGTTTGCTGCCACCAAAAATTAAAATATCTTAGATTATAGATCAACGTTTTACCAAATTTAACTATAATTTATTTCACTCAGTCTATAACAAAACTTACAAGGATATATTCGTATTTCCCACATTCAAATAATATATTATATTTTATGTTTAAAACATTTTTTTAATATTTTTATCATTATCTAATAGAAGGTCTGAGTGAAATAAATTTTTGGTTGGATTCAACTTTAAGAGGAAGTGCTCTTATTCTTAGACTTTCTTGTATTTGTGATTAGTTTTCTAGAGAAAAGAATATTCCGTAAAAAAAAATAACATCTAAGTATTCATTATTTGTGACACACGGTCCGTTCGAAGATATTAGATTTAAAATGCTTCCTAGTTAGTATATTTTGTTGAACCTATATCAAATAACCAATAACCTGCTTGTGACTCAATAGATATTGGAATGTTGATTATTTGGTTCCAGTTCATTTTCGATCATTAATTGATTTTTTGGCATTATAACAATAAAATTTCTAATAATTTATTCTTCATTTTGTTTATTTCGTATGTGGGAAATTTAATTGTTATTCTCGATCCAAATAAAAAATGTATTGCGGACAGCTATATGTTTCACACAAAAATCGTCTTGATTACAAAAATTCACAAATGTTCATAAGCAATTGATTGGCATTTGAAAAGTTTAAAATTTTCAAACCAGATCTGGTTATTCGACATAGGATTCCTACTAGTACTTAGTACACTTTATCATTTTACTTATATAATTATCGAAAACCATATTCTCATTGTATTTTGAAGTCTTGTATATATAAGGAGCATATTATTTTTAGATAGGTTTAATCAACAAACAGCTCAGTGAAACCTTGGGTTTCCACTAAAACCAGAGAAAACTCCTGAGCAGACAATCCTGTAGACTAGAAAAAAAATAGTATAAATTGTCATCATCGCACATTTTTACCTTAAACTGTGTTCAAATTCGTAAATAAGATATTAATTTGTGATTCGTCTTTAGTCAAACGATTCCACTTGCAAAAATATTTTCTATAAATCAAATAAGTACATTCTTAAAATATCAACTAACATAATATACGAAAGATAACAACAGTCTTTTTCAAAAACGAACAGCCTGATTTTATGAAATTAAACACCAAAACAAAATAAAAAAGCCCTTTCAAATCAGTCGAGATCTCTTACCGTTCATGAAGGTAGCTCATATTTTTCTAGAAATCCTGAAAAATAAGACCGCTGCTGGTGAATGGCTTCAAAAATAATAAAAATATGCCATTATTGATCTGTGGAAATATCTAGACGATTTTGTTACCGCGTCTATAAAAACTAAAGATATAATTTCAATAATTGATGCAAAAATTAATTGAAATTATATCAACCACTGCCATACCATAACTTGTTTATAATAAATTCTGAGATAAATGACAAAAATCAAAGCTAACAACTTGAAATAAGGCTCTACAGTTTTACTCATACATATTTCAATCGTTATCTAAGTTTTTTCCTAGTTTTTGTTTTAAGATAGTTACCAAATAGTTTCTTCTAGGTATGTCCAGTAGGCCCTATAGGTATATATAAATTCTTCTCTAAGTATAAGTGGAGTTCATTAACATAGCCAAAGTTCAACATCGATTTTTTCATTTATGAAAATTTGAAGAACAAAAATGGGGGTTACAGTCTTAGTTCCTATCACTTTTGCCTTGATAATACATGAGAAAGCTCAAGAAAACAGTTTGGTTTATATTCAGAAATAACAGAAGTAGTACTACATACAGCTTGACAAATCTACCAATGAATGTAAAATGGCCACCACTATCAATAAGCGGTATAGACATGATCAATGCAATACGTTAAAGAATAATAATTATACTTGACCACAAAATGGTGATGACTGCATCAATTTCCCATAAGCGTAGTCTTTGTCATACGAACACTTACAGAGCTAGATTTGTCAAGCTGTAGTTACTTACCTATGTTACCAGGCAGTGCCAAAGTATCATCTTGGTTAATCATAATCAAAATCAGCACTGTTATAAAACAACAACAAGATGATAAGATGATTATTTTGTCAATCTTATCAGGTTGAGAGTTTTTGTTCATAGACGTAAATATTTCAGGAGTTTCATGTTTTGTTCTTACAGAATACGGTTTATATAAAAGATTTAAAACTTGTCACGTTTGAAATAGACTATTTAGGTAGGTAATAAAATAAGTGCTGACGTCACCACAGAAATAGAAACTTTTGATTGATTCAAATATAACATAATGTCATAATATATTCAACCAATCGAAACTTCAGCTTCTGTTTTGTTTGGAATGGTCACGTGGTCACTTACCTGCACTTAACAAGACATTAAACCCTATTTAGAACAAATCAGCAAATTAGATTAGTTCAGATGCGTCATCGAGTTCAATCTATTTTCTCAAAACATTTACAGCGCATATATACCTACCTTGGTCATTTTGAATGAACACAGATACCTAGGTATGTGAAATGCGTACGTACTTGCCATAAAATAACGTAATATTAATTAACATAATTGAATTTCAACATGATTAATAAAAATACTCTTGGAAATATTCAACCATTCTGAATGCAATTGTATATATTCTAGATATTTAAAAAGGAAAACTCACTTTTTATGAACTAAAATTGAACGGCTTAAAATAATATAGTGATTATTATAATAGTAACATCGCTCAGTCGGATCATTTTTGATGAATAACAAAATTCTCATCTAATAAGATTCTTATATATAGATACATGCTAATGCCGCGATCTTTTTAGTTTTTCGACAATGCAAACACAGATAATATATAATTGTTACTCAAATTTTGATAAGCCAGTCTTATAGAGAACGCACACGGAGCGGATCGAAGGAGATGAAGCACATACAGAGTTTATTTTATGGTTTGTGGTACAGCACCAGTCTGAAGATAATATGATACTCAACCCAAAAGACTATGTAGCATAATCATTTTTGGTAAGTATCTGAGTGAATTTCCAGACTAATGTCGTATCACAAACTATAAAATAACCATACCCATACAATCGCTCTGAATACATAGATTTTACACGCCGACTGGAGCGAGTCGGATGCAGTCGCAGTGGCGCCGTGTGTATCCAGCTTTAAACTGTCTTAACACAAATCTTATTTGATACCCGGCTTCTTTGTATTTTAATCAAATTCACGAGTGTGTTGAAGATTCATTAAAAAAAACAAATCAGTCTAACGACAAAAACATATTCATCAGATATCTATAAGAAAACAAACTAAACAACGAGCTTGTTCCGAAATACACACCGTTAACGTGGCCAGGTTTAATGACTTCATAATTCGCCGTAACGTGGGCCTGATTTTTCATACAGCGTAAATAGGTTAGATTAGGCGTTTGACGTAGTTATGGGCTGACATAAAAACGTAAACAAATAAACAATAATTTCCTTTGGAAATAATGCTCAATACTTCAATAATTTATGTTTAATGTATATAACAGATGACCTGAAGTGACTCTTATAAATGTCTTATCAGACATTCGCACGATATTTTCTATAACAAAACGACATATTGTTGTTACTCCTAGCATTTCTATCCTCTTTAGATGAACTCTAAAAATTTTGCTATAAAACACCAATGATTTTGGGTTCATAATTAATTCGTTCACACAAGCTGAAATAAAAAACTATATTCAAATTTTGTCGTCAAACTTTCTTGTCATTTGTCATCATGCCATGTCAATGTCAAATTAACAACATACGGCTGGGCCAGAGATGACCATGGTTGTCTCTGACTGGGCCAGGGTATTTTTGAACGATTCAACAGCATGGCGTCGAATCATGACGTCAATAGACCTATATATTTCGGAACAAGCTCTCTATTATTGTGATACAGAGTGAATTTTACTCGAACATCTGGGATATACGTAAAAACAGTTGTAAAGATTTTGAAAATAAAAATCGTCAATGTTCGTTATCATAAGATAGAATTGATTTTTGTTAAAATTTGTTATTTATTATATATCTGGAGGTAAATATATTATAGTTATAATAATAACAGATTTAAGAAATCAGCAAATTTTATGGCATCAAATAGAAAAGTGAGATTTTTTTGAAAAAAAAAATTTGAGAAGAACTACTTATCATATATCATTGTTATACGTACGAAAGTCGAAAACAACCTAAAAGTTTTCAAATGTCTTTTTATATCATCAACATCTGTAAGGATCTGAAATAGGCATATAACATTCTTATAAAATTACAAATTAAACTATCTACGCAAATATGTATTAGTTTAATCTAGAAATAAGGTCAAACAATGAAATATACCTAATTAGCTTAAATAAGAAACTAATACAATTAAAGCAATATTATTTTAAATTGTCCCAATGTTGTTCATGAAAGTGATCCCTGCTATTTATAATTAAAAAAAAATAAATACGAAACCTTTCCGGTAATTTTTATAATAAAATATGAAAAAAAATATCTCTGCGCCATTTTGCTAAAAATTGAGGTGATAGCTTACATGATATGCAACTAAGACACATTTTCAAGATTGTATTGGCACTTTTCCAAAACTAGTAAGTATTATACTTATAGTAAGAATATTCTCGCTAAGAATCCGTTTTACGTTTTTTGCAAATTTCGATACACCTTGTACATATATAATCGTAAAAAAAAACTATCTATTAGATTTTGAATTTTAAATACCTAATTAAGTGATGTTTATACCAAAAAAAAATAACGTTTATTCTTCCCTAAAGTGCTTTAAGAATATACAGGATGTAACTTCAAAGCATGGAATTGACCACTTTTTTTATGTGCTATGTATGAATGGCCTATCTATCTATGATGGTCATTAAATTATTGTAAAGGAGTTTAAAGTTCAGTGGTCAGTACTCATACTTTATCGTTACAATTTGTTTTGAGAAAAATTGTTACGAAAAAATGGTGAAAATTGTTCTATTCATTTCCGTATAATATATATACATATATATCTATAACTAGAGCTTATTTTATTTCTGTTTGTTTTTTTATTTGAAGAAAACATTCATACAGTATTCATAAACTATGCGATACGTTCTTCCATAATTGCCGTACGCTCTACAGAAAATGAAGATTAGTACCAAAATAAATTTTGTTGCTTTTTTATGCTGAAGACAATTTGTAAATTTACCTACCTATCTGCTTGCATTTGATCTTGTCTCTAAATGTTATCTTCTTAAAAAGTTTGGGTTATCTGAATATATTTACACGGTTTATTATTTACTTTATCTACTTTTTTATTGGTCAAAAAATTTATTTAACATTTTGCCATCTTCTATTTCGATGAGTGTATAAAAAGGCTCGAGAGATCGTTGACAAAATAGTTGTAATGCTTGTATATAAAATTTTCTTTAAATAAAAATTATTATAAAAATTCTTATTATTTTTGTTAAACTAGCACAGACAATTTGTTATTATATAAATATTTCTTGAACGAAATGTCAGTGCTATAATCTGATTTGACTTTTTTCCTGAAGTATTATCTAAATGTATAGAATCATCCAGTGAAATCGAAGTTGCTTGAATTGTACCAGTTTTTCTTGCATAAAATCTTACTGTTAAATTTGTTGTTGTTTCATTTCACACTCAAAGATACAAATCCCTAAAACGACCTGCAAATTGTGTGAGAAATATTTTACATATCGTCGTAACTTAATAATAAAAACTGCCACAATATCTATTATCCATCCTGAAATCATTTTGATATCTTGCATTCAAGAATATACATTTTTGGACGCTATCTTTGTTTTCAAATTTAATAAATAACAATTCAAAATTATCTTTAGGCGGGAAGCAATGTTGCGCACGCAAGGTCGAATCATAAAATATAAAACATGTTCTATGGTCCTGTTTGAATCATAGATTACCAAATAAAAATCTCTTACAAAAATACTTCTGGAACCAATCAAATAATTATTTTTTTTCAAATTATTTAGGCCTCAAAAATGATACTAATGGAAGTCTGTTGAAGTTCTACAACTAAAATTATTTAAGACATCTGCTCATCTTACTTGTTCCATGATCCGTCAGTCGTGAGTTGGCTTGTGTCGTGTGTGTCGTGTCTTTAGATCAGCATTATACGCATTCTATGGTAATCTGTCAAATGAAACGAAAATCTGACGTGTCTTGTTTTTGAAATATTATGCTGGAACTGTGAATTAAATAGTAGCGTTTTTGCAGTCTTACCGAAGACAAAATGATTAATATAACATATTTATTTCTATTTGCCACTGTTTTTCTAAATGTCGAATGTCAACGAGTAGCTCCTGGCGTCCCCCCTCAACACTATCAAGTAAGTAAAAAATGTTGTATCTCTTAACATATGTTATTCAAATTATAATTGAATCAATGAATGGTCACCAGTCTACTAATGACTTATTATTTTACTAAAAGCAGCAACAACATCAACAGCCTTATCAAGTTCCTCAACAGCAACAACAATATGGACAACCACAGCATGTACAATACCAACAGGCACCTGTTCAACATCAACAAGTCCACCAACAGGTACCTGTGCAACATCAAGTGCCTAACCAACAACAAGTACCAGTCCAGCAACAGCAGGTACCAATGCAACAAGTGCCTGTTCAACAACAGCAGGTGCCAGTTCAACAGCAAGTACCCCAACATCAAGTACCCATACAGCAACAGGTACCACAACAGCATCAAGGTGGCCATGATCATGGCAGGAGCCACAAAATATTGAATGCTGCAAATGTGGCGCAAGAAGCTCAGTTAGTTCATATTTACAATTTTTAAATGAATGATAGTGATCAACCTAAGTACTCTGGAAGCATCCGATAAAATTTAGCAGATGTTAATATTTTTCATTGAATTTTTTGATATCTCTTTGTTAGGATTTCTATTTTCTATTATCCATTTATATTTCAGACATATTGCGGAGCATGCTGAAGTGCCAATCGATACCAGCAAAATGACTGAACAGGAATTGCAATTTCATTATTTTAAAATGCATGATGCTGACAATAACAACAAACTAGATGGCTGTGAATTAATAAAATCTCTCATCCATTGGCACGGTAAATATATTTTATGCTTTTAAAAAGTGTTTTGTGTGCATTTTATTGTTTGTTTTGTAATCAAAGTTGTTTGAAGAGGGTCTGTGGTGGATTTGTAATACTTTCCGTAATGTATTATTTCATGAATCGACGTCATTGTCTACCGGTGTGATACACAGGTCATACTGGTCGTGTCCGCAGAAGTGACTGATTACCGATCGCTTAGTAATCACTACTCATACTCTTGTGTACACGTCAGATGCATCAGTTAGCTCATTTGTGACGTTTGTCAAAAGAATTGAGATAATTCAATTCGAAAATTACACGTTTATGAGAAAAAATTAAGAAGAAACTTTATTTTCTGTTCAATATATTTATAGTGGAAAACATTATGTAGTAAACAGAACTATTGATGTCCATAATAGAATTCGGTAATGACTGAAACAGGTAATTATTATTATTTACTGATTATCTGTCAACTTTCTGATTACTAGTCGATTGGTAATAACTTCTCTGGTCTTAACCATTGTTCTGATACCCATTTTAGGTCAGTGGAAAACAGGTACATCGTTTGAGCGTTAACTATAAACAGTTTTAATTTTCGAAAATATTATGTACAAAATCTAGTTGTTTGATGTGCGTAATTTAGGTATTGCAAACTCCAGATAGTCAAGACAAACAAGAGGAATTTTGGGTTGTAGTATTTGGAATTTCATTTTGATATCTCTAAATACTATGGAGATATTTCCACAAAATTGCCAATCGGTTTAAAATATGGAAATTAACATGATTACCATTACCAAAGAATTACTATTTTATTTTAGTTCAATAATGCCTCAATTTTGAAATAATCTTTAAGGAATTCCATGTCATTTCATTTCGGTAGATTGAATTTTAATTTTTCATAACAACAAATTCAGTTTCATAGATCATATTAAAGTGAGTATTGAGTGAATATTTATTGTTTTTTGTTCTGTGTCGCTCGCTTTGGTTGCAGTGTCATATCTCATTTATTGTGTATTGAACGCAGATTACCAATTTACATATTTTGATAACATGGATTCTGATGGGTAAGGTAAAACTTGTCGATGCATATAATTTTGCAAAAAACAGCAAGAATAGAATGGACTCTGCTACACAGACTCTCTTGGAATGTAGCTAGCATATTGCCCAACTATCAAATTTTGTTTAGAACAAAGCGGCAAGGAGAAACAACAAGGAGTAGAAGAAAGAGTTTTCAAAGATGATGAGCTGATCAACTTGATTGACCCCATTTTAAATGTCGATGACCACAATAAGGATGGATATATTGATTATCCAGAATTTATAAGGGCGCAGCAAAAGGCAGCAAGCGGTCAAGCTAGGCCGCAAGTGTAAATGTATGTGCTTTTATGCTTTTATTTTTATTTTAGGTGCTTGCAAAAAACATTTGGCTTCTATAGTACATAAGTTGCAGTATAATTTGTTTACAGGGTACCTCTAAAATCTAAAAGGTATTCACAAAGTACTACAACATATTCCTGTTTATAATAATTATATACCTAATGAAAATAAAATAAAGCTCAACATTAAATATGGTATGGTAAACAATAAACGTTTGCTTTTGCTCGATTCTAATAATGGATGTATTTTTTGAACCCGTCGCGTGTAAGTGCGAATCGCACTTGGTCGATTTTTTTTGTTTTAAGTTTCAAACGGCTAATGAGATTCTGCTAGATTATGGTAAAGTGTTAAACAGCTAGCGACCAAATGTACCCAATTTTGTAATAGCGAACTTGTTCTGGTCTCAAATGATAGTATTTTGTAAAGATCTTTTCTTAGAGGTACCTTATATATAACTTATCCCAATTGCAGATTGATTTTGATTTATTACATTATTTTTTCAGCTGAAAGTGAGAATGCTGAATCATTTACTGATGAGAAACTTGCTAATTATGTCGATGAAATATTAAACCTACTCGATATTGATAAAGACGGTCAGGTATCTTATGTGGAATATCGTGAACGTTCAAGTCAGTTGTAATCTACAATCTGCTCTCCATTTCCAATGTGACAATTAGTTGTTTAAGGTCTCATAAAGTCTTTCTCCATGTTGTGAACTTTTTATTTTGTTTGTTTTTTTTTTGTTATTGTGAATGGAATCGACTGTATATCATGAATGCTTGTTCATCTTGTCATTTATTTGTACAATTATTATTTTTATAAGCATACATTGTTTATAATTTGAATAAATCGTATTCATGATCTAAAACAGCTCAATATTATTTTAGTAGGATGAACGCACTTCATATATACATATTGTTGAAACATTTTATACAAATTTATTAGGAATTTTTGAATAAACACTTTTATTAAATATCCTTGTTTAATTAAGAAACAACCCTTGAACACTAATAACGGAATTACCTTTTGGTGTACATATTTTTCTCAGACAATGCGATTTTTTGTATTTTTAAATTTTAATTTATAAAGCGTATTATAATATGCATATTTTTAATATTGATATAACATTATATTTCAAATTAATACATTCTGCTAATACATTCAATATCCTACAATTTAAAAGTTTGAATTGCATTTTTTTTTTCTTCAATCGTACCTAAATCACAGCGCACTAACAGAATTGGCACATACTTTTCCACATATATGTGATATATTTGCGAAATGACATGACATTTGCAATCGATCAGCAGAGATGAAGAAAAGAGCACTGCTAGCCAGCATGAAGCTTGCGTCATAACAATTTAGAGTAGGTGGTAGAGTATTGATTTTTAAGTAACAGCTTTTGAAAGCTGATCCGACGTCTGTCATCAATAGTATTTATACAATTTGCGAATATAATTTCCTGCAAAAAACTATCTGAAAGGACATGTTAATAACATCAGTTCCAATCGAATATTCATGGCAATTATGGGATTTAGTGCAAGTGCATATTGCAATTTTTGAAGTACGCTGTAATACTATTGCATTTGCGCATGATGACTGTTAAAAGTATCTACTTATTTTTTTATGAGACGAAACATTAAGCATTAACACTGACGGCTCCAAAAACACAGTAGTCAATGGGTGAAGATGGAGACAAAGCTGTTGGTTAAATCTTGTCGAATTTGTTACAAGGAGTTCAGTCGTGGTGTTAACTTGTTCGGTGAGGAGTCCAGAAGGTTGTTTCTACATGCTAAAATTAGAAAATATTTGTCTCTGACGGTAAGTGAATATAAAATTAATTTTTATGCATTGATCAGTCATATATTTGATGTACGACAGAATTCATTCAGGAATAATGATCAATTTCTGTATCATTAGCAGCCTAAATGACATTTCTGTTCTTTAAGAAGAGCCCTTGATCTCCAGTTGATAACAAATAGGTTGTAGTTATTTCAGCAATTAACAATGAGGTTATATATGATATAAGAAGCTCAAAATATTGAGCAAAGCTGATTGTACAACATAAGATCATTATGATCTTATGCAAATTCCAGTTTTTATTAGAATTATCACAAAAAATTACACCAACTGAGTTCACTACTCAAGTGTTCTGGTATATCTACCTGATACTTGATCACTTTTACAAGAATCATGTGATTCTACACAGATTGACATTTAACATCTTCATCTCTACTTGATGGTTTTATTCTTCTGTTGATCTTGAATACGACAATCAGAATTTAAGGTGTAAAAATAATATGACTATTTGGAGGTAGTGTTATATGATGACTATGGTGAATCCTCAACAAATTTTGAAGTTGTTATCAGTAGACTGTTCATTTAAAAAAAATATTAGGTACCTACCTGAGAAATTGGTTAAAAAATTATTGTTCATTTCATTCAAGTTGATCTTGCATGTGACTCATTAAAGTGTAGGTAGACCTGCTACAACCAAAATGCTTTCAGATATCTTCCGAAGATAGGCTTCCAAAAATGATATGTAATGATTGCTGCTCAAAAATTGATGGTTTTCATGAGTTTGCTACAATGGCCTTGAGAAATCAAGAGAAAATGGCGAAGTTGATTTTATGTAATTCCAACAGAATTGAACAAATACAAACCGAGAATAAATCACTATTGCACACTTATTTGACAAAAGTAAGCAATTTGATCTTGATTAACATCTTGAAAGTTGAAATGTTATTGGTGATTTTTTTCGATAGGGTATCAAGGAGAAAGAAGAACAAGAATCAGAAATTACGGAAATGGAAGTGAAAGTAGATCCGATGATAATATTGCAGTGTTGTTTGGACGAAGATGAAGAAAATAGTGTTTATAATGGTGAAATTGAAACGATCGAAGATAAACCAGAGGAGATCCCTAACAAGGACACCGTTTATATAGCCGTAGAAACGATATCGAGAGATGTTAATTCCGACGAAAGGCGACTCCACATATGCAGTATGTGCCCGAAAAAATTCACATCCGATATAAGTCTTCAAAGTCATATGTGGACGCATGCTTCGTATCCCAAACGAATACTCAACACATACAATATGATCGAGCCAAAGCCACAATTGCAACTACAATTTGTCGAAGAAAAACAAAGCAGTGAACCAGCTAATTCATCCAGCGATGAGAAAGACGAGGACGAAGATGTCGACAGTGAAGATCTTGAACACGATCACGACTACCTCTCGAAAAAAGTGAATTGTCCTATATGTGGCAAAGTTATATCGACCAAGGGTAATCTCAAAGTTCATCTGGAAACTCACAGGCCCAAAGGAAGATATGGCTGTGACATATGTGGAAGGATGTAAGTAAATTTTCTAATGTAAATAGTTTTTATATATTATTTTCTCATACCAATTTATGTCCAAATCAATATGTGAAAAGGTATAGACAGCAGAATGACAGCGGCCAACGGCACCAAAAATGACATTGACAGATAAGAGAAAATGTGACAGCTGTCCAATCATGATTCATTCGGCCAATCAGTGCCGCGGTAACCGTTGACCGCTGTTGAGCAAATCAATAATAAAGGTTAATGTTTTTTTGTTGTTGTTGTTGTCAGATTCAAAACACAATGTAATTTATTTCGCCACAAAGAGTACCATGGTGGTGTTCAATATCCATGTGGCGTATGTGGTCGAGTTTACCCAACAAATAGTACACTTAGAGCACATTCAATAACGCACAGTGATCTAAGGCCTCACGAGTGTCCCATGTGTGATAAAACATTCAAAAGAAACCAAGATCTCAAAGTAAGTTATAACAAGGTATACCTATCTGCTAATTTTACTTCATGATTGGGTTCCTTTGTGTAGATTATACATCACTATTTTACAAATCTGGGTAGTATTCCCACTTCTGATTTCTCGAAATGTAACGTTAAAAAAGATATTGCTGAAATACATAAAAACTAATATCCGTAAATTTTGTTTAAGAATTGTCCCCATCGATTTTATTTCGTACCTATTTCAGCGACTTTCTGTTAATATTAAAATTCCGAGGATCAGACATTGGAAGTTTTGAACACCCTGTATATATCACAGGTCACAAAGGAACCCGGAACAAATGAAATGCTTCGCTACTAATTATTCTATCATTTTTTTTTTCATTATTGTTCAGTTCCATATTAACCAGCATACAGGGGCACGTCCATACCAATGTCCTTATTGTCCAAAAGCTTTTGCCAGTTCTGGTAATTGCTTCTCACACAGGAAGAGAATGCATCCTGTCGAGGTCGAGAGGGATAGAGAGAAGGCTGCCAAGATAATGCGATAATAAGAATCATCAGCTTCCATTGCCTTCCATAATAAACATTTATTTGAATCGGTTAAAAAAGTGTTGTTACATACCTAATGGTCATTTATTTCCTGAAATTAAAATATTATGTAAAAAATGAAAAGAAGATAGAACAATCTTACCAATCATTATTGCAACTTGTATTTTGTAACCATATGTATCTATATGGTGTGTTTTATAACAAAATACCAGACAAACATCCTGAATTCATCAGCAATTCTATTATACATATGTTCTGCTCTTCAAAATTAATAATACATATCAAGATTTTTCAATAGAAGTACCTTACAATTTCTTTTAGTTGAAAATACTATCATCTACATACATTTAAATTATTCTTGGTCTTGTGGCCCTGTAATTTTTATTCTTATCAAATATTTTGTAAGAGATCAGAAAGAAGAGCCCTTATACCTAATTCTCAGCTGTTTTCATAATTGATGCTAGAAAATAACTGGCGACCACATTAATAAGATAATTTTTTTTTGAGAAAATATATCTAGGTATCTCTTTATTGTTCACAAATATACAGTGTAATAAAACATAACATCAAAACTCATTCAGCGATATAGAAAGACAAGCTGAGTTTACCAAATGTCAAATTAATTTCTTATCTTTCTTCGGCTAGTTTCGATTGGTTTCGTTCGCTAGTCTTTTGTATCTCGATCATCATAGATGTCAAATTACTTGACATTTTGACATTCGCTCATAGACACATTACCTAAATTAACAACAAATCTGCAATGATAGGGCTACTTAAAGATATAGAACTTTTTAACTGAAAAGTATTTATCAAACACTTTGCATATCAGAAGTCATATTCTCCGTACAACAGATCAAAATTAATATTTTAATTATTGAGGTCATGAGTTAATGTCAAGTTGACAAGTCGTATTCTCTGAAGAAGACCATTTGAAAACTTTACGCGAATATGATGTCAAGATTTTGGTGATCTACTCTGGATATCGTAGTCGTAGTTTGTTTTAAGGTTAGTGGAAATTATTATTCAACTTTGATTATGATAACTGAATTTAACTCCGGGAAGAGTATAGGTATGTAAAATGACAATTTATCAAGTTTTTATTTATATAATTTTTATAAAAACTGAACTTAGGTATTATAGACATGACTCTCTGGCACAATTTTTCGGTTAGAATGAAAGGTTATGTTCTTTTTAAATATTAATGGAGGTGCATAGATTTTATTATTTATCATTATTCGAGCTCATTTTTTCTCAAGGTCTGATTTGGTTTTTATAAGAGCTTTATAATTCCGAATCCGAATAGAAACCACGTAGGTAACTACCCAGATTGGACCTTTGAACTGACATACCTAACTGTGAGTAGAATATAAAAAAATCATATAGGTGCTTTATTTTTATAAAAATAGGTGATATTTGTTTATGTTTTAACTGGTAAGTATGTTTTACGTATCTCAATAATTGGTTAAGTAGACTATGACATCTACAATATTCAAACAAAGGACATTAAAAAAGATATTTATTAATCCTAAGTATATGAACTGAAATGATTGTTTTATTTGATTCAAATACTTACCTAGGTATTTAAATCTATAAAATCTGTATTTCGAATATTCAGTCAGTGTATTTGATAGCTAGAAATATATTTAAGTAGAAATATATATTATTATAAATATAATCGCTTTGAGCTATGGGAGATTGAGGGCTTTCACCAAGTAGATAAACTGTGATGACTTTTGTATACGATTTTTTTACTTCAACATTTAATGTTATATACTAGGTGGCTGTTCTCATATCTCGATTAATCACTGTACTGATAAAATTTGAATATTATTTTTTCTATTTTTTGTTGTTGCTCGGGAATCCACATTACTTAGACTAACAACCAAATATTATACTAGGTGTTAATAGAAAGTTGTATCCGGGATAATATTTAGTATTTTCTACATTTTCTTTGCGAAAAATAATATCTCTCTTTCGTTCATATTGACCGAATTACGATTTAAAATTATACCTATATGAATAATAACATCAACAGAATATGATTTTCACCATTTCTGTAGTAATACTGTATGTTTTAAAAACATTACGTTATCTCATTGTAAGGTACCATAATGAAGTTGAAAGTTTCATTTACAGTGACAACATTTGATAATATAATAATAATTACAGTATAAACCTCCGCTAATCTAGTTTTATGTTTTGTGTAAAATTGTTTCGATGTAGAAATCAAAATACCTATTTCATTTCAATTTATTTGAATTCAACAGTCAAGTAACATTCACTATGAATAAAATACCTATTAAACCTGTCAAAACATAGTGGATAAAAAATATAACGTACTGTCAAGTCAAGGCTATCAGTATTATGTAGATTGAATTTGATTGATATGTAAATAAAAATATATGTATTTATGATAGTGTAAATTTTGTCATCCTTCTCTGGATTCCTACGGTTCTCATCTTGGTCTTTCGTCATCTCAAGTCCTATATCTATCTTTTTGGATTCTCCTGAGACATTTTATTAGTTATTAGCATCGATTTTGGTATGTCTTATTGCTTTCTCAAGAAAGAGAAAAATTTATCTTTCATCTAGGTTTCTTTGAATATCGCATGGGACTGCCAATTTTGCTTCTGTTTCTGTTTTTCTAGAGCTCTTTTCTCTGGGTCTTAACATGGTATTTCGAGTGAAATTTACGTTGGTAAGCTTCTGATTTTTTTGTATTGAATCCGTTGCTAATATTAGGATGTAAAATGTAGCCTAAATCTATAAATACAAACGTAAGTAGGTAATAGATATTGCACGAAAAAATGTTTTATATGAATTCATCCAGATTCATTTAAAGTCTATATATACTTTTCCAAGCCAAACAAGAATTGAAAATCATCAAAGGAATTAGTTTTAAATACCTACGAACTCTGTCCCGTAGTAAACATTACCAGAGAACAGAGACGTATACCGTATACTCTGTTATTTGACAGATATAGACTTTGTTCTCTGACATTACAGATCTCTATTATTTGTGATGGAAAAGCTTTGATCTATGTCGAAGAGATGGCGTTACCATTCGCCATTCAATAAATAAAATTCATGGTACAGGTCTTATTGTACCATGATGAAATTGAAATCTGTAAAACAGCAAAAGCACATCTTACCTAACGCAAAAGTATTGGATAATATTTCAGAGTTCATATTAGAATATTGATAATTATCCTAATCTATTTACTTGCTCTGTGTTGTAATAAAGAATCAGAATATATTCATCACAACTGACTGAAATAATTCAAAGAAATCTGTTTTTTTTTTAATTTATCACTACATAGATACATTTATATAAGTAAAACCGAGATTAGGTTGAACGTCGACAGAACGGTTTTTTCCAGAACCGGACGAAAATACACAAACGAGTGTAGGTATATTCTGTCATTTTTTTGCTGCTGATTGTGTCATACACTTATAGTCTGGTCAACAAGTACCTTCTTAGTAGGGGTAATTAATATAAGTGTTAAATAGGTACCTACATTGACGAAGTGAAGTCGTGGAAATAAATTAGTTATAACAAACCGGTCCTAGTTTTCATGTGACACTCTGTAAAAGTGTATGGTGAGGGATGAGCGAACGACAACATGCGATATAGACTATAGATAGAAGGGTGCTACTAAACAGGAGCCGTCGGTATTCGTTGGCAATAGAGGTGGCAAAGGGACCGGCGGGGTAGATACTAGGTACACTACAGTTACCATGGATACGGCACACTTTCCTCTCCAGCTT
This sequence comes from Crioceris asparagi, assembly GCA_958507055.1. Lineage (NCBI taxonomy): Eukaryota > Metazoa > Arthropoda > Insecta > Coleoptera > Chrysomelidae > Crioceris > Crioceris asparagi. Next base: position 1,126,818 of record OY293833.1, on the reverse strand, counting down.
CATCTGATATTATGTTTGTATAGAGATTCAATATCAATTATGGTACGGTTTTGTCTAAAGCTCCCTCTTCTTCTCCATTTGTTCTCGATTGTCACTCGATGAATGTCACCACCTAAGATTTGCTAATCTTTATTTTTCTTTCGCTAAAAGAAGTGGCGCTGATCCTTTATAAACAAAAGAACACTTCATTTATTGCGCTGAGAAAATAAAAAGAAGTGAGTTTATGCGAGATGGGAGTCAAGTGGCAAGGTCAGCAGTAACAAATTTTGTATTTTTCAGTACATCAACTAATAAAGTCGAAGCATTTCTTTTTGACCGACTTCAAAAAAAGGAGAAGGTATACAATTCGGTTGTTGTTTATTTTCTTATGGCTGTTCGCGCTTTTTGCATAGTAAACGTAGGTACTTCGATTTAGACGAGTTTTGTTTCATTTGAAAGAGGAGAATTGAGAAATGGTCCCATATTGAGAAAAATCAAATTCAATATCGCCTTTCCTCCAAAAACCCCCCCAAAGGGGGTGGAGGGGCAATTTTTCTCGAAAATTGAAAATCCAAGACGGCAGAATTGATGAAAATTCCATATCTGGAAATGTTTAAATTTGATATTTTTAAAAATAATCTTAGTTTTCCACGTTACAGTCTGAAATATGTGATTCAGCTATGTGGAAGGGACAAAAATCGAAAGTTCGAGATTCGAAAATTAGAAAGGGGATCATATCCGAAAACGTTTAAATTGAACATTTTTTTAAAAGAGTTACGGTTTCCGAGTTTCGCAATGGTAAAGTCTGAAATATGTGATGATATGCGTATTTCCACTATGTGGAAGAGCATTTTTTTTCGAAAATTGAAAATATAATACGACCAAATTAAAGAAAAGCTTATATGTAGCAACATTTAAATTGAGTTACGGTTTTCGAGTTACAGCAGTGAAGTCTGAAATATGTATATATGCCCCGCGATGTTTTGAGATCTCTGAATAATAACTAACAAGTACAAGCTAAGCCTATATCTTTTTGGGTATTAGTGAACGTTCAACAATTTTCATAACTAATGCTACACTCAAAAATGTGAAATAAATGTTTTTTTTTATAAAAAATTGCACCATTATTAGTTGTTGCACTGAAAAATACAAAATAATATTAATTCTAATCTAATCGTCGGTCCAATTTTTTGTAAATAAATAATAATAATTAATATTTAATTAATTGTAGAATAATTGTATAAAGTGTGCAGTGCAGTGATATGATTTAGAAAAATACTGACCTAAAAAGAATTTGGTTAATTATCTTGTATGAAACTGGATTGAACAACCCTCTAACTAATGTGAATTGGTTTAGTTGACTGGAAGGCGCACAGACAAACTTTAACAATACCAAGAGAGGTCGGTCTTTATATCCTAACGATGGAGCGATCGTTAAAGGACCCCCTGGAGGGTTAGCGTATGATCCTTTGGCTACAAATAGGGCATCCATTCAACCTGCAATTATCCTCCAATAAGGGCACGTGGACAGATAGAGTGCACAACCCAAAACGCGGCTGACAATAATAAGGCATTGTTTCCACGTTTTGACTTTGCGATTTCGCTGCGAGTGGTATGGAACAATCATCATTAAGAGAGTTTATTTCGAAAACATTCGACGCGGCTATATAATAAAACACCGACGACATCTGCACAGGGGGTGCAAATGAAGGTCTCCATGGGAAATTCTGGAGAGGTACTCAAGTGATTTACTTGTCTATGGAATATTCATCTTTCAATTGAAACAATAACTCAATACCTCGAAGATATTTCAAGTAAATAACAGTTTCCATAAATATTTGTTTAAAAAAATAGGTATCACACTTTGCAGTGTAACATTAGCCATCAAAATCATTCAACGTTCACCGAAGAAGATAAAACGTTGTTCAGAGATTTCAAAACATCGCAAAAATACACATATTTCAGACTTAATCATCGCTATAACTAGGTATCTCACTCAAAAAAAGGTAACTTAAAAAAAATGGTCCAATTTAAATAATCCCTTCTTTAATTTTGTCGTCAGAAATTTTCGATTTTCGAAAAAAATTGCCCCACCCCCCTATAGCGGAGATAGATACAAATATTTCAGACTTTACCGCACTGCTGGAATTGAAAAGCTACTTATGATTTTTTTGAAAAATGTCCAATTCAAACGTTGCCGGTCATGGTCTCTTCTTCAATTAGGTCGTCTCAAATTCTCGATTTTCGAAAAAAGTTGACTCCTCCACCCCCCTCCCCTTGGGAGAAGCTTTTGAGAGGAAGGACATGTTGAATGTCGATTTTTTTTCCATTGGGATCAGTTCCAATTCAAACTTTGAGGATTTTATATTTAATCTTGTCGCAAAGTTCTGTCGCATTCGCTTCCTTTTTGGGTAGTATTTCCCCGGAAATGTTGAATTTTATTGTTTTTTTATTATGGGATCATTTCTTAATACTTCGGTCAAATTTCTAGTCAAAAATATTTATTTCACACTTTTGAGTGTAGCATTACTCACGAAAATCGTTGAACGTTCACTAATACCAATGAAGATAGTAGGTACTTATCCTATTACCCACGTATATTCTTTGCTTGTAATTATTGTTATTATTGAAATCTCAGAACATCGCTGCGGAAATACGCATAAGTATTTTAGATTACCACCGCTTAACTCCAAAACCGTAAATCTAAAGAAAAAAATGTTTTTTATAAATGTTGCCACAAATAATTAGGTCTTTCATGTAGTACCCACAGATTTTCAATTTTCGATAGAAATCGTCCTCTCGATATAGCAAAAATACATATATTTAAGAATTTAACATGCGTCTATCGCGAAAACCGTAACTCTTTTGAAAAAATGTTCAATTTAAACGTTTCCGGATATTGTCCTGTCTTTAATTATACCACCTCAGATTTTCTATTTTCGAGAAAATTTGTCCACTCCACTTTCGGAGAGATGAAGATTTCGGGTTTGAGTTTTTACGAATATGGGACCATTTCTCAAGTCTCCTCTTTCAAATGAATCAAAAATCATCAAAATCGGTGTACGTTTACTATATAAAACGCCCGAACAAACCAAAAAAAAAAGGAAACAGTCGAATTATGTATCTCCTCCGTTCGAGGTTTGTTGGTAAAAAATCGGAATAGGTTTACGAGGCGACAAAAAGCGTACCTAGGTACCAGACTTGTAATGAGGTTTAAGTCTTGGTATACTGATGATGGAATAAATAAGTGACCTCTTAAAAATAACAGTAACTCTTTATTTTTTCTTATTTAGTACAATGAATATAAGTAAGATAGGTACTTAATTACGGTGATATTAATATACAATGAAGATATAATATATGTACAAAGTATTCACAGTCAAAAATTATTGTCATATCTATATAAATAAAATTCAAAAAATAAATATTATATATACCTACTATAAAAGTACCTAATTGTTGGGCAAGAAAAGTGTGATATTCCATTAAAAAAAAAGATCAAAATATCATATAATACGTCATATCAAAACAATACTTAACAACAAAAAAAACTAATAATACATAAAAACCTATAAACATAGTATAAAATAAAATTTTAAAGTATATTATATACTTAAATTGGACATATCTATAGTACTTAGAATTATGTACATTCGAGCAATTGAAGAAATGAATCCTTACGAATTGGATAGTATAATATGTGCATACAACTTTTTTCTGAAGCATTTGTTCCTGAAAGTGATAGAAAACAAAAATAAAAATTAAAAATCGTAATATTTACCGATCCGCGGAATTATTGGATTTTTTTTCCATTATTATGTATTTATTTTGTTTGCATTGAATGTTAATCTACAAAATAAAATTAATTCCGAGCATATTACTACCCAATTTGATGGAATCAAATCATTCAAATGCAGTGTAGAATTTATTCTGTATAAATATAAGCTTGAATGTTTCATAATCATATTTTTTGCAAATTAAACTCACACCAAAACTCAGAAAATTAATTAATTAAGTAATTCGATTCGAGACCAATGTCAAATTTTAAAGCTTGTAACTAATGTACATATTCATGATATTGCTGTGTATCGACTATGACACTGGTGTATCCAGTCGAATGATTTTGTATCGGTTTGAAATCCTGCCAGTTGGGCGCCACCGCCACCTGCGCATGACCTGGATTATTGTTGAAACAATTGCCATTGAACGTATGCGGCACGCCACTGTACTGGGTGGTGTTGCCACTCAAATTGTGCAACTGTATTTGCTCACTTTCCGTGGAACTGTTCGAGCTGGACGAGGCACTGAATGGCCTTTGCTGGGCCGCACCCAGCAGATGATGTTGACTCAGCTCTGAGTCCGAATAGGGATAGAACATCTCTTGGTGATGTGGGGGATAGTATGACTCATCGTAGTTGTGAATGTACAGTGGATACTCGCTGGGAGCGTACGCCATGGCACCATTTGAATCGCTGAATTCATCATCAGTTATCGACGATGTCTGAGGTGATATGATTGTCGTAGTTGCCAGACGGCCAGCAGCTGCATGTGGTGAATGATATTTGGGTTGCTGAGCTGGTGGCGCTGCTGCTGCTGGCCTTGTTGGGATCAGAGGTGATTGCGGCGAGTGCGGCAGATCCTCCCTTGGAGCACCCTGGGCCAAATTCAGGAGCAGATCTTTGGCCTCGAAATCACTGAAATACAAAATCTCATCAGAAATTGGGCTACGAACTTCTGACAACAAGTGTCAACAGCTTGCTTTAGTCATCCCATGACGAAGACATTAATATTTGCTCACCTCAAGACATAGTTAACCGATACTATACAGTGTGGTCTTGATGATCTGGAATTGTGTACAACGGTGGCGTAACTTTGCATCCACACCCAACCGCCACCTTTGCACAGAAACCTGTAGTACTTGGTGGTTACTTGCCCTTTGTACAATACTGCAAGTGAAAAATAATTCATATCAATCAAATAATTTAATGGTTTCATAGTCTGAATTTGAGGTACCTAGGTACTGTTCAATGCCTTGCAACATACTGATGAGAGTCAATTTGCTCGACATAATGATGACTTGTAATAGGTATATGAAGTTGGTTAATGTTGAAGCGCATCAGTTTATATCAACATTATTAGAAAGTCGTTAATATTGTTAGTTTTTGGTACTTACATTGATGATGGGAATTCCTCAAAGCCAATATGTCACTTCCATGTACGTAATGATAGAGTGTTTTCTCAATCAAATCTTGAGGTTCGTAGCCAGTTAGTTGTGCCACTCTGTAAAAGAGACAAAAACGAATTGAATCGTGTAACCAAACATAATGTTTTGTTTGATTAGGGATCATAAATGAATTCGAAAGTGTTTCTCATCCAAAATAACACTTGTTCATTCTCATTCGTTGTCTTCATAATAAGCTGATAGAAAAAAAAAAATCTCATATATCAGAGACGAGCTATTGTTTTCGATTCATCATGTGAAATAAAGGTGTTCAAACAAAACGTAGGTACCTACCACCATACGTTGTTAAGTAGGTACCTAAGCGTAATTTGAGACACCCCATATACATACAAAAAAATAAGTGAGGGTTGTTGATACACCTAATCATTCGTTGGTGAAGTCTATAATTTCATTCCTTTTTTTTTCGAAAAAAAAAACAACTTACCGTGCATCCAAGAATATCAACTTCAAATCCATACTAGCTCTAAACATGAACATATTCGTATTGAGTTTGATTTCAGTTATGGAACTTGGTGGCAACGAATGTCCAACTGCTACCAAACCCATATTTTGATAGCTCACTTCGTATGGGCCTGTGCCAGCGTTGAATTGCTTTACTTTCAGATAGCCAGAACAATGGATAACCTGTAAACAAACAAACAAATTGTGTGACGAGAAAAGCGAAGAAGCACGTCGTGTTTTTTTTTTCTTATATATTGCCCATATTCATTTTTTATGCCTCCTATTGGTGTAGGAAATATACATAACATCAAATAGAGCGAGGTGCCTAATAATGTTTGAGGTATGTAAATTTGAAGCGTCTCCGGATTGAACATGGGGTTAATTAATGCATGCTCCGCATAGGTATAATAAAATTTACCTATGTGTGTAACTTTAATCTCGTGCATACATGGGAAAAATTAATTGGTTAATTATCAACTTGATGGGCTATTCAAGAACTCATAAGCTTACTTTGGTGTTATGCTGATTCACTTGAATCAAACAAAATGTAAATGAGATATATCTCATGTGAATATATCTATATATAAGTAGGTAGATATCACAATTCCCTTCATAAGAGCGTAAATACTTGTAAATACAAACAGTGCTGGCTGGGATGAGGGATAAGGCTTGAATTTTCAGATGAAAGAAAAAAAAATAAAAATAACAAATTCATCTAACCTTATAACCACCATTCGTTAGTCCAGCATTTCTTTTGGCCAGCACGCATTTCATTCTCAGAAAGAAGGCCCGCTCGCTTTCTTGTTCGTGGTGAGGTGGTCCCGTTCCTCCAGGTGGAAACATATTCGGTGTTAGTACGGCTGTCATCTCTTCATGATCAGCTGGATGGATATACTCGTATATACTGTTGCCGGTCAATTCAACCTGCAAAAGAACAAGTTGATAAATCCATAAATGCACGAGCGTACATTTAACACAATTTAGGAGTGTCGGTGTGATGTGGTTCTTCGAATAAGTACCTACCTGTGATAGTCCTAAATGAACAGACGCTGTCTCTGATATGTACATGATTTTGCCATCAGGTGCGACGACAAATATAAAACCATCGAGGGTTTGTAGAAGATATGATCCCAATTCCTTGATAGGTGCCTCACGTGGATTCGGGATAACTGGTGTCGCCCCCCATGCATCTCCTAATCCTGGAAATAACGGATGAAAAATGTGAAACTTCTTCAGTCAGTCAGTCAGTGATAGGCCACTTGACAACGTGCATGATTTTTGACCGACTTTGCAAACTGAGGAGGTATACAATTCGAGTGTGTGCCCTTTTTGTATTTTTTTTTTAAATGTCCAATTTAAACTTTGCCGTATATATGGTCTCTTATTTAATTCTGTTCCTTGGGGAGAAGTTTTTGAGAGGATTAATCATCAGGGCACGTTTTAGGTTATTTATAAGGCTCAAACATCCATAAAAATAAAAAAAACATGCGTACAAACAGTCGAATTGTGTAGCTCCTCCGTTTGATTCGTCGATCAAAAAGTTTATTTTCTTTTTTTTCAAAATCAAAGAGCCCGCTTTTAAGGAATTAAACACCAAAAGAAAATAATTAAAGGGACTTTTCAAATAAGCTTTTGACTTTTGACCGACTTCAAAAAAAGGATTCGGTTGTAAGATGTTTTTTTTGTGTGGCGTTTCGCATAGTAAACGTACTCCGATTTAGACGATTTTTGTTTCATTTGAAAGAAGAGAGTTGAGGAATGGTTTCATATTGAGAAAAATCAAATCCAAAATCTCCTTCTCTCCAAAACCGCCCCCAAAGGGGGTGGAGGGGGCAATTTTTCTCGAAAATTTAAAATTCGAGACGGCGGAATTAAAAAATTCCATATCCGGAAATGTTTAAATTGGACATTTTTAAAAATAATCATGCGTTTCCGCGCTACAGTCTGAAATATGTGTTTCAGCTATGTGGAAGGGGCAAATTTTTCCGAAAATCGAAAATTCGATATTTGAAAATTAGAATGGGGACCATATACGGAAACGTTTAAATTGAACATTTTTTCAAAAGTATAACGGTTTCCGAGTTTCGCATTGGTAAAGTCTGAAATATGTGATATGCGTATTTCCGCTATTTAGAAGAGCAATTTTGTTTCGAAAATTTAAAATATGACACGGCCACATTAAAGAAAAGATTATATGTAGCAACATTTAAATTGAGTTACGGTTTTCGAGTTACAGCAGTGAAGTCTGAAATATGTATATTTGCGCCGCGATGTTTTGATATCTCTGAATAATAAATAACAAGTACAAGGCTAAGCCTAAGTATACCTTTTTGGGTATTAGTGAACGTTCAACAATTTTCATGACTAATGTTACACTCAAAAATATGAAATAAATATTTCTTAGAAAAATTGGACCGACTTTATTAGTTGCTGCGTTGAAAAATACAAAATAATAGATATTAATTCTATTGGTGCTGGTAATTTTGAAGTTGTGCCGTTGTAGTGTGTTGTTGTAGGCACCAACTCCAAAAAAACCAGCACCAATAGAATAAATATTATTTTGTATTTTTCAGTGCAACAACTAATAAAGTCGGTACAATTTTTTTTAAATCATTTAGAAATCCAAGGTGGGAAGTTTTGGAATAAACTGAAACTGAAACAACAATTTAATCATCTTTTTGATCACTATGAATCATTCATTTTCATTTAAATTCACGTACCTATATTATATAAAGAACAAACAGTTATAGCTTTGTCAATAATAAAGGCGTGTGTGAAATAATTTCGAAGATGCTGATAAAATCTTCTGATTCATTATATATACATACACAGATAAAGATGCTGGGACTTTTTGTTCAATGGATATTTAAATATGAATCATACACTCAGCTTTTCAACAAAATGTATATTGAGTAGGGGTATTGATCGACAATAAAAGATTTCTAGAGATTATTATTTGTCACATTTTATTATCTTTAATTCGAAACGAATATAAAACACCCCACAGTCGAATTTTATCTATTAATTTTTCCGTTATTCAGTCGAAAATGCCATTAGATTTGAGATTCAATAAAATTGAAACATTGCATTGAATCCGTTAAAAACAATTATTTGAACTCCACCTAAAGAAGAATACATTGTTTGACCGATGTTCTTTCACAAATTGATCAAATATACTTAATAGTTATTCAAATTTTATCTATGCCATTGTGTTTTCTTTCTAACAAAATATGTCAAACAAAAGTTTTGTTTAATTATGATGTCTTCAAGTACCTACCTAATATATATATATATACGTTTTAATGCTATCACTTATTGATAGAACTATTAAATCTGGGATATTTACAGTGATTTTTCAATACCTATATCCATTTAACATTGTATACGTACATCCAGTCTGGCACTTTGTTCGGCCATAATATTTTATGACAGGTAGGTACCTACCTATATGTTAGTTAATATTTACATAACCATGTCCCACCATGAGTACAAATATTTGTTATTGTATATGTAAAGGTATTGTCTGTTCAATTTAAAATGGCCACAGGTGTGTAATTTTGGAACAAGGTTTATAAACATATTCATCAAGTTTCATTGAAATGAAAGAAAACTTTTTTAAAGGCTCCACGCGTTTTTTTTTTGTTTAAAATGCATTAGATAAACATTTTTTTCATGAATCAATTAGAAAACACTGTTAAATTGCGAAAAACTTGAAATTTAAAACATTGAAAAAGTAGTTTATTCCTTGTTCAAAATGACAAAAAAATTAGGCATTATGTACTCCAATTTTGATTTTTTTTCTGGAAAATAATAAATCCTTGGCAGCAAATTTAAAGAAAAAAATCCGAGTTTTCCGAGTTTCCGAGTTACAGCAGTAAAGTTTTACTTTACAGTTCGTACCTTCGGATATCTCACTATAATAGACGTACCGATTTGGATAAATATTTTTATGTTTGGTGCATTGAAAAATACAAAATAATATTAATTCTATTGGTGCTGGTAACTTGTAAAGTTGGTACCAAAAGTTTTCAATCTAACACTGCAACTGCACAACTTCAAAAGTACGAGCATCAATAGAATTAATATTATTTTGTATTTTTCAGTGCACCAACTAATAACGTCGGTCAAATTTTTTATAAAAAATATTCAATTCAAGCTTTCAAGAGGGTAGTACTTATCCTATTACCCATGTATATTCTTTGCCTGTATGTAAGTACTTGCTTTTATTTATAGATCTCAAAACATCACGGCGGAAATACACATATGTCAGACTTTACCACTGCTGTAATTCGAAAACCGTAACTTCTTTTAAAAATGTATAATTTAAATGTTGCTACATATAATCTCTTCTTCAATTTTCAAAAAAAATTGCCGCCTCTACATAGCAGAAATACACATATTTCAATCTTTACCACTGCTGTTAATCGAAAACCGTAACTTTTTTGAAAAAATGTTTGATATATACGTTTCCGGATATGGTCTCATCTTTAATTCTGCCGTCTCAGATTTTCGATTTTCGAAAATAAACTTAGCTAGTTTATTTGCCAGCCAGCCCTTGGGCTATAAATGTTAGCTGTTACATTTTGTCATGAAAATTAGTCCATGTATGTATATATAAATATATAAATAGACGACTTACCATCTGGAAAAACCTGCCTCATCTTCAGATAAGATGTTGTCAATCGTATGACGGAAGCTTTGTCCAATTGTGATGTGATTGCAGCTGGTAATGGTAGAAGCTTGGCCAGTTCCAAAAATTCGGCATTTTCTTTTTCTCGTCTGCTTCTGGCAGCATTTTTACTTTTCTCCTTCATAGCACCCTTGGCAACGGAAACTGCAAAATAAATGAATATAAAATGATTGAATGACATATGTGTACAAATTCATTTGCCATTTCTAGCTTCAATGATATGGGATAAAAAAAACTGCGCGTTCTTTCAAGAAAACGTTCTCCATCTAACGCAGACAATGGCTTTTAGCACACCCTGTATATATTTCGTATGAAAAAAATCATGTAGGTATATAGCTTCAAAATCTCTTATTATGAATCGATTTGTTCAAAATTATAACCAGCATTTTGACATTATTCAAATTACCTCAACGTAAAAATGATTTGTTTGCTTTTTTCGATTTTTATCCAACTGCACACTGCAAATTCTAATTACTCTGAAGAAGAAGAAGAAGGGGCTCGCAATGAACCTATGCAGGAATAAATTTATTATACAGTCTGAAGTAGAAGGATGGCATCATTAGAAAAAAATGTGAAGTGATGTTCAAAACTTCAGGATCGGTCGGGCACTTTATTGCGCGGCTGGAAATGATGGAAAAAATAAAATCTTGTCGAAATTTATTCATAATTTGAACCGCAAAACATGTTAATTGTATTGCTTTCGAGCTAATTGCAATCAAAAAAATAAGTGAGGAGGAATGCGAAAATATTTCGAGAATAATATGTTTCTATCGAACGATCTAATGAGAAAAAAAGTCATTCGGAGTAGGCTTTTCAATTCATAAAGAATTAAATTTATCTGTTTTTATGTGCTTTCAAGACAAGAATTAAAAAATGATCCAGTCGTACTGAACCTGAGAATCGATAAGTCGTGCGGAAATAGATCAATTCAGTTATGTCCAAATGTTATGAGGTATCTGAAGTGAAGTACAAAAATATTTCTATGGACATATAAATATTTTAATTTTTTTTTATGACAGTTGAAGTTTTTGTAGGTATTTCTTTGATCAAAAAAAATATTCCTTCTTAAAAAAATGACATGTAATGTTTCCATATTTTGCAAGACATGCGAATATATGTTTCCATATGGCACATTTCGAATGAGTTTTTTTTCTAAATAACCGTGAAAATAAAATAAAAATGGTGGAAAGCACAATAACGATTCGGATTTCCCTATTCAAAATACTCATTATATAAATATACTATATCTCCGTAACAAATTCCATCAGACTGGTTTAAATATCGGCGGATTAAATCGAAAAGTAGCTCAACCTTATTCTGAAGCTAATGAACATATATACCTGTGGCAAATATAGTTCTAAAGTTTCAAGAATATCAATTAATACAAGCTGATTTTTTTCATACAGGATTATAGAAATACATGTTGGATTTAGAGATGGGCAACGCTATTTGGTTGTTAATTTTTTTATTATATATCACACTATATTCATTTGAGTTTTTAATATTAAACTGACATAAACAGTACCAAAAAAATACTATTTTACGTTAATGTCACATTAAAAATGACAATAATTAATCAACGCTAAAAACGGGCTTCAAAAAAAAAAAAACTCTTACATTTTGGCTTGTAGCTTGATATACGTTCAATATCCAAATATTTCATGGTACGGAGCACTATTTTTCTTATACTAACACTATAACTTAACACCTGTGAACACGCGGTGACACCTGAACTAAGCAAAAATCGACAGGTTCTCTACTAGATATATAAATACATCTGGAACTTGACAAATTCGGGAATTCCTTATATAATTTGGCATTTGGTACTTATACAGTCGACCATCTGACTATTTTCTATTGATGCGTATCTATATCAAATGCAATACTTATCTGGTCCATTGGTGGACACCTTCAAAAAGGTATAGGTATGAATATATCTGAAACGTATGGCGGGGTTGAAACTGGGATACGCCCTTATTTTGGGCTGGGGTAAATAAAATGGGATTGTCGATAATATAAACGGATTATAAAGGATATGATGATAAGACAACAATAATTGTTGATATTATATATAGTTGCGTCATTTTTTTGACAAAATTGATACCTACCGTTAGAATAATGCCGAAGATAAAATTTGTGAATAGGTATAACAAATAAATATTTTCTTACAATAAATTGGACCAACGTTATGAGTTGGTGGTACTAAAAATACAAAATAATATTAATTCAAAGGTACCTAGAATTAATATTATTTTTCAGTGCACCAACTAATAACGTCGGTCCATTTTTTTGTGAATAATATTAATTTCACACTTTTGAATGTAAATTAAGTCACGAAAATCGTTGAACGTTCACTAATACCAATGAAAATAGTATTTATCCTATTATCCACGTAAATTCTTTGCTTGTAGTTGTTATTATTGAGATCTCAAAACATCGTTGCGGAAATACGTATAAGTATTTTAGATTTAACCATTTTACCACCACATAACTTGAAAACCGTAACTCTTTTGAAAAAAAAAATATACGTTTCCGGATATAGTCCTATCTTGAATTTTTTGATTACTACTTATATAAAACGCGCGAACGAATCAAAAATGAAAAGCAGACAGTCGAATTGTATATCTCTTCGTTCGGGGTTCATCGGTCAATGAGGATTTTATTGAGAAGAAATAATGTCTACAGATTTCTTAACTGTTGAACTTGAATGCTTCGTAAAAAGTGTCCGAAATTGTAACATTCCTTAATCCATGAAAGTTTATAAAGGAAAAAATCGAATGCAACTTTTGATGATTCCGTACTTCCATTGAGAAAACTGAGCCCTTATCGGATAACTCATTTATCAAAGAACTTCTTCACAGATTTCTATAAATATTTTTTTACAAAGTACTTAATATTAATTCTATTGGTGCTGGTTCTTTTGGACTTGGTGTCTGCAACAACAAACTACAACGGCACAACTTCAAAATTACCAGCACCAATAGAATTAATATTATTTTGTATTTTTCAGTGCAACAACTAATAAAGTCGGTTCAATTTTATGTAAAAAATATTCATTTCACATTTTTGAGTGTAACTTTAGTCATGAAAATTGTTGAACGTTCACTAATACCCAGAAAGATATACTTAGGCTTAGCTTGTACTTGTTATTTGTTATTCAGAGATCTCAAAACATCGCGGCGCGAATATACATATTTCATAGTTTACTGCTGTAACTCGAAAAACGTAACTCATTTAAATGTTGCTGCATACAATCTCTTCTTTAATTTGGCGGTCTCATATTTCTCTCTTCCACATAGCGCAAATACGCATCATATCACATATTTCAGACTTTACCATTGCGAAACTCGGCAACCGTAATTCTTTTTAAAAAATGTTCAGTTTAAACGTTTCCGGATATGGCCCCTTTCTAATTTTCAATTCTTGAATTTTCGATTTTCGGAAAAATTTGCCCCTTCCACATAGCTGAAACACATATTTCAGACTGTAGCGCGGAAACGTATGATTATTTTTAAAAATGTCCAATTTAAACATTTTCGGATATAGAATTTTCATTAATTCTGCCGTCTCGGATTTTCAATTTTCGAGAAAAATTGCCCCCTCCACTTCATTTGGGGGTAGTTTTTGGAGGGAAGGAGATTTTGTATTTGATTTTTTTCAATATAGGACCATTTCTCAACTCTCCTCTTCGGAATGAAACAAAAATCGTCTAAATCGAAGTACGTTTACTATGCAAAAAGCGCGAACAGCCATAACAAAAAAATAAAAAAAGCAAACATACAACCGAATTGTATACCTCCTCCTTTTTTGAAGTCAGTCAATAAAACCTACTCAGCACGTTGTTACATAAAATTATGCCTTGATAGAAATTAGTCCGACGTCGATATCGTTTTTTTTTTGGTTTTTGAGATAATTTCCTACATACACAAAAGCATCTTCCTAGAAGAAAAAAAAATGCATTTTCAAAAAGTATTTTTGATTTTGATCGAAATTACAACTCAAAAATAATTTCATATAAAAATCCAGCGCGCTGGTTTAGCTTCAATCATTCCCCGCCAAATTATTGTTTTACAACATGATCGCTTTATTATCCAAATCCTATTTAGCCTTCATCTACAATTGATGGCCATTGAAGCTGTTGTACTTCTGACAACAATAACAACAATAACACTTGCTTCTGCCATACCTAACTGCGTGGGAACGAACCTGCAGCATTTACAGGTTCCCAAAATAGTAAAATTCAAATGAGGTACCCATATAAGAAGACCAGACAGAATAAGACCATCCAACACGGATCACTTCCAGATGTTTTTCACCTGTGTGCCCTTTTTGGGGAAATTTGCTGATGATATCTTATAGATAATAATTCACCGACATTAAAAAGGTGCGCCATCCTTCGAATTGCTTGGACCTTCGTTGTAAGAAATTATTGTGTGATGTGAGAATTTTTGGAATTTTATGACAGAGGGATCACTTGTCGAAGAGTAATCAGGTTCATATATTTTTTTTTTATCTTTGACATATACCTTTATCCATGTTTTAAGGTGCCTGGAGTCGAAGTTGACGTCGGATTAGGTTTTTTCGATACATAATTTATCTACCTCAAGTATAATATTACATTACATAAGTACGTTTATATATATATATATATTGATTTTGTATTCTTGACTAGTTTTATAATAAATAAAAAGATGTTCTTGGGGATGCAGTCATATATTTAATAAAATTCTTTGAAAAAAATTCACGATTTTTGCCCTGAAGAAGAGAATAAACATTCTCGAAAGCTCGGCTTCAATCAAAGAATTTTATTGAATATATGACTGCATCCCCAAGAACATATATATAAATCGAGCGATTGAATGAAATCATTGAAAATTGTTTTTTTCAATTTTAAATTACATATAATATTGGTCAAAATCAAAAAAAAAACGACGTCCTGTAGCCAGCGGAAAGGTAAATTTCTCAAAATATGATATGCTCATTTTTTTCGCAAAATTGATACAGTTAGAATAATGCCGAAGACAAAATTTGTGAATAGGTATAACAATTAAATATTTTTTTACAAAAAATTGGACCGACGTTATTAGTTGGTGGTACTAAAAAATACAAAATAATATTAATTCTATTGGTGCTGGTACTTGTGAAGTTGTTGCCAATGGAATTAATATTATTTCGTATTTTTCAGTGCATCAACTAATAACGTCGGTCCAATTTGTTGTAAAAAATATTTATTTACATTCAATTCAATGACTTATATTATCCTATATCTGAGAGAAAATTCTCTCAATTTTTTTTTCTGTATGACTAACCATGTTGTAGATAAAAGACTTGATATGTAATAATATACACACATAGTAGTACCTAAATACATACAACTAAAGCTATGTAAAGTATATATACACATTTAATTTGACACAATGTCGTATAGTTACTACTCAACTGGCGTGGCCATTTGTCGAGCCTGTAATCTACAAAACGTGTCGAAAGTGGTCATTATGGAGATGCACACGAGTATTTAGTGTAACAATAGTTGTTATCACGCGGTAATATATATATATATATATATACATATCTATATATATATATATATATATAGGTATATGTATATAGAATTTATTTATCGTGCAAATCCGAACGTGCCTCCGTATCCATATTGGAAAACAGAAAAATGGCACGCACCTTGTCCTGTAGGCTTGATGATTAATTATTATTTCTACGACGTTAACCCAGTCTAATTGGCCAATAAAATATTATGTTAATATACTTGTCAATTTCATGTTTTGTGATTGCCAATACGGTTTTTTCCACATTCACAAATTACCTACTCTAATTGAATCGCTTTTGATAATAGTAGATGCAATAATATTATAAAAATCTCGACGGCCTCTAGCCAGCGGAAAGGTAAATTTCCCCAAAATTCATTGTATTGAAATTTGAACAACCTTTTCATTGGTATACTTACATGCCATTACATGCAAATTGTCCATTTTTAATTGCTTGTTCCATAGCCTTGTGGTTACAGGTTTTTGTTTTGGCTGTTGAGTATAAAGCAGATAGGGTTCGTGTTCCGCTTCAAGACTGGATTTTTTTTCGCCTATTTCTTATCAATAATTTGAATATATATTTTTTTAAATCAGGGTCTGTATTAAGATCTCCAGAAAATGTACAATTACATCAAATTTATATTGAGTTTTCATGTTTTACTAATATTTCTTATTTTTTCTTTATTAATTTTTTTTCTGTGTATTTTATAGAAAATTGCTTCGTACAAAAGTTGTAGGTATTGATTATATCTATAATCCAAAAATATTTTTGATGATATTCACACTATGGCCCTTTTTTGATAATTTTTTAAAATGTTTGGACAGTCGCCATTTTGAAACTACCAACCCGATAATGCCCAATAACAAACTCGGCCGAGATATTTAAGAGATTAATTTTTGTAGCAAATTTGAACTTGATACCTCCAAAACTGCGACCTCTATCGTGTTAACAAATTTCGTAATATCCCATATATATATAAACTTTTGAACCAAAAGTTTTTTTTGGACTCACTTATAGACATATAACAACATGGCGTTGATTTTTTTTCGAAATTCAACGAAATGAACGATCGCAATAGGTACATTATAAGAAATTTTTCTAATAGGTACCAGGATTTAAAGTACCAGCACCAGTAGAATTATTAATATTTCGTATTTTTCTGGCAACTAACTAGTACAGCTATTTTTGACCGATTTCAAAAAAAGGAGGAGGTACAAAATTCGATTGTATATGTTTACTTTGTCATATTCACACCGTGAATATATTACGAAGTTGTGCCGTTGTAGTTTGTTGTTGTAGACACCAACTCCAACAGAACCAGCACCAATAGAATTAATATTATTTTGTATTTTTCAGTGCAACAACTGATAAAGTCAGTTCAATTTTCTGTAAAAAATATTTATTGTTCTAAATTTCGCTCATTTACCCTTGTCGTTGAATTATTCCTGAACGTAAGAATACATATATTAGTTTTATATTGAAGTTTACAAAGATATATATATGTGATTTCAAGTGGATACTCTGTAATCAGTTAGTACAACGAGTATGCTAATTGGTGTAAATATGCCCACGAAGGCTTACTGCCTTCGTTACTAGTTTATGTATGACTGTTAGCGCGTTTTGCATAATAAACGTGCCCCGATTCTGATGATTTTTGATTCATTTGAAAGAAGAGAGAGTGAGAAATGGTCTCGTATCCCAAATACAAAATCTTGTTTCCTCCAAAAACCGCCCCTGAAGGGGGTGTAGGGGCTAGAGTTTCTCGAAAATACAAAATAGGTAATATTATTTCCATTGGTGTTCTGGTACTTTTGAAGTTGGTGCCAAAAGTTTTCAATCCAACTACAACTGCACAACTTCAATATTACCAGCATCAATAGAATTAATATCATTTTCTATTTTCCATTGCACCAACTAAGGAAGTCGGTGCATCCAATTTTTTTGTAAAAAATATTTCGTATCGTACTGACAAATTCCAATATTGTTTAAACAATATAGCATCTTTATGACTTCCGCTGCAGTTTGGATGTCGGAGCAGGAAATTTTCGTCATCAATCAATCATCAAAATTCACACGGCAACAAAGTAAGTAATTGCCAGAAGGTCTCTTTTTTGTCACCTATTCCTTCCAAGCTTCCGATTGGTCGATGCCATGGTTTAGAGGTAATCCTCTCAGACATTGCCCGGTCGCGTTTTCCACTGACTTCCCGTATCACCACCATTCATTCTGGCACGTTTCATTCCCGACTTTTACGGCACAGCCCTTCTGGCACAGCAGCGTGGGAGAATGTTGGTTTTTTTTTTGTATGTTGCCTTTAAATGCAACAACAATGACATCATAATACTACTACTGTACTAGAAGTAATCGTGTAAATTACAATGGAGATTGAAAGTATACGGGAAGTTTCTCTTTTTTTTAGCGCGCACATTAACGTGAAGGTTTCTATTTAGAAACAAAACACACGATCAAAATATTATACAGGGTGTTTGATTTGAAAACTTTCCAACTCGGATTTCTCGAAATTAATAAGGAATACGTAGGTATTTAAAATAATATCGAGAGAGAAAACTTGTAGCCGAAATTTGATTCGCTCTTAAATGGTTTTTGAGACAAAAAAAACTTTCAAATTCGTTGCTCCTGTCGGTTTTAATCATCAAGCGAAAAACAGATGTTCTGGAATAAACTAATTAATTGTAATGAACTAACAATTTTCGCAGCTTTCACTTTACTGAATTGCCAATAAAATCTTGAAAGTTGAATAAACACCAGTCATCAAAAATACATCCACCTTAGCTTCAATTTTTCAAAATGGCGTTTCCAAATTATTAATAGAAAAAAGTTTGATTTGTAAATTCGCATCGAATGACATAAAAATATACAGGGGATACAGTTTATAATAAGAAAATAATGTGCTTGACATTTTGCAAGGAATATATTGTTTTATTTTATTTATCAACGTGGTCTGTTTACATTTTCCGACTTCCCAAACGGAGGAGGTTTGTTTGTTTGTTTGTTTGTACAATTGCACAACCTCAAAAGTACCAGCACCAATAGAATTCAAATTATTTTGTATTTTTCGGAGCACCAACTAATAAAGTCGTTCCAATTTTTTGTAAAATTGACGTAGAATATGTCTACTACGGTTAATCTCCAATATACCTAATGTCAAAGCACAGGCTGGCTCTTCGGAAGGAAACATATCCTGATGAAGCCTTCCTTCCCAATTTTACATTCCCCTTATAATGAATTGTTTGTTGTTCCAACATCTATAATACTTGGATCTTGGTATATTATGATATTATTTTCTTCGAAGGTATTGAAAATGTCACGTAGCAAACATTGACCATCACAAAGCAATGTGTGTTATATACTTATAATAAAAGTCGAAATACTTTGGGTCATGGCTAAGGTATTTATTCACTTGTTACCTAAATACCTACGCGAAAAGTGTTAGAAAAACTTTGTAAAAGTAGTGTTTGTTTGTTGTTTTTTGTCCAAAGTCACGTTCATGAGGTGTAATCGATTCTGGGGATTAACGTGAGAACACCCGATTTGTAGAAAAAGTGCAAATAGTCGTGCAGTTATAGGTACATAGCAGACGTTTGACACCAACTTCAATAGCCAGTAGAATGAATATTATTTTGTTTCGATTCGACTGTACATATTTTTTATTTACATATATACAGGGTGGGCCAACGAAAACTTTACACATACCGATTTAACGAATGTTAATCAAAAGATGGAAAAATGCTCGGACCCGTTGATTTTTGATTCGAGGAGAAACAACTTTGGTAATTTTTTCAGTCCCGTAACTAAGCACAACCCCCTGATTTTAAATAGGGATGAGGGATCTTTTTATAGCTTATTTCAAAGATCTCATCGAGTACTGTCTAATCCTGAAGTTTGAATTTGGAAGATTTTCATCGATAACAAAATGTCAGCTGAAATAGGGAAAGAGACAATGAGAACACAAAGGGTGCTTAAAAACCAAAGAAAAAAAACGACTTGTTTTTCTATTAGTTTATTAAATGCTGGAAATGACCACCATTCACTTCCATGCAGTTAAAATAAGTTCTGTTCAAAACGTTCCCGTACATTACACAACACATTACACAATCATTTATTATCTGATTTCGCAAATCTTCCAGTGAATCGGGCAGGTTAGTATAAATTCTAGATTTCAGACGACCCCAAAGAAAAAAGTCCAGAGGAGACAGATCGGGTGACCTGGGTGGCCACTCAATATGTCCTCTTCTTCCAATCCAATTTTGAGGAAAAGTTTCGTCCATAAATTGATGTACCAGGTTGTACAAAACGAGGTGGTGCGCCATCTTGCTGAAAAATGATCTCTTGATGGTCTTATTCATACTCCAATACTTGCACGAGGGCTGGATAAATAGTGTTTTCTAATAAATCCTGATAAATTTCGCCCCTGAGGTTACCTTGTATAAAAAAATGTTATTATGTTATTTCCATAAATACTCGCACAAACAATTACTTTTTGTACATGTTGAGTATGCACTTCATGAAATAGTCCAGTATTTTCGTCTGACCAATCCGACAGTTATTCCTACCTACAGTTCCGTAGGTAAAATGAACACTCATCCGAAAAACAGATATCGAACATGTAATATTGATTATAGTTAATATTTTCACTGATAACTTCACAGAACTGGAGTCGGCGATCAAAATCATCCTCATGCAGTTCCTGAACCAATCGTATCTTGATAGGATGAAATTTATGTTGTTTAAGGATGCTCCTTATTGTTGTGTGTGATACACCAGATGCGTCAGACAATTTCCTAGTACTGAAGGTCGGATCCATTGCTACATGACCTAAAACAGCCACTTCCATCGCTTCGTCTGTTTCATGCACCCTTTTTTATTTTAGACTGAAACAGTAGCTTCAAATTTGGAAGCTAGCTGCAAAATGTAAGTAGTGGAGACATTTCTTTCAGGATGACGTTCGTTAAATAAATTAACTGTTATTCGCGCAGAATCGTCATTCTTAATAAACAATTTTAAAATTCCCACCCTTTCTTCTACGGCATACACCATTTTATTCTAGTGAAAACCACAAGCGAGTTAAAACGGTGGTAACATTCGTAAAAATTTTACGATGAACTGAGGTAAATAAAGGAGTAAATAGTATGGTCTAAATCTTTTTTGAACCAAAAAAGAAAATAAATTAATTCTGAAATGCCATCTGATAACAAAAATTTTCCTTAAGGTCAATTAGAAATATTTTACCTTGTCGTTTCGTTATGGATGGAAGTTTCTGAGCAAAATTTTAGGGTCAGATAGTACTCGATGAGATCTTTGAAATAAGGTATAGCAATATCCCTAATCCCTAATTAAATATATATATATAACGTGCACCAATTCTGACGAATCTTTTTTTCATTTGGAAGAGGAAAATTGATAGTTGGTCCCATATTCAGCGTTTCATAAATTGAAGAAAAAATCATTTTCTTTAATAAATCTTATAGAACATATATGAATGAAAACTCGATGTATCTAAGGGTTGTATGGGTAGGGCTCTGAGAAGGTCTAGAAAGCATTTCACTCATTTCTAAAATAGTTGCTATTAATTCGAAATGTATTTATAATAAAGTTGTTTATTAAGAATTTTCTGGAACATTATTGCATGTTATCGAATGTATATTTGAAATTAGAGATCAATAAACAGCATTCCCCGCTACTGGGCACCACTGGAACATACACATACTCGGTTAATAGATTAAAATAATACACGCGGCTGTTGCTGGAGTCCTGACAAAGGGTAGCGACAATTTGAACAGTCTTTTCGGCGAATCCATCAGAGTCGACGACTTTTGTCCGCCACGCAAGCTTCTTGGAAATGTCCTATTGCAGCAACTCGATTCACCGTGTAGAAATACACCGAGCCCAGTCCAGATTTATGATCTACGCCGAATCAAAAATGTTTTCTCTCAACAATGTATTATTATTATTATTATTATTGGACAGATAGGTAGGTACTTTCATTTCCCATCAGTTTCTTACACCGGAGATTCGTATTAATATAGTTCAGTTAAGTTCAGCAGATTCTTTGATGGTTCATTAAAACCAAATTTTAACATCGCTTCTTCGAACATTTAACAGCTCTGCTGAGACATTTTTTTGGAAATAAAAAGATCATTGGGGATATCTCATATCTTATAATAAACTACCTATGGAAAATCAAAGCACTGGTAGCTTAAATTTTGGATGAAGCTAATAGCATTTCATACTATAAATCCAGTTGGTGCACTGAAAAATACGAAATAATATTAATTCTATTGGTGCTGGTAGGTACTTTTGAAGTTGTGCAGTTGCAGTTAGATTGATAACTTCTAGCACCAACTTCACAAGTGCCAGCACCAATAGAATTAATATTATTTCGTATTTTTCACTGCACCAGCTAATAACTTCGGTCCATTTTTTTTTTTTGGGAAAAATTTTTGTTTCACACTTTTGAGTGTAACATTAGTCATAGGCGGTTTTCGGAGGCAAAGAGATTTCTGATGTGAGTTTTTACGAATACGGGACCATTTCTCAAGCCTCCTCTTTCAAATGAATGAAAAATCATCAAAATCGAAGTACGTTTACTCCATACAAACCAACAAAACATCGCTTTGATATAATTTGGTCTAGTGGGCTAAGATTTGATATCCAAACTGACCAAATTTCATAACATCAGATCAACCATTCTCAAAATAATTGAAGGATTCAATAAAGTCCATTAGAATTTATCGGAAGCTAACAGAATTATTGCTATTTTTCAAGAAGGTATTCTTTGTGAGCGCTCCCATTCCAAAAAGAATAATTTATTATCGAGATATTAAAATTCAAAGATTTACTGATCGAAACGGAATTAAATCAGGAGATCGTGGTGTCCATTAAACAGGTCCGTTTCGACCAATTCCATCGGTGCCCGTATAGCTTGCATCTAAAAATAATCAGTATGAGAATAGTGAGCTGGAGCGCCGTCATGCATAAACCAAATACTTCCAGAATGGGCAATTCCATACAAAATAAAGTTAATTATATTGCGGTGCTGATATAGATAGGTAGGTACTGTTGAAGTTGATGATAGCAAAAATCACTTCAAAATTACCAGCACAAATAGAATTAATATTATTATGAATGTTTCAGTACACCAACTAATACAGTCTGACCTATTTTTTGTAAAAAATATTGATTACCCACACAATAGTTGAGTCAGAGCGTGAGACTATAAGTCGTTATAATCGGTAGGTATAAGAAATCTGCTGATGGAAGCTGATTTAAAAATTCCAGTAATTAACCAACACCAAATATCAAGCTGTTTGAATCGCGCAAGCCTCTACCATCATCGTTTCTTTTTTTTATGAATAAGTACTTTTTTAGAGCGTATAAATAAACTTTTGTTTATTGCTGAGTTTTTTAAACCGTAATAAATAGATATACAAGTTCTTGGACAACGGTACGGAATTCTTCGTTAACTCATAGATCCCTACAGTTTTGATAAAATTTATGTTTTTTTTTTTATTAATGGTCTATTGTAGTTAGAAAATGGGGCTTTCTTTATTCTCGCACTTTTCCATAAGACCCTGCCCCAAATTAGATGAAATTTTTGATTGAACTTCAAAAAAAGAAAAGACGATATATTGTGAAGACAATTAGATTGTTTATTTTTGCCATATGGACAAATTGAGAAGATCTTCTTTGAAATTTCTATCAATAACTGCACAAAACAAGATCATCACTCGCTAATCTTTTTCAATAATGTGACATGTAAAACTTCCCTAGCCCCGTTTGCTGGGTGTTTTAAATATGAAGGAACTCTCCGAAAATTGATTGAAAACTTAAATTACATAGAAGAAAAAAAAACAACAACCAAGCAACAAGAGTATAATATATAAATGATATATATGATTTCACCAACCTGGATCGTCTTCTTCACACTTTATATTTTCAATTGGTATCAATTCCATCTGTCTTTATCAACATTACACAACAACAACAACACCACACGCGAAAATTCAACAATAACAAAAAAAAGTTGAAAAAAAAATAACTACGAAATGAACTTATACACATATACGTATCTATACGTAACGTATCTTCTATAACATACTGAGTGTTGTCCAACGGGCGGGACACTTCTGGTAGTCCAGATCGCCGCTAACTGAGATGATGATACAAGAGTGTATTTTTTTTTCTTCTCATGGATACTTACAGAAGAAGTTGCTGATACCAGCACTTCTCGAGACCTTGTACACGCATATATGTAGGTATATACATATATATATATATATTATGTATAACAATGTTGACAGCTGTTATTTAAACAAACCTCAACCAAATCGAGCTCTTATGTTGCATTTGGTGTTCAATTACATAAATGATGATTAATTTTTATAAAGAACCACACGATGTTTTGGAAACAATTCCTATTTCAAGTACCATAAGCCAGTTAACCTGAGTATATAAATATATGAGTCATATTGTCTTTGTCATTATATACAATGTGTTCTATAAGGAATTTCAATGTTAATGTATTGAATTACTATTCCCATGGATATATATGTATATATATATATATATATATATATATATATATATATATATATATATATATATATATATATATTATGTACAGAATATAGGCCATATTCCACAAAATCGGAGTTAGCAAAAATACTTTTTTTTATATATAGAATATTAGATATAAATGTCTGAGGCGATTTGTTTGGGTTATTTTTTTGTTTTTCAAAATAAAAAACTGTTTATAAAATAGTGAAACCGAATTTATTGGATATATGGAATAAACTTTTAATATATTAAGTGCAAAAAATGGAAGAAACCTGCCAATAAATTGAAAAAAATCTTACGACTCTCATAAAATATGTTTTATCAATGTTAATGTGTTTTTTTTTTCTAATACTAATATGTAGAAAATATTATTTTGTATTTCTCAGTGGTAGCATCTAATACATCAAGTTGGCCCCCTATTTTTGACCGACTTCACAGACAAAGTAAATACCCTAAACATGCTCCGATTTTGACGATTTTTGTTTCTTTTAAAAGTGTTATATATAAAATTGAACTCTGAACGACGGAGGTGTACAATTTGACTGTCTGTTTTCTTTTTTTTTTGGTTCCTGCGCGCGTTTTATATAGTAAACGTACTCTGATTTTGATGATTTTTGATTCATTTTAAAGAGACTTGAGAAACGGTCCCATATTCATAAAAAAACGCAAATGCAAAATCTCCTTTCCTCGAAAATTCGAGATGGTAGAATTAAAGATATCAAAATATCCGGAAACGTTTAAATTGAATATTTTTTTTTTCAAAAAAGTTACGGTTTTCGAGTTATATTGATCGCAAATGCGTATTTTCGCATGTGGAAGAGGCAATTTCTTTCGAAGATTGAATATCTGATAATGGAAAATTAATGACTTGATTATTTCCAGCAACATTTATATTGAACGTTTTCTGCATAAAGTTACGGTGTTCGAGTTAAAAGAGTAATAAAATTTATAATATGCGTATTTCCGCGACGATGTTCTTAGATTTCTGAATAATAGCAAATCAAAGCATATCTACATGGATAATGGTGAACGTTCAACGATTTTCTTGACAAAAATCTAACACTCAAAAGTGTGAAATAAATATTTTTGACAAAAAATTGGACCGACGTTATCAGTTGGTGCTCAGAAAAGTACAAAATAATATTAATTCTATTGATGCTGATACTTTTGGAGCCAAAAGTTTTCAATCTAACTGCAACTGCACAACCTCAAAAGTACCAGCACCAATAGAATTAATAATATTTTGTATTTTTCAGTGCACCAACTAATAAAGTCGGTCCAATTTTTTGTAAAAATATTTAATTTCTATCAGCAATAATGTTTTAAAATTTCAAACTTTCAGGTTCATTGTACCAATAAATCAAATATAATTCAATTATTTACTGAAAAATACAGAACCATCTTGTCAATCAACAGATAAATACCTTTAACAATTAGAACCATTGTAAACTAACGATCGATATTTTATTTATTATAAACACTGAAGATACTTTCTAGACTCGATATATATATACCTATATTTGTAATTCGACAGAAATATTAATCACAGTCTTAAATACATAAACAAAGAGACCGATGTCAGTATATAAAATTTATCACGGACATTATATATGACTCGGTATACATAATATATTTGTATACCAAGCATATTTTTATCGGCATTTTATTTTAAATGCGCATATCCCATGGGATAGCCTGGCCTACTGGTTGCTTGGACAGATACGGGGTGATATACGTTTTTTTCTTTTTTAAATAAATAAATAAATAGTTGGTGCACTGAAAAATACGAAATAATTGTAATTCTATTGGTGCTGGTACTTGTGAAGTTGGCGCCAAAAGTTATCAATCTAACTGCAACTGTACAACTTCAAAAGTAACAGCACCAATAGAATTATTAGATATTATTTCGTATTTTTCAGTGCACCAGCTAATAAGACTTTAATTTAATTAATGAAATGACACATGGCAGTTAAAGGAACTTTTGTTAAATCAAAGCATAACCTTAAAATCTTTTACGTTAAAATTGTATCATATCTTAACAATTTAAAAGAAATATAAAAGAAATATGACTATTTATTGGTAACTGGACCATTCTCATCGTATTAATTTCTCTCTCATCTTGTTTGCACCCAATATATAATGTAATATCATGAAAAACATAATGTCAATTACTGGAATAACACACGAGGCGAGTTGATCCCAGAGCTAGAGCTAACCATAACTTTAGATTATGCAGAACAAACAAAGAAATATTGGGGATTCCGCTGGAATCTTGCAGTAGCTTTTAGTGTAATGTCCACATACATATAGACCGGATGTGCAAATATATATAAGTACATTTATATATATATATATATATATATATATATATATATATATATATGTCAGACTGTTAAGTCTTTCAGTTGTTTACATAGTGATGTATATCCACATTCGAATTATACCTAATGTTATATTTGACTATATATTCATTCATGCATTATCACAGATATCGAGCGATGGAAAAAATCATACATATTTGTAGATTTGTTTGTTATGTCTTCGATCTGTTGGCGTCTTATGTTGAACAATTATTGTGTAAAATGCAGTTAAAGTGTTCTGTCATTTCCATGTCATATATGTCATTGATGTATACTGCTCCACATTCATACGTCAAATAATAGATAACCTGCTTTAATTCAAACTGTTGGGACAAGTGTATAAGTGATTCTGATACACGAATTCAATTCAAAATCACATAAATTTAGACAAGCTTTGCTTAAATCTGAAGCAATTTATGTCTTTTCAGCATGTTTTAAAACATAAACTTACAATTTTTTTGCCTAGCTAGCACTGTTTCAATCTAATAAAATATCAATTACTTCTGTCTTTTCCACTTAGTTGGAATTTGATGAATAGAAAGCTGAAATCCAGTTTCTGTATCCTCTAAGAATATGAAATGGGAGTTTTGTCTGGCTCAGCAAAGAACAACAACACGCACAACTACTACAATAATTGAAAATCTATTTATAACATCGCAGGTGCTTGGGCCTGTAGAGTATTGAGTGTGTTACACAGTTCATGCATTTTGCTGATATTGCTTTTTTTTTCAATGTCTCTGCTAACTTCACATTTCTTGGCACAGGGTCGCTGAACGTACGGCTCACAAGAGTTACATTCTAGCTGCAATAAAAACTCATTCAATTTAAATATAGGTAGGTAGGGTAGTACATATCTTCGAGTGTCTTTCCTTAAATCATTGAAAGAAACACATAAACCTGAACATTTAGAAATGACACAAGTGAACTGATGATCTTCGCCCTGTTAATCAATTCTCAAATTGAATCATTTTGTAATTCTTCTTTTAAACGGTTTCTAAAATAAGATAAGTTGCTGCAAAGCTTATCTTCATATTCAGCAACGTGAATATTTTTAATAGCAAATTAATCGCTCGATATCTTATTGGAACTCTTGAATATTTTTGGTGATAAAGATTTAAAATAGACTTATTAGACAGCCATCATCAATTATTTTACCAAATGCAATGTCAATCTTTGCTGATGAATGGAATTCCTTTTCTTAGAAACCAATTAGCGAAGACTATTACAAATGTAGAAGGTAAATACATATGGAAGAATAAGCGGAAACCGACATTTTATGTACTCACTACTGATGGGAGAGATTGACTATATATATATATATATATATATATATATATATATATATATATATATATATATATATATATACAACCGCATTCTTTGAACGTTCAGCAGTTGGTGTATATGAAGAGTTAATAAAATATGTATTTCGAATAACTCTGCTATACAGCTTAGAGGAAAATACAACTAAGATAATGTTTTCCATTGTTTGCCCTGACGAGGGAAATAAACAGTCTCGAAAGCTTGGCCATTAAGTTCTATTGAATTAATGACTTGTATTTGTTTATAAATAATCATTATTTTATATTTTTTATTTCATTTTGTAATAAAGTCGTTTCTAGTTTGTGTAAAATGTTATTTAGCTCCGGCTTGTCTCAAATTTTGTTGTAGATAAGTACAGGATTTCTTCTAAGTTGAAGTTTAGAGATACCTACATGCAACTTGTAGACTTGTTACATACTGGTAGAGTTTGTGCTATAGGACTCTGACCGTCCACTAGCAGACGTTGACATTTGTTGACTCCCTGTATATATATAGGTATAAGAAGTATATTATGTGTTTGTGTGTGTGTTTTAAATGAACCTTGACACGAGCCACTCGATACTGGTCGTAAAATAAAATTCGAAACGAATATCGTAGAAAGTCGACTCATATATTATATGTGTATTTTAAGATGACAAGAAACAATTCATCTAGTGTATTTAGTGGTTGGTTATTATTGGGTTTGGTGACATTAAAGTCGCTCACAAATATAACACGAATAAATTAATATTATTGTTTTTTTTTATTTGTTTGAGAGACGTTTTGAAGGAAAGCACCAACCGAATGCTCAGATGTGCTTAGAATTTTTCATATGAGGATTTTTGGAGATGCAGTCATCTATTAAAAAAAATCGTTGGAATAAGCCAAGCTTTCGAGAATGCTGAATATCTTCATCAGGACAAAAGACAGGAATTTGAAATAAATTAGCCATAATCAGGAAAGAGTGACGTCATTTTTAATTGATTTTTTTTGATTGTATCCAAAACTTGGTACAAAAATCAGACCTTGGCTGAATGAAGAAAAGTTTTGCTTCAAAATGGCGGCATTCGAAATCTTGAAAGAAATCCAAAAACTTGTGCAAGATTTCGAAGCCATTGAAAATAATATATGAGAATTTATGAATTCAATACTGATAGCAGATATTCTATTACGGGTAGGTACCCGTGAGAGGAGTTGAAACTCCACTATTATCGATCTACGGGGAAAATACTTAAAAAAAAGAACTGAATGTGTTTTCACTACATCAAAGCGCATATATAAGGGTTGGTGGGTATAAATAAAAAAAATATTTTGAATCATTGCTCTTTTCACGCCTAGACGCATCATAGTATATTTATAAATTCAAGTGTATTCATAATTTGCTCAACGTACCAGCTGTAATCCTTATATAATATTATATATATATATATATATATATATATATATATATATATATATACGCGGCTTTTCCCTTTTTTCTGAACGGTAGCCGTCGCCTGCCGAAGTGCGGGGGATTATCATTCCATATCCTCGTAGTCCTTAGCCGTGATTTTCTACCCAACCCTCCTTTCAAGAGGAAAGGCCCGTCGTTGCGAGAATATATATATATATATATATATATATATATATATATATATATATATATATATATATATATATATATATATATATAGAGGGTGACGACGACTGTCGACGTTTCGTAACGAAAAGGAGGGCACTTACGCTTATTGCTTTTATTATTGTTCGGCATGTTTCCAATTGAGCATCCTCTGAATCCTGCAGGCAGCGCAGGCTCTCCTTCCTATATAAACGCGGCCACCATCCGCGCGCTATTTGTCTAAGTTTTGCTGATTACACAAGGATTCGTTTGCAAAAGCGTCAGGGAACAAGAGAAAGTACATTAGGTACACCTTCCTGTCTCGTATGGTATTAGATATACTAACAATTCTTTATTCCAGTATTCGCTAAATGTAGATAACTAACCTCAAAAAATTCATTATCCCGAATTTTTCAGTGCACCACTAATAACAGACAGTCCTAACTTCGATAAAACATAAGTTTTGTTATGAAAATGCTCATGTAATTTGTAATTTTGATTACATTGTTGTTCATAGTGTGGAACTCGAAGGTGGCACCTTTTCTGTAGCCTTGAATTGGATTGAATAATGCATATTTAGCATTTAAATCGCAGCAGAAACTGTATATAGTTTCCGGTCAATCGCTGCGTTGTTGCAACGAGATACTAGCAAGACAATATATATGCACAATATGGAACCCCGACTTTCGGTACATGGACTAGTGTTTGGATATGCTCAAAATTTATACATATATTCAGATAAATTATCCACAGCCAAGCTATAATAACGTATAAATATAAAAGGCTCAACACCACAATAAATCCAATAAGTCGTAAATTTATTGTCCATCACAAATGGAACAACATTAAAATAGTTCATGGTCGTAACATATATATATATATATATATATATATATATATATATATATATATATATATATATATATATATATATATATATATATATATATATATATATATATATATATATATATAAGTATAGATATATGTATTGAGACGAAACTTAATAATTTAAAACGCATTTCCTGTTATTGAAATATAGTTTTACGAGTCGCTAAATATCCATTACGAATTACGACCAATACCTACCTATTTACTATCGAGTTTCAAAGTGTAACATGTTAATATAATTAATACTTTTGACAAAAAAATATATTTTTATCTAAGGCCCTTCTCCCAGATGCTCATTCGAGTGCTACAAGCAACCTGAAAACGTCGAGATATATCAAAATTAGAACGTTCTAAAATCGAACCCACCACAATCAATTCCTTTACAAGGGAAGTTAGAAATACCTTCGAGGGCGAGTCGAAATATAGCTTAAAAAGAATTGTAGACGATATACTTATAGTTTCCAGTGAGAATTCAAAGAAGGATTTTCATTTTCCAAGTGGGGCTAGTTGATATTTTTCAAATGCATTTAATTTTTTTAAATATATAATACATACAATAATCAACATGACAATAGCAGATCGGCAATAGCACTGTATTTCTGGATCTTGTGAAAGCTTTTGACACGCTAGTACATGAACTTCATGATGATTATATTGAGTAATCTTGGTTTAAGAGGGATTGTTAAATGATTTGATGCGAAACTATCTGAAATAGATTTCAGTCTGATGTCAATGATAGTGTCGAAAGTTCTTACAGCTCAGTCACTTGTGGAGTCCCACAAGGTTCAGTTTTGGGTCCATTATTATTTATTGCCTTTATTCCTGTCATTATGTGTAGTGGTGACAGTTGGGAGGAAGTTAATATAAATATTTCTTAAAAATTAAAAGAAATATATCAAAATCGAGTGTTTTAAATGTATCTCTATACGTGGATAGACGGACTGAATACATCATGGTGTTTGTTATAATAATTTAAATGTAAATGTGATAAAATAAAAAGAGTAAATAAAGTTAAATACTTTGGTGTTATACTGGATGAAAATTGGAATTGGAAGAAAAATATTGTTAAAAAAGTAAGATAGCTTCTTTTTGTTTACTATAAAAGGTGATATATTGTTGACAAAAATGATTTATTGAAATTATACCATGCTTTTTTCTGTTGTTATATTTCAGTTAATTTAAAAAAAATGGGGATGACAGAGGCGGTAAGAGTTTCGTTTATGATCAGATGTAGGTATATGGAAACATAAGATTATACTTTTTTTTACTTACATTTTAAATTTCTGGTCATCTCGAAATGTTTTCATATCGATATTTCCGAGTGAAAAACACATACACGACTAACTTCAAAACTTTCTTCTTCGAATATGGGGAAGAAGCATATTTGTATCTATTTTATCGACTTTCATAACGGTGCAATTTTATTGGTCAACGTTGTCAACATTTTAAAAAGCTATCAATCAATGAAACAAAATCGAACATTGTCATTATGGTCAATCTATTTGCAGGTAATGAAAGAATATCTCTAACCTATGAATCATATTCCCCTTTATTCGCACAAGAGCTAGAAAGTACTTGCAAAATCATATTTTCATTTCATTGTTAGGTATATAAGGAAAAGAATATTTGCAATCTATGACCGACCTCATAAGAATGTCCAATTTAAATGTCGCTACATATAATCTCATCTTTAATTTGGCTGTCTCAAATTTTCGAAAAAAATTGCCTTTCTCCAAATAGCGGAAATAAACATATTTCCGTCTTTACCACTACTGCTGTAGGTAACTCGAAAACTGTAACTCTTGTGAAAAAATGTTCAGCTTAAACGTTTCCGGATATGGTCTCATCTTGAATTCTGCTGTCTCAGATTTTCGATTTTCGCGAAAAATTACCCCTTCCTGTTTTTGGAGGGATGGAGATTTCATATTTGAGTTTTTCTAACATTTCTCAACTCTGCCCATTCAAATAAATCATCAAAATTTGAGCAAGTTTACAATGAAAAAGGCGCGAAAATCATACATAAAAAAGCAAACATACAGTCTCTTCCTTTTTTTTATGAAGTCGGTCAAAAATAAAATTTTATTGTGCTGTTCTTGAAGCGCTTAGGAGTGGTGAAAGTCACTGAATGTGTGATTGATAATTTGATAACATCAAAATAATTGAAGTCAAATGATGAAGTTCCCGATTTTTTTATGATTTAACTCGATTCTATACCTATAGGGTTACTAGGCCGAAGAAACGGAAAGTCCAACAACTATTCAATGAAGCATACCCGAAGGTAAAGAGAATCTTCGACCAAGGAAATTTATGGCTTTAAAATGACCGGAATATTTCCCGTAGAGCCACCTGTTTTTTTTTTCAACTGAAGATTTTATTGTTTCCTTGACGAGAATGAGCCTGATAACAGTTAGGTACCTATATATACTTCGGCAATTATTAACGATCGTAACTAAACCCTATTGTATAGGTACTCTTTCAGAAACAATAGATACAGTTATTGGCTTCGTTCTTACTGTACATGCGAAACATCTTGCAAATCGCCTTCGCATTTGCGCATGTCTGCGCAGATAATTCTTCATCTGATGAATCTTGACTTGAGATAGTAGGTACTTTATCATATTATCCACGTAGGTATATTCTTTGCTTGTAGTTGTTATTATTGAGATCTCAGATCAGATCGCTGCGGAAATACGCATAAGTATCTTAGATGTTATCATTTTACCACCGCTGTAACTCGAAAACCGTCACTCTAAGGAAAAAATGTGCAGTACAAATGTTGCTATAAAAATATATACATCCATGCTTTCACTATTATATCTACCAAAGGGATGAAACAAATTCAATTACAAATAGCATCACATCCCCATATTTAGCCTGGCTTATATTCGAATATCTGCAAAAACAATAGCAGTAGGTAGATACGGAAGCAAAGGAAATCCCTCTCTAAATTAATAAACAAACACATCCTTATTTTGATAAGTAATCCAGATTCAAACAGCAAAATCGTTCCGGGAACCATTTGTGAAAATGCACACCATATCCCCGAATTAGTTTCAGAACACGTGTCGCTATATAGGTACCTACTTCAGAAAACAACCAACACACTCTGTCCGGATATTTTTCCTGTTGATCCCGTCCATCGACATATTATATTATAGGGTAACATAGGAGGCACATATTTCACGAGGCTCTTCTTATTTAAGTTCGGCCAGAGAAAAATAAAAAGGAATCCCAAAAATAAGGACCAACAATCGAAGTGTATAAGAAATATCACAAATCCCGTCACGTAGTTCCAGATCACTTATACTCGATAAGTACAAAAATAAATACGAGTTCCTTATCCAAAGGGTGTCAATGGGATCCTATTACTAAACCTCCGCTGTTCGTCCGTCTGGCTGTATCTATCGCATGAAACGTTCTTTTTTTGCTCGAAACTTAAAAAAAACTGAGTTAATCTATGGCTTTTTTAATAACAGGGGACTTTCTGATAACTGTGGCGCCAAGATTTAACGATGTTTTCTAATAAAGCACCCCAAAATAATACGAAAATCAAGAATACCAATTTTCTCGTTTTCGTCTCCTTTTGGAGATATTTGCCCCTTCTTTTCCCAAAAAGCTTGCGGGATGTTGGAGCAAAAGGGGTGTTGGATTGGAAGAAAACGCGTTTAGAGGTAATTAAAAATTCGTAATTACTAGTAAAATCATTGTAGAACATGTCTCAACGAGGCAATTTCTTCATAAATTGCCAATTTTAATTGAATATTACACTGTAAACACATTTCACTTTTTGGTCAGCCGCCATGTTGCAATTACTGAAATAATCTTATGGAAACATGAATACTTTGTTGCCATTTACTTCATTTTAGAACAAGAATTATCATTAAGTATTCTTGCTATAGTAGAATAAGTTTTAAACAATAGAAATAAGTATCTTTATATGAAATATAATTGAAATGAAATTTATTCGAACAAGGAAACTGTAAGGAATAAAATTAAATACAGATTTAGTATTTTGTGGTTGGCTATAGATTTGTGTTTTGGTGAC
This sequence comes from Crioceris asparagi, assembly GCA_958507055.1. Lineage (NCBI taxonomy): Eukaryota > Metazoa > Arthropoda > Insecta > Coleoptera > Chrysomelidae > Crioceris > Crioceris asparagi. The sequence goes on along the minus strand of OY293833.1, from coordinate 1,092,150 downwards.
AGGTTTGTTTCCTTAATATTTGCTAAATAACTTTATTTTAAAGGCAACGGTGTAGTATTTGTAACATAATTTCGAAACAACAATAATATGACATATGACAATAATAGCGGCTAGACAAGAGTCAAGGAGTGTAAGGTGAAATTTACGTGTTTATATAGTGATTAATGTGAATTTTTCAAGAAAATACTTCGTTGGGACGATTTCTACAGTGTGATTTCTGATAAGTGCGACTTCTTTTATACTTCTACATGCGTATTTTTTCTTACCAAATACCCCTTTTGCTCCAACATCCCGCAAGCTTGTTGGAACAAAATGGAGCAAATATCTCCAAACGGAGACGAAAACGAGAAAATTGGTATTCTTGATTTTCGTCTTATTTTAGGGTGTTCTAACAGAGAAACACCGGTAAATCTTGGCGCCACAGTTATCGTAAACTTGCCTGTTAACAATTAATGAAAATAAAATAAAGTTCCCCGCCCTCCAATACAACAAACTTTTGTTTTTGCTCAAAACTACCCTAAATAAAGTAGCTCATTTCTCAGCCCAATAGGTATACCTATCAATCGATAAGACTCTGGTCATAATAACGAAAGGTTGTAAAAGGTGAGAGTACAGATACCTATATTAGAGAATTGAAAGTGGGAGGTTGTTGTCGAATCCACCTTTATTACCTATCATGGGAAAACCCCCTTTTCTCGATGTCGATGATGTCAAGCAAATCTGGCGACCAGATGCTGCTGCTGGGATCACAGGTTGTGAAATATAGATTTTACATTGGAACAGATATAATTGTAAAAATATTTGTTACAAGTAACCTGTCGTAAATCATCATCACTATCACTTCTTGTCTATAGCAATTTAACGAATGTAAAAATAAAAACTTCAAATTGTCCAGATATCTTCGATTTTAATATCTACCGCCCTTTTTGTGATAATTAATAAAATGTTACCTTTTGTATGAAAAAAATCTTCGTGAATTATAGTTTAGATTTAATAATTTATTTAGGCTAACATACAAATCTTGATTTAAAAAATACATAGTATGCTAATAGGTTATCTGAGCCCTACAAACCCCTACCGAGATGCATATAGCTTCTAAGGGGTTGACATGAACTCAATAATTTACAATCTAAAACCTTCACTGATGATTCTAAGTATATACATACTGATGCAATACAAATAAATAAATAATAAAATGAAATTACAACTACAAAAGTAAAGATCATCATATTGTGATATAAAAAAAATTAAATAATAATACAGATATTATATATAATATTATATATAACTCCAAATTATTTAAATTCCAACTCTTAATATGAAGTTTATTACGCCCTTTAGAAAAGTGTTTTTCTTTTATGATTATCTACTCTAATATATTTGGTTTTATTTACTTCAAGCGATCTGCTTCCCTCCGAAAATCGAAAATCTGAGGTGGTATAATTACCTAAAGATAGGACAATATCCGGAGACGTTTAGATTGAACATTTTTTCCAAAAGAGTTACGGTTTTCGAGATAGAGGCATGTTAAATTCTCAAATATATGTGTTTTTGCAATGCGGAAAGGACGATTTCTTTCGAAAACTGAAAATCTGTGGGTACTTCATGAAAGACATAATTATTTGTAGCCAAATTTATAGTGAACATTTTTTTCCTTAGAGTTACGGTTTTCGAGTTAAATCGGTGATAAAATGGTAACATCTAAAATACTTAGGCGTATTTCCGCAGCGATGTTTTGAGATCTCAATAATAACAACTACAAGCAAAGAATATAAGTGGGTAATTGGATAAGTACTCTCTTCATTGGTAGATATTAGTGAACGTTCAACGATTTTCGTGACTAATGTTGCACTCGAAAGTGTGAAATAAATATTTTTTTTTCAAAAAATTGGACCGACGTTATTAGTTGGTGCACTGAAAAATATAAAATAATATTAATTCTATTGTTGCTGGTACTTGCGAAGTTGGTGCCAAAAGTTATCAATCTAACTGCAACTGCACAACTTCAAAAGTAAGACACTCGATTTTGACATATTTCAAGTGACTCTGTAATAATTAGACCATTTTCTTATAATTTTTAAGGAATATTTAGCAATGACGTTACTTCATCCCAACTATCACCACTAGATACACATAATGACAGTGTTATCCGCAAATTATACAATAACAACCGGTGTATTAAGTTGCAATAATCCATTAATATATAGGCATTAAATAATAATGGACCCAAAACTGAACCTTGAGGGACTCCACAAGTGATTAAGCTGTAAGAACTTTTAACACCATTAATGACAATAATTGTAACTATATAGAAGACTTTTGGCACCAACTACACAAGTACCAACACCAATAGAATTAATATTATTTTGTATTTTTCAGTGCACCAACTAATAACGTCGGTCTATTTTTTTTAATATTTATTTCGTAATATTAGTCAAGAAAATCGTTGAACTTTCATTAATACCAAAGAAGTACATATCATATTACCCATATACTTATATTCTTTGCTTGTACTTGTTATTATTCAGGAATATCTTCGCCGAAATATGCATATTTTAGACCGAGTTTTAGACTTTAGCAACGTAACTCAATTGAAAAAATCTTCTATATAAATATGGCTATATAAATAATCTGGTCTTTCAGTTAGTTCCCTCAGATTTTTAATTTTCAAAGAAATTTTAGACCGAGTTCAACTTAAACGTTTCCGGATATTCTGCCTGATTTTCGATTTTTGAGAAAAATTGCCCCCTCCACGCCCCTTCTTGGGCGTTTTTTGGAGGCAAGGAGATTTCGGATTTGAGAAGTTCCACGAATATGGGACCATTTCTCAAGTCTCCTCTTTCAGATGAATCAAAAAATTATCAAAATCGGAGTACGTTTACTATACAGTCGAATTGTATAAGTACCACCACCGTTTGGGTTCGTCGGTCAAAAATCGATACCATTACCCCATTGGTCACTGGAAATTAATTTGGATCTTATCACCTCTTCGGCCTTTCCGGACTGTTCAATTTAAACCAGATACAATAAACCATCTAAGTAGGTACTTCAGATATTTTGCTTACGCTTGCAAAAAAGTTGCATGTTGATAACTTTGGCCTGTTTGTGAGAAAAGAAGAAAAGACCAATCAAATTTATGAATGATGAAAGTAACAAAAAAAAGTACATACAAAATAATGCACCAAGACTTGCTTTATCTACATCTTGTTGCAGAACACTTTCATTATAATTCCAGTGTATATGCAGATTCCAATCAGCTCATTTGGGTTTTCTCACGTAGGTACCTTGTATTTTATTTCCTTGTATGTTTTTCATGTTAGGTAAGTACCTACGTAACCTAAACGATTATCTTTCAATCGAAAATCGATCCCCTTTTTCCCGGTTTAAATATACCTACATATTATAGACACTGTGAAAGAATCATGATGATATAAGGGATGAAATTTCTTATGCGGGATGCATTGTTTCAAAGTTCTCAAGTATTAATACGATGATGATGAGATTGAATGGTAAAGTATCATCTTTTATATCTGAACAAGCTTTCAAATAACGTATAATGGCCGCATCAGAACCCACTGATGGAGGTAGGTAAGTACCTACATATAGCTTTGAAATTGCAAGATTTTATGCAAAAGAGAATATAAATAAAAATTCATCAAATTACTATTATTTTATGTATACGACGTGTATTTATACCGTCAACAGACTCTTAGGTTAGGTACGTATGCTCAATATTTTGACTAAGACGTCTTTCTATTTTGAAACAGATACAAGCTCAAATCTTTTAAGCTCCATTTCCTGGAGTGCATTTCTATCTATATAAGGTAAATTATTAAGACAGATATAAGATCTAAGATATATATATGTTGTCGTTGCCTTGCAGTCTGGAGGATTTTTGAAGCCACGCCCTATACCCTACTAGGTACATCTTTGGTGGTCTTCGAGGATCTTCCTTCCCTAAAGTCACCCGACACTTCTATATATATATATATATATATATATATATATATATATATATATATATATATATATATATATATATATATATATATATATATATATATATATATATACCTATATATATGTGTTCATGATGTAATAGGAAATCAGATGCGCCAATTACACGCCTATTATGAGTCAGCTAGGTACTTAAGTCATAAAAAAAACAGTGATCTATTGGATGAAGGTCGAAAAGGCTTTGACGAGGAATAGAAAGTGCGCACATGTCCAAATATGATTTAATATACAAATTCGTTTCGACCGACTTCCAGCACAGGAGCATATAGGTATAGTAGATTTTGATGATGTTTGATTCATTTGAAAGATGAGACTTGAGAAATGGTCCCATTTACCTATTCATAAAAACGGCAATCCGAAATGTCCTTCTCTCTAAAAACCGAGGTGTTAAGAAAATCTAAATATTTTTTACAAAAAAAAAATGGAGCGACGTTTTCATTTGGTGCACTGAAAAGTACAAAATAATATTAAGTAGGTAATTCTATTGGTTCTTGTGAATGAAGTTGGTGCCGAAAGTTGTCAATCTAACTGCGCAACTGCAAAAGTACCAGCACCAATAGAATTTATATTATTTTGTACTTTTCAGTGCACCATAACTGATAACGTCGCTCAAATTATTTGTAGAAAATATTCATTTTTCAGTGCATCAATTAATAAAGTCCAATTATGATAAAAAATATTTATATGAATTTTTCAGTGCTGTATCGAATAAAGTCGGTCTTTGTTTTTCTAAATGAATATTTGAGTACTTACTAGAGTACCTAATAATTTGATCCATATATAAGTACATTAGGTAGGTATAAAAACTTTACTTATTCATTATTGATCACCCCCCGTATACGTACCATGTAAACATCTAACTAGCTGAAGGGTTGCCTTTTCATGCTCAAAACCTGAACTTATATATGTATACCTATGTACTTATATATATATATATATATATATATATATACCTACAAGTCATCCAAAAGGGAGATTTGTTTTAACATTTCTCAACTTTCTTCAAACTGCATTCTTTCACGAACGCCATAGATAATGAATGAAAATAGTTCTTAGATTTTTTTATTTCTATACAGCATTGGATTTCCTATGCTAGGTTAGATAAAATTTTGAAAGGCAAAAAATACTTCACTCACGAAAATATCTAGTTACCTATACTTAGATATGATTCAAATATTCTTGGGTAGTTTTTTTTTCATACTTTTTAAATAAATTTAAGGAAAATAGAAAATAGCAATTTTGTTAATGATGTTATTCCCACTCGCTGGATCTGGATAGGAAGACGGGGATTTATTGAATGGCCTCCAAGATCTCCAGACCTAACTCCTCTTGACTTTTTTCTTTTGGGTTACCTACGTGAAAGGGTAAAATGTCCTTGAACAGACCCACTATAATAAATAGATGTCCTTAAAGAAAAAATTCGGAAAACGGAAATGCAACAAATTTTTAGCAAATATGTTGTCAAATGGAATTTGTCGTTGCTCACATTGGCTTACCTCAAGTTACTAGGTACTCAAGGGACACAATTCGAACATTTCTTCTGATACAACATTACATTTTACATTTAAAAAATCGTCAGACATTTGACTCCGTCTGTTAATATTTTAAAAGTTGATTCGTACTTTTTGAAGCCACTGTAGCTACCGTCCTAAGTATCTAACCTAATCTTTTGCAGTTCGCGTCGTCAGATAGGTACCTACAATTTTTTTTTGAGTTCAAAGCCATCCAGCACATTAAAAAAGGTAAAGTAACAAAGTGAATTGGCATATTGTAGGTATATTGCGGTGTCTCACTCACTGGTTGAAACAGCAGTTTTACACGCCTGACGATGCGTGTCAATCGCACAGACCAACCGACAAACGTTGGCTGCCCTTTTCGGCAATCAACGACAATGTGTTATGGCTTTATATATTGATTGCTGTGGCCAAAGTTCCTGTTCAAATTCTCAAGTTGGCGCTTTTGCTTTTTTCGCATTTGTTTTGGGTTAAGTGTAACCGTGAATTTTTGTCGATTAAAGTATTTATAACACGCATTGTGTTTTTTGTATTGAGTAGCATTCAATTAAAATCAAAAATCTGAGACGACAAAATTAAATATACTTACCAAAATATCCGGAAAATTTCTTTTTAAAATTGAAAAACTGAGGCAACTAAATAAAAGACCAGATTATTTGTAGCAACATTTTAACTGAACATTTTTTCCATTGAGTTACGGTTATCGAGTAACAGCGTTGGTTAAGCCTAAAATATACGTATTTCCGTGACGATATTCTTAAATTTGTTAATAATAACAAAAAGTACAAGCCACGAATATACATGGGTAATGGTAGTGAACTTTCAACGATTTTCGTGACTAAGGTTACGCTAAAAATCGTCAAATAAGTATGTTTTACCAATAATTGGACCGACGTTATTAGTTGGTGCACTGAAAAATACTTACAAAATAATATTAATTCTATTGGTGCCTGGTACCTACTTGTGAAGTTGGTGCCGAAAGTTTTCCTTCCAACTGCAACTGCACAACTTCGAAAGTAACAGCACCAATAGAATTAATATTATTTTATATATTTTTCAGTGCACCAGCTAATAACGTCGGTCTAAATTTTGGTAAAAAATATTTATAAGGAATAAAGCGATGCAAACATTGGGTAAAAAGTTGTCCGTTTCGATATTATTTTATAAATATTTCAACGATTTCTTTATTAACACTAGCATTAGGCTGTAAAATATGTTTACCTAGGTACATGTTTTTAATAGAGATTTTATGGATAATAAATTAATTTTTATGTCTCTGTTATTGAAAGGCGTTTTTTTTTCTTGCGCCCATATAGGTATCTTGCAAACAGTGTTTTTGAGCGTTTCAAACAAAAAAATAATCAACGAACTAAAATTCTATCGCCAAAATGGGACTTAGGGATATTTGAATGAGCATATAAACATTTTTGACCGACTTCCCAGATGTAGGAGGGTATAGGCACCTAAGAGAGTGGTGCAGGTATTTGGATATTATTCGAAAAATCTAGATAAAATTTTGTAGGAAGTACCTACTTATAGTAGTGGACTATAGTACTTTTTGGTAATATTTTTTTTATTCATTCAATTTCATAAATATATCTATCTAAAAAATATTAACTTTGTTACATTACCTGAATTATATCAATGAAGGGTCGTGTCGCCTTCTTGTGATTTTTATCTTCTTCAAAGGCCAGATCTCACATATATATGGCAAATATTTGTAAAAATAAACACAAAACGAGCGCACACTGAACACCGTTGCTTTTTTTTCCCTTTATATTACATCCTAATCAAAATTGTTTCTAGGGATAGGGTGGGTACAACAATTATGTCTATAGAAGAACTTTATTCAATATCAGTAGAATAAATAATACCTAAATATTGAGCAAGCTATACTATAATTATGCGGTCGTGTGAAATGATTTTCCGGGAAAGCGAAAAGCGACGGGATAAATTCGGGCGCGGACTGAGTTTAACAGAAGATCCACGCCGCGGCCAACCACGATGATGATGATACAGCTAGCAGCAGCGCGACGGGGAAATTAATGTGGGAAGTGGGCGGGATTTTGTATGTTATGTATATATAGGTAAGATATGGTGCCGAAACGCTCCCCGCGGGACCGTCCCCGATGTTGTTGTATGTATATGCACACCCAACCTACGTGTCCGTAGTCCGTGTCGCGTGTGTCGTGTATTAATTTTTATTTATATAGCCCAAGAGCTGGCTGAGAAAAAAAATCTCACGAGTGAAATGCTTAGGTAGATTGGACCGACGTTATCAGTTGGCGCACTGAAAAATACAAAATAATATTAATTCTATTGGTGCTGGTACGTTTGAAAATGTGCAGTTGCGCAGTTGGATTGATAATTTTAGGCACCAACTTCACAAGTACCAGCACCAATAGAATTAATATATTATTTTGTACTTTTCAGTGCACCAACTAATAACGTCGGTCCAATTTTTTGTAAAAAACATTTGTTTCACACTTTTGAGTAAGTATAACATTAGTCACGAAAATCGTTGAACGTTCTCTAATAGCAATGAAGATAGTAACTTATCCTATTACCCACGTATATTCTTTGCTTGACTTGTTCAGGTGAATGCGCCAGTACCTACCTGAGCCGGCCCCATCTAGTGGTCGGCCATATACCCCTTTAATTATTTACTTACTTATATTTTGAATCGCAAGCTTTTTTCGAGTTCCTTATGTGGGTATTCATAACATCTGCAGTTTATGTACTGTAAGGATACTAAACTTCGCCTTAGGTCAGATCTAACGGAATTCCCGCGAAAACCGTTCAAAAAGTTGTTGTTCCACAAGCAGTGCCAAACATCTTGGACAGAACATCGTGTGGGTGAACTTTAACACTAAGTACCTAACAATTTCTGTGCGACATCGATAGCTTTTATAAGTGATTTTGCTAATGGATGTTTAGCCAAATAACCTTAATTCGATGGGAAACAATGCCTCTCTCTCTCTCTCTCTCTGGACTCAGGACTCAGGTCAACCCTACAGGATCGTACAATTACAATTTTTGCACCGGAAAAATTTTTACCGCAAAAATAACATTCAACCCTTTCAAGTTACTTATACATGAACAAAAGTCGAAAGGTATTTGACAGCAAAGTGTCAATGTTTATTGTCATGTCAATAGAAATTACTTAATTACGATGAAACTACCTACCAACATTTTGTATGTGGGCCCAAAATACCTAGTTCAGACCTGGTAAGAAATGACCAATTTTATAGGGCGGCCTACAACTAAACGGTTCCAATTAGGTCCCGCACCTACCTATCTTTGTACACTATGCGATAGCGTAATCTGCCAGCTACAAATGCGAACCAAAGTTTGTCCACTCAATTTACATTGTCAGTTAAAGTGAGGTTAGGTACTTCAAAAAAGGCCGACTACTAGCACATTCACCCTAGATATCTAATCTATAGATACTTATACTAAACTTTTTTCTCTAAATTCATTTATATTTTGTGAACAAATCGATGTGCTCAGCCGAAAGTGTCCAATGTAGATATGTAGATAATACCGCTGTGAAAGCCGCGCCTTAAAGGTGAATGATGAAAAAACGACGACAGCAGTAGGTATTGCCTGTGAAGGGTTCGAATAAAATACCATAAAGAATCCAAACATCATTGTAGCTAAATACACACACTAAAATTCTACCTAATCCTTGCCATCATCCCCCCAAGGCAAACGGTGTCGGACTTTCAAGGGCTGCACAATGTAGATAACATAATCAGCTGCCGTTGGTTGAGGCCAATGTCATGCGGGGCAGACAACGCCACCATTGGTCTAAATTGGCACCGCCTAGTCAGCCCTGGCTAACAGGCATAGCCAACGACGTCGGCGTAGGTAGGTAGATACGTGCGGAGAGATCGATGACGATGACTGTCAATTATTTTGTCATTTGGAATGGAACAGCTGGGTAGGCCGTGCAGGTGACGGCTTTAAATGTGAGTTACTTCTGTGAGTTTTGTTTTGGAAGTTTTATAAGGGATGAGGAGGGTAGCATGGTGTAGCAGCAAGGATTTGTGAAGACTCATGTCTGGCTTGATTTATGAATCAGTTGTTGTTGTTGTTAAGCAGAGCAGGAAAGTCTTCAGTCAGCTCACAAACGAGCTTAATACCGAAAAACACGTTTCACCTCTTTGTTGAAGCGAAAGTATAATTGTATTTCTATTGTGTTTTCTGGTAGAAATTGCAAATATTCCAGCTTCAGACCAGATATTAAACTAGGTGAATTAAATAATCCACACGTATGCTTAGAAATAAATATAAATTGAGAACATTTCCTTGATAGTGCTATTATAGAGGGAAATTATTTCACTTTATTCCTCTAGCACTATCAAAAAATCCTAACATTTTTCGAAAAGTAACGTTCCTACGTATGCAACCAACTAAGCAAAAGGTGGTATTGCGGGTCATATATCTAAATCTCAGTTCAGCTCTTTTGTCAGGGACATGCAATATTTATTTAATCAAAAATAGACTGCACCCTAGATATAATAAATAATCAGAAATTATTTGTTCAACTTAAATATAAGTAATAAATTTATGGTCTCTATACCTCTTGATGGAAATTGATTCCAAATTTGAGTGTAAGATAACTAACTTTACACTTCTCAGGTAGGTATCTTGTTATAGCAGAGAAAAGGGAATAGGCAAATAATATTGATAAATAGATAAAGGAGTAAATAACAAATAATATGTGGGGAAAATTAATATGCAGCTTCCTTTGAGCAAGTGAAGGCAGCGCCACTCTCAGAAACCTTGGATCATAATTCGATATACGATTAACGGGAGAACAGAAAACGCATGGATCCGTAGAATAACAAGTGCATGCATTCAGAGAAAAATACATAGGTATCTGGCACAGACCACAGACCCTATCTACGCTATGAGACATACAACCACAGTATAAAGAAATATATCTTAATACTGTGATACAACTTAGCTTATCGATAGTGTTCTTTGACAAGGACCTATGCTAGAATGTTCTCTCTGACTCTGTATGGACGACAGAGAAAATTATCTCCAAGCTAGCTTCTGACAAAGATTAAAAACCATAAGCAATCAGAAACTCTGCATTGGGGGTAGTATTCTTTGTTTTCTGCACTGGAAGCAGTCTCGACTGGAGATGATCAGTGTGTTCCTAAATACAAACCATTAGCCTGGTCAGGGCTAAAATGGCCGTTGAAAATTGTCAGTTATAAGGACTCAATATAGGAATATAAATGACATTGTTTGATGATAAGCTAATTAGTGAAATAATACTTAATAACAATAAGATCAAATTGGGCGCCATCTCTGGAACAGAAACTATAGACATGATGCGTTGATGCAACTCAGGTAGCTATCTGTAGAGTACGTAAACCTATACCACTACCGAGTAGCCCTTGTTGTGGACATACTGCCATAGATGGCGGTAGCGTTGATCGTAATTTTTACAGTCAACAATCTACCAATAAAATCAAATAAAGCAATGTTATTAATTATATTATATGAGGTAATAAGGTAATATGCATCTAATTGAATATTATACAGTTTAATTTGACTTGTCAATACTTATTATTTGAAACATACAATACGACCCAAAAAGATGGTTGTCTAAATTGTATTAGGATAGCAGAAAAGCGAGAAGGTGGCCAGAAATAATACTCCTCATATCTGCTGTGAGAAGTTATATATAATTCAATATAGACAATAAACATTTCATTCGAGTGAAAAGATGATTGTCTAAATTGTATTAGGATAGCAGAAATGCGAGGAGGTGTCCAGAAATTATTCTCCTGATACCTGATGTAAGAGGTTATAATTCAATATAGACAATTATCATTACATTCGAATGAAAAGATGATTGTCTAAATTGTATTAGGATAGCAGAAATGCGAGGAGGTGTCCAGAAATTATTCTCCTGATATCTGCTGTGAGAGGTTATAATTCAATATAGACAATTATCATAACATTCGAATGAAAAGATGATTGTCTAAATTGTATTAGGATAGCAGAAATGCGAGGAGGTGTCCAGAAATTATTCTCCTGATATCTGCTGTGAGAAATTATATTTAATTCAATATGGACAATAAACATTACATTCGAATGAAAAGATGATTGTCTAAATTGTATTAGGATAGCACAAATGCGAGGAGGTGGCCAGAGATCGGCGGGAAATTATACTTCTGGTAAATACAACAGAAGGTTAAAATTCAATTTGGACAATTATCATTACATTTCAACGAATAGATGGTTGTCTAAATTGTATTAGGATAACAGAAGTGCGAGGAGGTGGCAAGAAAATGGCGGGAAATCATACTCCTGGCAAATACGTCAGAAGGTTATAATTCAATTTGGATAATTATCATTACATTTCAATGAGAAAATGGTTGTCTAAATTGTATTAGGATAGCAGAAATGTGAAGAGGTGGCCAGAAATTGGCGGGAAATCATACTCCTGTTACCTACTGTAAGAGGTTATAATTCAATATAGACAATTATCATTACATTCGAATGAAAAGATGGTTGTCAAAATTGTATTAGGATAGCAGAAATGCGAGGAGGTGGCCAGAAATTACCGGGAAATTATACTTCTAATACCTGCTGTAAAAGGTTATAATGCAATTTGGACAGTTATCATCATGTATAATATTTAATTAGATACATATTACCTCATATAATATTATTGCATTGCTTTATTTGATTTTATTGGTAGATTCTGGTGTGATAAAAATTACGAATAACGCTACCGCCATCTATGGCAGGATGTCTACAATAAGGTATACTCGTAGGTGGTATACTTATGATGTTGATTCAATTCAAGCAGGGATCTGTAAAGTAGGTGAAAGTATACCACCACCGAGTAGCCTTTGTTGTGGACATCCTGCCATAGATGGCGGTAGCGTTGATCGTAATTTTTATCTGTCAACAATCTACCAATAAAATCAAATAAAGCAATGTTATTAATTATATTATATAAGGTAATGAGGTAATATGCATCTAATTGAATATTATACAGTTTAATTTGACTTGTCAATACTTATTATTTGAAACATACAATACGACCCAAAAAGATGGTTGTCTAAATTGTATTAGGATAGCAGAAAAGCGAGAAGGTGGCCAGAAATTATACTCCTGATATCTGCTGTGAGAGGTTATAATTCAATTTGGACAATTTATCATTACATTTCAACGATTTGATGGTTTTCTAAATTGTATTAGGATAGCAGAAATGCGAAGAGGTGGCCAGAAATTATTCTCCTAATATCTGATGTGAGAGGTTATAATTCAATATGGACAATTATCATTACATTTCAATGAGAAGATGGTTGTCTAAATTGTATTAGGATAGCAGAAATGCGAGGAGGTGTCCAGAAATTATTCTCCTGATACCTGATGTAAGAGGTTATAATTCAATATAGACAATTATCATTACATTCGAATGAAAAGATGATTGTCTAAATTGTATTAGGATAGCAGAAATGCGAGGAGGTGTCCAGAAATTATTCTCCTGATATCTGCTGTGAGAGGTTATAATTCAATATAGACAATTATCATAACATTCGAATGAAAAGATGATTGTCTAAATTGTATTAGGATAGCAGAAATGCGAGGAGGTGTCCAGAAATTATTCTCCT